>CM031234.1:164179514-166579514 GCA_018340775.1 Taxus wallichiana var. yunnanensis
GAAGACTAAAGTTGCTTTTGATTCTCAAGATCACCCTAAGGTGCAAGAGAAGAGCATACACAAACTTTAGCCCAACTATATAGAAATGGAAAACTTCAAATCAAAGGACCGTTGAAAAATGCTTTGTAAAAGGTTCATTCCCTTAAGCAAAATGAATAATTAAATTTCCAAGTTTAATCCCAATGTTAAAAAGATATAGATCAAATTTGTTTTTATTCTCAAGATCACCAAAATGTGCAAGAGAATAGCATACACACGCTTTGATCTAAATCGAGTAAGCATGGAAATACAACATTCATCAAAACATTAGACATGTTAGAAAATGACCAGTTTTAAAATAACAGAAAAACCTATAACTTCTGTAAGTGTAAATCCCGAATTTATGTTTTCATTGCATATTTAACTTCAATACCTTTCCAACGCAAAAAAAATGGAGTCATTTCGAGGTCGGGAGCAAAAGTTATGGCCTTCGGAAGATGGGTTACGCATATGCTCTTATGCTCATGGGTATGCACTTGACATGCACTTAAAAAATGTCAAAAAAAACGTCCCTTAATATGCAAAATGGGCAAATTTTTCCAACCAAGATTCAATTTTGACAACAACCCATCACATTAATATATGAATAGAAGACTCAATGCTATCAAACATTAACATACATGCTCAAGAATTTAAGATTTTCAAGAAATTGACAAAACTAGCATGTAGAATGATGAAAAAGTAAGCTCTAAAAATGAAAACATGATGAAATCTTGAAATTTTCTCACCAACATTAAATTTTGACAGCAACCCACCACATTAATATGTAAATAGAAGACTCAGCACTATCAAACACTAACCTACATGCTCAAGAATTGAAAATTTTCAAGAAATTGACAAAACTAGCATGTAAAATGTTGAAAAAGTAAGCTTAAAAAATGAAAACATGATGAAATCTTGAAATTTTCTCACCAAGATTAAATTTTGACAGCAACCCACCACATTAATATGTAAATAGAAGACTCAGCACTATCAAACACTAACCTACATGCTCAAGAATTTAAAATCTTCAAGAAATTGACAAAACTAGCATGTAGAATGTTGAAAAAGTAAGCTCTAAAAATGAAAACATGGAGAAATCTTGAAATTTTCCCCTCAATTCCAATTTTGACAGCACTTCACCTCCTTCATACCTACAAGGAAGACCCAACACATGCAAACTCAACAAAACATGTTAAAAAAAACAAGTTAGATCAACATGTGTAAAAGAGGGTTAGTAACCAAAAATAAAACTTAACTACAAAAACTTGAAATTAAGTGCAAAGGACAATGGAGTAAGTCCCACCGGGCGTGCCAAATGTGTGCATGTATAATTTGCTTAATGCTAAATCAAATGAAGCAAGAACTACCACCTAAAATAGTTCTACAATTTAGCTAAAACAAAGCATAAACACCATCATGATAAGAATTAAACAAGGGTTAGATGCTAGCATTCATCAATACACACTTTGAAAATAACAATGATAAATATCTAAACTCCTCTATTCTCTAACAACAAATACATGAATGGACCTAAGTAAGCTCCATGGCTATCAAAATAGTTGTCTTTAATGCTCCAAGAACCTAGAAATGGGGGCTAATCAAAGTTGGGCTACAAGACCCTTTTGACACCTCCCATATGACCCAAGCACTTTAAGAAAGAGGCTTAACTCTTCAAGATGATGAACTCTCAAAAGGGCAAGGTGCAAGCTCTTAGTCTCTTTGCTATATGCTTTGCATTTACTCTCTTAGAAAGTTTAAGTGTAAGTAAAAAGGTAGGTGGAGGGCTCTTTATATATCCCAAAGGATAAAGGATTCAACACATTCTCATGAATGTGGGATAAAGGTAAAACATGATTAGGAATGGATAAGGTTGCTTTATTAAAGGTAACCTTATTTGAAAAGGGTTTAATACATGTTTAGCAAGTCATGGGAGTTGGGGTATTTTAATTAATCAAAGGTGATTAATTAATAGGTAGGTGTAAGCTTATAGAAGCCAATTAGAGGAATATTAGTGTGATTTAGGTTATTATAAGGGGATTAAATCAATTAAATATTGATTTATTGGTTAAATGGAAGGGAAAGCTAATTAATTAATAATAATTAATTAATCTAGGTAGAAGGGGTGATTTATTAACTAAGGGCATTAATTAGGGTATTTGTTGGATAAGCAACTTAATTAATTAGCTTAGTGTAATTAATTAATGATGATATGAGGGAAAATGAGTGCCTTTGACGATATGTCGTTGATTTGCAAGAAAGGGGATAATTAGCACAATTTAAGTATTTAAATTACTTGGGTGTAATTATAGGTGTCTACAGGGGATGACAAGGTATCAACATTATTGTGGCTTACAGGATAACATATAAAAGGTGAACAAAGCCACACTTGTTCGATTGGTGTTTGGCATGGAAGATGTTTTACTAGTTGAATTTATGTGTCCTTCTCTGCGAATAACGTGCACAGGAGGGTTATCCATGAAAAGCACTGGAAGAAAGAATTGATGAGTTAATGAAGTGGATGAGAGATGATCACTTGTTAGGTGGAGCCAAACAACGAGAAAAAGAAAAGTAGAAGGCTTGGCATGATCGCCACATTATAAACAAGAAATTTGAGGTTAGGCAGATGGTGTTACTATACGATTCTAAGTTTTTGTGCCATCCTGGGAAGTTGAAATTCCATTAGTTGGGTCCTTACACAATCTCGTACATCCTTGATTCGGGCGCGTGCCAGTTACAAGTGCTAGATGGGATGAAGTTGCCTAGAAACTTCAATGGGATTTAGTGAAGCCCTATTATAAATCATTCTTCTTGGTGTTTGTAAATAAGGTAGTTTTTCCAGTTAGTTTAGAAGTTTCCTTTATGCATTTTTCTTTCTTGTGTTTCACTTTCACGTTGTTGTTTTGTTTTGCACCTTGAGCGTAGGTAACCTTATTTATATTCTAGAAAATTTGTGAATACAGAGACTCGTGAATCATTTTTAGTGTGGGGTGGAGAAATGTGGAGTGAATGATTAGAGTGCCAAGAAAGTTGTGTTGAAAAGCCCTGTTGAATGGCCCGGTTGAAAGAGGTGTATGAGGAGAAAAGATGGAAGAAGAATGGTTGGTGCTAGGATAAAGCTACTTGTAGATCCCACGTACTAAGGAGGAGAATGCACATTTAAGCAACATGAGGTAGGCGAGAGAAAGAATCAGGATAGAAGAAGTGCCTTCGGTGTGGGTTACGCGCGTGCAAGAGTCTCCTGTCATGTTGGATTGGTTGCGCGCCAGAAGGTTGGAGGAGTTTTCACACAGGTTGGGCGCATGAGTGAAAGCACTGAAGACGGGATTTGTTTTAAAAAATACCCATTAAATGAACAAAGTATGGGGGTAGGTGAAGTAGCATTTAATGTTCAAAAAGAGAAAAACTATAAGTGTCAAGGCACTTTCATTTTCACTTTGCGAAATAGAGAAAGGAGTGAGTTTTATAAACTAGGGTTTCCAGATTTGATCGTGCAAAGAAATATCTATGAGATTGAAGCGTGAGCAGCCAATTTGAGTTTGCAAACTAGAAGGAAGGGGTTACACAGGTGTGGAAAAGGTTGTGAGAAGACATTGTCTTGTGGAAATTTGATCCCAGTTAGGGTTCGGCAAACTAGGGCATGGGTTCAAGAGATTTATATCACGGATTTGAGATCAGAGGTTGGAAGAAGTAGGACAGAGTAACAAGGAGGGAGTGGAGTGATAAAAATACCTCAAAAATGGCACCCAAGAAAGGAAAGGGCAAGGGCAAGGCTAAACAACAAGAACCGATGTGAATACAAATGAAGAAGTGTATGCGGAGATGCAATACCCAGATGGGGTGATGATGGGTAAGGAGTGAGAATCCCACCTGAGAAATGTGTCTGTAAGTGATTATCACCACCAAAAAAACATGATAGAGAAGGAGATGGAACTAGAATTAGTGCACCCCCAAGTAAATGAACTCCAGAGGGCTTTCCAATCTATGATGATGACGTGAAGGTCAAAATGGAGAAGGCAGGGTTACTGCAACTCTATGAGTTGCCTTGTTTTGGAAAACTAGAGCACCTGTATCAATATTTAATGTCATGGGTACACAAATAATACTTCCATTTTGTAGGGTGCAAGATGCACATCACTCCCTAGCTTATCTCTCACTTCACAGGCCTTATATGTGAAGGAAACAACTTGGAGGATTACCTAAGTGATAAGGAGGTGATTCAGGAGACCATAAATGAATATGCCTGCAAGAACGAGTCACAATATTATGACATTTCAAACATCAAGGACCCCATGATGAAAATGGCCAGGAGAGTTGGACCCAAGTCAACAATCCTTGGTTACAAGTTTGCAAAATAATTATAGAAGGCACCATATACAATATTTCTACTTACATCGCAGAGAAGATTGTTAGTTACACGAAGGAGGGGGAAAGAATCCTCTTCGGAAACATCCTCCTAACCATTGTTTTTTTGGAGATTGGAGTGCCTGACACACCAAACAAGTTCATATGGGAGTACCCCACCGAGGATCCTTCACCCACAAAGAGATTCGAGAAGTATGCCTATGACACAATGATGGCACCCCACAAGGCACGACTAGAGAAATGGTTTACGTGCCTGAGGAATGCGTTTAGGGAAGAGTGGAGGATCCCTGAACAACTCCCGATGAGCAAGCTGAATTCACTATTTATCAACATTTCTACCTGGGAAGGTTTAGGCTGATAGATGAGTCATGGATCCCATGGAGAGGAAGAAGCCTATGCCCAAGAAGAGGGGAAGAGAAGATAAAGCACCAAGTGTGTAGAATACTCAAACAGTGAGCATGCCAACAACAAGTGCCAAGCCAAGCACTTACATGCGGAGGAAAAAGTCCCCGATGAAGGAGAAGACACCAAAAGTGGAGGCACCTAGGCAACCACTCACCAAGGAAGAGTCACTTGAGGAAGAAGAAGAGGCCAAATCCCCCATCAAGGAGACACCTCTCAGGAAAAAGTAGAGGGTGGAAGAGGAAGTTGACTCGAGAGGAGACCGACAGCTTGGAGAAGTACATGGGGAAAAGAGAAGGTGAGAGTGAAGAAGATGAGAGAAAGGAGGAAGAGCATGAGAAATATCAGGAGCCACATGTGTTCAAAGCATGTATGACTCAGACAGGGAGAGCAGGGAAGAGAATCGAAGTTCATATTCACGCGGCACAAGAGTACACAAGATGAGGAAGGCACTGGAGACATGGAGGGGAATGAGGAGTTTTCCAGGGAGAAGAAGGAGCTATAAGTTTCAAAAAGAGTAGATCATTGAGGTGGTAGAGAGAGAAGCAAAGAGAATGCTCAAGGTCATGGTAGACCAAGAGTTAGAGTGCAACGCTGACATAGTGCTAGAGGAAGGAGAGGAAAACAATGATAAGGAGCATGACAACATGGGAGGAGGTCCTACTCTAACAGTGAGTTTCCCCAAAGGTGCACACTCGGGTAGGAGGGCCCTCATTATAGAAAAAGACAAGTGATGGGCTACATCAATGACTCTAAGAAGGTGCTATGCATGCGGTTCCATAGCACGGTACCCACGGGAAGGATTTTTGTGATGGGGTCATTTGAGAAGGAGGGCGCGTACCCCCAAAATGAAGAAGATGCTCTCTTGGGTGTTTGATTCCCACCGGACATCGAATTCTACCAAGGAGTGATCATCACAAGAGTCTAAGGGAGCCAATCCCTTGGTGAATGCCTAGGAACTCTCAGAAGAGCAAGTTTGTAACGTGCTCAATAAGGTCATGGTCGAGACAGAGGCTAGGCTCTTCATGCACAATGACAGAATAAGAGTACTGGAGGAGAAACTAGGGAAGAAGGAAGAGGAGCTGGTAGAGAAGACCTAGAGCTTGAAGTAAGAGGAACTAATCGGTACAACTAAGGCGTGAGTTAAAATAAGAAAAGATAAAGGTGTAGTAAGTATATAATAAAATGGAGTCTATCAAGGGCGCCATCCTTTTAAAGCACCCAGACTTAGCGCCGCCCGCATAGAAGTACTCATCTCTTATAGAATGTATATAGGATCTAATGTGCATCCTCACTATGGAGATACGACCTTTAAATCTAGAGTCTGCGCAGAGGAAGTGGTCACATGCTTAAAGGAGGAAGATAGATTGAAGGTAGTATCGCTCATTGTGGAGTACAGCCAGGTGCTTACGGAAGTTAAAGTCACAGCCCAATCATCGAGGCTGCATACGATACCTACGTAGATAGGGATAAGGTAGCAAGCTCCTTGGTCACCACACTTGAAGTAGAGCTGAAGGAATTCTAGGAGAAGAACAAGGGAAATAGGGAAGAAAGGGACAAGGTTCTTGCCAAAGTGGAAAGAAAATATGAGGTGATTGAAGCTTTAAGGAGCTCAATCAAGGCCCGATGAAGGAACTATACCCTCATATTACCAGGAGGATGGACACACTCGAAGGCCTAGGTAAGGAGATGGAGAAGATCATTGAAACCTTTGGCACCCAAGGAATTGGCCTGAGTTTTGACGAGGTGAGCATCCTGGTCGGCAACCTCTGTTAGAAGGCACAGAGTGAGGTCGACATTTGGAACAAGCTGGAGCCGAATTACAAAAGGATTTTCCCAGCTTTCTTAAATGATGCCCCCATTCTTCATTCTTCCCCTATTCTTTCATTCCTTTATTCTTTTACAAAATGTAAGAATACACCTTGGTTCTTTAGGGAAGCCTATCATCTTGGCTAAGTAGATTGTTTTCACGGATGGAGAATAGGCATAGTGTGGGGTGATGTTGGACCCCTGGAATATTGACCAAGTATGAAGGTGCGTAGGCATGCAAGGTCCCAGTTATGGAATGGTGTGTAAGGAAAAAATGCGCAAGAGAAGGGTATAAGGAAGCATGTAGCATGCGCGACACGTGAAAGGATTGGGACTTAGTCATTTTGGATGTCCAGAGTAGAACACATGAAAATCATGACCCGGTTGTGCATGGATAAGATGTCAGCCTGGCGATAGGTTGGCCCAGGATGGAGCATGCCTGTGATGGAATATTCCAGAAGAACATCATGGAATAAGGTGGAGATCTCAGGCCTAGAGAAGCATGCTCGCATGGAGGACCACATTCAGACACTTGGCACCGGATCTAAGGATGTTGGAGGATGGGTTGGCAGTCCAGGAAAGCTATAAATATGAGCACCTACAGAGACAAAAACACACACAGATACATATACACATAGAGATAGACACCTAGAGAGTGAGCAGAGCTTTGCAGAAATGCTCCAAGGACTCTGTCGAGGAATGGTTATATTCGGGATAGAATGCATTAGGCCTAGGGGTTGTAAATTTTCTTTTGGGAAGCATAGTTACATTAAGTCTGTAATGCATGACTACGGTTTGCTTCTCTATGACCCTTTGTAATGGTTCCATGGATGTAATAAGGTTACTTGTTATAATATATACATGAATATCAATGGTTGTAATGCATATTTCTCTCTTATGAATTCTCTTTCCTTTCATGCTAAGTATGAATGCTTGTATGTTTCTTTCTGTCACAATACGTGTTATGGATTCTGTTAAACTCTCGGTCTAAAGTGACTGTAAGGATCTAGAGGCCGTTCTGAGCCCTATGGTTCTTGTATGTCTTAAAATTCCCTTCTGAAATATTTTACACTAATCATAGATGATGTTTCCCACTAAAATCACATAAAAGAGAGACATGGTACCTGCGCATGCCTCGGGTGAGCACTCAACTTCCACTGGGTGATAGGCTGGTGCACATGGGGTTCCTTTCTTTTGTGATAGGAGTAAAAATGACTACATTGCCAATTCAACTTCTCCTTCTGTGAGCTTTGGCATTTGTCCTGGGATCCTCCACTCTACCCCGAATGCATTCCTTAAGTGCATATACCATTTCTCAAGATGCGCCTTATGAACGGTCGTCATGCTATCACAAGTATATTTTTAAATCTCTTTATGGGTGAGGGGTCTTCCTCTGGGTACTCCCACATGAAATTATCTACCCCATCTGGCACTCGATCTCTGAAAACACAATAAGTAAGAGGACATTTCTGAAAAGTATCTTATCACCCTCCCGCACGCCGCTTCCGATCTCATCCGCGATGTACATATATAAGTTGTAGATGGCGCCCTATGATACCCTTTTTTTCCAGAACACATCCATTCTTATCACCGGGTCTTGGATATCCATAATATCAAAATACCTTAACCCCTTCTTGTATGCATATGTGGCAATGGTTTCTTTGATGGCTTATTTGTCACAAAGGTCGCCCCTTATATCTTTTCCTTCATAGATGAGACCTATGAATTTTGAAATCAGATGAGGAGTTATGTACATCTTGCGCCTGCGAAGTGAATGTGATCTTCATGTATGCGTGACATTAGCCACTGATAGAGGCGCTTAGGCTTCCCAAAGTAGGGAAACTCATAGATTTGCAACAATCCCATCTTATCCAACTTCACTTTTACTTTGTCGCTATAAATGGGTAACCCTTCTGGTGTCCTCTTGTTTGTCAGTGCACTAACTCCAATGCCATCTCTTTTCAGTCGCATTTGTGTGATGGTTATAATCGCTTACTGTCATGTTTTGTAAATGGGACTCCCACTCCTTTCCAAGTAAAACCCCATCTAGGTATTGTATTTCTACATGCCATTCTTCATTAGTACTTGCGATAGTTTCTTGTTGTTTTCCCTTACCCTTGCCCTTTTTAGGTGTTATAGCTAGTTTCTTGGGTGCCATTGTATAGGTTATCTTTGCAATTTAACTTCTCTTGCTCTGCTTCTCTACCCTTTCCAAGTTTAGATCTCGAACTTGTGAAGAAACTCTTTTCTTACCAAGTCCCTAGTTGTCAAACCCTCGTTGGAATATCCCCTTCACAAGACGACACTTCTCCACAACTCTCTCTACCCCGTGAACTATTTCCCTCCTAGTTTATAGATCTAAACTAGATGCTCACGGTTAAATTTCTCCAATTTTTCTTTATACGGATCAACTTTGAAAACCCTAGTTCACAAAAGATCTTCCTTCTTTGTATTCGTAATGTAAATAATGAAGTGTCAAACCTTCAATTTATATTTTTTCCCACATTTTAACATTAAATGCTACCTTACCTACCACTGTACTTCAACACTTAATGTGGATTTTTCAACAAATTCTGACTTTAGTGCTTTTAATCACGTGACAAATCCTCTGTGGAAAATTCCCCAACCTTCTAGCATGCAACCAATCCATCTTGACATGATACCATTACGCGCGAGTCACTAGTACCGAAGGTACTTCCATCATGATTTTTTCTCTCGCCTACCTCATGTTGCTTTTTCACTTCTTCCTCTCTTGAACGTGGATCCACAATTTAGCCTTACCCTGACACCAACCATCCTTTTTCACCTTTCCTTCCATGAACTTCCTTTACTAGGGCCATCCAACTGGGATTTCCTTCACAATCCTTCCTAGCGCATCACACTTTGTAATTTCTTCCACCTTGCTCCACCCCTTACTAAAATGATGTGTGGTCCTCTGTGCATTCACAACCTTTAAAAAGTAATGAGATTACCAGTGCCAAGGCACAACATGAAACAACAAAAATAAAGGGAAGCAAAAAGAAAATAAAAATGCATTAAAGGAAATCCTAAACTAGCTGGCAATATTGGCTTATTACAAACATCAAGAAGACTTATTTATAGTAGGGATTCATCCTACTCCCATTGAAATGTCTTGGAAATCTCATCCCATCTAGTGCTTGTAACTGGCACATGCCTAAATCAAGGATGTACGAGATGATGTAGGGACCTAACCAATGGAATTTTAACTTCCCAGGATGGTGCAGAAACTTGGAATCATATAGTAGCACCATCTGCCCAACCTCAAACTTTTGTTCTTAATGTGATGATCATTTCATGCCTTTTCTTTTTCTTTTTCCATCTTCTAGCTCCACCTAGTGAGTGATCATCTTTCGTCCAATTGCATTAACTTGTCAATTCTTTCTTCTAGTGCTTGTTCATCATCTAATCCTCCTGTGCATGTTATACACAGAGAAGGTAACATGAATTCAACTGGTAGGACAACCTCTATGCCAAACACCAATTGAAATGGTGTGGCCTTATTCAACCTCTTATAGGTTGTCCTATATGCCTAAAGAATGGATAATACTTTTTCATCCCAATCCTGTCTACCAACATCACAGATCTTAGTCAACGTGTGACTAAGTATTTTGCTAAACGCCTCAATAGTTCCATTTTCTTGAGGGTGATAGGGAGTAGTATTGTGACGGGCCCTATGAATTATGATAACAGAATCTTGAACATTTCATTCAGGAAGTGCGTACCTCTATCAATTGTTAAAATCAATGGGCATCCATACCTGCTAATTATGTTTTCCCATAAAAATCTAGTAGTTGCAGCCATTGTACAATCCTTTGTAGGTGTTGCCTCTACCCACCTTGTCAAATAATCAGTGTAAGTGAGGATATACCACAAACCAGTCCTTCGTGCCTCTAACAAGATTAGTATGACAAATTCGATAGATCATTTCTCAAATGGTTCCATGTTGGATATTAATTGCAATGGTGTTTCATCCATTTTTTTAGGTTTTCCAAGGCACTGACAATGGTCACATGCCTTGCAAAAATATATGCAATCTTGATAAATGGTCTCCCACTAGAGCCCTGCGAGTAGAATCTTCCACATGGTTGCATTTCCTGTATAGTGTCCTCCTGCAATCCCACCATGCACCTCTTCCATAATTACAATGTGCTCATGTTCTAGCATGCATCAGCACAAAACCTCATCATGACCCATTTTGTATAGATCTCCACTAATTAGCATGTAGGGCGCGGTGCGTATGGCCAACTTCTTCTTCTCTAAGGCCTTCATTTTGACTGGTGCCACACCCTTTTGAGAAACACTGCAATATCTTCTAAGTCTGAGGGCATGTTTCACAACCTAAATAGTTGTGCATCTGGCATGGTATCCTCAATGCTTTGCACATCCTTTCCCAAATCGATTCTAGACAAATGATCAAGTCACGGAATTACATTTTCTTGGTTTTACAACTACCATGAACTTGAATTCTTGGAACAATAGTACCCACCAACATATGTTCCCTTGTAGAATGGGATTGTTCACCAAGTATTTCAATGCTATTTGGTCAGTGTAAAATATAAAAGGGGTTTCCAAAAAACACTATCTAAATTTATGAAGTGCGTAGATCATTGATCATCGCCTCGTGCTCAATCGTAGTATAATTCTACTCCACTGGCATCAACTTCCTGCTTACAAAGCACAAAGGATGAACAATAATCCCCTCACCAGGCTATGCAAGTACTACTCCAATGGCAGTTCTTGAGGCATCCACATGAACATGGAAAGGCTTATCCCAAAAAGGGAAACGTAGGATGGGCATGGTGATAAGCCTATCCTTCAAAATGTCAAATGCCTTCTGTTGCACCTCTCTCCAATGAAAGTCACTTTTATGTCTAAGAAACTCTTCTAAAGTTATGGATATCTTATCATATCCTTTGATGAACTTCCTATAGTACCTCGTATACCAAAGAAATCTGCGCATTGTGCTTTGACTAGTAATCTCCCTCAATCCCACAATTAGTGCAACTTGAGCGGGATCTACTTGTAGGCCTTCCTTACATATGATGTGTCCCAATAATGTTCCAAACAGGGGTAGAAAAACACATTTCCTAATATTGAGGGATATCCTCCACTACCGACACCTTTCAAATATTAACCTTAATTTTTCACAATGGTCATTCACTAACCCATATACTATCTAATCATCTAGGTAAACTTAAAGAAATTTATGGATAAAGTCCTAGAAAGCTTGTACCACAATGTGTAAGAACACAAAGCAGGTGCATTCTTTAACCCAAATAGCGTGATCATTTGTATAGGAAAAACTTCCCCACTCAGTGGTGAAAGTCATCTTCCTTTGGTCCTCCTTTGCAATCCTTACTTGGTGATAGCCCGAGAATCCATCTATGAAAGAATAGACCTCGTGCCCTGCCACTCCCTCTAATATTTATTCAGTGAATGGGGTTGGGAAAGGATCAATGATACACATTGCATTCAAGTCCCTGTAATCAACATAGATCCTTATCCTTCCATCCTTCTTGATGCTAATTACCATTGGACTTATCCATTCTGACTCTTCAATAGCTTCAATGATGCCCGACGCTATCATCTTATCTATTTCTTCCTTAACCTTCACGTTTAGTTTAGGATTCATTTGGTATGGTCTCTTCCGGCATCAGAGCACGCACCCTCCTTCAACTTAATTCTCATTTCCCCCAAGGAATGGTGAATGCCTTTGAATTCATGATACCTGCATGGGAATAAATACTCAAACTCATGTAAAAGATCAATTATCTTAGATACTTATTTCTCTGACCAATAGTCTCCAATGATAGCCTCTATAAGATCCTATCCTAAGCTGATGTTAACCTTATTTGTCCTTAAATGTTCATGATAGGAATGTGCCCATTCATCAGAACTTTCTAACACCTCATGCACCCCCATAGAATGGTCAACATCTAATTTTTTTGCTTCTTCTCCATCAATAACATATGCCATATTTTATTTTTCTTTTTCCAAACACGCGCACTCAAGTTGTATCTCTATCTATTTATTCTTCCTCAAAGTGCATCTCTAGGCCAGTTCACCTAGCAAATCCAAAGTATCCTATCTTCTTCTATGGAACTATCCCCAATGGTAAGTTTCTTGATAACCTATAATGCCTTATCCACCAAGGGTTTTGTCTGCGATACTCGAATGCTTTAATGATATCATTTGCTAACTCTTTCCAATTCCCTGTCTAGTGGTGTGTCTCATAATGAATGTACCATGTGTGTGCAAAACCTTGTAGGGTGGAATACAACTTGTGAACTCATACTAAAGGTGGCAATGTTTTTTCGCTTCCCATCTAGGCTGTCTCACATGCTTGGATATGGAAGGAAGCGGTATCTTTACCATGGTAGTATTTTATAGGAATGGGCGCATTACTCCTACAAAACCTTACAGAGAGGGAAATTCTCACCTCGCACCATTCCACGAGGTTATCTCGATGCGTCGCCCACCGGCGTGCAGCGATTACGAGTAGGACATAACTTAACATCCCTCTTCATTCATTCTCCTTTTTCCAGTGAGCTTCCATATCCTACAAAAAGACCTCGGGGAAGGCTCCTCCGAGTACTTAGGTAGCTTCTTTTCTCTAGGTGCTAGACCATATGCACCTTTGTCACGACCCTCTCAAATTTCATCTCGATTAAATCATAGGTCCCATACACCAAATTATCACATGCTATATTGGTGGTGTTATTTAAGGACCTGGGCATCTGTTGGATAACTCCTTCGGTGGGATAGATTACCTTTGGATCCCTAGTTGAGCACACATATATTCTATCCAGGACCTCTTCTCCCAAAGGTTCAAGTATAGGGTGTTGATTTTCCATCAGCCAGGGGTATGATGACCCGTTCCTCATCATTTTCAAAGCTTATGTATCCCTTGTTGAACCTAAGATCCACATTGTTCTTATAGAGCCATGGACACCGAAGTAATGCTGGGAAATTGTCTACCTCGGTGAGCACCAAGACTTCAAAGTCCCTAGTACACTTATCCCCTTGAATGGTGACAGTTGCATCCTTTAAGACATCAATGGGCATTGCCTTCATTTTGTTTGCCATATACAACACATTCAAAGATGGATGTAATGCAGGTCTTCCCATATGATGCCATGCATCCAAGGTGAGAACATTGACCTCTGTGCCTGTGTCAATGAGGATATTACTAAGGAGTCATCCATCCATGACCACATTTAACGTGATCTCCCTATCATAGTCAAGGATGTGAGGGGGAAGGTTTGCATGCAAGACCTACCTCTCACGCTCTTCTCTAGTGCATGGTACCTTCTCTCTCAACCATGCCCCTAGAAAGGGAATAATATTCTCTTGCCTTAGCATTTTACATACTTCCTTGACCTCATCCAGGTCATCTTTTGGTGCCTTGACCTTCCTTCTTTGCTCCTCCCTCTGGACTACTCCTTTAGACACTGGATTTCTCCCTATAAACTCGAATGATGTCTATGGTTTCTTGATATACCTCCTTCTGATGTGTAAGATTTGGGTACTTCCCATGTACCACTTCTTCCCTTGAAACTAGGTTCTTCTACCTTGGTATTTCCTTTGCGTGCGCGGCCTCTACTCTTGTTGTTACCATAACAGGTTCCAAGCCTACATCACGGGTCACTCATGGCATCCACTATGTGTCAACCTTCTTAATTCTTACCATTGCAATTCCCTTGTCTTTTTAGTGCTATTTATTCATATGCTCAAACAACTTAGGGCACTCATCATACTTATGCTTCTTCCCGCACCATGAGCATTGCAACAAATCTGGGCACTCGCGCTTGTAGTGGTCTGTAGACACAAAATTAAAATAGGTTCCAAGTGGGAACTCACTTATTCCTCCTCCTTGGTTACCATAACCACAAAATCCTCCATGAAATCCCCTTCGCACACACCTCTATCTCGCATGCTCCTCATAATGGTGATCATCACCCTTAGAACTACTAGCAATGTTGATCTGACGCACACCATGATCAATGGCCTCATGGATCTAGTCAATAAGCTGAAAATCCTTCGTATCATGGCTTGTAGAGGTGCAAATATTACAATAGCAAGATATATTCTTCAAAATTGTGTGTTGTAATAAGGGACATCTACTCGCATCATGGTCCCCATGATAAATCTCACAGTCTACTACTACGGCACGTACTATCTTCCGGGGGAAACTATCCTTGGCATGCCCTCTACTTCACAATCTATACACCACATTATACTACAAGAATCATGAGCCAAGTTTGCAAATAAATTTTCTAGCTTCTTAGCCATAACATCGATTTGATCCTCCATAAATGGGCTAACACCAATGTCAACACTCCCAATAGCTTCACTCGTAGGGAAGCTTCCAATGCCTTGCGTGGGTCTGTGAAAGTCTTATGAGATAAATATCTTCGAAATGGGGTTATCAACCCTCCAAAAAACCGTTGAGCATGCTATGAAGGTTGAATGTCATATGACAATTTTGATAAGAGAGTCTTAAACTACGCGCCATACTCCCACACACTCTCCACCATTCCCTGCTGAATTTCCTTAAGGGCGTTGATGATCTTACATTTCAAACTTAGGGATGTGAAATTATGTTAGGAAAGTGTTTTTAAATGTGGTGTAATCTACCACCATCTTATGAGGGTCATACATCTTATACCAGCTATGCACATGCCCTTGCAATGTCGTTGCAAATTGAGTGGCCTTTGTTCTAGAGTTGTGATCCCCTTTGTGCACCATAGAAAATAACACTTGTGAATGTTCTCAACATATTCAATACCTTTGTAATATGGAAAATGTAAATACATCTCAAAGAAGACTTGAGGAGGTGGCTAGGGCCCTTTTCCTCTTGATCCAGTTCCTTGACTTCCTCCGGTGTTTCCTCCTCCACCAGATCCACTAGATCCACCGGTCCTATGCCTCAGATCCACCTCTAAATCCACGGTGCAGAGCCGAATGGGCGGAAGTGGTCACGCCTAGGGTCCCTAATGTCCCACTAAATTACATGCCAACCATCTGCAATATTGTGCCATTTGTCGGATATGTGTCTCGCACCACTCCCAATACGTTAACCAAGCCTTGTATATTTTCTCTGGTCTAAAAATTCCTCTGAATATTGGAATATTATGTGTAGCCATAGAAGTGGGAAATGAAAAATTATATCTCTTTGGCACGAGATATGTCACTTCCACTCGATACCAACCGGGTCAACAATACTCCTTCCTTGATCCGGAAAACTAAGCACCAAGGTTTGGTCACTTTGTCTGGGTTCGGATGTGTGCCAATGACTCTTCTCTCTCCATGCGACGAACTCTCATCGAAGCTAAAGGTTTCTCTCTTACACACTTTCCAATATGAGGTAGCACAGACTTCTTAGGTTCCACATCCTCTACGTGAACCTCAAATCCTTCCTACAATGTCTACCTCTATATACCAATCACACTTAAAACCTCACATTTTCTAGTAATCTCCCTTTCATGTGCTTCACTATACTTGAGCCATATCTCCTCCCTTTCTTTCTCTGTTACAATGTATGCCATATTCCTCCACCTTAGCTTCCTTTCCCAGCACTCAAAATGGTTTATCCGGCCATCGGAAATGCCTCTAAACTCAAGGTCATGATAAAGATCTTCATTTCCAAAGGGATAGATGTAGAAATGATCCTCTAGGATCCCATAAAAACTCGAACTCAGCAACCTCCGAGACAAGAATATGTGGAAATAGCATACTCTAGAGTGTAGCTAGCTAGTACTCCTTTCCACCAATGATCCACAACATGAGTCCATGTCAGATCTACATCTTGTAACCTCTAGAATTCTTCTTGGGTCCACGTGTGTGATCTATAATACTAGCTTGATCTGGATGCATATGTTGAGATCCATTCATACAGCTCTACTGGGAAGCAACAGAAAAATGTTTCATACAAATCATGGTAGAGGTTCTCTTCTACCCATCTACAAGCATCAAACTCAAGCCCAATGTTGAATCTCTGAGAAAACTCATCCTCCATGCTCTTAAACCATGATTCAACACTTTCCAAGGTTAAACAATTTGTCATCACTCATTGCATAGATCATGATGTATGTTATTTCCCACTACAACTTCAAAAAGAGTCGACAAAGAACCAAGATGTAGTCATTTTTACACCCACCAAAGAATAAGGGAACCCCATGTGCACTAGCCTATCACCCAGTGGGGGTTGGGCTCTCACCAAAGGCACGCGTGGTCACCAAGTCTCTATTTTATGTGAGTTGAGTGGGGAAACATCATCTATGATCCAAAATTTAAAGAAAGTGAGTGGGAATGAGACATGCAAACATCATAGAGCTTAGAACAGCTCTAGACCATTGCAGTCATTATAGACAGAGATACTTTAACAGACTTAAAGAACTGAATCAAAACAGAAAGGAAAATGCATAGGGATTCATATTCATCTTATAAACATACATGAAATATAACTATGAAGATATAAGGATGGACTGAATCATTAATGATCATATTCAAATAAGTTGGTAACCTCATTACATCCATTAGATTCATTATAGAACATCGCAGTATGGCAGACCGAAGTCATACATCATAGTTGGATCTACATTCCTTAGCTCCCAAGAATAATTTTTATAACCCCAAGCCCCTGATACATCCATCTCCTATATTTTATCTACCCAACCCTATAAAATCCTTTCAGCCATTTCTGCAAAGCTCCACTCTCTTTTAATCTATATTATTAACTAACTCTATCAACACCCACACACACACACATTTTCCTTCTGCGGGCGCTTGTATTTATAGGCACCCGAAGTGCCAAATCATTCTTCTACATCCTCAAATCTAGTGCCAAGTGTCTGAATGTGGTCCTCCATGGGTGAATGCTCTTCCAGGCCTGAGCTCTCCACTCTTTGCCATGATGGCCTTCTAGAAGCCTCCATTGTAGGGAATATTCCTTCCTAGGCTAGCCTGCTACCAGGATGGAACCTTATCCACTCCGCATGCATAATCAGGTCATGATTTTCTCGTGTTCTACCCAAAATGCCAAATACGGCTAAGTCTCAAGATCTTGTTCTATCGGTACATAGCATGGTTTCTTCTAAAACCAATTTAGAACCTTTCCTTACACGCCCACTCTTCAATTCGGACCTTACACGCCCATGTGCCTTTGTGTACTTAGTCAATATTTTAGGGGCCCAAAAATTTCAACTTGATTTTGGGTGCTTACTAAAAAGGAAATAGTGAAGATTCGGCTTGGGTTTGGTTTGGGAGGATTTTTTGAGGATATAGTGAAGATTGCAAAAATTCTTAGGAATGGATTCACCTTATTTTCCAATCTATTTCATTTAAAATGATTTTTGATTTCTATATGATTTATTGGCGAATGACTATATTCTTCTCTTGTTAGTATCTACATATTTTAAATGGGGTTATGATTACATATGGATGTTTTCTTAAATGTTTTTATACCATGATGAGCTTTCAGTTTGACTTAAGACTGTGCATGCTTAGTTATGAGTGTATGTTTTCCCCATAAAATGGATCTATTTATTCATTGAAATTTCCTTTGGAAATTGGGTATTGATTTAACAAATGATAAATATATCCTAGAACCCTGATTTGGAAAAGAGTTTTAGTGTTAGTTATTTCTTCCTCCTTAATCAACGGTCAATCAATAAACAACTTTAAGCTAACTCATGCAACAACAATGTCTCTTTTAAACTGGAGTGTCTATTTTAAGCCATGTAAACTGCAAATTAATTTGTTGTCACTCCTCTTTTAACTGCACTCTTTTTTTTTGTGGTTCTTATTAATAATTCATTCTTATGCATTGTAATTAGCTCAAATAATAGAAAATTTCTTTTGTTCATTGCTTTGTTCTTTTTGTTTCTAAATCTGTATGTTTTCCTTTCTTTTCCAGCTAGATCTAAGCTGACTTTTGCAGGTTAAGCTGTAATTTTACATGGTACCAAAGAAATCTTTGGAGCTAGGAAGAAGGATATATATATATATATATATATATATATATATTTGAGTAATTGAAGATTAGAGCTATTGAAAAGAATGGAATTTTTAGCCTCTTCTATTCTCACACCATACAACTATTTTGATTGGAAGCCAAAGATTCTTCTTCAGCTCAGAAGTAGAGGCCTCTATCGGATAGTTATGAATACGAAGGTTGAGCCCAATCCTATAGTTGAAAAGACTAAATACTTCAACCACATGGATGAAGCATTTGGTCTTCTATGCTTATCCATCTCTCTAGAATTGTTGTTTCATGTTGAGGCATGTACAACTCCAAACCAAGTTTGGAATGCATTGGAGGGTCTATTTGGAAAGAAAGATGAGATGCGGGGTCATATCCTTGAAAATGAGCTCAACTCATTGGATCCAAGGAGTTTTGATAACATTCAATATTTCTTCACAAAATTCAAGGCCTTATTGCTTTAGCTGAAAGGTTGTGGTATTGACAAATCCAAGGAAGAAGGAAAATTAATCCTTGTTATTCTATCAAATTTGGGTCCAGAATATTCAATATTTGTCTCTACTTTCCACACAGTCAGGCTCACAACAGGAGCAACTTGGAAGATTCCCACACTGGATACCTTCATTGAGTCTCTAATACATGAGCAAGATAAGCTTATAAAAATGGGCACATTGAAGAATTCCAAATCTCATGCACTTGTTGTGCATGCAAGTGAGAAGAAAAATTCCAAATCCAACCAGAAATTCAAAGGAAAAGCAAAGAAGGATTCAGATCAAGAAAATAAGGCAAGCCAAAACCTCTAGATGGATCTATAGGCTCAAAAGAAAAGAAGGACAAAAGGGAAATTCAAAGTGCAGCTATTGCAACCGTGGGTACCATCTAGAATCATCATGCATGAAGAAGACCATTGATCTCATGGCGTAGTCACTTCAGCAACATAATCTTGGTAGCCTTATCCCAGAGAGTGCCAAGAAGAAGAAGGAAGAAAAATCACTAGAAACAAGAGACAATGCTCATGCCTTGATTGTTATTCATTCTTCTTCAAATGCATGGATCATAGACTCTAGAGCTTCACACCACATGGAAGCCACAAAAGATGCTCTTTCTTCTTTGAAACCATATATTGGTTCTCCTATTCTCATGGGAGATGGTTCTTACAGAGGCAACTGGAATAGGGAGGATGGAGGTTGGAATTGGAAGTTTTGAGAATGTGTTACATATTCCAAAGATTTCTGTTAATCTTCTTTCTATGTATCAAATGACACATACTGGAACTAGAAAGAGAGTTGAATTCACACTAGATTTAGTGAGCATCTATGACATGCAAGACAACTCCAAAATTGTTGTTGGTAAGGTGAATCATCAATCTCATCTATACACTTTCTCTAACTTTGTTTCCAAATCAGATTCTACTTTACTACTAACACATGCAAATGATGAAAGTAGAATTTGGCATGAAAGATTTGGACATCTGAATTTTAGATACATGCAACAACTTAGAAAACAAGAGATGGTGAAAGGATTTCCTACCATAGAATTTTCTGATGGAGTTTGTGAAGGTTGTGCTCTTGGAAAGCATCCACAAGAAAAGTTTCCAAAGGGGCATGCATGGAGAGCCTCTTCTCCATTAGAGCTTGTTCATAGTGATCTTACGGGCCCATTTCCTGTACCTTCCATGAGCCAAGCTAAATATGTGCTAACATTCATTGATGATTACACACGATATACATGGGTATATTTTCTCAAATTCAAGTCTGAAGTGTTTGAGCATCTCAAGATCTTCAAAGCTCATGTAGAGAAGAAGTCTGGGAAAATGATCAAGATCCTACGCATAGATAATAGGGGAGTATGTCAACAATGATGTCCAACATTTTTGTGATGAAGCAGGAATACAATTGCAGAACACAGTTCCTTACACTCCGTAATAGAATGGGGTAGCTGAGAGGAAGAACCAATATTTGAAAGAGATGGAAAGTTGTATGTTGCATGCAAGGTCTCTTCCCTCCAAATTATGGGCTGAAGCAATCAATTTTGCTTCATACATACAAAATATATCTCCTCACAAATCTGTCATAGGGAAAACACCTTTACAAGCATGGAGTGGTAGGAAACTGGAAGTCACACATTTTTCACATTTTTGGATCACGTGCATGGGCCCGTATTCCTATAGACAAGAGGAAGGATTTGGAGCCTAAAAGAAAAGAATGCATATTTGTTGGATATCCAGATGGTGTGAAGGGTTATAGATTGCTATATCTTTCTACAGAAATGCTCTTCATTGAGAGGAGTGTCTATTTTGATGAAAGTCCCATGCAAGCATCTCGAGAGCAACATGCCCACCACTTTGTTCTATCTAATCTTACTGATATCAAGGTTAATGCATGTAATCACACTGATCTTATTTTAGATTCATCTGAATCTAAATCAAATGAACATGTGCATGCATGTGCAGACCCAGATCTAGATCCAAATCCCAATTGGGCTTCCAGTGATGATTCAGTATCTCCTGTGAGAAATCAAAGAACAAGGAGCTTGGTTGATATTTATGATGCGCCTCATGCATTTTCTGCTACCGATCCCATCATTATGCCAATGCATGCCTATGTGATTCAAGCATCTAATCCTCAAACTTATGCAGATGCTATAGGGAATCCTCATTGGGAAGCAACCATGGATGAGGAGTACAATTCTCTCATTATGAATCAAACTTGGGACTTGGTTCCACTTCCATCCAATCACAAGCTTGTAAGGTGTAAGTGGATCTACAAAATAAAGAAAACAGTAGATGGTCTAGTGAGCAGATACAAAGCAAGGTTGGTAGCCAAAGGTTTTTAGCAAGTTCATGGCATTGATTATGATGATACTTTTTCTCTGGTGGCAAAAATGGACTCCATTCGATTGGCTCTTGCCATTGCAGTAGCAAGAAGGTGGGAGATTCATCACATGGATGTGAAGAATGCATTTCTTCATGGTGATCTTGAGGAGGAGATCTACATGGAGCAGCCACAAGGGTATGTTCAAAATTCCTCATTGGTATGCAAACTGAAGAAGTCCCTATATGGCCTCAAGCAGGCACCAAGAGCTTGGTATGCCAAAATGGATTCTTACCTTCTGTCTCAAAATTTCATGCGATGCAAATCTGATCCAAATGTTTATATGTTGAGAACATCTGACTCTTTGTTGCTCATAGTACTCTATGTAGATGATTTGCTAATAATAGGTGATTCAACCACAACCATTGTTGTAACCAAAGAAGCTTTGCATGATAGATTTTCCATGATGGATATGGGTCTCCTCAAATTTTTCTTGGTCTTGAAATCAGCCAAAATGAATCAGGTGTCCAAGTTTCTCAATCCAAGTATGTGAGGGATCTCTTGGCTCAATTTCACATGAGTGACTGTAAGCCAACAATCACACCTTTCCTGTCGGGGGTAAAGCTTGAGGATGGCCAGGATACACCATTGGTTGATTGCACACTCTACCATCAACTTGTGGGGAGTCTTCTTTATCTCACTCACTCTCATCCAGATCTATCATATGTAGTGGGTGTTGTTTCCAGATACATGCAGGAGCCTCATGAGCTACACTAGAAAGTTGTGAAGCGAATACTTTGCTATGTTCAAGGAACCATCAGCTATGGGATTCATTATTTAGTTGGATGTACTTTGGATCTCATTGGCTATACTAATTCTGATTGGGTTGGTGATAACATTGAGTGCAAGTCCACTTCAAGATATGTTCTTAGTTTGGGATCAGGCCCTATTTGTTGGTCAAGAAAGAAGCAATCTGCCATTGCTTTATCATCAACAGAGGCTGAATATAGAGGTGCAGTCAACATTACCATTCAAGCCATTTGGCTGCAAAACTTCCTAACTGAGCTTGGTATCCTCTTTCATCATCCAACTATCATTTGGTGTGACAATCAAAGTACAATGAATCTTTACAGAGATCCCATACAGTGACAATGGACCAAACACATCGAGATCCACATGCACTTCATCCATGAATTGATACATGATGGAGTCATCAACTTCAATATTGTGCCACTTCAGAACAAATTTCGACATCTTCATAAAGACATTCATTGAGAAGAAGTTTCACATTCTGCGTGAGATCTTCTTGGGGTGAAGGACACTACAACACAATAGCTTCCATGCACAATTCGTGCATTTTTTTAAGGGGGGTTTTTTTCCCATAGGGTTTTCTCTCTTTCCTCTTTTCTATCTCCTTAATTAGACTTAAGGGGGTGTTAGTGTTAGTTGTTTCTTCCTCCTTAATCATTGGTTAATCAACAGACAAATTTAAGCTAACTCATGCAACATCAGTGTCTCTTTTAAACTGGAGTGTCTATTTTAAGTCGTGTAAACTTAAAATTAATTTACTATCACCCCTCTTTTAATTGAAATCTTTTTTTCTACAAAAACTTATTAATAATTCATTCTTATTCATTGTAATCAGCTCAATAAATAGAAAATTGTAGATGTCCTTTGCTTTTTTCTTTCTTGTTTCTAAATCTGCATGTTTTCCTTTCTTTTCCAGCTAGATCTAAGTGACTTTTGTAGGTTTAGCTGTAATTTTACAAAGAGAATCCTCACCAAGATAATCCTTGTCGGTGGCTGAGTAATTTGTCTTTCTAAACTATTATTTTTTTCGTAAAATGCTTTCATTGTCTCGAGCGGGTGTTTGTATCCACTTAAGGGTGAAGACACTATTTTTCGGTATAAATGGGGAAATCTCATTAAACTTGATGTTGTAATATATTGTAGTCGGATTCACTAATGTAGCCTAGAATTTACCAGAAATAACCCAAGCGTGTTGGCATGTCGGTTAGCTTAGACCGAGCACTCACCCAAAGTGCACAAAGGTACCAGGAGCCCCTCTTTAGGGTTGTTTTTGCAAGATGTTAGCAAGATGAAGAGTTTATGCATTCAAATCCATAACTAGTATAAAAATTCTACAATGCATATTCCAAATATGAATCTAAGGAGTAATAGATCTAATTAATTGCCATAATGAATTCTACCATGCAAGATCTAGTTATAATCATGTTTAACACCTTGAATCAATCAATACACTCTATTAAATCAAACACAAGTAAATACACATAATCTACTTACAATATTTAGTATCATAAAATTATGCGTGCATTAGATATGGAAACATATCTTCACAATAGCTCATACATAGTCCTCCTATACTACGCAGATCACTATATATTTATAAGGGTGGGGACTTTCCCTTCACCACTTACATAATTCCCAAAATAGGTCACATGCTAAAAATAGTCATGCGCCTTTACAATAATAGACACACATGTAAGTGCGCTAATAATAGATATCTTCTAGTTAACTAGAAGTAATAATTCTATTATTAACTCAAACCCATGAAAAGTGCATAGTAAATTCTCTTCTAAAAATAGCCCTTGCGTTTCATGTAAGTCTTTATTTGGTTTGTGTTCTCTACACGCTATCTCCAAAAATAAGCTGGTAATCCTAAAAATGGGTAAGTCTTGAATCTATCCTTTTCTTTCACGTGTGTTTCCTTCCCTATCCTTCTGTGCCTTTGAGTGTGCTCTATTCCCATGCTTGAACCTTCTATTTACTTTCTTAAGTATCATAATTTTTCTACTCAACATTACCCCACACAAAACTGCATTGCTGCCCCGACAATGGTTACCTCTTGATATCTAAAGAATAAAGTATAAGGAATGGAATGAATGTAAATTAAAGAATTATTGTACAAAGAATGAACTTTCACCCTACAACGTCCTCTATTTCAACTAGAAGAATTAACTCTAGATATTCCTCTTTGATTTCATCCTCTAAGGTTTTCCAATCACTTAAAGCAGCTTCTACCTTTTCTGGAATATCTAATGCAATAGAATATAACTCCTCTTGCGTAATCTCTTCCTTCTTGTTCTGCAATACTATAACAATACTGGAAATTGCAGTCACCCTTCCTTCCAAAAGGTCCATCTTCTCGCACTATTAACTTTCCACTTTCATCGAGCCTATTTTTATGGAGGTCTTGGGTTGCTATAAGGTCTTTGCACTTTTTTTTTTTTTACTAGCGCTAATCTCTTTGTGCCCCCCAAAGTCTCATCCTTCATGGCCTTTAGTACTTCATTGTCTTCTACCATGGTCCTAATTCTTATTACTACCTTTGGAGCTGCACATATATTTAATTCTTGGTCTTCTTTCTTTAGCTCCTCCTACAAGGTTTGGAGTAATTATTCATAAGATGAAATATTTCTAACAACTGAATCCCTTACTCTCTTTTTTTCTTGCTCAAGGTCCTTTGGTATTGCCATTTGAACCATTCCATCCTCAAACACCAAATAAACTAAGGTACGCACATAATGCATAGCCAAAGGGAACTTTTTGGGTACCTTGGACTCCAAGTGTGGTCTTTCTTGCAAGACATGATCATCAATCTCCTCTGCCATGGTGATGAGAACCCCATTCTTCTTTTGCTCTAGGTCCTTTTCTCCTTTCAGATGCACTATTTTTACATCTTTAGCTTTGATATCTTCTCTTATCACTCTAATAGTTATAGCCTTATCTACATTCCACCACGCTACCTCTGTGGATACCTTCACCAAGGCATTACTCACATGTTCATCAGACATAATAGTAGGTTTGATAAGTATGTGCCTATTTTGTGGTGCATTTCTCATTCTTCTTGACACACAAGACTCTTCACATACATCAAAATAAAGCTTGTCCATGTGTGTTTGCATGGACCATGACAATTATTTCCTTGTGCATGTGGTTTCCATGTCAAGGTCCATCAACTCCCATCCATACAAGTCCTTGAGGCCCACTGTATTCTAGAATCGGGTGTGGAAAATTTTACTTGTGTCCTCATCATATCCCATGATTGGTGCAACATACTCCCCACTTGCCCTCTTTATTCTTGGCCCCTTAGGAACTTGAGCGCCAAGGTTTGGAGTTGGATCATCTATGTCCTAAGCAATATCTTATATTGTTTCACCTACCTCCTTTACTCCTTTTTCATCCTTTATTTCTTCATCCTTGGGTTCTTCCACATCCTCTAGTGGTATAGGAGTTCCATGTGCAATGTCTTTAGACTCCTCCACCTCCTCATCCATCTTTAGCTTCCTCCTTCTCTTCTAAGTTGTCTCTTTCTATGGAGAGAGTCATGGTGATATTTGTATTGACTGTGGAGTTCTTGTGCTTTATGTTCTTTTTCTTATGAATTCCCTCTTAAAATGGCACTCTCCTTGGACTAAATCAAAGTCTCTTCTTCTCCTTACACTTGTGGTGGGGTACCTGCGCGCTCAGTCTCCATTTTGTTTGTAGGATGCCTCTGACCTCTATGTACCAAGCCACCACTATCTTCATGCCCTTCTTCCTCTTCATCCACTACTATGGTTTATGTATGTTGCGGGATTGGCATGTTCTCCATCATATGCTTACCTTTTGGAATCCCTGGGAATGTGAACTCATTTTCTGCATACTTGTTACCCTCTAACTTAGGCTTAAGTTGTAGGTATACAAGTGCAGCTCCACTATCCCCAACAACCAAGCTTACAAGATTCATGTTTATAACATCTGATATGAGCCTTTCAATATGTGTTATCTAGCTTGGATTATATATGTTTTTCTAAAGTGTGGTAATCATAATCAACCTTATCGGCATTAAAATTTAGTCGACACACATTAGTGAAACAATGGAATAGTGCCTTGAAGTAGTGCACTATGAAGGAATATGGGATTTTACACCATGGGCTCCAATTCCCATCCCTCATAGTCTCGCCTTTCCCAACACTGACGGTAATTCCTTAATAATGCACCACTCCTCTTCAAATTCCGCATGGAGCCTATTATACCACATCTCCACCATCTATTTGAATTGCCCACTCATCAACCCTTCTCATAAATACTTCGTGAACCTCTCTGTGAGGGACTTCTTCTCCAAGGGGTACTCCCAAATCTTGTCTTTTAGCCCATTGGGCACTCCAATCTCCATAAATACTAGTGACAACAAGATAGTGCTAAAACTGATTCTTTCACTGTGTGTGCACTTCCTGACGATGGTCTCGTAATGTAGCCTTCTATGTTATATACTACCCCCTGTGACATGGAGCCACAATTTATTCACACCGCAACCATCTCTCTTGATCATTCAACTTAGTCACAAAATGTGTAGTTTCTTGTACCACTAGGTTATTCTTCGATTTATCAATGTCCATTTTGCACGGACCTTTTTATACCCTAGTTAATTTCATGTTTCCATGATTTTTTTCTTATGAGATAGATCACTATCAAGGTCCATACTTATCTTCTTTAACCTTGTTAGCATCAAGATCGAGTTATTGTAATCCTTATCCTTCTTCCGAGAAAAATAGAAGAAGTCCTCATGGACTCTGCTCATTAGCCATTGGTAAAGAGGTTCATATTTTCCAAATTATGGGAGCTCATACAATTGGTACACTCCTACTTGTTTTAAAATTTTCTCCCCAAGCATCATCATATACCGACATATCCTTCGTCGTGTGCTTGTTGGTCTTTTTACTCAACAACGCATCTAATTATTTCTTATTATCAGAGGTGTGGTGGTTGTAATCACTCACCTTTCAGATTCGCATGTGGGAATCCCACTCTTTTCAATTATCATGCCTTCTAGATATCTTTGCATCTCTGAGAAACTACTCTCGGGAGAAATTTCAACTTCTATCTCCACTTTACTTTTTTCCTTTGGCTCCTACGGTAGATGTTTTCTTTGGTGCCATCATTAAATCTCAAGTTTCTATCTTCAGTAGTGAAAAAATCAAAACCCTAGCTTGAATATGTGTTCCCTAGTTTGAAACCACATGCCCTAGCTCTCTTTAGTGCATCTGATTCACTCAAACCCTTCACAAATGGGGATGCAAGCTTCTCTACACATAAATCTGTTATCCACGTCTGGTTTCACACTCTTCACACCTCAATACTCTTGGCTCAGCTCAGTTGCACTTAACTCGTTCAAAATATTACAATCACAAGTGTAAAAATAAAATCACATCACATCCTTATATAAATTTTCAAAAATTTGGTGCATTTATTTCTCCTTCACCTACCAACAATCCTCTCATTAATTGACCATTTTCAGAATTTCCACATGGTACATCTTTGTGCCTCAGCTATAACCTTCTAACGCACCCACCTACCTTCTAGCTATAGACTTCTCTTCAGTGCACTTCCATGTGCCTGAGTACCTCACCACTGTGCCTTCTCTTGGTAGTCTCCACGGCCACTGCTTACCTCACGTTATATTGTTCCTTCATTTATCTCCATATATGGTCCTTATTTGGAAGAAATATTCTTTCCACCATGTCTCGAAACTTGAAGATCACCTGTAGTAGTTTGTTCCTTTATGTGTACCCATTTTTCAATAGCCACCCCACACAAATGGTATGTGTAGTCCTTTGTGCATAAAAATTCTTCAAACGGTAATTAGCTTCCAGCACGCAAACATGCTTATTACACAAAAAACCAACTAAATTGACAAAGCATAGTGCCAAAGAAGTACATATATTAAATGAATACATAATTGGAAACCTAATCTAAATGGAAACACTACCTTATTACAAACACCAAGAAGACTTATTTATGGTAGGGCTTCAACCTACTCCTGTTGATCTAAGCGGGTAACTATATTCTATCAAACACTTCTAACTAACAAGCTCCTATTTCACATATGTAAGTGATAAAAATGTTCCTAACCAATGTACTTTAAGTTTTACTAGATGGCACAAAATTTTAGAATCATAAAGAAGCACCATTTGTCCTATCTCAAGCTTTTTGTCCCTGATGTGCCTGTCATGTCATGCTTTATACCTGGCCTTTTCTTGCTTTTGACTCTAGCATGCTATTTCTCATCTCTCATCTATCTTAATTAACTTTTCAATTCATTCTTCTAATTCTTTCTCATCAACTATACCTCCAGTGCACGCAATACGTAAAGAAAGTAACATAAATTCCATAGGAATAATTGCTTATGTGCAAAACACCAATTGAAAGGGTTTGGCCTTGTTTAACCACTTGTATGTTGTTCTATATGCCCAAAGCATGGAAGAAACTTTATCATCCCAATATTTTCTTCTAACATCACAAATTTTTGTTAATGTCTGGCTCAAAATCTTGTTAAAAGCCTAAGTAGACCCATTTTCCTGAGGATGATATGGTGTAGTCTTATGGTGTGCAATCATGAACTCATCCAATAGAATTCGATTGTCTCATTCAAAAAAATTTTACCCTTATCACGGTCAAACTCAATGGGCATCCATGCCTTGTAATAATATGTTTCCATAGAAACCTAGTTGTTGTAATTCTTTATCTGATCCTTTGTAGGTGGTGTTTTTCCCATCTTGTCAAATAATATGTGTAAGTGATGATATAGCATGATCCAGTCCTACGCGTGGCTAGTGAAATAGGACCTAAAATTTTTATATCCCATTTCTCAAATGGTTCTGTACTAGGAATAAGTCTTAAAGGAATTTCATCTCTTTGTCCTAGTTTTCCAAGTCATTGATAGTGATCGCATGCCTTCTAATACACCTTACTGATCCTTATACAAGGTCTCCCACCATAATCCGAAAATATAATCTTGCGTGCAATGACATCACCTACATATTGCCCACCTATAATACCATCATGAGCCTCTTCCATGATATTTGTGAGCTCATGTTGCAAAGTACACATCGCACAATACTTCTTCTCACCTAACTTGTACATGTCATCGCTAATCAACATAAAAAGTTCTGTGCAAATGGTAAGTTGTTTCTTCTCTAAGGACTTCATTCCTTTTGGCTCTCTACCTATATGTATAAAATCAGATATTTCCTCTAATTTCAATGGAGTGCATTGAAACTGGAATAATTGGGCATCGGCATGGTATCTTCTATTGCTGCGCATCTTCCCCGATTGTATTCGGATAAATGGTCTAGTCCAAAATTATTTTTCCTTGGTTTTACCACAACCGTAAAATATCAAATTCTTCAAATAAGAGTACCCATTGGCATATGTGTCCATGTAAAATGGGATTGTTTACCAAATGCTTCAATGTCATGTGATCAAGTAAAGAATACAAATGGTGTTGTTAGAAGGTATTTGCTGAAGTTTTCTACTAGAAAAACAAATAGGATGATCTATAATACCTTCTCCAGGCTGAGCTAACACCATTCCAATGGCCATGTCAAAAGTGTCCACATGTACATAAAACAGTTGGTCCCACGAGGGAAAGTGTAGAATAGGTGATGTAGTAATGTTTTCCTTTAATGTCTCGAATGCGCGTTGTTGTGGTTCCCCCCAATAGAATGTCCCTTTTCATTTTAGTAACTCCTCCAAGGTTACAACAACCTTATCATACCCTTTAATAAATTTTCTATAATACCTAGTGTGACCTAAGAATCCGTGCACCTCACTTTGAATGGTAAACTCTTCCAGGTTGATAATGACTACAACCTTAGCTGGATCAACCAACAAACCTTCCTTGCAGATGATGTGCCCTAAAAATGTGCCAAATGGTGTAGAAAATACACATTTCTTTATGTTCAAATAGATTCTTAATTATTGACATCTTTCAAAAATTAAGCGTAAATTGTCACAATGATCCTTAACAAGTACATACATTGTCTAGTCATCTAAATAAACTTGTACGAAGTTATGAATAAAATCCTTGAACGCTTGAAAATCTATATGTAAGAATACAACAGTGCATTTTTCAGACCAAAAGGCATCACAATATAGGAAAAAATTCCCCATTCAGTGGTAAAATTAGTCTTTTCCTAATCCTCCTGTGTAATCCTAACCTGATGATACCCAGAGAATCCATCTATAAAGGAATAGATCTTACGCCTGCAACGCCTTCTAATATTTCCTCTGTGAATGACATAGGGAAAGGATTAGTCACACATCTAGCATTCATCTCCTTATAGTCCACATAGATCTTAATCGACCATATTTTTTATACTTGTCTTCATTGGGCTAACCCATTTTGATTTGTCTAGGGCTTGATAATTCCGAGAATTCAACATTTTTCAATTTCCTCCTTAACCTTTTTGCACAAGTTGGGGTTCATCCTATAGTGTCTCTTCCTAACTATATGTGCACCTTCCTTTATATTTATCTTCATTTCTCCTAATGATTCATGCATGCCTTTTAGTTCATGGTATCCCCTAGGAAATAAGTCCTGATAATCTTGTAGTAACTCAAAGATTTTTTCCACTTCAGAGTCAGACCAATAATCCCCAATTATGGCCTCCTTAGGCTCGGCATGTGATCTAGTATTCACTTTCTTTATTTTTATAGGTTCATGATAGGCACATGTGGTCTTATATGTACCATCCAAAACCTCACGCCTACCTGGTGAATGATCTACATCAAGATTTTCTACTTCTTAATCATCCACTAAGTAGACCATATTTCCTTTTGCTTTCTCAAGGCAAGTGTGCTTAAATACTTGTGGCATCTATCTCTTTGTCTTTAGAAAAATGTGCTCCTAAGTCATTTCCATCAAATAAATCCTAAATTATTTCTTATGCCTTTGCACTATCTCCCATAGTTAACCTCTTTAAAACCCTTAATGTCTCTTCTCTTTGGAGGTTTAGTAGAGAAGTATACAAAATTTTGTATCATTCCTATAATCAAATCCTACCCATTTCCAGTCTCTATACGGAGTTATACATATACATACCAAGCATACACGTAGCCTTGTAAAGTGGAATAAAAATTTTCCACCCGAGTGAAGGTGGTAAATATTCCTACCCCTCTTTCCCGAGTCTCTCACACTCTCGAACATGGTGTTGAACGGGTTGATTACCATGATAAGTGCATTTTTGAGTAGGTACATTTCTCCTAGAAAGCGAGTAGAAAGAGAAATCCTAATTTCATTCCATCCTACAAGATTATCCTGTGAACCACTCACTAGCGCATTGTTGTCCCGCACAGGTATATGCTAACATATTTCATCTCTCCAATAGGTCTATCTATTATTCCTCCATGGCACATAGAAATACCATATGATCTCTTTCTCCGGTGTATTGATGTACCTAGTTGTTACCTATTATCCGATATAACGAGGTCTATAGTTCCACGTAAATTTTCCTCTAACTGAGCACCAAAAAAAATCATAAGTACTATGAGCCCAATTATCACAAGAAATAATTATAGTATTGCTAATAGACCGTGCATCTTCCCACTTTGAAGGATTCCTTCTTTAAATGGCTCAAGCACTTACGGGTCACGGATTACGCGTATATAAATCCTATTCGAGATCTTCTTAACTTAAAGGCTCAACATAGGGCATATATTTCCCATTGGTTAAAGGGATAATAACCCTTTCCTTCTTTTTCTCAAAACTGATATAACCCTTGTTGAGCTAAAGATCAACATTATTTGCATAACACCAAGGGTGCCCAAGTAGAGTTTGGGAAGTTATATGCTTCTGCAAGTTCTAAAACCTCAAAGTCCCTTGTGAACTTGGCCCTTGTATATTAATGGACGCATCTTTCAAAACTCCAATAGGGGTAGTCTTTGTTTGATTAGCCATAAACAACACCTTAGAAAATGGTTATAATGGGGTCTCCCCATCTGTACCAATGCATCTAAAGTAAGAAAATTGACTTCTGCACTGTGCCAATCAATATATTACTCAAAATCCATCCATCCACAACAACATTCGAGTGATTTGCTTGTCATGGTTTAAGCTATGGGGGAATATTTTCATGTAGGATCTATCATTCGGTCTCAATACTTGTGTGCGAGTGTTTCCCTTTACCCAAATCCCTAACAATGGAATGATATCCTACTAGCGCAACATTTTACACACCTCCTTCAAGTCATCAATATCAGATTGGACCGTCTCTGTTGCTTTCTTTTTCTCCATCTTCCGTGATTGCTCCTTTAAAAATTATATTTCACCCTAAAGATTCTGAGTACCTCAATGGTTTTCTGATAAATCTCCTTCTAATGGACATGATCTAGGTACCGTGCATGTAGAACATCCTCTTTAGTGATGGTAGGCTTCTGTTGTAATGCTTCTCTAGCATGCACCACTTCAACGTGGGTAGTGATCTTTACAGGAAATACCTCAGATTTCAGTTCCAACTTGGGCATCCACTAATTTTCCACAGCGCACTATATCCTAACCATCCCCTGCACCTTTTTTTTTCTTGTTTATGTTATTTACTAAGATGCTCATATAAGTTCGGGCATTCCTCATAACTATAATTCTTTCCACAAAAAGAAAAAGTACTATTCTCGAGGACATTCATGCTGTAGTGGTTAGGAGATCCACATGTATAACATGTTTTGTGAGGAAACTCACCTCATCCACCACCATGGCCTTGGCCTCTGAATCCACCATGGTATCCTTGACCTCCTTCAAAACTCCCTTCATTCCGATCATAGCGCACTTGATTTTGATCTTGATCCTAATGCTCACCCTTACCCTTAGATTTATTTGATACTCCCATCTATCATACACCAATATCTATAACATCATGGATTTGACCAATCAGCTGAAAATCTTCTGTATCGTGAGTCATGGACCTACAAATTTTATAATAGCAAGAGACATTCTTCCTTATTACGCATTGCAATAATGGGCAGTGGCTAACATCATGGTTCAAATGACATATCTCACAGTCCAGTAATAAAAACGATCGACATATAGGGACAACTATCCTTGGTGTGCCCTTCTACTTCACAATCTTTACACCAAATCCCCATGTGTGTCTCATGTCGAGTTCACCGATAGTTTCTCCAACTACTTTTCCATAGCTTCAATCTATGCTTCCAATAATGGTCTAACTCCGGTGTCATACTTCTAACTACTTGAGTGAATAAATTTGTTTCAAGTGCTTCACATGGATCAAAGGTGTATGTCTTATGTGATAGTGCCCTTCTAAAAGGTGTAATCGGACCTCTAATGAACCATTGCACATGTTGGATTGGGTGAATATCATAAGAAAGGTTAGATAAAATCATTCTAAAATGGGCATCATACTCCCTGGCACTCTCGGTAGTGCCTTGTTTAATATCCTTGAGAATTCTTATACTCTTCCCGCTCAAACTCGGGGATGTGAAACTCTTTAAGGAAAGCATCTTTTAATGTTACATAGTCCTGCACAACTCTAATTAGGGTCAAACTTCCTATACCAACTATGTACACATCCCCGTAATGTAGTTGCAAATTAACTCACCTTGTGCTCAAAAGCTATGATTCCTTTTTCCCACCACAGTATTTCACACATGTGCACGTGTTCAGCAACATCTTCTATGCCCCTATATTATGGTAGATGAAGAGACATCTCCATGTAAATATTTTGGGGTTGGTGTAGATCTTTCCCACCTAATCTAGAACATCATGTGTTTCCTCTACCTCCAGAACCACCAGATCCACCAGAACTAGAACCATCTAGACCTCCTTATCCTCCACTGTAGCTGAAATTAGACCAGAAGATGTACTTCCCTATGTCCCAATAGTAGTACTAAACTAAACCCCTATATTTTGTGAAGTGTTACCACTCCCAGAAGTGAGTCTAAAATGTTGTGCGCTTGAATTATGTGCAGATGATGCACATGTAAAGGTACCTCCAAACAACAATGAAGATGTTTTCCCTACCATTGATGTACTTTCTATGTGACTTACTCATGCTCTCCCACTTCCTAAATTAGCTTATTGAATACTCGTCATACTAGATACTAGAAAACCAAACGCAAGGCCTAGGTTACCATGTAGATTTAGATTCATGCCCATGGCCCAGGTCATCTCTGTTAGTGCACTTCCATGTGAGGCCGAGGGGGTTCCCTGTCATGCTTTCCCAAATGAGGTAGTTCCTGATGCTCTAGCTCCATGTCATCTACGTCAACTCCAAATCCTTCGCAAGCCATCTCTCTCCTTAATGCCATCCACTCGAAATGCCATGCTACTTCTATATCTCCTCTCGCGCACCACATTATACTTAAGACTCCTTTATTTTCTCTTAATTTATACCACTAGGTATAACATCTTTCACCAAACCTGCTCCTGCCCCACATGTGGTAGGTTTTAGCTAGCCATCAGTTTCCTTTCCAAGTTCAGGGTCACCATTAAGATTTTGATCTCCAGTGGAATGCCTTGCAAGTAAGTTCCCCTGGGATACTGTAAACAATGGAATTATGCTACCTCTAGGCAAAAATAAGTGGAAATTGAGTACTCTAGAATATAATTGTTCACAACACTACTAAACCAAGTATCCACAATGCATGTCTAGATCATATCAGCATCATAAAGGGCCTGAAATTCTTCCTACGTATTGACAAGTGCACGATACCTCCAATCCATTTTAGACGCATAAGAAACCAGCCACTTGTATAGTTCTATCAAAAAAATAGAAAAGAAGATCTCATACAAACTATCATACAGATTCTATTCCACCCATGCACGTGCGTTAAACTCTAGATCCGGTGTTGAACCTCTATGTGTATTCTTCTTCTAGATATTGTATCCATTCATCAACACTTTCTAGGGTCAACCGGTATGTCTTCATCATGAACCATCTTGAAAAAAACTAAAAAAGAGGTCCCAGAAATGGAAACAATGATATAGCCTATAATTTACTAGAAATAACCTAGGCATGTTGGAACATCACTTAGCCTAGATCGAGTGCTCACCAAAAGTGTGCTAAGGTACCAGGACCCTCTTTAGGGTTTCTTGTGTAAGACATTAGAAATATGAAGAGTTCATGCATTTAGATCCATAAATAGTATAAACATTACGTAGGGCATATTCGGATCTAGATCTAAGGAGTAATAGATCTAAGTAATTTACATAATGAATTATACCATGCAAGATCTAGTTATAATCATGTTTAACACATTAAATCAATCAATACACTCCATTATATTAAACACATTTAATACACAGAAGCTTCTTATAATATTCATTATAATAAACTTATGCACGCATCATATCTAGAATCATAACTTCACAATATTTCATACATAGTCCTCTTATACTACGCAGATCACTACATATTTATAAGGGTGGGGAATTTCCCTTCACTGCTTACATAATTCCCAAAATAGGTCACATGCTGAAAATAGCCATGTGCCTTTACAATAATAGACACACATGCAAGTGCGCTAATAATAGATCTCTTTTGGTTAATTGGCAATAATAATTCTATTATTAACTTGAACCCATGTAAAGTGCTTAGTAGATGCTCTTCCAAAAATATCCCTTGTGTGTCATGCAAGTCTTTATCTAGTTTGTGTGCTCTGCACGCTATCTCCAAAAATAGCTCATAATCTTGAAAATGGATGTATCGAATATTTCCGTATATTTCACGCATGTTTCCTTCCCTATCCTTCCACACCTTTGAATGCACCATATTCCCATGTGTGAACCTTTTGTGTGCCTTCTTCTAAGTATCATACTTTTTCAACTCAACATTCACCCAGACATATACATGTGAGCTTGAGGTTATTGGATGGATTCATACATTATAGACTTGTGCATTTAAAATTTGGGGATCAAATCATTAGGGTAATATCTTTATATTTGATATTATTAAACGAAACTAGTTGGTGTTGAAACGAGTCTATGATTTTCTTTAGAAAATACTATGTTGAGTCAAGAGTTACATGTTATTAAGGGAATAACTAGGAAATGGGTTTGGGAAAGGATCAATTCAATCCAATTCAGATTTGTGGGCATATGTGGATTATTGTTTAAATGATTAAGTTTTATATGGGCCATCTCATGGATTCTAAATCGATTAAGAGATCGTAGAGATACAAGCCTTATTATGAAGCCGAATCGTGGTTATCTAGCATTATAATGAGTTTTGGAAACTTGAAATCGACTCTTTTTGAATCTATTGCACTTCACCCTCTGTATGATGTGACTTCCACTTCTCTAGTAATGTTGTTTGTAAGATGGATAAATATGGAATATTATAGAGGATGATATCTCCCAATGTTGGTAACATACTTTAAATGAATGAACCTTGTTTTCAACTAATATAAATCTATGTGTGCATGATATAATCGAGGAAGAAAATGGAATACACCCTAGTGGTAATTGTTATCTTAGTTCGAATATTTATGTTTTGAAATACATCTACATTTATAAAGTAAATAATTAGGTTTTATTAATAACCTTGGATGAGCTTAAGTTAGTACTCGAGAATTTTAGAAAGTTACTTGTGTTTCCCTTTTTGGTTTAAAAGAGGAATTTTAATTAGATAATGTGAAATGTTGGTAACTCATCCAAATTGATGGTGGGAAAGGAATAATTTTTAGATAATATAGTTATAGTCTTATGATGTATCAACTAGATTTTATCATTAAGTTTTATAGGGATGGCATGGAAAAGCTTATCAACTTGTGTGTTTTCATTTAATTAATAATGTATTAAGTATATGTAATGATATTCAGAAATCAAGCATTATGAACCAACTTGTTTCATATGAGATAACAAGGAAAAGGAGTGTTGAACCATGTCGGTTCAAGTGGAACTGATCATGTCAATGTTGAATTTTTATCATCCAAAGTTATAGAAAATTAGGTTGATTAAGAAGGAAGATTTAAATGTAGTGTATTTGATTAACATTGATTTGATTGTGTAATATAAAAATGTACTTATATTGTTAAAAGTGAAGGAAATTAATGCATGATTTAAGAAAGGAAATTAAGGCTGTTGTATTTTATCATTGGTTGAAATGTCATTATGTATTATAAATGAGATTTTAACCTACATGACATAAATAGATGTTGTTTTTACACTGCACTGTAACATTCCCATTTTAAGACTTTAAAAAAAGGGAATTTTTTTCATAATGTTCTATATTCTAAATAAAGCATTATTTAGAACACACATTCCATACCAATCAATCTCAAAAAGGTAACCATATGTAGTCTGTAAATGACTCAGTGATCTACCAATCTATTTATGTTAACTTTAAGTATTGAATACTTATCGTATACTTCGTATACTTGGTTTTCCTACTCTAAATCTGGTAGTGCTTGAGTGAAATGTTTAAAGAACATATCTAAATAGTTGTTACCAATATTCATCGATATCATGTTGCTTTAAACTAGGTGACATAGGACAATGCAACCCAGACTTGCGATACTTTGGCCAAATATTTTCAACATCTTGTTTATGCCACTATTCATAGATGACATACTCATCATTTCAGAATACGTCATTCACCTCACTCCTTTGTTATCAAGAATGGTCTTTACCGACTACCATTAGTCCACTTGTCCAAGGGTTAGAAACATAATTTATTATAAGAATACGTTTACAATTTCTTAGGGTATATGGGCATACACGGTTGACCTAAGTAAACTAGATGTGCCAAGGTAACTTTGAGCCATGGAAAGCTAATTCCTATCCTAAACATGCCACTAACTTGACCTAGAGAGAAACTAAGTTCAATTTGTTATTTGTGTGTAGATCTAGATGATCAATGCAGAAGGGTGTTGCCACATCTCAACTGCATCGCTATATTCTCGAGAAGACCCAAGTCTTCTCAAAAGTACATCCCTGCAATGTGCATGTGCCAACATCCTACATAAACTACTTCATTGAGATGTACATACCCCGAGGAGGTTATTAATACATTATTAATTTGGATTATTACACAGATTACATCAACCCTGCTAAACCCTAATCCAACACTCCTTAAGTTCTTGTTTTATACTAGAATAAATTAAGCATTAAAGAACTTCCTTTAACTCATGATTGCTTTTAATGTTTGTTTAGTAAGCTTGATAAATAGATATCTAGAAATAGGACACCAACACCATAAGTTCCATTATAATGAACTTAACCATGCAAAGAAGGTGTAGCAACCAAATAGGTTCTACTATAGTAGACCTTTTAGAGAAATGAAGTCTAATGATTAACGATCATATCACCATTCTTTAGCTTTTAATCCTTGGAGTGAGGAAGAGTCTTCCTCTACATGATTAAGTGTTAGGTTTTTTCAAACCCTTCTTATCTTTCACAAACTCTATAGTTTTACCGCATATTCATTACACGTTCCAATACCATGTTAGAATTGTTTGGATAAAAATCATTATCTTATGCAACTTAACAAGTTACATCTTATTAAGGGAAATTAAATTAATTCCCTTTATCTAACTTATCGAGTTTATCGAATTAAGCATATAATAGATATGAAGAATATCATCAAGATAGGATTTCCATCTTTTTCATAAACACAAGATAATTTACACAACCAATGCAAGTAAATCTTCCAACTTTCAATTCATCGTTATAAATTTATACATTTACAAGACTATGCATTTCAGGCATATTGTATAACAAACAACCTCCATTCCAAAAATAATACAACTTTTCTTTTTCAATACAACTCAAGAATGAATCAAAACTCTTTACATAAGATCCAAAATTAAATAAGCCAATACAACATGAAAGTTCTTGTCTTCTTTTATCACTTACGATGTCCATCTGAAAAATTTCTAGCACGGGTTAGTTCAATGAACTGAGCATGATAAACACTAAGCATTAAAGTAAAGTGCATTCCACTAATTGTTTCATTAAACAACTCTACTTTAATGAAACAATTAATAAACATCATACGAATAATCATAAGTAATAACATCTAGAAAGAAGTAAAATTAAGACAATCTTAATTACTTTTAAGAAAATAACATATTATAATTTGTAACTTCATAATTATATCACAAGGCTTAATTGATACTATCAATCACTTTAAACAGTCAAAAAGTCTTGTCATTCAATTATTTCATAAACCCATAAGAATATAAATACACATTTATCTTTTCCAAGCAGCAAAAAGGTTAGTTAAAATCATAACTCATATTAGTATGCTTCATCTTTCCATATAATCAAAGAAGAGAATCAATACATATCTAATTCTCAGACACAATTCCTCTGAAGGAAAGAATCAAGTTTAGAACACACATCACTGCCTCAGTCCAAAGATGACAAAATAAGGAGTCCTTAAATAAAGAGGCAACAACCAAACAAGAATCCCAATTCAATCCAAGCAGATTAAAATAGTCTAACTGAAAGTTTTACTAACTTCAGTATATTTGTAGTTTATAATTCAAAAAGGTCTATAACCAATCTTTCCAAAAATCCAAGCTATACCTGAATAAAATAATTCTCTTATCAATCCATAGGAAAATTCCCATCTTGGAAGAGAATCAATAAAAGAGAAGTTCGGTCAATGAACTTATACAAGTAACATAAAAAGGATCTCAAACCAAAAAGGACCCAATCCATATTTCATTTCATTTATACTATGAAATGAAATCCATTATCTAATACAAACTTAGAAATTCTTAAGCTAGTTCCCAAAAGAGAACTCAAAACCAAATGCACAGTCAAAGCATGCATACTTCCAATTTCCATTGCAAATTTACAAATTGATTACCTATTTCCTTTCACCAAGCTCAATTCAAATTCAATTCTCAAAATGAATTTCACTAGTACCATCTCTAAAAACATACTATCCTCGAGAGATCCTAATCTCTTCTCCATCAAAACCCAGAGATTCATTGATGAACCCAACAAGATTAGAAATATGCAATAGTGCAAGATAGACAAGGGTTCGATGAAACTCATGGTTCAGGGACTAAATTCCCAAGCATTTAGAATAGAGATAATGTATCCCTTCATACTACACTTACATACAAGGTTTAAATTCCACATTCAATAAAAAAACCATGAATCGGATGGAGGATCAGAAGATAGTAAGAACTAAATAATTTGATTAAGACAAGTTATGTCCTATCTTCTTCCAACTAGACTGGACATAATCACAAAAAACCTCTCTAGTTCCTTTTAAAATCCTATGAAAAGTAGGGATTTGTTCAACATTAAAGAAAAAAATGAAATAAATAATAAATTCCAAAAACCTCTTCCATCGATACAACTATCCCAAAACAGGTCATAATTCCAATCCATTTATTTCAAAAATAAAACAGTCAAGTTCAAGAACACAATGCGGTCTTAAAGGAAGAAGTCATACAACCATTCTTTCTCAAAATTAAAACAAAGGAGACCTCAAAATAAGTTACACGGTCCACTTCGACCAAAAAAACTCACAAGACCCTTCCCAGTAGCTAGTATTAAATGAGATTGAAGTTTTACAATCATTAATACCCATAAACTCCAGCTCAGAATACCTGTAAATATTCAACACGTAGATTCCAAATACATAATCAAAACAACCAACAATGGAATACCTACACTGCATCAAATACGAGCTTGAACACAAGTTCTAACAACACAAGCTCAAATATGAGTTTATAACAAAACCCATGGCCCTAATAAAAGCTCAGAATAAACACCAACACTCTATTATGGGTTCAAGCCTTCCATTTCCCTAAGGAAGAATAAAACTTCAGTTCAGAGCTTAAGTACAAGGGCACAATGCAACAACTCAACAACAAGTTTAGTATTCATAAGAACTGTATATAAGTACAGTTGTTGAATACGAAGATTCAACCAAGGTTTAAAACTTCAATTAGTTTCCAACACAGTCCAAAACAAACACAAGGTCCTAATAAAACTAATAACAAATTTTGAGCTTCAAAACAAGTTTAGAACCACTATGGAGCTCCACTTAAAGCTCTGAAACACAAGACTAAACAGAGATCCAGAACCCAACAAGAAACTAGCCAGTTCATTCAACATTAGTCTCAAATGCTAGAAGCAAAGCTTCGAATATGGCTACAGAGTTCAATAGAGCTTCAAGTACAAGATACAAAGTTCAATACAAATTCACATGAATGCCTCTAATATATTGTACATAGAAAGTTCTCAAATACCATCATAAATAGAATAGGATTCACATTCCAAAACCCACATAGATTTCATGAATACATGCAAGTAAATAACAAACATCATGCAAAAATACATTTCCAGTGAGCAGAATTGTTTTAATGAATCATTTAGAAGAAAGCAAGAAATCTTAATGGGTAGAGCCTATCATGCCTAATAGTTGCCTCTGCTGATTTGAAGAAGACTTCCAGTGAGTTTCCAACACCCCTTCTTCTCCAAGAAAGATCAAACAACCATAATATTTTTCCACAATGCCTCTTATACATTCCTCAAACTGAAAATAGATCAGAGAATTCAAAAATAGCCACTAAGTGTAGATCAAACTGCTGGTTTGAAAAACTAGATAGCTCCATGCAGAGCAAAAATCATGAAGCATGCAAAGAAAAACAACCCCCAAAAAATCTACCAACATGCCTTCCAAGAAAACTTTCTCACCAAAAACAAGGTGAATTAATGACATTAATTTTCATATTCCACCTATCTCTCCTTACCACCACCATCCAAAGTTGGTGAGACTAAGTTTAAATTCCATTTGCATTTCCAAACTTAGTGATGCTTCCACGTAGGTTCCCCAAATTTCACTATGTAATTACCAGTCGATAGTACTCTACCTTTTTAAATCAATCAAAATCCCATCGCATTAAAAGCTTAGGAACCGCTGCTTAGCTCCCACTTGCCAATGACCCATAGGTTCCCTTTCATATCCCATTAGTTTAGGATAGATAGAATTTTCTTAGGTTAGATCTTAGGTTAATTTACAATATATAACCTTAGGATATAACCTTCAAACAATAGATTGTCACCTTAGGTTAGGTTTTATTTTAACCAAATACAATAGGTTAGAAATAACTTAGAATCCCTTAGGTTATTTCCCCTCATGCTAACTTAGTATTAGCAACTTAGATTAGGTTGTCATCCCACGTAGAGTGGTGTAGAAAGAGTTAGGTAAATTACCTGAGTCCCAAATCTCTTTAGGATAGACCTTATAGATATAGGGCACATTTTTCTCTCTTTCTCCAGAATCCTAAAGCAAGTTTCCCCTAACACCATTAGGCACCTGCGCAAGGGTCTATCAAGAAGGTCAATCAAGAAAAAGAACGAGCACGGCTTTTGAGATACAAAAGAATTTATAACAAACACAAGTTTAGTTTGAGATAGTAAAGAATTTATAACAAACACAAGTTTTCAATCTGTTAAGTCTCTTAATCAATGAATGTCAGTTTTTCATTTAGTTTAGATAAGAAGATTTAAAACATACCTTGGATCAATGGAATTGATCCAAGGATGAGTCCAATTACAAAGGATAAGTTTGTAACCATTCAAACCAGATTACAACTTACTCATAAGAAGTGAAATAGATTATTGCAAGCAACAACATACCATCCCCCAATCAAAGATCAAAATGATTTATCCAGGAGAAATGATTTTTCAACATCCACGAAACATACATTTGTCCTGAAAATCACATGTCAACACTTGTAATGCAAAAGAGGAATATAACAGTTTGACAAGGTGTTACATACTTCCCTCCTAAAAAGAATCATCATCCCGATGATTATCTCATTTTAATCATTGCATTCAGGATAATCAATTTTTATTCACTTTCTTAACATATGTTTGTAACAATATCTAAATTTTAAGTTCTAGAAATCAACATTCACATAGTTTTTATTCAAAAATTAATAGTTTTATGTCCATAACTAGGAAGACTTATTGACATATAAAGATAAATTCAAAAAAAATTTATAAGTCAAGAGAATCAATTCTGTTCAAAAAGATATGGAAAAGTAGTTTTCATATCATCCAGGTTTTCCCAAGTTACACTTTCTTCATTAAATTGGTCCCATTGGACCTTGCATTGACTTATCTCATGATTTCTCAAATGCAATTGGCGAGTTTCCAGCACTCGTATGGGTTTAACCATGATTATTCTAGGTCTTGGACCTGCAAGGAATTCCAATTTAACACATGTGATAAATCTAAAATGTATTTCTTAAGCAAATAAATATGGAAAACATCATGCATTTGTGACAAAGTAGGAGGTAATGTTAAGCGGTAAGCTACAAGGTTGATTACTTCAACTATCTCAAAAGGTCCCACATAATGGGGTGATAACTTGGCAGCCTTGCCAAAAGTTATAGAGCTCTTTTTAGTTTGACCGAAGAAATACTTTCTCACCAAGTTCAAATTTCCTATCTACCCACTTTAAATCAACATAACTCTTTTTTCTATCTGTTGCTTCTTTCAAGTGCTCACAAATCAATTTAACTTGTTCCATTTCAGTAAGAATTTTAGGTCCAATTACCTCTCTATCCTCCATGTTGTCCCAACTAACAGGGGTTTTGCATTTTCTTCCGTATAATGCTTTGAAAGGTTCCATCTTAAGAGAGGCATGATATGTATTATTATATGCAAACTCAACTAGTGGAAGGTACTCTTCCCACTTATACTGTTGATCCATACAATACATTCGTAACATATCCTCTAAAACTTGATTAACTCTTTCAGTTTGTCCATCCATTTCGGATGATACGCAGAACTAAAATTCATCTTAGTTCCTAGAGCTACATTAAGCATTTGCCAAAATCTTGACATCATTCTAGGATCTCTATCGGATATGATTAATTCAGGTACTCCATGTAATCTAAAATTTTTGTGTATGAATATTTTAGCTAACAGAGGAGAATCATCCTTCAGATTACCAGCAATAAAATGTGCTACCTTTGTTAGTTTATCCACAACTACTAAAATAACATCATGTTTATTTCTTGACATAGGCAACCCTTGTATAAATTCCATTCTTATCACTTGCCATTTGTACTTCAGTATGCTATGAGGATATAATAAACCGGATGGGTGCATATGTTCGCTTTAACACCTTGACATTCAAGGAAATGTGTCAAAAGTCTATAACATCCTTTTTCATTCCCTTCCAAAAATATTGTTGTTTTATATCAGCAAGCATTTTTGTAATACCAGCAGTGTTTAGAAAAGGTGAGTTGTGAATTGCTATAACATTTCTTTCTTAAATCATTCAACGAAGGTACGTATACCCTGTTTTCAAATCGTAAGATTCCTTCATTATCAAAGTGAAAACCTTTATACCTCAAATCATTCGGATCTATAACAAATGATGTCTTTACTTGCTAAAAATAAGAATTAGATTCCATAACACTCTTTACTTTATCCTTAAATTGAGTTCTCAATGTTATAAGAGCATAAATGTGCTTCCTACGACTTAGAGCGTCACCACTCTATTTTCTTTACCCTAGATATATTTTATGTCAAAATCATATTGAGACAAAAATCTAACCACCTTGTTGTCTTGCATTAAGATTTGGCTGAGTGAAGATATACTTTAGCCCAAGATGATTAGTTTTCAATTCAAAAGGTTTACCAAGCAGGTAATGCCTCCAAACTTGCAGTGCATGAACAATGGCAGCAAGCTCTAAATCATGTGGAGCATAATTCAACTCATGTAACTTTAGTTTTCTAACTTTTTTAAGCTATGACATGACCATTTTGTAACAAAATACCTCTTAGACCTTCACCAGATGCATCAGTTACCACCATAAAATATCCATTAGGATCTGGTACTACTAGAATAGGTGTTGAAGTTAATTGTTCCTTCAAGGTTTTGAATGCAATTTCACATTTCTCACTCCAAACAAACTTTTTATCTTTCTTCTGTAAAGAAGTTATTGGTGCAACCACCTTAGAAAAATCTTTTACAAATTTCCTATAGTAGCCAACAAGTCCCATGAAGCTTCTAACTTCATGTACATTCTTGGGTGTAGGCCACTTAATTATAGCTACAATTTTTGAAGGATCTACAAAAATTCCATTCTTACTTATTACATGTCCCAAATAGTGTACTTATGTGTCATAGAAAGAACATTTAGACAAACTTACCAAATAACCATCTCTTTCTTAATATTTCCAAAACTATCTTCAAATGCTCATGGTGTTCCTCTAAAATTTTAGAATATATGAGAATATCATCTAAGAATATGAGCAAAAATTTGTCCAAGTATTCTTGAAAGATATTATTCATTAAAATCATAAATGTTGCAGGTGTATTAGTTAATCCAAAAGGTAAAAGTGAACTCATAATGTCCATACCTTGTTCTGAAAGTTTTTTTATGAATATCCTCATCCTTAATCTACGTAATTGATGATATCCAAATCAAAGATCTATCTTAGAATATATTGATGCTCCATGCATCTAATCAAATAAATCATCAATCCTAGGGAGTGGGTATCTATTCTTGATTGTTGTTTTGTTTAACATTTTGTAATCAATGCACAATCTAAGTGTTCCATCCTTTTTTTTCACAAAAATTACAAGTGCTCCCCAAGGTGAAACACTTGGTCTAATCAAACCTTTAGAAAAAGTTCTTACAACTGAGCCTTAAGCTCTACTAATTCTATAGTAGTCATTTGATATGGTGCTTTAGAAATAGGTTTAGTTCTAGGCTTGATCTCAATCGTGAAATCAAACTCCCTTTTGGGTGGAAGACCTAGCAATTCTTCGGAAATACGTCCACTGAAGTCTCGTAATAGTGGATATCATTCCATAACATCATTATTCTCTTCAATTGTTTCAGAAATTTTCATTGCATATAAGGTACAACCTTTATTTTTGGTCTTTTTAAGTTACATAGTTGACAGTTTTCTAACAGAAATCTCACGTTTCACACCTTGAATCTCTGTTATTTTCCTGAGTCATCTAAAAACTAATGTGTTTCTCAAAACAATCCACTTTAGCCTTATGTTCATCTAAGCAATTAACACCTATGATTACATCATAAGACCCCAAAGGTACAACATAAATATCAACTTCAATGGAAAATTTAGGTAAATCAAGGGTTGCTCCAAAAAGACACATACTAACTGTATGAACAACATTGTTTCCATATACAGTCCATGTTTTATCCATGTTTCCATATTTTCTTTTTAATTTTGATGTTAATTTATTAGAAATAAAACATTCAGTAGCTCGGTATCAAAAATAATAGTTATAGGTAAACCAAATAACTTACCCAAAACTTCTATAGGCGTGGCCTATTTCTCATCCTGCTTGTCAACTACTGTAGCGTGTATCTTGTGCTACTAATTATGATTGTTCTTTTTCAAAGGGAATTTATTTGTGTAATGATCTTTTCCATAGTTATAACAACCCCTACAGTCCTTCTAGGCTTGGGTTTATTTCCAGCCTTAGAGTTATGGGATTCTAACTCCTATGGACTTATCTGAACTATTATTATTTTCTTAGCAAAGTTGTTATGTGCATTACCATCAAACTTGTTTGTTCAAGGTTCTACTTTCTTATTAGTATCATATGAAAACTTAATTTTCATTCTAAATTTCTTCCATGGTCCTTTCTTAGGTGAAAGAGATGATGAAGAGGAGTTGGGAACTTTCTTCCTTACTTCCTCCTTATGAGCAGAAATTGCCTTCAATTTTTGTTCCTGCCTTATGGCCTTTTCAACAACCCCTTCCATCGTGGTTGGGTTGTGAACATCCACCTCTCCTCCTATAATGAGATTCAATCCCATGATGAATTTATGTAACTAAATTCTCAAAGTTTGGTGATGCACCGAGGTACGTACTTAAGAAGTTTTGTAAACCACTCTAGTACTCGATTCTGATAGATGTAAAATGTTAGCTTTCCTTGAGCTAAGTTCTGAAATTCAGTCATTTTCGATCATAGTAAATATTTTGCATTCCAACGTTGCCTAAAGTAACCTTTAAATTGATCCCATGTGATATTACTTTATCAATATTTAACTCAAGCATTTGGGTTGTCCCACCATGAAGATGTTTCAATGTGAGAAAGTGATATCAACCCCATATCACCTTTGTTTCTTTTGAGAAATTCCTTATTGCGGAGAAAGTATTTCTCCATTTTGCTGATCCATTTCATTAGCCAAATGCCTAATTTGGTGTCATCAAAATTTCATGGACTTATCCTTTTTATATCATTAATGAGAATTATCAACCTAGCCTTTTTGTTCTTAAATTTAGGTATGCTCACATTGTTATTATAAACACCTACATTAGCATTGTCCCCAGGGATGTGGCTGATTTTTTTATGAAGCATCATCTTCCTCCTCATTACCCATTACTTGTTGTTGGAAGTCACAGTAGAAACGATCTCTTGACTTTCCAATGTCCAACAGGAAGCAAGGATCTCATCTAATTTTCATTTGGGAAGTAGGTCTGCTCCTTCCAGGAGGAGGGTTATTTGCAACATTTCCTCAAATTTAACCTTTTTTGTCTGTTACAAGAAAATTTAAGTTTCATCATATTATGGACACAATAGTTCCAAGAGTTGCATCCTTTGCTGTGATACAAAGATGTAACATTCCCATTTTAAGACTCTAGAAACAAGGGATTTTTTTTCATAACGTTCTCTGTCTAAATAAAGCATTATTTAGAACATGCATTCCATGCCAATCAATCTCAAACAGATAACCATATGTAGTTGTAAATGACTCGGTGATCCACCGATCTATTCATTTCATAACTCGGTGATCTACCAATCTATTTATTTCATAACTCGGTGATCTACCGATCTATTTATGTTAACTTTAAGTATTGAATACTTATCGTATACTTGGTTTTCCTTCCCTAAACTGGGTACTGAGTGATCTATTTAAAGAACATATCTAAATATTTGTTACCAATATTCATCTGATATCACGTTGTTTTAAACTAGGTGACATAGGACAACGCAACCAACAGCTTGTGATACTTTGGCCAAAGATTTTCAACATACTATTTATGTCACTATTCCTAGATGACATACTTGTCATTTCGGAATACATCCTTCACCTCACTCCTCTATTATCATAGAATGGTCTTTATTGACTACTCTCAGTCCACTTGTCCAAGGTTTGACCCTATCGGGTTAGAAACATAATTTATTATAGGAAGATGTTTACAATGTCTCATTGGTATATGGGCATACATGGTTGACCTAAGTCAACTAGATGTGCCAAGGTACCTGAGCCATTGAAATCTACCGCTTATCCTAAACATGCCAATAACTTGACCTAGAGAGAAACTAAGTTCAATTCCTTATTTTTGTGTAGATCTAGATGATCAATGGAAGGGTGTTTAACATGTCAATTCGCATCATTTTGTATTCTCGAGAAGACCCAAGTTTCACTTGTTGTTCTCGAAATTATGGACCTGATAGGTAGTTAGCGTGTGCCAACATCCTATAGAAACTACCTCATTGAGATGTACATACCCCAAGGAGGTTATTAATACATTATTAATTTGAATTATTATACAGCATTATAACAACATTCCATGCTTAATCCCTAATCATACACTCCTTAAGTTCTTTTTCTATACTAGAATCAATTAATCATTAAAGAACTTCCTTTAACTCATAATTTATTTTAATGTTAAGTTTACTAAGTTTGTAATTAGATATCTAGAAATAGGACAGCAACATCATAAGTTCGTTATAATGAACTTAACAATGCGAAGAAGGTGTAGGAACCAAAGAGGTTCTACTATAGTAGACCTTTTAGAGAAATGACTTCTAATGATTAACGATCATATCACCATTCTTTAGATTACAATCCTTGGAGTGAGGAAGAGTCTTCCTCTACATGATTAAGTGTTAGGGTTTGTCAAACCCTTCTTATCTTTCACAAACTCTATAGTTTTACCGCATATTAATTACACATTCCAATACTATGTTAGAATTGTTTAGATAAAAATGTTATCTTATGCAACTTAAGAAGCTGCACTTTTACTAAGGGAAATTAAACTAATTCCCTTTATCTAACTTATCGAGTTTATCTGAATTAAGCATATAACATATATGAAGAATATCATCAAGATAGGATTTCCATCTTTTTCATAAACACAAGATAATTTACACAACCAATGTAAGTAAATCTTCCAACTTTCAATTCATTGTTATAAATTTATACATTTACAAGAGTATGCATTTAGCATAGCATATTGTATAACAAATAACCTCCATTCAAAAGAATACAAATTTTATTTTTTCAATAAAACTCAAGAATGAATCAAAACTCTTTACGAGAAGATCCGAATTAAATAAGCCAATACAACATGAAAGTTCTTGTCTTCATTTATCACTTACAATGTCCATCTACAAACTCGATGACAGCAGTCATTTCAATAAACCGAGCATGATAATCACTAAGCATTAAAGTAAAGTACATTCCACTAATTTTTTCATTAAACAACTCTAATTTAATGAAACAATTAATAAACATCATATAAATAATCATAAGTAAAAACATAGAAAGAAGTACAATTAAGAAAATCTAAATTTACTTTTAAGAAAAGAACATGTTATAATCTAAAACTTCAGAATTATATCACAAGGGTTAATTGATCATATCAATCACTTTAAACAGTCAACAAGTCTTGTCATTCAATTATTTCATAAACCCATAAGAATAGAAATACACATTTATCTTTTCCAAGAAGCAAAAAGGTTAACTACAACATAACTCATATTAGTATGCTTCATCTTTCCATATAATCAAAAAAGAGAATCAATATATATCTAACTCTAGACAATTCCAATGAAGGAAAGAATTGTTTAGAACACACATTGTTATCTCGGTCAAAGATGACAAAATAAGGAGTCCTTAAATAAAGAGGCAATAAACAGAATCCCAATTCAATCCAAATTATTAAAATAGTCTAACTGAAATTTTTACTAACTTTAGTATATTTGTAGTTTATAATTCAAAAATTTCTATAACCAATCTTTTCAAAAATCCAAGCTATACCTAAATAAAATAATTCTCTTATCAATCCATAGGAAAATTACCATCTAAGAGATTATAAAAGGGAAGTTCGGTCAATGAACTTATACAAGTAACATAAAAAGGATCTCAAACCAAAAGGAACAATCCATATTTCATTTCATTTATACTACGAAATGAAATCCATTATCTAATACAAACTTAAAATTCTTAATCTAGTTAAAGAGAACTCAAAACCAAATGAAGCATTTACTTCCAATTTCCACTACAAATTTACAACCGATTACCTATTTCAAAATTTCACCAAGATCAATTCAAATTAAATTCTCAAAAATGATTTCATAGTAGCATCTCTAAACAACATACTTTCCCTGAGAGATCCTAATCTCTTCTTTGTCAAAACCCAGATTCGTTCGATGAACCCAACAAGATTAGAAATATCTAGAAAGAAGTACAAGATAGACAAGGGTCAATACTTTTAAGAAAATAATGGTTTAGTGACTAAATTCCCAAGCATTCAGAATAGAGATAATGTATCCCGTCATACTACACTTTACATACAAGGTTTAAATTATAGAATACAATAAAAAAACCACGAATCAGATGGAGGATCAAAAGATAGTAAGAACTAAATAATTTGATTAAGACAAGTTTTTTCCTATCTTCTTCCAACTCGACTGAATAGAATCACCACAAACCTCTCTAGTTCCTTTTAAAATCCTATGATAGGTAGGGATTTGTTCAACATTAAAGAAAAAATGAAATAAATAATAAATTCCAAAAACCTCTTCCATCGATACAACTGTCCCAAAATAGGTTGTAATTCCAATCCATTTATTTCAAAAATAAAATAGTCAAGTTCGAGAACACAGTGCGGTCTTAAAGGCAAAATTCATACAACCATTCTTTCTCAAAATTAAAACAAAGGAGACCTCAAAAGAAGTTACATGGTCCACTTCCGACCAAACAAAACTCACAAGACCCTTCCCAGCAACCAGTATTAAATGAGACTAAAGTTTTACAATCCTTAATACCCCCTAAACTCTAGCTCAGAATACCTGTAAATATTCAACACGTCAATTCCAAATACATAATCAAAACAACCAACAATGGAATACCTACACTATGTCAAATACGAGCTTCGAACACAAGTTCTAATAACACAAGCTCAAATACAAGTTTATAATGAAACCCACGGCCCTAATAAAAGCTCAGAATAAACACCAACACTCTATTACGGGTTAAGCCTTTTGTTCCCTAAGGAAGAATAAAACTTTAGTTCGGAGCTTAAGCACAGGGCACAATGCAACAACTCAACAACAAGTTCAGTATTCATAAGAACTATATACAAGTACAATGTTAAATACAAAGATTCAACCAAGGTTCAAAACTTCAATTAGTTCCAACACAGTCCAAAACAACACAAGGTCCTAATAAAACTAATAACAAATTTTGAGCTTCAAAACAAGTTTAGAACCACTACGAGCTCCACTTCAAGCTCTCGAAACACAAGACTAAATAGAGATCCAGAACCCAACAAGAAACTAGCCAATTCATTCAACATTAGTCTCGAATGCTAGAAGCAAAGCTTCGAATATGGTTCAGAGTTCAATAGAGCTTCAAGTACAAGATACAAAGTTCAATACAAATTCACATGAATGCCTCTAATATATTGTACATAGAAATTTCCCAAATACCATCATAAACAACAAAGGATTCACATTCCAAAACCCACATAGATTTCATGAATACATGTAGTAAATAACTAGACACATCATGCAAAAATACATTTCCAGTGAGCAGAATTGTTTTAATGAATCATTTAGAAGAAAGTAAGAAAGCTTAAAGAAAGCCTATCATCGATAGTGCCTCTGCCAATTCGAAGAAGACTTCCAGCCAAGTTTCCAACACCCCTTCTTCTCCAAGCAAGATCAAACAACAATAATATTTTTCCACAATGCCTCTTATACATTCCTTGAACCGAAAATAGATTAGAGAATTCAAAAATAGCCACTAAGTGCATATCAAACTGTTGGTTTGAAAAACTAGATAGCTCCATGCAGAGCAAAAATCGTGAAGCATGCAAAGTAAAACAACCCCCAACAAATCCACCAGCATGCCTTCAAGACGGTTTTCTCACCAAAACCGAGGTAAATTAATGACATTTAATTACATATTCCCACCTATCTCTCCTCACCACCACCATCCAAAGTTGGCGAGACTAAGTTTAAATTCCACTTGCATTTCCAAACTTAGTGATGCTTCCACGTAGGTTCCCCCAAATTTCCATGTAATTACCAAGTCTGGTAGTACTCTACCTTTTTTAAATACAAAAATCACATCTCATCAATAGCCTAGGAACCACCGCTTAGCTCCCACTTGCCAATGACCCATAGGTTCCCTTTCATATCCCATTAGTTTAGGATAGATAGAATTTTCTTAGGTTAGATCTTAGGTTAATTTACAATATATAACCTTAGGATATAACCTTCAAATAATATATTGTCACCTTAGGTTAGGTTTTAGTTTAACCAAATACAATAGGTTAGAAATAACTTAGAATCCCTTAGGTTATTTCCCCTCATGCTAACTTAGTATTACAACTTAGATTAGGTTGTCATCCCACGTAGAGTGGCGTAGAAAGAGTTAGGTAAATTACCTGAGTCCCGAATCTCTTTAGGATAGACCTTATAGATATATGGCACATTTTTCTCTCTTTCTCTAGAATCTTGAAGTAGGTTTCCCCTAATGCCATTAGGCACCTGCAAGGGTCAATCAAGAAGAGCCGAGCATAACACAAAATAGAATGCATGCATGGTATTTCGAGATAGTAAAGAATTTGTAACAAACACAAGTTCAGTCCATTAAGTCTCTTAATCAATGAATGTCATTTTTTCATTCAGTTTAGATAAGAATATTTAAAACATACCTTAGATCAATGGAATTGATCCAAGGATGAGTCTAATTGTAAAGGATAATTTTGCAACCATTCAAACCAGATTAATACTCACTCATAAGAAGTGAAATAGATTATTGCAAGCAAAAACATACCATCCCTACAATCAAAGAGTAGAACTGGTTTATCCATGACAAGCATGATTTTTCAACATCCACGAAACTTACATTTTTCTGAAAAATCACATGTCTACGCTTGTAATGTAAAAAAGGAATATAATAGTTTGACTAGGTGTTACAAAGTGCCTTGATTTTACAAGGTGATATAATGTCTAATTTTTGGCATATTATTTGTTTAATTTGATGATTATTGTTATCTTATGATCTAATTAATGTTGTATGATAAAACAAGACATTATTAATACAACCACAACAATATTGTTATGATGCATTTGTAATTTAATTAATATAACAATATGTTTAATCATACATTAAATGATATATGATCATTAATTAATCATATGCTTGATGATTAATCATAAAGGAATGTCAACATCCTATTCTTTGTGATAATGTGAAATATATAGTCATAAAAATGATATATTTTTGTTACATTATGATATTTAACAAATGACACGAAATAAACTAAGTATACTTTCTTTATCATGAACATAGAGCTATGATTTAATTAATATTGTAATTATGAGTTACAAACAACACGAGGGTATCGCGGACCGAGCCAACTTGGAATGGCTATGGGAAGGGTGATGGTGTGTGATGATGTAAGTCATCACACATCCACAACCTTTCCCATAGGTATTCCAAGATGGTTCAATCTGTGAACTTTCATCGGGATTAGCGGGTCCTAATTGCTACACAATTGCATATTTAATCTCGATAACTTAAATATTATTAATCAATGACGAGAATTTATAACGTGACATTTGTATCTTGCGAGTCATACACATACCGGTTTGGGATGGCTACAAGGAAAGAGAAGGATGCGTAATGACTTAGGTCATTACATAAATGTACCTTATCTTTTAGGGATCCCAAAGTGGTGTTGGCATGAGCCGCATGACCCGAATATTGAGTCATGTTGATTATAGGTTTGACTTTGGAACTTAATACATAAATACATGATACTTAAGATGTATAACTAGGAACTTAATAACCTGAAAAAGGAAACGATTATTGATGACTAGGAGTGGAACAACAGTTGTGAGGTGAAGGGAAGATAGTTTCCATAGGCTTATGTGCAGTCTTGGAATTCATCTTGCTAGTACAACACCAAATAGCTATGGCCATAGTATTACATGTAATTGGATGCATTATCTATTCACCAATCTTCTTCCGTAGTTTCGAGATTCGGATGATAGTTCTTGTAGTCACTTTTCAAAGGACGTTAATAAGACATCACAAGTTCTCTCAAACTATAATAAGGCTTAACCAAATGATACCCCTGTGTATTGGCTCATAATGATTGTTTGAGGGGATTGAGTAGGACCTATAAACCTAAGAAGTTGCACATGGTTATCATCCATTTTCTAATTAGATTTTAAACATTAATTAATGTTATTTAAATTCGATGGTTGATGTAAATGGTGTTTTTAATTTTAGCATAAGATAACTTGAGGGATTTTTAACTCTTGTATGATGTAATTTAATTGTTGCATATTAAATTCATTGAAGGCATAAACTATATTAAATGAGTTAGTATAAAAAAATCCCTTAGTTTTTGATGAAGTAAATAGAGGTGTTACGGGTGGAATAATTCTTAAAAGGGTCAAATGAAACCACGTAAAAATAACATGAAGCAGATATACTATCTCACAAGGTAATTTGAGGGCCTTAAACAGATCCACAAATTATTTTGAATGATCTTGCCAATATTCCCACAAAATGCATACATATTTTCCTAATGCACGTGTCTAGAAAAGGAGACAACATAGTCTCAAAATTTATAACTTGACTCCAAATTAGAGATCTTCATAGGCCACCTAAGGAATATGTTGAATCTTTCGTAAGCGGGCAAGTCCCAATCCATTGAACTTGATATCCACATTCTCTCTAACCTTAGAGGCTTTAGAGAGTCTCCTTCACCATACATGCAGATAGGAAGCTTACATATTTTTTATCCCAATACAGATCTTCATTTTCTCTTCATTCCCTCCAAATCATCATTATCATCTAATTTATCCTCTCTATTAAGAAGAAACATAGTGCAAATAAAATCAATAAGTGTTTTTGTTAACTGGTCTTTTAATTCTAGGGCACAAAAATCAGCATTTACACAACTAGAACAAATGGAATTTTGTTAGAAAATATTTTAATAATGGGCTTTGTTTATTTTTATTTATAATGTAAAGGTTTTCAATAAGACAACATCTAATTTTCTAGATACGACAAAGATGTGAATAGAAAATTTGGAAACAAAAATGTGGGAATGAAAAACCTTCATGTCCCACACATATTCCATGGCTCAAATTGTTCCTACATAAATAATATATGTTATATTTTCTCTATTTTATAATCTCGAAATCTGCTTTCATTATTCACATAAGTTTAATTTACACTTAAAGGGTACAAAAGAAAAATAGGGAAAATTCAATAGGTTTTAGGTTCAAATCCCAACCACAATGTTGGCTTTCTGTAGCACTTTACAACCCCCTTCCATTTTTAAGATTGACTATAATTGTAGGTAAACAAGAAATTCACAAACAATCAACAATTATTGAGCCCCTCTAATGGTTGTTCATATGAGTTCCAAGTACATTTTATTTTTTGATCCAAAGTTTTAGACTAACTTCGATAGGTTGGTGTATTTTTCAATTTTAAAATTTTTGAGAGATTAAAAACTTTGAAAGATATTTTGACATATATCAAAATATTTTTTCATATTTTGAAACTAATATATTTTGAAAATAAACAACATTAAAATCCAAAGTAACTTTAACATGCATATGCCCCAACTAGTAGTTCTTGTCACCCTCGTCTAGCCTAGCGTAGAATTTCTTGTGACATCATGTACATTTCATTATGCTAGAATAGTGTATAGCCTTCATTAAAACCATTATCCCCATTTCACATATTTTTTTATATCTTTAGGATCACGAGATGTCAATTCTATTTATCATTGCTTTCGTGGATTGATAGTTCGATTATTATTATTTGATTAAACTATGAAGGAGTTATTTTTCATGTATGTACCTTCTCAATCCAAGAAAATTTGATGAAACTTTATACACCACTACGGTTACTTCTAGGTAGTGATAATATTTATCGTTGTGCTTCATTAAGTAAATGGCGTTGTTTATGGGATCCTCTTTATATACTCAAGTAATGACATGTATTGGAAAACATTTAATTTTTCAGATAAAACAAATACATGAAAGAAAGGTTTGTAAGGAATTTATAGGAATCAAATACCTACATGACTGGCACCTATTCCATAACTAAGAATGTTCCTACCTAAATAATATATGTTATTTGCACTCCACTTTATCATCACGATCTCACTCTTATTATTCACATGAGTGAAATTAATGCTTAAAGGGTTGAAAATAATAAATAGGGAAAATATAATAGATTCAAGGTTTGAAACCCAATTACAATGTTTGGTTCATATAGAACTTAATTGAGCCCTTTTATTTTTAAGCTCAAGTAATTACAGGAAAATAGGAAAAAAATCATCATCATTTGGCTTGGATGCTAACGTGTTAGGTTAAACATACCATGTAGACTTGATTTTGGACCACTAAATTCTTGTAGTATTTATTTTGTGTCCTACATTAGGAATACAAAATTATTTCTCATTTAAAACCCTTCATTAAAACGTGTGTAAAAACATAAAGGAAGGTTTCATAAAGAGGGATAGGGAAGAATTGAGTAGGATGACTAAATATGAGCATGCAATCCAATTTGAGAGAATCATGTGGGAAGAAGGAAGAAGCCATGCACGCATGAAAAATGAGAGATTCATACATGAATTTTTGAAAAAGTAGTGCATAAATAGGAATAAAGTATTCTGGTTTTTATAATGTAGTATAGACCAGATTCGATAAGTATGTGAAATAAAATGAGATGTTAGATATAGACAATAACTAACAATTTTGATCACTTGCATGAAAGTGGCACATGAGCAGATAAAGAATAATTTGGAGATAATAGTGCAATCATAACTCATAAGAAAGGTAAAGAAAGGAAATTGCTAAATATAACCAAGGAACTAATAGAACCACTTACCATGCAAGATGCGGCGGTGGGGTCATGTGGGCTATTCATCATCTGATGTAATAGTTTAATAGTAGATAGAAATCGAGGGCTAAGAATATCTCTTGGAAAACTGATGAAAGGAAATTCACATATATTATTATACCCCTAGAAGATTATGTTGTAAAGTGTCATTTTCTATGAGTATGAATGGAACATGTATAGTGTAAATGTAGATGTGATTGAATATATGAGTCAAGTATGAGAAGATTCAATTAGTTTTAGAAGTAGCTTAAGTCACATGTACTTGTGTAATGATTAATCAATATAAGAGTAGAAAATGGTTTGGAGAAATATTATTTCTTGAGCATGAATATGTTAAATTTACTTCCTTTAATTATTCATGTATTTTTTAAATTTTATCTCCACTTCATTATGCTAACCTTGATGGAACCTAGATTCTTCCACACTTTGGGTGAACTTTCCAAAGTTTCTACTTTAGCATGATAATTCGGTTCAAGAGAAAGGAAAATTGTGCATACAAATTTCCCCAACTCATACACATGGTTATGGGTAAGTAGAACAAATAGACATGTAACATTTTAGTTTTTGTCAGGACCTCATAACTATGCAAAGATGATGAGGACAAAATATGTCCAAAATCATACAAGAGAATATTGAGGCTTGGAAATAGACTATTGAAGACACCTTCACACATAAATATATGAGCCAAAATGATTTTTCACAAAGTACTTGAGTGGAAATGGATCTCTATGATTATTTGAATGAGATATTCTTCTACAAACTTCCTCTACACTTGCATGCTTGGCTAGTATCTTATTTTTGGGAAAGAATCTAAATTTTGAAGGAATCACCCCTAGACTCCTCGGCACATGAGAAGACTTTCATGACATGATTCTACTTGGATGTGAGTGGTGGATTACTTGTGGAATATTATGCTTGATGTTATATTATTGAATACTAAGTATCTACATTTTCCTTTGCACATGAAGCCTAGTTCAACTTCCTCTAAGACTCATGTGGAAAATACTTCAAGAAATTTCCATGGAAATCAAGAAGGTGATGGTAGATATGGGTATTGATAATTTCCTATTAACGGCTAAATGATCCACATGCGTAAGTGGTTCATAAGTGAAGGGAAGGAAGGATAAAATATGATTTCAACCATGGATTCCTTGAATCAAAAACTTTAAGGAGGATGCAATATAAAGAAAAAATGTGCAAAAAAATAGAGAAGAGTGAGTTGCTTCGTCTAAGATACTTAACTCTAGGAATTGTATGGGAGGATAAAAACATTAGTTAAGGTAGGGAGAAGGAAACAAGGATGAAGAGATATGAGAAGAAGGTATAAAACACCATGAGATAATAAGAACTCTAGAGGATGAAGAGGAAAAATAATATTGATTACATCCGATAAAACCTATCGTTTCTACTCATGCAATTGGACCACCTTGTATATAAGAGAAATTTTTATTGAAATTTGAAATTATAAAGTAGATAAAGCTAAGGAAAAAGATGTATTGAGCACTATCTTTTCTTATGTACATCATGTTATCCGAAATGACCCTAAGGCTATTTTGGAAATTTACATTTTGATTTTTCGAGACTTAGAGAAATATGTTCTCAAAATCTATGAAACACAATCCTAGTGTTCCATGGATTTTAGGAACTTAGTGTTCAACAGTTATCCTAACCCACGGAAAAAATGGAGCATAATTTTTTGCTTGTTGTTCAAGTGTGCAACCATGTCTCAGATGTGGAAGACCCGAGTTGTTTGAGACAACAATGGAACCATCTCCAATTTGTGGGACCTTATGTGCTTGAGATGGATCTTCAGATAAGGTTGGTTCCTCTACCTATTTCTACTACTACTGCTAATGCTGGAAAGGAAAACTAAGCTAAAATGCCAAGGGACCAGGGATAGAAGGATAACAAGATGGAAAAATAAACTAAGGGAGGCGATAACACCGAAAAAGAGGGATGAACACTATCCATTCTGAGTGGAAATGATGGAAACGTACAAGGGAGGCTAGGTATGCATAGCACAAACCAACACACATTTACACAATCATTTCCATGAAACAAAACCAGAAAATGGAGCTGCAAGGGACGTAAGGTGACACAACAAACACACAATGCAAAAGAAAGGAAAGAAGAAGGAATGCAAACACGTTAGGATAGAGAATAGCCACAAAACAATGCTTCCATTACTTCTAGAAATGCACAAACTTGTTACAATGGTGAGAGGGGCTGATATCCATGTGCAAGAGCTAGATCTAGAGTGCAGTAACTTAAAATACAAAGATATGAAGTCCTTAGAAAAAATATTAAGGATCCAAAATTTCCAACGTTAACAATGAGCCCAGCTCATAGATTTATAGATAAATCAATGGAAAAAGAAGAGGAGAAGGGGGAAACCCAAATTTGAAATACTACCACAAAAATACATATTAAATCCTTGCAAATATGTCAAATGCGCCTCCCTAAGTCTGTTTGGCATGTAAGATAAGGAAGGAGGTGAAATCTATGTCAAGTCGAGTGGTTAGAGCAATCAGATTTTATTATCAATGCCAAGAAAGAAGATTTCCCATTTCTTACCTACCAAATCAGCCAAAATTTTGAATTTGAATATCAAACACTATAGCCTATGTCAATAGCTAACGATTGAGATTGGGCAATCATAGACCTATAGAAAAATATGTGGCTATCGAGAAGATTCCCAGAGTCATCTACGCACGTAAGTCACGTGGTGTGCATGGGTTGGTTAAAAGCGTTGGCCAGCTATTTTGTTATTTTGCCATGTGTCACTCATTTATTTGTTGCAAGGATTCACTACCTAGATGGCATGCTTTTATTGGTTGTGTGTAACACACTCAATCTGTCGAGATGATGACATGGCATGAAATTTATTAGAGGGGGCGGAAAAGCACGTGCATGGAATAATTAAATGCAAGAGGAAAACAAAGGAAGGGTGCACACAAAGGTGATGCACATGAGAGAAATGGAAGAAATACCCAAGGAAGAAGTGTATTTTCAAGGTGTAACAGATTACAAAATAATATTCAGCACCTAATCAAAGATAATGGTTTGAGGAATGCCAAACCTTGTTACAATACCCTTGAGAAAGTCTGTGATGACTGAATCGGTTGATTCCTTGAGTGTGACAACTTTTTTCCACCTCATGAAGTAGTATCGTGAGCCATCGGTACACATTTTTGGCTAGTTCTTAAAGGAGGATTGATCATGAGTATGAAGTTAAGACCCCATTGCTCAAAATTTTGATCTACTTAGATTGGTTGGAGGAAGTGTTACCATTATTTTCTTACCTATAAATAAAGTGTATTTTCTGCATTTTGTGACCCACTTATGCACGTCCACAAATAGGGAAGGCCAAAATAGTCCTACCATCATTATATTTATCGTTATAGATTTGGCGAGATAAGTTTCCATCAAAGAATCCATCATGAAATTCTGCTAACACTTTTTGATCTGTGTACCATCAATACACCTTAACAACGCGCCATTAAGATTATTCTTGAAGAGAAGACCATCGATTAACACATATGTGATAGATTACAACCTCGGATGCCTTATCTTTACTTTATTAAAACCAAGAGGGTATGCACCCTTAGAAAGGAATGTGATCATGTCGTTCATCTAGTTTCACGTGTCGGGGGGCTTCATTTTTTTCAAGTTCTACATGTGGGATCTCTTCATCTAGAAACAATGAATTATCAATTTCATTATGTGCATCCTCAACAAGTTTTTAGCACAAGACCACGCTACCTCTTACCAAGTTTTCACATCATACTCCATAATTTTGGTCACCCATCGCACTCTCTTCTCATTGATTTCTGCTCCCATGATGAAGTCTCTAACATTTGCATGCGAAACTAGCACCTTAATGTGGTTTGTAGAGAGCATACTTTTAAATTCTTAAGATCACACATGATGGCGTAGACATGTTTCTCTATGTGAATATATCTTAGTTCATAGTACTTCAACATTTGACTAAAGAAATCCACTAACTACTCGAGTCATTGTTCATTTTCTTATATCAGGACAACAACAACACTTGCATTAGTGCCATAAGCATAAAGGATGAAATCCTTGGAGTTATTTGGGTTGATTAGTGTTGGTGGGCAAGAAATTTCTTACTTGATATTCTTGAAGCCTTCTTTCCCTTGTTGTCCATCCGAAAGGTTTGTCTTTCTTGAGCATGAGGGTAATGGGCCTTACCAGTCCTACAAAGTTAGGGATAAATTTCCCAACAAAGTTGATTTTTAAGAAAAGGATCTGTAAGGATTTCTTGTGTGTCAAAAAGGAAAAGACCAGGATAGTGGAAGTGTGCTTAGGATCAATTATGATGTCATCCTTAGATACCACATGTTCTAGAAGCTTGCCTTGCATGACTACAAAATTGCACTTCTTGGGGTTAAGAGACACCCCAAACTTTCTACATCTCTCAAAGACTTTCTCTAGTTCTCCATGTGATCCGCACTTTTCTTTGAGAAGACTTTGATATCATCAAAGTAGACCAAGATGAACTCATTGATATATCCTTTGAATGTAATATTCATGGTGCACTGAAACATTGCACCTACATTTGACAGAAAAAAGGGAATCTTTGATATGCATATGTCCCCCACTTAGTTATAAATGTTTTTTTGAATTGATCCTCTTCCTTAACTATGATATGATAAAAACTAGATTATCCATCCACCATAGAGAACATCTGTGGCGTCACCATAGTCTGAAAAATATACTCCATAGAAGGCAAAGGATAATGATCCTTCAATGATGCCTTGTTCAAATCTCTAAAATAAACACAAAGTCTAATTTCACCATTCTTATTGCATTTTGGAACAAGATTCGCGACCCAAGTAGAGTACTTGTTCAAAAATATTATCTTATCCTCAATGAGTTTGGATAACCCCTTCCTCATGAAGGGCTCTATCTTTGGATTGGTGATCACTTTTTTCCTAAGCGACTTGATACCAGGATCAAGGTCAATGGAGTGTTGAGAAACACTTGGATCAAATCCTTTGAGATTTTCATATTCTCATGAAAATATATCATTGTATCTCTGGAAGAGAGATATGAAGGCCTACTTTTCATTATGCACACAAGATTTCTTGAGAAACAACTCCTTACCATATAAAATAGTGGTGGGAGTAGTCTTCTTGCGTGGCATGCATATACTATTCTTCACCCTTGAATTCATCATCGGGATAAAATTTATTCTAAGGTGACCAGACCTTTAGGCAACTTGTTTGTCCTAAGTTGTATCACTTGGTCACATAAGCTGCATCATCATGCAAATAAGCTTGCATGATTGATGAGAACTCAGCTTCATTTTGGATGAACTTGACAATCTATGTGTTGTTATCAAACACTTTCCATTTGGAGTTGTTATCTGGAATGGATGGTATAATGACCATCTTAATGTGTTGAGTGTTTCCTTTGACAAAGTCCTCAGCAGGGGATAATTGCAAACCAAGCGCGACCATCTAATCAGCTTCCTTGTTCATCTTCGCATGACACCACTTGTATATTTAGAGCATTAAATCACTCAAGGAGATACAAGACTTTGTGTCTATAATATTTGAGAAGCTTATTCTTTGTTACGCACTTATTGGTGACTTGATGGATAACTAGCTCTATGTCCCCAAATATTTTCGAGTGCCTTGATTTTTTTCTTTTCAGCTATAAAATGACCATGCACCGTACACCTCATACTCGCCACATTTTTGGAACATGTAAACTATAACCTATGCGTGAAGAATAATTTATCTTCTTTGGGAGAAATGAGAAAAATTCTTTCTCTCATGTTGTTCCTTCTTCCAAATTAATCAAAGTATAACTTCCAAAGACCAAGATTATCTCTACTTTTCTTGAGTGCATATGGAAACACAAATTCTTCTTCAAGGATGTAGTAGGTACCAAGCCTAGTTTCATAATCTTCCATCTCCTTAGCATATGGATCAAATTTATGGTGTCTCTCCACCCATTCATCCAACACTAAGTCTAGGATAGGAGGTGTGAGAGGCTGTTCTTCAGAAACTAAAACTTTTTCTTCTTAAATTAATCGGTTAGCTTGGATACGGGATGGGACATATGACTCTATATGATAGAAAATATTGGCTCAACTTGTATGGTAAATCGAGTACCATACCTTGTCTTGAGTAACATATGGGTCCAATCAGAAGACAAGTAACCACCTACTTTAGCAGTAAATTCCCTTGATAGACACATGTCAAACAGAGGGGGAAGATCAATGATTGACACATCTTGAGTTATTTTCAGACTTGGACATGCATGGAGTGTTAACTCAAGATCCTTTATGATTCATAAGATAGTACAACTGAACCGTAAAGTTACATGACTCCTTTTGCTAAGGGGATATACTTAAGACTTAAGACATCAGTAATTTTCTTAGGCATGACAAAAGTACTGGCACCTGAGTCAATCATACAATTATGGATAAGATGTTTTCCTATGATTAAGGACATATAGAAGGGTGGGGTTTTGACAACCTTACTTACTTGCTTCTCTACTTCTTGGCAGATATTAATAGAGTCGCGTGGCTTCTAAACAACTGGTTCAGTGTGTAGAAGTTGAGCTAGGGATTCATGCAACAAGTCATGCTGAGATGGAATAGTTAGGGCATCCCACATTGTGACATTTATGTTTTTATTCTTCATCTAGTCCATAATTTTAAATGGAAGACCTACTGATTTTTACATTTAAGGCATAGTATCATCCTTAGCTAGCACAATGGCTTGACCTCCCAAAAGAGGGGTGCATGCTACTTCACTAGGAGCTTTGTGTGGAGCCTCATGTATAGAAACTTGAGTACTTTTACTATTGGACACCTTAGTTGTTTCCTTTTTTCTTTTGAAGATATGTCTATGTTGATGGAATTGTGACTTGCACACCAGATTCAAGCATTCACTTCTTGTATTTGTTGTTATTGACAACTTGGGTGCATAGTCTACTTGCATCATTTGTAACTTGGTTGATTACACAAAATTCCTTGGCACCAAAAATATCAAATTAGCTTCAGGAGGAATCTCTAGTTGTTCTTGATTCTTAGGATCGCTCGTTCGATGAAAGGCTCACAATTAGAAGCACTCTAGATCATATAATCTTACGTGTGTGAAACATTGGCATATTGTAAAGAAAGCACCATTCATACTCATATGCCATGTTGTTTTGAACGAGGACAAGTGGTTGACTTATTTTGGATCTTTGAAAGGGGTTGTGCGGGAGGATTAAACTTGAAAAGGAAAGTACACATTAGCATGTCATCTATCATTCATCTGGTTTTCCTATATCTTTGATTCCCATACTAATTTTTCCAAGGTTGATTAATTTGGTTTTGCATCTAATTAGAGATACCTCTATAGGCTTGCTTTTATGCTTCTCCAATGATATGACATTATTGGATAAGTTTCTAATCAGGGCCTTTAATTATTCATCTTATTTTTTTGTGTTGGATAATAAGATGTCGATGCAATCATTGGTTGTACTCTCTGCACTAGAACCGAGCAATAAAATGTTGGGGAATTGGAGACATCTATAGGAATAAGGGTGCAAGAGGCCTAAGAGCTAACTTACCCACCTAGATGAGACTATTTTCTACCCTTATGGAAATGTTGAAAGAAGATGGTAAATTCCTACCTCCCATGGATTGAATCATGACTGATATGTAACTAATCAAAGCCCTTAAATAGTACAAGAAATCATGTTCGGATGTACGCATTACAACTTTTTTGATTCTATCTCAATTCTTACGGAATATGGTCTTGAAGTCATTCATTTTCTTATTAGGCATGTGCTTCGTTGTAGTCGGTTGTTCCACTAGTGCTAGATGATCGACTTGTCTTAAAATTAGTTGCATATAATTGTTCCAAGCTCATCCCAGTGGCAATAGATGTAGGTCTTAGGCCATGGTACCATTGGAGCAGTTTGCCATTGAATGAGGCTGCAAGTAGTGTAAATCAAGAATTTCCACGCTTGTTACTGTTCAAGTTAATATACCAAACTAAACACAAAAGCCCGACAAACTCAAATGAAATCAATACCTGATAGATAAGACAAGATCCAAAGATGTAGGTGGAAAAGAAAGCCGATGTAGACAAAATGGGCGCACACGAGCAATCTTGCAAAGTAGATCCGAGAAACCTGTGAGACACAGATACTTGACAGAAAAAGACAATGTTAAAATATATTTGGGTGGACTACCTAAGAAGCGAGGTCTAGGAAGCGATAAGCTCCCTCGGAAGATTTTAGTCCACGTTTTCAATTAAAGAAAGATGCATACATGATAAAATATGTAAGTAAATGTCTAGATTTTCTGATTAAAAGTGACAGACAGAATGTAAACAGTAGACAAAAAGCAACAAAAAATAGGAAACTATGAAAACAATGTTGGATTTGTGTTACCTGAGTTCTTTTACCTGTCTGCAAGCTGATGGCATCGATTGGGTGAATCGGAATTGATTAGGATCAATCAGCGTCGATTAGGATCAATCGGCGTCGACTGGGATCGGTCGGCGTTGACTAGGGGAAAATTGCAGGAAGGTTGAGAAATGGACAATGAAGGCTAGATCGTCAATGTCCACTGGATCTGTAGGAGCTGTAGGGATACTGACAAAGCTCCACCTTCACTAGATGCTAGGAGCAGAGTCACCAAGAGATTGATGGAGGCTCACGATGTCGATGTTGTAGGAGCAGAGTAATGGTACTCCTCTCAGGGATTGATCTGGATAGAATTCACTTTCACTTGATAGATGATGCTCGGGCTTGATGCTCAAAAACTCTCTGTCATTCTTTGTCTAACCAAAACTAAATTTTGGCCTTGTATTTATAATCGGCGCCGACCGAGGTATAATCGGTGCCGTTCCAAAAAATTGGCGTCGATCGAGTACTAGTCGGCGCCGATCAGGGAACAAACTCCCAAAATGGCCAAAAAGGACATTTTGGAAAGATGAAAGTGATCCTTCCGACTCAAATACGGGAAATATCCCACTACACGGTTTGGGGGGAGGAGAAATAGGGGGATAGATGGATAGAATTGATATGGGAGGTTAGGAATTGATATGGGGTAGATAAGTGGTTAAGATACATGTAAAAAGTGTAATTAAATAGTTAATATTTAATTATCCATGGGTAAAACACAATGGGGTATAATAAACTTAGGATAGATGTTTAAATCAAATATTTAAATAATACCCTAAGGGAGAAGTGGTGATATAAGGGTGCCCCTAGGTTACCCGAGAGGATAAACGAACCCAGGGGACACTAAATTGGGTAACCAATTTTAGGTGTCTACATTCTGCCCCTTTTTGTTGAGTAACTTATGATAAGTGAAGTTGCAAGACAAAAACAAGGAGTTGGAAGAAGTGAAGAACAATGATGATGTGATCCCCCCTCAAACTAGGGATGGGATGAGTCCCGAAAGAACAACCGATCCCAAGTTTGAAAAAGGTAGATGAAAATGTAGGATGCCCCAGCTAGATGTCTGGAGTAGATCTGATCATTGATGATGCACGTAAAAAACCAAAAAAGGCAAGTGACCTAAGGAGCTCACATTGTTAGGGAAAACTAGACGGTCTTCATATGAGATGACGTTAGTACCTACAGACCCGTGAGTGGAAGGAAGGCTGCAAGATAGTAGCAACTAAAGAGTGACACATTGGTAGGGACAACTAGACAATCTATGAAGCGAGGCAGCGTTAGTGCCTACAGACCGCATTATCTTTAAGCTGCCACAAATGCGAGTGACCCATGTGTAGGGAACAAACTCAAAATGGGTGATAATATCAAAAATATGTGCCAAAAGGCAACACTCAGGGCATAATAATGATTAGATAAATAAGCCAAGCATCAACACTATGGAAAAAAGATGAGGAGATGGAAGAAAGTGATGTGGAAAGGAAAAATTGCAACCAATCAATAATGATGGGCCCTCAATCAGCATCAATCAAGCCAAAATCAATGTTGACTAAACCAATCGGCGTGCCGACCATAAAAATCGGTACCACCAGTACCGAACCCATATAAATATGAGAAAGGAAAATGTGAATGATTTATTTACACCATGACGATTGATTTAGAGAGAGTCAAAAATTGATTTTGAGCAACATGGAAGCCTCTGGGAGTAGTCAGAAGTAGAAGAGGACATGACCTAGGGTAAGTGGATCTACCTTAGTCTCATGTATATGTTTACCATTAAATAGCATACTAGGATGCTAGTTTTTAGGAAAAAAAGGGAATAAGTGGGAGGCCAGAGTGTTTTGGACACTTTGCCTCCCAATCAGCATCGATTGGAAAAATCAACGCTGATTAGATTCAATCGGCACCGATTGGAATTTCAATTGACGTCGACTAAATTAGATCGACATCGATTGAACTCAATCAATGCCGATTGGAGTGATTAGACTGAGAAAGTGGTAGAATGTGTTTTTGATGTTTTGATTTGAATAAATGAGAAGCTAACACCACTCTTGATGTCATGGATGCAGGCACAAGAGGTGTTACATATGCGGGATGCTATTCCCGAGCTTTTGGAGACCATTCTCCCGATGTGACAGATGTTGATTGGTGTCACCTGGAGCTAGCTAGGCTCGGGGCTTCATTACTACTACCGATGGGTGCCTCGAGATGTAGAGTTGATGCGAGCACTGATACGATGATGGGACAGTAGGACATGCACTTTCTAGTTTAGGATGGGTGAGATGACCATCACCCATGAGGATATATATAGGATCCTGAGGTTTCGATCACCGGGGACCCGATAGAGACCACTCCACGGGAGAGCAAATAGAGGGCCCTGGGACGATTGTATGGAGATAGGGTAGATGATTCAGAGATAGTGTCTGGGGTGGTGAGGATAGCCTCACATTATAGATAGGATGATGCCAGGAGTAGATGGATAGCGCTGATTCAGATGGTGATCTCTTATTTTTCTCTACAGATTTAGGAGGTGGGAGATTTCCATTGCTTATTACTAGACTGTGTTTGTGACATCCTGGAGTTCAGGTAGGTGTTCACATTTTCCGATGCCCTAGTAGCATAGATATATCATGAGCTATGGATGTACACCATAGGTAGGTGGACAGGTATCGATGTTAGCTTTGTGCTCCATTGTTGGGCATATGAGCATATAGCAGTGATCAAGCCATCAGGGCTTCCATGGATGCCAGTAGCAGAGGGGGCCCTTGATTATGGATTCGGTGATGGCAGGTAGACATGGCCCCGGGAGATACAGGAGATCTGTGGAGTGGTATACTGAGTGATTTAGGATGCTGACACCAAAGTAGGTTATTTGGAGACCATATCAAGTCTACCCGACATGGGTGGTCAGGATGCTCACCTGGTGGAGTTGAGATGGAGCAGGGTGGTTAGGGGTTGTAAGCTAGATATGTGGGATTGCATCCCATTTATACATGTCTTTGATATAGTTTAGTTTAGTATAGATGGTCCCCAACCACACATATACCATACAAGTAGAACAACAGAGAGACCAATCTACCGATTTTGATCCGATAGATCCACCGAGGAGGCCCCACCTTCCATGAGATAGTGATGATGACACATGAGTTGATGATGGCTGTGTGGCATGGTACTCCACAAAGCTACCACGACACCTTCCATCATCCATAGATGCGAGATGAGAAGGAACATAGCTAGTCTTTGGAGAGAGACTAGAGGGAGAGCATGCTGCACTGACACATGCACACCGGGCTACCCTCGAGGAGATTAGAGCCCTGATGGAGGAGAGAGATGCACTAATATTAGAGAGGGATACCACATGTCAGGAGTGAGATATAGTGATACAGCAAGAGGATATCACTACCATAGGCACAAAGAGGCCCTCAGGGCCAAATACGGTGATACAAGCACCACTTTAGAGTCTGAGTCATTGGGTGCAGCATCAGTAGCAAGAGCGCCATTACGAGCACCCGGTATGGTGAGTCTGAGCACCTATCAAGCTCTCCTTACCGAGGTGAGATACTATGAGGACACCTTGGCACAACATGCCCCTGATGTGCCTCGTTATGGTGCGAGGAGGAGATCAGTGACAGCCACAGCTAGTGGTGCATCGGAGGGTGGGAGCACCGGGAGAGATCAAGGTGGTGGTAGGGCCCCAGTAGCAGGTGCTTCTAGCTTGATAGGAGGTGGCCAGGAGAGACAGCCTGGGCCAGAGGAGGGTGGAGGAGATAGTGTCTTCCACCTATCTGACTTTACTATATAGATATGTTATTTTTGTATCGATATACTGATGTAGCCTCGATTTTGAAGGCATTTTTGATGTATGATATAGATGGCTTGATTGAAAGCCATCCATTTTTTTTTGTACAGACACTCATGTATATATATTCATCATTTTTGTGTTATGTGATTGTACTTATGCATTTAATTTTGATAGATATAGATAGATGTAGTGTAATTTTGATGGACATAGACATATGTTGATAGAGGATAGATAGATGTGATGTGATTTGATGTGATTGATAGATTTGATATGTTTAAGATGTTAATTTAATTTTAATGAAATAGATAGATGGATTCACATGTGTTTTTAATACATGCTTTGATGTGCTTTTAGACGAAGTAGATAAGATGAGTATAGATAGATGATAGATTTGACTAAATTAACATGTTAAATGTCAATTTAATTGGATGAACAACAAATAATAATGGGAAATGCCTCTTGTGACAGCAAGGGATGTAATGAAATTATCCTTGATTAGAAATAAAAATCAATACACCTAGATAGGAAAAAGAATGATAAGTTAGGCCCCTAACCGACCATAAATAGAGACCTTGATAGGAAACCGAAAGACGATGCACATAAGGCCATAGACACAGATAAAATGAACCTGACACTAGTTAGTCACAAACCAGATCTAAGAGATAGATGGAACGAGAAGTAAGTATGTATCTTGTCAAAATATACGAAGGACAGAATACATGCTCATATTGGGAAAATAGGGTCTCCATATGATCAAAAAAGGTCTTATATCTCAGCTTCATGATTTTTGTTTTGATAGAAGAGAAAACTGATCAATGCGGGAAGTTTGCTAGATATAGAAAGACTGATCGATATGGGAAGTCTTTCAATGATGCTAAAAAGTGAACAAACTGGCCGAGGGGGAAGTATGTTACTACAAAGGCTGATCCATGCGAGAAGCTTGAAAATTCCATGAGATAAACAACCATCCTTCAAGGGAGCGGTTTGTATTTTGAATTTGATGGTAGCCATCCTTCAAGGGAATGGTCTATACTTTTTAATTTATTTGATAAGGCATGGATAGCTGTCCTTTGAGGGATCAGTCTATCTTTTGGAATTAGGATAGCATCTTTTTTCGCATTTTTTTTGGAGCTTTGGAAGAAGATGAGTTTAGACCAAATAGATCAGAGAGAGGGAAGAAAACGTATACAAACACGTACTTATGCCCCAAGTAGATTGATTAAGATAAACACTTAGGATAGATGAAGTAGTGATTAAGGTGTTCCTACTATGAGGAGGAACATATCCATAAGAAAAATTCCATGAGTAGAGCCGCGGTACTCATATTTAAGGTATAGAAAGAAATAACGTGGAGAACCACATAGTTCCAAATCACTACATGAAAATAGATGGATGAAAGATCTGTTTTGTGACCAAGATCATGTAAGATAGATTTTAACAGTAGAAGGGCCTTAGATGCAAAGCATTAAGAGGTTCCATTTCAGGTACACCATCCATGGAAGATAGACGATAAGCCCCGGACCCATATTTATGAGTGACTACGTACGGACCCATCCAGTTAGGAGCAAACTTACCACGCTGACTCCTTTCTAGTGTAGTGACATTTTGGTTTTCTTTAAGAACAAGATCACCAATTTTGAAGTCACGGTGCTATAAGTGCTTGTTATAAGCATGTTTGACATGCTCAAGATAGACTTGATGATGCTCAAGAGCATTGAGATGCCGCTCATCGAGTAATTCAAGCTGCGCTAGATGATTTTGACGATAGTCCTCATCAGAGACAAATTCTCTGAGAGAGACATGAAGAGATGGGATCTGGACTTCTAAAGGAAGGACAACCTCAGACCCATAGATGAGAGAGAAGGGAGTAGCACCAGTAGGAGTATGAATGCTAGTCTGATAAGCCTAGAGAGAAAAAGGGATATGTAAATGCCAATCCCTACCGGCTCGACTAGTTACCTTTGTGAGGATATTACACAAAGTTTTATTGGAAGCCTTAGCTTGGCCGTTAGCTTGGGGATAGTATGGAGAAGAAAAGCTAAGTTTGATATTGAAAGGCATCACAGAGGTTCTACAAATCAATGTTTTTGAAAGATTTACCATTATCTGTGATGAGTTTGTGTGGGACACCAAAGCGACAAATGATGTGTTGATAGACAAAATCAACAATGGGTTTAGCTTTGGTTGATGAAAGAGGAATAGCTTCCACCCACTTAGTGAAGTATTCTGTGGTAGTAATGATAGAATGATGACGTTGTGAAGAGTGGGGATTGATGAGACTAATGAGATCAAGACCCCATTGTGAAAAAGGCCACAAATCCACTACTGCAGTTACAAAGCCTGACTAGGGATATGTGTAAGATTAGAATGTTGTTGACACTTGACACATTTCTTAGTGTATTCACAACAATCTCGATTAAGAGAAGGCCAATAATAACCTAAATGTAAGATGCATTTAGCTACAGCCAAGCCACTAAAATGTCCACCACAGATACCGTCATGGACTTCCTGGATGGCTTTAGATGATTCGGGGTTTTGAGGCACCGAAGCAAAATACCATCAAAACCACATTTGTAGAGGATTCCACCTAGAATAGTATAGCGATTAGCGTGTAGGATAAAAGATCTTCTACCATTGGAAGTTAGATCTAAAGGAAGCATTGAATGGGATAGATAATCAAAAATGTGTTGATACCACTCATCTTGAGTGTTGGTTGTGATGGCGCATTGATTGAATTCAACTACCCAAGATGAGATGGTTGGTCTAAACACTGAACAACCACATAAAGTTGTGAGTCTTCGGTAAAAGGTGGAATAAGTGAGGCTAAAGAAGCCATTGTATCTACAAATCAGTTTGTAGTGTGAGGAATAGCTTGGATAGTAAATTTATCAAAAGATTGAAGTTGAAAGAGAACGATATCACGATATTTTTGAAGGATATCATTTTTGCATTGATAGACACCAGTGACTTGATTAATGATGAGCTCAGAATCACCAAAGATGTCGATATGGCGAGTGCCAAGATTAATGGAATTTTGAAGACCTAAAACAAGAGCTTCATATTTGGCCATATTATTGGTACACTCAAAGTTAAGCTTGTGTGTGACCGGGATAGGTGCACCCCAAGGAGGAATCATAACAAACCTGCACCTCCCCCTTGCTGACATTTGGACCCATCAAAGAAGAGTTTTATTTTAAATGGAGACAGACCAAAATTGATTTGTTGGATGTACTCATCTAGGAATTGAGAAAGGGGACTTGAGTGTCTCGGAAGAGGAGTATCAGCTAATTGATCTGCAATGACTGACCCTTGATAGATTTTTGCGAGATGAACTTGAGATCAAACTCTTTCATGAGCATGAGCCAACGAGTGATACGATCATTGTGATAAGGTTTTGCATGCATTTTCTTGAGTGGATTGACACTTGTAACAATATAAGTTTTGTGATTAAGGAGGTAGTGATGAATTTTAGAAGTTGCGAAGAAGAGAGCACAACATAGTTTTTCAGCTTCAGAATAGCGTGTTTCATACTCATGAAGAGTGTGACTGATGTAATAGATGGCTTGTTCTTTGCTGTTAGCATCCCGATGTGAGATCATGGCTCCAAAAGCATGATTAGTCATAGAAATATAAAGATAGAATGGCTCCCCCTCACGTGGAGGTGTAAGCACAGGTGGAGAAAGAAGATAAGCTTTGAGATCATCAAAGGCCTTTTGGCAATGCTCATCCCATTCAAAATGAACATTCTTACGGAGGAGATGATGAAAAGGTTGACAACGATCGATAGTTGTGAGATAAAACGACACACTGATTGAAGGTGTCCTTGAAGACCATGGAGCTATTTTAAGTTGGAAGGGGGAGGCATCTTGAGGATAGCCTTTATTTTTGTGGGATCAACTTCAATGCCCCTAATAGAAATGATAAAGCCTAAGAGTTTACTAGTGAGAACGCCAAACACGCATTTAGATGGATTTAGGTGAAGACAAAAATGAATGAGCCTCTCAAAGAGAGGTGTAAGAATGAAAAGATGATCTGACGGTGTTTGGATTTACCGAGGAGATCATCGACATAATCTTCCATAGTTTTGTGTAAGAGATCATGGAAGATGTAGGTCATTTCTCATTGATAGGTTGCTCCTACATTCTTAAGACCGAAAGGCATGACATGATAACAAAAAGTCCCCAAGGAGTTATGAAGGAAGTCTTATGCTGGTCCTCTAGTGCGATGAGAATTTGATTATATCCTAGAAACCATCCATAAGAGAAAGCATCTCGTGACCTACAGTTAAATCCACGAGTTGGTCGATATTAGGTAGAGGAAAATCATCTTTCGGACAAGCGAGATTAAGATCCCGGAAGTCGGTGCAAATTTGAATTTTCCTAGTAGCTTTGGTTACTGGTACTACATTTGAAACCCATTGTGGATAGTCAATGGGTTGGATGAAGTTAGCGAGAAAGCAAGCGCTGTAACTCTTCTTTAACAAGAAGGGCTACACGAGGTGCATTTTACGTAATTTTTGTTTAACCGGTTTGATGTCTGGAAGAGTAACGATATTGTGGACCACAATATAGGATCGAGTCTAGCATATCTTTGTATGACCAAGCAAAATCTTGGTGATGGTTGGAAAGAAAGGTGGTGAAGTCTCCTAACTCCTGTGGATTAAGAGATTGGCCGACCTTAATGATGCGAGGGTCTTTAGAAGTCCCTATATTAAGGTCGACAGTGGCTTCATTGAGAAGCGTAGACGTGTCAGAAGGAATGGTTTTAGGAAGATAAGAATCCTCTGCCCCTAGATAGGTGAGGACAGAATCATCATCCACATAGTGGATAGTGTTGATAGTGGGAGAGTCATCTCCAACTATTTTAGGGAAGACTAATGGTATGGAAGTGGATTCGCCATTAGTTTTATAGGTCAATGGACCTATGGAAATGGTATTGACTAAAAAAAAAGTTAGGCGGGATGGAAATGGTGTCATCCACATCAAGTGATGCTTCTGACTGGCGGAGAAGATGGTTCCTCAATGGAAAGAGGCTCATCGAGAATGGTGATGGTGGCTTTTGAGAGAGGTTTAAATCCTAAACCAAATTTTTGATGTGGTTTAAGAGTTGGAATGGATGTGAGGTCATGCACACCCTATTCATACTTTCCTAGGCCAAATCCCTTCCACGTGCATCGATATAAATAAGTTTTTGTGAATGCGGGATTCTGTAAACAATCAAACCCTGTTGAATAGGGTTTGGCCCTAGGGGAGAATCCAGGTGATAGTGAGGTGTATCAAGACCACCGTAAATGAAGTTAGTCTTATTGATTGGGAAGACCAATGGTGATGATGCGTGACCAAGACCTGGCTGATATTCAGGTTGTTTGTCTGGTCTACCATACTCATTAGGTTTGAGATGGGCGTCAAAAGAGAGAAGAGGAAGCTCTCCTAGCAAAAAATGTTGCAACGTCTCTTCTAGATTTTGTAAATTTGGTAGTTTTTTTGTAGGTATGGAAGAGGATGAAGCCTCATCAGGAGAACAAGCATTCTCCTTTAGAGGGGCAGACCCTGTGGTCATGTCGCATTGTGCGGAAGGAAAAGGATCTCTTGGATGAGTATAGATTTTTCCCTCATATTGATATTTTAAGCATCGATGGAGGGTTGATGGGACACAATGCATTGTATGAATCCAGGAGCATCTCGAGGATCATATTGTAGTGGAATTTTCCTTCAACAATGTAAAAAGCTCGTGAAGCAATTTCTTACCTACCCGAATGGGTAAGACCACAGTTCCTAAAGTAACTTCCAAGTTGATTGTTAAATGATCAAGGGAAAAAAGTGGTGGTGACACTATGTTCTTTGGTAACTTAAGTTGCTCGAATGTGTGAGAAGAAATGATGTTGAGTGCAGCACCACTGTCGATCATAGTGTTTTAACGTAGTGTTGTTGATTTGAACTGTGATAAAGAGGGGAGCCTCTAAATCCTCAGAAGAAAGGGGAGGAATTTCAGAATCCTCAAAGGAAATGGTGGTTGATGGTCTATTCAACCCAACAACCATCTCAAAAGGTTGGGGCTCATCTGAATTCACTACGATATGGCGTAGATTATCAATCAGAGCCTAGCGATGCTGTGGAGATGATTGAATGAGGTCAAAAAGAGACATTTTGATTGGAGCATGGGTAAGTTGTTTCATAACACTTTCCTCAACTGGACATGGGAATCGAACCCGAGGTGAAGCATGAATAGAGACCCGAGGTCTCGAGGCTGATGAGGAAGGATGAACTCCTTCAGGGGCCGAAAAATGACAACCCGTGGTTGAGATGTTGTAGATGATGATGGATTATCATATTGTTGTGCTCTAGTGGCGATATGAATTGTGTCGATTTGAGAAGGTGGAAGATCATCCGGAGTGGAATTAATAGAATTAGAGGTCTGGGTAGACCATTCAGGCTCAGATGTAGTTGAGATGATAGGAGATACTTGTTCCTCCTCCTCTTCCAGTCAGAAGATCACTTTCTTCCAAAAGATTGCTAATGACATATTGAAGGGCTTTACATCCCTCGGTGTCATGACCTAGAGTGCGGTGGTAAGCACAAATCAAATCAGAGTTGAACCAGGAAGGTTTTACTCCTTTAGGATTATAGGGTTTGATCGGAGGAAGAGATATGGATGAATATTGGATAAGTTGGTGAAGAATTTCAAAGTATATAATCCGTAGATAAAGATGAGGAAAGAGATGATGAAGGTGCCTCTTTTGCCTTAGCAGACTATCGAGGTAAAAGAATCTACATATCTAGTTTGACAGTCATTTTTAGGGATGTTTTGCTTTTTTGGACATTGGGAGAAGCATCCTTGGGTGCTTGAGATGGAAGTAAGTGAGGAAAGATTGATTTTGGTGGAGGAGGAGCTCCTAAGATAGATTTTGAAGAAGACGAAGATGTGACAAGTGTTGTGGTCTTCAGAGATGAAGAAGGCTACTTGGTCGAAACAAATGATGATTTAGATAAGACTAACTTAGATGAGGGAGGAGCTCCCAAAATAGGTCTGATAGGAGGAACAAAGGGTGCCTTGGCTTTTGGTGATGAAGATGATGGTCTGATAAAAGAGGTGACGTCTTTCTAAGGGTAAATCCACTTTACGAGACACCGGTGAAGAAGGTGTTGTAGAAGAAGATGATGGTTTTGATGGTGTTGTAGAAGAAGAAATGCCTTCTCAGTGGATAAATCCAATCTTTTATGAGGTGCGAGAGAGATTTTTGAGGGAAAGCACCAAGAGTCTTAATAGTCTGAAATATTGGTTTTCCTTTTCAGGGATAGTGACAACTTTGACCGCATAAGGTGATTGTAACCTTTTCGGGGAAGTAGATGGTGAGGTACTGATGATGTAACATTAGACTTTAGTTGTCTTGGTTTAAGTTCAGGAACCAAAAGTGGAGGTGTCGGTGCTATTTCTTTATATTTTTCCTTAATAGGTAAGGTAGCGTCGGTGATGGAAGAAGTGGATGACGAAGAAGTGGTTCCCTGTGAGGAAGATACTTCTAGTATAGTAATTGTGGGTGTAACTACTATAGGAAAGGAAATGGGAAGAGTCAAAATCAAAGATGCTTCCGTTGGTAGAGAAGTTGGTATGACTATAGGTATGTTCACCAATGGCATAGTCGCGGTGAAAATAGGAGAAACAGAAGTAGATGTATTCGTTGTGGAAACTTGAAGAGATGTAAATGCCTCAAGCATTGAAAGAATGTCTGATGATGAGACAGATGAGGATGACACTGTCTCTGGCATGGATGGAAGATCAGATAAAGAGGTAGAGAGAGATGAATCCATCTCTAACAATGGAGAAATATTCAAAGACAAATTGTCTCGAAGATGGTGGAATCTTAGAGATTAACGTAGTGGGAGGAAGTTCGATTCGGTCAACGTGTTTGTAGATGGCTCAGTTTAGAAGAAGATTCTTTAGTAGAAATGAAGCTGATAGTATGAGTGTTTGGTTTTTGAGACCCTGAAGCGTCATTGTTCAAGGAATGATTGGGAAAAGGTTGTTTAAAGACATCAAGTCCTGATTTGGGGGAGCATTTGGGTTATCCAAAATGAACTTGCCTTTATCAATGAATTTTTGGACAAGATTTTTGAAGGTCTAACATTGTTTAATGTCATGGCCTTTGGTTCTATGATAATGACAGAAGTCATTTTCCCTATACCAGAATGGTCGTTCTTGGCTTTCATCAAAATTTCTAATAGGGGAAGTTTGATCATGTGAACTTCCAACATTTTTTCTAAGATAGAAGTATATGATTCCCCCAACGAAGTAAAAGATCGAGATGATGAGGGTCCTTTTGAGAAGATGAAGAGTCTCTCTGTGGTGTTTGATTATAAGTGTTATCGGCTTGTGATGTTTTTAATACGATAGCATTGGTGGACCCCGATTCTTGTCTTTGTTAGAAGTGGAAGGGTTTGATTTTGTAAACCGAGAAAAATATGGTTTAGATTTAGAGAAAAGTTTTAACTTCCCTTGTTCAACGGCACGGGACTCAAGTTTGCATGCCATCGTAAAGGCTTCTTCAAATGTGTGAAAGGTTTGAATCCTTAAAGTGGAAGAAATATGATTAGCGCAAGATCGAGTAAACAACTCGATCTATTGAGATTGAGGGAGGGAGAAAGATAATTGATTTATTATACCTCTCCAACGAGTGAAAAAAAGTTTGCAATAGACTCGTCATCGAATTGATGAATGTTATAAAGATCTGTAATCGAGATCTTATGTGTGATATTTATTGAAAATTTTCAACAAACATCTGAGCTAATTGAGAGAAAGAAAATAGGGAGTGTTGGGGAATGTTATTATACCAGTCTAAAGTAGGCCCTGCTAGAGACATAGGGAAAGTACGGAGCATAAGCTCCTGATCCTGGACTATAAGGTAGCAAGCGTGCTTGAATGCTCGTAGGTGTTGTTGAGGATCCTCCTAGCTATGAAATTTTGAGAACTTAGGAAGTTCCCATTGGGGAGGATAAGGCTTAAAAGCCACTGATGGATGAATCGGTTCATTACACACTTCTTCAAAAGAGTATGAAGGAAGGGCGAGCCCCTTTGGTGGAGGCTTCTAGGTCTGTGATTTTCTTGAAAAGAATTTGGACGACATCAGATTGAGGAGGAGGCATGTTGGTATGTCCTGCATAAGAAGCGAATGGTGGATTTTGTTGAGGTGTTAATGGGGATTCATCTGCTGATTAACAGGATGATAAGAGGAATAACCAGGCGTTCTAGGTGATGCCTGGTGAGGTATTTTTGTGAAGGAGCCTGTGTATAAATAGGCTGTGAGATGACAAGTGGTTGAGAGAAAGGTGGTTGAATGAAAGATGGAGCCTGTGATTGGTGGGCTCCTACACTTGTCAATTGAATCGGAATGGATTGAGGAACATGGGTGTTGATTTGATTAGACATGGTGGGGAACAAAGTTTGAATGAGGCTTTTGACTACCAGATTGGTTATTAAGGGCGCCGATGCCAAAGGATGGGTAAAGGTCACTGTCAGCTGGAGCATTGGAAGAAAGACCAACTAGAGGATGAGAAGAAGAAAAAACCTACCGACTCATATAGAAGGGGTTGATTCATAGAGAGGTACTGACCCTGAGACGTAATGGATGACATAGAAGAATTAACAACAATCTGTGAGAGTGTGGATGCACCCATCATAGCTAAAGAAGAGGGCCTCTCAAAAGTAGGTTGTGGAGTAGCCGAGGTAGCCGCGGCACTAGGGATAGGCAAGACCATTTGGGAACCAGTCGACATGGTTGGTGGAAGAGAAAAAGGAGGCATAGATGTGCCACCCTCTTCCATGGTTTGAGGTGAGAAAAAGTATGCTAACTATTCTATAAAATCCTGGGATGGTTCATGAGAATAATCGTAAACTTGCTAGATTAGTGGTCCCTAATCAGATATTCGAATAGACTTATGCACTAGATAGTCCATAAGGGCTACTGGATTGTGATCAAGGAGCGCCTAAAATTTAGGATCTCCATGAGGAACATACTCTATATCAGAAGCAGATGATACCTCTGAAGGACTGGGGGAAGCTGGACGTGATGGGATTGCTTTAGGATGATAGAAAGGATTATATGACCAAGATGGGGAACCAACTAACAAGTGGTCTCGAGGAAGACCGAGGGGTGCCGAAACATCCACATTAGTGGTGATCTCGGATGAAGAAGGGGCCAATTGAGCCATTTTTCTAGATTGTAATCGGGTGATGACCGTCATAAACAAGCAGAAATATAGAAAAAGGAGATTGACCTAACTAATGCACAGACAATTCAAGTAGCGTGGGTGATTATCTCTTTTAATGTTTTCATGCTTTTAAGAAGAAAATATTAGGGAAGGATTTTAGAAACAGGAACTACTCAGATAGCCAAACTAAGGATGGTTTGGGGAATGTTTTGGTGAGGAGTCCCGAAGGCACTTCAGTAAAAGACCGTACGTGGCTTGATATAGGGGCCTACCCCCGCACTTCACACACCACTGTGATAAGGGAGTCGGGTGCTTTGCCAATATATACCAGAACTTCCGTGAATTTATAGCATGGCCGAGTACCGCGTAGGCTCTTCCTCTTGGATGTCACTTCCAAGTAGGCGAGGCCAGGGAAGGAATTTTTGTTTAAATGCTTAATACCTAGTGATTTTGGCTTTGTGTGCAAGGGTGAAAAATAAAAATCAAATAGTGTCACTACTGATTTTGATCAATTTTCCAACCTATTTAGAAAACTAGATGAAGAACATACAACAGAAATGACAAAGAAGAAGTTCTTTTTAAGCACTAAAAATGAAGTGTTAGATTTCGATGAAGACAAGTCAAACAAGTTCTTTCCCAAATTTGATTAAATTATTTTTAAGCACCAAAATCAAAATGTCTAAATGTGATAGAAAACAAACAAACAAGTTTTTTAAGTTCTTAAAAAGGATAAAACACCGTAAAGAGGAATACATGTAGATTTAGCTCTCAAGGTGTGTGGACTTCAAAAAGTGTGTTGTTGAGCTCTTCCCCTGAAAAATCCATGAACAAGCAAAGTGCTCCACAAGAAAAGGTTAAGCAAACACACAAACAAATCCAGAAAGATATATCCAGATAATAGTAGAATGAAAATTTCTATTTAAGGAACTAGAAAACTTTCAAGGAAATAACAATTTTGCATAAAGAGATGAATCAAAAATGCAATCTTGAAATCAAATGAAAGATTTACTAATATTTGAAATAGAAATTGGGATTTGGATTTGCAAGAAAGAAACAAATTTGACTTTGCAAATTACAAATGAAAGAAGCAAGACCAAAATGAAGGAAGGAAATGCTTAAGGAAAACTGATGAAAGTCAATGAAGAAAAAGAACAAAAGCTCAAAACTAGAAAAGAAATGAACTTACCAATAGGGGACTTTGGTTGGGTCCCACCAGGCGTGCCATAATGTAGATCAATAATTTATGCGCTTGTTACCTGTCCAAGTTAATGTACCAAACTAAACACAAAAACCCTGAAAAACTCAAATGAAATCAATACCTGATAGATAAGACAAGATCCGAAGATGTAGGTGGAAAAGAAAGCCAATGTAGACAAAATGGGCGCACATGAGCAATCTTGCAAAGTAGATCTAAGAAACCTGCGAGACACAGATACTTGACAGAAAAAAACAATGTTAAAAGATATTTGGGTGGACTACCCGAGAAGCGGGTCCAGAAGTGATAAGCTCCCTCGGTGGATGTCAGTCCACATTTTCAATTAAAGAAAGAAGCATACATGATAAAAGATGTAAGTAAATGTCTAGATTTTCTGATTAAAAGTGACAGACAGAATGTAAACAACGGATAGAAAGCAACAGAAAATAGGAAACTGTGAAAACAATGTTGGATTTGTGTTACCTGAGTTCTTTTACCTATCTGCTAGGCCGATCGGCGTCGATTGGGTGAATCGATGTCGATTAGGATCAATCGGCATCGGCCATCGATGGGATCGATCGGATCATTGGATCAATCAACATCGACTAGGGAAAATTGCAGGAAGGTTGAGAAATGGACAATGAAGGCTAGATCGTCAATGTCCGCTGGATCTGCAGGAGCCGTAGGGATACTAAAAAAGCTCCACCTTTGCTAGATGCAAGGAGTAGAGTCACCAAGAGATCGATGGAGGCTCACGATGTTGATGTTGTAGGAGTAGAGTAATGGTACTCCTCTCAAGGATTGATCTGGATAGAATTCGCTTTCACTTGATAGATGATGCTCGGGCTTGATGCTCAAAAACTCTCTGTTGTTCTTTCTATCTAACCAGAACTAAATTATGGCCCTGTATTTGTAATCGGTGCGACCGAGGTATAATCGGCGCCGTTCGAAAAATCAGCGTCGGACCGAGTACTAGTTAGAGTCGATCGGGAAAAAACTCCTAAAATGGCCAAAAAGGATGTTTTGGAAAGATGAAAGTGATCCTTTCGACTCAAATACGGGAAATATCCCACTGCGCGGTTTGGGGGAGGAGAAATAGGGGGGATAGATGGATAGAATTGATATGGGAGGTTAGGAATTGATATGGGGTAGATAAGCGGTTAAGATACATGTAAAAAGTGTAATTAAATAGTTAATATTTAATTATCCATGGGTAAAACACAATGGGGTATAATAAACTTAGGATAGATGTTTAAATCAAATATTTAAATAATGGAGGAAGTGGTGATATAAGGGTGCCCCTAGGTTACCTGAGAGGATAAACGAACCCAAGGGATACTAAATTGGGTAACCAATTTTAGGTGTCTACAAGTAGCCTAACAACTACATCATCATGTGTGATCAGATAAAAAAAGTGCATGTTGGCGACATATTGAATATGTTCAACAGGGGTAACGTGATTTTTTTATGAAGTATGGAATTCTCTTGAGTGTGGTTACTAGCACATCATGTTGTGCATTAAGATTTAATGGGATTCCACTAGTGAAGCTGGAAAATTTCCTTAGAGGAGGAGGAGGTTTAAGTGCTATGGTATGGAGTGCTTGTCTATTACTATGAGGAGGAATGGAATGTGTGTAGCGTCTTTGGAGATGGGGATGCTCATGTGGGACCTCTACTGTGTGTACTTCTTGGTGATAGCTAGAGGTACTCGAAGGATCCTTTAGCTATAAAACTTTTTATCGTGTGCACTCTTCTCATGAAATATTCTCTAGCTTCTAAAATAGTATATCTAAGTATTGGAAGTCGTTAGATGTGTTTGAAATGGGCCTCTAAACACCTTTGAAAATTTCTAACCCACACACCAAACTTAGCAATGCTAAAATATAAGCTTTTCTTTGCTTGTCCCCTTTGGGCAAGCTAGAAACCATTTTCATTCAAACGTGCACTCGCGTCTTAGATCCGAGAAGAGCTGAGTTGTTTGAGACAATAATGGAACCTTCTCCAAGTTATGGGACCTTACATGCTTGAGATGGATCTCCGAGAGAATGCCGGATCCTCTACCTATTTCTACTACTATGTTTATTGCTGGAAAATAAAACTAGGCTAAAATGTCAAGGGACCAGGATAGAAGGATAACAAGATGGAAAAAAAAACAAAATGAGGTGATAGCACGAGAAAAAGAGAGATGAACACTATCTTTTCTAAGTAGAAATTATGGAAAAGCATCAAGAGAGGCTAGGCATATGTAGCACAAACCAACATGCATTTACAAAATCACTTCCATGAAACACAACCAAAAAATGGAGCTACAAGGGACGTAAGGTGACACATCGAACACACAATGAAAAAGGAAGGAAAGAATCGGGAATGCAAACATGTTAGGATAGAGAATAGCCACATAACAATGCTTCCTTACTTGAGAAATTCACATACTTATTACAATGGCATAAGAGGTCGATATCCATGTACAAGAGCCAAATCTAGAGGTTTGCAACTCAAAATAAAAAGATATGAAGTCCTTAGCAAAAATCTTAAGGATTAAAAATTTCCAACGTTAACAATGAGGCCAGCTCTTATATTTATAAATAAATCAACAGAAGAAGAAGAGAAGAGGGAAAACCCGAATTTGAAATACTACCACAAAAAACAAGCATTCAATGCCTACAAATTTTCCTGCAAATCTATCAAATACTCCTCCCTAAGTCTTTTTTGCATGTAGGATAAGGAAGGAGGTGAAATCTATGTCAAATCGAGTGGTTGGAGAAATTAAATCTGCTCATCAATGCTAAGAAAGACATTTTCCCATTTCTTACTACCTACGATTCTGTTAAAATTTTGAATTTGAATATTAAACATTGTAGCCTATGTCAGCACCTATCAATTGAGACTACATGCATGCAGATCAGAGATTTATAGAAAATGATATAGCTGTCAAAATATTTTCAAAGTGGTCTACACACGTAAGACACGTGGCATGCATGGGTTGGTTGAAAGTTCAACCAACTATTTTATCATTTCGCCATACATGTCACTCATTGATTTGTTGCAAGGATTCAACACCTATCTAGTGCACATTGATTGGTTACATATAACACAGTCAAGCCTATCAAATGATGATGTGGTATGAAATGGCTTAGAGGGGAAAAAGACATGTGCGTGGAAGAATGAAGTGCATGAGGAAAACAAAGGAAGGTTGTGCACAAAGGTGTCGTGCATGGGAGAAATGGGAGAAATGAACAAGGAAGAATCATATGGTCAAGGTGCAACTATTAGAAAATAATATGTGGTGTTTGAGGAGATAGCACGCAAGAGGGCCTAAGACTTACCCAATTTTTGAAGCAAGGCCAAGGCGTGCATGGAGGGTGAATGTTATCTTTGGGAAGAAGGCGAATGCATGAAGGTACGCACAAGGGGGAAATGGAAAAAATAGGAAAAGGAAAAGAAGAAGGCATGGAAAGAAGGAGCGTGCAAGGTGTGTGGGGAATTTGTAGCCATGGAGATGTGACAAAGAGACAATTGAAGTGTGTGCAACCTACAATGAATATATCGGGGCCAAAATATGAATGTAAGTTGTCTAAATAACTAGGAGAGTTATTTGGATAACAGTTTAGGCTTGGGAGGATTATTCATTTGGTCCGAGCTAGAATTTTGTTTTTACGGGTTCTCCTAACCCACAAAATGAAGGGATAAAAATGGGACTTAAGCAGAATTTTGGTTAAGAAAATCCACGTAATAAAGAAAACCGTACCCAATTCAAAATGTTGCGAGACAAGGAATTAAGCCTCCGCGATATGTGGAGGAAATATATGAGTTTTGTGAGTACATGGGAGTTATTTTCTCATGGATTTATCAATGTTATATTTATTAAGGGAAATATACTTGAAAAATTATAGTTCTACCATTTATAAAGTTGAAGACTATAGATTATGATGTGTAGTTTTAGATACATAATTAACTTATAATAAACAATGAATTACAGAGCTTAATAAGAAAGAGATGAAAGAAAATATTAATCAATAACAAGAGATAAATAACACTATATTTAAGTGCATAAACGATAGGAAAAATTCCACTGATAAAGCATTGTTTTTATTAATATTTCAATAGCTTTGACCCAACACTTCCATTTTACTCCTCGGTCTCATAGAAATAACACCATACTTTTTCTCGTAGCATAATAGCTCGCATAAGTAGCTTAAGCTTAGATCAATTGGTATACAAGCTCATTAGCCTCGAAAAAAATCTTGTGAGGGATCATCCTAATATATAGGATGGGTGGGTGGTCATACCGCTTCACTCTTTAGTTGTGAAGATCGACTAAGATTATTAACAATAATCTTTAAGACAAGGTTTTTTTAAGTGGTGGTCCACCAAATGGTATTCCCACTTGAATCTAACACCCCAAAACTCCCCCTTAATGTTAAGTGCGGGAAAAAAATCAAACTTGCCAAATTTACCTTTTTCTACAAAAGGATTTATAGATCCTTGAATCAGCAATAGTGATTCAGGCTAGCATGCAAACAAGGGAAATCAATACATATTACCATACATAAATTCTTAAGACAAGTGCTTTACATATGAAGACTTACATCAAATTATGGATCCTTTTATAAACTAAGGCATACCCATAACTAAAGCTTCATTGGGATTTACAAGTAACTTCACACATAGTGTGACACATTTACTTATTAAAAAATGGAGGAAGTATTAGAAGTTTACAACATCCATTAAGAGGTGGCATTGTCATACACACTCCCCCTCAATGGAAAATCTAATAGGACCAACAAGGCACAAAACTTACAAAACTTCACAACACAAAGTTTTGGTGAAGATATCTACAACTTGATCTTCAATGGAGAAAAACTTGAGATCAATATCACCATTCAGGACTTTATCTCAAATAAAGTGCAAATGAACTTCAATATGCTTGTTTCATTGATGTTGAACTAGATTTTTTGCAAGAGTAATGAAACTTTATCTGTCACAAAGAAGAGTAGTGCTTCTTTTAACACCTATACACAGTTCATCCAATAGTCTTTTCAGCCACATAGCTTCCTTTATAGCTTCCATAACACTTCTATACTATGCTTCAATAGAAGAGAGACATTTTTGTTGCTTATTGCTGCTCTAAGTGATGGAACTTGCACCGAACTTGAAAATATATCCAAAAATGTACTTTCTATCTGCAACATCAACAACATGGTCAAAGTCACAATAACCAAATAATTTTTCATCATTATAAGATGAATTAAATAGACCATAATTAACTATTCCTTTAACATATTTTAAAATTATGTTTTTCCATTTTCCAATGAAACTTCTAATTCTCTTACATAAATCTTGAAACAACTCCTACTACATAATAAATATCAGACATAGTAATAGTCAAATAAATTACACTACCAACTAGTTGTCTATACAGAGTAGGATCAAATTTAGCACAAGTTGGTTTAGGATATAACTTAACACCAAATTCAATGAGAATAATGACATTCTTATAGTCAATCATGTTAAATCTTATAAGAAAATTAAAATCTTACTGAGATTGAGATGCAATAATAGAATTATGATCTTGAAATATAACCATGCCAAGAGAATGATTTAATAAACCTAAATCAGTCATTTCAAAAAATTGTTTTAACCTTTCCTTGATTATAACAATTAAATTTCTATCACTGCTAGTAATCAAAAGGTCATCAACATATAATATAATATTTATAATATGATTATTTTCAAACTTGACAAAATAAATCATTATTAGAATATAGATTAGTGAAATCGAGATCTTGAAAGAAATTGTTAATTCTAGCATACCAATCTCTAGAGCTGTTTAAGGCATACAAAGAATTTTTCAGCTTACGAGGCATAAATTTCTTTACTAGGTTCTTCAAGACCTTTATGTTGAATTATATATATTTCTTCTTTTAATTCGCCATTAAGAAAATCATTTATAACATCTAATATGTGAATTTCCCAACCATATTGGGCAACCAAAGCAAGAAAAACTCTAACCATGCTCGTTTTAGCTACAAGAGAAACAATATCAACATAGTATGACTAGGTTTCTGAGTGAAACCACAAGCTACCATCCTTTCCTTGAACTTTTCAATTTCTCGAAAGAATTATAATTGATCTTATACAACCACCTAGATCCAATGCTTCACTTATAAGGAGGAGGGACTAGTTCCTAAGTGTTATTTTTAGTCAAAACATTTTTTCATATTTCATAAACTAAATCCATGTATCATCTTGACTTTATTCTTTAAAATATTGTGGTTCTACATCATATAGGTTCACCAAGTCATGATAAGAGTGATGACTAAGAGTTAACTTTCTAAGATTAGCAGGATGAGAGTCTTGAGCAATACTTTGATCCCATTTAGGAACCTTGTGACGTAAGAAATTTTAAGATGAATCCCCCTCAATATCCATCATGTCTAGATCAGGATAATCAGCCTCTTGAAATTTTGTTTCCATAATGTTAGGAGGAGGATTATTAGGCTCTATCTCAGGAGAAATAGAGGAGGGTTCATAATAAGCATCGCATAAAGTATTTTCTAAGACTTGAACATTTGTTTTTCAAAAATGTCATGATAGAAAGGATCATAAACTCTTAATCCTTTATTTCTACATCCATAACCAAAAAAATGCAAGAAAAGGAGGTTAGATCAAGCTTCTTAATTTTTTATTTTGGAATAAAGAGAGAAGCAGAACTACCAAATATTCTTAAATAAGAAATTTTTGGTTTTTTCATTATCTATACTTCATGGGGAGTAACTTAATGAATATATTTAGTAGACACTCTATTAATAATATATACAATATTATTCATAACTTCAGCCCATAGAAACTTAGTCACATTAGAAACATGAATCATAGTTTTATCCATTTCTAAGACAATCTTATTCTTTCTTTCCGCAATGTCATTTTTTGTGGTGAATATGGAGTAGTCAACTCTATTTGAATCCCGTATGACACACATAACTCATTAAACATTTTTCTGACATATTCACCTCCATTATCATTCCTAATTATTTTTAATTCTCATATTAGAAGCATTTTCAACAAAAATTTTAAATTCCTGAAATTTAGATAAGAGATCATACTTTTTCTTAATAAAATAATACTAAGTCATTCTAGAGTAATCATCAATAAAGAAAACAACATATAAATCACTTCTGAGAGAAGGAACCAAGTGGACCTCTTACATCACTATGAATTAGTTCTAATAACTATGAAGAATTGGGATCATGATGTTTGTTAAATGGTTCAACATGTTTCTTACCACGTAGGAAAATTTCACATGTTTCATGATATGATTTTATATTTGGAATACCAACAACAAGATTAATTCTAGACATTTCATACAAGATTTTGAAATTTACATGACCAAGTATTTCATGCCAAAGTTGAATATCATTCCTAGAAGAGGAAGAAAAACAAGACTCAAACACAAAACCATCAAAGATATACAAGCCATTTTTTTGAATACCAAAAGCAATAACATTACTGAACTTATCTTTTACATACCACTTATCTTGCAAAAAAATTTACAATTTTCTTTAGTTAGCTGAGAAAAAATAAAATACAAGACATTCCTAATTACTCCATTTTCCAATTTAACATTGCCACAAGCTTTAGATATAATGATGGAATTGTCTCCTAGATAGATGTTTTCTTCACATTTAACTATATTTGAGAGAATACCAGGTGTACAAGTCATGTTCCTAGAGGAACCACTATCAAGAATCCATTCATTTTCATTTGAGGTTGAGAGAGCAGTATATAGGGAAATAGACTACTTAGTAACATTAGAATGATTTTTCTTCTTATCTTTCTTATGACTATTAGGCTTGTTGTTCTTAGCATTCTTAGTTGATTTGTTAGTCTTTACTCTACAATAAAACTCTTTTTACCCAATTTTTCCATACTTGTTGCAAGTTCCATTAAAATTGACCTTAAAATTTTGATTATTTTTAGCAAAGTTAGGCTTAGGATTTTCCTTGAATCTTGATCTAATATTAGATTTCTGATTATGATTGTTTTTATTCTTATTCTGAGCAGACTTATGATTTTGTGAGAACAAATCTTGAGAAGTAGTCTCTTTTGAATCAAAGTTTTCCATAACATGCTCTTCTTGAATTAGCAGAGAAGACAGAGTGTCTAAATTAGGCAGATCATTCTCATTTTGGTACTTAGAGTTAAGAATTGAGATGAAATTTCTAAAATTTTCATTAATGTTAATATGTATTATAAAGTATAGAAGCTTGTCTTGAAATAATTCACAGTTACAACCATCTATTTGAGCTTTAATGTTCTTAATTTTAGCTAAATAGTTGACTATTTTCTCATCCGCTTTCATAGGAGTAGTGAATAGCTCTAAAACTAGCTTAATTATCTTAGACAATATCTACTGCCTTCATGTATAGTTTCTAATTACTTCAAAAATCTACAAGTGAGTCCATATGACCTATATGCATCATAAATTCATCTTTAATGCTTTGCAAAAGGATGGACATAGCTTCTTGAGATCTTTGAGAAAAATAACTAAGGTTTTCAAGGGTATCTAGTCTCCCTGTGGGATGTTTATCTATACCATTCACAAGATCCCAGAGCTTTCTAGCCATAAAACAAGATTTTAAACACACTCTCCAGATGTTATAATTTGTTCCATTGAATAACTAAGACTTATCTAATGCAAAATTGATATAGCTTGCCATTTTTAATTCTCGAGATAGTGATGGAGACAAATTTAGCTAAAAACCTAGTCTAGGAAGCCAAATAGAAGCATAAAATAGCTATAGAGAAATTCAATAGCTATACGAATGCTAAAAATTGAAAATTGTTCAAAAAATTTACTTGATTTGATCAAATTTAACAAAAATTAGGCTACATACTTAATTGGCTAACTAATTAAGGGCTTAATATTAATTAATTAAGAGCTTAAACAAACAACACATCTTGACAGAGTTAAAAATAACTCACTTTGGTCAAGTTTACGAGTGAACTAACGAGCTCAGGACTAAGTCAAGTTAAAAAATAGCTCAAGCAAGTAAAATAATAATTCGGCAAGGTGAGCTTATAAACAACCTACACAACCTAAAAATGAGCCACTTTAATAAATAAATCCAAATTAAAATCAGCCAAAGTTGGTGGTAACACGTGGTAAAGATCAACAATACCAAGATATCCATGTGTCAAATTTAAAACAAATCCTTGGGTGGACATGAATTATTTTTAAAAATAAATAAAAATCCCTTTCAGTCCACAAGAGTTAAAAAAACAGCGACAAAGAAAAACTTTAAAAGAAGGCAACATACAAGCATCACTTTTAAGTAGTTCACACTTCGCATGCAATAAAAGATAATTAATTTAAAAATGGATAGTAGGACCGTATACACATATTCAATTAATTAGTTCACTTCTTCACACTCGAAACAATGCGAAAGTAAATTCTTTTTCAAACAGAGCCACTTTCCGAACATCTAGTTGTTAAATAATAAACACTTGGTAATTTTCCACCAAACTTTAAAATAAAATTTAGGTTTGAAAACAAGATTGACATGTGTCAAAATATTAGTGGCTAAGCCAAAGAAAATACTAACACCCCAAAATATAGATTCGATATTTTCAAATACTAAAAAAACATAGAATTAATATACGTGTCGAAAAACAATTGGTTTGCACTTCACAGTGCAACCACAAAGACTAAGACAAAAATAAAGATAGATGGAGCCTTTTAAATGGCTCACAATTTTCATGTCTAGAAAATATTGATAAATGTGATAAGATGGCTAATTTCTATTGGATAACCACCACTTGACACAAATAAAAACAACTGATAAATGAGAAATACTAAGATACTTGGAATACATCTATTGAGTCACGTATTATGAAAATACTAAAACAAGAAACAAAACTCTAACAATGTGAAATAATAAGAAACTTACAACTTCCGATTGATTGTATTTCACAAATGATAGAGGAAAGCTAAACCAAGTCTAACGACATGAATACACATGGAAAGCCCTTATTATCTCACATTTTCGGCGATAATCGAGATAACAATATGAATGAAAACACGAAGACGGATAGAGCATTGTTATTGGCTCAGGATTTGCAAAAATGGAATGGTTTAATTAAATGACTAATAATGTGAAACTAGTTGGAGAAAAAAGATTGGCTTAAGCTTCAAAGTTAATAGAACTTTGCAGAAAATTAAAAAGTCAATAAAGATTGAAAAAGTGAAGCCAGATGGCACAATAAGATTGGACCGTGTTTTGCAAAGTCAGAAAGTCATAGAAATTAAATATATGATCAAAAGGATGACATATAAAATACACTGGGTACTCTATGACTGGATTTGTCTTCGCAAACATGAAAAAATGAACGGTAAAGCTATTTGTAGCAATTTTATTGGTCCAAGCTTCACAAAACCGATAGGATCAAAATAAAAAATGACAAATTGAATCCAAATGGTAAAAATGATTGGTTTGGGCTTCACAAAGGTAGATCTAGAGAAAAAATAAATATTTATAAAGATGACTTATATTTAAACACATGAACTAACTAGATCTAAGGAAATCCTTTTGGTTCCATACTCAAAAATATCCTGATAACTATAAATGGCATGAAAACTTAAAGAAATCATGCACACGGAAGATTTAAACTACAAACAATCAAAATCAGTCATAAAGGCATAGATCTAAGAAAGAAAACACTCAGACAAGATCTAAACAACCATTTGATCAATATTATAAAATATTTTAGGCGGGAATTGGAAATTTAAACCTAGTTTGCTTGAAAACAATTGTGGAACTTTTAGGGTTTCGCATATCCATGAATAGACTTCAAGCTTCTTCGCTCTAGAAAATTAAAAGCTTCCAAATCAACCCTACACACGCATAATGGTCAAGATATGATACCATGTTATATTTTTTAAGGGAAATATAATTGAAAAATTACAGTTCCACCATTTATAAATCGAAGACTATAGATTATGATGTGTAGTTATAGACACAAAATTATCTTATAATAAACAATGAATTACAGAGCTTAATAAGAAAGATCTGAAATAAAATAATAGACAAGAACAAGATACAAATAACACTATATTTAAGTGGAGAAACCTGAAGGAAATAACTCCCTTTGATAAATCATTATCCTTTATTAATAATTCAATAAATTTTGACCCGAGAACTTCCACTTTCATCCTCGGTCTCATATAAATAATAAAAAACTTATGTCTCATAGTATAACATATTTCATAAGTATCTTAATCTTAGATCAATTGTTCTATTAGCTCATTAGCCCCATAAACAATCTCTTGAAGGATCATCCTAATATATAGGATGTGTGGTCGGTCATACCATTCCACTCTTTATCTATGAAGACTGACTAAGATTATTAAAAATAATATTTAAGACAAGGGGTTGTTTAAGTGATGCTCCACCAAATGGTATCCCAACTTGACATTAACACCCCAACACTCAATCCATAAACATGTTCATGTTCAAGAGCCATAGTGGAATCCATGGAGCATTCAAAGGAACTCTAGATATTCTTAAATCCATAATATTTTTACAACGCCACCAAGAAAAAATAAATTCCACAAGACATTATCAGATTTTCTAAACAAATAAAGTTCCACATAATAAAACAAAACATAGGGGAAGTGCATGGAACAAAGATGTAATGGTATTTTACTATAACTTTCACTACAAAGCTCAAAATTTGATGAAATTGGTGGTGTTAGAAAGGTCTCTCTAAGGGATTCATTTTAGCATTAAGAAATGTGGAAATTGATGGAGTTTTGGGGGTCAAAAACATAAACATGGGTTGGTAGGGAAAAGAGGAAATTTTGCATTACAAATGGAACTCAACCACTTTCACCATCCAAATTAATGGTCAATATTGCCCATACCTTCTTCTACAATCATGATCTTTGTCAAATAATGCCCTTTTTAGTGGCCCATGTGCTTTTCAGGTGTTTGAAATCATTTGGTCTTTGATTGAGCTCAAGCTTGGCATTTCTCTCACTTTCCCTCCTCTTTCTCTCCCATTTATCCATATATTTGTAACTCATTTCATTTATAAAGGGTTGGAATCTCTCAGAATGTAAAGGCACATGGCCAAAATGGTTTCTCAAGTATTTGTGAGTTTCAAACCTTCATTTGGTCCTGGAAATGCATTCTTGTACCTTCTACTTCACATGTAATGAATTGTGCATACTTTTATGGAAATTAAATCTTATATTGTAGCTCTTTCTCTTCCCATGATTTAGTATGTTGTGTATGTATTTCTCCTTTGTAGGTTCCACATTGTTGTGTTTGTATGAGAATTGAGGTGTTGAATGTAGTTTTTGTCTGTGTCACTTATGTTGATCTCTCCTTGTAACAACGAATTTTTTCACTTCAATACAAGGGGAAAACAAATCTTTTATTTACTTTATGCTTAACTAATTTAAATACCCATATATTTAAATCTAGCATAAATCTTAAGTTCTTATCTCATGTTTTCTTGATCTAAATTCTCATAGTTTAGAACTAACATTGTCTCGGTCAATCCATCTTATAACGGTCATAAACCATGTGCAGCTACATGAGTCGGTTAGTAACTGTCCCCTCATAGATTACTATTTATGACTTTGTATACAAGTATATTAATGTTTTCTTCATCTATCAAAGATAGTCAAATATTGCATTCTAAGTCTCTACATAGGTATTCGACATTGAATCTCATCCAACATCCTAAACTTAGATCTTGGTGAAATCATGACAGTGTAATCAGCAACTTACACTACTCCGGATAGAGTTTTTGAGACATGTATGCCATGCTTGGTTCCATGACAGCACACTCGTCATTAGGAACTTGACTTCCACCATATTAATTTATGTTATCTAGATTAGGACTAGATAGTGGTGTTATGAACAGTTATAAGTCTCATTCATGGTACAAAAAATCAGATTAACCTGCATGAAGATGTACCCCTATTTTCTCTTAGGTTATCTATGGGAAGTTAAGTGCCTTCGTAATTATTTTCATCATTACAAGACCACTCCCCTTCCTGTATCCAATGTAAATTGACATCCATATATGTTTCCGTGTGGAAAATCCATGTTTATAACTTTAACAAAAAATGCATCTTATGGTGTTACGAACATTGCAATATGAGAAACTTGATGAGGCAACTCAATATGGATGTTATACGGTAGTATCATATTAATGACTTCTACCATTAAATGGATACTACACTATAGCAGCCATAGTGAGTTGTTTTGCCAAGTTTCTCTAATTGCGGATGTCGTATCTTAGTTGTTTAGAATTAATATTAATTAGACTACAAAATATTACCCCTAGGTTTACGTAATACATTTATCATCACTGCAATCTCATTCCTAGGGACCTTAGTCACGAAAATCATTTTATAATAATGTATATTAATAGTATATGTTTACATTCTTTTTATGTCTTCTTAGTTACAGATTTTTTTTTCCTCACTGCATTAATTCCACAGTTTGATTTTTCTTATATATACGGAAAATTATCATATATATATATATATATATATATCAATATACGAAATGAATCAATAATCCATAATGTATTTAATCTCTTAATATTCAAGTACCAAATATTCGTATATTTTCCATCTATTATGTTCTATTTATTCACTCACCAACACAACATATTACTTAGCATATGATCCATGCATCCATTTCATTAAATATAGTACCGCCATTCTTTCTAATTTAACCCATTAGGTTTGTATATTCTTATTAAAATTCAACTTGGGCTTTTCTTTGGTTTACCCTGGGGTTCAAACTTCTAATCCTTATAATACATTTTATATATATAGTCATAATTAAGATACATATACCATGGTCTATTAAAGAATTTACTCGTCTTTTTCATATATCAATATTGCAAAGGATGGGTCTTGATACCACATAAACATTCCTAGCATCCATCACTAGACCATTTTATGGTATTTATTGTTTTGTTAGGTATCCTGCACTCCCTAAGTTACTTTATGCTACACATGATAACTATCAACATTCCCAAATAGTTTCCCATGTCCAAATTACAAGATACTTTAGTTAATTAAGAATATTATAATTTAATACTTATTCATAGCCAAAAAGGAGACTATGAAAGAGGAAATGTATACTAGGTCCATAGTTCCCCATCCACAATGAGGATATCTTTTATCTTTCTTTATCCTCGCAATTAATTATATTACTATTGTCCAAATAATAACGTATTATTCCATTTATAATTCTATAACCTTATGTTATCTAAGGTGATTAAATACAAACTGATTTAACACTTATATTCAATAAACTCCTCATTCACAATCAATAATAGAATATTATAATCTTATGAACGTCATTTCACATTTAACCTTTTTGAGGATAATCAATAGTACAAGTAAATGAACATCAAGTATCAAGTTAATAATTATATATTTTGTGACTATATAATCAATTTAGTCTTGTCAATCATATACTAATCATTCTTACATCCTCCTCATCAAGTATTAAACAATTTTCCAAATAAATATTTAACTTTGTTCAAGTACATATGCATTTATTTCATTTTGCAAGATTCAAGTACAAAAGGAATCATTTCCATATGAACTAGACACTATCTGTAGACACCAAAATTGGGTCACACTCCCCTTGGTCCCTTGTCAAATAACCAACGCAAACATATTCACCTAACCATGACCCCTTTCATCCCACATTAATATTAATTTAATTAATTAAATTAAATTAATACCCATCCTCACAATATTCATCATTTAATTACATTAATTGACCTAATTACCACCTCACCTAGACACTTCATCCAACCACCTCACCCTAGAACTATTCTTGGCATGTTTCCATAGCTAACTAAGACCTAATCTTACTTGCCTTAATGAGATAAGATTTGGTCCAACCCTAAAATCAATGCCTAAAATCTCCTTAACCACCATCCCACTTATAAAAATGCAACATCCATTCCAAATCTATGGGTTAAGGAACACAATTGAGCTAAAAGAGGAAAGATCTGATAATTTTAGTAAACCTAGGGAATCCCATCTTAACCGATGCCGGTCACCCTAAACCAATGCTGGTGAAGATGGAAGCGTCGGTTACCATTTATTCACCCAAACAACCTTGTTTTTGGGTTGGCACATTCTGAGAGCAAGGAAAGGAGACCAGAGATACATGCAAGTGAAACTAGCATCCTTTCACGTATCTAGACATCCAAAGCTAGCACTAGGATAGATTTTGGAGGCATTACACTCACAGAATCATTCTAGGAGCCACTACTATGATATCCAACACCATTCTTCTGATCAACAACCACCTCCATTCAGCCATCTAAATCTACATCACAGTAAGTATACTTTCTACCAGCATAGTCTATTTCAATATATAGGCTTTTGTTACTTTTGTTATCAGTTCATACCTTGCATGTCCATTTTCCACCTCTTACCTACTTGTAGACTCATCCATTCTTCTACCCACACCACCAAATCACCCATTCTCACTTGTTACCCACCTCTGAGCATACCTGAGACCTTTACCTACCTCCCTCTCTACCCTTCCATCTCTGTTTAGCTCCAACTCAATCCCCACAACCATATTTCATTAAGTTCCTTTCACCCCGACCATACCGACAGGCACGGATACCCCAGGAGCGTAAATCGCTGCCCGCTATACGCAATCAACATTGGTCTCTGTGTTTTACACATTTTCCAATAACAAAACCAAACAAACTTTTATCGAGTGACCTAAACATCCCAAAACCTAGTCGTTTCTGGTTTGCCTAAACCTTTATCGATTACACCAAATCGAGCGTCAATCTCTCGTGTTTTACACCTTGACCAAGAATAGACCCAACAATCATCTAACCAGTTGACCTAAATAACCTAAAATCTGACCCTAACCAGTTCCAGTACCCTACCAAATACCTACCTCTCTGATTTAACCATAGCCTAGCCTACTATGTTAAGATCTTCTTATTGTACATAAATGAGATACCTAAATCATATCAACTACGATATGAATTTTTTTATTTCTCACATTAACTTTTTTAAACGGTGGATTGTGACCATCTAGGAAGTATCACACTTCCCAAAACTAGCATCTGCTAGCATGAGTCCATTGTCATATATCATTTAAATATCTTTTTGTGGTCTTGTTTTCTACTACAAGTAGTTCCTCCTAGCCAAAAGGAAGCTCTCACATTTAGTTGTGGATCAACAATTCAGAACATGCACAACAACCATCAATGACCGAGAATCTAAGGTATTCCTCCTTGGCCTTTACCCTTATCTATTTTGTCACTTTGAAAACATAAAGAAAAAGGTGAAACATTTTGGCACACACGTGGGACCCATCAAGGGTTATTTTGCATTTATTCATCCCTAGGTGAAAGTTGTGTGTTTGTTTCCCTTTGAAAAGCTTCCACATAAATTTTCTTCTTTGGAATCATTATTCTTCTTTCTATTATCTAAAAATAATCATATTTTTGGTCTATAAAAAGAACACATCTTTCTTTCTTTTGCATTGAATTAGTGAAAAATAATCCTATTCATGTTCATCACTTGCTACATCACATATCACACTTTGATTTTGGTTTAAAACACTTGCATTACATTCTAATTTTTGCATTATTAGCTCACATTAAAGCGAGGACAACATATATGTTGGAAGTCATGCCAAGTGATGGTTGACACGAGTAATCGTAGAAAGAACATTTTTTTTTCTCTCTCTCTCTTGATGTCTTACCAAACTTGCACAAAATCAAAATATACACATCTTTCTTAAACAACATCTTACTCAGGAACATCTGTCAGTGATCACACGATCTGATTGGTAGGTAATCCTCAGCTCATTGCCTATGTCGATTCATCATCTCATAGGATGGCCCGCCCTCACCATAACATACCTAAAACCTCTCCTTTTAGATATCCTTCTTCGTAGGACACCTTCCTAACCAAAAAAATCTGTTCTAAATACACACAATCAGTCCTAAATAGCATAAGATAAACAAACATAAGAAAATCACTATTAGGATTGTGCTTTTTCTTAGCATTCTTCTTGACTTGTGTTTTGAGGTGTGAGACTACAACTCTCCATTTTTCTTCTTCCTTGCACACTCCACCATCATAGTTGGAGTATTTTGACTTTTTTTGAGTGTGTCAGGGCCCCATCTCCTCATTCTCAGGTTTTGAGTTTGATTCTTCACTTAATTTAATTCACAAAACCCATTTTCTTCATTTCTTTCTAATTTCATAGTCACTGACGTCGGTCTAGCGACCGTCACTAGTTCACATCTGACCATCATTGGTTACACCCTAACCAGTGTTGGCTTCTAGATTTCTAGTTAATTTACCTAGAATAGCCTTCATCACTCTTTCTATTCTATTTCTTGTCCTTAGGGAATCATCATATTTCTCCCTATGATACCTATTATCACACTCAGTTTTCTCAATACATATCCAACATTCTGTTTCATTCTTTAAGACTAGTTTTCTTCCACAGTGACTAGTATCGGTTTCAACAACCATCATCGGCTTTCCCTCAACTATCACCGATCAATGTAAACGTCATCGGTTTTCCCTCAACCATCACTAATCAACCCAATTGTCATCGGTTTCGTGTGTTTGATTTTCAAAATCCAAACATTGACCAGATTCTCATCTCGAACCCCATTATTCTCTATTTCTACTATTTTTTGTGTCATCTATAGAATACAGTCTTACCAGGTCAGTACTTATTCACATGGTGTTGACTCACAACCAAACTAATGCCCTCATATTCCACGCTAGTCATCAACCACTCCCACCTAGTCCCTAACCACCTTCCATCCTATCAACCATGGATCTAACCTTACCTACCACCATTTTGTAGGAAATGAAGAGTTTTCACAACTCCTTGATCAAAATCCCATGACCTTACCATTATACCTTTCCCATTCTTCCACTTGAGACTCCTCAAGTTAGCTGATATACGACATGCCTATATCCATCTCTCCTTCCCTTATTCCTATTGTTGCATCAACCCCTAATAATGCGGTGTTACCCTCACCTGCTTCACCCCCGATAGTTTCATAGCTAGAACCCATACCCACCATGACCGCTGCATCTGTAGTTTCACTCACACCTGTCGTATCTATTGTCCCCTTGTCGACCACCAGACCATAGCACAGTCCACACCCATTGTCTCACAAATACCCATTGCAACACAACTACCCGTGGTGTCGGTGACCCCTACTCCATTCCATAATCTCATCCTCTCCATCCCATAAACACTGCCCCCAATCGCTACCAGAGTCACAACGACCATCCCACCTACATACACATACTATCAACAACCCCTATATCGTTTGTCACCCATTCTGGATATGTTCCTTCTATGTTGATTCCTTATTCTCAACCTCCCTATTAGGTTCAATATCCACACCCTTATACCATGGGAGGGATGCCTCCATCACAACCTACCAATGACCTCATCAAGTTGATGATGGAAAATATGCTGGAGACTTCTGGAAGCATTGGTTTACGGCTCACTCAATTTGCTCACCTATGATGAAATTTGTAATGAGCCTATTCACCCATCCATTACTATTCGAACATACCCCGTACATTGGGAAATGCCAAAGTTTAACCACTTAAATAGCAAAGAGGATCCACAACAACATTTGTAGTCCTTTAAACATGGGTGTTACCTAATTTCCCATGATGACACTTTACTTTTGAGGACTTTCCCAATGTCCCTGATTGGACCTGCATTAGACTGGTACAGTGGGCTACCAAGACATTCCATCTACTCATTCAATCAAGTAGCCCAAGCCTTCTTAGACCACTTCTCAATTAATATTGTCAAGAAGGTTATCATGAGTGATCTTTATTCCACGCATAATGATGCGACGATGAGTCTATCACTGAATTTTTCACTCGTTGGCACAACCTAATCAATCAACTCACATTTCAACTACCTCAAACTAAACTCATAGAGTTGTTTACTTGGGCCTACACAAGACACATCTCACCAACCTGCAGGTGCAGACCTTCCGTACTTTTGACGAGGCATTCACTATGGCACAAAATTGGAAATTTGTGCTATCGAAGAGAAGAAGATTCAACTTCGTAACAAGAACATCACGTTTAAATCAAATGATGCTTCTTCATCTTTGAAACCCCAAAACAACTATTCAAAACCCAAAGGGTCTTCCAATGTCATAGTTCTCAAATCCGGTCCCCCTCATCAATCAAACCCAGCCAAACCCCCTTCTAATCTCTCTCCTGTCCAAGCTTTCTAGTTTAGATGGGAACAACGAAAGTACACTTCCATAGGAGAATCTTATTCTTTTGTGTTGGAAAATATTGTTAAGGCTAGTGCCATTACCCTCCCACCTATAAAACCACATACTAGTTTTGACCTTGAGTGACCCATGCCCTCATGGTATAAGGAACATGAATTTTGTAACTATCATCGTGTCAAAGGTCATAGCAACAATAACTACATCACCTTCAAGAATATTGTCCAAGAAATGTTAGATAACGGAGATCTAGTCTTGGATAGCTCAGAACGCACTTGCTAACCAAAACCTACAAATTTTTAAGAATCCATTCCCTAATCATGCCCTATCTTCCAACCAAGCTGGTGACACTTCAAATAGTGATGGTAATGTTTGCGAGGTACATGTTATTTTTGATGACATACCAGTTGCTTCCCAATTGGCTCATGTTCCTTACATAGATGAGATCTTAACCCAAGCTCCTCTACCTACACAAGAACCAATGTCATCTAATCCCCCACCCATAGAGACACCCCCTTCATTTTCTTCTTCACCTGTGGAAGAGCCTATAATTAGCACACCGCCTTTGACACCTCAAAATTCTGATCAGTTATCAGTGATACTTCTCCTACTCATAGAAGATGCAGGTCCACTACCTACACCAACACAAGAAGAGTCTACTTTGGCCAGCCCATCCACCCCTCTACCCATGGAGGATCCTATAGAAATACCGCTACCTTTATATGACCAGTAACCATCAGACTTTCAAAATCCTGTTGATCTTCTCTCGGCTCTCTTACCCACAGAGTTTGAGGCTACCATTTCCTTATATCTCAAACACATTTACGAGGATTGCCACTCGATCCACGTCGACCCGCCTATGTTAGTACCATTCTCATGCTTGGCTGATCATTTGGAATATGTTGATACAGCCTTACTTTGGGGATGCCTTCTACTTCTGTTTCAACACAAATGTAGCTATCGCTTGCTGATACCTCCACTATCTATCCAAAAGTGTTTCGAGCCACCAAACCAAACACAATCACAACTATTGTAACACCTTCCACGTCAACACCCCTAGCCCAACTCACTTCTCTGCCCATATCCCAACATACATCAACACCTGAATACCTACCCATGCCTATTTCATCTCCCTTGCCTAAATCTATCACTACCTTAGGGGTCATACCGACAGCTAGCCTTACTCACCCACCCATCAAATTAGATTTATCCACATCCTCCAAAACTGACACTAAACTCACCTTGGCCCCTAAAAAGAAGACTCAACCTCCTAGACCTCTTACACTGACCTCTCCTACCACACCATTATCACCCTCATTCCTACCATCCATCCTAGGATCTCACCCTTAACCACGACAAAATAACCCCCATCCTTTGGTAAACCAAGAACGCAGCAACCCACCTCCTCATCACGAACCTCTAATGTACCCAAGAGACTCACACAACCTCTACCGTCACCCATAACCTTCTTACCACCCATACCACCACTATCGTCTATAACTACCTCACTACCCATGACATTTTCTTCTCTTTCACTCATGCCTCCTATCCAACCTACACCACCTACACCCACAACACCTTGATTACCCCCATGGGTAACCCATCCTCTTCCACCATTTGATTTTCCCTCTACATCTCATACACACGTGTCACCTTTGCCCAAAAGGACACAACCTAAAGCTAAAAATCTGTTACCCTCTAATAAGGTAGTTAAACCAACCAAACCTTCCATCACTAGTTCTTCTACCTTACACCTACCCAAACAGATGTAACCAAGACCTAAGACCACTCCACACACCCAACTAGTGAAAAACCTATTCCATCTCCTGTCAAGCCTCTTTCTCCACAATCAGCTATACCTATACCCAAACCCACATTCACCTCCCATTGTGATCCACTAGTAGGGTCCTATGCCAAAATTTTAACCAATCTCCTTGAAAATTCTGTCATCACATTACCACCTCTTAGACCTTACGACCCACTCAAACCCAAACCAAAAGGGTTTGAAGAAACCAAAATTTATGCCTACCATCATGTACTAGGATACGATGTAGAGAACTGTAAGGCTTTAAAAACCACTCTTATCTAATTGTGTCCTCCTAAAGAAAAATTTGACGATGATGATCTTCTTGATGAGGACCCCATTTCACCTTCACCAATTTTCATGGATCTTCTCCCATCGCCTACTCAAGAAAACCAAGATCTCCACCCTAAAAACTCTTTGATCCATCCCCGAGATTCAAAATTAACATGGTTCACATAAGAGAGTTGGCCAAACCACCTCCCAAATTTCAATGTGCCCTATTTATCTCACAAGGCTCGTATCCACCACTAGGATTTTGTCCCTCTTTCCACTAAACCTTCCATGACACACCCTCTTCATCCACCCCCTCGGATTAACATGATCAACATTACCACTCGTGCTCAAAAAGACAAGGGTAAGGAGATAGCAAGTGGCCCATTAACCAACTTTGTACCCAACATACCATCTTCACCCATAACCAAAGTCATCATTTGAGATCCTACATATCCTATTTCCGACGGGCACACATCGCGCAATGCTAAAAGCGACTACAAAAATACCCCCTCAATATGTCTTTATATGACCTCATCCAGACCTCGTAGTCACATCATCAAGCCCTCATGGAGGTCCTTCAATCTATCAAAGTCTTACCAAGTGACCCCACACCCATAGCCTCTATTATTACCCCCACCATGTGGCCTCTCTCACTAGGTCTTTTCCTTCCTCTACACCTCCACCTACTCGCCAAGTAGCTTCCCTCATCTTTTCAAATGAAGAGATCACTCCCTTCAGTCTGATGACCCCGACCTCACTCTTTTCATCTCTATCTTTATCAATAATATATGCATATGACGTGTTATGATCGATGGTGGTGTTAGCATTAACATCATCTCCTCCCATGCATATGACCAAATGCAAATACCTGCCAATTACATGCATGGTAACCCAGTGATGCTATGCTCCTTTAATGATACCATGACCTCTACCCTAGGTACCATTGTTCTCCATGTCTCGTGTGGGTCCCCGCACCATCCTGGAACTTTTCTATGTCCTAGAAGGGGAGTTCCAGTATAACTTGCTGCTTGGCCGACCTTGGATCCATGTTATGGGTTGTGTCCCTTTGACGTTACATCGATGCCTCAAATTTGAACATGAGGGAAATAATTACATCATCCCTATCAACCCATCACCTTTCAAGACTGTAACATGCTATATCAACCTAATGATGTGCTTGTACCGGTCAAGGCATCTCGCTACCACAACCACTTCACCTTCACCCATGAGCCCATCCACCAAAATTACCACTACTTATGTTGCATCTAACCTTGTTATCCCCACTATAGCTATAGCCTCTACCGTTAGCACCCCTTCATCTAGAGAACCATCCATACCTGCTACCCACATACTAACTATTGATCCCTTAAAGGGTGTTTTTCAATGCCTCACTTTGGGGGAATACCGCCTATATAATATTGATACCTTCCTCACCCCACAAGAGTATGGGAATCTACGTCAACACCCCAGTTATGACATCCACATCGGTGACATTTTCCCTTATGGCCCTCCCCACCTTCGCACCAATCTAATGTATGGGGGCTTGATATTACCACCTATAAACCCAAACCTCCATCCCAAGCCCAACCATTTTTTCCTAACCTACAATCCCTCACTAACCGCCACTTCACTCACACTTTCCTCCATCGGTGTGCATGGAAAGGATTTGGCTTTGGTTTTTATGAACAAGGCCACCATACTATCATTTACTATACCTCTTGTAAACACAATGATGGTAGTGGTATAGGTTTTGACGTTCAACCCTCCCGGAAGGTTCGTGTTAACCTTATCCAATAAAAGAAAACTTCCTCCCTCATTCACCCACATTACCATCTTCACCCACGGAGTCCATAGATCTTGAATCTATTCCTCCTAACTTTTTTCATAAACACCATTTCCCTGACACCACTAACCTATCAATGTGATGGCGAGGTTCCCTCTTCTCTCCCATTCCTATATTCGACATGATTGATGACGATATGCCTTGATTAATGTCATTCAATGTCAAGATGATGAGTCTATCCTCACCTACCTTGGTGAAAAAGACTCTTATATTCATCGATCGTTACCCTCTGAGACATAAACCATGTTGAATGAATCGACCATAGAAATCAACATTAATACTTAGGATGACCCACACATTTTAAAGATCATCCAATCCTTGGACGCTATTGAATAGGATGCCTTCACCTCTTTCCTTCAGGACCATAGCAACGCATTTTCCTGGTCTTATGCCGATATGCCCGGTATTGACCCAAAAATCATGGTTCACAATATCATAACCATTCCTGATGCCAAACCCATCAAACAAAAGTTGCAGAAAATGCATCCTCGCATTGCTCTTTTGGTCAAAGAAGAGCTTCAGCACCTTCTCTTAGTTTCCTTCATTCTACCCATTAATTATCCCCAATGGATTTCTAACATTGTTCATGTCATGAAAGCGATAGGGGGACTCCACATTTGCATAGATTTCCATGATCTCAACCTCGCTTGTCCCAAAGATGATTTCCCACTACCAAGCATTGACCAACTAGTTGATCTCACTACTGGCCATGAAATGTTATCACTCATGGATGGTTTCTCAGGCTATAATCAAATATTACTAGCCCTAGAGGATCAACACAAGACTTCCTTCATCACCCCTTAGGGGACTTTCTGCTATCGAGTCATTCCTTTTGGCCTCAAAAATGTTGGTGTTACATATCAGCGAGCCATGACTTACATCTTCCATGACATCATGTATCACATATTAGAGGATTACGTAGATGATATTCTTGCCAAATACAAGCATCGAACCGAACACCTACCCATTCTTAAAGTCATATTTGACCACCTCATCAAGTATTATGTTCATCTTTAACCCAAGAAGTGCATCTTTGTGGTATTTTCCAGAAAACTCTTAGGTTTCATTGTTTCTTTGCGTGGTATATAAGTTGATCCTACCAAAGTCAAGGCTATTCTTGAAATTCCTCCACCCACTAATCTTCGTCAACTTCGCAGCCTACAAGGAAAGTTGTAATCAATTCATCATTTTATCTCGCAGCTTTTCGACCGCTGTCAACCATTCCATCATCTTCTCAAGAAATATGTTTCATTCAAATGGGATGATGAATGCCATAAAGCCTTTGAATCCTTGAAACAATACCTAATTCAACCACCAGTGCTCATTCCTCCTAAGGATGACCATCCCTTTTACCTATATATTTCCACCACTAACCATTCTCTAGGTGCCATGCTCGTTGATCGCGATGACCAACACCGAGAGCAAGCGGTTTATTTTATAAGTCGTACCCTTCTTGATTATGAAACTAGATATACCCATGACAAAAATTGTGCTTATCCTTAGTTTTTGTCGCCACCAAACTCTACCATTACCTACTCAATCGGAAAACCTATGTGATTACTAATACTTGACCCATTGTACTATATGTATGCCAAACCCTATCAACATCAACGTGTTGCATGTTGGCTTATCCTTCTTGCCAACCTCGACCTTGAATTCATTCATCAAAATTCCATCAAGGGCTAGGCTATAGGTGACCAACTGGCCAACACGCCTGTTTTCGAGAATCATCCATATAAGTGTCAATGTGGGGGTGGGTCTGGTGTTATCCTCATTCCTCTTGATGGTGAACCTATGCCTTTGTCTTTCAAACTCAATTTGTATTATATAAAAATATAGCTAAATACGAGGCACTCATAGTGGGTCTCGGGATGCCTATGCCTTAGATGCTACGACAATTAATATCTTTGGTGATTCTTAATTGGTCATAAACCAAGTCAATGGTATATACTAGTGTTGTAATGAGATACTTCAAAAGTATAAGCAACACGTAGACATACTTTTGACCACCTTTGACCATTATACACTTCAAACCGCCCCATGTTCTACTAATAAATTTGTCAATACTGTGGCCTGCTTCGCTTCTTAGATACCTGCTTCACCCGCTGACTCTAAAATCTTTATCACCATATAAAGGCTACAATCACCCTCTTATTTACCTCGTGAATTTTACTCCCTCATAATCTTTTCCCCTGACCCAAGTGACGTTTGGTGTAAGCAATATGCAGGCTATCTTTTCCTTTCCATTCTACCCACCGATCTCACTTGTAATAGACAATGGGAATTTCTTAAAAGTGTCTCCCGTTATGTCCTCATGGGTTGTCTCCTTTACAAGCGTAGCTTTTGATGGAATTCTCTTATGCTTCCTTACAAGTTCTGAAATTCCTTACACCATTAAGGAAGTTCATGATGGAATTTGTGGAGGTCACTTTAGTGGTTTAGTTGTCGTAAAATGCATTCTTCACCTAGGCTATTATTGGCCAACCCTAAACCGCGATTTGTTGGGATTGTGTCGAACATTGCGTGAAATTCCATCAACATGATAATCTCCACCACACACCTAGTCATTCCTTAAAGGTCACACGATACCTCGGCCTTTCTCTCAATGGGCTTTGGATCTAGACGATGAGATTTACCCTCATTCTTCACAACACCACCAATGGATCATAACTACTACCGAATATTACACTAAATGGGTAGAGGCCATTCCCCTAATTTATACAAAAGATGAGAAAATATGTGAATTCATCAACCATCACATCATTTTTGTATTGGTTTTCCTCACTACCTCATCACTGATAATGGAAAATAATTCAGAAACAAAACCCTACGCAAACTATGTGATGTTTTGGCATCCAACTCAGTTTCTCATCACCTTATTACCCGCAAACCAATGGCCAAGCTGAATCAACCAATAAAACCTTGAACAAAATTATTATGAAGGTAGTTAATGATACTAGGAAATATTGGCATACGCACATTCCTTTCGCCTTGTGGGCTTATCACACTAGTATTCACACTTCAACTTTGCCACACCCTTTTCTCTGGTCTACGGTACCAAGGCTATCTTACCTCTCAAAGTCCAGATTCCATCTCTCTATATATCACTACAAGACATGCTCAACAAAGATGAATTTCACCAAGATCATTTGGTACAACTTCATTTATTAGATGAACGTCATCTCAATGCTCTTAACCATCTCCACATCTAACAAAAACCTTTCAAACGTGCCTATGACAAACATGTTCACAAATGAAATTTTCAGGTTGGCGACCTCATCCTATAGGAAAATCAACATGTAACCAAAAAGGAGAAAATTAAATGGGGAAAAATTTCTCCTAATTGGATTGAACCCTATATCATTATCCATTCCTATGGATTAGGTGCTTATCGTTTATCTTCACTAGAAGGTAAACCTAAACCCGAGCCCTTTAATGCCTTGCATCTTCCACCATTTTATTTTTGATAACAAGTCATAAATAACTTTTCATCGTTGATTGCTTGTCCCTTAAGAATTTTTCACCTACCATATTACCCATTTTCAAGATCCATGACTAAACAAGAATAATGTGATTACCTATCACCATTTTAGCCTTATCCTCAATATGAGTACCACGCCTCTACTCATAGCATGATTCTCATGGATACTTTTTTCTTCTTCAAGATGGAATCCCATGGTCATTCATCACTTGAAACTACCTCTTCCACAATTACTCTTTGTGTGATATTGTCTTGTCTTCTAAACACAAACCTAATCTTTATCTATAGTCTTGTCCATGACTTAAATGTCTAAAAACAAAAGGGATACAACTCCTTGAGTCAAACTTCCAGCAAAAGATGACTCCCTCAAAAGGGACATCTCTTCTTTCTATTTTACCACTATAAATAGACTTCTCCCTTGAAGGACAACTATATACGGTCGATAGAAGCATATAAAAACTATTCGAAGCTTCCCGCATCTATCAGATTTACGAAGACCTCAAGGAGATAATATACCCATCCCATATAGACTTCCCGCATCAATCAGTCATTTTTCAAAAAGAGAGAGAGAGAAGAAGATGAATTTTTTGTCGTGGACTTACCTATTTTGGATTCTAGGTTTCTTGTTCTAAAATTCACGTCATCATACACTAAGTTACACTAAACCTCCCATTCTCACCTCCTTTCCTTTTTGCCTAAATTCCTTATTACTCGAGGGAATTTATGCAAATGTGACATTTTGTGATCATGTGATTTTTCTTCACCCTTAGAATATTCCATTGTGTAAGTCTTTTAGGGTCTTACGTTCATAATCCCATCTAGGGTATTGTAGACTCATTAAGGTTCTTATCAATTTAGCAGCTCTTTCACCATCTCTTACTATTCACCTTTCTCATTACTTATTTATTATCCTATGGAGGATCGGACCCTCGACACCTATGTTTAAAATCACTCAACCATGCCTACAACCTAAACTCAATCATGCCTATGACCTACATCACCCATGCCTCGCACCTATCAGCCCATTCCACTATTTCATCATAATATTCCCTAGCTTATGGGAGAACTACATTGGCCTAAGGTCCCTTTTTACGGGACTATGTAGGCAACACTCGAAGGGCATGGGGCCCTTGGAGGTTAGCTCGGCCACTCTCTACCCTAACCAATTCCCTCTGCCCCTTTCCTATTCACATTCTACCCTAGTTAGTTTCCTTTTATATCAATCATTGGAAATTAAACCACACAAACAACAATTTCTTAACATATTTACCATAAACACTCATACATTCATTTCATCTTGTCTACCATTTCTTTTCCATTATCATAAATTTTCCTACAAATCATCTTAACACAATCCATGTCATCATTAATTACACAAATTAATGAATTAGAAACTCACCCATACCAAACCAGCCTGACTTCATCCATGCCTAAGTCAACTTGACTCAATCCATGCCTATGACCTGACTCCATCATGCCTACATGACCTTGACTCTAGCATGCCTAATCCACCTGATTTCCACCTATATGTATATATATATAACAATGAAAATTAAAACATGTACACCATTCATACTATAAACACCATCATCTATAAATTGCAAAGTCTGTATAAAAATACATGTGAACATATATCCCAATAATAATCACAATCATCTCAAATCTCTCATGTACATCCTCACCATCTTCGGCACGTAGGCCAGTATATATCAAAAAATACACAACTATGTAAAACATGAGGTATATATGGCTATCAGACATCACCCGGTTGGATATCCTCCATATATGTCTCACCTATCTTCTCCTCCTCCATTTCCCCCGTATGATGTCTAGCTAGCTTCTCATACCATTCATCAACCCCGGCTATATATTTGTTGGTACCTCACCTGGGGCTGGCCTTCGTGAACTAATGGCCTCACCCGACCCTATCTCGGGACTTGATGGCCCCTGTTCTCTCAAACTATGGGTGTGTGACCTCATCCTCTCACTCAAGGCCTACTATGCTCTATAATCCCCATAGGACAGTAAGTCTATTCATGCGGCCATCAAAGTATCCTAATAATATCAGACCTCACCTAAGACATCTCTCAATCAGCCTATTAAATGCTGTCATGGTGGTGGTGTCATCACCTCATCCCCTCGCACTGTCTCTCGGGACCCTATCCCGCTGATACCTATAAAGAGGGACCCTATCCTTGTGCCTGTGACTGTCCTGAGGGACCCTATCCCACTCTCGCCATATCGGGCTCGAAGGGCCATAACTGTGCCTATGTAGTGGCCATTGGCCTGCAAACTGTAATCTATGCCCGTAGGGTGGTCACCTATACCACATCTCCATATCCACCCTATGCGGTACTACCTATCCTGTGTGACCTAATCTCGTAGAGTGGCCACATGTGCCGCAACATAGTTACATATGCCTCTAAACTCGTCGAGTTATCCCCGCACCATACCCAATTGTGTAATCAGGGTAGCCACCTACCCCTATAGGGTGTCCCTCTGCACTATGATGGTGGCTAAATCTAGATGCCCCGACCTTGGTGGTACTACTCATAAGTGTGCAGCCCACCACTATCTATATCTATCTAAAACCCGGCATCATCAATCTACCAGTCTATCACCTACTCCTCCTGCCCTATCGGCACTATCGGTTGTGGTAGAGGTAGAGGCCTCTCCACGTCATCCCTCATGTACTATGGGAAAGGTAGTGGTATATCTTGAAGCAGCCCGAACTTCCATCTAACCTTGTCCATGGGAATCATCTCATGTTCTCCTGCACGTCGCCCCTCTATCCACCGGAGTAACTATAGACCCTATAGCTCCTCACCATCCATCCATATTACGAGAAAACCCACATAAGGCCTCTAAATGATGTCCACACCGAACAAACCGTCTAGAAATCACCTGTAATACACTACATCATGTGTAGCTTTAGCAGACTTGGCACTCCCCAATTGTAGGCACCCATCTCTTGAAGCCCACTTGAACAAAACCAAACTTGAATGCACCAACCCGAGGCATACTAGCTGGACACACACATATAATGTGCTCATACACCTAGTAGTGAAGTAGGAAAGTATAACACAGGATAAACCTTCGTAGCCACCCATAAGCCCATAACTCTCTATACAACTAAACCAGAAATGTTGGCACCCATTAAAAATGGGTCCTATCTTCCACCATGTCATGCAGAACCCCCATCAATGATAATGGGAATATCCTACCCCGTATATAGCAATGTAAAACAACATAATACCTCCATCAACAACACAACAAGCCTAGTCTCCTCTAGAAGGGCTGTGACATCTCAGTAACTCGAGGTGGTGTTGTGGAACCTCAACTCGCAATCCTCACCAAAGATCTGTTAGCATCAAATCCTCAAACACCTCTAAGGAGATCAAATACACCTATGTCCCCTTTATCGAAACTATGAGATCTGTACACATCCACCAGGGTGACTGTGATCTCACCCGTCGGTAGATGGAATGTGTTGGTCATCGAATCCCATCTGTCGATGAGGGTGATCATAAAAATTGACTTTCGGACTACACATCTTGGTAATGGCCTCGAGCACAATCGAGCCAACCTTTGCAATATGCCACCAATCCTCAACTATCACACCTCCTTGTACTATCACGAGCAAGGGCAGCACCTTATCTCACATCCGCAGTTGATCTCTTTCTGTATCCAAAAAACATCACATTAATACACCCTAATCATACCCACAATCATTCTTGACACCTCACCTACACCTATTACCCTCCCTCTTTTTCCCCTCATAACTTACCTTCTTATCACATATTCTATCTACCCACCCCAACCCTCACCCACTATCACTCAAACCATACCTATTTCAACCTCTTACCCATGCTATGTTTTTCATCAACAACATCTTCTTTTCCCACTATCTATCTCACCCACCCACCCTAGGGATCTTTTGGACCCTTTTTCTCCACATGATGACCGGTACCGATTACCCCTAACTGACCATGGTCTCTCCCAAACCAGCATCGGTCACCTTACCCGTGGATCGATACCGCATGACACCACCAATGTTGGCCACCCATTGACCGATGTCGATTATTGTCACACTGAAATCTATGACACCCAAACCCCTTTCTTCCTAAAAATCCCTTCTTCTACCTTTCTACCCACCCATTCCTACCTAAATCTACCCTCAACTCCACCCCACCCCTCATTCACCTAACCACACCTCTCCCCATTCCTATTTTACCCAATTTTCCTTCCCAAATTCAAAATTACCTTTTCCCCGCAAAACCATTTTCCTTACCTAACCTATATACCCAATTTACCCCATAAAACAAGGCAAGGTGTTGACTCTTACCTCATCGTATCGCCATCTGCGTGGTGGCATGTCAAGCCGCTGCACCAATGGTCCACCCAATCCCTCTCCTGCCTCTACCATGTCCAATCACCAGATCCAATTCTCTTGATATCCACCCAATCATAATCGATCCCCCTATGATCATGGACCCATCTACCTAGCTCCTCTAATCAACCGGATCTCCACCTCAGCAAGATATCATCCCTCGTCTTTTCCTCCCAAAAATCACAACTCGTTCAACGCTCTGTCATTTTCACAAAAGCCAAACTGTACAAATGAATCCGTATTATACGGATTTTTTCTTTTTATATACCCACGTTGACTGACCAATGTTGGTTATACCTAAACCGACATCGGTCCTGTTCCCTAGCACACCATGGTCGGTTATACCCAAACTAACATCGGTCATCTTCCTAATAAACCATGATCGGCTTACCTAGACCATCACCGGTTACGTATGACCGGCATCGGTTACCTATCATACTCTTTCCCATACCCTTTCCCCATTTATGACCCAACTTAATTACCCCCGCCACCATTTGGCTTTACCCACCCTTATCGCAACCAACCTCCATGACTACCTTACCTATACCTATCCTTCATTGCACTTTGGGACTTGTTATTTTACCCATACCTCAGCCCTACCCATGTCGTGGCCTCGTTACCTGGACCCGGAATATTGTTAGTGACCTATGAACTCATGTGCTCACTATACCTTGCAACAATGTTACTTGTGTTGTTTGACCTAATGACCTTATTTTGCCTATTGTCGTGCCATTTTTCCTGACCTTACCTTGGTGTACCGGAACATACCTAAACGTTCCTACACCTGACCTATGAAATGATTCCGCACCATATCCTATACCTTGGATACCAGAATCACCTCAACCTTGTTTGAATAAACCTATCAACCTTGGATGATGTAGAGTTTGCATGCTCTTCAACTTGGTACCATGTCATAGTTTATACATGTGTGTGCATTTGACTATCACTACCTTTGACCCTTGCCCATTACCTAGATTACCTAATTGAATCTTTACCCAATTACCCCCAGTGTCCACCTTCCTCTTCATCACATCCATATTTTATCAAACCACTCACCGATTCTATCTTCTACCACATCAATTCCTAGTTTGAGGGGGATCACCTTCACCCACACATGGGGTAGCCACATCATATTTTTGTCAATTTCACTTACCAATACAAGCTATGCAACAAAATGGGAAAATGTAGACACCAAAATTGGGTCACACTCCACTTGGTCCCTTGTCAAATAACCAATGCAAAAATATTCACCTAACCATGACCCATTTCATCCCACATTAATATTAATTTAATTAATTAAATTAAATTAATACCCATCCTCACAATATTCATCATTTAATTACATTAATTGACCTAATTACCACCTCACCTAGACACCTCATCCAGCCACCTCACCCTAGACCTATTCTTTGCATGTTTCCATAACTAACTAAGACCTAATCTTACTTGCCTTAATGAGCTAATATTTGGTCTAACCCTAAAATCAATACCTAAAATCTCCCTAACCACCTTCCCGCTCATAAAAACACAACTTCCATTCCAAATCCATGGATCAAGGAATGAACTTGAGCTAAAAGAGACAAGATCTCGCAATTTTATAAACCTAGGAAATCCCACCTTAATCGGTGCGGTCACCCTAAACCTACGCGTTCAAGATAAAACCATTGTCGGTTACCATTTATTAACCCAAACAACCTTTTCTTTGGGTTGGCACAGTTTGAGATCAAGGAAAGGAGACTAGAGCTACATGCAAGTGAAACCAACATCCTTTCATGTATCCAGACATCCAGAGCCAACACTAGGACAGATTTTGGAGGCATTGCACTCACAGAAATCACTCTGGGAGCCACTGCTACAATATCCAACACCATTCTTCTGATCAACAACCACCTCCATTCAGCCATCTAAATCTACATCACAGTAAGTATACTTTCTACCAACATAGTCTATTTCAATATATAGGTTTTTGTTACTTCGTTATCATTTCATACCTTACATGTCCATTTTCCACCTCTTACCTACTTGTAGACTCAACCATTCTTCTACCCACACCACCAAATCACCCATTCTCACCTATTACCCACCTCTGAGCATACCTGAGACCTTTACCTACCTCCCTCTCTACCCTTCCATCTCTGTTTAGCTCCAACTCAATCCCCACAACCAGATTTCATTGAGTTCCTTTCACCTTGACCATACCAATGTCGATACCCAGAACTGTTGTCCATTATACCCAACCGACATTGGTCTCTATGTTTTACACATTTGCCAATAACAAAACCAAACAACCTTTTACCGAGTGACCTAAACAGCCCAAAAACCTGACCATCATCGGTCTGCCTAAACTATCATTGGTTACACCAGACTAACATTGGTCTCTATGTTTTACACCTTGACCAAGAACATACCCAACAATCATCTCACCAATTGACCTAAACAACCCAGAATCGACCACTGACCAGTTCCAACACCCTGCTAACTATCTACCTTTATGATCTAACCATAACCTAGCCTATTATGTTAAGATATTATTATTTTAATTGAATGAGATACCTAAATCATATCAACTATAGTAGGACTTTTTTTCTTTCTCGCATTAACTTATTTTAAATAGTGGATTGAAAACCATCTAGGAAGTATCACACTTCCCAGAACTAGCATACGCTAAGCAGTCCACTGTCATATATCATTTAACTATCTTTTTGTGGTCTTGTTTTCTACTACATGTAGTTCCTCCTATCCAAAAGGAAACTCTCACATTTAATTATGGATCAATAATTCAGAACACGCGCGCAACAACCATCAATCGACTATCATTTAACGGGTATTTGTCCTTTGCCTTAACCCTTATCTATTTCGTCACTTCAAAAATGTAAATAAAATGGTGAAACACTATCCTTTCCCTTCAAGTTACTATTCATTCCTACAATTTAGAAGAAATAACAACATGTATATACATGTTCAGTCCACAAAGTACTAGCATGAGAAGAACTCTTTCATGCCTAACATCTAAAGTCATTTGATATTTGAATAAAATATATGCTACAATATTTTATCATAGAACAACATACAATACGAAAATCTATTACTACATCATCTCATGAATTACTAATTGTCACCAAGAGTTAATCAATGTATTAAAAGTTTGATTTACATAATGACAGAAATGGCTAAAACAAGATGCATAACCATATATATAACATCATGCTTATCATTATGTATACCAACAATGTAGATAATAATATAATTCATTAACAAACTTATCTTATAAACCTAAAACATTATTTTTTATAAGTGAATGTGGCTGATGCATAATTCCCAAACTACTTGAGTACACAATCATCTATCCAGATATTTACACAATGGTTCTACCCATTCAGATCTCAACAACTAGCATAGATTTAATAGTTGTATCCGGATTATTTAACTTATACGGGACTTTATATGGTTATCTAATTTGTATAACTTAACTCATCACATACCTCCATATCCTTGAAGTATCCCATACTTCTCCTAAAGATAGAGTCAAGGTTCTACTATGGAGATATTTCATTACTCACAAATAGATGGCACCCAATCTACCCTTATCTAAATAACCTGCAATATTTTTGATGTTAAGGTCCTAGATTATGACGGTAAACATATAGTTCAACCTTATAAGTAACATTATGTCACAAGTATAGACTTATCAATAATATGTTATGATAGAAAACATAGGTGGAAGGAATATTTACCAGAATGATTATTCTTGATGTTGTCTAAATTAATGTAAGTGTTAGTACTTTAATACCCGTGAACACCACAAGAGCAGCCCAAATTTTTATTATTTCAAAAATACTACAAATATCCGCTTGATCCCCTAACAAAATAATTTCGGTATAGGTCAATATTCATAACCTTGAATGATTTCCCCTTGGCTTATATCACCTTGCTAATATCGCGGTGTATTTGAGACTACAAAGAAAAACATATAAGCTTAACAATCGTTACATCTATCTAAACAAGAAAACAATAATATTCCATAGATAACCTTAAAACCCAAAATGGTTTTATATTAAAACATCCTCAAACTCAAACATCAAGAATCAACCTCAACCGGGTCGGTTGTGAATACTCAAAACAAGTATACATGAACGGAAGTAGAAAATACCCTTTTATTATGCCAAGATAGAATTTGCACCCGTATAGGAAGTTTACTATATGAAATACTTAAAATAGATACCCAAATATTTAATCGTAAATTCCATAGTATAAGTGGGTATTTATAGTAATAGAACTCATACATTAATTGAAAACACCCTCTTATAAGTGGGTATTCATAATAGTAACTCACTCGGGAACCAAGAAGGGAGCATCATATTACACAACCTTGAGTAGAAAAAATACAAATATTTGCACATTATTGTAGGCCTAAAGGATCATATATTTACACACATAGGAATATCATAGATATAGACATTACCCACAATTGGTTTATTCAAGCACCAAGTTCATCCTAGGAAAAATAATGCAGATTATTATTTATGCACATACAAAATGAATCTAGATTTTAGGAGGGAGAGAGACCATCTCATGCATGTAGTTTCTCCTACCCATAGTTTATCCGTGAATCAATTCAAGCTTATTCCTCAAGTTTTGAATCTTTCAATGATCCTTCCCATAGGTCTAAAATCCCCAAATGCTAAAACAAAAAAGTATTCGGTCTTTCTCTAAAACCTCTTCTTCGTTTTAAATACCGATGTCTACTCATCAAGCAAAATAAACATTATTTTCAACATAAGAAAAGATTTTGGATACCAAAATTCTACCCTCCCATGCACAGTCTCATCAAATAGAGAACTCTAGTTTAACTAAAGCCTCTAATTCCTACTCTACACATGGTTTCACTAAGGAGCCCAATTCGAAACAATACAAAAATAGAATAATGAACAAGTGCATGTAAGTCGATGGTTTCTCCTATAATCTTCGACATTTCCAAAATAATTTAATGTTTCATTAATACATTAAATGTATTCCTTAATGCCTCTTTCCATGATGCCAACAACCACCGACCCCTATGTTTTGTGGTGTATCCCCCTTTGCATGTTCAATCTCTCTATTAGCTTGCATGGTCAACTAACATAATGATTAAAATAATCAAGCCTCCTAATTTATGCATGGTGGGTTAATTACACCAAAGGAATTCCCCTTATGGGAAATGCCTCTGTATACATATCTCTGACTAAGTTAAATTTGATGGTTGTCACTTTCAAGAAAAATCGTGAATTATAGTTTATTAGGGTTACAGATTTATCTCTATTTGCAGGACTGATTTAACGCATAATGGCGTTGATTTTAGGACGGCTATTAAATTGTGAGAATGGTGAAGAAGGGTTTTGAAGTGATTGAACTATCAACGAGAATTGGTAGGTGTAAAATCCAACCCCGTAACATTTGCTAGCATCCTCCCAACCTATGCCAAAATGTGAGCTTAACGATTGATGAATTCAAATTTGAGCATTGGCGAGGGCATCTTAGGTTGATTTACAATATAAATTGATTATTCGAGCTATGAAGAGGTGAACAAGGTTTTTTGAGGTCTAGCTTTTGTCTCTTGTCTGAAATGTTTTGTTAAATTTGTGAAGCAGAATGAGGGTTTGATCATATTTTCGCTAAAACATATTGTTCAATCTTTCAAATCCTCTTTTGCATGTATTTCTGTTCAAATCAACTCAGACTCCCGAAAACCTTTTTTAGTTTTGTTTAGCCAAATGCATCTCAGATCTTGTATTTTACCATGCCATTTGTTCCTTTTGATTGGGTTTGAGTGCAAAGCATTCGATCATCTTCCAGATGTGTTATATACTCCCAGGTGCATGCTCATGCCTCTCTCACATTTGAGGTCTTGTTTAGTAATTACAGGAATGGAGAAGAAGGGTTTTATAGTGATTGAACTATCAATGGGAATTGGTAGGTGTAAAAGTCAACCCCGTAACATTTTCCAACATCCTCCTAGCTTATGCCAAAATGGGAGCTTTAGAACAGGGTATGGCAATCCATCAAAGCATAATGAAAGCAAGTGTTTTTAACGTTGTAGTTGCAAGCACCCTGTTATATATGTACGTAAAATGTGGAAGTATTCACAAGGCATGCAAACTGTTCGATAAAATGCCTCAAAAAATGTGGTCTCGTGGAATACCATGATTGAAGGATATGCACAAAATGGGTTTGTTGAAAAAGTTGTTGAAGCTTTTAAGCAAATGCATCTGTCAGGCGTAAATTTTGAAACAGTCTACAAGCATCCATCAAAGCATAATCAAAAGTGGATTTTTATCAAATGTTGCAGTTGCAAATTCTCTGGTAGATATGTATGTAAAATGTGGAAGCATACACAAGGCACGTGAGCTGTTTGACAAAATGTCTCAGAAAAATTTAGTCTCGTGGAATGCCATAATTGCAGGATATGCACAAAATGGCCTTTGCAAGGATACTCTCAAACTCTTTGAAGTAATGAAACACTCTGGAACAGACCCTGACCATGTAAGCTTCACCTGTGTTTTATTAGCATGCAGCCATGCAGGTTTAGTGGATGAGGGTTGTAATTACTTCAGTCGCATGAGTGGCTATTATTGCATTGCATTTACAATTGATCATTATGTGTGCATGGTTGACCTTCTTGGCCGTGTTGGCTATCTTGAGGAATCTCTAAATTTTATCATCAAAATGGCAATTAAACCCATGGTCGTTGTGTGGAAATGTTTGTTGGGTGCCTGTAGAGCACATAAGAATATAGGGTTAGGATCATTTACAACGACTTTTCTTTTTGAGCTAGATCCTCAAAATACTGCAACTTATGTTCTTCTGTCAAACATTTATGCAGAAGTGGATAGGTGGAGTGAGGTTCAAATGATAAGAAGATAGATGAAATATAGAGGAATTCAAAAGAAACCTATATGAAGATTGATGAAAGATAGAGGAATTCAAAAGAAACCTATGTTTTTACTCTTTCTTTTTCTTTTGATTTTTTTGTGTTGCATTAATGCTTGTTTGGGCAGTTGCAGGTAACTATAAAAGCAGCTTTGGTACATTGTAGGGTTCATTACAATTGAATTGAGAGTTTACAGTGTGTTACAGTGTGTTAATTTTGTGAAATTTGAGGAGAATTGTTCAAATTAAAATTGAATGTAGAGCGTATACTTTCCATTAATTTTGTGATATTCAGGGAGAATCCTTCAGCTTAAAATTGAATGTAGAGTGCACACTGTATGTAGTTTTTGTGAAATTTTGGGGATAATTCTTCAGCTTAAAATTGAATGTAGAGAGTACACTTTGTATTAATTTTATGAAATTTGGGGAGAATTTTTCAGCTTTTAGATCCCTGTGCGAGCGATAGTGATTATGCATCTGGAATTTACTGCAGCTCGTGTGAGCTTAGCAATTTGAGGTGTATTCGTGAACAAGCAACAAGTCCATTTAAAATTGTGGTAATTATCCTCCTTGTTTTAATGAGATCTGTTATTTAATTTATCAAATTACTGTGGAAAACATTGTTTTTTTCTTTTGATGAATGGGGGAATCAACAATGTATCCTTCATTACCTCTCCACAGGTCAAGGGTTTGAACCCTAGAAAACTTTGTTATTCATAAATTAAAGATAAAGGCTATTTAGTATTCTACTAGACAAGTCTTATTCTTTTTTATTTTTCTATATATATATATATATATATATATATATATATATATATATATATATATATATATATATATATCGTGTCAGCTTCTGATTTTAAACATGTTTACACTATTGAATCCAGATAAAAACAAGAAGAATATATTCTCATGTGGAAATCTCAAAAACTTTTTGTTTATCAAGATTTGGTTTTGATTTTGATGATTCTACAAAGAAGTAATTCGAGTTTTGTTTTCTTAGAACGCTTCACTACCATTCAATAAGTACTCGTTTCTCACAACACACAATGCATATGCAATTGACAATGGTGCTCCCTAGGCTACCTTCACAAATCAAGAAGACACTGTCACACATTAATTGAATGTATGCATTTCACTCATTTCTCTCAGCTGCCTTGAAAGTAATTTATTTCAGTTAGTTTTGAAGTCTTTCAGATTGCATGCTTTTGTCAGAACCTCTTTTCCTTGTTCAGTATTGATGTATTTTAGGCCCTGGGAACTTATTTATATTGAATGAGATCACTCAAAAATGTTAAATTTTCTACAGTTCTTTGTCACGGTTCAAGAACTTATTTTCAATATTGATGTATTTTAGGTCCTAAAAGAGAACACTTACACTTAAGTGGAGCTTAAAACCCACCATCCTCCCAGCCTATGTCAAAATGGGAGCTTTGCAACAGTCTACAAGCATCCATCAAAGCATAATCAAAAGTGGATTTTTATCAAATGTTGCAGTTGCAAATTCTCTGGTAGATATGTATGCAAAATGTGGAAGCATACACAAGGCATGTGAGCTATTTGACAAAATGTCTCAGAAAAATTTAGTCTCATGGAATGCCATAATTGTAGGATATGCACAAAATGGTCTTTAAGGATGCTCTCAAACTCTTTGAAGTAATGAAACACTCTGGAATAGACCACGACCATGTAAGCTTCACCTGTGTTTTATTATCATGTAGCCATGCAGGTTTAGTGGATGAGGGCTATAATTACTTCAGTCGCATGAGTGGCTATTATTGCATTGCATTTACAATTGATCATTATGTGTGCACGGTTGACCTTCTTGACCGTGCTGGCTATCTTGAGGAATCTCTAAATTTTATAATCAAAATGGCAATTAAACCCATGGTCGTTGTGTGGAAATATTTGTTGGGTGCATGTAGAGAACATAATAATATAGTGTGAGGATCATTTACGGTGACTCTTCTTTTGAGCTCGATCCTAAAATTACTGCAACTTATGTTCTTGTGTCAAACATTTATGCAGAAGTGGGTAGGTGGAGTGAGGTTCAAATGATAAGAAGATTGAAGAAAGATAGATGAATTCAAAAGAAACCTAGGTGTAGTTGGATTGAAGGCCATAAAATGGTACATGCTTTCTATGTAGGAGACACACCACATCCACAAACATAGGTGATTTATGCAAAGTTGGATGAATTGTATTGGGAGATGAAGGCATGAGGATTTTTCCCAGATTCAAATCATGGACTAATTGATGGGGACAAGGAGGGAAAAAAATTATTCCTCTCCCACCATAGTGAGAAGGTGGCAATTGCATTTTGATGTTTTATCTACGTACATTGAAAATAATGCTTAAAGATGAAATGTTTGGTGATCATAATGAAGAAAAAGGATCGTACATTGTAGATTCATAAGAATACAATAAATATCTAACATTCTAATTAAAATGGATTGTTGAAGAATCTAAGTGTATTATTTTAATTTCGTATAGAATCATAAAAGAAAACAAAATCTAGACCGGGACACTCGGCTAAAGATTACTAATTGTCTTTGCAAAAGGATTAGCATATCTTCATCATGATTATAGCCCATGCATTGTTCATATGGATGTGAAGACTTATAACATTCTTTTGGATGATAATTTTAAGGCACATTTTTCAAAAAAATTCAGAATTTGGCATTGCCAAGTACATTTCCTCAACCAAAACCCACATCTGCACCTATGTTATGGTTACCATTGGCTACATTGACCCTGAATATGCAAGAACATCAAGGCTTAATGAGAAATGTGTTGTATACAACAAGGACATTTTCATTCATGTACAATAATACAAACTTGTTGGCTTGAATTATCACACTCCTTATCAAAATATTAACGACAATACAAAAAAGGATTTTTCAACAAAAAACTAACTAAAAAACCGATGCAATCACCATCTCAAACACGTTGCAACACTAACACAATTTCACACAAATAGTTAACCACCCCTCTAAATCAAATAACATATACCGTTCGGCGTTCACATTGCATTGTACACATGCGATTGCTAGTTAAATAGATCAATATTATTCCATTTTTTCCATGCAAAGGGTATGGTCACATAGAACCTAAGCAATATCCCATAATAATTTTAGTTGTCTCACTCAAATTTCAATAATTTACACATTATTTATTTGTAGCATAGTCGTTAACCGAATTATTTCTTAAGTCAACTTAATCACATGCTTAGTTGGAATTTTTATCCCAACACAACATGCCACTTTTTATCATCAAATCATATTTAAAATAGGTTAGCACATTTGACTAATACTTTAGTTTATGCCCATATATGGTCAACCTTCATGATTATTTACCCAACTCAATAATCAGAGCCCATGGAGGTAAGCTTGCAGCCTCAACATATTAACAAATGATTTTAAACAAGCCAATACCTCTTCCTTAAATAATAACAATATTATCCCACCAAGGTTATCTTATTTCATAAAGCCAATGCTCTAGTAAGAACCTATTGTCATTCACCTAATCTTAGTATTTATTTGGTGTAGATGATTGAACCTGATTTGGTGAGTATAATACGACCACTAAGCAAGTGTAATTTAGGATCTATATTATGTTAAACCAAGTCCACTAACTTAGTCACTAATCATAACAATGATATGCATAGATGTTTCAAAATCATTTATAACAAGTTAATTAATTCCTAGTATACTTTGAAAACTAATTTGAATTTCATGGGGTTTGACACTCGTTTTCATTTCCTCTTTGTCTTCCCTCATGGAGAGTGTTCATCTCCTTTCTCTTTATGCTATCACCTTATTTTTATCTTAGGATTTTATTTTCCATACATCTCTCTCTCTCTATTCCTTTGAATGCTTAAATTAGGTTTATATAATCTTGTTTTTAGTTATAACAGTAGTGTTAGTAGTAGGTTAAATAGGTAGAGGAACCACCCTTTCTCTGGAGCTCTATGCTAAAATTATTGATCTTCTATAATCAAATTTGAGGTGTTAATTTTGTACATCAACACTTCAATCATTGACGATGACAAAAAGTATATATTTTAATCTCAAACTCTTGAAATAAAAAGATTTGGAATTATAAGTTCCAATTTAGCAACACAAAACTTGGATGGCATACGGAAACACATCCAAACAACAAGTTCTTTGGAACTAATGTGTCAAGTTTTAGTGGAAATGTTGGGCGCCTATGACAAAAATATCAGTATAAGGAAGAGTTGTAGATAATGCACAACAAGTTCTAGTGTTGAATATATTTTATTGATATGTAAAATTCTACTTTAGAAACTTAAAAATACACACATTTGTTGTTCCTATTTCTAATTTACTTGAAAATGATGACAGTTCTAAAAGTTAGTGAATGAATTCCATTACTTAGAACTACTTGCAGCAAATAAAGATGAATAATTGAGCTCACAACACAAAATGTTATCTTGTAAACCCCTAGATTGAGGGAAACCCGGATCAGGAAGGGAAATTTCTATTTCTTCCCAGTATTATTTTGGCCAATTAAAAGAATAAAGATTACAATAAGTTGAAGGAAGACAACAATATTATTTCTACCCTTTCTACTTGTTTTCTCTACACCTACACCTTGCTTCTACAAAACAATTCCAGCACTAACGATTTCTTGCTCACTTCTCCCATCAATGAATTATCAATTCCATGTGTTATTCTTATATTTATATATTGTTCCTTAGGTCCTCTCATGCATAGGAGAATAGGAAGAGGAATCCAAGGAAGATATACAACCTAGACATTAAAAATTTGTGCATGTTCATGGATATATGTTTTGTTTTATATTGTGATAGGACCATAATTGGACATAGAGGGGTGGTTACGCAATCTGTCGGGGCCATTATGAAAATGTCACTCTTTAAAAAGTGGAGATTTTATAACTTAATCATTTTCTCTGCTTCGCTTATTTTTTCCTTCCGATCCTAGTTATTACGATGAAGTAGTGTTTTTGGATCCCTATGGATCACACCTCCTGTACTCGGGAGAATTTTGGTCCCACAAAATCTTAGTGGAAGAGTACATGAGGAAATAATTCCCTCATTTTCTCCTTTGAGTACCACTAGGCTTTCCTTGGTGTCTTCCCCTTGATCCAACTTGTTAAGATTCCCATGGACCTCTCCTTATTTCCATGACCTTTTGTTGCAACACTACATCCTCCTCCAAATCACCCCTTGAATTCAAGATGCAATCCTATGTGGAAGTTAGTAATTAAATTTTATATTCCTCGTCCAACATAGATGGCTCATATAGGTTCAAATTCTCACAATTTACTATTGAGTACATCTTCATGAAGTCTAGAAAAACAAGTCTAAAATCATTTTCTCCAACCTACTCTAGTATGGCGAAGGCTCCATACCATAGTGGCTTGATTTTATTTTCTTGAACTTATAGTATTTCCTTGCTCAAGTATAACCAAACCTTGTTACCAACATGAATCATGTGTTATCTATGATGTTGATCATGTATAGCCTTGTAATTTTCTTAAGACTTCTCTAATTGTTCTTTCACCTTGAGATAGATTTTCATATCCTCTCAACAAACTTTGTTTTTCTAGTCACTTCTTAATCATGTATCTATCCTCCTTCTGTTGACCAATGTAATGTCCAGTGGATTGGTAGGTAAATACGCCAAGTATATTTCAAAATGTGATTGCATAGTGGATGAATGTACTTCCCTATTGTAGGAATGTTGAATGTAGGCTAAGGACTCATCCAAGTCCATGGATATTTGTTAGTATACCCTCTAGTCAGTTGTACCAAAGTCCTATTTACCACCTCTATTTTCCTTTCCATTTGGGGATGGAAGGTTATGCTTCTCTGTAACTTGGTTTCCATATTGTCCCAAAAATTAGTCCAAAATTTCCCCAAGAACCTAGAATCTCTGTCATAAACAATAGACTTTGGGAAACCAAAATGAACCCATACATTAGCTAAGAAAATTTAATTTTCCTCATGTCCTTTTATTTCCTTTTTACATGCCATAAGAACACAAATTTTGCTAAATCTATCTACAACAACATATAGATAATCATGGCCATGTTTAGACATAGGTAGTCCTCCTAACAAATCCATAGAGATATCTTCCCATAGTCAAGTAGGGACCGGTAAAGGAATATACAAAACTTCCTTCCTAATTTTAGGCTTGCTTGTACAATAAATTTTACATCCTCTTATGAATTTAGATACGTCTTCTTCCATATTGGGCCAATATACATACCTTTACAAGTGGTACATTATCTTTCCAACACCAAAAATCTTGATACTTTGAATTTATGTGGCTCCCTCATCAATAAAATCCTTTCTTCATTCAACACACAAAGATTTTCCCATTAGTAGAGTAGCTCATCTTTGAGATAAAAATCATCAATACCCATCCTTTCATCCCCTTTTGACTGCAAATATTGATATTTCACCCAAAAATATTTTTCTCGAGCATACACCTCTCCATACACTTCCTTCATGAAGGGCTCAAAATGAGATATAGTGGCCAAACTAGAAATTTTCTCCATTATGGGCTGCCTAAGCAACATGTTTGCAACAAAAATTTTGTTACATTTCTTGTATTTGATTACTAAATGAAATTGTTGAAAGAACCCCATCCACTTGTAGTGGCTTTCCTTCTGTAATTTAGAGTATGCTTATAAATATTGGAGAGGTTTGTGGTCAGTGTGCACAATAGTTTCTTTACCCAACAAATAATGTCTCCATTTATTTATTTCTGAACTAGTGCATACATTTCTTTATCATATATTGAATATCCCTTAACTTGCTGAAGTGAAAGTTTCATAATGATAGCATACTAGTTTACCTCCATGTAGCAACATTTCTCCCATAGCGTAATCACTGGCATATGTCTCTACTTCAAAGGGATGCTGCAAATTAGGAAGATAAAGTATTGGAGCATGACTAATTTTGTATTTTAATAACTCAAAATCTTGGTCTTGTTCCTTACCCCAATCAAAACCCTTACTCTTTGTGGTCGTTGTGTGTAGAGGTGTTGTAATAACAAAGAATCCTAGAATGAACTTCCTCGTGTATTTTATTCCTCCCAAAAAAATGCTATTCTTTATGGCACCCTTTGGTGTTGGCCAATTGGTGATGGCTTCCACCTTCTTTTGATCCACTCATAGCTCTCCTCCTCCAACCCTGTGCCCAAGATGGACAAGTGAATTTTTGGAAAATTCATACTTCTTCATGTTGCATAGCATTTGTTTCTCCTTGAGAACTTGTAAGACTTACTACAAATGTGTTATATGTTCCTCCCATGTGGTACTAAAAATCATAATATCATCCAAATATACAATGACATATGTATCTATGAACTCCCACAATAGATCATTCATTAATATCATAAATGTATTGGGTGTGTTACATAAACTAAATGGAAGTAATAACCACTCATGCAAATCATATTTTTTTTTGAAGGTAGTCTTCCATATATCCTCCTCCTTCATCCTGACTTGGTGATAACCATACTTGAGATCCAAGTTTGTAAATAAATTTGCATGCTAAGTTTGGTCGAAGAGATCATCTATGCATGGGAGTGGATATATGTTCTTTATGGTAATATTTTTCAAATCATGGTATTCGATGCACATTCTCTAAGAACAGTCCTTATTTGGCACCATCACAATAGGATAACCACATGGCGAGGTGCTTGGCATATCACCCTTGGTCTAATAGTTCCTGGAGTTTTTCTTTACCTTTTTATCTCCAACAAATATTTCATGTACAACTTGATATTTAGTAGAGGGGAGTCTAGAAAAGATGAATCTCATGCTCTACTTTTTATTTTGGTGGTAACTTCTTTGGGAGTTTTAAACACTTCTGAAAAGACTTAATTATGCTATTAAAATCCTTCATCCCTTAGTTAGAAACATCTATAATTTCTACCCCATATTGCATATATTTCAATAAAAGTAAACAAAATTGGTTATGATTTTCCTAAATTAGTCTCTTTTCTTGGTTAGCACTTACAATGGAAAGTTTTGGCTTACGCTAGTGTTCTCAAATGTTGTAAATGACTACATACTTGATCCATATGTATCGGTTCTCCTCCTCATGAATATAGCAGCCCCGATATATAAGTAAGGACTCCCAAAAATAACATCAAATGCATCAAGTGTTATCACATCAACTTCTAATACATCTAATATTGACAAATTGATCCCAAACATGAACCTACGTCTTCATGTTACCCGGATTTATACACCCTTCTTCACCCATCCCAAAGGATAAGGATATGGAGAGCGTTGCCTTTCGCCTACCTTTGTTGTGATCCAAAAGGATAAATTTATGTTGTTGTTCTAGAGCAGAGGAGAGAGAGAGTTTGACAGTTCCATGTGAAATGAAATCTCATTTTAACGTTTCCCACCTTGAATTGGATGATCTCGTATATTATTTGTTATGGAAAGATATTTTTATTAAGCTATGAAAGTTATGTATTCCAAGTTGTGAAAGAGATATACTCTATTCGATAATCGAAAGAAAGAAATTGGAAATCTGTTATTTACATTCAAGGAATTGAAAGATGTAAAGTTGTATTATTTTTTTGAAATCAATAAAGGATTGTAATATTTTTCTTCAATTTTCATTGTTGCATTGAAATTTATCATCAATTTGTGATTTGAAATATCTATTTGGAAAATTGAAAGAGGAATACGTATGAAGGAAATAGATGGAACTCTATTCTTTTGAAATATGTTAAAATTAGAAATCAGACCTTGCATTTTATCTATTAAATTGTTTTTTTGTATCAACTAAATGTCTTAGGCTAGAATGGAAATGAATCTCCATATTTGGAAGATGAAAAATGATAAATATCCCTTTTAAATCTGATCTTTGTTTTAAATTTAATAACAGCAAATACTTCTCTAAAATGCACAGTTCGAACCTACAAACAATAATCAACATTGAAACATTAAAATCTAGCATTCTATGTTATCAATGTACTCAATTGGGCTAAAACACTTAAGGAAAAATCCTTCAAACATTGCAAAATCAGGTCAAAACCTCTTACAATCATTTTGCTATCAAGAGATGTAAAACTTTAATTTGCAACTCAATTAAACCAATTGAATCTTGAAAACTTCCTGAAATACATCTAAGAACATTTCCCCATGTCTGTTTGACATGTTGAAAGTGAATGAATGAAAAAATTGAACAAAATTTATAAGTTAAAAATTTACTAGTCTTCTTTGTTAAAACCTATAGAACATTTTCCGAATTTGACCCCTTAAACTTCATCAAAATCTAAAATTAAGGAGCTCTATGCATACAGGATGTTGATAGATTTCCAAAAAATCCTTGTTTTCCCCAAACTGAGCTCTCTATCAAAATTTATGGCCCTATAAATTTTTCTTCTCTTGGTGTTAAAATTTTGGGAAAATTTTCCTTGGTGGGCCACGGCCCAAATTTTTCCCTTGGGGCTTACGAAAATATTTGGGAAAATTTTCTAAATTTTCCCCATCAGGTTGCTGGCCCACAACCAATCAGAGGCTACCACATGGCACCATGAGGTGCCAGCGGTGGGACGGATCTCCCTTTTTACTTGGCACTTTTGGAAAAATTTGGGAAAATTTTCCAAATTTTCTCCGCCGGCCCGCATCCAATCAGGTGATGCCATGTGGCGTCATGAGGCATCGGAAGAGGAATGGGTTCCTTTCTTCCCTTCACGTATCAGGAAATTTTTGGAAAATTTTCCAACTTTTATCCAGTGTTTTGCTGGCCCACAGCCAATCAAAGTTTTCCATGTGGCATCACGAGGTGTCGGCGGAGGTGCGGATCTTTGTACCCTCTTAGCCCTTCAGGGCATTAAGTAAATTTTCTCCCTGCCACCCCACCTTCCCCATTTTGGCCTAGGAGACACCATGTTTCCTCTGTGGTCTCGCGGGAGTGTGGGCACAAATTCAACTTTTCACCCCGTGCAAGGGAGAATTTGAAAATGTCTCTCACCGCCCGCCTTTCCCTTGCTCTTCCTCATGCTGCCTTAGGGAGTGCCATGTGTCCCTTGTGGACTTGTAGACCTACGGGAACACAGGCACAAATGTGATATTTTCCCCCATGTAGTAAAAATTTTCCTAAGGTCTCCCCGCGGCTCGCTAACCCGCCTTTGGGAAAATTTTCTCCCTTGGGCCCGTAGGCCCGCTCTTGGGGGAAAAATTTCACCCCAAGGCCCGCCAGCCCATAACTTGAAAAATATGAGTTAGGAGGACTTCCTTATATCAATGGAAAGGTGAGAAAATTTCCTAGCCAATGGGAGTGATTTAGGGAAATTTTTAATGCAATAAGTATTAGAAAAATCAAGTTGAAACTTTAATCTTGTTAAAGAGTGGGTATGGTGAGGAATTACCCTCTCGAACCTAATTGAAAATTCTAACCCTAAATTTTGAACCTTTTGATTGCTAATAATTATTAATAAAGAGGAAAGTATACTCTAGTAGATTAAAATTATTTCGAACTTATTAGTGAAAATTGTTGTCTTATAACATGGTTATAGATTCTAGTAATCAAAAAAATATTATTCCAAAATTTTCCTAACTAATCCTGGGTTGTTCTTGGATCTCAAGTGGTTGTTTTAACAGGCGTTACACTTGGTATCAGAGAAGTGGGTCAAAATCTTGTACCATTGGGCACACTAGAATACTTGAGACATGAAACTTAAACCTAACACACTTTTAAATCTAGAAAACAACTTAGTTTATAAATTACATATTTTAGTAAACATGGAAATTAAATAAAACTTAGAAAAATGAACTGACTCTCACCTTGGTCTGGCAGGAGGCTCATATAGGATGAGGGGAATTTTCACATAGACCCAGACTTATCACCACTAGATCATGTTGTAGCAGCCATCCTACCCCAAATTTTATAGACTCTTTAGGATGTTACTACTGCTCTACACGAAGGATCAGTAGGAGGACATGTTGCCAGACATGATAGAGTCCCTTCCATTGAGGGTTAGGTATCTCCTCGACCTAGTGAGGAGCACGGATGAGAGAACTCCCATGCATATTCAACTAGGGTAGAGTCACCATAGAGGGGATAGGGTGACCGAGTTTCAGGACATAGAGAGAGGTCTCGGAGCCCTAGGCTTAGTGATGAGCATGTAGAGATACCTAGAGGCCGTCAAACCATAGCTGCAGATCACATCAGGGAGATCCTCAAGCTTTGGCCATCACATTACTCAAGTGACATAGGTGGATTTCAAGAAGAGCCCTGGCTAGTGAGGTTGAGTGGTTGCTTCAAGCTTTATCCTTGTTCTAGTAACACAAAAGTTCGTGTTGTGATCCATCTACTAAGGGATGGAGCAGGAGTATGGTGGAGGAAAGAGGAGTACAAACTCCATGTAGATTCTAAGACATTGACCTAGGAGTTATTTGAGGAGAGGTTCAGGAGAAAATATTTGTCACGAAGTTTCATACAACAACAGATAGATGAGTTTCATGACCTTTGACAGGCATCTCTTATAGTGGCTGAGTATGAGAGTAGATTTCTGGATCTACTCCAATATATTGAGTACATGTAGGATGAGAAGGTGCAGATCCACAGGTTCATCCAGGGCTTGAATATAGACATTGGAGGTGCAGTTCAGATCCATTATCCATATACATTAGCTGAGGCCATCGAGAAGGCCTATATAGCAGAGGAGACTTGGGGAAAGACCCAAGAGGCTAGAGACCGAGTCCAGAGCTGCATACAATAGATGCAAGACAATAGATCGAGGGGGTTAGCTCCTCCTCCTTATGGTGGATAGAGTTCTTCATAGTCATCATTTAGACCCCAGAAGTAGCAGCAACAACAGTAGTCTCACCCACCTTATATAACTCCACAGAGAGTTGATGCACGAGAGGTCGGAGTATGGGGCCTCCTCCTAGGGGTCCCATCAGGACACAGGGTGGACCTAGAGCTCAGTTAGCGGGAGCTTGCCAGTAGAGGCCATAGTAGACCACCACTAGATCATCAGGATCCACAACACAGACTTCTAGAGCACCTACTGGAGGTGCTACTCATTGGAGAGGATCAGGCGGTTGTTTTGGTTGTGGAGTTGCGGGACATTTTTGGAGAGACTACCCTCAGAACCCTAACAAGGGTAAGACATAGATCTCAAAGCTGACTATTGGTGACATGGGACATAGCCACAGGATTTATGTAGTGGTTGAGAACTATCAGGCCAAGCATCAGAGTACAGTCATTGAGACTACATGTAGCATTGGGGGTATTCCTACCTCTATATTGTTTAATTCAGGTTCTTCTGACTCTTTCACTGCACCATCTTCAGTAAAGCAATGCATGCTGGTGACAGTTAGGTAAGGTCTTTTTTGGGACATTGAGATGGCTTCAGGAGCCATGATCTCTGTAGACTCATTATTTAAGGAGTGTGTAGTGGATTTGGGACCTTTCACCACTACCACAGATCTTCGTATCCTTCCTTTGGGCTCTTATGGAGTCATCTTGTGTATGGATTGGTTATCTCGCACACAAGGCCGAGTGGATTATTACCACAAGATTATATCTTGTGTGGACTATTTGGGAGTTGAGTCGAGTGATTTCAAGGGTTAAGAAACCCATTTATATTCATACCATCTCTACTATGCAGCTTAAGAGGTGTGTACGATGGGGTTGTCAAATGCATGTTGTTACAGTCAGTGAGATCAGAGGATGGGTCTAGTGGACCATCACTAGATGATCACCCTATTTTGAGAGAGTTTGTAGATGTCTTTCTAGGGGAAGCTACCAAGGTTACCACCCCCACGTGAGATTGATTTTCATATAGACTTGGTTCTAGGAGTAGAGCCTATCTCACGAGCACCTTATCGAATGACCACACCAGAGCTTAGTGAGCTCAAGTTACAGCTTGAGGACCCTTTGGAGAAAGGCCTTATCCATCCTAGTGTATCCCCTTGGGGTACACCGGTGATTTTTGTGAATAAAAAGGATGGATCCTTATGGTTATGTATTGATTACCTCCATCTGAATAAAGTAATGATCAAGAATTTTTATCCCCTTCCACACATTGATGATTTGTTTTATCAAATGAATGGAGCCACAATTTTCTCTAATATTGATCTTAAGTCAAGGTTACCATCAGCTAAGGATTTCAAGGCAGACATTCATAACACCACCTTCTCAGATGAGATATGGCCACCATGATTTCACAATGGTGCCTTTTGGTTTGACTAATGCCCTCCGGTGTTTATGAGTTTTATGAATGGGGTATTTAGGACCTTCTTAGATCACTTCATGCTCATATTCCTTGATGATATTTTGAGTTACTCATGTACACATGAGGAGCACGAGGGGCACCTTCGTTAGGTTCTTCAGTGTCTTCGGGAGAAACAACTTTCTAGGAACTTGGAGAAGTGTGCATTATTTCAGATGAAGGTGCATAGTATTTGGGTCACATCATTTCTAGGGAAGGTATCACCATCGATCCTTCCAAGATAAGAGTTATTATGGATTGGCCAAGTACCCACTACTATGATGGAGGTGCGCAGCCTTCATGGGATTAGTAGGTTACTATAGGATATTTGTCCAGGACTTCTCTCAGATTGTGTACCCTATCAATTCCCTTCAGTTGAAAGGAAAGAAGTTTGTTTGGTCAAATAGATGTGAGCAAGCCTTCAGGACACTAAAGAAGTGTCTCACTACAACACCTATCCTTGTAGTACCAGATCCACATGCTGAGTTCTTTGTTTTCACAGATGCTTTGTTGGCAAGCCTTGGAGGTGTGTTGATGCAGGAGGGTAGAGTTGTAGCTTTTGAGTCTTGTAAACTTAAGGATTATGAGATTAATTATCTGAATCATGAGCTTGATCTTGTGGTACTTTTGCATGCCTTAGTTCGATGGAGGAACTTTCTTCTTGGCAGGATATTCACACTTAGGATAGATCACTTGAGTCTTCCCCACCTCTTCACACATCCCAATCTTAATGTTCATCAGTGGCATTAGATGGAGTTGCTTTGTGAGTATGATATGGAGATAGAGCATGTGAAAGGGAAGGATAATGTGGTGGTAGATGTTCTCAGTAGACGGAGACATGTGGCTATGGCCACCTTAGTGAGCACAAATTTGTGGAGCAGGATTCTTCAACAACTTCCTCTTAACTGATTCTACATTACGGTTCGAGAAAAGATCGAGTCTTAGATACCCTTGAGGGGAAGTTTGATGGTTTTTCCTTGGAGGAAGATGGTCTTCTCAGGCACAAAGGCCATATTTATGTTCCTAGAGATGGACGCTAAGGCAAGACATCTTAGTAGAGGCACATCGTGCACCCTATTCAACCTATCCCGGGGTGAAGAAGATGCACGCCACCTTGAGACAGTTATATCATTGGAGCACACGTAGAAGATGCAGAGGGTTTACTAAAAACCTAATCTAACTTGCCAAGGAGACAGGGGTAAGAAAATGCATAAAATAAAACCTAAACTACAAAGGTGATGCACCGAGGAATGAAGAACACCTGTCTTGCCAATAAACACAGACCATTAAAATGCAATACAAGATCATACACAGATAGCCAGATTCATAGTGAAAGATCAAGGGGATGCAAATGAATATAGAGAGGGTTGAGAATTATCCATAGACATGCATTAATTTTCTCCAAAGATTGATACAACACACTGCAAAATGCCAAGAGGCAAGGTTGCATTACAGTTTCAAATGGGAGGTTTTAACTCCACAAGTTCACCTGCCAAAGAGAAGAAGGGAGGGGCAAAACAGAAATGTCCAACCTTTAGAAAGAAGCCCCTCCTTACAATTTATAGGAAGAATGAGAGAGAAAAGAGAGAAAATTGAAATCTGCCCCAACCACCTCCAGAATGCACTTAACTCATCTCATAATGATGGTAGGTGAGAACCCAAGTGAACCCAAAAGTGGCGAACTGTATTTTTAATTTTTAAGAATTTTTTCTCATCCAATTAAAGATATCTAGTCGTAGTTGGATAGAGGACCTCGTAAGCTTTCCGAAAAGTCCAACCTTGCATGAATCCGAGCTCCCAGTCAAAAGTTATGGCCATTTGAATATCTCGCGCTGTGGTCTCGCTTCTGTCGGCGCTCAAAATGTGTGCCTTCAAGGTGCGCCAAGGGCACATTCATGTGTGTTTCGTCATCCTCTTCCATGCACCAAGGGTGTACCATTTACCTTGTTGACACTCCTGTGTCGTGTGCCCATTTTGTGTGCCTTGGGCGCACCATTTCCTCTGTCGACACTCTGTGTCGTGCGCCCATTCTGTGCGCCTTGGGTGCACCATTTCTCTGTCGACACTCCGTGTCGTGCACCCATTCTGTGCACCTTGGGCACACCATTTTCTATTCGACACTCGTGTCATGTTCCCATTGTGTGTGCCTTAGGTGCACCATTTCCTCGTCGATACTCGTGTGTCGTGCGCCCATTTGTGCGCCTGGGCGCACCATTTCTCTCTGTCGACACTCGTGTCATGCACCCATTTTCGTGCGCCTTGGGTGCACCATTTCTCCTCTATCGACACTCGACACTCTCGTGTCATGCACCCATTCTCGTGTGCCTTGGGCACACCATTTCTCTCGACACTCGTGTCGTGCGCCCATTCTGTGCACCTTGGGCATGTCAGGGATTTGAGCTTCTTTGATTTCTCCATTCTCCTGCTTGTCTATATCTACCCAGGAAAAGATATATACAACAATTTGGTGACTCAATGGGATCACCTGCCTGCTAGGTAGAAGATCAGTGGCCTTTTAGCAATCCATTGGGCATGGAGTCATAAGCAATAACCTGAAACCAACCTGATATCTGATCCCGAACCTGATACCGCAACTTCTTCTCTGACAGCATTCTGAATTGTAGAAATCAACCTGAGAGCAACAAAACCTGTGCCGGAGCACTTAGGGAAATAGAAACCTAACTACCACAAGACAATGTGCATACGCACTTAGAGGAATTGAAATCTAGGCTAATATTTACAAGGGTAAACCCTTTTCTTTTAGTAGCAATGTTTAAGATGGATTCCGTTAACCGGAATCGGGAATTCTCCTCCATCCAAAGTAGACAATTGGAAGGCATTACTACTTTTACATCCCGTGACCATGTAGGGGCCACTCCAAATGGCATCAAACTTGGAATGCCTTCCTGGTTTTGCCCGATCTGCATCCCATTTCAGAACTAGGTCTCCTTCCTGGAAGGTCCTTGCTCTTGCTTTCTTATCAAACCATCTTTTTACTAAGGCCTGATCTTTCTCAATTGTTTGAACTGCATGTTCTCTAATTTCTTCCAATTCCATCAACTCTGCATACCTGGCTTCCATTGGTTCAAACTCAGCCAACTCCAACTGCTTCATGAACTCCAATGTAGGTAGTTCTAATGATATAGGCAATACTGCCTCTTTTCCATAGACCAACTTGTAAGGGGAATTACCTGTAGACCTCTTTGGTGTTATTCTATCAGCCCATAATGCTGATTTTAGCTTGGTATGCCATGTTCTTTGATTTTCATCCAGAGTCCTCCTGATGATTCTTAGCAAATTTTTGTTCGTGGACTCTGCCTATCCATTACCCTGCGGGTAATAATTTGAAGAGGTGCTCAAATAGATTCCATTCTTGACAGCCCATTCTGTAATCTGGAACCTATAAATGCCAATGCATTGTCTGATATGATAGTGGTCGCACACCAAACCTGGTCACTATTCCTTCATAAAAGTCTAGTATGTTAGACTCATTTGCTTCTTTGAGCGCTACTGCTTCGGTCCACTTGGTGAAATAGTCTGTTGCTGTGAGGATCCACTTGTGGCCTTGGCTCGAGTTTGGGTTGATGACCCCGACAAAGTCCAATCCCCATTGCATAAATGGTTGGTCAACCAAAATTGGGTGCAATGGAAGTGCTGCTAGTCTTTCTTTGCCTGTGAAGAGTGCACATTTCTTGCACTTTCTTATCCATGTATAGCATCATCAAGACGTCGGCCAATAATACCCCGCCTTCATTATCTTGAGAGAGTCATACTCATGGAGCGAAATGTCCTCCAGAATCTCCATCATGAAAATCTCGTAACACCCTCTCAATTTGACCTGTCCCAATGCACCTCAATAGAACTCCATTGATGTCTTTCTTAAACAAAACACCACCAACAAGCACATATGGAATGGCTTGTAATCTGAAGTATCTCCTCTTTGCTTTTCTCATTTCTGGAGGGCATAGGCCTGTCTGTAGGAAGTGTATCACATTCTGAGTCCAACAGGGAGTGGGCACATCATCATTTTCTTGTTCTTGGTTATCCTGTAGTACCAAGACAGCCTCTTTTTCATCACCTGCTTCAACTTGTTGACTCAAGGCTAGCTGCTCACATAGTCCCTTCCCACGTACTAGTTTGGTGACCTTGATCTCGATGTCATATTCCATGACACGAGTTATCCATCCTGCATGTTTCTCATTCAGATCCTTGTTTAGAAGGAAGTCCCTGACTCCCGCATGAGAGACCAATAATTGGATCTTGTTGTTTGAGACTAGGTGCTTGAATTTCTTTAAGCTCCTGATTACTGCAAGGACATGCTTTTCAATGAAAGAGTACCTAGTTTCGTATTCCTCCAAGCCTTGACTGAAGAAAGCAACTGGTTGTTCTAATCCTCCTTTGTTTTGTTGTACCAGGATTGCAGAAATCATGTCCCCACCACCAAAGGCATATAGCACGAAGTCCTTGGAGAAGTCTGGATTGACGAGAGTCGGAGCTTGAGATATAGCCTCTTTTATTGCCTCAAAACTTGCCTTGCCTTCAGATGTCCACTTAAATGCCATACTCTTCTTTAACATCAGCGTTATTGGCTTCACAAGAGCAGCAAAATTTGGAACAAATCTGCGGACAAAATTGATCCTTCCCAAGAAGCTTTGAAGAGCCTTCTTGTGACTTGGCAATGGCAATGCTCGAATTGCTTCAACTCTTTCTGGGTCAATCATCAATCCCTCCTTTGAAACAATATGGCCTAGAAGTTTTCCCTCGTGAGCCAAGAATATGCATTTTTTGGGATTCAATGATACCCCAAATCTTCTACACCTCTGAAATACTTGCCTCAAATGACAGAGGTGATCCGCTGCATTTTTTGAGAATACAATGATGTCGTCAAGATATATCAAAACTATTTTATTGATCAACCCCTTAAATGCCATATCCATTGCCCTTTGGAAAGTGGCCCCAGCATTTGATAGCCCAAATGGCATCTTTTTGTAGGCATATGTCCCCCATTTGGTGGTGAAAGTCATCTTGAATTGGTCATCTTCTTTCACCATCACCCGATTGTACCCGAGTAGCCATCTAGAGAGAGAATCTCTCGAACCGGATACTACTTGCAATATTTGTTCCATCAAGGAAGTGGGTAATGATCTTTGAGAGATGCCCTATTTAGGTCTCAAAAATCCACACAACCTGATTTCTCCACTCTTCTTCCTGACCGGAACCAAGTTTGCAACCCAACTTGAGTGCTTGATCGGGAATATAATGCTTTCCTCTATTAGCTTATTTAGTTCTTTCTTCATTAGAGGCTCAATGTGAGGGTTGACCGGTCTCTATTTCTACCTGATGGGCTTAGCATCTGGATCTAATTCTATGGTATGTTGTGCCAAATTTGGATCGAATCCTCTTAAGTCTTCATAGCTCCAAGTGAAGACATCTGGAAATTCTTGGCAAAGTTGTATGAAATCTGATTTCTCCTGCTCAGTGGCCACTTTGCCAATTTGAAGTGTTTTGCCTTCCCCAACCGGAATTGGCTCTGAATCTTCTCTCTTGACCTGTATGTTTTCCTTTTCCTTACGAAACTGGTCGTTAGGGTTGAAGATAGACTCCAATGTTACCAAACCCTTAGGAAGCTTGTTTTTCCGCACTGCCGTACTACTTGATCCCCATACCGCTGCTCTAATCTATCCTGATTCCTAGCTGAAAATTCAGCCTCTTCTTGTAAGAAATTGACGATCCGTTGATCATTCTCAAACACCGCACACTTGTGTTATTATCTGAATCGCCTGGCCTCACAATCACATGGATATGTGGCTATGTTTTTCCCCTTCTGATGTTGTCAACCACATCAAATGTTGCTCCAACTGCTGCGAGCCTATCTGCGACTTCATTTTTCTTCCTGGGTATGGACACAATGTTGAAAGCTTTGAAATCCTCAATGAGGTCCCATACCCTATTCTTGTAGCTCCTCAGCAAGTCGTTCTTTGTAGCATGTTGTCCCCTAACTTGGTTGACAATCAACTCACTATCTCCAAACACCTGCAAGTTCTTTATGCCCCTTTTCCTGGCCCAATGAATTCCATGAATCAATGCTTCGTATTCAGCCGTGTTGTTTGAACAGGAAAACTGGAAATGAAAAGCTGAAAAATATTTGATGTCTTGTGGTGAAATCAACATTGCACCACCTCCAGCACCTTGTCTGCTTCTCGAACCATCGAAAAATAATTTCCAAACTTTGTTTTCATCCTTTTGTTCAGGCTGAATGATGTCGGGAATGGGTGAATTTTCTTCGTGTATACAATACACGCCCAATTCAGATTCTTCAATTTCCTTGTATGGGTCAAATTCATGACTCTTGTTTGCCCATTCATCCAAAGTTAAATAAGGAATTCCCTCGACCTTAGTACTTGTTTCTAGATCACTTGAACACTCCTCTTGGTCAAAAGCCGAGCAATTTGCATTGATAGGATTTGGTACATGAGGCTCAATATGGAAATTGGCAATTGGTTCTGACCTGATTGTTGCTTTGGCTCCATACCTTGTCCTAAAAATCATGTGTGACCAATCTGCAGATAAATATCCACCGATTTTTGCAGTGAAGTCTCTTGATAGACACAACGCAAAGAGTGGCGGAAGGTCAATCATGACACATCTTGCAGAACTGTAACATTAGGACAGGAATGTAGTGTTAGGCTTAACCCCTTGATGACTCCAACAGTTCCTACTGCCATTCCATCTAGCTGTACTACTCCTTTCAGCACCGGCTCATATTTCAAACCCAGTTGATCCGCTATTTGCTTTGGCATCACTAAACTACTTGCCCTGAATCAATCATGCAATTGTGTACTAATTTATCCCCGATGATTAATGAAATATAGAATGGAGGGGGTTTCAAAACTTTACCTTGTTGTCCTCCATGATTCCCTTCAGGCTGAGCAGCATTCGTGAGGACCTTCTCTTGCATATGGGCCTGTTGGTTCGAAGTTGACCAATTCTTCATGGCAGCTTGTAGAAGATCTCTTTGTCCTGGGATGGATAAAGATTCCCACATTGATATATTCACGTTCGTCTTCTTCATTTGATCAATGATGCTGAAAGGGGATGAATTGTCCTTTTGTTGTCCCTTACTTGGTGCAAACTTTTCTGGAGCTTGAGCATGTGCGTGTGTTGCTACAACAGGTACCTTGGGTTGATTTTGCACATTTGGAGCTGCGTTTGGTCTACTGACCCCTTGTTGTGTAAGAGTGGGTTGAGAAACAACTGGATTACATGGTTGTCCCTCTCCTATATTTCTCTTCTTTGACCATGTGTTGGCAGCCACGCCTTGAAAAGGTTGTTGGTTAACTCCACAGAAGTCTTCCGTTTGCCAATTTGCCAATGTGGTTTCTGTTGGAGGTCCTTCTTGCTGCATTTGTTGCTGTTGATTCTCCTCCTGGCTTGGTTCTTGAGCAACACCAATGGTTTGCACCATCAAGGCCTGATTTAGTGCACCATTGAAACATGCTGACTGATTGTGAGGTAGATTGCAAGGGTAACACCAGTCGTACTCCTGTGCCATGTTATTTTGTGTCGGGACCAAAGCTCTTGAGGACGTCGTTGCATTTGGATCATACGGTCGAAACGGCCTGGCAGCTTGAGGTTGTCCTTGGTTTTGGTTTTGATTTGCAGCCTGAGGTGGTGGTCTATTTTGTTGGTATGGGGGCCTAGCTTGGTACTGTGCTTGAGGCTGATACGGTCTAGCACTTTGAGCTTGTTGTCTTTTGATAGTCACAAGCTCATTTCCAAGGTTTTGCAATTGTTTCATGACCTCCTGCAATTCCTTTGAAGTATTTGAAGAAGTCGACGCCTCATTATTGCTTTGATTTCTAGGAGTTGGAATGGGATTCAACTCTGGTGCTTGACTGGTTGTAGGATTTCCCATGTCTGGATAGAGAGGCATTGGTGGCCTTGGTGCAAGCTTGCCAGCTTGGATCAAACAGTTCTCTACTCTGATAGCCGTGTCGTAGGCCCCTGGCAGCGTTGTTCCTCCCATTGATTGGATCATCATGGCTATGTCTGAATTTATAGCCTTTAAGAAATAAAGGAATGCTCCTTCGGCGGTTGGTCTAATGGCTATTGGAATCCTGTCCCATGTCCGTTGGAATCTGAAGTTGAAATATGTCATTTGTTTGTTAGGAGCCCTTTTGATTGTTGTCAGTTGTTCCAATAAAGACAAATTGTCCGCCCTCTCCCCGAATTGGTTGCAAAGAGCTGAACAAAGTTGGTTCCAATTCGTAATAGACCCTGTTGTTAGGCTCCTAAACCATTGTAAGGCCTTACCTTTGAAAGATGAAGCCAACAACTTGACCGCAACATCCATTTCATTTATTTCGTGAATTGCACATGCATTAGCAATATCCTGGATGTGATCAATAGGAGTAGTATGATTTTCTCCTGTGAAATAGGGTATGTTCTTTAGTGCTGCAACTGGAATTTGATTCTGAGCATTTAGGGCAAGTGGACTACTACCCGTGAAATTGACAAAGGGATTCGGTGGTAGATGTGCCATTATGATTGGCCTAAGAACCCTGGTCGATGCGAGAAAAGGCCTACCAGGTGGAGGTGTAGACAAAGTCCTGTTAGGTGGAGATGGTGATCTTTGTGGTCTTCTTCCTCTCCTTCCTCTACCTGGTGAAAGTTGCAAGTGGAAAAATAGCCCCTCTTCTCGAGTATTGGACCTGGTTTGAATTCTTCTCATATGCCTGGGCAACCTTTGCTGCTACACCGCTGAATTCTATCCCCTTCGGAGTCGCCAGATGTGTTAGAAAAAATGAGCCTCAAAAGGCAGACTTCTGCCAAGTTACACACCAAACCTGACAATATTTAAAAATAGAATTTTGAAAGACCTGTATTTTTTGATATTTTAGAGTTTGGAATTTGATTTGGAATGACAGTCCTGAAAATCCTAAAATGCCAGACTTCCGAAAACCTGAAATCCGAAAATCAAAAAACCATGAAATTTTGAAAGTCAAAATCTCAAAAATCTAAGAATACCCTTTTGTAGATTATCCCCCGATCTATCAACTGGTGAAATTTTGACTTGTTTTGAGCAAGTTAAGCCCTTGAAAATTGATTTCAAAGTTCAGCCTGGAAGGTTGAAAAAACTGAACTGTAAAACCTGCAATTTTTTAAGTCCGAATTTCTTGAAAGTTCCTTCAAATCTATGGAATGACCTCTTGGTCCCACCGGGCGTGCCAAAACTGTTGATGTCGAATCGCATAGCACCCCTGAATGTCTGCAACACGATGGGTTGAGACTCTCAGTACGATTGCATAACATGGAGCTTTTCCCAAGTGTGGGACCTTGCGAAATCGGAAAAGCTCTCCGGATGAAGGCCGGTTCCTATTCCTCTGTTCAGATGCACACGTAGAAGATGTAGAGGGTTTACTAAAAACCTAATCTAACTTGCCAAGGAGACAGGGGTAAGAAAATGCATAAAATAAAACCTAAACTACAAAGGTGATGCACCGAGGAATGAAGAACACCTGTCTTGCCAATAAACACAGACCATTAAAATGCAATACAAGATCATACACAGATAGCCAGATTCACAGTGAAAGATCAAGGGGATGCAAATGAATACAGAGAGGGTTGAGAATTATCCACAGACATGCATTAATTTGCTCCAAAGATTGATACAACACACTGCAAAATGCCAAGAGGCAAGGTTGCATTACAGTTTCAAATGGGAGGTTTTAACTCCACAAGTTCACCTGCCAAAGAGAAGAAGGGAGGGGCAAAACAAAAATGTCCAACCTTTAGAAAGAAGCCCCTCCCTATAATTTATAGGAAGAATGAGAGAGAAAAGAGAGAGAAAATTGAAATCTGCCCCAACCACCTCCAGAATGCACTTAACTCATCTCATAATGATGGTAGGTGAGAACCCAACAAACCCAAAAGTGGCGAACTGTATTTTGAATTTTTAAGAATTTTTCTCATCCAATTAAATATATCCAATCGTAGTTGGATAGAGGACCTCGTAAGCTTTCCGAAAAGTCCAACCTTGCATGAATCCGAGCTCCCAGTCAAAAGTTATGGCCATCTGAATATCTGCGCCAGGGTCTGCTTCCTGTCAGCGCTCAAAATGTTGCGCCTCTTGAAGGTGCGCCAAGGGCGCATTCATGTGTGTGTCGTCATCCTCTTCCATGTGCCAAGGGTACACCATTTACCTTGTCAACACTCCATGTCGTGCACCCATTCTGTGTGCCTTGGGCGCACCATTTCCTCTGTCGACACTCGTGTCGTGCGCCCATTCTGTGTGCCTTGGGCACACCATTTCCTCTATCGACACTCTGTGTCGTGCGCCCATTCTGTGCGCCTTGGGTGCACCATTTCCTCTATCGACACTCTCGTGTCGTGTGCCCATTCTGTGCGCCTTGGGCGCACCATTTCCTCTATTGACACTCGTGTCATGCACCCATTCTGTGCACCTTGGGCGCACCATTTCCTCTATCGACACTCGTGTCGTGCGCCCATTCTGTGCGCCTTGGGCATGTCAGGGATTTGAGCTTCTTTGATTTCTCCATTCTCCTACTTGTCTATATCTACCCGGGGAAAAGATATATACAATGAGTCATGATGTTTAGATTTCCAGAAAGTAAAGGCAAGACATTAGCATCCAGCTAGCCTTCTTTTCCCTCATGCTACACCGGAATGGAAGTGGAACACCATTTCCATGGATTTCATTGTTGGGCTACCGATGTCGAGATATCACCACAATGCAATCATGGTCATGGTTGATAAATTGAAAAAATTGGCTCACTTTTCTCTGATGAAGAACACTTATATAGATAGAGCAGTGGCACGAGTATATTTGGATGAGATTTTCGGGCTACACAGATTCTACGAAGATTATTTATGTTGTGATCCTTTGTATACTTCACATTTCTAGACTACCATGCAGTATGCCCGCGGGACAAGAATCAACTTCAGCATAACATATCACCCCAAGATAGATGGACAGACTGAAGAGGGTGAATCATATTTTAAAGGACATGCTCAAGATGTATGTTATGGATCATCAGTCTAGATGGGAGGAGTACCTATACTTGGTGGAGTTTTCCTATAATAATAGTTTTCCGAGTTCCATAGGTATGGCTCCTTTTCAAGCTTTGTATGGAAGAGAGTGTAGGACACCTCTTATCTGGGATAGGTTACAGGATAGAGTATCTCTTGGACTAGCTCTTCTATAGGAAATGGAGTAGCAGGTAGTGTTGATCAGGTAGAGATTATAGGAGGCACAAGACAAGTAGAAGAATTATGCGAGATCAAAATTAGGACCGACCGTAGTTTTGATGTGGGCATGAAGGTGTTCTTTTGTGTCAGGCCATATGAGAGCCCTATCCATTATGAAAAAGGTTCTAAGTTAGCTCCTAGATTTTTTGGTCCTTTTGAGATCTTGGAGCATATCGGCCCTTTGGCCTACCATCTAGTGTTGCCACCTAGATTGTCTCACATACATGATGTGTTTCATGTTTTAGTTCTTAGGAGATATATTGTAGATCCTTCTCATGTGCTAGATTGGACCTCATTACAGGTGCAAGATCAGGGGTAGGTGATGGGGGATCCTGTTTGTATTATATATCATATGACCCTGAGGCCTTCGAGGTAGGAAAATTGATTAGGTTCGGGTGAAGTGGGACAGATATGACGAGACTACAACTACATGGGAGGATGTTACTCTATTATGAGTTCAGTTTCCACATTTAATCTAGTGACTTCAAGGAGGAAGTCGAGTCTAAGGGGAGGTGGATGTAGTGCCCACTTCCCTTTGACACCTTTTGAATATTGTTGATTACATTATGGACATTATTATGGTTTTGATTTAGTATGATGTTAGATGTTGGACCATGGATTATTGTTGATTTAATTTAGTTATGATGCATGATGATTATTAGAGACACTTCATATGTGGATGATGATATACTATTTGACATGGATATATTATGAATGTTGTTCGGACATGTGATTTTTGGATATTGTGAGTAGACCTAGAAAATGGACATTATATGATGATGATATAATTGTTGATATAAATTGTAAGTGATAATGTGTATTTCCTTGATGTTGTTGTGATTCATATGTATAGATGAGTTTTTATTATATTTATATTATGTTGTATGTTACGATATGGCCGGAGGTGAAGGAGGTATTTGTTTTTTTTTGTAGGTTAAACTATCACAAGAAACATTGGGGGATTGGAGACCAACCACATTGGAATTCTAGATGAATTCAACAAAGTCACCATGGTAACATGTTTTGTGTGTGTTTGTTGTTTTGTAAGGGATTCCCGTGGGGGATTACCTTTGAATGTGACCAAGGGGCTTTATGTATTTATTAATGTGGTTTATTTTATTAATGTTTAATTGTGTTTATTTTGTGGTGCTTTTACCCTTTTTCATTAGTTATTAAATGTTGTGTTCATGTTGTGAATAATCATGATGTTAAAGTATACAAATCAATATGTCATAAGAAAGTAATTAGTGAAGTGGTTGGATTTTGTATTAAATGTTGTAAGTATGTGTAAGTGACATTGTAAGTGATTTGTAAGTTAACTTTTGAGTGTGAAACACTCCACCTTCTTGGAAATTCGAATTTGTCCTTGGAGGCTAATTTTTTAGGCTTGTGGGACAAGTAAAACTTATCCCATACCTCTTACTTTTATTTACCAACCATACCTATGGTTAGAGGGTTGAATTTAGACCTTCTTTATGCATTTTGATATGACTAATTGTAAGTTTTAATTGCACTCTTCTTACATTTTATTAAATTCTACTACACAAGTCTTATTCTTTTTTTTTTATATATATATATATATATATATATATATATATATATATATGAATTCAGCTACTGTAATAAACATGTTTACACTATTGAATCCAGATAAAAACAAGAAGAATATATTCTCATGTGGAAATCTCAAAACTTTTTGTTTATCAAGATTTGGTTTTGATTTTGATGATTCTACAAAAAAAGTAATTCAAGTTTTGTTTTCTTAGAACACTTCACTACCATTCAATAAGTACTCGTTTCTCACAACACACAATGCATATGCAATTAAAAATGGTGCTCCTTGGGCTACCTTCACAAATCAAGAATATAGTATCACACATTAATTGAATGTATGAATTTCAATCATTTCTCTCTGCTTTGCCTTGAAAGTAATTTATTTCGAGTTAGTTTTGGGGTCTTTTAGATTGCATGCTTTTGTCAGAACCTCTTTTCCTTGTTCAAGTATTGATGTATTTTAGGCCCTGGGAACGTATTTATATTGAATGAGATCACTCAAAAATGTTAAATTTTCTGCAGTTCTTTGTCACGGTTCAAGAACTTATTTTCAATATTGATGTATTTTAGGTTCTGAAAGAGAACACTTACACTTAATGGGAGCTTAAAAGCCACCATCCTCCCAACCTATGTCAAAATGGGAGCTTTGCAACAGTCTACAAGCATCCATCAAAGCATAATCAAAAGTGGATTTTTATCAAATGTTGCAGTTGCAAATTCTCTGGTAGATATGTATGCAAAATGTGGAAGCATACACAAGGCACGTGAGCTGTTTGACAAAATGTCTCAGAAAAATTTAGTCTCATGGAATGCCATAATTGCAGGATATGCACAAAATGGCCTTTGCGAGGATGCTCTTAAACTCTTTGAAGTAATGAAACACTCTGGTAAGCAGACCACGACCATGTAAGCTTCACTGTGTTTTATTATCATGTAGCCATGCGAGTTTAGTGGATGAGGGCTATAATTACTTGATCGCGCATGAGTGGCTATTATTGCATTGCATTTACAATTGATCATTATGTGTGCACGGTTGACCTTCTTGACCGTCTTTGGCTATCTTGAGGAATCTCTAAATTTTATAATCAAAATGGCAATTAAACCCATGGTCGTTGTGTGGAAATATTTGTTGGGTGCATGTAGAGAACATAAGAATTTAGGGTGAGGATCATTTATAGTGACTCTTCTTTTGAGCTCGATCCTAAAATTACCGCAACTTATGTTCTTGTGTCAAACATTTATGCGAAGAAGTGGGTAGGTGGAGTGAGGTTCAAATGATAAGAAGATTGAAGAAAGATAGATGAATTCAAAAGAAACCGAGTTGTAGTTGGATTGAAGGCCATAAAATGGTACATGCTTTCTATGTAGGAGACACACCATATCCACAAACATAGGTGATTTATGCAAAGTTGGACGAATTGTATTGGGAGATGAAGGCATGAGGATTTTTCCCGATTCAAATCATGGACTAGTTGATGGGGACAAGGAGGAAAAAAATTATTCCTCTCCCACCATAGTGAGAAGGTGGCAATTGCATTTTGATGTTTTGTCTCGTACACTTTGAAAATAATGCTTAAAGATGAAATGTTTGACTGATCATAATGAAGAAAAAGGATTTGCATATCATTGTAGATTCATAAGAATCCAATAAATATCTAACATTCTAATTAAAATGGATTTTGAAGAATCTAACAAGTGTATTATTTTAATTTCGTATAGAATCATAAAAGAAGAGAAAAGATAGACTGGGACACGGCTAAAGATTACTAATTGTGCTGCAAAAGGATTAGCATATCTTCATCATGATTGTAGCCCATGCATTGTTCATATGGATGTGAAGACTTATAACATTCTTTTGGATGATAATTTTAAGGCACAATTTTAAAAAAAAATCAGAATTTGGCATTGCCAAGTACATTTCCTCAGCCAAAACCCACATCTGCACCTATGTTATGGTTACCATTGGCTACATTGACCCTGAATATGCAAGAACATCAAGGCTTGATGAGAAATGTGTTTTATACAATAAGGACATTTTCATTCATGTACAATAATACAAACTTGTTGGCTTGAAGTATCACACTCCTTATCAACATATTAATGACAATACAAAAGAGGCTTTTTCAAAAAAAAAAAAAACTAACTAAAAACCGATGCAATCACCATCTCAAACACGTTGCAACACTAACACAATTTCACACAAATAGTTAACCACCCCTCTAAATCAAATAACATATACCGTTCAGCGTTCACATTGCATTGTACACATGCGATTGCTAGTAAAATAGATCAATATTATTCCATTTTTTCCATGCAAAGGGTATGGTCACATAGAACCTAAGCAATATCCCATAATCATTTTAGTTGTCTCACTCAAATTTCAATAATTTACACATTATTTATTTGTAGCATAGTCGTTAATGAATTATTTCTTAAGTCAACTTAATCACATGCTTAGTTGGAATTTTTATCCCAACACAACATGCCCTTTTTATCATCAAATTAGATTAAAATAGGTTAGCACATTTGACTAATACTTTAGTTTATGCCCATATATGGTCAACCTTCATGATTATTTACCCAACTCAATAATCAGAGCCCATGGAGGTAAGCTTGCAGCCTCAACATATTAACAAACCATTTTAAACAAGCCAATACCTCTTCCTTAAATAATAACAATATTATCCCACCAAGGTTAGCTTATTTCATAAAGCCAATTCTCTAGTAAGAACCTATTGTCATTCACCTAATCTTAGTATTTATTTGGTGTAGATGATCGAACCTGATTTGGTGAGTATAATACGACCACTAAGCAAGTGTAATTTATGATCTATATTATGTTAAACCAAGTCAACTAACTTAGTCATTAATCATAACAATCATATGCACAGATGTTTCAAAATCATTTAAACAAGTTAATTAATTCCTAGTATACTTTCGAAAACTAATTTGAATTTGTGGGGTTTGAAACTCCTTTTTCATTTCCTCTTTGTCTTCCCTCATGGAGAGTGTTCATCCCCTTTCTCTTTATGCTATCACCTTATTTTTATCTTAGGATTTTATTTTCCATACATCTCTCTCTCTTTATTCCCTTTGAATGCTTAGATTAGGTTTATATAGTCTTGTTTTCAGTTATAACAAAGTAGTGTTAGCAGTGAGGTTAAATAGGTAGAGGAACCACCCTTCTCACGGAGGTCTATGCTAAAAGTATTGATCTTCTATAATCAAATTTGAGGTGTTAATTTTGTACATCAACACTTCAATCACCGACGATGACAAAAAGTATATAATTTAAGCTCAATCTCTGAAATAAAAAAGATTTGGAATTATAAGTTCCAATTTAAAGACAAAACTTGGATGGCATACGGAAACACATCCAAACAAAAAGTTACTTTGGAACTAATGTGTCAAAATTTAGTGGAAATGTTGGGGCACCTATGACAAACATATCAGTACAAGGAAGAGTTGTAGATAATGCGTAACAAGTTCTAGTGTTGAATATATTTTATTGATATGTAAAATTCTACTTTAGAAACTTACAAATACACACAATTGTTGTTCCTACTTCTAATTTCCTTGAAAATGATAGTTCTGAAAGTTAGTGAATGAATTCTATTACTTAGAACTACTTGCAGCAAATAAAAATAAATAATTGAGCTCACAACACAAAATGTTATCTTGTAAACCCCCTAGATTGAGGAAACCGGTCGGGAAGGGAAATTTCTCTTTCTTCCCAAGTATTATTTTGGCCAATTAAAAGAATAAAGATTACAATAAGTTGAAGGAAGACAACAATATTATTTCCACCCTTTCTACTTGTTTGCTCTACACCTACACCTTGCTTCTACAAAAAAATTCCAGCACTTACGATTTCTTTCTCACTTCTCCCATCAATGAATTATCAATTCCATGTGTTATTCTTATATTTATATATTGTTCCTTAGGTCCTCTCATGCATAGGAGAATAGGAAGAAGAATCCAAGGAAGATATACAACCTAGACATTAAAAATTTGTGCATGTTCATGGATATATGTTTTTTTTTATATTGTGATAGGACCATAATTGGACATAGAGGGGTGGTTACGCAACTGTCGAGGCCATTATGAAACAATCACTCTTTAAAAAGTGGAGATTTTGTAACTTAATCATTTTCTCTTTCTTCTGCTTATTTTTTCCTTCTTATCCTAGTTATTATGATGAAGTAGTGTTTTTTTGGATCCCTATGGATCACACCTCCTGTACTCAGGAGGATTTTGGTCCCACAAAATCTTAGTGGAAGAGTACATGAGGAAATAATTCCCTCATTTTCTCCTTTGAGTACCACTAGGCTTGCCTTGGTGTCTTCTCCTTCAGCCCAACTTGTCAAGATTCCTATGGACCTCTCCTTATTTCCATGACCTTTTGTTGAAACACTACATCCTCCTCCAAATCAACCCTTGAATTAAAGATGCAATCCTCATGGAAGGTAGTAATTAAATTTTATCTTCCTCGTCCAACATAGATGGCTCATATAGGTTCAAATTCTTAGAATTTACTATTGAGTACATCTGCATGAAGTCTGGAAAAACAAGTCTAAAATCATTTTCTCCAATCTACTCTAGTATGGCGAAGGCTTCATACCGTAGTGGCTTAATTTTCTTTGCTTGAACTTATAGTCTTTCCTTGCTCAAGTATAACCAAACCTTGTTACCAACATGAATCATGTGTTATCTATGATGTTGATCATGTATAGCCTTGTAATTTTCTTAAGACTTCTCTAATTGTTCTTTCACCTTGAGATAGATTTTTCATATCCTCTCAACAAACTTCGTTTTTCTAGTCACTTATTAATCATGTATCTATCGTCCTTCTGTTGACCAAGCTGTAATGTCCAGTGGATTGGTAGGTAAATACCCCAAGTATATTTGAAAATGTGATTGCATAGTGGATGAATGTACTTCCCTATTGTAGGAATGTTGAATGTAGGCTAAGGACTCATCCAAGTCCATGGATATTTTTAGTATACCCTCTAATCAGTTGTACCAAAGTCCTATTTACCACCTCTATTTTCCCATCCATTTGGGGATGGAAGGTTATGCTTCTCTGTAACTTGGTGTCCATGTTGTCCCAAAAATTAGTCCAAAACTTCCCCAAGAACCTAGAATCTTTGTCATAAACAATAGACTTTGGCAAACCAAAATGAACCCATACATTAGCTAAGAAAATTTAATTTTCCTCATGTCCTTTTATTTCCTTTTTACATGCCATAAGAACACAAATTTTGCTAAATCTATCTACAAAAACATATAGATAATCATGGCCATGTTTAGACATAGGTAGTCCTCTAACAAATCCATAGAGATATCTTCCCATAGTCAAGTAGGGACCGGTAAAGGAATATACAAAACTTCCTTCCTAATTTTAGGCTTGCTTGTACAATAAATTTTACATCCTCTTATGAATTTAGATACGTCTTCTTCCATATTGGGCCAATATACATACCTTTACAAGTGGTTCATTATCTTTCCAACACCAAAACATCTTGATACTTTTAATTTATGTGGCTCCCTCATCAATAAAATCCTTTCTTCCTTCAACACACAAAGCTTTTCCCATTAGTAAAGTAGCTCATCTTTGAGATAAAATCATCAATACCCATCCTTTCATCCCCTTTTGATTGCAAATATTGATATTTCACCCAAAAAAAAATTCTCCAGCATACACCTCTCCATACACTTCCTTCATGAAGGGCTCAAAATGAGATATAGTGACCAAACTAGAAATTTTCTCCATTATGGGCTACCTAAGCAACATGTTTGCAACAAAAATTTTGTTACATTTCTTGTATTTGATTACTAAATGAAATTGTTGAAAGAACCCCATCCACTTGTAGTGCCTTTCCTGCTGTAATTTAGATTGTGCTTGTAAATATTGGAGAGGTTTGTGGTCAATGTGCACAATAGTTTCTTTACTCAACAAATAATGTTTCCATTTATTTATTTCTGAACTAGTGCATACATTTCTTTATCATATATTGAATATCCCTTAACTACTAAAGTGAAAGTTTCATAATGATAGCATACTAGTTTACCTCCATGTAGCAACATTTCTCCCATAGTGTAATCACTGGCATATGTCTCTACCTCAAAGGGATGCTGAAAATTAGGAAGATAAAGTATTAAAGAAATCCTGGTCTTGTTCCTTACCCCAGTCAAACCCCTTACTCTTTGTGGACGTTGTGTGTAGAGGTTTTGTAATAACATAGAATCCTAGAATGAACTTCCTCATGTATTTTATTCCTCCCAAAAAAATTCTATTCTTTATGGCACCCTTTGGTGTTGGACAATTGGTGATGGCTTCCACCTTCTTTTGATCCACTCATAGCTCTCCTCCTCCAACCCTGTGCCCAATATGGACAAGTGACTTTTTGGAAAATTCATACTTCTTCATGTTGCATAGCATTTGTTTCTCCTTGAGAACTTGTAAGACTTACTACAAATGTGTTATATGTTCCTCCCATGTGGCACTAAAAATCATAATATCATCCAAATATACAATGACATATGTATCTATGAACTCCCACAATACATCATTCATTAATATCATAAATGTATCGGGTGTGTTACATAAACTAAATGGAAGTACTAACCACTCATACAAACCATATTTTGTTTTGAAGGTAGTCTTCCATATATCCTCCTCCTTCATCCTGACTTGGTGATAACCATACTTGAGATCCAACTTTGTAAATAAATTTTCATGCTAAATTTGGTCCAAGAGATCATCTATGCATGGGAGTGGATATTTGTTCTTTATGGTAATATTTTTCAAATCATGGTAGTCGATGCACATTCTCTAAGAACCGTCCTTATTTGGCACCATCACAATAGGATAACCACATAGCGAGGTGCTCCGGCATATCACCCCTTGGTCTAATAGTTCCTGGAGTTTTTTCTTTACCTTTTTATCTCCAACAAATATTTCATGTACAACTTGATATTTAGTAGAGGGAGTCTAGAAAAAGATGAATCTCATGCTCTACTTCTTGTTTTGGTGGTAACTTTGGGAGTTTTAAACACTTCCGAAAAGAATTAATTATGGTATTAAAATCCTTCATCCCTTAGTTAGAAACATCTATAATTTCTACCCCATATTGCATATATTTCAATAAAAGTAAACAAAATTGGTTATGATTTTCCTAAATTAGTCTCTTTTCTTGGTTAGCACTTACAATGGAAAGTTTTGGCTTACGCTAGTGTTCTCAAATGTTGTAAATGACTACATACTTGACCCATATGTATCGGTTCTCCCTCCTCATGAATATAGCATCGCTGATATATAAGTAAGGACTCCCAAAAATAACATAAAATGCATCAAGTGTTATCACATCAACTTCTAATACATCTAATATTGAGAATTGATCCCAAACTTGAACCTACATCTTCGTGTTACGGATTTATACACCCTTCTTCACCCATCCCAAAGGATAAGGATATGGATTCTCATAAGTCTCTAGACCAATATTCTTTACAACCACATTAGGAATAAAATTAGATTGAGAAGCAATATCAACCATAAAATTTACCTTAGTCCTCTTAATCTGAATTTTGATTTGGAATAGCTTACTCATTTCTTCCTCTTGTTCTAGGTTTTCCATGTTGGTGGTTGTGCATCCCAATTGATACTATTGATTACATTATGGACATTATTATGGTTTTGATTTAGTACGATGTTAGATGTTGGACCATGGATTATTGTTGATCTGATTTAGTTATGATGCATGATGATTATTAGAGACACTTCATATGTGGATGATGATATACTATTTGACATGGATATATTATGAATGTTGTTCGGACATGTGATGTTTGGATATTGTGAGTAGACCTAGAAAATGGACATTATATGATGATGATATAGTTGTTGATATAAATTGTAAGTGATATTGTTGATTGCCTTGATGTTGTTGTGATTCATATGTATAGATGAGTTTGTGATTATATTTATATCATGTTGGATGTTCTGATATGGCCACGAGGCCGAAGGAGGTATTTTTTTTTAGGTTAAACTATCACAACAAACATCGGGGGATTGGAGACCAACCACATTGGAATTCTAGATGAATTCAACAAGGTCACCATGGCAAACATGTTTTGTGTTGTGTGTGTGTGTGTTGTTTTTGTTAGGGATTCCCATGGGGGATTACCTTTGAATGTGACCAAGGGCTTTATGTATTTATTAATGTGGTTTCTTTTATTAATGTTTGCATGTGTTTATTTTGTGGTGCTTTTACCTTTTTCATTAGTTATTAAATGTTGTGTTAATGTTGTGAATAATCATGTTGTTAAAGTAAACAAATCAATATGTCATAAGAAAGTAATTAGTGAAGTGGTTGGATTTTGTATTAAATGTTGTAAGTATGTGTAAGTGACCTTGTAAGTGATGTGTAAGTTTACTTCTGAGTGTGAAACACTCCACCTTCTTGGAAATTCGAATTTGTCCTTGGAGGCTGATTTTGGAGGCTTGTGGGACAAGTAAAACTTGTCCCATACCTCTTAATTTTATTTACCAACCATACCTATGGTTGGAGGGTTGAATTTAGACCTTCTTTATGCATTTTGATATGACTAATTGTAAGTTTTAATTGCACTCTTCTTACATTTTATTAAATTCAGTCCTTATGGGGTGTGGGCTTTTTGGAGTGTGTAAGTTTATTGTCATATTATTCACCCACCTCTTTATTGTGCATTGGAGAATGAATTTGACTTTTGTGTTGGAGTTGAGGATGTGTGATGTGGCATCCTACATGGATCCACCTCATCCTCTTCTCTTCTCTCTTCTATAAAATTAGAACTCCTTGCTTTGTTTTGGGTTGTTGAACATTTTGCATACTTCCTTTTGGGTGAAATTTTTGTTGTGTGGAGCTCTTGCTTTTGGAAGGAGATTGGAGACCTTTGCATGCTTGTTGGTTGTTGATTTTGGACTGTATTTTGGCATTGGAAAGCTTGTTGTTTTGGAACTTAGACAACTCCTTCATGGAGAGGTAAGAGCTTGGCTCTTGAAATACTCTTTTCTTTATGAATGTACATGTTATTGTGTGAATGTTTTAGCATGTTTGTGGGTTGTTTGGGTAGACTGCCTAGGAATGGTGTAGGAGAAGGCTATGGGGAATCCATGTGGGGGCATAAGGGAATGCAGTGGCATCATAATTCATGTGGAGGGAGTTGGGATTGGGTTTCTACCTTGGAAAAGAAATGGCATTGCATTTCTTACTTTGTGGGGGCATAAGGAAATTTGTGGGGGGCATAAGGAGGGATTGTGGGGGGCATAAGGATATATGGGAGATGTTTTATATTGGTGGTCTATTATAGGTGGATACCCAATTCCCATTGGGAGGCATAAGCAGCTTCCCCATAGTTCCTTGCTCCTTTGGCTTGCTTGATGGAGCCTTAGTCTTGTTTGTATGTTTTAATGTAGTTGTAAACTACATTCTATTTTGAACTGTGTTTAAAATGTGAAAATGTTGCATGTGTGTTGTGGAAGCCTTGTTGCCATGGGTTGAATCACATATTTTATTGCATTATGGTTGGGGCTCTGGGGGCCAATGAAGAAGGATGGCTTCTCCTCTTCATTGGATGTCTTGGTTGGGTGGAGAGCGTTGCCTTTCCCTGCCTTTGTTGTGATCCAAAAGGAGAAATTTATGTTGTTGTTCTAGAGCAGAGGAGAAAGATAGTTTGATAGTTCCATGTGAAATGAAATCTCATTGTAACCTTTCCCACCTTGAAGTGGATGATCTATATATTATTTGTAATGGAAAGATACTTTGTATTAAGCTATGAAAGTTATGTATTCCAAGTTGTGAAAGAGATATACTCTATTCTGATCATCTGAAAGAAAGAAATTGGAAATCTGTTATTTGCATTCAAGGAATTGAAAGATGTAAAGTTGTATTGTTTTTTTTTTGAAATCAATAAAGGATTGCAATACTTTTCTTCAATTTGCATTGTTGCATTGAAATTGATCATCAATTTGTGATTTGAAACCTCTGTTTGGAAAATTGAAAGAGGAATACGTATGAAGGAAATATATGGAACTCTGTTCTTTTGAAATATGTTAAAATTAGAAATCAGACCTTGCATTTTATCTATTAAATGGTTTTTTTGTATCAACTAAATGTCTTAGGCTGGAATGGAAATGAATCTCCATATTTGGAAGATGAAAAATGATAAATAGCCCTTTTAAATCTGATCTCTGTTTTAAATTTTAAAACTGGAAAATACTTCTCTAAAATGCACAGTTCGAACCTAAAAACAATAATCAACATTGAAACATTAAAATCTAGCATGCTATGTTATCAATGTACTCAATTGGGCTAAAACACTTAGGAAAAATCCTTCAAACATTGCAAAATCGGGTCAAAACCTCTTACAGTCATTTTGTTGTCAAGAGATGTAAAACTTTAATTTGCAACTCAATTAAACCAATTGAATCTTGAAAACTTCCTAAAATACATCTAAGAACATTTCCCCATGTCTGTTTGACATGTTGAAAGTGAATGAACGGAAAAATTGAACAAAATTTATAAGTTAAAATTTACCATTTGCACTGTATAAAACTACATAGAACATTTTTAAAATTGACCCCTTAAACTTTATCAAAATCAAAAATTAATGAGCTATGTGCAAAGAGGATGTTGAGAGATTTCATAAAGTCCTTGTTTTCCCCAAAATTGAGCTCTCTATCAAAATTTATGGCCTTTTGAAGTTTTCTTCACTTGGCGTTAAAATTTTGGGAAAATTTTCCTTTAATAATGGCCCAAATTTTTCCCTTGGGGCTTAGGAAAATTTTTGGGAAAATTTTCAAAATTTTCTCCTCCCCCGCCTGGCCCATAGCCAATTTTCCCACATGGCACCATGAGGTGACAAGGGGAGGCGGATCCCCTTTTAACTTAGCATTTTTAAAAAATTTTTTTGGGAAAATTTTCCAAATTTTCCCGCCGCTCCTCCACTCCCCCCCAACCAATTAGTGATGCCACGTGGCATCACGAGGCATCGGTGGAGGAATGGGTTCCTTTTTCTTTTTATGTTTTTAAATTTTTTTGAAAATTTTCCAAGTTTCCTCCATTGTTTCCGTTGCCTGGCCCACACCAATGGGCTGCCACATGTGGCATCACATGGGTCATTAGGGATAGATGAGGGAGGCGCGAAGTCTTTGTACCCTCTTCCCCAAAAGGGCATTAAGTCAATTTTCTCCCCCACCACCCCACCTTTCCCATGCATTTGGCTTAGGAGATGCCACATGTGTCCTTGTGGACTCTCACAGAGTGTGGGCACAATTTGATCTTAGAATTTTCACCCCGCAGGGAGAATTTTAAAATGTCTCCTTAATGCCCCGCCTTTCCTCCTTTTCCGACTTCCCCGAGCTTTTCTTAGGGAGACATGTGTCCCTTGTGGACTTGAGACCATGGGAGCATGGAGGAAAATCATGATTTTTCCCCGAAAAGGGAAAATTTTTCCAAAGGTCTCCCGTGGCCGCCAACCCCTTTGGGAAAATTTTTCCCTAGGCCCGTAGGCCCGCTCTTGGGAAAATTTTCACCCAAGGCCCGCCGGCCCATAACTTGAAAAATATGAGGAGTTAGGAGGACTTCTTTATATCATTGGAAAGGTGAGGAAATTTCCTATCCAATGGGAGTGATTTAGGGAAATTTTGAATGTGTTAAGTATGAGAAAAATCAAGTTGAAACTTTAAGCTTGTTAGAGAGTGGGTATGGTGAGGAATTTCCTCTGAACCTAATTGAAACTTCTAACCCTAAATTTTGGACCTTATGACCTCTAATAATTATTAATAAAAAAAAGTATACTCTAGTAGATTAGAATTGTTTCAAAAACTGTTAGTGACAATTGTTTTCTTGTAACATGGTTGTAGATTCTTTTTAAAAAAAAATTATTCCATAATTTTCCTAACTAATCCTAGGTTGTTCTTGGATCTCAAGTGGGTTGTTTTTAGGGCGTTACACTTGGTATCAGAGAAGTGGTTCAAAATCTTGGACCATTGGGCACACTAGAAAACTTGAGACATGAAACTTAAACCTAGCACACTTTTAAATCTAGAAAACAACTTAGTTTAGAAATTACATATTTTAGTAAACATGGAAATTGAATAAAACTTAGAAAAATGAACTAACTCTCGCCTTGGTCTATGCAGGAGGCGCAGACAGGATGAGGGGAATTTTCACATAGACCCAGACTTACCACCACTAGATCATTGTAGCAGCCATCCTACCCCAAGATTTTTGTAGACTCTTTAGGATGTTAATGTCGCTCTACGCAGAGGATCAGTAGGAGGACATGCAGCCAGACATGATAGAGTCCCTTCCATTGAGGGTCAGGTATCTCCTCGACCCAGTGAGGAGCATGGAGGAGAGAACTCCCATGCAGAGTCAGCTAGGGTAGAGTCACCACAGAGGGGACAGGGTGACCAGTTTTAGAGACATAGAGAGAGAGCTCGGAGCCCTAGGCTTAGGGATGAGCATACAGAGAGACCTAGAGGCCGTCAAACCACAAGCTATAGATCACATCAGGGAGATCCTGAAGCTTCACCATCACATTATTAGGTGACATAGGTGGATTTCAGGAGGCCTAGTTAGTGAGCTTGAGTGGATGCTTCAAGCTTTGTCCTTGTTCTAGCAACATGAAAGCTCATGTTGTGATCCATCTATTCAGGGATGGAGCAGTGTATGGTGGAGGACAGAGAGTAGAAGCTCCATGTTGATTCTCGAGACAGTTGACTCAGGAGCTATTTGAGGAGAGGTTTCAAGAGTAGATATTTGTCATGGAGGTTCATACAAGTGGATAGATGAGTTCATGACCTTCGACATAGGCATCTCTTTCAGTAGTAGAGTATGAGAGTAGTTTTTGGATCTACTCCAATATGTTGAGTACATGTAGGATGAGCAGGTGTGGATCCACAAGTTCATCGGGGCCTGAATCTAGACATCGGAGAGGTGTGGTTTAGATCCATTACCCACAGATTTTTATTAGTGAGGCCATTGAGAAGGCCTATATAGCAGAGGAGACTCGGGGAAAGACCCAACAGGCTAGAGACCGAGTCAGAGCCGCATACACAGTAGATGCAGGATATAGATCGAGGGTTAGCTCCTCCTCCTCGTGGTGGCTAGAGTTCTTCATAGTCATCATTTAGACCCCCAGTAGTAGTAAGAAAACAATAATAGTCCCCCACCTTATAGACCTCCACAGAGAGTTGATGCACAGAGAGGTCGGAGTATGGGGCCTCCTCCTAGGGGTCCCATCAGGACACAAGGTGGACCTAGAGAGCTCAGTCAATGGGAGCTCACCAGTAGAGAGGCCACAGTACCACACCAGCTAGATCATCAGGATCCACACACATAGACTTCTAGAGCACCTACTGGAGGTGCTACTCATTGGAGAGGATCAGGTGGTTGTTTTGGTTGTGGAGTTATGGGACATTTTTGAGAGAGACTTCCTCATAACCCTAACAACAAGGGTAAGACACAGATCTCAGAGCTGACTATTGGTGACATGGGACGTAGCCACATAGGATTTATGTAGTGGTTGAGAAACCACCAGGGCGAGCAGCATAGAGTATATTCATTGAGACTACAAGTAGCATTGGGGGTATTCCTACCTCTATATTGTTTGATTCTAGTTCTTTTGACTCTTTCATTGCACCATCTTTAGTAGAGAGTGAGATGAGGTAGTGGTAGTTAGGTAGGGGTCTTTTGTTGGGATGTTGAGATGGCTTCTAGAGCCAAGATCTCTGTAGACTCCTTAGTTAAGGAGTGTGTAGTGGATTTGGGACCTTTCACCACTACCTCAGATCTCTCGTATCCTTCCTTTGGGCTCGTATGGAGTCATTTTGGGTATGGATTGGTTATCTGCACACACAAGGCCTAGATGGATTGTTACCACAAGACTATATCTTGTGTAGATGATTTGGGAGTTGAGTCGGTGATTTCGGGGGTCAAGAGACCCATTTCTATTCACACCATCTCTGTTATGTAGCTTAAGCGGTGTGTATGATGGGGTTCATGATGATGTATGTTATTACAATTAGTGACAGATCAGAGGATGGGTCTAGTGGACCATCACTAGATGATCACCCCATTTTGAGAGAGTTTGCATGATGTCTTTCTGGGGAGCTACGGGGTTACCACCCCCACGTGAGATTGATTTTCATATAGATCTAGTTCTCAGGAGTAGAGCCTATCTCACGAGCACCTTATCGGATGACCACCCCAGAGCTCTGTGAGCTCAAGTTACAGCTTGAGGGCCTTTTGGAGAAAGGCCTTATCCATCCTAGTGTATCCCCTTGGGGTGCACCGGTGATTTTGTGAAGAAAAAGGATGGATCCTTGTGGTTATGTATTGATTACCACCAACTGAATAAAGTAACGATCAAGAATCATTATCCCCTTCCACGCATTGATGATTTGTTTGATTAGATGAAGGGAGCCACAATTTTCTCTAAGATTGATCTTAAGTCAAGTTACCATCAGTTGAGGATTACAGGAGGTGGACATTCATAAGACCACCTTTCATCGTATGAGATATGGCCACTATGAGTTCACAAAGTGGTGCCTTTTGGTTTGACTAATGCCCCCACAATGTTTATGAGTTTGATGAATGGGGTATTTAGGACCTTCTTAGATCACTTCATGCTCATCTTCCTTGATGACATTTTGATTTACTTACTCATGTACACGTGAGGAGCACGAGGGGCACCTTTGCTAGGTTCTTCAGTGTCTTTGGGAGAGCAACAACTTTTGGGAACTTGGAGAAGTGTGCATTCTTTTAGACAGGAGGTGCAGTATTTGGGTCACATCATTTCTGGGGAAGGTATCACCATCGATCCTTCCAAGATTAGAGCTATTATGGATTGGCCAACACCCACTACTGTGACTGAGGTGTGCAGACTTCATGGGATTAGTAGGTTACTATAGGAGATTTTTTAGGACTTCTCAGATTGTGCACCCTATCACTTCCCTTCAGAGGAAAGGGAAGAAGTTTGTTTGGTCAGATAGATGTGAGCAAGCTTTAGGACACTGAAGGAGTGTCTCACTACAACACCTATCCTTGCAGTACCGGATCCACATGGTGAGTTCTTTGTTTGCACATATGCTTCTTTAGTAGGCCTTGGAGGTGTGTTGATGCAGAGAGGGTAGAGTAGTGGCTTTTGAGTCTCAAACTCAAGGATTATGAGCTTAATTATCTAACTCATGATCTTGAGCTTGTGGTAGTTGTGCATGCCTTTGGTTTGATGGAGGACACTTTCTTCTTGGTAGGAGATTCACACTTAGGATAGATCACTTGAGTCTTCGCCACCTCTTCACACAGCCCAATCTCAATGCTCATCAGTGGCATTGGATGGAGTTTGCTTTGTGAGTATGATATGGAGATAGAGCATGTGAAAGGGAAGGAGAATGTGGTGGTAGATGCTCTCAGTAGATGGAGACATGTGGCTATGGCCACCTAGTGAGCACAGATTTGTGGAGTAGGATTCTTTTCAGCAGCTTCCTCTTGACAACTTCTACATTTGTAGTTGAGTAGAGATCGAGTCTCAGAGACCCCTCGAGGGGAATTTTGATGGTTTTTCTTTAGAGGTAGATGGTCTTCTTAGGCACAGAGGCTGGATTTATGTTCCCAGAGATGGAGGCTTGAGGCAGGACATCTTGGTAGAGGCACATCATGCACCCTATTCAGCCCATCCCGGGGAAGAAGATGCACGCCACCTTGAGACAGTTATATCATTGGAGAGGACTTTAGAGACATGTGGCCTAGTTCATGTGTCATGATGTTTAGAGTGCTAGAGAGTTAAGGCCGAGCATCAACATCCAGCTGGCCTTCTTTTCCCTCATGCTATATACCGGAATGGAAGTGGGACACCATTTCCATGGACTTCATTGTTGGGCTACCGATGTGAGATATCACCATGATGCCATCATGGTCATGGTTGATAAATTGAAAAAGTGGCTCACTTTTCTCTAGTGAAGACCACTTATATAGCTAGAGTAGTGGCATGGGTATATTTGGATGAGATTTTAGGTTGCATAGGATTCCATGGAAGATCATTAGTGACCGTGATCCTTTGTACACTTCCCATTTTTGGACTACCATGCAACATGCCCTCGGGATGAAGATCAATTTCAGCACAACATATCACCCTGAGACAGATGGAAAGATGAAGCGGGTGAATCATATTTTAGAGGACATGCTCAGGATGTATGTGATGGATCATCATTAGTCTAGATGGGAGGAGTACTATACTTGGTGGAGTTTTCCTACAATAATAGTTTTAGAGTTCTATAGGCATGGCTCCTTTTTAGGATTTGTATGGTAGAGAGTGTAGGACACCTCTTAGCTGGGACAAGTTAGAGGATAGGGTTTCTCTTGGACCAGCTTTGTTATAGGACATGGAGCAAAGTAGGTGGTTTGATCGAGGTAGAGACTATAGGAGGCACAGAGACAAAAGAAGAAGAAGTATGTGGATCAAGCATAGGACCGACCGTAGTTTTGATGTGGGCATGAAGGTGTTCCTTCGTGTCAGGCCACATAAGAGCCCTATCCATTATGGAAAAGGTTCTAAGTTAGCTCCTAGATTCATTGGTCCTTTTGAGATCTTGGAGCGTATCGGCCCTTTGGCCTACCATCTAGCATTGCCACCTAGCTTGTCTCACATACATGATGTGTTTCATGTTTAGTTCTTAGGAGATATATTGTAGATCCTTCTCATGTGCTAGATTGGACCTCATTATAGGTGTAGGATTAGGGGCAGGTGATGGTGGATCCCATTGCATTATAGATCGTAGGACCTTGGGCCTTCGAGGTAGAGAGATTGATCAGTTCGGGTGCAGTGGGACAGATATGACGAGACTGCAGCTACATGGGAGGATGCTACATTATTATGAGTTCAGTTTCCACATTTGTTTAGTGACTTCCAGGAGGAAGTCGAGTCTAAGGGGAGGGGGATGTAGTGCCCACTTCCCTTTGACACCTTTTGATATTGATCTTGATATTGTTGATTACATTATGGACATTATTATGGTTTTGATTTAGTATGATGTTAGATGTTGGACCATGGATTATTGTTGATCTTGATTTAGTTATGATGCATGATGATTATTAGAGACACTTCATATGTGGATGATGATATACTATTTGACATGGATATATTATGAATGTTGTTCGGACATGTGATGTTTGGATATTGTGAGTAGACCTAGAAAATGGACATTATATGATGATGATATAGTTGTTGATATAAATTGTAAGTGATATTGTTGATTGCCTTGATGTTGTTGTGATTCATATGTATAGATGATTTTGTGATTATATTTATATCATGTTGGATGTTCTGATATGGCCATGAGGCTGAAGGAGGTATTTTTTTTTTTTGTAGGTTAAACTATCACAACAAACATCGGGGATTGGAGACCAACCACATTGGAATTCTAGATGAATTCAACAAGGTCACCATGGCAACATGTTTTTTGTGTGTGTGTGTTGTTTTTTGTTAGGGATTCCCATGGGGGATTACCTTTGAATGTGACCAAGGGGATTTATGTATTTATTAATGTGGTTTCTTTTATTAATGTTTGCATGTGTTTATTTTGTGGTGCTTTTACCCTTTTTCATTAGTTATTAAATGTTGTGTTAATGTTGTGAATAATCATGTTGTTAAAGTAAACAAATCAATATGTCATAAGAAAGTAATTAGTGAAGTGGTTGGATTTTGTATTAAATGTTGTAAGTATGTGTAAGTGACCTTGTAAGTGATGTGTAAGTTTACTTTTGAGTGTGAAACACTCCACCTTCTTGGAAATTCGAATTTGTCCTTGGAGGCTGATTTTGGAGGCTTGTGGGACAAGTAAAACTTGTCCCATACCTCTTAATTTTATTTACCAACCATACCTATGGTTGGAGGGTTGAATTTAGACCTTCTTTATGCATTTTGATATGACTAATTGTAAGTTTTAATTGCACTCTTCTTACATTTTATTAAATTCAGTCCTTATGGGGTGTGGGCTTTTTGGAGTGTGTAAGTTTATTGTCATATTATTCACCCACCTCTTTATTGTGCATTGGAGAATGAATTTGAATTTTGTGTTGGAGTTGAGGATGTGTGATGTGGCATCCTACATGGATCCACCTCATCCTCTTCTCTTCCCTCTTCTATAAAATTAGAACTCCTTGCTTTGTTTTGGGTTGTTGAACATTTTGCATACTTCCTTTTGGGTGAAATTTTGTTGTGTGGAGCTCTTGCTTTTGGAAGGAGATTGGAGACCTTTGCATGCTTGTTGGTTGTTGATTTTGGACTATATTTTGGCATTGGAAAGCTTGTTGTTTTGGAACTTAGACAACTCCTTCATGGAGAGGTAAGAGCTTGGCTCTTGAAATACTCTTTTTCTTTATGAATGTACATGTTATTGTGTGAATGTTTTAGCATGTTTGTGGGTTGTTTGGGTAGACTTGCCTAGGAATGGTGTAGGAGAAGGCTATGGGAATCCATGTGGGGGCATAAGGGAATGCCAGTGGCATCAAGAATTCATGTGGAGGGAGTTGGGATTGGGTTTCTACCTTGGAAAAGAAATGGCATTGCATTTCTTACTTTGTGGGGGGCATAAGGAAATTTGTGGGGGCATAAGGAGGGATTGTGGGGGGCATAAGGATATATGGGAGATGTTTTATATTTGTGGTCTATTAGGTGGATACCCAATTCCCATTGGGAGGCATAAGCAACTTCCCCATAGTTCCTTGCTCCTTTGGCTTGCTTGATGGAGCCTTAGTCTTGTTTGTATGTTTTAATGTAGTTGTAAACTACATTCTATTTTGAACTATGTTTAAAATGTGAAAAAATGTATGTGTGTTTGTGGAAGCCTTGTTGCCATGGGTTGAATCACATCTTTTATTGCATTATGGTTGGGGCTCGGGGGCCAATGAAGAAGGATGGATTCTCCTCTTCATTGGATGTCTTGGTTGGGTGGAGAGCATTTGCCTTTCCCTGCCTTTTGTTGTGATCCAAAAGGAGAAATTTATGTTGTTGTTCGGAGTAGAGGAGAAAGACAGTTTGATAGTTCCATGTGAAATGAAATCTCATTGTAACCTTTCCCACCTTGAAGTGGATGATCTGTATATTATTTGTAATGGAAAGATACTTTGTATTAAGCTATGAAAGTTATGTATTCCAAGTTGTGAAAGAGATATACTCTGTTCTGATCATCTGAAAGAAAGAAATTGGAAATCTGTTATTTGCATTCAAGGAATTGAAAGATGTAAAGTTGTATTGTTTTTTTGAAATCAATAAAGGATTGCAATAATTTTCTTCAATTTTCATTGTTGCATTGAAATTGATCATCAATTTGTGATTTGAAACCTCTGTTTGGAAAATTGAAAGAGGAATACGTATGAAGGAAATATATGGAACTGTTCTTTTGAAATATGTTAAAATTGGAAATCAGACCTTGCATTTTATCTATTAAATGGTTTTTTTGTATCAACTAAATGTCTTAGGCTGGAATGGAAATGAATCTCCATATTTGGAAGATGAAAAATGATAAATAGCCCTTTTAAATCTGATCTCTGTTTTAAATTTTAAAACTGGCAAATACTTCTCTAAAATGCAGTTCGAACCTACAAACAATAATCAACATTGAAACATTAAAATTGAAGCATGTATGCTATGTTATCAATGTACTCAATTGGGCTAAAACACTTAGGGAAAAATCCTTCAAACATTACAAAATCGGGTCAAAACCTCTTACAGTCATTTTGCTGTCAAGAGATGTAAAAATTTAATTTGCAACTCAATTAAACAAATTGAATCTTGAAAACTTCCTGAAATACATCTAAGAACATTTCCCCATGTCTATTTGACATGTTGAAAGAGAGAATGAAGATCAAATTGAACAAAATTTATAAGTTAAAATTTACTAGTTCGCACTGTTAAAACCTACAGAACGTTTTCTTAAAATTGACCCCTTAAACTTTATCAAAATCAAAAATTAATGAGCTTTGTGCAAAGAGGATGTCGAGATATTTCCAGAAAGTCCTGTTTTCCCCAAACCAAGAGCTCTCTATCAAAATTTATGGCCTTTTGAAGTTTTCTTCACTTGGCATTAAAATTTTGGGAAAATTTTCCTTAGTGGGCCCGTGCCCAAATTTTTCCCTTGGGGCTTAGGAAAATTTTTGGGAAAATTTTCAAAATTTTTCCACCACCCCACCCCACATCCAATCAGAGGCTGCCACGTGGCACCATGAGGTGTCAGTGTTGGGACGGATCCCCCTTTTTACTTAGCGCTTTCAAAAATTTTTTGGAAAATTTTCCAAATTTTCCCCCGCCCGGCCCACAACCAATCAGGTGATGCCACGTGGCGTCACGAGGCATCAAAATGGGAATGGATCCTTTTTTTTTTTCATGTCTTAGAAAAAAATTTGAAAATTTTCCAAGTTTTCTTCCTATTCCACCGCCTGCTTAGCAATCAATAGGGTGATGACCACGTGGCATCATCACGAGGATAGGTGGAGGCGCGGGTCTTTGTACCCTCTTAGCCCTTTCGGGGCCTTTAAGTCAAATTTTCTCCCCCCCCCCCTCACCTTCCCTGTTGGCTTAAGAGATGCCACATGTCCTTTGTGGACTCATGGGGATGGTGGAGTGAAAATTTGACTTTTCACCCCGCGTGGGAGAATTTGAAAATGTCTAAATCTCCCGCTTTGACTTTCCCGCTCTTTCCCAGCTTGCCTTAGGGAGTGCCACGTGTCCCTTGTGGACTTGTGGACCCATGGGAGCATGGGTGCAAATGTGATTTTTCCCCTGTGTGGTAAAAAAATTCCAAAAGGTCTCCCCGCGGCCGCCAACCCGCCCTTTGGGAAAATTTTCTCCCCTAGGCCCGTAGGCCCGCTCTTGGGGAAAATTTTCACCCCAAGGCCCGCCGGCCCATAACTTGAAAAATATGAGGAGTTAGGAGGACTTCTTTATATCACTGGAAAGGTGAGGAAATTTCCTATCCAATGGGAGTGATTTAGGAAAATTTTGAATGCGTTAAGTATGAGAAAAATCAAGTTGAAACTTTAAGCTCTGTTAGAGAGTGGGTATGGTGAGAATTCCCTCTGAACCTAATTGAAACTTCTAACCCTAAATTTTGGACCTTATGACCTCTAATAATTATTAATAAAAGGAAAGTATACTCTAGTAGATTAAAATTGTGATTCTTTTAATAAAAATAATTATTCCATAATTTTCCTAATTAATCCTAGGTTGTTCTTGGGTCTCAAGTGGTTTGTTTTAACGGGCATTACAATATTGAGCAACATTGCTTACCTATGAAACTCTATAGTGTAATCCTACACACATTTACCATTGGTTTGTACAAAATAATTCAATTTAATCATCTAGTCAAGATTATGTCTAATAGGATAAAAATTTCCCTTGGCAATTCTTTAAAAACCTCCCAAGAACTTACAATAGGACCCTTTTTCTTTTCACAAGTGGGTAGATGGTTTTCCCACCAAATCAGAGCATGTCTTTTCATCTTGATACATGAAAAGGTGATCCTTTTGCCTCAAAGTGATATTATGACACTAAAATAAACCTCTAATTGGTTTAACCATTTATCTAGTAATTTCACATCTACTTATCCTTCAAATCTTTTAATATCAACTTTAGTTTCAACTTTAAAAGGAGCATGATCATGTTCTACCTTTCCCTTATCAACTGGAGTTCCTTCTTCCCACTCTTCCTCATTGTGGCTCTTTTCCATGTCAAATTTATTGTCCAAAGCTTAAACCACTGAGTCTATGGAGTCTTTCTTAACCATTGTTGTCCTTTTTTATTTGAGATTTCCCTTTGGTGTTGAAACACCCTATCCATAGTTCTTTCAAAGTATCTCAATTCTACAAACCAAGTTATCTTCTTCATTTTTTTCTCAAATCCTTTGACTCCACCTTCTCGTAGTTATCTCCATATCACAAGGTATTAATTATTCACTTTGAGAGCTTGTCACAGTCATATAAATCTAACAAGAACGAATACCACATTGCTTTGGATATTATTATCATCTTTGATACCAAAATGATCTGTAAAATTCTACTTTAAAAAATTACAAAACCACTCAATTGTTTTTCTTAGTTCTAATTTACTTGAAAATGATATTTCTGAAAGTTAGTGAATGAATTCTAGTGCTTAGAACTACTTGCAAAAAATAAAGATGAATATTTAAGCTCACAACACAAAATTTTATCATGGAAATCCGCAAAATTGATGGAAAAAATGGTCGGGAGGGAAATTGATCTTTCTTCCCATTATCATATTGGCCAATTAAAATAATACAGATTATAAGAAGCTAAAGGAAGACAACAAACATTACTTCCACCCTCTCTACTTGCTTTCTCTTTTCTTATGCCTTACTTCTACACAAAAATTCTAGCACCAATGGTTTTCTTCGCTTCTCCCATAAATGAATTATCAATTCCACATCCTCTTCTTATATTTATAGCTTGCTTCATATGTCCTCCCATGCACTGGAGAATAGGAAGAGGCATCCAAGGAAAAGACACATCCCAAACATTCAAAATCCATGACGGTTCATGGATATATTTTTTGTTTTATATCATGACAGGACCATTGTTGGACATAGAGGGGTGGTTACACAACATCCTGGTGACCACAGAGGGGTGGTTACACAACTTCCACTCTATAGAAAGTAGTGGTTCTATAACTTAACCATTTTCTCTTGATGTTTTTTTTTCCTTTTGATCATGGTTGTTCTAATGAAGTGGTGTTTTTGTGGATCCCTATGGATCATCTATGAAATTTATTTGCACTTGTTATAATAACATTATGTTGAGAACGTTTCATATCATGTTCCCATGTGTGAACTCATTTGGCACATGAAAGGTATAACTTCATCATTATATAAAGTAATTCATTTTATCAAGACATTACTAGATCACACACATACTTGGTATAGGAAGCATGATTAGTTGCAAGTTGCGGTGGATTATGAGTAGTTAATAACATAATTTTTAAAATAATTTGATATACCATAATTTTAGCAACAAAGTATCTTAGAACTTAAAGAACTCAAGAAGGAATTAATCAAAAGTGTGTGCTCTTATGATACACGGTTTAAAAAAATCATCTCAAAGATTTTATATGAAACAAATCGACTCAACATACACAATTATTTTTAGGAGGAATTATAATTCCATTTAGGTTTTCCCTCAAGAAAAAAACTTTCATCAATCCATGTGAGGCACTAGAAGCACCAATATACACTAAATCATATGGAAACATTGACACAGGAGTTATTCAATTCATGGATGCACATATTGTGTCTATGGTGACTCGGTTAGAAATGTTGATAGAAAACAATGATTAAGACATATGTAGTGGAGTATGGTGCATTGACTATGAGTTAGAATGGAATACTAAGAATACATACCCACCCAAAAGTATAAAAACAATTTTATCATCCTATGAGATATACAACGGAAGTCGCGATGTAAGAAATTTATCCTTAATACAATGTGTAATGTATAAGAAAGTAGTAACCTATTGTAATATTTTTGATGTGCATACACATGATACATATAATTGTCACATAATTGATCAAATCCATGAATCTTAATCACTATGAATAAGACAAGATACAGTGGATAACACTCTAGACAAACATGAAGGATATGGGTGAGGATGATGTGGTCAAGTTTGAGGTGAACATGAAGGTTGATGATTCACACTAATAACTTTCTACAAGTGTTGATCACTGGACCATTAACAACATGATTACCCAAGTATTCCGTGTATGTGTGTATTGTCAAAAAGAACACAAGGCTGAAGATTGCCCAAATCTATACATGCTCATGAAATAGAAAATTGAAAAGGGCATAGGAATTATTAATATTGTGTGTCAAGTAGTTGAATAACGTTAACCTAAAATTTTCAAGCAAAAACTGAACCTTCAACTAGAATCAAAAAAACAACATGAGGGATTTTCAACCATCTAAACACATCCACTCCATTGAAAAATACAACACCATTAGAAGCACATCCAAGGAAAAATTATCTTTATGTTGGGTAGAAAAAGGAAATACTTTAGGAAGTAAAATATATGATACAAGAGCTCCAAGGATAATTTGAGTTTGTAAGAGAAGACACATGACTACAAAATGAAAAAAATTAGAATAACACAGAAGATAAAACTAGTAAAAATGAGTTTCAAGAAGTATGTAGGATTTTGCACACCAAGGGTATAATACCATTGTTGAGTCAATGATTTTCATATAAGATTAGAAAGATGGTGTTATGAAAATCATTAGGGCAAGTCAAAAAGAGAAATGTCCACTTAACAAAAGTATAAGAGTTTGACCAAGAGATATTGATCGATTTTTGTATAGATGGATGGAATATAAACAATATTTGGTAGACATAGACGCGAATTCAATATCCTCACCGTGTAAGCTTGAAATAAAATGGGAAAACCTATGTTATGCCCATCTCTACATGTTTTTATGGAAAATAAGACACAATTAGTTCCTATTGAGTACTAAAGAATGTTATTATTACTATAATGGGGATAAATTCCCACAGATATTTTGAAGTGATACCATTGGATGATGTAAAAACTTTTCAATACTCATTGGATGATCATGGTGCTATGCCAATAATGTATAATTTTGGTTTTAAAATAGGTATATAATTTTATAAAATGAATCATAGGGAGTCATATTTTTAATGGACCCAAAATAGAGCACACCATACATTGAAAATGTAGAAGAGTACAAAGATTTAGAAAAAATATACAATATAGAGGATATATTTTTGGAGAACTATGAAAAATTGCTAGAAGGAGAGATAAAGTGGGGTGACAACCAGCCAATATCAAATATCACAAGTATGGATTGTGAAAATTAGGTGCATGGTTCATATAAATTAACTGGAAGACATCGTGATATAATTCAACATGCTCCAAAGATAGCAATTTATCAAACACCTAAGTTTGTATGAATAAATATTAGAAGGATGAGTAATGAGAAAAATAAAGTGCACTGACATTTGGTGGTGAATATGTGAAATATTTTATATGAAAAATGGAAATTTACATGCAACTTGAAAAGGTAAGAGTCAATTATCTAATATATTTGTTAAAAGGAACTATAGCGAGATGGTGGGATACTCATATATTGTTATTGGGTACATGGGACTAGTTAAAATAAGATATATGCATCATTTTTGAACCGTGTTCCTAAAAAAATTCTCTTTTACGCCTTTAATCCCTCTTCTAAACTACCCTCTTCAATGTATCAAAATGGTGATATTTGGGTATGATGAATTTGAGGAAAGAGATTTGGAATTGCACAAGGTAAAAGGACTCATGCTCCCAAAACATTCAAATATAAATTTAAAAATATTTATTCAAGCAAGAAAGATAATGAAATTTGGACAAAAAGAAATTTGGCTCATAAAGGTAAGGAGAAAGTTTGTGTGACAATTCAAAGAAAAAGTGATCAAAAATCACTTGAACATATATATATCTCATAAATCCAAAGAATTTATCAAAAAAATATAATTAGGAACTCAACCATAGGATAACCCTTTAAAATCTATATAGACTAATATGGGGAGTGATGAAGCACCAAAGCTAAAGCAACAGATTGATGACTAAGGGAGTGAACAAGAAATTACAAAAATTGTCAAACTTTTATGTGAATATGAAGATATATTTCCAATAGGATATAAATAAATTAATGGGTTACACCCATCATTATGCACAATTTTCCAAAGGAGAAAATCCATCAAGAAAATACCATACAAAATGAATCCTAATCTTTGCAACATCTTCACCACATGTGTAATTATACCAATGGACAAGTGATAGTGGGTAATTCCATTGTTTATCAGTATAAATAAATATGGGTGCATTAGAATTTTTGTGTAATGTAAAAATCTAAGCTTTGTTTTTGTTATTCACCCATTCTTGACACCTTTCACCAAAGACATTCTAGATGGGGTCGAGGGAATGGAACTATATAGCCTTACTAATAGATTTTCCAGATACCACCAAATTAAGATTGTGGAAGAAGAAAAAGATAAACAAACTTTGCAACAAAATGGGGATAATTTTCTTACATTGTAATGCCATTTGGGTTGAAGAATGCACCAGTAGTTTTCACATGCATAGTAGTGAAAACTTTCAAATATTTCATTCTCATTTTTATTCAAATGTGTTTATTGTAGACACCTAAAATTGGTTACCCAATTTGGTGTCCCTCACATTCATTTATCTTCTCGGGTAACCTGGGGCACGTTCATATCACCATGGCCCCCTTGGGGTATTATTCAATTTGTGATTTAAACACCTATCCTAGGTTTAATTCACCCCATTATGTTTTACCCATGAGTAATTAAATATTAACTACTCAATTACACCTTTTTACATGTATCCTAACCACTTATCTACCCCATATCTATTCTATCCATATATCCCCCCTATTTCTCCTCCTCCCAAACCAGAGCAGCGGGATATTTCCCGTATTTGAGGTGACAGGATCACTCTCATCTTTCTAGAAATCACTCCTTTTGGCCATTTCAGAGTCTGTTCCTTGATCGGCACCGACCGGTACTCGGTCGATGCCAATTTTTTGGAACAGCACCGATTTCATCTCGGTCAGGCACTGATTACAAATAGAGGCCCAAAACTTAGTTCTGGTTAGACAGTCAGATGGTGAGATAGACAGTGAGTTAGACAAGGAGAATGAGAGATTTTGAGCATCAAGTCTGAGCATCATCTATCAAGTGAGAGTGAATCCTGTCCAAACCAATCCCTGAGAGGAGTACCGTTACTCTACTCCTGCCACATCAACATCATGAGTCTTCATCGATCTCTTGGTGACTCTGTTCTGCATCCAGCACAGGTGGAGCCTTGGCAGTATCCTTACGACACTTGCAGATCAGCGGAGATCGATGATCTAGTCTCCACTGTCTATTTCTCAATCTTCCTGCAAATTTTCCCAAGTCGACGCTAATTTATATCAGTCGACACCGACCTACATCAGTCGACACCGATTTGAATCAGTCGATGCCGATTTTCCTAATCGCCGATCAGCCTGCAGACAGGTAGAAGAACTCAGGTAACAGTAATCCAACATTATTTTTTTAGAATTTCTTGTTTCCTGCTGCTTTCTTGTCTGTTGTTTAGATTCTGTTTATTACTTTTGATCAGAAAATCTAGTCCTTTACGTACATATTTTATCATGTATGCTTCTTTCCTTAATTGAAAACGTGGACTGACATCCACCGAGGGAGCTTATCGCTTCCTGGACCTGCTTTTCGGGAATTCCACCCAAATATATTTTAACGTGGTATTTTTCTGTCAAGCATCTATGTCTCATGGTTTCTTGGATCTACTTTGCAGGATTGCTTGTGTGTGCCCATCTTGTCTACATCGGCTTTCTTTTCCGTCTACATTTCGGATCTTGTCTATCAGGTATCGATTTTATTTGAGTTTTTCAAGGCTTTTGTGTTTAGTTTGGTACATTAACTTGGACAGGTAACAAGCGTGAAATTCTTGATCTACATTCTGGCACACCCAGTGGGACCCAACCAAAGTCCCTTATTGGTAAGTTCATCTCTTTTCCAGTTTTGAGCTTTGTTCTTTTTCTTCACTGATTTTTATCAGTTGTTCTTAAGCATTTCCTTCCATCGTTTCAGTCTTGCTGCTTTCATTTCTGAATTTGCAAAGTTAGATCCTTTTTTTTTTGCAAATCTCAATTCCAATTTCTATTTCTAAAAATTAGTAAATATTTCATTTGATTTCAAGATTGCATGTTCGATCTATCTCTTTATGCAAAATTGTTATTTCCTTGAAATTTTTCTAGTTCCCTAAATAGAAATTTTCATTTTGCTATTATCTGGATATATCTTTCTGGATTGGTTTGTGTGTTTGCTTAACCTTTTCTTGTGGAGCACTTTGCTTGTTCGTGGGATTGTTCGAGGGGAAGAGCTCAACAACATACTTTTTGAAGTCCACACACCTTAGAGAGCTAAATCTACAGGTATTTCTCTTTTACGGTGTTTTCTCCTTTTTAGAAAAAAAAAAAAAAAAAAAAAGACTTTGTTTGTTTGTTTTCTATCACATTCGAACATTTCGATTTTGGTGCTTAAAAAGAATTTAATCGCATTTGGGAAAGAATCTATTTGACTTGTCTTCATCGAAATCAAACACTTCATTTTTAGTGCTTAAAAGGAACTCTTTCTTCATCATTTCTGTTGTGTGTTTTTCATCTAGTTTTAATTAGGTTGGAAAATTTATCAAAATCGGTAGTGACACTATTTGATTTTTATTTTTCACCCTTGCACACAAAGCCAAAATCACTAGGTATAAAGCATTTAAACAAGAATTCCTCCCCTGGCCTCGCCTACTTGGAAGTGACATCCAAGAGGAAGAGCCTACACGCAGTACTCGGGCCATGCTATAAATTCACGGAAGTTCTAGTATATATTGGCAAAGCACCGACTCCCTTATCGCAGCGGTGTGTGAAGTGCGGGGGTAGGCACCTATATCAAGCCACGTCTAGGTCTTTATCTTGAAGTACCTTCGGGACTCCTCATGAAAAATTCCCCAAACCATCCTTAGTTTGGCTATACGAGTAGTTCCTATTCTAAAATCCTTCCTTAACATTTTATTTCTTAAAAGCATAAAAATTTAAAAGAGATAATCACCTACGCTGCTTGATTTGTCTGTGCATTAGTTAGGTCAATCTTCTTTTTTGATATATTTCTATTTTTTTATGATGGTCATCACTCGATTAAAATCTAGAAGAATGGATCAAATGACCCCATCTTCCTCTGAGATCACCACTACTGTGGATGTTTCGGCACCCCCCAGATATTCCTCGGGACCACTGTTAGTTGGTTCCCCATCTTGGTCATATAATCCTTTCTATCAGCCTAAAGCAATCCCTTCACGTCCAGCTTCCCCAGTCCTTCAGAAATATCATCTGCTTCTGACATAGAGTATGTTCCTCATGGGGACCCTAAATTTTAGGCACTCCTTGATCGCAATCCAGTAGCCCTTATGGACTATCTAGTACATAAGTCTATTCAAATATCTGATCAGGGACCACCAATCCAACAAGTTTATGATTATCCTTGTGAACCATCCCAGGATTTTGTAGAACAGTTGGCCTCCTTTTTCTTGCCTCGAACCATGGAAGAGGGTGGCGCACCTGTACCTCCTTTTTCTCTTCCACCAACCATGATGACTAGTTCTCAAATAGTCTTGCCTATTCCTAGTGCCACAGTTACCTCGGCTATCCCACAGCCTACTTCTGAGAAGTCTTCTGCCTTAGCTATAATGGGCTCATCTGCACACTCATGATTGTTGTTAATTCTTCTATGCCATCTATTGTGTCTCAGGGTCAGTATCTCTTGGTGAATCAACCCCCTTTCGTGAGTCAGTTGGTTCCTTCTTCTCATCCTCCACCTCATCTTTCTTCCAATGCTCCAAATGTGAGTGACCTTTACCCATCCTCTAGCATCGGCACCCTTAATAACCAATCCGGAAATCAAAAGCCTCATTCAGACTTTGTTCCCCACCATGTCCAATCAAGTCAACACCCATGTTCCTCAATCCATTCCGATTCAATCAACAAGTGTAGGAGCCCATCAATCACAGGCTCCGTCTTTCATTCAACCACCTTTTTCTCAACCGCCCGTCATCTCACAGCCTGTCTATACACAAGGCTCCTTCACAACAAATACCTCATCGTGCATCACCCAGAACACCTGGTTATTCCTCTTACCATCCTGTTAACCAACAGATGAATCCCCCATTAACACCACAACAAAATCCACCAATTGCTTCTTATATGGGACATACCAGCATACCTCCTCCTCAATCTGACATGGTCCAAATTCTTTTCAAAAAAATCACAGACCTGGAGGCATCCACCAAAGGGGCTCATCCCTCATACTCTTTTGAAGAAGTATGTAATGAACCGATTCATCCATCAGTGGCTTTTAAGCCTTATCCTCCCCAATGGGAACTTCCTAAATTTTCAAAATTTCATAGTCGGGAGGACCCTCAACAAAGCATCTGTGAGCATTCAAACATGCTTGCTACCTTATAGTTCAGGATCAGGAGCTTATGCTCCATACTTTCCCTATGTCTCTCGCAGGACCTGCTTTAGACTAGTATAATAACATTCCCCAACATTCTTTGTTTTCTTTCTCTCAATTGGCCCAGATGTTTGTTGAAAACTTTTCGATAAATATCACACATAAGATCTCGATTACAGATCTTTATAACATTCATCAATTTGATTATGAGTCTATTGCAGACTTTGTCGCTTGTTGGAGAGGGATAATAAACCAATTGTCTTTCTCCCTTCCTTAATCTCAACAGATCGAGTTATTTACTTGATCTTGTGCTAATCATATTTCTTCCACCTTAAGGATACAAACCTTTCACACATTTGAAGAAGCATTTACGATGGCACACAAACTTGAATCTCACGCCATTGAACAAGGGAAGTTAAAACTTCATTCTAAAACTAAACCAGATTTTTCTTGGTTTACAAAATCAAACCCTTCCACTTCTAAAGACAAGAATCAGGGATCCACCAACGCTATCGTATTAAAAACACCACGAGCTGATAACATTTCTAATCAAACACCACAGAAAGACTCTTCATCTTCTCGAAAAGGTCCCTCATCATCTCGATCTTTTACTTCATTGGGGGAATCATATGCCTCTATCTTGGAAAAAATGTTGGAAGTTCACATGATCGAACTTCCCCCTATTAGAAATTTTGATGAAAGCCAAGAATGTCCATTCTGGTATAGGGAAAATGACTTCTATCATTATCATAGAACCAAAGGTCATGACATTGAATGATGTCAGACCTTCAAGAATCTTGTCCAGAAATTCATTGATAAAGGCGAGCTCATTTTGGATAACCCAAATGCTCCCCCAAATCAGGTGCTTGACGTGTTTAAACAACCTTTTCCCAATCATTCCCGAACCATGATGCTTCAGGGTCTCAACAACCAAACACTCATACTATCAGCTTCATTTCCACTGAAGAATCTTCTTCTAAAACTGAGCCATCTGCGAGCACATCGATAGAATCAAAACCTCTGCCACTCCGCTAATCATTGGGATTCTCGCCATCTTCAGACAACCCATCTTTGAGTATTCCCACATTGTTGGAGATAGATTCACCTCCCTCTACCTCTTTATCTAATCTTCCATCTATGCCTGAGACAGTGTCATCCTCATCTATCTCATCGTCAGACATTCTTTTGATGCTCGAGACATTTACATCCCTTCGAGTTTCCACTACATCTACATCTACTGCTTTCTCCCATTTTCGCTACAACTATGCCATTGGTAAACATACCTATAGTTGTACCAACTTTGATGGAAGCGTCTTCGATTTTAACTCTTCCGTCTCCTTTCCCATAGTAGTTACACCCACAATTACTGTACCAGAAGTATCTCCCTCACAAGGAACTACTTCTTCATCATCCACTTCTTCCGTCATTGATACTATTTTTCCTATTAAAGGGAAATCTAAAGAAATAGTAACGACACCTACACTCTCGGTTCCTGAACTTAAACCGAGACAACTAAGATCTAATGATACATCATCCGTATCTCCCCATTTTCTTCCCCCAAAAAGGTTACAGTCACCTTATGCGGTTGAAGTTGTCACCATCCCTGAAAAAGGAAAACCCATATTTCGAACCATCAAGACTCTTGGTGCTTTCCCTCAAAAATCTCTCTCTACGCCTCATAAAAGATTGGATTTGTCTCATGGAGAAGGTATCTTCTTCTATAACACCATCAAAACCATCATCTTCTTCTATAACACCATCAAAACCATCATCTTCTTCTACAACACCATCTTCACTAATGCCTCATAAAGTGGATTTACCTACTAGAAAGGCATCACCTCTCTTATCAGGACCATCATCTTCATCCCCAAAAGACAGGGCACCTATTGTTCCTCCGATCAGACATACTTTGGGAGCTTCCTCTTCATCTAAATCGGCATTATCTAAATCATCATCTGTTTGAGCCAAGCAACCTTCTTTATTTCTGAAGACCATAACACTTGTTACATCTCCATCATCTTCCAAATCTATCCTAGGAGCTCCTCCACCACCAAAATCAATCCAGTATCACTCACTTCCATCTCAAGTGCCCAAGGCTGCTCCTCCCGATGTCCCAGGAAAGGTAAGACGATCCCTAAAAAGACTATTAAACAGACATGTAGGTTCTTTTACCTCGGCAATCTGTTGAGGTAAAAGAGGCACCTTCGTCATCTCTGTCCTCATCTTTGTCTACTGGATTCTATACTGAAATTATTCACCAACTTATCCAAGCTTCATCCATATCTCTTCCCCGATCAAACCCTATAATCCTAAAGGAGTAAAACCTTCCTGGTTCAACTCTGATTTGATTTGTGCTTACCATCGCACTCCGGGTCATGACACCGAGGGATGTAAAGCTCTTCAATCTATCGTTAACAACCTCTTGGAAGAAAGTGATCTTCTTTTGGAAGAGGAGGAGGAACAAGTATCTATTGTTGTCCCAACTTCATCTGAGCCTCAACAGTCCACTCAGACCTCTAGTTCTATTAATTCCACTATGGATGATCTTCCACCTTCTCAAATCGACACAATTCATATCACCACTAGAACCCGACAGTATGATAATCCATCATCATCTACAACATCTCGACCACGGGTTGTCATTTCTATAGCCCCGAAGGAACTCTTCCTTCCTCATCAGCCTCAAGACCTTGGGTCTCTATTCGTGCTTCACCTCGGGCTCAAATTCCTATGTCAGTTGAGGAGAGTGTTATGAAACAACTCACCCATGCTCGGTCAAAATGTCTCTTTTTGACCTCATTCAATCTTCTCGCAACATCGCCAGGATCTAATTGATAATCTGCGTCACATCGCTATGAATTTAGATGAGCCCCAGCCTTTGAGATGGTTGTTGGATTGAATAGACCATCAACCTCCATTTCTTTTGAGGATTTAGAGGCTCCTCTTTTTATCATGGTTCAAATCAACAACACTACATTAAAACGCACTATGATCGACAGTGGTGCTGCACTCAACGTCATTTCTTCCCACACATTTGAACAACTTAAGTTACCTAAGAATGTAGTGTCACCACCACCTTTCACCCTTCGATCATTTAACGATCAGCTGGTAGTTACTTTAGGAACTGTGGTCTTGCCCATTCGGGTAGGTAAAAAATTACTTCACGAGCTCTTTTACATTGTTGAAGGAAAATTCCACTACAATATGATCTTAGGATGCTCCTGGATTCGTACAATGCATTGTGTCCCATCAACCCTCCATCGATGCTTAAAATATCAATATGAGGGAAAAATCTATACTCATCCAGGAGATCCTTTTCCTTCTGCACAATGCGACATGACCACAGGGTCTGCCCCTCTAAAGAAGGATGCTTGTTCTCCTGGCAAGGCGTCATCCTCTTCCTTACCTGCAACTAAATTACCGAATTTCCAAAATCTGGAAGAGACATTGCAGCGTTTCTCACTAGGAGAACTTCCTCTTCTTTCTTTTGACACCCATCTCAAGCCTAATGAGTATGGTAGACCAGAAAAACAATCGGAATATCAACCAGGTCTTGGTGGCATCATCACCATTGGTCTGCCCAATCAACAGACTAACTTCATTTGCGGTGGTCTTGATACACCTCACTATGCCCAGATTCTCCCCCTAGGGCCAAACCTTATTTAGCAGGGTTTGATTGTCTACAAAATCCCACGTTTGCAAAAATGTATTTATATCGATGCGCGTGGAAGGGCTTTGGCCTAGGAAAATATGAACAAGGTGTGCATGACCTCGCATCCATTCCAACTCTTAAACCACATCAAAAATTTGGTTTAGGATTTAAACCCCTCTCAAAGGCCACCATCACCATTCTTGATGAGCCTCTTTTCATTGAGGAACCATCTTCTCCCGTCAGGTCAGAAACATCATTTGATGAGGATGACGCCATTTCCATTCCGTCTAGAAAAAAAAAAAATTAGTCAATACCATTTCCTTAGGACCACTGACCTACAAAACTAATGACAAATCCACTTCCATACCGTTAATCTTCCCTGGAATAGTTGGAGATGATTCTCCCACTATCAACACTATCCACTGTGTGGATGATGACTCTGTCCTCACCTATCTAGGGGCAGAGGATTCCTATCTTCCTAAAACCATCCCTTCTGACACATCTACGCTTCTCAATGAAGCCACTGTCGATCTTAATATAGGGACTTCTAAAGACCCTCGCATCATTAAGGTCGGCCAATCTCTTAATCCACAGGAGTTAGGAGACTTCACCACTTTTCTTTCCAACCATCGTCAAGCCTTTGCTTGGTCATATGAGGATATGCCAGGACTCGATCCCGATATTGTGGTTCACAATATCGTTACTCTTCCCGACATCAAACCGGTTAAACAAAAATTACGTAAAATGCACCCTCGAGTAGCCCTTCTTGTTAAAGAAGAGTTACAGCGACTTGCTTTCAGCTAACTTCATCCAACCCATCGATTATCCACAATGGGTTTCAAATGTAGTACCAGTAACTAAAGCTACTAGAAAAATTTGAATTTGTACCAACTTCTGGGATCTTAATCTTGCTTGTCCAAAAGATGATTTTCCTCTACCTAATATTGACCAACTAGTGGATTTAACTGCAGGTCACAAGATGCTTTCTCTTATGGATGGTTTCTCTGGGTATAATCAAATTCTCATCACACCAGAGGACCAACATAAGACTTCCTTCATAACTCCTTGGGGGAATTTTTGTTATTGTGTCATGCCTTTCGGTCTTAAGAATGCAGGAGCAACCTATCAGCAAGCAATGACCTACATCTTCCATGATCTCTTACACAAAACTATGGAAGATTACGTCAACGATCTCCTCGGTAAATCCAAATGCCGTTAGGATCATCTTTTCATTCTTGCACCTCTCTTTGAGAGGCTTATTCACTTTTGTCTTTGCCTAAATCCATCTAAGTGTGTGTTTGGTGTTCTCACTGGTAAACTCTTAGGATTTATCATTTCTATTAGGGGTATTGAAGTAGACCCCGCAAAAATAAAAGCTATCCTTGAGATGCCTCCCCCTTCTAACTTAAAGAAACTCCATGAGTCTTTAAGGACGCCTTCAATCAGTGCATCGTTTTATCTCACAACTGTCGGACCGTTGTCAACCTTTCCATCATCTCCTCCATAAGAATGTTCATTTTGAATGGGATGAGCATTGCCAAAAAGCCTTTGATGATCTCAAAGCTTATCTTCTTTCTCCACCTGTGCTTACACCTCCACACGAGGGGGAGCCATTCTATCTTTATATCTCTCGTGGTGACCATGCTCTGGGAGCCATGATCTTACATCAGGATGCTTGTGGTAAAGAACAAGCTGTCTATTACATCAGTCGTACTCTCCATGAGTATGAAACACGCTATTCCGAAGCTGAAAAGTTGTGTTGTGCTCTCTTCTTTGCAACTTCTAAGCTTCGTCACTACCTCCTCAATCATAAAACTTACATTGTCACAAGTGTCAATCCACTCAAGACAATGCATGCAAAGCCTTATCATAATGATCGTATCACTCATTGGCTCATGCTTATGACAGAATTTGATCTCGAATTTATCCCACAAAAATCTATCAAGGGTCAGGTCATTGCAGATCAATTAGTTGATGCTCCTCTTCCAGACACTCAAGACCCTCTAGCTCAATTCCCCGATGAGTATATCCAACAAGTTTCTTTCGGTATTTCTCCATTTAAAGTAAACTCTTCTTTGATGGATCTAAATGCCACCAAGTGGGAGGTGCAGGTTTTGTTATGATTCCTCCTTGGGGTGCACCTATCCCAGTTGCACATAAACTTAACTTTGAGTGCACCCATAATATGGCTGAATATGAAGCTCTTGCTTTAGGTCTTAAAAATGCCATTAATCTAGGTGCCCACCATATCGACATCTTTGGTGACTCTGAACTCATCGTTAATCAAGTCACTGGTTTCTATCAATGCAAGAATGATATCCTTCAAAAATATCGCGATATCATTCTCTTTCAACTTCAATCCTTTGATAAATTCACTATCCAAGCTATTCCTCGCACTGCGAATCGATTCGCAGATACGATGGCTTCTTTAGCCTCACTTATTCCACCTTTTACCGAAGACTCGTGACTTTATGTGGCTGTGCAACGATTAGACCAACCATCTCATCTTAGGCAACTGACTTCAATCAATGTCGTTACAACCAATACACAAGACGAGTGGTATCAACACATTGTTGATTATCTATCCCATTCAGTGCTTCCTCCAGATCTTACTTCCAATGGTAGAAGATCTTTTATCCTACGCGCTAATCGCTATACTATTCTAGGCGGAATCCTCTACAAACGTGGTTTTGATGGTATTTTGCTTCGGTGCCTCAAAACCCCTGAATCATCTAAGGCTATCCAGGAGGTCCATGACGGTATCTGTGGTGGACATTTTAGTGGTTTGGCCATAGCTAAATGCATCTTATGCTTAGGCTATTATTGGCCTTCTCTTAATCAAGATTGTTGCGAATACACTAAGAAATGTGTCAAATGCCAACAACATTCCAATCTTACGCATATCCCTAGTCAAGCTTTGTAACCTGCGACAGATTTGTGGCCTTTTTCACAATGGGGTCTTGATCTCATCGGTCTTATCAATCCCCACTCTTCACAGTGTCATCATTCTATCATTACTGCCACAGAATACTTTACTAAGTGGGTGGAAGCTATTCCCCTTTCCTCAACAAAAGCTAAACCAATTGTTGATTTTGTTTATCAACACATCATTTGTCGCTTTGGTATTCCACACAAACTCATCACAGACAATGGTAAATCTTTCAAAAACATCGATTTCTAGAATCTGTGATGCTTTCAATATCAAACTCAACTTTTCTTCTCCATACTATCCCCAAGCTAACGGCCAGGCCGAAGCTTCCAATAAAACTTTGCGTAACATCCTCGCAAAGGTAACTAGTCGAGCTGGTAGGGATTGGCATTTACATATCCCTTTTTCTCTTTGGGCTTATCGGACTAGCATTCATACTCCTACTGGTGCTACTCCCTTCTCTCTCATCTATGGGTCTCGAGGCTATTCTATTGTTGGAAGTAAAAATCCCCTCTCTTCATGTTTCTCTCAGAGAATTTGTCTCTGATGAGGACTATCGTCAAAAGTGTCTAGCGCAGCTTGAGTTGTTAGATGAGCGGCATCTCAATGCTCTTGAACATCATCAAGTCTATCTTGAGCATGTTAAATGTGCTTACAACAAGCACTTGCAGCACCGTGACTTCAAATTTGGTGATCTTGTTCTTAAAGAAAACCAAAATGTTACTACACTAGAACGGAGTCAGCGTGGTAAGTTTTCTCCTAACTGGATGGGTCCATATGTGGTTACTCATAAATATGGATCTGGGGCTTACCGTCTATCTTCCATGGATGGTGTACCTAAAATGGAACCTATTAATGCCTTGCATCTAAGGCCCTTCTACTATTAAAATCTATCTTACATGTTCTTAGTCATGCAAAACAGATCTTTCATCCATCTATAACCAGTCATACCTTTTTGTAGTGATTTAGGACTATGTGGTTCTCCACGTTATGTCTTTTTCTACCTTAAAATATGAGTACCACGGCTCTACTCATGGAATTTTTCTTATGGATATGTTCCTCCTCATGGTAGGAACACCTTAATCACTTCTTCATTTGTCCCAAGTGTCTATCTTAATCAAATCTACTTAGGGCATGAGTACGCGTTTGTATATGTTTTCTTTCCCTCTATCTGATCTATCTGGTCTAAACTCAGCTTCCTCCCAACAACGACAAAAAAAAAAAAAAAAAAAAAAGATGCTATCCAAAATTCCTAAAAGATAGACTGATCCCTTGAAGGACAGCTATCCATGCATTATTAAGCAAATCAAAAGATATAGACCATACCCTTGAAGGATGGCTATCATTAAATTCAAGCTACAGACCGTTCCCTTGAAGGATGGTTGTTTCTCTCATGGAATTCCCAAGGAATTGATCAGCCTTTTCAGTAACAGACTTTATCTTCGGCCAGTTTGTTCACTTTTTAGCATCACTGAAAGACTTCCCGTATCGATCAGTCTTTCCACATCTAGCAAACTTCCCGCCTTGATCAGTTTTCTTTTCTGTCAAAACAAACATCATGAAGCTGAGATATAAGACCTTTTGTCGATCATATGGAGAACCCTATTTTTCCCAATATGAGCGTGTATTCTATCCTTTTGTAAATTTTGACCAGATACATACTTGCTTCTCCTTCCATTTACCTTCTAGATCTGGTTTGTGACTAGCTAGTGTCAGGTTTATTTTAACCTCATATATGGCCTTATATGCATGGTCTTTTGGTTTCCTATCAAAAGTCTCTATTTATGGTTGGTTAGGGACCTAGCTTATCATGATTTTTCTTATCTAGGTGTGTTTCCTTTATTTCCCATTATCATTTCTTATTCATCCAGTTAAATTGACATTTAACATGTTAATTTAGTCAAAATCTATCATCTATCTAATTTCATCTTATCTACTTTTTCCAAAAGAAAATATATCATAGCATGTATTATCAACACATGTGAGTCTATCTATCTATTTTTCATCAAAATTCAATTAAAACATCTTAAATATATCAAAATCTATCAATCACATCTATCCATCTATCATCTAAAAACATGTCCATCCAAGTTACACTTCATCTATCTATATCTATTTCTCATCAAAATTAAATCCACATCAACATCACGTCTATCTATTCTATGAATATCAGATCACATCTATTTATCATCTATCAGCATATGTCTATATCCATTGCAATTACGTTACATCTATCCATGTCTATCAAAATTAAAAGCATGAATACAATCATTTGACAAAGAAAATGATGAATCTCTATATATATACATGAGTATCTGTACAACAAAGAATGGGTGGCTTTCAATCAAGCCATCTATATCATACATCAAAAATGCCTTCAAATCGAGGCTACATCAATACATCGATACAAAAATATATCAATCTCTAAATCATAAAATCGATAGGTGGAAGACACTATCTCCTCCACCCTCCTCTGGACCAGGCTGTCTCTCCTGGCCGCCGCCTATCGAACTAGAAGCACCTGCTGCTGGGGGCCTGCCTCCACCTCACCCTCTCCCGGTGCTCCCTCCCTCTGACGCACCACTAGCTGTGGTTGTCGCAGATCTCCTCCTCACACCGTAACGAGGCACCTCAGGGGCATGCTATGCTAGGGTGTCCTCATAGTATCTCACCTCCGTAAGAGAGAGAGGCGATATTTACTCGGGCTCACTATACCATTGCTCGTAGTGTCGCTATTGGTGCTGCTAGTGGTGGCCCTCCTATGGTTGTACCCTGTGTCCCAGACTCTACGATGGTACCTGTATCACCATATTTGGCCCTGAGGGCCTCCTATGTCGATGGTAGCGATCCCTCTGTTGGATCATTGTATCTCACTCCTAGCGAGCTGTGTCCCTCTCCAATATCAGGGCATCCCTCTCCTCTGTCAGAGCTCTAATCTCCTCATAGGTAAACCTGATGTGTCTGTGTCAGCGTATAATGCTCTCCCTCCAGCCTCTCCAGTCGTTGTGGCTATATCCTCCTCATCGGCATCTATGGATGCTGGAAAGTGTCGTGGAAGCTCTGTCGAATACCATGCCGCATAGCCATCATCCACTCGGCATCATCATCACTACTGCAGAAGGTGGGGCCTCCCTCAATGGATCTGTTGAGATCAAAATCAGCAAATCTGTCTCTCTGTTGTCTCGTCTATATGGATGTAGGTGGTCAGCACTGTCTGCACCAGGCTGAACTATCTCAATACCCGTATAAATGGGACTCACTCCCACATATCAGGCCTATGGCCCCTAACCACCTTGCTCCGTCTCAACCCCACCAGGTGAGCATCCTGACTAGCCCATGTTAGAAATACCCGATATGGTCTCCAGATGACCTGCTCTAGTGTCAGCGTCCTAAAGTGCTTGGCATACCAATCTATGGATCTCCCTGTATCTCCCGGGGCCATGTCGGCCCACCATCACCGAAATCCATAATCAATGGCCCCCACTGCTGCTGGCATCCATGGAAGCCCGGATGGCCTGATCACTGCTATGTGCTCATATGCCCAGCAATGGAGCACAAAACTAACATCAATCCCTGTCCTCTGCAGTGGTATACATCCATAGCTCATAATATATCTGAGCTATCAGGGTGTCAGTAAATGTGAACACCTGTCTAAATTATAGGATATCACAAACACAATCTAGCAGTAATAATGGGAATCTCCCACCTCCTGAATCTGGTAGAGCAAAGTAGGAGATCACCATCTGAATCAATACTATACATCTGCTCCTGGCATCATCCTATCTGTACTACGAGGCTATCCTCACTGCCCCAGACACTATCTCTGACTCATCCACCCTATCCCCATATAACCGTCCTAGGGCCCTCTGCTACTACTCTCATGGCGTGATCTCAATAGGGTCCCGGTGATCGGCAACCTCAGGATCCTGTATATATCCTCGTGGGTGATAGTCATCTCACCCGTCCTGAACCAAAACATGCAAGTCTAGCTATCCCATCACCGTACTAGTGCTCACATCAGCTCTACGTCTCGCGGTACTCGTCGGTAGTACCAAAATCCCCGAGCCCAGGAAAACTCTAGGTGGCGCCAATCTGCATCAGTCACATCAGGGAGAATGGTCTCCAGAAGCTTGGGGATAGCATCCCGCATGTGTAACACCTCTCGTGCCTACATCCATGACATTAAGAACAATGTTAGCTTCCCATTTATCCAAATCAGAACATCAAAAACATATATTCTATCATCTTATCAGCATAATGGTAAAATCGGCGTCGATTTAATTAAAATTTAATTAAATCGGCGTTGATCGCAACTAGTCAACGTTGATTTAAGGTAATTCCGATGATCTCATATAATCAGCGTTAATTTATTCAATCGACGCCGACTGGGAGGACGAGTGTCAAAAACACTCTTACTCCTCATTTATGCCTTTTTTCTCTAAAAATTGAGAACCTAGTATGCTATTTTATGATAAAATTATAGAAGAAAGTTCGGCTAGGTTCACTTACCCCTGGTCATGTCCTCTTCCGCTTCTGACTACTCCCAGAAGCTTCCATGGTGCTCAAATCCAATTTTTGACTCTCTCTAAATCAATCGTCACGGTCTAACTAAATCGTTCATGTTTTCCGTTCGCATATTTATATGTGCTTGGTATGGTCGGCACCGATTTGTTTGGTCGACGCCGATTTTTATGGTCGGCGCCAATTAGTCTAGATTGCCGACTGATTAGTCTGGATCGCCACCGATTTACACCTATTGTTGCCAATCGGTTGCACTGTAGCTTTTTTCCATCTCCTAAAATCTTCTTGCCATAGTGTTGATGCTTGGCTTATTTATCTGGTCATTATTGTGCCCTGAATGTTGCCTTTTGGCACATACTTTCGATATTATCGTCCATTTCAAGCTTGTCCCCTGTACATGGGGTACTCACATTTTTGGCAGCTTAGAGTTCACGGGTCTGTAGGCACTCACGTCGTCTAATTCACAGACCGTTCGGTTGTCCCTACCAATGTATCTCTCTTTAGGTGCTAACTATTTTACAGCGCTCCTTACACTCACGGGTCTGTAGGTACTAACGTCGTCTCCTACGGAGACCATCTAGATTGCCCTACCAATGTGAGTTCCTTAGGTTGCTGCCTTAATGTTATTTTTGTGCATCATTAATGATCAGATCTACTCCAGACATCTAGCTGGGGCATCCTATGTTTTTATCTACCTTTTTCAAACTTGGGATCATTTGTTCTATCACCCATCCCCTCCCTAGTTTGAGGGGGATCACATCATCACGTTTTCCTCCTTTCTTCCACCTCCTTGTTTTTGTCTTGCAACTTTGCTTATCACAAGTTACTAGACAAAAAGGGGAAAAATGTAGACACCTAAAATTGGTTACCCAATTTGGTGTCCCTCACATTCGTTTATCTTCTCGGGTAACCTGGGGCACATTCATATCACCATGGCCCCCTTGGGGTATTATTCAATTTGTGATTTAAACACTTATCCTAGGTTTAATTCACCCCATTATGTTTTACCCATGAGTAATTAAATATTAACTACTCAATTACACCTTTTTACATGTATCCTAACCACTTATCTACCCCATATCTATTCTATCCATATATCCCCCCTATTTCTCCTCCTCCCAAACCGAGAAGCGTGGGATATTTCCCATATTTGAGGTGACAGGATCACTCTCATCTTTCAGAAATCACTCCTTTTGGCCATTTTGGGAGTCTGTTCCCTGATCGGCACCAACCGGTACTCGGTCGATGCCGATTTTTGAACGGCACCGATTTCATCTCGGTCGGCGCCGATTACAAATAGAGGCCCAAAACTCAGTTCTGGTTAGACAGTCAGATGGCGAGATAGATAGTGAGTTAGACAAGGAGAACGAGAGATTTTGAGCATCAAGTCTGAGCATCATCTATCAAGTGAGAGTGAATCCTGTCCAAACCAATCCCTAAGAGGAGTACCGTTACTCTGCTCCTGCCACATCAACATCGTGAGTCTTCATCAATCTCTTGGTGACTCTATTCTGCATCCAGCATAGGTGGAGCCTTGGCAGTATCCTTACGACACTTGCAGATCCAGTGGAGATTGACGATCTAGTCTCCACTGTCTATTTCTCAATCTTCCTGCAAATTTTCCCAAGTCGACACCGATTTATATCATTCGATGCCGACCTGCATTAGTCGACGCCGATTTGAATCATTCAACGCCGGTTTTCCTAATCGATGCCGATCAGCCTGCAGATAGGTAGAAGAACTCAGGTAACAGTAATCCAACATTATTTTTTTAGAATTTCCTATTTCCTACTACTTTTTGTCCACTGTTTAGATTCTGTTTATTACTTTTGATAAGAAAATCTAGTCCTTTATGTACATCTTTTATCATGTATGCTTCTTTCCTTAATTGAAAACGTGGACTGACATCCGCCAAGGGAGCTTATCGCTTCTCGGACCCACTTTTCAGGCAGTCCACCCAAATATCTTTTAACGTGGTCTTTTTCTGTCAAGCATTTGTGTCTCACAAGTTTCTTGGATCTACTTTATAGGATTGCTTATGTGCGCCCGTCTTGTCTACATCGGCTTTCTTTTCCGTCTACATTTCGGATCTTGTCTATTAGGTATCAATTTTATTTGAGTTTTTCAAGGATTTTGTGTTTAGTTTGGTACATTAACTTGGACAGGTAACAAGCACAAAATTCTTGATCTACATTTATATGATTGGAAATTATATGGTTTGGTCAAGGATCATTACGATAACTCATGACTTATGTTTGAGAGATGTTGAAATATGAAAATCTTCTTAAATTCAAAAAAGGTGTCTTTGTGACATCGTTTGGCATCTTGTTAGGCACATAATTTACAAGGAATGTTTACAATCATTGTTCATCTAGAAGTAAAAAATACACAAAGGGAATTACATGTTTTCTTAGGACATTATGGATACTACTAGAAATTTATAAAAGACTCTGCTAAAATAGTATCCCCCTGGAAAAATTGTTGCGTGTTGGAGTGGGAAAATGACTAAGTTTTATAACAGGCAGGAATGCGTGCACACGGGAGTAGAAGGAGCACATGTAAGGATGAGAAAAATTGTGTGTGAGACTACGCAGGATACAAGCAGTCAAATACTTAGCCATTTTCTCTAGGGATAGGCTAAATATATATTTGGAGTGATCAACATGCAAAAGATACCTCAACAAACAAGTGTTGGCTTTTTTTGGAGGAAGTACATGCAAACTAAAGATGAAAGTACATGTATGAGGTAGTTATTATTAGGTTAGTGTAAGTTATATTTATAAAATAATCTATTGTTAGCTCCTTTGTAAAAGCATGCAACTATTAATGCATGGATACTTTGAGCATGCATATTATTAGGAAATGCATGGGCGGTGAAGGGAAAGTCACCATCCCTATATAAACATGTCATACTTCATTGTATTAGAGACCGGTAATGTAGAAGTGGTATGTTGTCTATCATATTGGCACACATGACTCTGTGACCCTTTTTGGATGTATTGGTCGGTTTCTTGTTATGTTGATGTTTAATGGATAATTTTTACGGATCATGGTCATTGATGTGTCTAAATATGGAGATGTGTTTCTACAATTGATTTTAGTAATGGTTATTTAATATGTTCCTTATTATGGGTGTTTCTAATTGAATGTGTATGCAATGAATTAGTATGTTTATATAAATACTTGATCAATTATCATTTGAACTATGCATTCTAGCATCTTAAAAATAAACACAAAGGAGGTATATCATATCTACGTGTGCTTGGTGAGAATACACCTCTACTAAATGAGGTGTTAGCACGCATAGAATTTAGGTGAAATAATAGACTACATTTTGGTTTCGTCTACGATACCTCTTTTCAATTTTTTTGCTAGGATGTTTCATGTAGATGGTGAATCAACTAACTATTGAAGGAATTTAAAGTTCGATAGAAGATGAATAAGATACATTTACACAAAGGTATATCACAGGTCCTAATTTCAATGCATGATGGTGGGTAGAAGAGAATATGTATCATGAGCAATATGGGATGTTTTTAGCTTCTTTCCAGTAGAATGATATAATTGGTTGGCATCATATGTATTAGGAATCCATGAGGTTAAGGTTGAGGCTTTGTGCACATGGAAGATTACTAGAATCTTTTTATGCTGACTTGGATTGGACGAGAGTTGTAAACCAATGGTGGGCTAGAGTATTGTGAAATAATACATTAGAGTATGTTATTTCTACTTATGTGTGCCCTGAGGAAGCTGAATTTTAGTTTTTATGTGATCCCATAGGATCATATTTGTGCATTATACCTTTGGAAATTAAAATATTTATTATAGTGTTAGGTTTAGAGAGCCTTCTTATGGCTAACTAAACTCCCACTACACACATGGGTAGGAGTAGATGTGGTGAAGGATTGTACACATGGTGGCAGAAAGATAGAGAGAGGAAAAATAGATCAGATATAATGAATCGCAAGAGAGAGGAAATAAAAGGTAAGTTTTATAGTCAATGGTGTTAAGGAGAGAGATGGCTCACAAGGGATTTAAAGCTCTCATAGAAAATGAGGATCTGCAACATCTGGTTCTCCCAACATTGGGTAAGAATAAAAAAGAATCCCCTTCAGTTTTAGAGGAGAGCATCACGACCGTAGGTGTGCATAAAATCCCACCTAGCCATCCATCCCTTACATTAGGTGTTCCAAATCTAGTATTTATTGAGAAGCAAGCTAGTGTAAGTAAGCAAGTAAAGATAGGTAGATATCATTTTCCAGTGAATTCAAAAGGGCATTATACAAAACATATACCTATGGTAGCACGGGAAGCATTGTTGTTTGGAATTTTTATTACAGGTTGTTTTAGGAACATATTCAAGGAAGAATGTTGGCACGTAGAATATTGGGATCACTTATGTGAGTGTTGCGACCATGCGGACCATGGGTGTCTAGTTTAGTACTACAACTGGGACAAAAGGGATTGCATCAATGGTATGCAGCCCACCTGCAGGGGCATGGATGGATTAGGATGATCATGAGGATCAAGCAGATTAGGTGGATCAGGCGGAGGAAATATTGGTGGATTTTCTAGCTCTGGATCTAGTGGACAAGGCCTACCTCCCTAGAAACCCCCACATCAACCTCACCAACTATAGCAGACACCTCAAGTTTATTATGATATGTCTCTCCAATTTCTATAATATACACAAGTATTCAAGATGAAATAGAGAATGTTCACAAGTTTGAGTTACTATGGCACACTAAAGGATTTATAGCTTCGAGATAGGAAAGCAAGTCATTTTACTACTATTCTTTAAGGGCTCATGTACGGTTTGTACAAGAAGTATGACCCACATGAGATTGTGGTGGATTATAACACTCGTGCACTATATTCTTGTTAGAGTTTCACATTCTATAATTTGAGCAAAGAGCATCATCATGCTCAAGGATATTAACCATGGTTAATCTAAAAGTGTGTGGGAATATGATAAGTGATTCAAGATATTGTTGTCTAAACTATCTTATGACATTCATCCAAGTCAACATGCATAGTTCTTTGTTGGAGAGTTGGTGACTCCTTTCCAAAGAGCCTTATCTTATAAGACATATGTGGATCTATGCAAGGCTTTAGAAGGAAATTTACATGTTGAGGTAGTTAGAAGTGTTGATACTAGAGTGAGCCCATTCTTAGAGGTGTAGATTATAGCCATGGTGAAACAATTAGAGATTTTTATATCAATTTTACACATGATACATGAAGTGGTATATGGTGTATAGATTGTGAAGTTGAGGGAAATACTAAATATAGTTATTCATGTAAGTCATTGTATGATTTGTTATTATATTGTGAAGTCTGTCACCTAAACCATGATGTCTAATAGTGTCCTCTTTTGTAGGGTGAGTTTCAAAAAAAGGTGTCCATGTAATGTAATATTTGTAATTCCCATACTCATGACACTCGCTAATTGTAGATTGATTGATCACATCCACGAATCCATTGAGACAGAGTGCACCAAACTAGTGTGGCTAGTGGATCAAAGGAACAAGAAGGCCATAATCACGAAGGATGTAATAATGATAATAACAAGAATGGAGGATTTTGAAGAGGATATAGAGGCTAAGGACGCAGTGGTGGTAGAGGTACGTATGCATGAGGAACTTGTTATATTTTTGGGTCTTCTTATCATTATCAATGTGATTTCCCTCAGAATGTAGCTTTCTCATGGTGTGGGAAGCCACAAAAGTTAGAGGATTTTCCGGAGCTGTATGAACACAAGTGAAAGACTCAGAATAAGGAAAAGGGTGTAGGAATGATTAAGATATAGTGTATCCTTGATCATTGGATGCCTAGGAAGACACCTAATCCTTCTTTATAGAAAGTGATGGTTACCACATGCACCGATGTTGCACACACATGTGAGCCTTTGAAGGAAAAACCACTCATCACATGGGAGGAAGTAATACATGTTAAGTATCCAAATGTTGTGCACTAAAATAAAGTCTACCAAGAAACCATGGGAGTCATCAGGGACCTTCAAGGATAAATACAATGCTTGAAAGAGTAGGCGTATGAAAGGAATGAACAAATAACATTTAACTCCCACAAAAGGATGTGGATGACTTAAAAGAGGTGTGTAGGCTATTACACCAAGATAACATCATTCCTTTATTAGGAGAATGGCTACGCATAAAAATATAGTGCATGGGTGTTGAGTGTGTGAGGTGGATACTTCACGTGAAGCTACCACCTCAAGAACATTAATTTGATAAGGATATTACACTTGATGCAGTAATTGATGAGTGGTTATTACATAATATTCTCATTTACACATGTGCGGAGGTGAATGTGTTGACTCTGGATGCTTGGAATCATATGGGTGGACCAACATTGTAGCCATCTTCAAATGTGATGTATCTAGAGAAAAACTAGGGCTATGCCCATTGGGGTACTAAAGGATGCATATATTACCATTCAAAGAGCCAAGTTTACTAGAGACTTTGAGGTATTGGAGCTTGTTGAAGTAGACAACTTCCCAACATTACTTGGGCAACCCTAGTATTATGTGAACAATACAAATATGCCCTTTAATAAAAGGTACATCATTTTTGAGAATGATAAGTAGTGTGTATTATACCTTTGTTTTTGAAAATAAGGCGGGGCCTTATGTTGAACCCTTGAGTGAAGAAGAGATGAATCAAATATATGTACATTCAATGCCCGATCCAAAGAATGTAGAACCATCGAGAGAAAGCATTCTTAAGTGGGAGGAAACATGGTTTGTGAGTGACACTACTAGTGTTTCTTGTGATAACTAGGGACATGGCACGTATGAAATGGTTGGGTGTAGATTTAAAGGGTGATTCAAAAGGATTCTCGGGTTGTGCATGGTGAGGTGTTTATCCTCAACTCAAGTACCAAAATATAATGGTGAAGGGAAGCCTAATTAATTCTTGTGCGGTATGGAGACTCGGTGATCTGAATGAAGGAGATATAAGAAACATGTTGGTCCATACCTTATGCAAGACAACAATGTGTTGGTGGGTGATGTATAAAGATAACCTTTTAGAGTGGCGAGAAGTGAGAATCACTTTTTCCGCCATGTTCACTCAAATAAATGTACCTACACAAACATGTGCATTTCATGGGAAGTATCCTACCTCACATAAAGTGCATGAGTGTGAGAGATCATGAGTATAGGGTAAGGATGCCTTACCTCCATCACTTTGGCTACACAAGTTCTATTCTACATTATACAGATGTGTGCATGTATGGTATGTCCATACAAAACTGAAAAAGAGAAACCTAAAGCATATAGTAGGGAGTGTTGATGTATCCTAAAGCATATACCACTACAAGATGATAGAGTAGGTGACCATTGTTCCTATACCATATGTCACTAACCAAGTAATGTTTCATGATATAGGGGTGAATGATTAACATCTAAGTATGATAAGGTCCATTTGATTTGTAAACCCTTGGCAATCGAGTATGGACTAAGGAACTAAAGTGTGTCATAGGGTAGTGAGTGCATGCATAGAAGAAAATGTAATATGTGTGATGATAATAGATGACCATGTGAGGAGTATAATGTGTAATGTATGATGTATAGGATGTAATGTGAGATGCAATATATGATGTATAATATGTAATATATGATGTATACTAATGAGTGTAAGATGTGTGTGATGTAGTATGTAAAATTCATAGACCATGAAAGTGTTGTATATGTATGATGAAGACTAGTATGATGTGTATGTAGGATATGCAAATGTGAAAATGATGTAGTCTAAATGTAAGATGTAGGATGTAAGATGTATAGGTGTGCAAAGGTCAAAATGATGTAGAATAAATATAGTATGTATGATGTATGACATGAGAGGTATGAATAGATGTGGTGTGTAATACCTATTGTGCAATGTGTAGGGTTCATGTGTAGTAATCCCTCAACAATCAAGTGTGAACTGAAGCACAAGAGTGTGTCATCGGGTAATGATGATGATATAACATATGTATGACTGTGCATGATAAGATGATGCTAAGATGAGGTATGCGTGAATGCTAAGAGTGTGATGTAAAGGCGAGGTGGGGACCTATGTCAAGATGTAGTAACTATCATAGGAATGGGCCTATACCTATGTGTAGGAATAGTGGAATGATGTGGTCATGTAGATGGGGCTCAAGTAGGTGAGCTAGGAGTAGACTGTGTTTTGAGAAACATAGAATGTGACATGTTAGAAGGAGCATATGATATGCTAACTATTGTGTGAGGAGATGGAAACCATGAAGTAGATGGAGGGACACCATCAATAGTGATGACCTGATTATTGTGAATAAACTTAAGCTAAAAATTATTCATAGAGATGATAGATTGCAAGTGATGAATCCAATTGAGACCAAGAAGCATTTTGTAGCCATCAATAGTGTTACCATGAGGAAAAGCACAAGTAGTGTAAGAGGGACAACTGTAACATGAATTTTGAAAATGCCAAAGGGTTTATTGAAAGGGTACTCAATTCAAGATGAAGGATGGACGATAGCCTGGAGAACTAAAATGGAGCATGCACTAATAGGCCATGATGGGTGGTATTTATGTTATGTTTCAGATAATGAGTTATTAAAGATCTTGAGTTTATTATTGTCATTAATAGTTGTAGATGGTGGGGATTCTGGAAGCTCAATTTGACCATTGTCAAGTAAATCCTGAATGAGATGTCATAGTCTAAAACAATGATCAGTGGTGTGTCCAATGCATTGATGATAATCACAATAAGAGTGTTCATCAAAATTGTAACCTTTCGCTAAGATGGATCTATTTGAAGAGGAGATGGTAACGTAATAAGATTATTGTTGATTATTTGTGGTAGTAAAACACCCAGAGGTACACTAATCTTAGTAAAAGGATGTTTGTATGGTTGCAGTTGAAGTTCCTTATGAGTAGATACTGCGTTTATAGTATTTTTTCCATCTATGGGTTTAGTTATGGTAGGTTTAAATGTTGGATTACCTTAAAAATGTGTGGATGATGATGTTTTCTCTTTATACTTAAGTTTTCCTATTTCTAAGAGTTTAGTCTCACGAAGCTTGAGAGTTCGACAAATTTGATCAAACAAAGGAGAGGCCTTAAAGATAGGACTCTCCTGAAGAGGTGGCAAGAGACTTTGAATGAATAAGTCTTGAATCTCAGAATCTGCAAGTACATTAGACATCTTAGCTAAATTGTTTTTTATCACAAGACATAATCGGATAAGTTTTTGTTAGACCCTTTATTGAGTTGTGTAATTTGAGCATAGGAAATCTTAGAGCCCATGTTAATAGAGAAATGCATCAGTGATATGTGGCATGAAGGAGAATACGGAATGTATAGGTAGGTCATAGAATCAATGCATCGCATATTCTTGCAAACTGCAAGGGAAAATATTAGCTTGTATAATATGATAGCTTTGTATAGTCAAGGTATGCTACATGAAATGATCGGAGATGTTCTTGTGGGTCCTTATGGCCTTTAAGGATAGGTATCTTAGGAGATACAAAATTATGTGGCAATTTATAGGTCAATATGGCAGGTAATAAAGGGGTATGCAACAATAATGTAAAGTCTAAAGATGGTGTTGTGCATGAGGTAGCTAGCTGAAGTTGACAAATTTGGGTTTGCAAGTCCTGATATAAAGAGGTCAAATATCAAGAATTCAAAGAATAACCAAGGTGCAAATGAGGAGTACCAAGGTGAATGGTGGGAGTGGTGGTTGTAATAATGGGATTAGAAACATAGGTAGGTGGAGTAGATACTATGGAAGCATAAGAAGCAACTACAGAAGTGGAAGCATCACGATCTCTCTTAGCAGTGATTAGAGCATGCAAGACATTAGGAGATGAGTACGATTTTCACCCAATGCTTAGCATAATTTAGTAATATCATTAAGTTAATATTGGTCGAAATTGGTATCTTCATCGTAGGACTTCTCACTATCGGTTTCTTATATCTCATGGAGAAGAACGCAATAAGAATGATCGAGAGGTTTATCATCCATAGATGTAGTTTTATTAGCCATTGACCTAGAAGTATCATGCTTAGATGAAGAGAGCTCACAATATTGGAAAGATTCAAAATGACTTCTACGGGTAACGAGCATAAATTATAACAAAAATGATGTAATCCCTAAAATTATAAGAAATGAATGAAGATCCTATAATTATGGAGATCGGGTTCACCAAAATTATTGACTAAAAATAATATATATAGAGGATAGTTAATCTAATCTAGAACGACATGTAAATGTAGTAAAAATATATAGAAATGACCTAAGAAACTAATATAATGAAAGTAGAAACCCTAACATGTGAGAGGAGTTAGGAAGTGACTCATCGAATTAAATAAGATCGGTGGACTATGTCGTAGAAGTGACTAGAGAAATAGAAAGTAGGAACGCCCTGTGCGAGAGGTCCCAAAAAGGATGGAGTCAAACTATCTAACCGGTGGAACACTTAGAGAGGGAATGGGGTTCCTACATGAACTATGGTCTACATAATGGGTGCCCTAGTCTATGTAAAATATTTGGAACTGAGTTTCACAAGTCTGGAATGTGGTCTAAAACCCTCGTTATGTGTCGCATCAAATCCGTTACACTACTCCAGATGTTGCTAGTAAATAAAGATGTATAGAAGACCTAAACAATATCAAAAGAAGTATCAAAACCCTAAAAAAATAATGCAAATGAATGGATCAAACTAACCTCAACTGCCATAGTGATGGGCTTACTAACTAAGCGTTGCACTAAATGTTTGACCCAAATGTAGTTTTGGTGTGTGTGTGCATAATCTTCCCTAGGTGCTCTTATGCTAGTCGCACTTTGTGAAGTAGTGAGCAATAAATAAATGTAGAAAATGTAATAGAATGTGTGCATGGAATAGAATATAATCCCTCCCATATGCGGTGTGATGTATATGAACCATACTTTTACTTGTGACGGAGCTAATGGATGCAAATGATCTCCAAATGGATGCAGCTCTAGGTGGATGATAATAGTGACTAGTGCTTGGTCCCTCGTTATGGTCTCATAAATTTATATTTATAGAGTTCTCTTGATATAATTTCATAATTAACCCTAAAATGGCCTAACACCAAAAAGATAAGAAGTTAAAATGGATAGAAAGATCCCAAAAGTGGCGGGAAAGTGCAAAAAGGATCGGGGTGCCCCCAGTGGGACCAGAGCACCCATGGACAACCCAAGACTAGCCTAGGTGCCCCGATCGAGGCTGAAATAATGGGGGATAAACAAAACAGATTGGGCTTGTGTGTGTAAAAGGTCAAGAATGATTAAATAAAATAAGAGAAGATGGCCAAAATATGGGGTTAATTAGTACTATATTCACTCAAGAACCTTCTAAATAGTAGTATGAGACCGTGACTAAATAATGTCTAATGTGCATTATTTTGTGACTACAATAGTTATGCCATTTAGACTAAAAAATGCACCAAGTATTTTCTCATGAATTATTTTACAATCCTTTCAAGAATTTATTCATAAATTCTTACAAGTGTATTTGGATGATTGGATAGTATATGGCTTAGTCAAGGATCATTGTGATAATCGAGACTAATGTTTGAGAGGTGTAGGTAATTGAGAATCTCTCTAAACATAAAAAGGGCATATTTTCTACACCTTTTGGCACCTTGTTAGGGCACATCATTTACAAATAAGAATTATTGGTAGACCCAACCAAGATCATTGTGATCTTAAGATTTTAGGTGCCTACCAATCAAAGTGAGGTGTGATGATTTTTAGGGCACACAGAATACTATAAGAAATTTATAAAATGTTTTGCAAAGATTTCCCTACCCCTGGAAGAGTTACTCAAGGCTAAAGGAAAACTTATTGGGGTGACGCGCAATAGTAGGAATTTGAAACATTGAAGGAAAGGTTAAATTTTGCACCTATTTTGCACTTTCCTTTGTGGAACAAACCATTTCATGTTCATGTTGATCCCTCCGGCATGACGACGATTAGCACAAAGTGTTGGAAAAACCAAGAAAATCAATTTTGGATACCCCTATTTTCTTTGCAAGAAGGAATTTGACACCCATATAACATAATTACACCACCACAGAGCGTGAAGATTTTTCTATGATCTACACACTGCATAAGTTCAGACAATATTTATTGGAAACCATGTTTATTTTCTATACAGATCATGTGGTGCTCAAGTATTTTCTCAGCAAGCCTATTTTGTAAGGGTGCATTTGAAGGTGGATACTTCTATTTCGAAGTTTTACTTCACATTTTTTATTAAACCAGTAATATTAATTCAGGACCTCATCATTTATCAAGGATTAATTTAGGGTAGGATGTGTAGAGAATGAAGACACAATTCATAATGCACCATTATTTAGATTGAACCACACACCCACATATTTAGAAGAAATAGTTATTTTCTTGCACATTGTCCTAATGTCATAAGGGATGAAGACTTTGGAAAAAAATTAGCTTGCTATACGCGCAACACTTTATCAATTGATTTGTGGGGATTTGTACAAGTTGGGCCATAATGAAGTCTTACATCGTTGTGTACTTGAACATGAGTGTGGCGCTATTATGGACAAAGCTCATGGTGGAATAGTAGGATGGAATTACGTAGGTGATGGTACCACACGTAAAATTATTATGACTATAATTTGGTGGGAGACCTTGTACATGGATACCAAGTATTATGGGAAAATAGGTGATCATTATTAGCACCTTGGGAAGCCTAGAAATAGGGATGAGATGTCGTTGCGATCTATTACAAGTGTGGAACCTTTTGAGAAGTGGGATATTAAATTTGTAGGTCTTATTTCACCACCTTTGCACAACACTAGCTAATTCTACATTATTACTTATACATATTATCTTACAAGGTGGGTAAAGGTAGCACCTATGAAATATTGCAATGTAGCAACAACAACAAGATTTATATGGGAAAACATTATTAGTAGGTATGGATGCCCATTAAGCTTGAAAATTGATAGAGGAACTCATTTCTTGAATGAGACCATTAGAATTTTATTGATAGAATTTATGGTGGCACACCATAAAACTAATCCTTATCACCCACAAGCTAATGGCACTACAGAATATTTCAATAAGATTTTGGGATAGACCTTGACAAAAATGCATAATGTTGGAAGAAAAGATTGGGATGATAAAGTGTTAGGTGTACTTAGGGCTTCTTGGACCATTTGTAAAAGTTTGAATAAGGCCACACATTTTAAATTAGTGTTTTGAATGGAAGTAGTACTACCAATTGAATTTATGTTACCATCCCTGTGTATTGCGTGTACAGGTGGACTATATAATGAACATGATGTTTAATAGCACATTGAAAAACTAATGCAGTTAGATGAGAGGCACGCCATTGCATGTTGGAACCAAAATACTGAGAAGGTGAGATAAAAGGAATGACATGATAGGAACATTAAGAACAATACATTTGAAGTTAGAAATATGGTCCTTCTCTATGACTCTAAGTTTTCGTGCCACCTAGGAAAATTGAAGGTGCATTGGTTAGGACAATTTGTAGTAACCAAGATACTCAAATCAGGTGCATGTTAGTTGTAAGCACTAGATGACACCATATTTCCTGGTTACTTCAATGGGATTATGTTGAATCCCTACTATAAATAAATATCATTGGTGTTTGTAATAAGGAAATATTTCCATTTAGATTAGATTTCCATTTCATGTGTTTCTTTCCAGTCATTTTTATGCTTTGTTTTTATTTCCTTGTTTTTTTGTAATAAGTGTGCTTGCATGTAGGAAGATGATTACTATCTATTGAGTTCATGTACAAAGGACCATGCATAATTTTAGTGTGGGGTGAATTAGGAAGACACTAGAAATAGATCTAGTGGATGCTCAAAGTCAAGTTAAAGTAGATAAATATACACATGCAATGCGAGGAGAATGGTGTGTTAGGTGCATGGTGCACATGTTGGAAGAGTGGAATAAGGGTATAATAATAAGTAAGAAGGATGGTGATGATAAGGAAATTTTCATAAGGAAAACCACTTATGAATAATGGTCACAAAGTGTGGCATGAGGTAGGTAACGGTATGGTAAACTAGTTGGTATGAGGTGCATACGTTTATGTAATATAACACGAGGAAGAGCACGCGAGGAGGTCTACATCCGGGAAGTAGTGGGTGTGTTGTAAGGTTATGAAAAACTGCAATGCGTGAAAGAAAATAGTGAAAAAATGTGTAAAAGCATAGAAAACATATTTAAAGTTGTTGTATGGTGATATGTGATGAGCATTTAATGCGATAAAAATTTGAAAATCTATAAAAAAATATATCGGGTAAATTTATTTTTACCTTACATTGTGAAGAACTTGCATGTTTTCAAGAGTGATTATTGTGTGAGTTATTTTGAAATAAAGTACAAAGCCAAAGAAATTATTTAACCATATATAATTAGGGACATGACCTGAGTGAAAGATCTACTTTGGAAGAATGTTTGCAGCATGGGGTGGTGTGGAAGTGTATTTTCAAAAAAATTGAGCATTTTGGTTAGGGTTTGTAGGATTAGGGCACCAGTTAGAGATAAGTGAAATAAGTTTGAAGAGCTTTGTGCATGGTCAATTCGAAGCAAGAAGGTTGGGACACTTGAGATACGTCAAGGTAAAAATTTCAAATTCGATTCTGTGTGCAAATATGACACTTAGGAAGGAAGTAACCACATCATCTAAGGGAAAAGGAAAGGACATGGGCAAGGAAAATCCCATGATAGAAGACTTGCGGGAGGAATTGTACTTATATTTGTAGTACCTCATGTAGTGTTGATGGGAAAGGATTGGGTTTCCCATGTGTAAAAAAATATTGTAAGCTAATACAACCATCGTATGACTCAAATACATGCAAGATAGAGGTGGAGCTTGCTTGGAAGATGGGATAGAGGAATGTGGATGAAAATTCCATTTATGATGATGAGGAGAGCCTATTCTACAGAACACATGGGTGATTCAATTATACAAACTCCCTTATTTTGGAAATCCGAGAAATTGTACCAATGGCTCATGTTGTGCATCCATGAAGATTTATTTTACTTTTCTGGGAGGAGGATGCACTTGACCATAACATTAATAAGAAAGTTCATTGGCCTTTGGATCAAGGATAGAACTCCCACTAGATTTGGATGATGATGATGAAGTAAAGAAGACTACTACATATTTTCACTATCAATGAGGGGGACACGTAATGGATATTTTGAAGCTTGATAATCCTATTATCGAATGGTTATGCGATTACTAACCAAGTTGCATGTACAAGAGCGTTGGTGAAAAGTAAAAAGTGATGGATCCATGTTGCAAAGAAAATAACTGAAAAATAAAGTTTAGAATATTTTGTGCCTCATAGCTAAGGAGATCATTGAAGAGGTGTGCACATGGGATAAAATCACCTTTGGGAATATTTTGTTACTTATTGTATTTTCTGAAATTGGGGTGCCAAATGGGCCTAATGATAAAATATGGGAGTTCCTTGAGGAAAATACATCTCCCGAAGAAAGGTTTTTTTATTACACATGTGAAAACATAACTCCTTCATACAAGGCCAGAGGGGATAAATGCTACAAGAGGATGTGTGATGTGTTTAGGGTAAAATGGCACATTCCCAATGAACTACTTACGTAGTTGGAGGAATAGGCTAAGTTTTTTTCTATCAACATTTTTGCATCGATCGTTTTACTTTAAAGGAAGAAACCAAAATCCCTTAGTGCAAACTTCCATTTTCTTTTATAGCGCATTACTTCCAAACTATCATGAATAGATTCACATAAGTGTGAAAAATGAGGATTGACATGAATAAGGTAGACTATGAGCACCATACATTGTGTAAAAACTTATCTACACTTAGAAGAGCATGTATGAGTAAAGAATGATATCAAATGATATCAATATGTAAAATTGATTAACTTGGCAATTGTAAATGTGGTGGTTGTAAACATTATATATATATATATATATATATATAGGGTATTTGATGGGATATATGTAAAGGATGACCTAACCATCCTAGAAGAGCCTACGGGATAGAATATGGTAGGGTAGAAGAGAGTGTGCAAGGCCACCCCTTATGTTATTGGCAAGGAATAATTAAGTGAGGTTAAACCCCCATTCTAGAGTGTAACTATGGAGAGGATACCTACATGTAGGGATTCGTGAGCCAAGCATGAGTTTGAAGAATCAGCCCATGAAGAATAAGTATCCAAAGTGAGGAAGAAGTAGAAGGTAATGTCTAGTAAAGACATAGAGGAGAGTGAGAATCAAGAGGATGAGGATGAGGATGAAAATAATGAAGAAAAATAAGTGGCACAAAAATTCCACTGGTGCATACTTTTGAGGAATCGGATACATAAGAGTGTAACATACACCATGAGGAAATCCTTTTCATGGAGATAGAGGTAGAAGGGATTGAGGTACCCGTCACTTAGATTATGGAGGAAAGGTAGGAGCCTAGTGATGAGCGTAGGGCTGAGCATGTTACTGAACCTAAAGTTGAGTACTAGATTGAGAAAGAGGTAGAGTGTATTGTAGAACACATCGTGGATGAGGAAGTAGATTGCATAGGAGAGGAGAAGAATGATGATAAGGTAGGAATATGAGGTGTAGAAAATTCTCTTGCACTTAGCTTCCCAAAAGGGACCCAATGAAAGAACAGGAAGGAAAGACATATACCCCAGGGCCCTATGATGTAGTATGATACTGATCCAAATAAGGTGTTGTGTGCAAGATATCAAAGCACCATGGCCATTGAGGAATTATTTTGTTGGTCATTCTTCAGAAGGAGGAAGCCTTCTTGTGTACATGAAATATGCCATCATGGACATTTCAATCACACATAGAAGAGATGTAGTTCAAGTTTAGCATGAAATATCTAATGGAGACCTGACTTAAGTCCACACCAAGGGAAGCTTATATGATAGTAGATTCCCCTATGTTAACAATTGAACAAGCATGTAAAATGATTAATAAATTATCGGCGGACTTTGGAGTAAGGATTTTTTTAGGATTTATGCATCAGGAACCTGTGCAAGAAGATTGTAGAAAAGGATGAGGAGATAAGGAAGAGGGATAAAGATATCAAGTAAAAGGACAAGATCATTATGCAACTAAAGTTGGAAGTAAGGGAGTATAAAGTGAAGATGTGTGTAGCATAAAAAGGTAGAAAGTATCATAGATGTAATTGCACTTTCATGCCTAGATCTAGTCCCTCAAGATCAAAATACATATGAGTCATCCCTACATTGTATAGAATACCTAGTAGACATGATTGAACATAAAAATCAACCTATTTCTATATAATCCATAGAATAAGTGTTGATGTGGCAGAAACAGTGACAAGGAACAAGTCGAAGCACACCTCACACAATATGATGCATTGGAAGTGGAGGTTAAAGAGATTACACAAGTAGCATAATTTGTATATGATAATGTGATTAATTTGATCATGTTGTGGTCTTACTTGTTATTAGGGATGAAGTGGAGCTAAAATAATTCCAAGACAAAAAAAAAAGTAATAGGGCAGAAAGGGAAAAGATATTAGTCAAGGTAGAGAAAAAGAGGGAAGTGATAAATCTATTAAAACCTCACTCAAGGATAGGATGAAGGATATATTCCCACAAATCACATGCATGATGGATGAACTAAACGATGTAGAGAAGTGGTTGGAAACTTTTATTTAAAAACTGAATAGGAATATTTATTGTTTAACTCTTGTAGAGGTCCTTGACATTGTTGATAATGCACCAATGTAGGCATGTAAGGAACTTGAGGGGTGGAGGGAGCTAGAGAATATATTGATTAATAATTTTTCCATCCTTCTTCCTCCTAAGGAAACTTGATTATTTTATTCTTTGGCACAATCGATATTCATTGGTTCTTCATTCTTTGATTCATTATGAGTACTCAACAATTATTTTGTGCAATAATCTTTGGTGTTGTTGGGGACGGAAAACATGCCTAGTGTGGGGTAATGTTGGAGTGGGAAAATGACTAAGTGTCAGAATAGGTAAGAAGGTGCATGTGCATGGGAGTACAAGGATCACATGTAAGGATGAGAAAGGTTGCATATGGGACTACGCAGAGAACAAACAGTTAAGGAATTAGCCATTTTCCATGGATAGGTTAAAAATAGATTTGGAGTGATCAACACATAAAGGATACCTCAGCAAATAAGTTTTGGCTATTTTTGGAGGAAGTACATGCAAAATAAATATGAAAGTACATGTATGAGGTAGTTATTATTAGGTTTAGTGTAAGTTCTATTTATAAAATAATCTATTGTTAGCTCCATTGTAAAAGCATGCAACTATTAACGCATGGATATTTTGAGCATGTATATTATTAGGAAATGCATGGGTGGTGAAGGGAAAGTCCCCATACCTATATAAACATGTTGTACTTCATTGTATTAGAGTCCTACAGTAATGTAGTAGTGTTGTATTATTTGTCATACTATCATGCATGACTCGTGACCCATATTTTGGATGTGTGGATTAGCTTCTTTTTATGTTGATGTTTAATGGATAATTGTGGTTAGATCATGGTCATTGATGTGTCTAAATATGGAGATGTGTTTCTATAGTATATTTTAGTAATGGTTATTTAAAATTTTCCTTATTATGGTTGTTTCCAATTGAATGTGTATGTAATGAATTAGTATGTTTGGATAAAGACTTGGTCAATTATCATTCTGATTATGCATCCTAACATCTTGACAAACAAGCACAAAGGAGGGACCTAGTAGTTGTGCACACTTTGGGTGAGAATTCATCTATACTAAATAAGGTGTCAGTGTGCATAGAATTTAGGTGAATTAAAAGACTACATTGCACAAAATAGGAGAGTTTGAATGAGGTAATGAACTAGAAAATGTGTTTGAATAGTTGAAGGAAAAATTGACTCAGACTCCTATATTATAGTTTCTAAATTGGAGTACACCCTTCGATGTACATATAGATACATTGTCACATCTCACAATTTACTCCATGCTATTTTTGGCCAATGTTAATTAAAATTAACAATTTAAATCCTTTTTGGTGGTTTACGATACGCTTACATCTATAAGTAACCTAAGTTACTTATGAATGCAAGTGTATCATTTATTGTTATTGTGAAATTGTACCCTACTAGAGATTCCTAACAAGTGTACGGGTATGTGTGATGATACATATAGATGCATTGTCTATAAACTTAGTGGGATATGCAGACTTATATATAGGTAGCTCACCTATAGGTTCCCGCAAGCACACCCACATGTCGGTTAGACATGGCCAACAATGTTGGACTTGTGCTAGATCATCTAGCTTTTAAAACCTGGACTCTGCCTCCATGTAGGGTGGGCATACTATATGGTCTAAAGACCAAGTGTTATAATATATATATATATATATATATATATATATATATATATATGGTACATGTGCATAGTGGGGACTCCTTTGTTTGCATATGTTATGATGTTGTGAGATATTGGGGGACTTAGTTAAATAATTATTACTTTAGACCATGTGGTCTGCCCCAAGGTGATTATTTTTGTTTGGTTGACTTGTTAAAAGTTTAAATGTTTTCAAAAACAAAATACAATAATAAGGGAGGGGACCTCATGACCCCTCCACCCTCACCATGATGGGAATCCCCATGTATGCATCCCCAAATCTTAAGAGGGGCAGGTGGCTTCATCTAACGGTTGGCATTGATCAAGCCCACATGGGCTAGAAGAGGTTAGAGTTAAGTAAAACATTTTCATTCAAGATGGGAGGGAAATGAGGAGAAAATGGGGGCAAAGCCCTACCAAAATAAATACATGCCAAATAAATCACACTTCCAGTATACTTGGCACTCTGTGGAATGCTTAAAAATGAAAGGGTTTCTCTGGGTTGGTTTTGTAGCGATTAGCTAGAGGAGAAAGGGTTATAAAATTTGGAAAATTAATTACATCCTGGAAGTTTCATACAAATAGTGTAAGCATACTTTCTTCTCACTTTCCTTTTCTCTTCTCACTTTGTCCTTTCTCATCTTTCTCTGTAAATGGGATGATGGTTAAATTTTGGGTATGTATATCTGAAATTGATGTGTGCTTATTTTTTTAAATATTGATAGTGGAAATTGATGTGTGCTTATTTTTTAAAATATTGACAGTGGAAATTGATGTGATATTCTGTAACAAAAATGGGTACCTGAAATCATTGTGTATTTCTTTATAAAAAAAGGGGGGTTTCATGAAAACATTGTGTTATTATTTGTTTTAAAAAATGGTGCCTAAAATTGATGTGTGTTTCTATCTTGATTATCAAACTATAAATGGTTATTGGTTGCTTCAAAAGTTATCTATTCAATACCTTTAATAAATATGGGTATTTGAATAAATTTATTAAAAACACTTTTTTGTTAAAGTGGTAGTCATGAAGGGTTTTTGTTTGGGTGTAGATTCTCTAGAATCACTCTACCATTAGTAGGTAGACGTCTTCCCTCTACAAAGACTCGAGAGAATTAATTATTTTCCTTCCAGCATGTCGATAAAGCTGCTCATTGACCTGCAATAAAACCTAGGCAGTAGGATTTTATTTAATAGAGAGGGTTTTATTTAATGGAATCAATTTTATTCAATGATGAGTGAATTTCAGTTAAAATCTAAACTTTTTTGAATCATTTGACCAAACAACTCGGGGTTTATTTTAATGAACTCCAGAATTATATTAAATTAGGATTTAATGCCTATTGCAGACTTATTATAATAGTTGTATACAATTGTTTAAATGTTGTTTTATTCTACAGTTATTATATGAACGACTGAGTGTTGTTTTATTCTATCATTGTATATAGTTGTTTGATTTTCATTTTATTCTACATGTGTTATATGAACAAATGAGTGTAGTTTTATTCTATCATTGTATATGGTTGTTTGATTTCTATTTTATTCTACAACTATTATATGAATGACTAAGTGTTTTTTTATTCTATCACTTTGTATATAGTTGTTTGATGTTGTAAATATTTTCTTCTTTAGCAAACAGAGGACCGATTTAGTCTAAAGCTGCTTTATGGTTTCTTGAATGTTGTTAATATACACTTCATGAGTAAACATATGATTGTTTTAGTCTCTGACTCCTTAATGGTTGTCTCGAATATTGTTAATATTTACTTCTTGAGTGAACATAGGATTGTTTTAGTCTACAGTTGTTATATGAATGTTGGAATTTTTTTATACTTACTTTGTGAGTGAATGGATACCTCTATTATTGTGTTGGATTTGGGATTAAACATTATTGATGATTGGGAATTGTACCCTTATGGATATTTCCATCTTAATTAGATGTAAAATGTTAAGTCACCTTGTGGAACATTGTTGGAAATAAATTTGATTCATGGAAGTTATTTTTTTGGTTGTTAAAAATGTGATAATTATAATTGATGATATTAATTTCTATAATAGTTCAATTCTTGTAATCAGGATAATGGAATTTGTTAGATTTATTTCAATCTCTCTTATATCTTGAAAATTAATAAGCTGGTTTGAATGTAAGAGAATGGTGCAACGCGCCATTCCATACATTCATACCAACCAATTACTATTACTTACCTATGATCAGAGGCAGAGCAGAGCATAGGGAGTAAAAGCCATGCCAGTATAAGTGAATACTAGCCCATTACATCTACATTTACACGATGAGGAATTGCTAAGAAGAAGGTGGAGATGGAAATTGTTAACTACCGATTTAGGAGTTTGATTCCCAAATCGTAGAATGGAATTTAGTTATCTTTATGTTTTATAAATTGAAATAGAATTTGTTAATAAAAGGAAAGGAGTCCTTCCTTTGGATTATTTGATAATGATGAAAGGTGATTTCCATTTTGGCTGAATAATAATTGCCTTGGGTTGATTTTTCATTGTATGTCTAATTATACTTGATGTGATGTTGGAAGAAATATGATGTGGACGAGATGTTGTTTATTTTTACTTAAAAATTTGTTGTGTTGTAAGAAACAAAGAATATAGGACAAGTAAGAACTCTTGTCTAGGAATGAATCTTATCAGTCTAAAAATATAGTTGTCTTATGAAAGATAACAGAATTGATCTATTTATGGTTAAGACTCAAATTTGATAGTGGAGTATGTGAAATTAAATTGGAAGATGTTTTAATTAAATCAGCAAGTTGTTGTTCCTTCATTAAAAAAATAGGAATATTCATCTCTTTTGATCTTACTTGTGCCAATAGGGAAACTTATGTTTAACCAATGGATGTGTGACTTCATATAAATTCCTAAAGGATGTAATATTTTTATTTTATGAATGCAAGTCATAATCTTTGTTAAACTTATGTCATCAAAATAATCGAACCTAGTCTTGGCTATGCTTTGATTAGAGTTTATCCATCCACATCTCTTAAGGGGATTCAGATTGACCAACTCTCGTGAACCATTGTCAAGATGGATTTATGGTTCGAATGGATGGAATTTCTGAAATCCAAGCTGAAATGCAATTAATGACGTTGAAATAAATTGTGAACATAAGAATAATCACATGAGGGTCAAACTATGTAAGTTAAGTATGGTGCATGTCTAAATACCTTAGAAAAATTTACAATCTTACATCCCCGACCCATTGGGTCGGTTAGTTCAATATGAATTTGGGAATAAAGAAGTTATATATTCACTCATCATGAATAAGTTAAGGTTAGGGTCATACCATCAGCATAACCATAATGAATTTAGCATAAAATGGAATTTATGGGGCTGAGATATATCGTGTTGTGACTATGGACAAACTCTTATAGTTTGTGCAGACTTAAGAGTTGGCTTGAACACAAGCTAGAAAATTTGGCCAAAGTGATGAAATGGATGATTATGTCATTCGTCACTAATTCTGGAGTGTGGTTTAGTCGAGAACCAGGAAGGGTTAAATATTACCCAGATTCCGAGGTGGGAAGCACACATGAAGGAATTTAATCACGAGGTTTCTCAACTATTGAAAGGTAGTAAAATACTAAATGCTAAATATTGCATTTAAGCATTCATAAGAATGCAAAGGTGGATTAGGAGATCATGACAAGCCTTCTCAGCTTGCACAAGTATTTCTCATGGCCTAAATCGAGTCATGACGGGAATCTAGGGAGGATTAAATGATTACTCGATTCCTAGATGGTTTGCTCGTAATGATAAATTTTGTTTTAAAGTTTAAGGATAATTATTTTGAATGATCTTAGTAAAATATGATCATAGTTTAGAAGCTTAAAATCCAAAAAAAAATCTATTTCTTTTAGGAATCCTAAGAAAGCTGGTTGTTACATACATCGGGAATAATTTTTGGAGCAATCTTGGCACAACCTAGAGAAGGCATTGTTATCCAATTTTGTACCCCTACAAAATTGGAAAACTAAATTGGACTTAGCCATTTTACGAGTCTACAATGTTCAAATAGTTTTCAAATTCCCTTTATCAAATACACTGGTCATTGGCATTTAAAAACCTGTGGACCACTAAGGCTTAAGTCTTTGGTAGATTTAATATATTTCAAATCTACTAGACAAATGGGCATTGGTCCAAGAAGTAAGTGGGTTTAACTTAAACCCATAGGAAGCTAAAAAGTAGTTATACAAAGAAAATGGATCAAACCCACAACTAATCAAGGGAATAATGGTGGAGGTAGATCAATGACCAGAGATAAGACACATGGAGCCATTATGGCGGTTTCTAAGGTGATTACCTCATCTGGACTCTAAGCCTTGAAGTTTATCATGGTTCATACTTTTCAAGTCCGTAAGGTCATAAAAGGTCAAAGGGGTTATGTGGCACAATTCAAAAAGCTAAAAAGTTTCTAATTCCTTAGACTTATAAAATTTTATGCAAATATCCATGTGGAACCACCGCATTTGTTCACTTTTCAAGGATTGAAAAATGTGTGAAGGCCCATCCAATCACGAGTGAGCATGAAAAATGAATTCTAACATGTCCTCGACACAAGGGAAGCATGAAGCCATTTCATTAGCTCATGTTTTGTAGTTGTCGGTGGAAATGAAAGAAAGAAAATACCGACAATGTGAAGTGCATGGAGCTTTCTTATTGGCTCGCACTTCTCAATTTTCATAAGGATTATTCAAATTCTAACAACACATCAAAGTGTGGTTGTTTCTCATTAGCTCACATAGCCAAGGGTGCGAAATGTGAAGAAATGTGTAGCCTTCTTATTGGATCACATTTCTAAAGGGGTAGAAAGGGAGCTAAAGACAATCCATTAATGTGAAGGAATGTGAAAAAGTCTTATTGGCTCGTATTTTATAAAGACAAGACCTACTTTTTTTATAGCCAAAGCAAAATCCAAGGAAAAGAAGAAAGGACAGATGGAGACCAAGGAAGTAAAATCCTAATATCATGAACCAATAGGAGGCCAACAATTGGAAAAGTAAAATTTGTGTACACATGGGAAGAGGTCAATTCTGAACCAACTGGGATACCACGTGGTGTATATATGTGCTTCCCTGATAGACCAAAACTTCAAATGGCCATATCTTCCTCTATAGAGCTCCAAATCTTGTAAAATTGGTCTCATTGGAAAGCTCTCCAAGAGAATTGTAATTTTTGTCATCAAAATATTATTTTGGAAATATTTTATTAACACAAAAGGAGTAAATAATAATATGGGATATCAATTCTAATTACACGTAGTTCAACTACTAGATTACTTGAGCATGGGCATTGCATTCTCATTTCAGATCTCGTTAACGTGTTTTTGAGAATTTTGGTTGCCTACTCCTCCGAAAATTGTTCCTTTACTAGTTTTGGGTAGTTGAATCCATTAAAAAATATCTACAACCTCTTTCTCTCTATCTTCGATCCAACAAGCTATAAATTACAAGTGTTAAGCACTTTGTAAAAGGAGGGGTTTTACGAGAAGTAAAAGGAAATCTGTCAAAATTTTCCTACACACTTTTGTGATCTCGCATGCCTCATATTTTGATGTTTTGTAATTTTATTATCTCCTTGTGTCTTGCATTGTAACAAATTATGTGTCCCTCAAGTAATAAAATTCATTTTTGTGGCTCATAGCTTCCTATCATGTGCTCTATTGCACTTCTTTCCTTTTAATACAATTGTGGGTGTATTGTGCATATTTTATTCTTCTTGTAGAGGTCAAGTCTATTGTGCTTCATGGAAATGGTTGTTTGAATTTTGTTTTTGATTTTGGCTATTCTCTCGACATTCCTTTCTTCATTTTCACTCACAAGAAAGTCTCCAACCCTATTTTGGTGTTATCACCTCCTTTATCTTAGGATTTTTATTTTCATGTATTATCATTTCTCCCTAGTCCCTTGGATTCTTAGTTTAGGATTAGATGGATTCATTTCTAGCTTTATGATTAGTTTGAGTTGTATAATAGGAAGAGGAATTTGGCCTTCTATGAAGGTCTCTCGATTATTATTCCCACAACGAGAGAGACAGTCCGTGTTTCCTCAAAATTATTGATCCTTCATGATCATATCCAGTGGTGCAATTTTGAGCTCCAATGGTTTTGGCATGTGCGGTGGGACCACTTTGTAAAATATTTATATGTATTATTGCTAGGTATTGGTGTGTGACTTAGTAATTTCTAGCCATTGGAGGCTTTCTTATACACATATGGTGACTCCAAACACAAAATATATTGGTTTTAGCAATCAAAGTTTCTCAGTCCATGAGAAGAGTCCAAATAAGATCCATAACATCGAAGTATCTTTTGAATACCGAAACTATCATCTGGGAGGAGAAGAAGAGGAATAATAGTTCAAAGGTCACCTTCACCTCCAAATAGAACTCTTTCCACACCACCACCTAGTAGACCTTTCTTATAATCTACCAAAGTTCTCAGACCTATCATTATGGCACAACAAGCAAATCAAGGATTTGTTAACTTTATCGGTAATAGTCCTCTTTCCCTCAATTCTCGAATCCTATTCCATCATTCACACTCAAGAGTATCCCTTTCTTCACTAGGGATAATCAAACCACTCTAGTAGACCATATTCAAGAAATTGCTAATGTTTGTGTTATTCATGAAATTTTTAACAAGATGTGGCTATCAAGATTTTAGCTTATTCATTTAAGGGAAGAGCTTTGCAATGGTTTACGATTCGAAGTAGGATCAATTCATAATTGGAATCAACTGGGGACATCCCTTTGTAATCAATTTAGAGAAAAGGTAGATAATCTCTCCTTGCTAGAACAACTAAAAACTATTAAGAGGGCTCCCAATGAGCTCATGGTAGACTTCAATTTCAGATTTCAAAAGACTTGGGAGAGAATTCCATCCCTTGTAAGACCAACTGCGGAAGGTTTTTTTATTTACTTTTTAAGAGATTTAAATTATGATATTATTGTCATGGTCCAATCTATGGGGGTGTAACATTTCTTGGGTCCTATGTGTTGTCTCCAAATCACTACACCCTACGAATGGCTAAAATGTGAAGAGGACGTTTGATATGATTGGGACACATGAGATCACCTCTCAAGTTGTGGGACTTGGGATTGAGGTGAACCTCCAAAGAAGTCCAGCTTCCTCTTCCTAATATGAATGCTTTACTACTCCTAGTATAATAAAATGCCATCTAATCCTAAGCTAACATTTTTATGAGTTTTAAGGAAAGAGATTTTGCAGAACTAAAACTATACTAAGGATGGTGATGTACCAAATTAAGGGATGTTTAATATCTGGAAGTGTTAATGTGGGAGGGATGATTGCATAATTGACCACCTTCACCTATCACAACTTGAAAGGGTACAAAATACCAAAAACCAAGGGCATATGTTCCTTCCTTAAACTTGAGCATACATAAGGATAGATCGTGGATTCAAGCACACAATTAATTTATCATGAGGAAACCACACATGCATATGTCAAAAATCTATTTCTGCAACTAGGGTTAATGATTGCATAACTTAATACGAAGAAATATAAGGTTTTCACAACTGACATAAAATATAATCACATTATTCCTTCACAACATGAAATAGATAACTGAAATAAAGGTAAGATAATAACTCACACTAAGGAACCATAAATTCACAAAGTAAACATTGATTAACCATTCAACACAATAACTCATATTTTCAACACTAAGGTGTAACTATGAATATGATTAAAAGTTTTTTTAGAAATCTCTAAAGCACTCTTCCAAGCTTGAAGAGTGACTTCTACCAAAAATAATCTTACTAACTTGAAGCATTTAACTATTTATAAGTTCTCAGGCTGAGCCATTAAAGTCGGCCCCTTAACTAACATTTTTCTAAAAATAAAAATGTTACTAAATCAAGGGAACATACTCCCACGAAAATAGCTAATTTGTTACAAGGGTTTGACTCAGTCAACCCTACAACTTCAACCGATATAGAGCTTGAATATGACCCTCCATGGTTGCTCAGCTTTGGCTTTGTTGAGCTACACCTTCCTCTCCTACAAGTTTCTATTGTTCCCCTTCCCATATAGCCATTTAATGCTTATACTCAATGAATCACTTGATGATTCCCTGAATCTCTTCATCTCCAGGCCCACATGCATAGTGATTCACTACATCTACCATCTCAATCTCCTTTGTGATCCTAGCTGGCACTCTTCAAAGTTTATTTGTAACTTTCTTTAGTCTCCCTATGAAATTTTGGCACAAGACCAATCGGTCAATGGAGTCACTATTGAAATTTTTGGTGACCTCATCATCACGCTTCACCAAATCCTTGAAATTTTCCTTAATTTGATCTTTAGGAAGAGCATTGATGTTTTTGTTGAAGAATTTGCAATTAGCAATATCAAATTCTTCTAAGATGTCATTCAGAGCATCTGTGATTTCCACTCGTTTCTCCTCCAATTTCTTGATTAAATCCTACAATACTTGGCACCGAAATTCCATGGCCTTTTGGTATTCAAATAATTTTGAGGCATCATTGATCACCTCTTCCTGAAGAATCAAGTCGGGGTATTCTTCTCTAATCTCACTCCATGTTGCCAAATTTAAATTCAGATTATTATTATCTTTAAAAGGCCTCATCCATTTTGTAAATAGCAGCCTTCCCAACCTACAGATCATTATATATTTTGACAACCTCCTTGATTAAGGGATTAGCTTCCTGCAGAATTCTCTCCATCCATCCACTCACTGATCTCCCTTTTTGGCCTAGCTTCTCGAGCTCATGATAATAAATATCATCGATTGTAGACGAAATCGTCATAGCCATAGTAGTTGAGACTTCAGTAGATGGAGTGGGTTGGGTTACTTTATGCAACAGTGTAATGAGTTGCTCGACCTTGGCTTTGAGTTCATTTTTGGTGGCCTTATATTTGTCATATTTTTCTAAAAGAGCCCCAAGATCGGTGCGCACATCTTTCTTGGCTCCTTCATGAGTGTCCTTTCCTAATGAGAATTTTGAGATCCAATAATCCATAGTTGTGATTGTTTCATTAGTTTTCCTTAACGGGGTTGGCGCTTCTATCACCCGTTCTCGAGATAGGTTAACTATTAGACTTGACATAGTTCTTGGTCTCTTGGCATGTCTCTTGGGCATATGCTCCAATATGTTGAGATCTATAACATCTCCCAGAGGCACCTTCTTCTTTTGCTTGGGATTTTTCCTGAACATCCATTCCAGTATGGCTAAAGTTGATGAAGACAGAGAAGTGGATCCAATGCCGAAACATTGGTTAAAACAAGATCACTAGAAACACTGGTTGCCATTTGATCATAAGTAGCAATGATGGATGGTGTTGGTGTTAGGACAGCAATAGGAGTTGATAGAATGATGCTAGGGTGTATGATTGAAGAAAATGGGAGTGTTAAGGGAAGTGAAAAGGAAATGAGTGACCCAATATTTTCCCTAACTACTAGAACTAGAAGTGATGAGAATACTTGGGCCATGGAAGGGGATGGGAAGGAAGAAATTATTGTGGAAGTGGAAGGAAATTATGTTGGAAGTGACAATGGAAAAGGAGGAAAGGATGGCTTATCTTGTGTGGCACCAGGAGAATCACTGAATCCCACTAATTCTGTTATAGGTGCTGCAAGAGACATAACCTTAGGAATAGGTGCCTTAGAAAAAGAATAACCTCCAAAAAAAAATGAAATATTCTTTTCAATTGTAGGATCCTTTTGAGTCGACCTTTTTCCCTTAGTGGGTATTGGTTGGCTTATTGCTAGTAGAGCTCCTATATTTGTAGGTTGATCTCCCCTTTGGGTGAGATTCCCAAGGTGGCCAACCAACTGAAGGTCCTCTTTAGAATGGGTCCCATCATCTCTTTTTTATTTCATCATTCTTCCACATACCAATCAATCCATAACAGTGGTTGATTGGCAACATTATCACCCTTGTATGACGAATCCAAAACCTCATCACTGTCTTGCATGTCCTTTGGCACATCGGCCAAACCAAATTGTCGAACTTCATCAAGGTTAAATATTTCATAATCTCTTTGACAGATGATATACTCATCATGACAGTGAATCCATATATCCTCTAATTGGGGCACATGGGTACTGGACCAACCTGTCTCACCGAATTTTCCCCAATAATCAAAATTGGTCCACGGATGAAAAGTTCACAGGGTTACCTCGGCCATTTCTGCATCAACATTTTTAGCCCTGTGAATATTTGGGCAAGTGTACCTACCAATTGAAATAGGGAAATGCATTCCCGCTTTGTGACGCTTGTTTTGGATTCGATGATAATCCAATAATTGTTGAACCAATTCCAATAGAATCCATTTATCTGTAGGACACCTTGGCAATTTTCTTGGGGTACCTATGAAACCTGGAATTCGAGATATAGGTGAATGTAGGGAAATGAAGGTAGATTTATCCCTATTCCCATACTTCTTTGAAATATTCATTTTAAATCCTCTAATTATATAGTTCTTTATCAAAACGATAGATGATGAAAGAAAAAAAAAGTGTCATGACTGTGGAAATGCCTACTTCCCTCATCTAGAGTGAGTTGGGGATAAAAGTCATATATTTGGGAAGTGTTATGAACACCTTTGGTATTCAAACTATTAAAATCTCCTATAGTAGCATCAACATACACCAGAAAGGATGTCATGTAGAAATTCTTCGTAGTTGAAACCTTACTCAATTGATAGAAAATGGAGCTACTAATATGCTCCCCCCATCGGATAAACTCATTGTTCTTCTTGATGGTAGTGATGTACAAAAACATCCATTCCTAGAATTCCTTTGTAGAAGGGAGACCTGAAACTATGCTTAGTAGCACAATAAGATCACTGACCTCTTGAATAAAATCTGACCGATGCATGGTTTGGGTAATTTGGCGAAGCTCTTGGCCAGATAAGTTTTCATCATGATTTTTGAGCATACTTCCTCTTCCTTGTCCCAATGTTCCACTGCTAACTCTAGAAAAATTGTGGCATAATATTGAACATCGAGAAGTTTGAGTAGATCTTCGAAGAAGTCTAGGTCCAAATAGATTACTATCGTATCATCATTATCTCTGACTGACATGGAGTCTTTGTCAAAGTGAGTTCTGCGGCTAAAATGAACTCTGGCAATGCATGGATGTGGGAAAAGTGGTAGCAAGGGCAAGCCCACTATCATAGATTACCTGCATCCATGATTTCTTGTTTGGAACCTTTACTCTTTCCCAAAAATATGGAAAATCAATTTTCCCTAGGTCAATGTCCCCTATATTCCCTAAGTTAGAAGACATGCAGGAGTGAGGAGAAACCCCAAGAAATGAATACTTCATCTTTTCTTTTCCCTTTGAAATGGAAGTAGACATCAAGCCCTATGTTTTGGAAGCCAAATTTGGAGAAATTTCAAAAATAAAATATCTGAAAACCTGAAAGAAAAACCTCCGAAGTTCGAACTGAAAAGTTCCAAAAAGAAACCCCGAAGACAAAAGTTTCAAAAGAAATCTTTGAAAAATTTCTCCAAAGCCAAAATTTCTGAAAGAAATCTCTGAAAAATGAGGGAAAAGGATTTTTTCCAAACAATACTAATTCCCAAATCCTGAAAAATGAGAATTGTTGAGAAGAAGTATGAGAAACTCGAGAGGATATTTCAAACAACTCTGAATACCTAAAGAAAACTTGAAATGCAAAACATGGTGAACAAAGGATTTTTCATTTTGAAAGATACATGAGAGGAGACCAAAGAGAAAACAAATGAGAAGGAAACAAAAATAAAAGACCTTAAACCAAAAAGAAAATAAAAAAATCACCATACCTTGAAAAGGACGTCACAAAGTAAAAGAAAGAATGTTAGAGTAAAAAGTCAAGTGAAAATGATAGAAAAATGTGAGTTTAAATAGAAAACCCAATATTAATGGAAAAAACCTAATCCGTATGGAGGTAGGTGAAGAATTAATTGTGTAGAGGACTCCAAAAGTCTGAAACTCAAGTCCGAAAGTCTGAAATTTTAGACTTTTGGGGTTTCAGACTTCGGAGATTGGGAGATGAAGAATGCGAATTGGAAATAAAAATTTCTGAAACCCGAAAGCCCAAAATTTTAGAATTTCAGACTTTCAAACTTCAGAAGTTCGAAAGTAAAAATCTTTAAAATGACTCAAAGAATTAAACCCAAAAGCCCGAAAGTTTGAAATTTCAGACTTTCAGACTTCTAGACTTTGGAAGTCTAAAAGAGATTTAAACAAAATGGGGCCAAAAGTTTTGAAATCTGAAAGTCTAAAATTTTAGACTTTCGGGCTTTCAGACTTTAGAGATTTTAAAAATGCAATTCCAAATCGAGCAATTAAACTCAAAGAGAAAAATCTCCAAAGTCCGAAGTCAAAAATTTCAGACTTGTGTCTTGGATAATTTCATTGTACAAAGGATATATTTTTAAAAAAATTCTAACATATTTTCTTCAAGGTAGGTTAAATGGCTAAAAAATTTAGTGACCTCTAGGGAATGCTTACCTACTAAGCTTTGGGACTAGTAGCCTTAAGAAAATCATTGGACAAGGAGTCCTAAAAAGAAAAAACCAAAACAGAATACAAATAGAAATGGAAAAAAAAAAAATTGTGTGCAAAGCAACTGGAGGACATGAAAGGAACACTATATGGGTGGAAGAATCTCAAAAGAAAGATTTGAGATCTATCCCATTCACATGAATGGGTAATTATTCTTCGTTAAGTTTGGATAGACAAAATGAATTTTCCTCTTTACAACTTGTGATGATGTATGGCCCACTCCAGAGAGCGTCAACTTTGGCGTGCTTTCCTAGCTTGGCCCTGTCTTTATCCCATTTGAGGACTTGATCTCCCTCTTGAAAATGCCTGTCAAACACCTTCTTGTCAAAATATTTCTTAACCTAAGCCTGATGTTGTGTTAATGTGTGCATGGTTGAGTTTCAAATTTCCTCCAGCTCCATGAGTTAAGCAAGCCTCATTGTTAAGGCATCATTATTCATAAATTTGAGTTAATAAGCTAAGTCCAAGGAAGGTATTTCCAAAGAAAGTGAGATTTTTTTTTCCCTTCGTATACAAGGATGAAATTGAAACTCCGATAGCTTTTTAGGTGTTATCCGATCAGCCCATAGGGTGATCTTGAGCTGTGTATGCCAGGTTCTTTTATTGGCCTCCATTGTGCACTTGATGATTCTTATGAGATTCTTATTACTGGATTCGACCAACCCATTCCCCTATGGGTAATAGTTAGACAAAGTCTTGAGGTAGACTCCATTCTTGACGGCCCATTCACTTATCTTTATCCCAAGGAAAGCCATAACATTGTCTGAGATAACAGTAAAAGGAACACTGAACCTTGTCATCAAATTTTCCAGAAAATCTAGAACATCCTTTTCATTACTTTCCTTTAGGGCCACTACCTCTATCCAGCGAGTGAAATAATCTGTTGTAGTAAGGACCCATTTATGTCCCTCGTTGGATGGAGGATTGATCATCCCGATGAAATCTAATCCCCACTAAACAAAGGGTTGATCCACCTGAATGGGATGTAATGGGAGAGATGTCAGTCTCTGTTTTCCTGTGAAAAGAGCACACTCCTTACATTTCCTCACCTATATATGAGAGTCTTTGAACAAGTCTAGCCAGTAATAACTAGCTTGCATGATCTTAGTAGCGGTTGTTCATGCGAATAATGTCCTCTAGATAGGCCATTGTGAAATTCCTCTAATATCTTGTTCACTTGCTCTGGCTTGATGCAACGTAGAAGAAAACCATTTAAATCCTTTTGAAAGAGAACATTATCTATCACGGCATATGGAATAGACTAGAGACAGAAATTGTGTCTTCAAAATTTATCCATGTTTGGAGGATATACCCCCAAGAGAAGGAAATTTTGTATCTTGGTTTACCAATTAATCTGATCATTTCCTTCATTAGCATTCAGAAGCGTGACATAATCCATATCTTTGGTCTCCATCTCTATAGCCAATTGCTGACATAACCCTTTACCCCTGATAAGCTTAGTTACTTTAATGTGTATGTCATACTCCATTACTTTTGTAATCCACCAAGTGTGTTTCTCATTCATCTCTTTATTCAACAAAAACTCTTTGACTCTAGGATGAGAAACCATTAAGTGGATTTTTTTGTTAGAAAACATATGCTAAAATTCTTTAGGACTCAAATGACTGCAAATACCTACTTTTCAAACAAGAAATATTTGAGTTCGTATTCCTTAAGAGACTAACTAAAAAAGGAAATGGGTTGCTCCATCAGATCATCATTATGTTGAGTGAGGATTCCTAAAATACTTTCCTGACCTGCGAAAGCATATAGAATGAAATCCTGTCAAACTGGGATTCACTAGCGTGGGAGCTTGGGAGATAGCTATTGTAATGGCTTTAAAGTTTTATCTTCCCTCCTTCATCCATGAAAATGGGATATTATTTTTAAGCATGGCTGTTAGTGGTTTTTCCAATATTGCAAACTAAGGAATGAATCTCCGCACAAAATTTATAGTTCACAAAAACTCTAGAGACCTTTTTATGACTTGGGAGGGATAAGGACATAATTTTTAGAATCCTAGCTGGGTCGATAGATAACCCCTCTACCGAAACAATATGCCCCAAAAATTTCCTTCCTGCACTATGAAAATGCACTTCTTAGGGTTCAGTGAGACACCAAATTCTCTACACCTTTGAAAGAATTTTCTTAGATGAGTGATATGATCCTCAGCATGCTTGGAGTAGACAATGATATCGTAAAGGTAAACCATGATCATATCATTAATGATTTCTCTAAATTCAATATCCACGGTCTCGAAAGGTAGCCCCTACATTAGATAACCCAAAGGGCATCTTTTTATAAGTGTATGTGCCCCACTTGGTGGTGAAAGTCATTTTGAATTGATCAGATTCTTGAACCAAAATTTGATTATATCCTAAATATCCATCAAGAAAAGAAAACCTTTGAGCCCCTGCCACTGTTTGGAGGATTTTCTCCATTGACAGGAGAGGGTAGTGATCCTTCAACGAGGTGCAGTTTAGATCCCTGAAATCTATGCATAGCCAAATTTCACCATTCTTTTTCCTTACGGGCACTAGATTTGCTATCCAATAAGAATTATTGATGGGAAAAATTATGCAGGCCTTGATAAGCTTGGTTAGCTCTTTCCTCATCAATGGCTCAATTTTGGGATTGATTGGCCTCTATTTTTGACAAACTGGCTTGGAGTTCAGATCCAATTCAATAGTATGTTGAGCTAAGTGAGATCAAAACCACACAAGTATTTGTAGCTCCATGTGAAAATATCATGGTATTCCTGACATAATTCAATGAAATATTTCTTCTCTCGAATGGTGCATACTTTACCAATTTTTAAGTATTTCTCGCTTGCCACCTTGACTTCTTCAAAATCTTCTTCCTTGACTACCATATTGGTGCTTTTTCGTTTGGTCTGGTCATCGAATTGAAGATGGATTCAAGTGTAACCAGACCTTTTGGTAGTTTGTTCCCCTTCAACTATATAATTTGGTCACCGTAAGAATTGTGCATTTTATCTTGATATTTGGCAGCAAACTCTACCTCTTATTGTATGAAAAGGACAATCTTCTCATCACTATCAAATACCTGCCAGCTAGTTATACTATCTAGTACTACGAGATAGACTACCATTTTGACCAATGGTTTTCCTTCATTATATTTGTAGGTATATCATATTGGGAGCCAATATTTGCAAGCCTATCTACGTCTTGATTTTGTTTTCTAGGAACTGCGCGTGGATTCTAAAAGCTTCAAGTCCTCTATCGTGTCCTAGACACGATTCTTATATGATCTCAATAGATCATTTTTGATGCACTATGGGTTGTTACCTAATGCATGACCAACTCACTATCACCATAGATAGTCAAAGCTTTGATTCCTCTTTTTTGAGTAAGCTGAATTCCTTGTATAAGGGCCTCATACTGGGAAATTATTATTACAACTAAACTCAGAATCGAAAAGACAAGAAATATTTATCCCCTTCGGATAAATTAACATAACCCCGCATGAGATCCATTATTAATCCTCAAACCATGAAGAATAGCTGTCATAGTACCTCGGTATTTCTAGGTGTTTTAACCAACTGAGGTACGATTATTCTCTCTTCATGAACGTAATATGTACTTAATCTAGTTTCTTCCAAAAACAACAAACCATATTCTTCATTTTCCAATAAATCAGCATAAGGTTCATATTTATGATCTATACTTACCTCATCAAGAACTATATCCTGGAACCTCTTCTACAAGAGTAGTTAGCTCATGATCTACATCCTCCTCTTCTGGATCACAAATGGCATAATTACCATTTATGGGTTTGGCTATGTAAGGTTCCACATGATTATGACAGATTGGCTCTTCCCTTATAGTTACCTTCATACCATACTGAGTCCTTAGGATCATATGTGACCAATCGATGACAAAGAACCACCCTTTTATGTGGTAAAATCCCGTGATAAGAAAATGGAAAAGAGGGGAGGAAGATCAATAACGGATATGTCTTGTGTAAATGAAAAACTAGGACACGCATGGACAGTAAGCTAGAGTCCCTTAATGATTCCAATGGTCTTGACTGTAGTACCATCTAGCTGAACAACTCCCCTTAAAATTGGAGAATATGGGATCCCTAATACATCGGCAATTTGCTTAGGCATAATAGAACTATTGGCTCTGAATCAATCATATAATTATGTACCAAATGGTCACCAATGATCAGAGATATGTAAAATGGTGGTGGATTATTGGTGATGGGGATCCCCTTTACCTCCTGGTTGACACAAACTGGTGGCTATTATTGGCCCATGACTTGATGACTTATCAGTAGTACCAAATTTGTTTAATGCTTCCCTTAGCAAATTACGTTGAGAAGGAATTGAGAGTGCATCCCACATCGTGACACTCAAATTAGTCTTTTTCATTTTCTCTACAATGTTGAATGGGATTGCCCCAACTTTTTTGATACCCTTTTGGGTGTTTGGATCCTCCTTTGGGAAATGTTTATTGGGTACTATAATACCTATAGATCCATCTTTCTTTGTGGACTGAACGGTGGCTATGCCTAGTGATTTCTTCCCTGCATCCTTATTAACCAATGTTTGTGCTAAAGGTTGTGAGGTAGATGCCTGATCAGTTTTGGAAGGTTGAGGATCTATTGCCCTCTTTTTAGAATGTGTGTTTTCTACTACTGTAGAGGCATCTACATTCAGGCCACAAAAATCATCAGTCTACCAATTTAGTAGTGTAGTTTCATCAGGAGTAGAATCTTGAATTTCTTGGGTGGCTGGTCCAGCCGATGATTCAGGTGGGGTGGATATACTTTGGACCATAAGGGCCTAACTTAAAACTCCATTTGGGAAGAGGTTTTGATTATGGGGATGAGAACAAGGATAGCACCATTCATAGTCTTGGATGAGGTTGTTCTGGAATGGGACTATAGCTCTGGAAGAACTGACAATGAAGGATTCTGAAAGTTCAAAGGTTTCATGTTCGTAGCTTGGCTTGTGGCCTGATTTTGTGGCTGACTGTTTCCTTAGAATGGAGGATAACTCATCTTATATTGGGATTGAAAGAGGAGAGCATATTGGGACTATTACCTCTTCATTACTACAAGTTCATTCTTGAAATTTTGTAATAGCGACTTCACCTCATCCAGATCATTTGAGGGATAACACACATGCGTAGCTGTCAGACTAGAAGCTTCCATAACTAGGGAAATGACTGGTTGTTTTCTTGCAAGCTCTGCAAACACATGTATGGGAGGCCTAGGAGTAATTTTACCTACTTGAATTAAGCAATTTTCACCCCTTACAGTGATTTCACAAGCATCGGGAATAATGGTACCCCCCATAGATTGAAATATGATGGCTACATCACTATTCAATGCTCGTAAGTAATACAGAAATGCATTCTCTGGAGATGGCCTTATGAGTGTTGGGATTTGTTTCCAAGTCTTGTCAAAATGGAGGTTGAAATCACTCATATACTCTTGAGGGGACCACTTAATAGTATGGAATTGTTCTACAAGAGAGAGATGAATATTTTTTTCCTCAAACTACTTACAAATCTTCGTGCCTAACTCGTTCCAATTGGTAACAGATCCAATAGTTAAACTACGAAACCATCAAGTGCCCTATCTTTAAATGAAGTAGAAAGGAGTTGAGCTGCCACATTATCTTCTCTAATATTGTGTATCACACAAATGCTAGCTACATCCAGTATGTGCTCCCGAGGTGAAACATTAGTCTCCCCAATGTAAAATGGTTAAATTTTTAAGGAAACTACCAGTATGTCATCTCTTTGTGCTAACAGAAAAGGACTGCTAGTGTTGAAAGGAGGAAAAGTGTTGGCTGCCATGGTGTCCAAAATTTGGTTATGTCTTAGAGGAGGAAAACATCCCTCAAGAGGAGTCAAATTCCCTCTATGAGGTAAAGTGGTGGTCAAGTCTTTGCTGAAAAAGGATTCTTCCTCTTCTCCTTGGGGGAGACAAGGAAAGCTCTGTATGCTTATAATTTTCCTACCTTGAAGAAGCTCTTATGTGAATTCTTCACATAAGTTGATGTACTGAACTTTGAAATCCAGAGAGATGGATTCGCTAGGTACTTTTAGTTAATGAAATGAGAAGAGAAGTACCAACTCTATCCCACCAGGCATGCCAAAAAATGTTGTCACCAAATCACTACACCCTCCAAATGGCCAAAATGTGAACAGGAAGTTTGGTATGATTGGGACACATGGGATCACCTCTCAAGCTGTGGGATTTGGGATTGAGGTGAACCTCCGGAGAAGGCCGACTTCCTCTTCCTAATCTGAATACTTTACTACTCCTAGTGTAATAAAATGAATCTCTAATCCTAAGCTAACATCTTCATGACTTTTAAGGAAATAGATTTTGTAGAACTGAAACTATACTAAGGATGTTGATGCACCAAATTAAGGGATGTTTAATATCTAGAAGTGTTAATTTGGGAGGGATGATTGCATCGTTGACCACCTTCACCTATCGCAACTTGAAAGGGTACAAAATACCACAAACCAGGAGCATACGTTCCTTCATTAAACTTGAGCATACATAAGGATAGATCAAATTGGATTTAACACACAATTAATTTATCTTGAGGAAACCACATATGCATATGTTAAACATCTATTTCTATAACTAGGGATAATGATTACATAACTTAATACAGAAGGAAAATAAGGTTTTCAAAACTGACATAAAAGATAATCGCATTATTCCTTCACAACATGAAATAGATAACCTGAAATAAAGGTAAGATAATCAATCACACTAAGGAATCATAAATTCACAAAGTAAACAAAGTGATTAACCATTCCACACAATAACTCATATTTTCAACAAAGAAGGTGTAAATCTAAAATTAATTAAAAGGTTTTTTAACAATCTCTAAAGCACTCTTCCAAGCTTGAAGAGCAAATTCTTCCAAAAATAATCTATCTACTAAATTGAAGCATTCAACTATTTATAAGTTCTCAATTTGAGCCATTATAATTTGGGCCCTTAACTAAAATTTTTCTTAAAATAGAAATTTTATTAAATTAAGGGAACATGCTCCCATGAAAATAGCTAATTTGTTACAAGGATTTGACTCAATCAACCCTGCAACTTTGACCGATCTAGACCTTGGATCTGACCCTCCATGTTTGCTCGGCTTTGGATTTTTTCACATCTTCCTCTCCTACAAGTTTCTATTGTTCCCCTTCCCATAGAGCCATTCGATGCTTAAAATCAATGAAGTGCTTGATGATTCCTTGAATCTCTTCATCTCTAGGCCCACATGTGTAATGATTCACTACATCTTCCATCTCAATCTCCTTTGTAATCCTAGATGGCACTCTTTGAAGTTTATTCATAACTTTTTCAGCCTCCCTATGAAATTTTGGCACAAGACCAATCGGTCAATGGAGTCACTATTGAAATTTTTAGTGACCTCATCGTCACGCTTCACCAAATCCTTGAAATTTTCCTTAATTTTATCTTTAAGAAGAGCATCGATGTTTTCGTTGAATAATTTACAATTAGCAATATCAAATTCTTCTAAGATGTCATTTAGATCATTTGTGATTTCCACTCATTTCTCCTCCAATTTCTTGATTAAATCCTGCAATACTTGGAACCAGAATTCCATGGCCTTTTGGTATTCAAATAATTTTGAGCCATTATTGATCACCTCTTCCTGAAGAAGAAATTTGGGGTCTTCTTCTCTAATCTCACTCCATGTTGCAAAATTTGAATTCATATTATTATTATCTTCGGAAAAGACCTCATCCATTTTGCAAATAGCAGCCCTCCCATCCTATAGATCATTATATATTTTGACATCCTCCTTGATTAAGGGATTAGCTTCTTATAGAATTCTCTCCATCCATCCACTCACTAATCTCCCTTTCTGGCCTAGCTTCTCAATCTCATGATAAGAAATATCATCAATTATAGATGAAATCATCATAGCCGTAGTAGTTGATACTTTAGTAGATGGAGTGGTATGGGTTACTTTACGTAGTAGTGAAATGACCTGCTCGACCTTGGCTTTGAGTTCATCTTTGGTGGCCTTATCTTTTTCATATTTTTCCAAAAGATCCCCAAGGCAAGTGTGCACATATTTCTTGGCTCCTTCATGAGTGGCCTTTCCTAATGAGAATTTTGAGATCCAATAATCTGTAGTTGTGATTGCTTCATTATTTTTCCCCTCAACAGGGGTGGCAACTTCTATCACCCATTCTCCATATGGGTTAACTATCAGACTTGAAATAGTTCTTGGTCTATTGGCCTATATCTTGGGCATATGCTCCAATATGTTGAGATATATAACATCTCCTAGAGGTACCTTCTTTTACTTGGGAGTTTTCCTAAATAGCCATTTCGGTATGGCTAAAGTTGATGAAGATGGAGTAGTGGATCCAATACCTGAAACATTGGTTAAAACAAGATCACTAGAAACACCGGTTGGCATTTGAGTAGAAGTAGCAATGATGGATGGTGTGGATGTAAGGACAACCATAGGAGTTGATAGAACGATGTTAGGGGGTATGATTTAAAGAAATGGGAGTGTTAAGGGAAGTGAAAAGAAAATGGGTGACCCAATATTTTCGCCGATTAAAAAAACTAGAAGTGATGAGAATACTTGGGCCATAGAAGGGGATGGGAAGGAAGAAATGATTATGGAAGTGGAAGGAACTGATGTTGGAAGTGACAATGGAAGAGGAGGAAAGGATGGTTGATCTTGTGTGGCACCAGGAGAATCACTGACTCCCACTACTTCTGTTGTAGGTGTTGCAGGAGACATAACCTTAGGAATAGGCACCTTAGAAAAAGAAGAACCTCCAACAAAAAATGAAATATTCTTTGGAATTGTAGGAGCCTTTTGAGTCGACCTTTTTCCCTTAGTGGGTGTTGGTTGGCTTATTACTGGTAGAGCTCTTATATTTGTAGGTTGATCTCCCCTTTGGGTGAGATTCCCAAGGTGGCCAACCAACTGAAGGTCCTCTTTAGAATGGGTCCCACCCTCTCCTTTGTATTGCTACATTCTTCCACATACCAATCAATCCATGGTAGTAGTTGATTGGAAACATTATCACCCTTGTATGACGAATCCAAAACCTCATCACTGTCTTGCATGTCCTTTGGCACATTGGCCAAACCAAATTTCTGAACTTCATCAAGGGTCAATCTTTCATAATCTCTTTGATGGATGATATAATCATCACGACAAGTGAATCCAGATATCCTCTAATTGGGGTACATGGGTACTGGACTGACTGTCTCACTAAATTTTCCCCAATAATCAAAATTGGTCCACGGATGAAAAGTTCGCAGGGTTACCTCGGCCATTTTTGCATCAACATTTTTAGCCCTATGAATATTTGGGCAAGTGTACCTGCCAATCGAAATAGGAAATGCATTCCCACTTTGTGACACTTGTTTTGGATTCAATGATAATCCAATAACTACCGAACCAATTCTAATAGAATCCATTTGTCTATAGGACACCTTGGCAATTTTCTTGGGGCACCTATGAAACCTAGAATCTGGATATAGGTGAATGTAGGGAATTGAAGGTAGATTGCTCCCCATTCCCATACTTCTTTGAAAGCTTCATGAAATCCTCCGATTATATAGTTCTTTATCAAAACAATAGAGGATGACAACAAAGAAAGTATCACTGACTCTATGGAAATGCCTGCTTCCCTCATCCAGAGTGAGTTGGGGATAAAATTCATATATTTGGGAAGTGTTGCGAACACCTCTGGTATTCAAACTAGCAAAATCTCCCATAGTAGCAGTAGCAACATACACAGAAAGGATGTCATGTAGAAAGTCTTCGTAGTTAACACCTTGCTCAATTGATAGCAAATGGAGCTACTAATATGCTCCCCCATTAAATAAACTCATTATTCTTCTTGATGGTAGCGATGTATAAAAACATCCATTCCTGGAATTCCTTTACAGAAGGGAGACCTGAAACTCTGCTTAGTAGCACAATAAGATCACTGACCTCCTGAATAAAATCTGACCAATGCATGGTTTTGGGTAATTTGGTAAAGCTCTTGGCCAGATAAGTTTTCATCATGATTTTTGAGCATACTTCCTCTTCCTTGTCCCAATGTTCCACTACTAAATTTTGCAAAATTGTGGTATAATCTTCAACGTTGGGAAGTTTGAGTAGATATTTGAAGAAGTATGGGTCCAAACGGATTACTACCTTATCATCATTATCTCTGACTAACATCGATTCTTTGTCAAAGTGAGCTGTTGTGGATAAAACAAACTTTATGCAATGCATGGATGTGGGAAAACTGGTAGCAAGGGAAATCCCACTGTCATAAATGGTTTGTATCCATTATTTATTTTTCGAAGCCTTTACTTTTTCCCAGAAATCTGGAAAATCAATTTTCCCTAGGTCGGTGTCCCCTATATTCCCTAAGTCGGAAGACAAGAAGGAGTGAGGAGAAACCCCAAGAAATGAGTACTTCATCTTTTCTTTTCCCTTTGAAGTGGAAGTAGACATCAAGCCCTGTGTTTTAGAAGCTGAAGTTGGAGAAATTTCAAAATAAAATCTCTGAAAACCCGAAAGAAAAACCTTCAAAGTTCCAAACTGAAAATTTCCAAAAAGAAATGCCGAATCCAAAAGTTTCGAAAGAAATATCTGAAGCCAAAAGTTCCAAAATAAATCTCCAAAAAATTTCTCTGAAAAATGAGGGAAAGGATTTTTTCCGAACAATATTAATTCCCAAACCCTGAAAAACAAGAATTGTTGAGAAGAAGTATGGGAAACTTGAGAGGATATTTCGAACAACTCTGAATACCTGAAGAAAACTTGAAATGCAAAACATGGTGAACAAAGGGTTTGTCATTTTGAAAGATACACAGAGGGAGACCAAAGAGAAAACAAACGAGAAGGAAACAAAAATAAAAGACCTTAAACCAAAAAGAAAATAAAAAATCACCATACCTTGAAAAGGACATCGCAAAGTACAAGAATGGAATGTCAGAGTAAAAAATTTAGGTGAAAATGATAGGAAAATGCAAGTTTAAATAGAAAACCCAATCCGTACAGAGGTAGGTGAAGAATTAATTACACAGAGAACTCAAATTTTGAAACCTAAAAGTCCAAAAGTCTAAAATTTTAGACTTTCGGGGTTTCAGACTTTGGAGATTGGGAGACGAAGAATGTGAATTGGTGATGAAAATTTTGAAACCCGAAAAACCTGAAATTCTAAAATTTCATACTTTAGACTTCAAAGTTCGAAAGTAAACATCTTAAAAATGGCTCAAGAATTCTGAAACCTAAAAACCTAAAATTGTGAAATTTCATAATTTCGGACTTCAGAAGTTCAAAAGTAAAAATCTTAAAAATGACTTGAAGAATTTCGAAACCTGAAAGCTTGAAAGTTTTGGACTTTCAGACTCTCGAACTTCGAAAGTCCAAAAGATATTTTAACAAAATGGGGCCAAAATTTACGAAATTGAAAGCCTAAAAGTCTAAAATTTTAGACTTTTAGGCTTTTAGACTTCAGATATTTTAAAATGCAATTCCAAATCCAAGAAATTAAACTCTAAAAGAGAAAAATATCGAAGTCCAAGTCTAAAATTTTGATTTGGGTCTTAGAGAATTTCATTGACAAAGGATTTTTTTTTAAATTGTGTGACATATTTTCTTCAAGGTATGTTAAATGGTTAACACTATGCATTAGCCATAAAGGCCAAAAATTTCTAATCTAAGCTAGGAAACTAGATCCTAGACTACCCATGCCATGTATCCGAATTACCTCAATTTGTTCAACCTTCTATTGTTCCATTCTGAAAAAAGTCCCAACCCATTTCCTCCACATATAATCATTCTACACAACAAAAGGAATATGAAGACATGAAATCTTTAATTAGAACCTTGACCAACAAATTCATATCCCTATAAAACCAACAAGCCCAATCCTATAGGAATTATCAAAATCAAGGGCAATCTTCAAAACAAGGATTTAGCCAAGGATATCATCCATATAAGAACCAATATCCTAATCAAAAGTATGGCCAAATAAGTAAAATAATAGGGGGCAAGGTTAGTATTCACCTCTTCCATTGGCGATAGTTGTTCCTCTCCAATCACTTCCTACTCTTAGTTCAAGCCAAGAATTGGTGCTAGTAAAAACGATTTGATACAAGAGACTGAATGGTGTTTTCCATGTAATCAACCACATAATCAACTTAATTATGAAAGAGCATTGCATATTCAATCCTACATGGTTCAAGTTTCTTCCAATCAGAAAAATCCAATTCTAGAAGAAACTAATTCTAACGTGGAGGGAGTTTAAGAGGTCAATCCTGATATTAATCTCATGTTATTTGGAGTTGATGACTTTTGTGTAGTAAATCAAGTGGTGGGCAGTTCTAGCAGACCTTAAGTCAATATTAATGATAATACAAGGTCTAAAAAAAGGATGTTGTAGTCATAACCTTCATCTTCTTCTTAACAAGGCAATGTTATCAACAAGGAGAAAGAAGTTGGATTAGGTAAGAACTAGTTACCTCAAGTTCCGACAAGCTTGTTTTAGACAAGGAGTTTACTCCTCAACCAAAGATACCCATTCCAACATTGCAACAATAGAAAAGGGAAAATAGTGTGCCACAAATATAAAAATTTATGGGCCTTCCTTTTAATATTGTTGATAAAATGAAGAAGACTCATGTTAATATAACAATGTGGGATGCCTTGGCCATTCCATCATTGTGAGACCTCCTTTGTGAAGCCCTTAAGAAGCTTCCCCAAGCTATTCTAATGGTGGAGAAGACTCGTGATGCTATTAATGTGCACCAAGTGAAGGGGGAACAAGTAAGTAAAGTGATTAACACCCCAACATTGTACATTACGTTAATTGGAGGAAAATACTTAGTTCATAATTGCATGATAGATTTAGGTGCTAGTACCAATGTTATGCTAAATAAATTTGTTGATGTCTTGGGTCTCAAATATAGTCTTGTTTGTAAGGGATTTTTACAACTTTATAGGTCAACCATTAGTGTATTATGAGTGATCAAGGATCTTTAATTAACCCTTCATCCCTACCCTAGTCTCATAATAACTCATGACATATCAGTGATTGAATTTCCTCCCATGTTTTCCATTTAATTTTCAAGAGATTTTACTACCAAAGTAGGTGGTTATTTGTCTTCAGATTGGACCCATATGCTCTTAAGAACTAGGTATGATATAAGATTTACCATACAGGTTGATCCCATATTTTCCTATCACATTGAGTCATATGATCCCACCCCTAGTCAATAAAACTACTTACAAGAAAAACATGACCATGAGTCAGTTTCAGAAGAGCATCCTATTCCTCCTCCTATGCCTAATTTATTGCTTGATGAATGGGCTAAAAGGTGCCACAAATTTGATCCTTATGTTGAAGCTCTTGAAGCCTTTGAAAATATTCTTGGTACTTATTGTGTTCTTGAAGAAGGATCTAATCTACCTACGTCATTCAAGCAAGAAAAGGATGATGCTTCCGGACTATGAAGATGTTATTTGACAACTCAAGAAGTAGAAATGGAGCTGGGGCAGGTGTTGTGCTGATTTATCCTATGAATGAGAAATTCTTCTTTTCCCATAGATTGTAGTTTGCATGTTCTAATAATGTAGTAGAGTATGAGGCATTAGTACATGGTCTTCTGATTGTAGAAAAGAGGAACATAAAGGAATTATAGATTTATGAGGACATTAAATTGGTTTTCCACTAAGTGAAAGGGAAGTATGCCATGAAGAATAATAATTTAAAATATTATAAACACAGAGTTTGGGACCTTTTGGAGAGTTTTGATGCTCTCAATCTATAAGTAGTGTACAAAAATTTTAATAAAGAAAAAGACCAGATGGTAGCCCTTGGTTCTCAATTTCACCTGCTTGAAGATCCGATCAAAGGAAATGTGAAAAACATTAAAATGGTGGCTAGGCCTTCCATTCAAGATAGTGAGACAAACTCGAAAGTATTTTACAGTGATGAACAAATTGTGTAATTTATCCAAAAGGAGACTGATTTTTCTTTGAATATGCAATCTGATTTGCATAATTTTTATGGTGATCAAATTATTTTATAACAAACTCTTTATTATGCTTCTCAACTAGGAATTTTTGTTATATTTACTTCGTGATTCACTGATTTAAATACCCAACATTTAAATCTAGATTAAATCTTAAATTCAATCCATCTGATAACATTCAAAAACCATGTGTATTTACATGATTCGGTTAGTAACCTATCCCTCGTAGATTACTCTTTATGAGTGTGTATAGAAGGTATATTATTGGTTTCATTTTTTAGGCATTGATAATCAAGTGATTTTTTCTAAGTGCATACCTGGAACTCAATCATTTGAATCCCATCAGGCATCCTAAATATTAGATCTTGGTGAATCGGGACAGTTTAATCAGCAACTTACACTACTTTAGCCAAAGTTTTAAAGACATGTTTTTCATGCTCGGTTCTATGACAACACATTCATCGTTAGAACTTGTCCTTCACCTAATTTAGTTAACCGGATAATTTTCCATATCTTAAGTTATTAACTTCATAGTTAACAAATTAAGCATTCATTAATGTCCATTCTTATTTACTAGGTTTGTTTAGTTTATTAAGACAAATAAATATATAGGTACCATATCCCGGTAATCTAAAATTCCATGTATACATCATTCCATATCGTCATGCTTTGTGTTTATGATGAATGATACTTAATCCACATGATTTCATGATAGATTTAAGAATTGGTCTCTTTGAGACACTTCATAATGGGTTGATCTCTTATATCAATATGATCAACTACATCAGGTTACAACATAAAGCTATGTTTAGGCTAGTTCAAGACTTGTATCATATCATCACGTCATTTAAACCAAGTTACAACCCATTAATAGGCCATAGGTTTGTTTTATTTAATCATGATAGATATGTAATTTGCATTGCTTCATAATCTCATAATGTATTTCCATATTTGTTACAAAACATCGTAATTATATGCCACTAGAATAATAATGTTTTTATAAACAGTGGCATTTAATAACAACCTTGAATGTTGTTGTTATAAAATGACAGTGATATTCATTATATCAATCCACACTTATGACTAGTGAACATCATCCTTACTACTTATGAAACAATTATAATTAATAGCCTTACTAATCTTCACCTTGCATTTTACTAAGTTTCTCTTTATAACTTACTATTTCCATACTAGTCAATGTCAATAATTTTATGACTTTATTATTAGTTCATACAAAACACTTAGATAGGATTCAACACATCCAGAAAAATTTATAATCATGAATTAATGAACATTCCCTCAATTGTTAAACTTGGACATAATACATTATTACATAATGAAGGAAGACTATCAAAGACAGTCAATACACCTTAGGCTCAATAGCCCCATATCACTCAATGGTATTTTTTTCTTTTTTGGTTAAGGAGGGTACACTTGATACCTCTTCATTTTATAATGATATTGGTTTTTCTAAACAATTATATACTCATAGAGGCATATTATATAGTGATACTTTTTCTTTTGTATAAACGGAATACTTGATTAATAAAAATCTATATTAAATAAAGACATTAACTTATTTTCGAGAGACCCTTGATACTTCTCAAATTTAGTTTATAGTTTTGAAATATTTCAAGTAAGTCTTGCAACATCTATGCAATGACCATATCATAAATACCTAACTCTTTTTCCTTTATATTCATTGATAAACATTCAAAATGGACTACATAAGTTTTCATACTTATTGTCAACTATTATCACATTAAATAATATTTCCCAAAATATAATTTATTGAGTACCATAATAACAAATGTCTCCCGTACCCAAATAGAAATCAAAACAACATCCTTTATATTCATAGTTATATCAAATCTAACTAAGCTCTTTAATTACAAATCAACATCCATTGTTCCTAATACAAAGTCACGAGAGACTAGTAAATATGACCATACATTACAATGGATTATTTGCCTTTAAAAAACAGATATTCCTTACAAAGTACACAATTCAATCAAATATTTTCCATCCAGATATTAAATTCATGATAAACATCAAACTCCGCAATCGACAATGATAATGTACAATATGCACATGATCAGTTCAACTTGAATCGGCATGAAAGGTCTTCTTTCCCACTTAATAGTTTATGCCGTTAGTATTTGAATAAAATAAATGCTGCAATAATTAAAATCAAATAACAACATAATATTACCGAGAATCAATTACTATCTCATAACATGATTTATTATTCATCGCAAAATACCTAATCACTTTGTCTTAAAAATATGAATGCCATAATGACAAAATTGGTAGGAACAGTTACATAACCATATATAGTAATAGCATGCTTAACATTAAACATACTATCAAATATTGATCTTTGAATATATGTAAATAACGGAACTTATCTTATACACATCATGCATATTTATTATAATATGGTTGTTACCCTTTATATGATTCCCTAGTTTCCTATATTTATTAGTCATTTGTCTATTTTCCAAAAATAAATCCTTCAACATTCTTTAATTGAGTTAAGGATTTAGATATAAAATTAATACATATCTTTCATAATATCCCAATCACATACACATGGAACTATTCTCAAAAATAGAGTAAAACAATAATCATAGCAGTAATACTCATTATCTAGGAGTAATTATAAATGTTTCAACAAGTTTAAGGTAAATTTATTTTACCTTAATGTATTAAGAACATAATAATACCATCGATCATGTTGGTACCCAAATTTACACCTCCTTTGGGGCCAAGCAATATCAGAAAACAAATTGGGGTACTTTAAGAATGGCATACTTGGAAATTTTATGTCATTTGTAGTGGGGAAGTTTGACAAACCTATTGAGATTGGGATTCAGAGGGCTTGGGTGACACATACAAAAGGAATGGCCAACCTTGCTACTTTTGGTCTTGCCTTTGACTAGGGTGAGAGAACCTAAGGGGTAACTGAAACATAGTAGAAGGGATAAATATTTTACTTCTCAACTTCTTACAAAGAAATGGATAAAGCTGGGATAAGCATGGCCATAGCCACAACACTTTTCATTCACAAGTTATCTCACAAAGTGAGGTGTATACTTATTAATCCAAAAATAGGTTACTATTGGAAGATAAGTTACATTTCTACTACATTTTTATGAAGAGAAAAAGTTCCTTTCACCGATACTTGTAAATAATAGTAGTAGAATGGCTGATAAAGGACTTGTATTGTGGGATGGGACTAGAAATATATTTATGCTTGGAAGGATGGGGGATTGTAAATTGATGGATCTTTATAATGACACTACTTACAACATTCACTTAGACACATACAACATCCTAGATAATAAAGAGCAATTCATCAATTAATCACAGTTTCAATTTAAAGGAAGATTTTCATTCATTGATACTCAATTAGCACAAATATTCCACACAATCCTTAAAATACTTAGCACAAAATCTTGAGAAAATATTTCAATGAAGTATTTCTTTCTTTTGATCACATACACTTAATATTCACTCAAAATATTACTAAAATCCATCAAAAAAATGATTTAGCAAGGATTTTATAATTTCATTCAATATCGCAAAGTAAATGCTCACATCACAATGTTGAAAAAATAACTAAAACTTAATCACCAAGGACATAATTAGTGTAATTCAGAGAAGCAAGAAATGTAGAATTCTAACATAAAATGTGACTTGGTCAACCAAGTGCTCGATATACAAAATCCGAATACGTAATCCAAGCTCATAATTAAACAAATATCATTTAAATTTATCAAATTCTAGATAACGTAACATGTAAAAAAGGATCTAAATTCCTACTAATGACTATACATTGTAATCATCTTAATATTTGAATTTAAAATAGTAAAAACCTTGAAATGTATTATCAGACAATTAAGCAGTATCACAGTAAAAATATCTCAATTTTTCTATTTGCAAAAAGCTTAAGAAAAAACCCCCTAGTATGAGGACAAACCCCTCATACTTATACAATTTACTTCACTTAATTTCCCCAAAAACATCCTAAAGGATTCTTCAAACTCAACTTTGTGTCATTTTAAAATATTCTCAAAGGAAGTATCTTTTAACTAAAAATATTCCTTCTTTGCTTCTAATTGGGTTGGGTGAAGAAGGAACCACATGGTGACACATGGGAGAAATGAAAAATATATTTTTCTATTTCTAACAAACTTTTTGTCTTTTAGAAAATTACATTCTATTTTGAAGAAATCTTCGATTCAGAATGTTTTGTGAAGGTAATTTTGTTTTGCTGTCTTCTTTCTTCTTCTTTACTTTTCAAGGTCCTTTCCAATGGGTTGAATCACTAAGCTATCCCCTACCCTATTCTTATAAGCATCAAACCTTTCAATAATTTTTGTGACAATTTCCTCATTGGGCCCTGAGTGATAGTGGAAAATGATCTCATGCTTCATACATGTGTCATTAAGCTCCACAAAGACAAATATTTCTTTCTTTATCCTTCTTGACAATTTATCAATTGTTGATTCAATTTGTGCCCATTTCTATATGGTTTATATATTGAAAACCCTTGGCTCCCTAGGTTTACCTAAAGCATGATTCCTGAAAAGGGTAATCAAATTCTGTAATTTCTATTCTAATATTTTCTCCACTGTTTGTCCCAATTATTTTTTCTATCAAGGAATGAAGGCTACCAATATAATCCATTGTCTTGTCTCTTAACCCATAAAATATCTCAACATATTTTTTTGAGTCTCTACTCTTACTATTACATCTTCATAGTATTCTTATTGATTTCCTATAGATTCAAGAGATACAATCCCTTCCTTAACAACCAAGTCATCACTTAAATATTTTTAGCTTCCATTTTTGGTAGCATATCAATCCACATTAATTGCTCAGCTTCACATTTATCTGTTAATGCCTTGGTTGCCTCAACCTTTTCAAAAATATGGGAATAACATTTCATAGATTCCCTGATTATTTCCTTACCTCTAGTAATCAAACTATTTTCCCATTGAATAGTAGCATCTCCTCTTTCTCCCAAGTCACTTACCCACCTGATATCATCATTGGTGATCTCAAGAATTTCAACTTGTCCTCCTTTGTGAGTTCTAGTCAATTTTCTGACCAAGTTAGACAATGCTTCATTTTTAGCCTTTAAATCCTTCTTGGTTTCTTTGAACTCATCGATATTCTGGAACACTCCTACTGCCATAGAAAAATCATGTTTCATTTCTTTAGTAGAAGGCTTACCTAGTGAGATCCTGGAGACCTGAAAATCATACGAGGGTGCTTCTCCTCAGGATACATCATCTTTGGGATTTGCAACATCTATGAATCGTTGTTCTTTCCTATTCACATCCATCCTAGAAATAACCTTTTCCTTTTTGGGTGGCCTTGTTGGATTGAGGAGAGGAAAAATTTTTATATCATCATCATCCAATTGTATCTCTACCTTTTTCTTCTTTGGGAGAGCACTATCTATCCATTCCCTTATGGGAGACTCATGTTCATCAAGTGATTGTAAAAATGGAGTTATAGGGATGATTGCAAGGGATTTAGAAGATGAAGAATGTGTAGACATACCTTCTGGAGCTGCATACATTGGTTCCTCTTGAGTGCTTAGTTCTATAAGCCCACCTTGATTTTCAATTCCATGCATAGGCTTAGATTGGTCTCCTATTTCTTCAACTTTCAAGATTTTTTAGTTACCCACCACCCTTTCTTCTTATATTGATTCCTCACTCGCTTCCCTACTAGGAGTAAGGAAATTCTCATAAATTTCTTGATGAATGAATTTAATTTTAAGAATGTTTGCTTCATGAACTTCTACAATTACTTTAGTTTCCTAAGGTGTTTCTACAATTGTGACACTGAAGATTCTCCTTGTGTTTTCTGCACTAGAATTCTCTCAAGGTGAGCTTGTGCTTCATGTTCAATAACCTGCTCCTCTCCTTCCACCCCACTACTTGGAGTCTTCTCTGAGTAAATCTTAGTATGTTGTTTTGGAATAGTTAAGACATTAGGAACAGGAACATTCACAATGGGTTGTTCCTTGATGGGTGAAACAAATAGAGCTTTTGTAATAGTGATAGTTGTCATTACAAGTGTAGGTTACTGAATAAGCATAGTTATAGGAGATTGGGTGGTGATAGATGAAATGACAGGGAAATCAAGATCTACTATTGTTTGTCTAGTAGTCTCTTCCTCTTCTAAATCAACCCATTCAAACACCTTAGTTTGCTTCCTCTTCTGAATATGAAGTTGTCCCTCCTCCTATTATTCTTGTAGCAAAATCTCTTGGTGTTTGAATTTCATGAGGTGTTTCAGGAAAAATTTCCTCCTTAAGATTCTTAAGAGTGGGTTCCATTATTTTCTCCTTTCCTTTGGATCCTAAAATAGATGCTAGAAAAACTTGTAAGGGGGTAGCATGAATAACAGGCCCTCGATCATACCTTTCGATGCACTTCTCCAATTCTTCTTATTGTTTGAGGGGAGAGTTTCAATTTTTCCACCTTGGGAACTTACATCACCCATTATTAGCATGGACTCCAATCTTGTGGAAGGAACTTTAAAATTTCCGCCTCCATAAGATATCCCTAGTGGCATAACCCTTCCGATGTGGAGGAATAATATCCTAAATATTCTTGTTATTTCTATATTCTCTTAACACTAGGGTATTTTGGTAACTTACATCCACTCCTTTTGAGAATAGCCACCTTAAAGAAAATCGGATAATATTTTCAATATTTTCTTGATTGTATTTCTTCTCATCAACGTCCCAATTAACCGGTGGAAAACGATGAGAAGCAATATCATTTCGATGTATTCTTCACTAATCACATTCCCATCATCTTCTAACTCTTCAAGATCTTAGATAACCCCGAAATCAATCATCTAGGACAATGTCATTCTTGAATGTTCTCTTATCTAAATTTTTTTCATCTACACAATTCATCCAGAAATCCTCATAATGAGGTTTATGCTCTACCTGAGTAGGTACAACACTATGTAACATATTCTTTATATCATAATGTTTTCTTTCCTCAAATATATCCTGTATACATTTTTTCATTTCTCCTTCCAATTTTTTTACCTTCTGGATGTTTGGGAAAGTGTAATTCCCAATGATCATGTGGAACTTGATAGGGGATGTCATATGCTTTTGGGAAATGAATTGGTGTACTAATAGTAATTACCTGACCAATTCTATCAATGCCCATTTATCACTTACACACCTGGGGAGCAAGTAAGGTTTCCCATCATAACCATTAACCCTAATATATGAAAAGGTCTTGAACTATATAAAATAACACCCATATTGATTAATAGCTCTCTTAGCATCAGGGACAAATATCTCAATATTTTATTCAAGGTGGTATAAACAAATTGTGGGTACAAAGAAATGGTTTGCAACATTTATGTAATGTATTTCACAATTTTCCAGCCTTAGTTGAAAGAATACATTATACACCTGGAGCTTCTAAGCTCACCATCCATCAATAAATTTGGAAAAATTCTATGAAAATAAATATTATAAATCAAGTAAGAAGACATGAAAAATATGCCATGCCAAGATTTTCTCCTCTCGAAATCTAGGCAACTCCCATCATTTGTTCATGAATATGGTCACTTATTATCTCAGCCCATGGGAGATGTTTTTTTGTAAGTATGACCTGAATGAACTGATACATCCATTCCTAGAAAAAGGTAGTAGATTCAATACCCATTACTCGGTTTAACAATACAATCACATCTCCAACTTCCTTAATGAATTTAGTCTGTTCAACTTTTTTCATTCTAGGGAAAAATTTCATGGATTGATCTATTTCACCCGATTCTTAGATGTTTCTTTGAATATTGACAAAATAGATAGGGTAATGGGTGTAGGAGGAATACTGTTGAAATGTTGGTTGTTGGGTTATTGCGCACGTGTTGACTCCTTAATCCACAGCTGATCATGAGAGCTTCCTTTTGGCTGGGAGGAACTACCTGAAATGGAACACAAGACCACCAAATAAAGTTGAACAATATGTGCAGTGAACTACCTATCCTGTACTAGATTCGGGAAGTGTGATACTTCCTAGCCGGATGTCATCCACCGTTTAAAAAAATTAATGCTAGTAATGAAGTAAATCCTATTGTAATTGAAATGATGTAGGTATTTCATTAAAAATACAATAAGAAAGATCTAATCTAACAAGATAGGTTAAAATAAGATCCGAAGGTCAAGTAATGGCCAGTTACGGGTCTCTGCGCAGGTCTAATGAGGTCTAAGGTAGGTCACAATTGAGTGAAAAAGCTGATGTGGGAATAGGTGGGTAGGTCACTATTATGGATTGTATTGGTAAATATAGAGGACTGATGCCGGTTGAAGAGAACTAGTGCCATTCTTGTGGGATACTAGGAATACCACAAAATGAGCTCTAGATCTCCCTTATGATTGCACAAGGACTTGGTTGGCTGGAATGAGGTATTAGGCTATTTGGACGGGATTTGGTGAGGTTTTAATGGGTATGTGGAGGGGTGAGTATTAAAGGAGGTCAATGGGTGGCTAGGAGAACAAAGGATGAAGATACAATGATTAAATGAATGAACCAGAGGAGTAAACCATTCCACTTACTTGAAATCTAGTTTTGGGTACTGTGAGTGATGAATGAAGGTGTTGATAAGAGGTTGATAGCTATTAGGGATCACCAAAATTTGGAAAGCTCCTGCATGGGCTGTATGTGCATTCATTTTTATTGGTTGATCAAATTTGTCTTTGGGTGATTGTTGGATGGTTTCGGTGAATTTTGGATGTCTCTGTGTAATATAAAATTCTTTATCTCTTTACTTGCATGTGTGTTCTCACATAAACTAGTTCTTAAAATATGTGATATCTCTCAAGGATGTGCCAATGTTTTTCTAACCTTGAAAATAAGGTTTTTTAGGGATTAAAAGGTGACCGACGGCAGTCCAAATTTAACCGATGATGGTTAGGGGTAACCGGCGTCGGTCAAGGCATGATTTCCTAGGTTTACTAAACTAGGCAGATCCCCTTGATTTTCTGGGATCTCGTTTCGTTAACCTGCAGATTAGGATGGAAGCTTCTTGTAAGCATGTGGGAATATGGTTAGAGGGAATGTAGGCATTAATTTTTAGGGGTTTGGTAAGTCTTATATAGTTATGGTTACTAAGAATAGGTCTTAGGGTGATTTGGCTTGATGAGGTGTCTAGGTGAGGTGTAAGTGTGGGCATTATCTAAATTAAGATATTTAAATAATAAATATGGTGAGGATAATGAATTAATTTAATTTAATTAATTAAATTAATATTAGTGGGGTGAAGGGGGCCATGGCTGGGTGAATGTGATGAAGGTATTTATTTTTTGAGGGACCAAAGGGGAGTGTGACCTCATTTTAGTGTCTACATGATCAACCAATGGGAATTCATGAACTTTGTCCATTTATTTGAATGTGAATTCTAGTATTCATGTGTTGAATCTTTGGTGATAGCCCCCTCTTTCCTTGTGGGAGGAAAACCCAACATTCTATCAAACGCCTACTCCTAAAAAGATAAAACCAAATCTCCCTCCCATTTTGAACCTCTCTGGTTGTAGGATTATAATGTTGAGCACACACCCATACAATCTTCGGGCATGGTATAGCAGGGGGAAAGTAACAACAAGGGCAATACCATTTTTGGCTATTTGGGTCATGATGTCACTTCTTTTAGGGGAGTTTAACCTTTGCCTAAAATCTTCTAGGTCGACAGATGTAATGTCAAAGTCTGTAATTCTATCTAAGGGGAACTAAGATTAGAACTCATTTTCATGGGTAATAATTGGATTTTCATGATTCCAACACAATTTTATCAAACCCATTTTCACAAAAACCCAAACCTTTCAAAACTGATTCTCAAAATATCATAGAGGATATGGGAACTAAGGAACTCACCTTTTAACAAAATTCCAGTCGCTACCCAAAACCTGACTGAAAAGTGTTGCAACTAAAATATGATCGTTGGGGCTAATTCTTGCTTCATCTCTCCTTCAATACTTGAAAATCCTTTCAGAACATAAAACCTTGGGATTACAGTAGATTAATTTATAACAAGTTACCTTATTAACGGCTCATAGATTCATGCATTAATGCCAAAGATTACATTCATGGGGAAATTTCATAATTTTTAGCTTTTTCTTTCTTTTCAACCGTTGCAATCTTTTTGTGTCCTATCATCCATGTATTTTCCTTACATGATTCCTTTGCATTAATGGGATTTACTCCCATATGGCTAGTGCATTAATGAATCCCCTTTTTAACATTTTAACGAGCCTCGAAAGAATTTTGTAAAATGATCCACACACCGTCTTTGTAATACATAGAATGCATTTCTTTCTCTTCTCCCATGTATGTTGTATGATTAGTCCATGTATCTAATTTTTCAGGTTTTGGACTTGTTTTTATCAATTGCATGTCTCAAAGAATCACAAGATTTTGTTCCCTTTTCACTTGGCTTCCCAACCTTATTTTTCACATATTCCTTTCTTTTTGCTTAATTATCAAAGGGGTGCAAAAACTGTAAACTTGACTTTGATAAGCCATTGTTGAATTTGATTACTGAGTTGAAACATATCCTCCTTCGGGATTTGGACTTGTAACTGCACTTTGTACTTTACCAGGTGTAAAAAGTAAAGGTGAATAAAAGGATCATCTCCCCACTCTACGATATCTTTACACGTGTTTCCTTTTGGAGAGTGGGGATGTGTCTGCATTTTTCAATATGCTCTTGCAAATATTCCTTTGAACATCCCATCGAGCCTCGGGGATTATTTTGTACATTGCACTACTTCTACAAACATTCAAGCTAGACCTAATATTGCAAATCCAACCTAAACACAACACATGGTTTCGGGCATCGAGAATAAGTTGCAATTTGCATAATAACATGGATAAACGATAAAGCAGATAATCTTGCAAGGATTTTTACACAGTTTATTGGAAAATTTTTATACGGATTTTTTGGGGTTTAACATGGATTTATCCTTTTAATATATGTATTTGAGTTCTAGAAAATAGGACATGAAAAATTTTCGAAGCACATTTAAGATTAAGGGGTGAGCTCAAAACGAGCACCAACATCGGCTCCGACTGGGAATGAGCACCCCCTATGGGTGCCACAAGAACCAAATAGAAATTTTAACATACAAAATAAGTTCCTTAATCCATTAGGGAATGAATTCATTCATAACATACACAAGGATTTATAAGAAGATACATACAAAAATGCTTTGAGATACTTTTCGAGACAATTAGTCATTGTAGACCGAGAAAACAAAAAGGGAAGCAAAAACAATAAACAAAAAAATTGTACACTATATAAAATCATACTTGACCATGTAGGATTAGTCCAAAAAGTTCTTGAGATTCTTTCCATTGACAGTAAATTCCAATAATTTTCCCTCTAAATATTTTAAGAAGAAAGTATGTTCACCAATTCGATGTCAATTGAGTATGGTCCCATCCATAGGGCATCAAACTTTCCATGTTTTCCCTTATCTTCATGCCTATTGTCCCAAATTAAAACCAAATATCCCACATTGAATGCCCTAGGAGTTACCTTCTTGTCAAAAATATTTTTGATTCTCTCCCTAAACTTCAAATGTCTTTGGTGAGACTCTCTTATTTCTTCATCTAACTCCAAGATTTGGTTTATTCTTTCCTCATAGGGACTTACTTCCTCTTCATTATTGAGTTGTTGCATGAATTGATAAGATGACAATTGCATGTGTAAAGGAAAAATAGCTTGGACTCCATAAACTAATTCAAAAGGAATTTTTCCAGTAGCTCTCTTTGTAGTAACTCTATCTGCCCATAAGGAAAACTTAAGTTGTTCACCCCATTTCTTTTTATTAGTTTCTAATGTCCTTTGGAGTATCTTAAGTAGATTTTTGTTACTTGACTCAACTTGGCCATTTCCCGTGGGTTATAATTTGATGCATAGGCCAAGTTGATACCATATTCCTTGCACATAGCTGCTAATGGTTTAACCCTAAAGCTTATAGCATTATCAACAACTATTTTGGCAAGTACTCCAAATCTATAAATTATATTATTCAAAATAAAATCCATGACCACTTGGTGAGTTACCTTCCTAGTGGGAATGGCCTCAACCCATTTGGTGAAGTAGTCAGTAGCAACCAAAATCCACTTATGTCTAGCACTTGAAGAATATGATATCTCTCCATTGAAATCCATTCCCATTATTTGAAATGGGATTCAATTGACACTTTGGTTGTAGAGAGGCAAGGAACCTATAGCTTTAAACCTTCTAGAGAAGTGTTGGTAACTTTCACATTTTCTTCTCAATATTGCAGTGTATTTAGATAACTATGGCCACCACTATCCTACCCTCAAAATCTTGTGAGCAGTAAATCTTCCAGCAAAATGGCCTCTACACACTCCCTCATGGAACTCTAAAACTATTTTGGGAGCTTCTTCTTCAGTGACACATCTGAGTAATACCCCTTCTAGATTCTTCCATGCTAAACCAAAATCATTCATGACATATTTTTGGGATGCCAGTTTAAGTGTTCTTCTATGATTCTTTTCTAGATGTCTAGGACACTCCAAATTCTTCAAGTAATAGATTACATCCTTATACCAGACTGAATTACTCACCTTTTCATGGGGATCCATACTATCTTCTTCAATGACATTTATCTCCATCACTTGTAAATTTCTTTCAGCCATCAATTTTTCTAACCCCAAACCTCTGACCAACTTAGTAGTTTATATTTCCATATCATATTCCTACAACTTGTTCACCCAACGACATCTCTTACTAGATACTTCCATTTATGATAAGATATATTTAACCATTGTATGGGGGACATAAGCTATAATCTTGGAACTTAAAATGTAAGGTCTAAAGATTTTGGTAACTCTTACTAAGGAAAAATCCTATTTTTCCATAATAGTATATTTCAACTCAACACCTTGTAGGGATTTGCTGAAAAATAAAATAATCCTATCATTTCCTTCGATAGTATTGATGCAATGGTATTCTTGGAGGAAAAAGAAAACATTTGAAATTCTTTCTTATAGTCAGGAATTGCTAAGACTAGGGCATTTTTAGTGTTTCCTTTATTCCAGTGAAATCTTGAACAACTCCTTCTTCCCACTTGATGACTTGGTCTTTCTTCAACATATTTGTTATAGGAATAATCATCTCAGAAAATTTAGAGATGAACCTCCTAATGAAGTTTATTTGTCTGGAAAAAATATTGAATACCCTTTTTAGATTTGGGGATAGGAACTTTTCCAATTGCCTCCACTCTCTCGAGATATATCATGACCCCTTCCTTTGACACAATATGCCCCAATAATTTTTCTTTTTGGAATCCAAAATGACACTTCTTGGGATTCAATGAAATCACATATTCCCTATATCGAAGCAACATTCTTTCTAGTTTTCCCAAATGGTCACCTCTTTTCATGGAGAATATTGTTATATCATCTTGATACACAACTATGAAATCATTTATAAGTCTTGAGAAATCCACATCCATAGCTCTTTGGAAATTTTATCCTATATTCATGAGTCCAAAGGGCATCCTGACATAAATGTATGTTCCCCAATGAGTAGTAAAAATAGTTTCAAACTATTTATATTCATTTACAACCACCTGAGAAACCATCCAATGTTGACAATAATTCAGACCATGTGACTAATTGTATCATGTTGTCCATATTTGGAAATGGGTAATTATCCTTGATTGATGTTTTGTTAAGATTCCTAAAATCTACACAAAGCCTTATATTGCCATTCTTCTTTCTAACTGGTACAAGGTTTACCACCCATAAAGAATATCTGGCAGGCTGTATGATTCCACCATCCCTTAGATTTACTAATTCTTCTTGTATTTTTACTAAGAGAAGTGGATTGATAGGCCTCTTATTTTTCCTAAAAGGTTTGGAATGAGGTTCTAGAGGTATCTCATGTTGAAAAAGATCTTCCTATAAGCTTTCAATTCAAAGTATGACCAAGCTAAGCAATCTTGATATTCTCTTAGTAGCTTGGTGTAAGCCTAATTTTCTTCTTTGTTCAAATTACATCCCAACCATACCTTCTTGGGGTTTTCTTGAGTCCCCAGGTTGTATTATTCAACATCTCTAGAAGCAAAAATGGGTCTCTGATTACCCTAACAACATTTTCAAAGTTGGACTCAATGGCAACTAATCCTCTGGGAATTGTGTTTTTTTAGCTAGATAACCTCTTTCCCAAAGAGAGTCTCTTTCCCATCACAAATTTCAACCATTGGCTCTAAGTCAATATGTTGATTAGTAAATTTATCGTTGCTCTTCATAAATCTCTATATCTGAGCATCATCCTCAAATACTTTCCAATGTTTGACATTATTAGGTACAAATGGTCTAGCCAATACTTCAACATCATAATTACAATATGGAGATATTGTACAATTAGAAAAATGTGATGTAATTACAACCAATATATTAATTATTGCATTTTGGGTCCTTTCATGATATAGAATATTAAATGAATCAAACATTTCAATAAGGTCCTAAACTACATGCTTGTACTATTTCATCCATTGATTCTTGGTTTCATACAATTTTCTCACTTTCTCACAATTAACTCATAATATCCTTTAACAATGATGTCCCTGATTCCATGTTTCCAAGAAACTCTTAAACCCGGAGAAATGCCTCATACTCTATAATATTATTAGTGCATTCAAAATTTAATTTGAATGAAAAATTAAAAGATTCTTGTTTTGGGGATGTGAGGACTATTCCAGCTCCACTTCCTGCAGTTGAGAATGCTCCATCAAATATCATGGTCCAAGGAATACCAACATCTTGTAAATGAGTAGCATTATTTATACATTGATCTTCAAAATCAACATATCCTATAAAATTTTCCAAATCAGTGTCAACAAATAATACCTCATAAGAGGAATTTATGGGATCTTCAATAATATGGAGCATATTTTTCTCTCCACGTATTTTCTCCAAACTTCCTTCTACATGTATGGTGGAATAAGACATTTCCATTATTACGCTACCTCCCACACTTGCAGCCCATTTTCTTGATAATAGTATACCCCACTTAGAAGGGAAATCAATAATAACCACATTCATGGTCAAATATTTACCAAGGTAAGCAAAGCAAGTTGAACAACTAGCCCTTTCACATACCCAATAATTGGTACCTCTCTTGAATCCATGGCATGAAATTTTCCAAAAAAATTGTTACCTTTATATTTAACTCATTCATGACCTCCAATGGCATTATGTTGCATGATGCTTCCGAGTCAAACATACAGTTTTGAATGAGTTTATCACTAATAATAAGAGAAGTAAAAAATGGATCAACATCCAATTGAGATTTGACCAAAGAAGTGCCTAAATATATCTCTATGGATTCCCCCATGCTTTCTTGTTCTTGAGGAACTTCTACTTTAGTTGTAGTGGGCAAGACATCCACATTATTTACATCTTTTCTTATGACAATTGTTTCCTCTTTGAATCATAAGTATTTTAATTTGACTAAAAATTTGATCCAAATCACATGTGACATATTTTCTAAGCAACTCAATAATGGGCACAATAATTTTAATCTGAATCAAAATTTGAGCCAAATCACACGTGACATACTTCGACATAGTTGTCTTGAGAGACAAAGTAATTATTTTTACGATGGGACAAGATCTTTTACTGCTTAAGCAACATTAGTGGTTTTCAACTTAGTAGTAAAAACAGGCCTTTATTTGGCATATCTTTCTTGGGGACATTTGTAAATATGGGTTTCTTATTCTTGGAAGATGGGGAAGATCCTTTGACCATTCTACTACAAAGGTTGTAGTCCTTTTCTTGAGCCACAACAGAATTCATCAGTAACTACCTATCTTCCTCAAAAGGAATACCCCCATCATATTTTTTAATCATCAAATCCCTTAGATATTCAAAATCATGGTTAGGAAACTCAAAATAATATTAAACCATATCTATATCAACATTATTAGTAAGGGGAAAAGAATATACCCATTCGAGATAGTTCCAAAAAGATTCAATAGTTCTAGCACCCAACAATTCAGTAAAAGTGGCCCCTTGTGGTGCATTATCAGAACATTCCATCATAAAAACATCACCAAAAGTAGCTTCATTAGTGGCATCATCATCAGTATTGGGGTCACAAGGAGAATGTGGCAAGAAACATTTATCACACCATTCAATGACATGATCTTCTTCAACCAAAGATACTCTAGTTGTCATTGGATCAGACACTACCTTGTTTTCCCTAGGGTTTGGTTGTTTGTTTCTGACCACATAGGTCTCTTTCCTCTATCATCACCTCTAGGATGATTTCCAAATCTATTTTTTCCTTGAGGTTGATGTTGAGCTTGAGAATTCACCCCTGGGACTTTCTCAGCTTGAGTAAGTTTGTAATAAATCTCCTTAATGGCCCTTGCTAAAAATTTTAGTACTTCCTCCAAATCTATTGACTTTCTTGTCTGGGGTTTCTCCATGTTAATTAACTTGACACCCTCCCTCTTTGGAGGTTTTCTAGCTACTTTGATATTATTCTCAATTTTACTACCATATAAAAGGCTTGCCTCAAGTTTGTAGGATTCTTATCCCTCAGATAATAAGTTGCTTTCTTGTCAAAAGAATTTGAGTATTTAATTAGACAAGAGTCATCACTAGGTCTCAAGTTCATAGGTAATCTTGTCAAATTCTTATTAAACCTAGTATTAAAATCTTGTACTAGCTCATTAGGATTTTTCTTTATATTCTCAAATTCGGTCAGTAAGAACCTAGGATCTGTCTTATCACCATATTGTAACTTGAAGGAATTCTTCATTTCTACCCAAGAATCAATTGAATTTTTGGCAATGACTTGTACCATTCCCTAGCATCTTCATCTAAAGTGTGTATAAACAATTTTACATACACATCTTCATGCTCTATTTCATAGTCTTCCATGACATTTTGGAAGAACTTAAGATGTTGATCTCCACTTATAGCATTATTTCCCTAAAATCTAGATAGTCTATTTCTGACTTCATTAGGAATCTCATTTGGATATCCCACCATCCCATGAAAATTTACAGGTCTGTAAGTATTTATAAAAAAGGAGATCTAGGTGGAGGTCTAGCCATATTATTTGGTGGATGTGTTTCAACATGAGAGTTAAAATGGTAGCGAACTAGGGGTCTTTGAGGAAATGGGGTATGATATTTAAACTATTGATCCTTTAATGACTTATTTTCACAAAATACTATATTATTTATAATCAATAAACGAGGAAATTGAAGAATACCCTGATCACTTGTAAATAAAGGCCCCACTGAACTAGAGTGTGTAAATTCACACAAAGACTACTTGATCCATAATTGTCTAAAGTATTAGAGTCATATTCCACTAAAGGTGGATCAGTTTCAGTAGTAGGTACAAATTTTTCTTCTGTCCTCTAATCACCCAAGGCTTTCCAGACTTGTTTTCTCCCTAGATTAGTCTTTCCCATTCGAAACAATCTTTTGGAAGGGTCTGATTTGAAGAAGGATCTCCTTCCTTCCAACTTTGCAAAATTTAACAAGTTAATCAACAAGAATTAAAGTTGTGTGCCTTTGGCATATGTCATATTTTCTCATAAAATATTGGAGTCGCTACTAAGGTTTTGCACCTTAGACATGTTGATCACTTGAAATAATTTGGTAAATAATGATTTTATACACAATTTAAATAAAGCTTTACAAACTTTCACAATATTCTATCAAGATTCTCCTGTGGGAGTCAACTTTAATGGAAAGCTTGTTTGTCTTGGGAAAATATAGACCAAATTAATTCATATTTGTCTCTATTTTAGAAAAATATCAACAAAGTACTAGATTCTTAACATGAATTTATATCAAATACACTACAAATGTTACCAGATACACATGGTTGTCTTAATTCCATAAAATAGTCCCTAGAAATGGTGGAAGAAGTGTGTCGATACCCAAATTTACACCTCCTTTGGGTCCAGGTAGTATCAGCAAACAAGTTGGGGTGGTTAAAGAATGGCAAACTTGGAAATTTTACATTGTTTATAGGTGGGGAGAAGTCTAAAAACCCTATTGAGGTTGGGATTTGGAGGTATTTGGTGACATGTACAAAAGGAAAGGCCAACCTTGCTACTTTTTTTCTTTCCTTTGACTAGAGTGAGAGAACCTAAGGGGTAACATGAATCCAATAGTATACCCAACAAAAATTATTATCCAATCCTTTATTATATGCTTAAGTTGGTGGAGGAAATTAACCATATAAAACGAGGGTGGTTTAAGACTATTATAATGCTTTTGATCATGGTCCCCGATCATACTATCAATAAAATAATCCTCTAATTCAACTATGTGGTAAAAGGACATTTCTTGTTTGATAAATATAAGTTATACCATTATCTATTTCCCCACAACTATGGCTTTACGACAATTTAACAAATGTTACTTTTCCTTCTTTTTGATATGTTGTTCGAACAAAAATCATAACTTATAACCAAATAATGATCTGCCACATTTCAGACAACTTGGCATGATCAATCATCAAGTAAGAAACATTGTATCCATTAACTATACCAAGCCATGCATAAATTCCAATTCATCAAGAACTTATTGACTTAAAAAATAAGATATGCAATTATTGTAAACATGTACAACATCCATGAAAGTATCCAATTGCCACAAGTAAATCACTTTTAACAAGGTAACATCTCATAACATACTGCATAGCATGGTGCACAATCATATTTACTACCGATACAATGACCAAAAAAACATGAACACGTCATAAATGCTGAGTACACCTCATGTGCCGAATGATAATCATTGTTGTGGGTTGCACATGTAGCTATAAGTATGTGTTAATATCATTTATAGGTTATGTACATGCATGTGTGACTACATAGATGACTCCACCAAAAAATTTATACCTCAATTCACTTGACCCACCCATCATTTATGACATATCTGTTTCAATGAGGTAAATAGAAATTTTGGGGTGTGACATACTTCCCCCTTAATGAATCATTGTCTCGATGATTTTCACTCATTAACGCAATTACAATAATCAAACACTCTGAATTATATCAAACAACAAAGGAGAACAATCAACTTTTTATCAAAAACCTACAATTTTCCAAGTCTGAATTCAATTTTATTGGTTGAATGATTTTTCAATCAGCAAAAATTATCACATAGCTAGAGACATGCATAATTTTTTTCATTACAGTTAGTCATGACATGTAATTTTTACTAAACATATCACACAGTTTAGTCAAAAACAAGTCATATACTACAACAACAAATGAGGAAATATTTTTTCAATTTTTCCATAAGTCTTACAAAGTTGTTTTGTTCCATTGCTCCACTTCTCTTTCCAGACTTTACTCTATGAATTTCTCAATTTTCCTTGAAATGCACCCAACGATCTTCCTTTTCTAGCTGGTTTTATCCAAATACATCCATGGTTTTCACCTTTCAGATATCTTCATCATAAATTCATGGTCAATGATTACTTAAATCATCCAAACTATTCCTCTCTTTTCCTTTTAGGCTTGTTGTTTTGCATGCTTCCAATAATCTTGGTTATCTTCTATATAAAAGTAAAAACATTATTTTTGTCAAAACAACCAAAGTTAATCACTATGTCTTAATTCTTTAAGAACTCATTAACTCCAAATTTTGTGATGAGGATCAAACAATGTCAATGTCAATGTTGCATTGACAAACATAGATTTGTAATTTCTCTTCACATGCAAAGGATAAATCAAATTTCTAATTTTTTTAAGCTAATCACTAGATACCAAGAACTCAGTTGTACTAGTATCAAATTAAAATAGCAATAGGAATTTATACTTAACTTACCTAATGTCACGTTAGGAAATCTTGTTCCTTCATCTTAGCTTATTAGTCACCAATGCATTGTTTCTCTCCTTTCGAAAATCGCAGCAAGTCTTTCTTGTTGAACTCATTATGGCAATCTACATTTTCTGCCACATTGTTTCCACCACTTTTCCTAAAGTTACAGGTGGATAAGAGATAACACTCTTGTATACTTTTCTCTTTTCGAGTCATAATTTATTACAGATTTCATTCTAGCCTGATTAGCCTTTCAAATCACTGCTGCTACAAAGCAGATATTCCTCTCCTATCTACTTCATCTCCCCTTTACGGGTTTTTATTTCATGTTGGATTCAAGTTCCAAAATATACCATCATGATAGTTCAACAGTCAAGAAACCCCTCACTAATTGTTATCGATTAATTAAAGTTGTTTACCTAGGTTAATCACGTGCACACTTTACCGTCCATTACTCTCAAAGCATCCTTCTAGCTTTGTGTGTCATGAAATTCTGCTAGAGTGTTATCTAACTTATTTACCACCAAACCTAAAGCATAATTTTTTTGGTGCGTTATCTATTGTACATCCTTCTCACATTCATTTTATTTTGTTAATAAAATCATAATTCAAGAAGCAAGAGTTCAACCTTCACTCGAGATACCAAAATGTAACAACCTCTTTATTATGCTTCTCAACTAGGATTTTTTTATATTAACTTCATGCTTCACTGATTTAAATACCCAAAATTTAAATCCATCATAAATCTTAAATTCAATCCATCGATAAAAGTCAACAACCATTTGCAATTGCATGAGTCGGTTAGTAGCTTATCCTCATAGAGTATTCTTTACGAGTGTGTATACAAGGTATACTATTGGTTTCCTTTTTCAGGCATTGATAATCAAGTGATGTTTTATAATTGCATACCTATAAATAAATCAATTTAATCCCATAGGGAATCCTACATCTTAGATCTTGGTGAATTGGGATAGTGTAATCAGCAGCTTACACTACTTTGGCCAAAGTTTTAGAGACATGTTTTCCATGCTCGGTTCCGTGATGGCACATTCATCATTAGGAACTTGTCCTTAACCTAATTTAGTTAACTGGATCCTTTTCCATTTCTTAAGTTATTAAGTTCATAGTTAACAACTTAAGCATTCATTAATGTCCATTCCTATTTACTAGGTTCATTTAGTTTATTAAGACAAATAAATATATATGTACCTTATCCTAGTGATCTAAAAATACCTACGTACCTCATTCCATACTATTTTTCTTTGTGCATAGAATGAATGATACTTAATCCATGTGATTTTAAGATAGAGTTAAGAATTGGTCTCTTCGAGAGATTGCATAATAGGTTGATCTCTTATATCAATATGATCAACTACATCAGGTTATGATACAAAGTTATGTTTAGGCTAGTTCAATACTTGTACCATATCATCATGTCATTTAAACCCTATTACCACCCATTAACGAGTCCTAGGTTTGTTTGATTTAATTGTGGAAGATATGTAATTTTCATTGCTTCATAAGCTAATAATGTATTTCTCTATTTGTTACAAAACATCATAATTATATGCCACTAGAATAATAAGTTTTCTTATAAACAAAGTGGCATTTATTAGCAATCTTGAATGTTTTTGTTATAAAATGAAAGCAATATTCATTATATCAAACCACACTTATGACTAGTGAACTGTTAGGAAATATATCTTAGTGCTCCATTTGTATGTATGGGTGAATAATAATTACATGTGTAATTATTATTATGGTAAATTAGTGAAAGTACATTTACTATGTAAATGTAAAATGTGGTTAGTATGTGGTAAGTTAGTAAGTTAGAATAATAAAACAATTAGTATTGTTTTATTATTATATTGGTGAGAGGTTGAAACCATACAGGTGTATGGTTGTATATGCAGACAAAGGTTGTTGTGAGGATTGTTATTATACATCTCCTATATAATGGAGTGTAATGAAATAGTGAATCAATAAAAAAATGAGTGTGAGAATAATATAGTGTTGCTGATTTTAATTATTGTCTGTGTAGCTATTTCATGTATTATGTGTATTAGATCAGAGTAATTTTCACATTTGGTACCAGAGCAGGTTAAATATGTCTCGAATAATATCTCATAACTTTTGTTTCACGATCTAGGTTTCTCCACAATTTTTCATGTGGAACAATCTACTATACTGTAAAGCTACCACAAAAATTCAGCCAAACCTAGTTTTTCGTTTAGGAGAAACGTGCAACTTACTTATACAACACTTTGATCTTTGCTATTTTTTGAAGAAATCGAGAATCAAAGGTAATTCAAATCTACATTCAATTTTTTTTGGATATTTAGATTCAATAAAATGGATACACCATTAGATAAATTTAATGGGCTAAACTTCCATACATGGAGAGTAAAAATCCAAATGCAATTAATGAATAAAAACCTATGGAGGATAGTAGATGGAAAAGAAAAAGTACCTACATATGTAAGAAAAATTGTAGAATGGGAAAGTAGAGATGACAAAGCCAAAGCAATAATTATACTTGGTCTTTCAGATTTTGAATTACATCATGTAGATTTAGAAAAATCTTCTACAAAAATATGGGGTTTACTAAACAAAACTTTTGGGGCTAAAGCGAATAATGCAAAATTCTCTTTAAAGTTGAAAATATTCAAATTGAAAATGAATGAAGAAGTCACAATGTCAAGTCATATAAATGAATTGAGATCTCTTCTTAGACAACTAGCAGAAGTTAAAGCTCTTGTTGATGATGAAGATGAATAAATAACAGATGAAATTGACTATAATTATGAAGACTTTCTATACTAAGTGAAGTTCTTGGAGGAAGGAGGCACAAGAGGTTGGAGGTCATTCAACGACCTCTCGTTAGTCACCAATGACAGGCCGTATCAGCTATGGTGATTATTTTTATACAAAGTGTGTTCCTGTTGTTTCTTTGTGTCTAGAAGATTGTTTGGTTGCAGTGTTCCTATTGTGGTTTATAGAATAAAGAAAATTTCACATTGAGGGGGGAACATGATCTCAATGTTCCATTTCTAGTTTTCTACATTTCTAGTATTTTCTATATGTGAGTAGCTATATTTCCTATGTTTTTCCATGCAGTGAAATGTGATGAGAGCTGATAATTGTATTTGACACATCATGATGTGGTTGTAGGTAAACCACTTGAAAACCTTCATTTTTGGTTTGTGGTACACCACTTGTAAAACCACCATTTTCGGTTGTTGGTAAACCCTATGCAAAACCATCACCCTTTTGGTTTGTGGTAAACCGTTGCAAAACCATCATTTTCGGTTTATGGTCAACCCTATGAAAAACCATCTATTAGGTTTATGATCATCCTATAAAATCATCAGATCATGAAAGTAAGTGCAAGTACAAAGGCAAGTTTTCCCCATGTTCGCACTAAGGGGGGGAATGTTAGGAAATATATCTTAGTGCTCCATTTGTATGTATGGGTGAATAATAATTACATGTGTAATTATTATTATGGTAAATTAGTGAAAGTACATTTACTATGTAAATGTAAATAGTAAATGTAAAATGTGGTTAGTATGTGGTAAGTTAGTAAGTTAGAATAATAAAACAATTAGTATTGTTTTATTATTATATTGGTGAGAGGTTGAATCCATATGGGTTTATGGTTGTATATGCAAACAAAGGTTGTTATAAGGATTGTTATTATACATATCCTATATAATGGAGTGTAATGAAATAGTGAATCAATAAAAAAATGAGTGTGAGAATAATATGGTGTTGTTGATTTTAATTATTATCTGTGTAGTTATTTTATGTATTATGTGTATTAGATCGAGTAATTTTCACATGAACATCATCCTTACTATTTTTGAAACAATTATAATTAATAGCCTTAATATTATTCACCTTGAAATTTACTAAATTCCTCTTTATAACTTACTATTTAATGTCAGTAATTTTATGACTTTATTATTAGTTCATACTGTAACGCTTATAGATAATATTCAACACATTCGATCAAGTTATAATAATGAATTAATGAAAATTCCCTCAAATTTAAAACTCATATGTAATACATTATTACATAATGAAGGAAGACTATCAAACACAATCAATACACCTTAGGTTCAATAGCCCCACATCACTCAATGGTAATGTTTTTTTACAGTTAAGCATGGTACATTCGATACCTCTTCATTTTATAATGATATTTTTCTAAACAATTATATGCTCGTAGAGGCATATTATACAGATGATACTTTTAATTTAGTATAAATGGAATACTTGATTAATAAAAATCAGTATCAAATAAAGACATTAACTTATTTTTAGATACCCCTGATACTTCTCAAATGTAGCTTATAGTTTTGAAATATTTCAGGTAAGTCTTGTAACATCAATGCAATGACCATATCATAAATACCTATCTCTTTTTCCTTTTATATTCATTGATATACAGTCAAAAAGGGTCTACATAAGTTTGCATACTTATTGTCAGTTGTTATCACATTAAATAATATTTCCCAATATATAATTTATTGAGTACCATAATACCAAATGCCTCCCGTACCCAAATAGAAATCATAACAACATCCTTTATGTTCATATTTATATCTAAGTTGACTAAGCTCTTTAATTACAAATCAACATGCATTGTTTCTAATACACAGTCACAAGAGACTAGTAAAGATGACCATACATTACAATGGCTTATTTACCTTTACAATAACAGATATTTCTTTCAATATTAATCCAAGTACACAATTCAATCAGATAGTTTCCATCCAAATTTTAAATCCTTTCACCATAAACATCAAACCTACAACTGAAAATGATAATGTACAATATGCACATGGTCAGTTCAACTTGACATGGCATGAAAGGTCCTCTTTCCCACTTAACAGTTTATTTCATTTAGTATTTGAATAAATGAAATGTTGCGATAATTAAAAATCAAATAATAACATAATAATAATGAGAATCAATTACTATCTCATAACATGATTTACTATTCATCACAAAAGACCCAATCACTTTGTCTTAAAATTTTGAATGTCATAATGACATAATTGGTAGGAACAAAGTTACATAACCATATATAGAAACAACATGTATAACATTTAGCACACTATCAAATATTGATTTTGAATATATGTCAATAGCAAAACTTATCTTATACACATCATGCAAATTTATTATAAGATAATTGTTACCCTTTATATAATTCCCTAGTTTCTCGTATTTATCAGTCATTTGTCTATTTTCCACAAATCAATCCTTCAACATTATTAAATTGAGTCAAGGATTTAGATAGAACATTAATACATATATTTTGTAATATCCCAATCACATACACATGGACCTATTCTCAAAAATAGAGTCAAACAAGAATCATAGCAATAATAATCATTATCTAGGAGAAATTATAAATTTTTGTTAAGGTTAAGGTAAATTTATTTTACCTTAAATTATCAAGAACATAATAATACCATCAATTCCTCTCTAACAATTTCAAACACCATCACTATAAATTGGTTACAGTCCCACTAACAAAAGGAATAAGCATGATTAAAGACTAGTGCAAGTATCCTGAAATTTCCTTTAATAATAATTAAGCCATAAAATAAAACTTCCTTTCGAAATGTTATTATAGCACATATACGTGCTATAAATCTGGATAATGCCATGATACTACTCAAATAAAAATGACACCCATAAACAAAAGTAGAAGCGACATCAAAACAAAGCTTATAATATCTCGCAAGTAATAAGATAAATTTTACCTTAAACAAATCGAATACCCTTAAATTTGCCTACAAATTCCTTAATTAAGATGGAGTGAATCAATTGAATAAAAGGGTAAACACATTATGTTCCCATGAAATCACCTGGAGTTCTTCTCCATTAATCATTGTAATAAAAATGGATGCACGACCGTCAAAATAGTGACTTAATAGTTTAGGGTAAACCCGGATTACACTTCTACTACGAGCCAACATGAGCTATCACTAATTACAAAATAAACCAATGAAAATATGTATAGGTATGTCATTATATGCATCAAGATATATTTGTTGTTAGCAGTCATTTGCAATGACCAACTCACTTAAAACCCATATGGATTTTGGAGTAAAATAGGTACAAATCCTAGGTACAACAAATCGACCTCCATAGGTCAAACAAAAAAATTAGATATAATTTTATCTTAATGAACAAGCCAATGGAATACCTTATCCTCATTTACAAGATCTAAATGCATACCTTTATAGGGAATAAAACCCAAATTCAAATCGGAGATTTGTAAACTTTGATCATAGAAAGCCTACTTTAAATAGGTTTTTACATAATAATAATAATAGAAATATCCTGAAAACATATTCATTCCCAAGTTTCAGCTTCGAAATGAAACAACAAAAACCCAATAGCATTCACACACGTAACACCCAATTCAACAAGATCACACAAAGAAAAATTTGTCATGAGATTCATTTTATTCAAATATGAAATGGAATAAGCTATAAAGGAGGGGAGGGGATGATTCATGCCTTGAATAAAGTCCTTGCAACTTCTCTTTGAACTTCCTTCACCAAATATTTGTTGTTTTCTCTAGGAAAAATCATGAACTCTCCAAAATACGCAGTCCCATATTTTAAAGAATGAACCTAGAACTAGAGAACGTTCATCAAGAGAATGACAATATATAAAAATATCCAGTTTACATGTATGGCGAGAATGATCTTGAGATCAAATGGAACTCATAACTCCCACTATGTTGTATGGATTCACCCAAAATGAACTCAACATAACCAAAGCCAAAATAAAATCCACCTAACATGCAATGGTAGCTTCGCATATGAAGCTTCAAATTTTTCAAAGACCGGGACATGCATTGAATGCATGTTTATCAACTCTTGCCACATCATGGCCTCATTAACATATAAAATACCTTACCTTTTACTTTGTCGGTTAGGTGAGATTTGAAGGACCAAGATTAAATGTTAACTAGAATAATTTTACACCAAGACCACAGTAGGGTCAATTCGACCACTTGAATAATCATCCCAAGATTATGCCCTAAGACCATTCAAGTAGGGTTTTAATCCCCCTTTTAGGTTATCAACAAGTATAAACTCATAGTTATTACACATTTTATAAGAACCATTGTTCAAATACCACATTGTCACCATCAATTAAAACTAAAATTTATGGTCAAATCCTATTTACAAGATCTAATATTAAACCCAAAGTAATTACTATCCAATCTTTTATTATATGCTTAAGTTGGTGGAGTATATCAACCATAGAAACGATCCTGCCAAAACGAGGTTGGTTCAAGAACATTATAATTATTATGATCATGGTCCCCGATCATACTATTAATCAAACAATCCTCTAAGTAAACTATGTGGTCAAAGGACATTTCCCATTTGATAAATATAAGTTATACCATTACCTATTTCTCCACAATAATGACTTTACGACAATTTAACAAATTTTACCTTTCCTTCTTTTTTCTATGTTGTCCCATACCAACAATCGTAACATATAATCAAATAATGATCTATAACATTTATAAAAACTTGGCATGATCAATTTTCAAGTAAGAAACATTACATCCATTAACTATACCAAGCCATGCATAAATTCCAATTCATCAAGCAATTTATTGACTTAAGAAATAAGATATGAAATTATTGTAAACAGTGCTGACATCCAAGAAAGTATCCAATTGCCACAAGTAAATCACTTTTAACAAGGTAAAATCTCATCAAATACTACATAGTATGGTACACAATTATATTTAATACTGATACAATGACCAAAAAAACATGAACACGTCATAAATGTTGAATACGCTTCATGTACCGAATGATAATTTTTGTTATAGGGTTACACATGCAACTACAATTATGTGTTTATATCCTTTACATGTTATGCACACACACACATGTGGATGCATATACAAATCCACAAAATATTCCATCCCTCAATTCATATGACCTGCCCATCATTTATGACCTACCTTTTCAACGATGCGAGACATAAATTGCGGGGTGTGACATATTCACTAAATACAAATAAGTTGTCAAAAGGATTGGTCACTTTGGAGCATATCTTCAGTCTTGATGATGATTTCATAGGAAAGGAAAAGAATATAATATCAAGACAAGAATATTATCAATCAGCTTACTATTGCACAAGGCAAAGAACTTCTTCTTGGAAAGGTATGTGCTAAAAATGAAAAGCGAGCCTTTATTTCTTTGTGCCAAAATTCAATGATGTGTTTTCTTGGGATTATGAAGATCTGAAATAATTTAATCTAGACATTTTCCAAACCTCTATTTATCTTGATCCTATTGTCAATTTAGTTAGATAAAAAAATACCAATTAATCCTAGGTTATATCCCCTCATTAGGAAGGAGTTATCCAAGCTCATTGAGTCCAAGATAATTTTTCCTATTAAATACTCTACTTGGGTCACAAACCTTGTTCCAGTAAGAAAGAAGAATGTGAAAATCAAACTTTGTGTGTATTTCAAGGATTTAAATAAATCTTCCTAAAGGATCATTATCCTTTACCTTTTATGGAGTAGATTCTACGTGAGTGTAGCAGGAGCTTAAAGATTTTCTATGTTTGATGGATATTATGGTTTTAATCAGATCAATGTTAAGGAAGATGATCAATATAAAACTATATTTACAACCAAATGGGGAACATATGCATATCAAAATAAGCCTTTTATTTTTTCAAATGCAAGTACTACAGTCCAAAGAGTAATGGACATTGCCTTCAAATGGTATATCAATGAGTTCATTCTTTTAAATCTTGATGATATTATTACTTTTTCAAATCAAAGTAAGGATCACATCAGTCACCTTGAAAAGGTATTTAATAGAAGTGGGGAATTTGGGGTATCTCTTAATCCTAAGAAATGTAATTTTTCAATTCTTAGGGGTGAACTTTTGGGGCACATTGTTTCTACGGAAGGTATTATTATTGATCCAAAAAGAGTCTCGACAATTCTCTCTCTTTATTTTCCAACTAACAAGAAGTCATTGCAGTCATTTTTTGGGAAGATTAACTTTGTTAGGATATTGATTCCTAATTTTTTAGATTTGGTCAAGCCTATTACTCTTATGCTCAAGAAGGATTTAGTTTTCAAATGGAAAGAATAAGTGAAATATAAATTTACTAAGATCAAACAAGAGATTTCTCAAGATCTTACACTTATCAATCCTAACTATGCTAAATATTTTGTCATGTATGCATATGGAGATGAATCTAGTGTTGTTGTTTTAACACAAAAAAATGATCAAGGAATGGAGAATTCAATGGCCATTTTTAGTCAAATGCTAAACTACTATGAATTCAAATATAGGCACATTGAAAAGAAATTTGTTTCCATCATGAGGGATCTTAAGAAATTTAAAATTATGCTCTCCGCTAGTCGTATTAGAGTTTTAATCTCACATTCTGGTGTGAAAGACTTCATAATGCGGGTAGACATTAGTGATAAAATATATGGATGGGTGGCCAAAATAATGGAGTATGATGTGACTATCAAGGCCACTAAACTAGTAAGAGGTCAAGGACTGTGTGAGCAGCTTGCTTTAGATGCTCAAGATGATCAAGAAGTCTCCCTCATGAATCAAGAACTTCCACATAATGTTGATTCTCAGCAAGATGAAGGAGATACAATCAATAATCACAGTTGGATTAATGATATGGATACCTTTTTATCTATTGGTGCTTACCCTTTTGGACTAAACAAAGCAAAAAGGAGACATCTAAGGCTACAGTCTATTCCTTATGCACTAATTGATGGAATTTTATTCAAAAGAAATATTGATGAAGTCCTTCTCAGTACATTGAAGATGAGCATTGTAAAAGATCTTGACTGAATTCCATGATGGTTTCTCAAGTGGGCATTTCTCAGCCAAAGCCACAACATTGAAGATCATAAAAGTAGGTTATTTTTATCCCAAGTTGTTTGTTGATTGTCACATCAGAAAATGTAAGGAATGTGCTTTCTTTACTGGTAAGAAGAGGTTAGTAGGTCTTCCACTTCATCCAATTCAATAAGATCAGATATTTTCCCAATGGGGCCTTGATTTCATTGGCATGATTAACCCTCCATCAAGTGTTAGTCACAAATGAGTTCTAACAACAACATATTGCTTTACCAAGTGGGAAAAGTTGTGCCATTGAAGGAAGCCACTGAATCAATCATCATGGACTTTCTTGAAGAAATTGTAACAAGATTTGGCATTCCTCAAACTATCATCTATGATAACGCAAAGGATTTCTTAGGGTCTAAAATTTCTTGTTGGGCTCTAGAACTTGGCATTTATTTAAAAACTTCTTCCAACTATTACCCTCAAGGTAATGGTTTAGCAAAGTCTACTAACAAGAACCTAATCAGAATTACGAAGAGAACCGTGGACATCAATCAAAGCTAGTGGCATAAAAAGGTGAGAAATTCTCACTGGGCTGATAGGATAACAATGAATGAGGCAATTGGCACTTCTCCTTACAAGTTATATATGGCAAAGAATCTAGACTTCCTTTGTCACTAGAATCGCCTTCACTTGAATTAGCTCAGCAGCTAGAGTTTGAAGAGGAAGATCAAAGAGAAATTAGAATTGCATATTTGGTAGAACTTGAATAATTAAGGAACTCTTCCTTGATTAAATTAAAATAACACCAGAAGTATACTAAGAAATGGTTTGATAAAAGGGCTAGGTTTAAAATGTTTAAAGTTGGTGACTTGGTCTTAAAGTGGGATGTTGACTGAGCTAAACCAGGAAAACACTCCAAGTTTTATGTAATTTGGAGTGGTTCATTTATTATCATTACTTGCAAAGAATCCAACTCATTCGAGTTATCTTATCTTAATGGAGATGTGTTACCAATCCCAATCAATGGGATTTACCTTAAGAATTCTCATTAATTGTCTTATTGTATCTTGTACATATTATATTAGCTTTTCAATTCCTCTAAGTGCATGTAGCACATTTTTATTGGTAGTTTAGGTTTGTTTCTAGTTGAAGAAATGCATTTTTCAAACTCTATATTCTTTACTTAAAGTATGTATGTCTTTTCTTTTTAGACATTGTTTTGTGCCTTATTGTGGTTGCATGCTTTAGTTCAGAGAAAGTTTTGCAAGTTTCTGGGTAGGTTGAAATTTTGTAGAAAATTTTAAGTGCATACTTTGGGCCTAATAAATCATTTGCAGTTGTAGAATATGGGGTGAAGTTTCAAGTTTGGAACAATTTCCCACTCGCGTAAATCAAATTTAGAATATTTCTACATAGAGATGGTTAATTTGGGATTCAAGATGGCTAAAAATCAAGAAAAGAAATATTCATGGTAGAATCAGATGGTTGGATAAAATTCAAGTTCATTTAGAGCTCCATTAATCATGTCTAGATAGTTACATGTCATTCTAAGTCTATTCATGCTTCAAAATAGCTTAGAGTAATAATTTTGAAGAAAAGATTATTTTTGAAGAGTTTTAGGCTCAACTCCATGCCCAATGGATGCTTCAAGCTACTAGTCATATAATCTAGTAGGTAGATTACCCCTGAAAGTCACCAAAATTGTTATCCAATTTTAAAACCCCGCAAAATTAGACAACTAAAATGGACTTAGCCATTTTACATCTCGAAGATGTTCAAACAAATGTCAAATTCCCTTTCTCAAATGCTCTAGTTGTTGGCATTTGAAAACCCGAGGAGCACTAAGGCTTAAGTATTTGGTGGTTTTTATATATTTCAAGTCTACAAGACAAAGGGTGTTGGTCTAATACTTAGGCAAGTTTAACTTAAAACTTATGGGAAGCTAGAAATCCATGACATAAATAAAATGGAGCAAACCCATAACCAATTAAAGGAATAAAGGTGGTGGAAGATCAACAACCAAAGGAAGGACACATAGATCCATTCTAGTGGTTTCTAAGGTGATTGGCTCATCTAGACTCAAATCCTAGTAATTTATCATAGTTCATACTTTGTCGGGTCCACAAGGTCGAGACAAGGTCAAAGGGGTTACGTGGCACAATTTTAAAAATCCAAAAAAATCTAATTCCTCGGACTTAGAAATTACAATGTGAAGAGCCACATGAAATTGCTGCATTTGATCACTTTTCAAGGAATGACAGATGCAAAGGCCCATCCAATCAAGAGTGAGCACGAAAAATATCTGACTGGCGGGTCGACATGGGAAAAAATGGATCCATTTCATTAGCTCGTGTTTCACGGTTTCCATTGGAGATCAAAGAAAATACGACAACATGAAATGTATGGAGATTTATTATTGGCTCTCACTTCACAATTATCATAAGGGTTATTCAAATTATGAAAATGCATCAAAGCGTGCTTGTTTCTCATTAGCTTGCGTATCAAGAGATGTACAAGGTTCTATAATGCAAAGAAATGTGGAGCCTTCTCATTGGATCACATTTCTAAAGAGGTAGAAAGGGAGCTAAAGACAATCTATTAGTGCAAAGGAACATGGAAAAGTCTTATTGGCACGTATTTTATAAATATAAGACCTATTCTTTTTAAAGCCAAAGCAAAATCCAAGGAAAAGAAGAAAGGACAGATGGTGAACAAGCAACTAAAATCTTGATACCATGAACAAATGGGACGCTAGAACTTAGAAAATCCAAAGTGGTGCACATGTGGGTAGAGACTGATTCCCAAACCAATCTAGGGGTGCCACGTGGTGTATTCATGTGCTTCTGATAAACCAAGACTTCAAATGGCCATATCTTATTCTATAGAGCTCCAAATCTTGTAAAATTGATCTCATTGGAAATCTCTCCTCAAGACCTATAATTTTCCATCATCAAAATCTGATTTTGGCAATATTTGATCAATAAAAGGAGAAAAGAACAATTTGGGATATTAATTATAATTGTAGGTATTTTGACTACCAAAATTAACTAAGCATGGGTGTCACATTATCATTTCAGATCTCTGATAACGTGCTTTGGAGAATTTTGGATGCCCACTCCTTCTTTGAAAATTGGTCCTTTACTAGTTTTGGGTAGTTGAATCCATTAAAAAATGTTTGCAACCTCTTTCTCTCTATCTTTGATCTAGCAAGATATAAATTAAAGTGTTAAACACTTTGTACAAGGGCGTTTTTTTCTTAGTAGTAAAAAGAACTCTTTTAAAATTGTTCTAGATTATTTTGTGAGCTACGGGCCTCGAGACTTTGATGTTTTGCAAGTTGATTCTTGCCTTAAGTCTTGCATTGTAAATAATTTTACATCCCTCAAGCAATAAAATTCATGTTTGTGGGTTATATCTTCCCTAGCATGTGTTATATTGCACTTCTTTCCTTTTATTACAATTGTGGGTATATTGTGCATATTTTATTCTTCTTGTAGAGTTTAATTCTATTATGCTTCATGGAAATGGTCATTTGAATGTTGTTTTAGATTGTGTCTATTATGTTTTCCCTTCCTTCCCGCATTTTCCCTTCATTTTTACTCACAGGATAGTCTCTAACCATGTTTTTGTGTTATCACCTCCCTTAGCTTTGGATTTTTATTTTTCATGCATTATCCTTTCTCCTGGTCCCTTAGATTGTGAGTTTAGGATTATATATCTTCATTTACAGCTTTAGGAGTAGTTTTAGTAGTAGAATAGGAAGAGGAAGTTGGCCTTCTCCAAAGGTATGTCTCGATTAGCAATCCCATAAGCGAGAGATAGTCCCATGTTTCCTCAAAATTCTTGATCCTTCATGATCATATCCAGGGTGCGATTTTGAGCTCCAACGGGCACCTTAAATCATCCCATTTATTTTCCATAAAAACTTACGCGCATGGATTAGAACTACACAACCATGGAATGGGAAGGATTCGAATGGTGTCTTCCCTACAAAACTTCAACTGTTATTTATTTAAAAAAATTATATTCTTCATAGATCACGTGGCATTGAAACACTTGGTTGATAATTTAATACTACATGGGAGGATATGTAGGTTGATAATTCTATTTCAAGGATTCCAATTTTAAGTTTTATTCAAACGGGGAAAAAATAATATAGGACTTGATCATCTATTGTACATAACTACATGCGAGCACATAACCACATGAGAGCACATAACACAAATCAAGGAAGGAATGCAATATGTGTAACTATTTCAAATATAAATCAGCTTCGATGAACTGGAGGATGTAGTTTTTTCTATAGAATGGGGTTGCGGAAGAAAAATACACTACTACCCAAAGAAAATAACTCACAATAAAAGTTATACCGTATCAAATTATAAGTATACACTTATTAAAAATGGGGTGTGATGAAATGTTATGAAGGTGTGTGATGGATCATGAGTGAAACAATATTCTACATAAATTACATGAAATAAGTGCGGGAGAATAATATACTAGCGAAGCTACAACGTAAAAAAAAGTACAGCCAAATTATGGTGACAAAGCTTGTTTAAATATGTTGAGTAAGAAAAGGCATATTACTAGTGCCAAAAGGTTCAAAAATCCAATAGGTGTGATCAAATGTCATTGATATCAATTATTGCACAATAATCATTTGAAAAATTGGTAATTAATTTTGTTCTAGACCGATCAATCCCATTGTGTGATGGACAAGCGCATAATATACCATTATGGCAACTAACTACTTAACAAGATGGGCAAAGGCAACACTAATAAAATATTTCATAGTAGAAACCACAACAAGATTTTTTCGAAAGAATATAATTAGTAATTATGGATGTCCATTAAGCCTTACAAGTGATAGAGGGATACATTTTCTAAATGATACTATCATAATCTTGTTTCCTTAGAATGGTTGAGGAATTCAACAAAATCCTAAGAAAAACTCTAACAAATATTTGTAATTTCAGATGTAAGCACTGGGATGACAAATTTTTAGTAGTACTATGGGAATATAGAGAAATAAACAATAATTTGAATAAAACAACACCATTTCAAATTGTGTTTCGAACAAAAATAACATTTCAATAGAATTTATGGAACCATCACTACGCATAGTGTGACTTGCAAATTTGGATGATAATGCTTATATCACTGAGCATATAACAAATATATTATAATTGGATGAAATAAGAATACATATGTGAAGGTGAATTAACAAAAATAAACTTTTTGTAAAACCCTAGATAGGATATTTCAGAGTCACATACAATAATATAGCAATGAAGTACAAAATGTGACACAAGCAATAAACAAGATAATTTAAAACCCTAAGTGCAAGAAAGGGGAGAAAATACTTAGTTGATTCGCAATAAATTCGGAGGTGTGTGAAGCTGGAAAAATATTGGAACTGGAACAAAGGGTATCACAACCAAACCCAAAAAATTACAAAAGTGCAAAGAAAAGGTAGGACCCGTTCTCTTGGACTAGCTCCGGGGCCCCTAGGGACTAGAGACCCTAACCTGGGTGTAAGAGTCTACAAAAAACCTCGAAACTGATTTTCACATGGTTGTTATATGTTTTCGACATTCAACTTTGATCCTTATGTGTCGCATTAGGTTCATTGATGTCACATGTAACCTGCAATGAAAGAGATATCCTACAAAACCCCAAAACACATCAAATCCTAAAAAATAAAATATGCAAATGGGGAGTCGAACTAACCCCGACAATCACCCTGAATGAGTGAACTTACGATCCGGGTGTTGCACTACATTTCAAACTCCATGTAGTTTTAGTGAGTGTTTATGGAAATCATTCCATAGGAATCTTTTGTACACAATGCACTTGATAACGAGTGATAGATAGATGTAGAAGATGTAAATAGATGTGTGCATGGAAAAATGAACTTCCCCTCATATGTGTGTATGTAGAATTAGTAGTCCCTTGTCCCTTGAGTGAAGCTAGATGGATGCTTTAATGATCTTAAAATTCCTTTGGATGCAACCTTAGGTGATGGTAGTAGATGCTTAGAGCTTGGTCCTTTAATTTGATCACATAGCATTGTATTTATATGATTCCCTTGTTTAAATTTTGTAATTAACCACTAAAAGTCGACCACCAAGAAATAAAGATGCCCAACAACTAGAAAGGACCCAAAATCAGCAAGCAAGATAAAAAGAGAGTCGGGGTCACCCCGAGAGGATATGGGGTTTTTAGGCGTTGGCATTTTGGTGGGCGCTAGTGTCGAGAACCGAGAAAAGATGAAGTAACAAAAATCAAACTGGGAAATAGGGTGTGAAATTCCAAAAGGAAATCAAAAAGAAAATAAAAGGCAAAATACAATGGTTAATTAATACTTTTCTCACTTAATAATCATATGAATGCAATTATGTTATTACAACCTAGAAATGTACCCAAGTGTGTGAATTTGTGTCTCTGAAGGAATTTGAACATAGAAAAAGTAATACAAAAGGTATTACATGATCATAATATCAAAAAAATTAAAAAATTAGTAGGCACAAAATATTTGTTGTATGATTTGAAAAACGTGTGTCATCGAAAATCTAAAAACACATTGGTTAGGTCCTTATGAAATAGTTCCAATTTTGTTGACTAGGGCATGTCAATTAAAGGACCTCACTAGAAAACTTATGTCAGGATACTTTAATGGCAATATATTGAAACTCTACTACTAATGAAGCCATGTTGTAATTCAATAAGATGTATACCATTAGATTATTTGTTATTTTAATTTTTAGTACTAGTTTATTTTCTTGAATGTAATAATCGCATAAAATTTACTTTTTTATGGATTGTCTTGGTTTTATTTAGCTCCAATGATATTTTTCTCCAATGCTTTTATTTAGGTCCATCTCAAGATCATTAATTAACACACACGGAGGACCATGCCATATTTTTTAGGAAGACATTGGTTCCAAGTCACAAAACTAAAGACATCAAGTAGTACGATGTGCATGAAAATGATAAACACTTCTTGTAAAAAATGAAAAAAAAAAAGAGAAGGAATAGAAGAAAATTGTGTGAAAACGGGAGAGATAAATTGAAACAAAATTTTAAGGGGAAGATGATCCAAATAAGGGATAGTGGAGTGGGTGAAAAATAACATAGAAAGGGAATGGTGTTTTACAGAGAGCTATGGAGAAAGGAAAGCACATGAAATGAAGGAAAAGCACAAGGAAAAGTGACATGGCCTAGGAATGTAAGCCACCAAACACAACTAGATGTGTAAAGGAAAAAAACAGGAGTAGAAAAGACAAGGAAAGTCACAGCTCAAACTTAAGGGACATCAAATCAAGTAAAAATGGGAAGCAAAGAAAAGTTTTCAACATTAATTTCAATTTATGAAGGACTAAAGTTCCATTCGTGCAAAAAATAATATTGAAGAATTTATGAAGTATTCAGAAGGGTATAAATAGGGGTAACTCATTTGGAATTACCTTGTTATTAAAAAGGAGAGATCTAGGTGAAAAATAGTGGAAAAAGTAAAAAAAGTGATTCAATGCATTCAAAACATGAAAACTAGTGTAATGCCCACATTATACACACACACTTACAACGATAAAATACCGGGATAATTTTTTTTTGACTTACATTGCTCACTACACATAACACAGCAAGGCTCCAAGTACAGAAACTTGACTTACATACAACAATTACATAAGTCATCAATTCACATAGACACATGAAAACAACCTAGGCATGTTGATGCCACTCTTTTCCCAATGACCTAGTTACTTAGTAATTGACCCAACCACAAGAAACATGACTTCAGGAATGGCGAACCCACAACACATCATTTCTTTAATTGTATTTTAGTTATGATTAACATTCCAAGAACATTATTGTGCAAGGATAAATTTCTCATTTGTCCACCTACAGATTCTTAAGTTCATTCCACGGTTAAATTACCGTTCGAACCCTTTTAAGTTGGCTTCTTATTCTTTACAAAATTTTCCATAACTTGCATACTTATTTGACATAATTCAAATGCATATAAAGTACTTAATTATCTTGTTCTTATGTTAAGAATATTCTTCTCAAACATATATTCAATGTCTACCCTTTTTTTTACTCTTACAACTCAAGTGAATGTGACTTGGTGTCCATATAGCGATATTAGGATTTAATGGAGATTTAGATACAAGGTAGCTTTTTACCAAAGACATTCCTCAATCACCGAATAGTGATTTCCCTTCCACAATTATTCTAATTCAATGACTTGTGAAATTCCATTTTGATTTATATATGTATTTTGTTTTCTCGATGGTTGATCACCCAAGGCAATTCATATTCTTTGAAACAAAAGAATATATTAAATTGAGTTATAAGGTCTCCAAGAGTCGTATTATTCCGAACATCAAATCTCATTTTTACTCTTATATGCTTTATTTTCTACGTCACATTATGGTCTTATTATTAGCATTTTCTTGTAAAAGTAGTTACGAAATGTTTGTCTAACCTCTTAAAGACATATATGATTAAGAGACTTGAAGCTACACACGAACCCTCAGTTAACATCCAAATGAACTGAGGTTTAGATCAATTCCCAACTTCACCTAAGGCTCTACCCCTCTACTATATATGAGTTTTAAGCAAGAGGAAAAATTTATGCTAAACCACCTTCGAAAAGGGACCAAGGTGTTATGTTGAGAAAAACCAAGGTAACACATTTAGCTGAGCAGAGCTAAGGAGTTCCTCAACGAGAGTTTAAGACCTAGAACAACTAAGTTACAAACTCCATCTATGTTGTCTTGATCTAACACGGATTTCCTTCGAGGAAGAAAATAAATTTTAGATCTATCTTCGGAAGACAAGGTAGTCCACTAGGATACAAAGGAAGAGTTAGCTCTACATATTCCAAGAAAAGTTTGACTGTGTCACTCCTATCAGACAGGGCTTATGACAATGTCACTAAACATACTGACTAAGATGATAAACCCATTCTTGGGCTCTTGTTTACTCAAACTAGGAGATTTCCATTGAGTGTAGAGTATAAGTTCATTCTACGGTTTTCAATGTCTTCTACGGTAAGGAGTATCACACATGAAAAAAAAGTTATGCCCGATATTGAACAAGGGTAGAGTGTTTCAATTAAATCCCTTTATTACATTTACAAAGTATGAATGCACAAGATGACTCATTAATCATTTATTGAACACTAAATATGCACTACAAGATATTACTTCAAATTCATTTACCTTATATAAATATCAAACCTTTTACCATGTGTACTATGAATCAAAATTGAACCTAAGATTTAATGCACATTTCCTAGATGCCCTTGAAACTAGCATCATCATACATATCAACAAATTATCAAATATAACCTTTTGTAACATGAGACTACATTATACATTTATTCATTTAACAATGCACTATATAAATTACAATGATAATTAATGAATTACACATCGCCTTTTGTCGTCATTCTTTCATCCTGCAAAACCATGTGAGCATGATATCAGCGATAAATCACTAGCATGGCATCCACCCTAATCTAACATAATTATCATTTTTCAGTTTCCCATTTACATATGATAATAATTACAATTTGCAAATGAAATTAGAGGTTTAGAGACATGTATTCCTTACATTTCATTTCACTTCATTTTGTAACCCAGGAGAGAGAAAAAGAAGGGAAGAGAGAGAAAACACCATTTTGTCAAAAGTTCTATTTCACACAAAAAGTTACACTATAGAGTTTTAAACAGTTATTTACATGTGTCAAAAGTATCTATGGTGGTTTGGAAACCCGACGAGGGTCCCACAACTTTCTATTTTAACATTTTCTTACTAGCTACAAAAATGTTCAAAATGGGCTTGGAGGCTAAGAAACCACTTTCAAAAGTTATCTTTCGATGAGAACACACACCACAATTAAATTTATATGTGTCCACCTATATACTAGGAGTTTATAGCAACTAACGGAATTTGGAACTAGCGAATGGTTTATGTTTAACGGCTAGTTTTCCAGGGCCACTAGTCATAGTTGACCCAGTTGCAAATGAACAAAAGTTAGTTCGAGGGCTCGAGAAATCCATGTCCAAAAATGACGTTTGATGGATGAACGCGCCACAAGAAACTTCCTACAAGTTCCCATATATATGGAGAATTCAACAGAGTCGATGGAATTCAGAACTAGAAAACAGTCTTCAAACGGCGACAAGTTTTTGAAGCCACCGGTCCTAATTGGTCTAGTTTGACCTTGTCAAACTGTGACCAAAGGCCTACAAAATGTTGTCGTCAAAATATCCAGAAAAGTGTTTTTCCCTAAATTGAAGGTTCCATGAAATTTTCTAGTATAAACACTAGAGGTTTGTGAAGACGGGAAATAATTTCTCTATCCAGGTTTCAAATGGCAGTTCAAAATGAAAACCAACTTTCTAGATTTAACTTTGTACTACTGAAAAAATAGTGTAACAGGGCTCCTATAAGAGCGTCAAAAGATCACATATGTTCATTTGGGGTCAATCCAGAGGTCAAGGTGACTCCTCACATAACAAGGTACACGAATGAAGCTTAACATCTCATTTTCAGAGTTATGAAGGGTACTTAATGAGTCTCCAAAAATACAAAAATTAACTATTTAAATAGGGAGATGATCAACTTTATTATTGGGAAGTCAATTTCATCTTGCCAATAAAACAATATTGAAGCGATCTAGTTGGGTAAGAAGTTTTCTAAATCACCTCAGAATGAGGGTGGAAGTTCATGGTTTAATGCAAAAGAGTTATTTTGATTTCGTGAGTTACGACACGACATTTCATTGTTTTTGCAACGAGTTGATATAAACATTTAACTGTATTAAAATCCTAATATTTTAAAATTCTATTAAGTTGCAAAAGAGAACTAAAGCACAAGAATTATGAGAGATAAGGGGAGATGAACCATACCTAGGAGGAACGGAGTTAGTCAAACCCGTAGGCTTCGGTTCAGCATCTCGTTTGGGCACTTCGTTAACCAGTTCACAAGCCTCAATCTAACCTCCACAACGTCACACAAAATTCCCGATCACTTGAAGTTTTTCCAACATAATAATTTTCCCATTATGTTCTGACAATTTTCTAGGGCCTGCACAAGGCTCCATTCTTGCACACAGGCTGAGAGAATGTTGGCAACGGACAGGAGGCTCTACACCTACAAGTGTAGTTTCTTGAAAGTTTCTAAAGCCTTTTGAACAGATCCATTATGTGCATATCCTACAATCATGGCATTCCATGAGACAACATTTCTTTGAGGCATTCTATCAAACAGTTCACATGCCTTTTCAACAAATCCATTTTGTGCATATCCTACAATCATGGCACTCCATGAGACCACATTTCTTTGAGGCATTCTATCAAACAGTTCATGCGCCTTCTCAAAAAATCCATTTTGTGCATATCCTACTATCATTGTAGTCCAGGAGCACACATTTATTTTTGGGGTATTTTGTCAAACAATACACGTGCTTTGTCTATTCTTTTGCATTTTTCATACATGTCTACAGGGAAGTCAGAACTACAACATCTGACAAAAATTCCTCTCTCTCCATTATGCTTTGATGGATATCATACCCTACTCTAAAGCTTCCATTTTGGCACAGGCTAGAAGTACGTTGGAAAATGTAAACTGATTGGGTTGGAGCCCTGTTTGTTGCATATGGTGAAACAACATGACTGCCTCATGAGGAAATCCACGTCTTCTGTACACTGCTACAAACATATTCCATGAGAAGTTGTCTCGTTCTTTCATTTGGTCAAACACTGTAATAGTGCCCATGTTTTGTGAGATGCCCTTGCCAGAAAGTGCCACCGGAGAACAAAAAAACAAATTATATCACCAAGAAAGGCTTCCTCACTGGACGACTCACCAACATTGAGTACAACCAAAAACATCCAACGAACAACCTCTACCCCCATACGGCTCACTGACTTTTATGCGTTGTTAGATGTTCCACGCAGGTCTAGGGTTCGAGTTTGACACAGGTTGGGAGGATGTTGGCATAGGCCGCTACCATGGCATTCCATGAGATGACATCTGGCGAGGCATTTCTTTGAATAAACAAACATTGCCCTTAAGCAAATGGGTTTGTGCAAAAGTTGCGACCATCATTGCGTGAAGCCACATTTTGTTCGGTGTTTTCCTTTACCCTGTGCATTTTCAACTACCACAACAATTGAAACCTCCTCCACGCCTTCTTCACGTCTGGTGGTGTGCAAAAAAATTGTTCGAAGCTTCCTTCCCATGGCGGCGGCGGCTACTTGTCTTCATTCAACAATAAGAGAAAAAATCCCATAAGGAACCCTAACGCCCTTTGCCCTAACCACCCCAAAATTTCACGGGCTTTTTAATTTTAATTCTTTTATTTTATTTATTTATTTATTTATTAAATTAAAAACATTTTGTCCTGATCAAAGCACTACTCCCAACATTTTTATTTGTTTTCTTGCACCAGTCCTAACGTAATTAATCTCTCCTCTATGTTGTCTTTATCTTCTAAACACAGTTAAATGTCCTTCAAATTCCTCAATGGCCTTGTTCTTTTTGCCTCTCAACTCTTTGTCTAGCTTGCAAACTCTTTCCAATACCTTTTTATATTTTACGAGGTACTTCGACTCTTATTTTCTCCCTTAAAACCTTGTTCACTACTACCTCCAATATGAGGCATCCGAAAAGTTGATTGTTTGGCCAAAGTCCTTATACACTGCCTTGGCATTCATGACTACTTTCTTTGTTGTAGCCTCATCAATCTCCACAACCGGTACCCGTTCTTGTAACTCCTTTGTAAACTTCATTTTTTTGTGTTTGGATATATGCGCAATTTATCCAATGGTGTCACATATGTCACATATAATTCATTTCCAATCTTAGGTTCATTGATCCAAATGACATTTGACATACCCGAAAGCTCCTAACTTATTTGCATATGGAAGATCTTGTCAATAGATTCGATGCCTTTTGAATGAGTTGAAACAAACATTTACGAAGGAGATACCATCCATGTAAGCTCAGTGCAAGATTTCAAAATAGAAGGCACTTTGGTGCAATGACAAGTGGCACTACAACTTGTCACCATTAAAATGGTGATAAATCTTTTAGAGTTAACAGGGGTTGAAAATAGAAAAATAGGGGAGGAGTAAATTTTAGCAAGAAAACTATAACCATCGACCACCATTAACATGGGGTTTGATTCCTTCAAGAAGAATGAGGAACTTTGGGGCAATAAACAGCCCTAGAGTAAATCAAAGTGGGTTCTAATCTAAGTGAGAGATAAAATATTGGCAGCATGAGGCACAAGTAAATGGATCCAAACATAAATCAATAACTTTATGTGACACAATTTCACATAGTACCATAAGATCAATGTATGAGGAAAGTTTAGGTGACGCATTTATGAGGGAAACATCAAGTAGTGTAGAATAAGTGTTTCCAAAAGAGGAAGAAGTGTAAGTCGGGAAATTAGGGACAAGATATTCCACATATTTCAAAAAGGATAAGAAAATAATGGCCTAAAGTAAAATAGCAAATAAGGATGAAAGCTCCAATTTTGTGCACTTAAATTTTGAGATGAGATACTCCAAAGAGGAAATAGAAGTGGGGAAGTGGCAAACGTAGGTGGGACTAAGTAAATGTTGAATTGCAACCATATCACATATGAACTAGATGGGGGTAACAGCCAAGGATTTGGTACATACCATAGATAAGAAGGATGTCATAGGAAACATTATATATGATGATATCGTAAATAAGACACTAGAAAAGGTGGGGGTTTTCATTTGTACAATCTACCCCTTTTCAAAAAACCGATAGAGAAATTTTAGTATCTAATTTTGTAAGTGTGCAAGGGTTATTTTTACTTTGCGGGTCAGCACTTGAGAATCACATGCCACCTAATTATAAATGTTACAAGGTTGATCAAGATTAGATAATATCTATCGCAAGCCCTAGAGAATGAACAATTGATTGATAAAATTGGGAGCTTCTGGAATTACAAGTGAGAATGGAAATCGCTCACCATTTTAGACATCCAAGACCCGGGGACAAGATTTGCAATGTGAATTTTAACATAAAATTTAGCATGAACATAAAGGTTGATGAAGGTAATAAAAATTATTTATGTTTTTCACATAAAATGGTGTAAGGGACACAATACAACTTTTTTCAATTCATTTTTGATAGCATAGTAGAGGATGTTGAGCTTGCGCATAAGAGATCGGAGCTTTAAATTCTTATAGGGCATTATCTTTCTACTATTTTTATTCAATGAAATAGGTTTCCCTAAGGGTGAATGAGATCCAAAATGGGTATTCCATGTAGAAAATAAATCCACTACTAAAATATACAAGTAATTCCTGGTGCCCACAACTCTCAACAATGCATATAAAGCATGATTTGTAAATTGGATAAGGAATTTACAAAATTTATTTGAACAAGATTAGAGGATCCCGCATCAATTTCCCAAAGATATATAACAATGCACTATTGTTTAACGTGCTTTAAAAATATAGACGAGTACTTGGTCCCCATGGTCTAAATTTTCGTATGCCTTCACTATGGACTATTTTGTGTGATTCATCAATAAGATCAAGGAAGCAATGAAGATAAGGATTGATGAGCGAGAGTTGATGCAAATATCCATGCCCTTTGTAATACCTATAATTACCCTAGATGGGAAGCACATATGGAAATGTGTGTGTCGATATGTGTACCCTAAGAAAGATAGAGACAATAATTATTGGAAACATATTGGAGAATTTTCTTTACTATTTATGCCTAAAGAGGAATAAAATCAGGAGAGACCTAGGAAGAGGAGGAACCTAATGAGCAGATGATTATTCCTATTTGAGAGAAACCCCATGCAAATGATAAATTAAAAGTATAGAAAAAGGGGCTAAGGGAAAAAACTAGCTTAGAAGGGAAGGGAAAAGTGTTGGATTAATTGTCATCGATGTTAAAAATGTTGATTGACCTAGTAGCAGAACAAATTGTTGGAAGAATGTTATTGTCTTTTACTCCAAAGGTTTTTTCTATTTGGTCTAGAGCTTCTCACAATGCCTATCATCCATATTTCGTAGTGTAACTCATTTGGAGCTCACTTGGTAATTATTCCAAAGCTTGGGTGTAAATTTTCCGAATCTCACCTAAAATGTTACTCATTCAGAGCTTGGTTACAATTATTTAGAGATTGGTCACAATCATCCGGAGCTTGGTCACAATACCTATCGTATGGATTTTGTAGTGTATCTCGTTCGCAAATCACTTGATTAATCATTTAGAGCTTGGAGCATAGATCATCTAGAGCTTGTGTATAGTATGATTAGTCTGAAGCTTGAAGTGTAAATGGTATGGATATCACCCTAATATTGTTGGTCATCCGAAACTAGGATTATGAATGTTACGGGAACTCATTCAGATTTTGTATGTAATGTTTCTCATCAATATATTTCCTATAGTGTTTCTCATTTGGAGCTTGCCTAAGAATGTTGTTTGTCGAAGTTAGAAGTACGTTTGGTCCTTTGCTAGCAACATGTTTAGTCTAGAGCTAGTAGAAGAATCAACGGAGCTAGAAGTAGATTTGGTTTGAGCCGGTAGTATTGATTCAAATGTATTAATATATTCTGAGATACACTTATGAATGGTTTGGAGCCTCTTTTATCAAATTTGGATCGATGTGAAGAAAGGATTGTGGGTAATAATATACAACTTGAAATAAGACTCTTTTTGCCTACCAATCTTGGCCAAATGCCACTAATCATTATACAAATAGAATCATATGTGAGTCTCCATTATTTTGGTTTGATTCATGATCAATTTTTGTGCTAGCATTTGAATCCCTTGTTTTCATGTTTGGATTCAAACTATGGTTGACCCTATTTTGGAGACACTCTTTTTTATATTGACATGTATCTTATGGTCTAACCCATTTATTGTGTGTGTGTGTGTGTGTGTGTGTGTGTGTGTGTGTGTGTGTGTGTGTGTGTGTGTGTGTGTGTGTGTGTGTGTGTGTGTGTGTGTGTGTGTGTGTGTGTGTGTGTGTGTGTGTGTCTATAAAAGGAGATGTAGTTAAAAATAGTATGTGTGTTTGTGTGTATGGAATATTGGATGAAGAGAGCAAGCTGGAGCGAGTGGGTGTGGAGTTGTATCATGAAGATAAATCATTAAATCTCAGAAGATCTCTAATGGAGAAAATGGTGAATCCCTAAGGAAGGATTGAATAATGCATAATATATTTAATTCCAAAGAAGGTTTATGGGTGTGGAATGTAGTGCATATTGAGGACATATCTAGCATATTTATGAAGAAGAAAGGAGTGATACAGCCCTTAAAGACTCCAGCAGTTCTCTAAATTTAAGATCACTCAAGTCAAATTATTATATGGGATCCTAGCAATGAGTGGAGAAATTTTGTAGTATTTATGGCAAGTGAAGTGTGAGTAGTGCGGGTGTGTGAAGCCAAAAATAATATTGAAGTGTGAGTAGTGTGGATCTATGAATCCAATAATGTAAGCAAGTGAAGTGTGAATAGGTGTGAGTGGAGCGAGTGGATGAGAGTGGAATAATAAATATATATCATTCAAAGTAGATTTTTGAAAATGGAACAACAAAGAAGAGAATAAGAGGAGAGAGATTTATGGAATAGTAATAAAGAGTAAGAAGGAAGAACATAAATACAAAGTAATCTAATCATAAAAGTTTCCATGTTGAAATTATGATTTACTTTCGATCATCAACTTAAAGAAACAACTACAAAATGTGGAAGTTGGTATTATTGGGGTCCATGCCTAAAAAAATTGGGGATTAATGTCTCCAGTGATTTGGATCTCATGAAATGGCTAAGTTGGTGCTTGGAACTAGGGATTGGTGTATCCAATGAGTTGGTGCTCATGAACTAGATGTGTTGGTTCTCAGCATTGTGGATTGGTATCTTTAGTGAGTTAGTACTCGTGAACTAGCTAAGTTGGTGTTTGGCATCAGGTATTGGTGTCTCTAGTGATTTAGTGATTGTGAATTGGTCTAATTGGTCCTTGGTATTGGGGATTGGTGTCTTCATTAGGTTATTTCTTACAAAAATTTCTAAAGTAATTAATTTTATGACTGGATTTGGACAATATATCTAAGTATTATTTTCTTTGTGGTTTTCTCCTGAAAGGGTTTACACATAAATTTATGTTTCATATTTGTTGGATCTTGTATGATTATTGTTGTTGTGGATGTTAAATTTTTAAATAAGTAAAAATTATATTATATTGATTCACCCCCTCTCAGTATAAGTGTGTGATCTTCAAAAAGAGTGTACCACCAAGAAAAAAAAAGGTGGGCATGGAAAAACCACCCAAAGTTGTATCAAATTCCACCAACAAGGGCAAGAGTGAATAGGTTAGAGGATCTGAAACTACCCAGGGATAGTAGATTCCATCACACTGTAATAAGTAGGAATCAAGGATCGGGAAGGTGGTGAGAGGCCAATGTCACCCACACATGAATAAATGTGTGTAGAAAAACTTCAAATCACTCCACCACACTCTTGTGCTAAAAATAAGATAAATATGGGGATCCCAAGGAATCACGAACATGGACATCATTTGTTCCTAAATCATCCCCCAAAAGTGATTGAATTTTAGGATGATCTTGGGAATGAAGAATAAATTGAGGGATATGGTGGAGACACAGGAGAAGACCATAGAGGAGAAATAGGATGTCATGGGGGTGATAAGGAAGAAGAAGAGATAATATTGGATAAGAGGAAGCATTTAATGGAAGATCTAAAGGGAAAGGATGATGAAGAGGATGGATAATTCCAACTTCACCCACACCAACCTCAAAATCCATCCACAAAAAGTACCAGTAGTGAATGAATTATTTTCCTAGGAATGCATGAATGACTCCATAGCCACGAAGCACTCCAAAAATGTGTTATCTTTTTCCCTAGATGCTTGTACAGAAGAGTTAATTATTGATTTTCCTCTTCCCAACAAAATATGGAGATACAAATCATACTTGTGAAAACTTGTTACCTCTCAGAGACACAAGCAGGTGATTCCCTCTTAAATATTGTTGAAGAAGTGGTGAAACAAAATCTACACAATAGAAATGACTCCATGGTACAAAAGGAAATTTTGGGTAAGTTTGGAAGGAAATATCAATGAGACAAAGAATAAATAAAGTGCTCATCCTAATTCAATCCAATTTGAAATTTAGTTACAAAAATATCCTATCCTTTCCAAATCCAAAAATCAAAATCAAAACTTGTTTGAATCTACCAAAGCTTAACCAATCAAATTCATCCTATAAAACTATAAAAACTCCAATCCAAGTCTTATATCTTGAGTACCCATATTCAAATATAATCCTATCAAATCTCAATCAAAGTTTTATCTTTTCTACATTGACTTTATCCAAATTCAAACCTATCATATCCTATCAATCAAAAAATTATCTTTTGTACATTCACTTTGTCCAAATTTAAGCCCATCTTATCTTATAAATCAAATCCATATCTTTAAAACATTCCATTTTTCTAAATTTAAACCTATCAATCAAATCCTTATCTTTCAAGCATTCACTTTGTCCAAATTTAAGCCTATCCTATCATATCAATCAAATCTTTATCTTTGGGCATTCACTTTGTCCAAATTTAAGCTTATCCTATCTTATCAATAAAAATTTATCTTTTGGAAATTCAGTTTGTCCAAATTGAAGCATCTTAATCCCACCAAATGCAAGTCTTATACTTTCAGATATTCACTTTATCTTAGTATAAGCAAATCCCTTAAATCTGAATTCATATCATAGTAATTTTTACAAATCAAATTCATCAATACCACCTATTACTTCAAGTTTTTACCATTTTTAGTATAAAATGATGGAAAATAAAACCAACCACTATGACATATTTGGAAAAAAAAGAAAATTCCTTTTGACATAGATAGTTTTGATGAAGAAGAAAAAGTTAAACAACCTGAGATTTTAGAAGATGAAAAGGCACAAATTGATGAACTTCTAAGAAAAAAAAACATTAATTTTTTCTTCATCTCCTAGAAATGGGAGCTGAACTACCCTCTGATTTTGGTGATGATAATTTAAAACATCTTATTGATAAACCTGAATCTATAAAAAAACAAATTAAAAATTAGTGCTTCCACAAACACATCAAAGGAAGACTTCTTTGCCAAAACTCAAGAGATGAAAAAAGAATTTTCTAATATTGCTTCTAGAGTTGATAAATGAAATGAAGAAAATCATCAAAAAAATAATGAAATAGAGACAACATTCAATATTCCTCTCAAAAAATTTCCATTCGCTCGAGAATGGAAAAGTATGAAAAAAACAATAATGGGGATGTAAAAGAAAATGAAACAATTCAATTTTGAAGAAATTTTCCCTATCCATTTGACAAATAAATGTTGTGTATACCATTTCCTAAATCATTCGAAACCTTTAAGTTCAAAAAGTATAAAGGAAAGCATGACCCACGTGTACACTTTAAATAATTATTCATGGCATGCCAAGAGGTATCCTATAATGATGATTATCGCTTGTGTCTTTTCCCAAAGATTATACGAGGAAAAGTATTATATTGGTTCTTACATTTCCCAACACACTCAATCACAACCTTCACAGACCTATCAAATAATTTTTTTAAACACTTCTCCTTCAATTTAGATTTGTAAATCACAATTATGGAGAGAAATGACAAGTCGGTTTCCTTTCTCTATACCAAAAAAACAATTAGTAAGCATTTTCATACCTCAATTAGGAACTATCATTCCAAGTTTAAATGCATTTCTTAACAAACTTTGAGGAATTCATTGAAAAAGGAGCATAAATCAAAAGGGCTTATATTTCTAAGGCTATTATAAACAATCCTTTCAAAATATCAATGCAATCAAGATAACTCAAAATTCTTCAATTGAAATTGGAATGTTGTAAATAATGGGGTCACAAATACTCAACGTGTTCAAAATGTGCAAAATCAACCGTCAAAAATAACCAATTCAAACAGTCAACCAATCAAAATATCTAGTAAAGAAACTTCTCCCTGTGACGTTAGACGAAGACACTTTACACCTCTTGGAGAAATTCTTTCTAATGTCCTTTTTCAATTAGCAAGTGCTAATATGGTCACATATCCGATCACAATATCTTTCAAAGAAGGGAAACCAAAATACATGTGGTATAAATAATCAAAATATTATAAGTATCATTACATCGGCAAGTCACTCTATTGATCGTTGTATAAGGCTTCGTCATTACATTCAATATTTAACCGATGGCAGAGATATTGAAATATAAACAAAACAAGTACTAACAAAATGAATGAGATCTTACATGTGTTTAAGGATCCATTTATGAAGCATGATACGAATCATAAATCTCAAGATAAGGGACAATCCTCCAACAATGTTGATTTCAATTCCATTATTTCCTTCATTGATCAAACACCTCATTTCATAGCCACTGTAAAAATCAATACTCCTACTTATGTGGTGATAATGTGATAGAAAAATGTTTGGGTACATGTGGCCAATCTTCCCTCTACACCCACTTTACCTTCAATTCCTAATCCTCAACCTATTATTGATCTAAAAAAATCAATGCTAATTCTCCCTCTCACTCATATGATATTTTCAAACAAATGGAGAAGACAAACACACAGATATCCCTCATAGAATTTCTCACATCATCATTGGCATGTCAAGACATATGTACTTGTGCACTCTTGGAGGAACATGTTCCTAAGGATATCAATAGTCGGAAACTTCAAGCCTTAATTCCGAATATCTCACCAAATATTCATATCCTTTCATTTGGTCCTTATGATCTTTTGAATCCAAACTTATAAAATAACAGTTCATTGTATATCAAAGCCATCATAAAATAAATTGGGTGTTTATCGATAATTGAGTTGCATTAACTATATGTTCTATGAAATTTTGAGTTGCATTGGAAATGATCAATAAATTCTCATAACTAATATCATCACTATTTTTGGTTATGATAATAATGAGAGACAAACTTCAAGTATTATCACATTATTTATAAAGGTTGGGCCTCAAACTTTGGATACTTTCTGCCATATTTTTATGTTGAAACTTCCTAGAACATTCTATTGGTTCATCCTTGGATTCACGCTATGCAAGCCATGCCTTCCACTTTCCATCAGTGTATAAAGTTCCCTTACAAAGGTAGAGAGTTTACCCTACTTACCGATAGTAACACCTTTGAATATTGCAAGCTCCTAGAGGGGAGATATAAGCTCATGAATTATTGTTCTTCTACTAATAGATCCACATCTCCTTGTAGCATACCATTCATATACAAAAACCGTATTGATCTAGACATACTTTCAAAAATTCAACCTTCTACATCCAATTATACATCTGAAGTTAAAATCCTTGACAGAGGTATTGGTGAATATGAAATCCAAAATACCTTTCATATTGGTAAGCAATATTTATCACCACGAAGCTATGGTAATCCTAATTCTCCCCATCTCATAGAAGCTCCCATTTACAATTTTGGTACAACTCGTTGGAAATATTTTGGATATCTAGAGGATGAACACATTCAGGGTTCTACATGCTCTTAGTTACATGAATATTGCTTGGCTACATGTTACAAATCTCTTAATTATAGTAAAGATCATAAAATGATGAAAAACATGCAGTGGAAAGGAAGAGGAATGGGGAAAAGTGAACAAGGTCATCTTGATCTAGTTGAGTACACAAAAATATTTATTGTCATGGCCTAGGTTTTGAAATATTCAAAAATAAGCCACTAATATTTTATGTAATGACTAGTGGTGAGGAACTAACTTGAACATTGAGAAAGGTTCCACACATAGACTCTTTTTATTATTTAGTGAGTATTTTTTTATTTGAATAAATTTCTATCCATATCATTGACTTCAACATCATACACCTTTGTTGTATTCATCAGGATCAACAAAATCATGTATTAATGGATTTCTTTCAAAATGATGAAGCCATCAAAGAGTTCATCGGGACTCGATACCCTATTCCCCTTACTGTCATAATAAGGGTTTCGATACTAGCCTAAATGTAAATGCTTATTTCGGTGAAGAACTTGAATACCCCAGTCCACAAAAGCAAGAAAAATAGAAAACTCAAAAATGAAAAATAAAATCTCTCATGGTGAAAACCTCATTGAGGTACTATACGAGAAAAAAATAATAAAAAAGAGAGAAACATTATAAAAATCAAAATGACATATCTCTAATGAAAAAAATTGAGGCACTAGAGAGAGGGAATATCCTTCTTTGAATCTAATAGAAGATCAAATAAAGGATCTACATCAACCTACATTGTCTTTTCAAGAAAAAAACACATCAAAAATGATAGTAGAATACACCGTCAGCATCAATATTGGTATAAGTGAGCATCCTAAGCTCCTACAACTCGGCCCAAGCTTTAAAAATATGAAATATAAGTATTTATAGAACTACTCATTAAATTACATGATTTATTTGCATGGACATATAAGGAGATGCCAGGATTAGATCTTTCCCTTATAGTTCATGATCTTGTAGTTCATTTGGAAGAAAATAATGTCAAATAAAAACTCATAAAGATGCATCCCAAAGTTGCATTACTCATCAAAGAATAACTAACAAAATTATTAGAAGCATACTTCATCATACCTATTTACTATTTAGAATAGATATCCAATATTGTACCAATCACTAAGAAGACCCTAGGGATCAAAATATGCACAGACTCTCATGATATAAATAGAGTGTGTTCAAAAGATGACTTCTTGTTGTATGCAATAATTTTTAGCTATGAAAAGAGAATTAGAACTAACACCTAGTAGTCCTAAAACAAAGCTAAATCAAAATCTATGCATCATCATGCTTAGAGCTTAAACAAGACTAATCTACCAACATCCTTCCATTAGAATATGAGTAAACATTTAAACTAACATGTTAATCCATTACTATCTATCTCTATTGAATGTTAATCAAATCAAATGAACCTATTTATATCCTTAGCAATCAAAGGGTTGATTGTATGTTTGAATCCCAAGGTTTTCAAGAATGGAGTCTTGTCAATCCATGGCTACAAGACCATTTGAAATATCTCCATATGACTTCAAACTTGGAAGAATGAATGCAAGAAATGAAAATAGCTAGCTCCTCCAATGAAGAATGCTCTAAGATGATAAAATGGCTATAACTTAGGCTCTATGCTCATTTAGGTGTAAGAAGAAAGGTAGGAGGAGGGCTCCTTATATAGCCCAATGGATAAAATAATCTCTACATGCATTTACATGTGGGATAATAGGGAGGTTGATTTAGTTATGGATAAGGGAGGTTTAGAAAGGGTTGGCTCAACCTTAGGAGAGTTTATTTTTCCTTTAGTGACATATGGGGTTTGAGGGGATTTATTAATTAACCAAAGTGATTAATTAATAGGTGTGCAAGCTTATAGAAGCTTTTAGAGGAATAGTTAGTATGATTTATGTTATGAGAGGATTTTAATCAAATAAATGATGATTTATTGATTAAATAGAAGAGAGAATGAATTAATTAAGAATAATTAATTAATCTGGATAGAAGGGGTATTAATTAATTATAAATAATTAATTAATCTAGATAGAAATGGGAGCTAATTAATGAAAGGTTGTTAATTGGCATTTTTGTTGGATAGAAGAGTTAATTAACTAACCTATTGTAATGAATTAATGATGATAGTAGATAAAAAGTGTGATATTGACGATATTTCATCAATTTGCAGGAAAGGGTATAATTAGCGCAATTTAAGTATTTAAATTGCTCGAGCTAAATTATAGGTGTCTACTTTTACCCCTCTTTGAGGTGGCATAAGTGATGCTACTTCAAAGATAGTAGAAAGATAAAATTTTAAAGGCATATAAGAAACATTAGTAGAAGTGAGATATGCCCCTCGAGTGTCGATGGGGTGATGAAAGAAGGTGATTAACAATTGAAAAGGTGAGAGAAATGGATAGAAGAATGGGTAGGGGTAGGATGCCCCAGGTGAATCAGAAGAATAGTGTTGATAGGAGGGTGATGTAGAAGAAATATGGAGAAGCAGAGAGAAGAACTAGCTTTCATCCCTTGCATTGGCAACAACCTTAGTGTCATCATATTGCCAAATATCTACGTCATTGGTCCTTATTAAAAATATAAGCATACGAAAAAAGTAGAATGACATGAAAATCCATACTATGAACAATTGTCCATTGCTAAAAACACCAACTCAATGCAACATACGAAAAGTAATGCAATATGAGAAGGAAACAAACTCATTTAATAAGAAAAACAAGTACAAACACACATATTCCAACCAACAATGGTCAAGATGGTTGTACAAATGTTTTTATCAAGATGAAGATCCCCAAATGTTCATGATTGATGAAAAGGGTTAAACAAAATTCCCTAGCAAGGATACATGCAAGGGGAGATGATAAAGGATGCTGGGTCCAATGATAAAGTGTTCGTGCGCAACAAAACAATATCAGGCAACTAGATGTGCCCCAGAGTACCAACGAAGCAAGCAAGCTAGCTTTGTAAATGGTTGTAAATCAGATGATCCATGAGTCATTTGATTTGTGAACACGTGAAAATTCCAGCAAGATATGGAATGAATACCATGTGCAAGACATGAGTTTTAGTTGTTATGAGATGGTTTACCTAGTTTTGCAAATTTTACAATTTTTAGGATTTTGAAAAAGTTTTGAAATTTTTGGATTTTGAATTGATTTTTTTATTTTTTTAGATTTTTTTAGAATTTTGATGGTTTGGATATAGAAGAAGTTATAAGAATCAGAAATAATCTCCTAGGAGAAAAATAAATGCCCCAGGGAGAAGAAAGAAGCAACATGTGGCAAATAATTCCCCAACACAACGGAAAGATTAACAAAATAATTATTTAATAAAAATAATTATTCAATGGAGTGTGCAGAAGAAGTGACATCGCCTAGGAGAAATAAAATTTTCCTAGTGAGAAGAAATGAGTACCAGGTGGCAAATAATGCCCCAACATGGCAAAAAATTAAATAAAATAATTATTCACGGCAATGAGTAGAAAAATTAGAGTGTGATGTTATATGGTTTGATTTCACACTTTGTATGTATCATGATGATAGTTGAGATGTTTGTACCACATGTGTTTGATTTTTACATGATAGATCCATAGATGATATCAATTGTATTGTACATGTGATGCTCTATATTAGTGGATGGGATGACACGATGATATTGGTGTGGGGGGATATATTTTTATATTTGTGATCCCTCTTGCCCCCATTTGATGATACAATATGCGATGATTAGCTTAGCATTCATGTATGATGTATACTTAGCTATTTTTAATATATGATGTATAAATGATGTTAGATGTGATGATATCTATGGATATATGATGATGTGATAACAAAACTACGTACATATGACAAGTAGACACAAGCCAATGTTAACAAACCTAACCAAATATACAGTGCTAACCAACATGAACTAACACAGCTATGTACAATTGTTTACAGGCATGAAAAACACACTTCATATGTAAAAGTAAGAATGAATATAATATAAGCAAGGAAAGATGAATCTTATCAAAGTATTTCTAAGCAACAAACTATACAAATGTACAAATAAGCAGCAACTATATAAGCAAACAATGTACACAAACAAAGCAAGAAACAAGATAAAGTAAGTAAACTAAAGTTATGTTTTTGTAAGATTGTTTTGTGAAACACTTTTCTACTATTTTTGTTTTGTGTTTTTCTATTATTTTGGATTTTGATCATATTTGAATGTTTTTGTGATTTTCAAACATATTTGAATGTTTTTATGATTTTCAAACATATTTGAATGTTTTTGTGATTTTATAAGGTTGTCCAAAGCTATGCACAAGTAACCGAGAAACATGGATGCCCCCAGCATTAGATGGAGAATATACATGGGCATGCACCACATATTTATAAACAGGAAGGTGAAGTCACGAAGTTCCCCAAATAGGAATATACAAAGACCATCCCTTCACCAATTTACAAGAGGAGAAAAAAATTGGATCAAGGCTTAACAAGGTAGGTTCATAGGGAATCTCGGATGCATGTGTGAAAGTAGCCCTAAGCTAAGTAAAATACCCTCTAGATCCAAGATTCTTGTGAACAAAAAATCCTCCCAAGGCATCGAAACTAGTTTTCACCAAGGGACCTATCCAAAGTGCCACAATTGTGTGGTTTTCACATATGGATGACCTACTTTCTCTTTCTCTTATTTTAATTTTTTTGTATTTTGATCATTTTTACTTTTTTATGTTTTATTATTTTTATTTTCATGCCATATTTAAGCATAGAACCACTTGATTTGCATGGCATTCATAGGCTCACGAAGCTCATCGCCATTGGGATGGGAAATTTTGTATGCTCTGTTCCATATTTTTCTACAATGACATAAGGTCCTAACCAATGTGGTTCAAAATTTCCTTTCTTCTCTCTTTCTGCCCTTGTGTTGAACTGATTTTATTTCATGGCAAAATCTCCGACCTCAAACTGACAAGGTATGATCCTTTTGTTATAATTTCTAAAGACCCTATTCTGATACACCTTGAGATGGTTAAGGGTGTAGATGTGCTTTTCATCTAGGAGTTCTAATTCTTCTAGCTTGGCCACTCTGTAATCCTCATCCTTGTCTAAATAATCCCTAAGAGATATTCTCAGGGAAGGAAGCTCTATTTCCAATGGGATGATGGATTTGGTTCCAAATACTAGGGAATAGGGTGTCACACTAGTAGGAGTGTGAATGGAGGTCCTATAAGCCTAGAGGATGGGTGAATTTGCAAATTCCAGTTGCGACTTGTCTTACTCACCATATTTCCATGATACAAACCATTGTTTTGTTAGTGGCTTTAGCTTGCCCATTACCTTGAGGATAATATGGCATAGACCACTTTAATTTTATTTGAAATTGATGAAAAAGATCTTTCACTGTCTTATTTTTGAAATATTTTCCATTATCAGTAACTATGGCCACGGAATTCCATATCGGAAGATAAGGTGATTCATGATAAACTTTGAAATCTAAGCACCCATAACAAGAGTAAAAGGAATAGCCTCTACCCCTGAGTAAAATATTTCGTATCTGTGATGATGTGGGTATGGCCGTCAGATGAGGTGGGGGTGAGTTTTCCTATCAAATCCAGTCCCCATTTAGAAAATGGCCATGGGGTTGTGATCGGTTGTAATGGTTGTGACGGTGCATGGATGAAATTTCCATATTTTTGACATAGCACGCATTTCCTCACATAATTGCAGCAATTTTTTTCCATAGTAGGCCAATAGTAGCCTACTCTTAGTAATTTCTTTGTTAAAACCATTTTTTTATATGGTCACCATAAACCCATTCATGTACCTCCTTGATTGTTTGGAATGACTCTGTTACATCTAGACAACACAACATATTCCCATCATAGCCATGATGATAAAGTGTATCTCCTAAGATAGTGTAAGGGATATCGGAAGATGAAGCTTTGTTTTTAGAGCTGGAGATGGTAGGATAAAAGGTATTGTTTTTATATAGGCATAGATGTGTGCATACCATAGGGAATAGGGACCAACAACTTCACAAGCCAAGTAGGATTCTAGCATGTCATACATAGGCTGGTGTAGATTCTCAACAAAGAATGGCATATCATTACTCTCTGGTGGAATTCGCAAAACCAAACCACTAGTTTTCATTACATATGTGGAGTGATTTTGTTCTCTTGGAATCTATTCGAATGTAATATGCACAAAGTATTCTTTCAAAGTTTCCACCAATTTCTTGTAGGGGATGAGATTTTCATCCTTGACTTTGTATTCATCATTGACTTGTTTGATGATCAATTGTGAGTCTCCAACAACCTTGACATGGTGGATATCCCATTTGATTGCTAGCTTCATCCCAGTGATGAGCACTTCATATTCTGTAATATTATTTGTACAAGGAAAACTTAGACGTAAGGCTTGTGTTATGTGGTGTACAAGAAAAACTTAGACGTAAGGCTTGTGGTATGGGGTCTCTGAAGGAGTAATTAGCACTACACCTACTCCTGAGCCATGGAAAGTGAAAGATCCATCAAAGTGCACTTTCCACATGATAGATTCCTTAATATACATTAATGATGCATCTGAAAAATCCATACTCACAAGTTCTATTCCTGGTAATGGTGCTTCTGCTAACTGATTGGCAAGAACTTTTCCTTTAACCAATTTTTTGTGTACATACTCAATGTCAAATTCACTCAGCAAAATGATCTAATTAGCCATTCTTCCCGTAAGGGGAGTTTTGATAACAGATACTTGAGTGGGTCAACCTTGGATATAAGCTTGGTTTTAGTATTCAATAGGTAATGGTGAAGTTTTTGGAAGGTAAAAATGACATCCAGACAAGCTTTTTCAATCTGAGGATAATTGAGCTCATAAGAAATTAAGGTATGGATGAGATAGTACATGAATTTTTCTTTGTGACTTAGGTCATATTGGGTAAGCAACGCACCAATAGAAAATTGAGTAGTAGAAATATATAGAAAAAGTGGTTCACCGGGAGTTAGAGGCATGAGGATAGGCGGGTTGGCCAAGTATTACTTAAGCAAGGTGAAGGCCTATTGTTGCTCTAGTCCCCAAATAAAGGAAACATCTTTTTAAGTAGATGGGTGAATGAATGGCATTTGTCAACCAACTGTGAAATGAAACGGCGGATGGCTTGTATCTTTCCTTATGTGATGTGATTATTTGATGTTTTTGGGAGGAGACATTTTAGTAATGGCAGTAACTTTAGTTGGGTCTACCTCAATCCCCCTCCGTGATATAATGAAGCCAAGTAACTTTCCTAACAACACACCAAACACACACTTCTTTGGATTTAATCTGACTTTATATTTCTGCAGGTGTTTAAAGATACGCTACAAAATCTCAGGGTGATCTGCTCTTGTCTTGGATTTTCCTAGGATATCATCAACATAGTCCTCCATGATGTCATGAATCATATCATGGAAGATCACTATCATTTCCCTTTGATAGGTTGCACCTACATTTTTGAGGCCAAAGGGCATTACCTGATAATAGAAATTCCCCTAGGGGGTTGTGAAGGTTGTCTTGTGTTGATCTTCATCTACTATTTTGATCTAATTGTAACTGAAAATCCATCCATAAGAGATAACATCTCATATCCCGTAATTGATTCAACAATCATGTCAATATTGGGCAATGGGAAATCATCTTTTGGACACACCTTATTGATGTCTCTAAAATCTATACAAATTTTGATCCTAATAGGTTTCTTTTGTACGGGGACTATATTTGATATCCATTTTGAGTAATCAATAGGTCTAATGAAGCCTACTGCTAGCAATCTTTCTAGCTCTTCTTTAACCAGTAGTGTCACCCGTGGATGCATTTCTCTGAGTTTCTGTTTAATGGGCTTGGCATTTGCATGCACAACTAGGTTATGCACTACCAAATTTGGATCCAAGCCTGGAATATCCTTATATGACTATGAGAATATATCTACAAATTCCTGAAGAAGCATGGTGAATTTCTTTTTCTCCCATGCTAAGAGGAAGCTTCAGATTGATTATCTTTGGGCCGTCTTCTATTCTAATATTCACATCGATGGTTTCTTCTACTAGCATTTTTGACAAATCCTCCATACGCGTAGGATTGGGAGGAAGGTTGATATCTTCTTATAAGTGTGTCTCTACGATATTTTCACTCTTAGCATGGTCACTTTTCTTGTCCATTGATTTTGTTACATGTTTATCAATCAGTGCCTCAAACAAGTTTTCACTGTGTAACTTGGACTTTTGATTTTTCCGAGGCTTTTTGTTGGAAATTTTGCCCTCACTTTTTCTTAATTTTTTCCAACCACAAAGCTCAGCTTCCTTACTGAAGTACACATGGGTATCTAAGTCAATGTTGAAACCATTCTTATGGTCTCCTATTGGAATTGTATCTCGAATTCCCATGAATTCTGCAATGACCTCATCATTTTCAAAGAGGTCCAATGGTACGTGACATTGTTGGTCCCATTCAACAAGGAAAGGGTAGAAAAGGTCAATTTTAGGTTCAGTGGGGGTTAAGGTAAGGACAATAGTATCCATGAATAGGTTCATGAAGGCAAGATCCTCATATTGGCTATAGTGGGAATCTTTTTCATTGTCTAAATAATCGAGACCCATATTTGCACTCATATTAGGTAGCATTTTTATCATTGGGGTGTGATCTATAGGTTTTAATGCCGATACTTTATCTTTCTATCTTGAAATGTGGAAGAGGACTGGTTCTCTTGGTCCTTGCTCATTCTTTCCACATCCTAGACCCTTGTAGCTCATAGAATACATCATTCAGCTATAATTCTCATATCCAGGGATTTGGTAGCAAGTTGGCTGAGTATCCTTTGCGACCAGGACCCAAGTCATATGTGGGTCTAACAATTTTTCCTCAACAAGTAACCCCCCAAGTAATAATTTCCCAATAGTTCACTCATCTCTAGACCGTCTGAAATGATAGTTGAGTCTACCTCTATTTTTAAGTGACAATGATAGGTCCAAAAATAAGATAACTTGTTGCACATTATATTCTCCACAACTGTATTCCATAACCTTCATCTTCCATGAATCAAAAGGATAAGTCGATGTAAAAGCTTCATGGGTGCAAGAACTTAGGGATTTTGAATTTACCCATGATTCCATAGATTTTGATTGAATGGGAAAAACTATATCAGTAGAGGGACATGTATAGTCACCCTTACGTGTAAAACTATTGAGAACTCTGTAATGAGCAAAGGGCTCTCTATCTCCTTGTATCATAACAATGTGTCCCTCATGTTTCAATTTGATGCACTAAGGAGCATTGAAGGTATGTCTGCATTACATGAATCCATGGTCATCCAAGCAACATATTATATTAAAGTTCAAAGTCTAAGACATGAAACTTTATATGATGACAAGTTTTTCCTACCTCCATTGGCAATGTGATTGTCCCAGCTGATTCCCGCTCCACATTGTCATAAGTGGTTATGGTAATAATATGGGATTCTATATCTTCTTTTGTATGTCCCAGTTGTTTAATTAGTTTCAAAGTGCATATATTCAACCCTAATCCGTTGTCCACAAGCACCCATTTTATCTTCCGGTGGGTAAAAATACCTCAATATATAGGGGGAGATTATGCGTAGGATCCTCACCAAGGATATCCCTATGATTAAAGGAGATGTACTCAGTTAGTGCAATGTTTTCCACCACAGCTTGAAGATGTGAAGGGTCTACTTCTAGTGGCACTCCTAACCCCTGAAGAGTTTTGTACAATATTTCCTTATGTACATTCGATATTTTAAGAAGATCCAAGATTGAAATCTTGGCAGATGTCTTCTCAAGTTGTTCCAAGAGGTTGTACCAACCATCTTGTAGGGTTGATGGAGAGGGTTCTGGGATCATGAGACAAGCATGCCTTGTTACTATAGTGCAATCCTTTCCCTTGATCTGAATGGTATTCACATGGTCATTGGAAGAGTGAATACATCCAATGAGTGAATCGTAGTGATTATTTTCACTCTTAGTATAGAGGTAGTTCACAACCTTGTAACTTTTGGATGAATCTCCTTGATCGGCATTTTCTCATCTGACCTACCATGTTTAGGAACAGTTCTTTAAATATCCCCATCTTTTTCATTTGGCGTTTAAGTTTTCTCTGGGGTGTCAACTTCTATTTCTCCATTGTCAATGAGATCTTGGATGTAGTGACAAAGTCTTAGGCACTTTTCTATCTTGTGTCCCTTGACATGATGCAAATCACAATAGTCATGCTCTTTATACCATGCTAGTTTAGGAGCATTGTCATCAAAAGGTTGTGTCATGGGATAAGTCACCATGTGAGTTGCATCCAATTACTTCAATATTGCAGACAAAGGCTCATTGAGAGGAGTGAATGTTCTATGTTTAGGTGGTGGTTGAATAGGCCCTTTGGTCATTTTAAAAGGCTGAAAAATTTGAACCGTATGTACGTGTTTGGAATCTACGATTCCATCTCCCACCACGTTCTTTTTATAAATATTTTTGGATTTTCTGTTGGTTTGACACTTTGATTATCTTTAGAATGTGATTTGATGGTTCCTTTGGCAATGAGGTATTTTTCTATTTGTATGCCCTTTTCAATGACCTCTTCAAAGGTACAAACACAATGCATTTGCAAATGGAAAGAAATTTTGGGTTTAGATTGGGCACGAAGATACAAGTTTTTTTAGGAAATGGACAAGGGAAGCGACTAGCTATCCCTTGCCATATTTGCAAGAAGCTAGTGAATGTTTCATTGGGGCATTGTTTGGTACCACACAAGTCTACCATGGTTATGTCACTTTCTATGTTGTACAAGAAATTTCAAACAAACCTTTCTGCCAATTCAAGCCATGTGAAGATAGACCCATGAGGTAAGCGAGTGAACCATTCCAAACCTTGGCCCCCTAGATTCTTTAGAACTATCATTGTAGGCCACTTCTTGGCATGCCATGTAAAAATCTTTTACATGGTCTCGTGGGTCACCTTTCCCTCTGTATTTGTCAAATTTTGGCATGTAAAACTTTTTAGGGAAGGGTTGAAGCATCATGGCTTTATCAAATGGATGGGGACACTGACTTTTCATATTGGTATTTTCTATTATTCTGACATTACCTTCTTGAAGGCTTGTAAGTGTCATTTTCATGGATTTCATTTCATGTGCAATTAATTTCTCTTTAGTAGGAGAAGTAGGGATATATACATGATTGTATTCCATATTGTCTCCTTCTTGATTTTCCATGTGAAGTTCACTAATTTTGACCTTAGGTTTAGTCTTATGCAAATTTTTGTTTGTTTCTTTCGTACATGAGATGTGAGCAATGCTAATTATCTACTAAGGTTTTGGATTTGTTGTTGAATAGTGACTTCTCCCTCAAGAGGTTCTTCTTCTTCTTCGTGGCATGGAGGTTGTTCTACATTTTCATGTTCTACTCTAACTTTACATGGTATCTTGATGAAAGGCATTCTATAACCCACCACATTATCATTTCCTACATTAGAGGTGGAAGCGTGTCCATGTGTTAGGATATCTTCCATGTTAATGAGAGGTTGTTCCTCTTCATTAGCATCATTTGTTGGTGGGATTGTTTCCTGTTCTATAGGCATTCTAGCTCCTAATTCCACCACTTGTGCTAGCACCTGATCTTTGTTTCTATAAAGGAATTCATCTAAAAAGGTGGGGTCAAAGTCAAATTCCATGTGTGGTGACTCTAATTCATCACTGCTATGATCTAATATTTATTCTACCTATTTCTCTACAGAAAATAAAGGCCCAAGATCATGGCCAATAAAGGGATTTGACCCTTGTTTGTTTGAAGTTTCCCAAGTTTGTGTTTGTCTTGTTTCCAATGCCTGCTTTTTGGCTCCTAATCTTGTTTTAGGGGCCATGACGTATGATAGTTTCACTAAGGTGTTTTGAATGTGTTCAAAATATATTGATTAAGCTTAAGTGAAACATAAAATAGAATTTCAAGAGTTCAAGAATTATAATGAATTTGAAATTAGACCAATCAATCAAATGATATACTTCCTAAGTCTATTTCGAAAAGGTAGTTTATGTTTTAAGATGATTAACAAAATTTCACTACTTATGTCGAGTTCAAAGAAATGAACAAGGCTTAAGTAATAATAACAAGTTAACATGATCTCCAAACAAATTATACTAAAATCATGCCCAAATCCAATCAAGACCTATATTTTAAAAACAGTCAGTTAAAATTTTGAGTGACACAACAATGTCACCAAGATATGTTAACCAAATTTTGTGAGAAAGTAAGGTATTGATATCAAGATGATATTGATATAACATGCACAAGTGACAACACTAACACTTTACAAAATTGAGATAATAATTGGAATCAAACAAAAGATATAGTATACTTAGGAATTTTTAAAGTGTATATAGTGTAACATCACAATATAGATATTTAGGTCAAGTTTATAAGAAACAAGACGTAAATACCAAAATTGTAGCAACACAATATAAACAAGATAACCGTTCAAAGGATAAAAAAGTGATGAACCAATCCTAACTATGATGACGATCTTGACTTGGGTATCAAGATCAAAAAGGATACCAATGATATAAAAACGTCTCCACACACTTTAGATGTTTAACAACTCAACCGCAAACATGGATGAGCGTAAATAGACACAAAAGTGGTGAATACAATCATTTAGCAACATAAGGGTAGTCACTCTTCTTCTGATCAAAAGAGTTTCAAAAGAAAGTGAAGGAAGTAGATCAATTGGTCTTGAAAAATGTTGGCCTCACTTTGGCAGAGCTTCTCCTCACCTTAAGGAAAGTGAAAAACTAAGAAAAAGTAATGCTTCACACATCTCATGATGAATAATGGTTCCTAACTCAATTTGATTTTGATATGGTCCAAGTTGGCTCCTAGTCAAAGATGGCTTCTTAGGTGGTTCACTCAACTACGTGTCGTAAGTTTTATAAGAGAGAGCTCGATTTACCAAGAAAATTCACACTGTCTAATCCTTAGAGTATCTTAGGTTTAATTTACCACCTTCAAGCACAGTGGGAAATAAATGCATCCATTTTTTACTCTCACTAGGGTCATGATATGGATAAATTTGATGCTAAATCTCACAAATGGTAAAAACTAGTCAAGTAGGTTGTGTGGAGCACTTCCCGTTTCATCCACAAGGTTCCATCTTGCGTGGATTACTTTGGGGTTTCTAGGACCACCCCCATTGTTGTAGCTTAAGGCTTATGCCAAAGGGGTTATGTCCTAGTTTTAATTGGATGGGGTGTAGTCATATTTTATACCCTTATAACAATAGTCTAATACCGTGTGTGTCACCTATCACACGGTGGGCATTGGGCACTCACCGAGGCACGTGTAGGCACTTTGAGTCTCTCCTTTATGTGATTATTATGAGAATGCATCATCTTATAAAATATATTCAAATGGAAATGAGCATAAAATATCCATACAACATTCTAAGAACCTAGAACGAGTTATCTCATTACATCCTAGGAAGAGAAATGACAAAGCATAAGGAAATGGTTCATACAGAAAGGAAATACATAAGTATTATACTCCTAAACACACATGGTTTATAACTAAGCCTTATATTCATCTTAAAAAGTTTAATCATCCACATTATAATCCCTTGAGATCATAACAGATCCTCCTATATCTATGTAGAGCCCAAACATGCATCAGAACTATATTATGCTCATCATATTACGAAAACAAAAAGAATGCAGATCCATCCCACTAAATGTGTCATTGCTTACAGATTTCTCCTAATCCCTAACCCATATCATCCCCATTCAGTAGGGATTCACCTCTCTTTTCTCTCCTCCACACTCTCTACACACTATCTATACCATATATCCTCTCTCTACTTCCAACGGGAGCTTGTATTTATAACCTTAGCACCCACCACCATGCCTTTCAGAAGTTACAGATTAGTTGCCAAGTGTCAAGGTGGTCCTCCATGGAAGCATGCTTTCTCAAATCTGAGCTCTCCACTCCTTGCAATGATGCCTTCTAGAACCTTCCATCGCATGCCTATAATATTCCCTTTTTGATCCCACAGTCGCTAGGTTGTCACCTTATCCACAAGGGTCATGCTTTTCTCATGTGTTGCCTAGGGTGCCGAATGTGGCTAATTGCAAAACCCATTTTTCCTTGCACGTGGACATTATGTGTTTAGAAAAAACCCTTCCATAACCCTTCTATATGCGCCTTCAACCCACGCACCCTTCTTTAACTAGGCCCCATGCGCCCTTTTGTGCTTAGCTAATATTTTGAGGCCCAACATCACCCCACACTATGCCTATTCTCCGTCCTCAAAAACACTCTCCAATTAATAAATAAAGAATGGCAGATCCTTACAATTGATTGGAATGGAAGAATAAAGGAATGAAGAAATGGGGAAATAATGAAAGAATTAGGGAATGTGTTTACTTCTGGAGGAGGAGAGGGAAATCCTTCCCTAACTCTACTTCTAACTTTCCCCAAGTGTCGACCGTGTTCTGAGCTTGCTGACAGAGGTCACCCACCAGGGTGCTCACTTCTTCAAAACTCAATTCCTCTCCTTTAGCACTCATTGTCTCCACAATATCCTCTAGTTACTTTCCCAAATCCTTTCAAGTGATTTGGGGGTACAATTCCTTCAGTTAATTCTTGATTGATCCCCACAAGGTCTCAATGGCCTCTGATTTCTTTTCTACTTTGGCTAATATTTTTTCTCACTCAGTCTTGTTCCACTTATTCTTTTTCTAAAACTCCTTGAGTTTCACTTCATGGGTGGCAAGTAAGATACCTGCCACTCTATCCCTATCCACGTATTTATCATAGGTAGCCTCAACATTCTAAGCAGTGGCCTTTACATCAGCGAGGATCTTATTGTACTAAGAAAAAACTTCCACAACCTTCCTCTTGTTCTCTTTTTCTTGGCACGCTAATGCCTCTTGTGCATTCTAAGGTAAGTGGTCACCTCTCCATAGTGATTATGTAACTCAAGTCCTCTAGGAATTGTAAGGATGATCCATACTTTTGCAGGAGCAGTGTTAAGTCTGGATGCTTCAAGATAATGACATTCGTGATCATCTCTATCTTCTTATATTCCTTGCACAGACTTTCCTTCTCATCCTTTAACTCACACCTTAAATGAGTGCTAATTAGTTCCTCCTACTTTAGGTCCTTGCGTATCTCAAGGAGATCTTCCTCCTTTTTTCCAACTTTGCCTCTAGGAACTTCACCCTTTCATTTCTCCCAAAGATCTTGGCTTCAACTGAATAAAGACTTTGTTGAGTGCATTCTGATTTTATCATCTAATAATTATTAGGTGTTTACCAAGGGTTTACTCCATTTTTTTGGAACCTTAAACAATGCTCCTTGGCTTACTTCAAATTTGGGCTCATAAATGTGGGACTCGATTCCCATGATAGAATTTTCCTTGTTTGAGGGTTTGAACTTTCCTCATCAAATGATGTCACGGCTAAGAGTTTTTCTGTTGGCATAGTTCTCTAGAAGTGATTGCGCAACACCTTTTTTTGACCATCAATGTAGCCCATTTTTGACCTTATGCTACTTCCTTACTCTTCCTCCCTATGTGTGTGGCCCTTGGAAAGCTTACAGCCAAACTGGGATCTCCTCCCATGCTTCCATATTCTTTTCCTACGCTTTCCTCCTCAACTTCCTTCAGCACCACATCCGCATTGCATTCAACCTCTTGTTCCACTAGGTTCTTGATGATTTTCTCCACTTCTCTCTTTGTGGCCTCATCTATCTGTTCCTTCATGAGGCTTGGGGTCCTTTGATCTCTTGTGTTTTCTTCCCCACTCACCCCCTTTCCTTGGGCCTCAGCTTCTTCTTCGTCCTCCTTCTCCTCATCTCCTTCATTATACTCCTCACCTCCTTCTTTATACTCCTCATCTCCTTCTTCCTCAGAGTCATGTATCTCATAGACAGGATGGTCTTCACCTCCTTCTGGCTCATCATCATCATCCTTATCACCGATGTAGGCATCTAGACCTTCTGTCTCTTCTGAATCTACCTCATCAGTCACCTTCTGCTTCTTCCTTACTGGGGATTCTAGTACAAGAGATTATTCCTTTTCCTTTTCTTTGATAGGTGATGTCTTCCTTGGTGATTCCTCCTGGGTGAGGGGCTCTTCATGCTTTGGTGCCTCTTCTTTTGGGGCCTTTTCCTTGACTAGATACTTCTTTCTCCATGCATAAGTACTAGGCTTAGCATTCACTTCTGGTGCGTTCATCATTTGTGTGGTTTGAACACTTGGTGCCTTCTGCACTTCTTCTCTTTCTCTCTTTCTAGGCACGGCCTTCTTCCTTCCGATAGGGTCTTCAGGATGGAGACATCATTCTCTAAGTAAGCACCTTTTTCAAATTTTGGCCTTATACTCAGATACACCCTTGTTGCAATCCTTCTTGCAATTGGCAAAGTGTTAAAGGATTCATCATATGTATCTCATGGAAGACATATTTCTTGGTGTCCGTGTGCTTCTTTGGGTAGGCGAGCTTTCGATTGCAGCTTATGGTGGCATATATCTACCTCACTAAGTTTTAACATTAGTCTCTTGGCCTCCTTAAACTGATTAACCTTGGATTAGAAGTATGGCGCGGTGAAGGAGAAGGGTAGCTTGCACCATGGACTCATATTCCCATCTGTCAATATAAATCTGCCAATGTAGAAGTGTTGGTACACTAAAAATTCTTCCTCTCCATTCATGAGCATGGGAAACTACTCTGGGATCCTCCACTCAGCCTCGAATGCATCATGCATTCACTTATACCACTTCTCTAGGCGTGCCTTATGAGCAGCCATCATGGTTTCACAAGTATATTTTGCAAACCTTTTTACGAGTGAGGGATCCTCTTCTAGATATTCCCAAACAAACTTTTCTATCCCATCAGGCACTCCAATCTATGAAAATAAAATGGTGAGGAGGACGTTGTGGAAAATTATATTTTCTCCCTCCTACACACTGCTTATAATCTCATCTATGATGAAAAAAGGAAAGTTGTAGATGGTTCCTTGATTTCTTTAGGAATGCATTTATCCATGCCTTATTTACTTGTGTCCATTGTTCTGATCATTGAGCTTGGTCACCAAGTGCGCAGCCATCTCAAAACTGGGTCTGGAATCTCAATGATGTCAAAGTATCGTGACCCCTTCTTGTAGTCATACATGGCTACAGTCTCCTTGATAGCCTCCTTATCACTCATATTGTCATCTATGATATCTCCTTCACAAATGAGGCTGTGAACTTGGATATCAGTTGTGGTGTGATGTGCATCTTGTGCCCCATAAAATAAAAATGATCCTCATGTACGCGTGACATCAACCACTAGTAAAGGCACTCAGGCTTTCCAAAGTATGGCAACTCATATAGTTGCAATAATCCACCTTCTCTAATTTGACCTTCACCTCATCATTATAAATGGGAATTCTATCTGGCATCCTATTGTTAGTTGGTTGGACCAAATCTAGTGCCATTTCCTTCTCTGTTGTGCTCATTTGATGGTTATAATCACTTATAGCCATCTTTCATAAGTGTGACTCCCACTCTTTTCCTATCAATACCCCATCTGGGTATTGCATTTCTGCATACCATTATTTGTTGGTGCTCATGATGGCAGTAATTTTCTTTCCCTTTCCCTTGCCCTTTGTTTTCTTGGTGAAATGGTTGGTTTTCTGGGTGCCATATTTTCTAGTCAGATTGATCTTAAATACTCCTTCCTCTTTCTCTTCTCTGCTACTCTATTCAATCCCAAAGCTCACTCCAAAGCTTTAACTTCTTAATTGAATCCTTCTTTCTCCATGCCTTGGCTGCCAAAACCTAACCAAGAAATCCTTCCACAAGTCATATCTCTTCACACAACCTTCCTCATGCCCATGCACTCCTTTCTTGGTTTTGCAGACCTACTCTAGATGCACACTCAAATTTTTTTATTCTCCTTTCTTTGCATAAATTTCTCTCTTGAATTATCTAGTTCGCAAGATCTTCTTTTACTTCATAATCACAAGGTAACAAATGACTTGCCCAACCTTGTATTTATAGTTTTTGCTTCTATCCAGCATTAAATGTTATACCACCTACCAATGTAATTTAACATTAAATATGGATTTTACTGTAAGTGACTTTAAGCACCTTTACCCATGTGCCACATCCTGTGTGAAAACCCCTTTACAACCTTCTGGTGCGCAAAAATTCAACCCAACCGAAGACTCTTACGTGCGCATCTACATAGATGGAGGCACTTCTTCTATCCTTTTACCTAATTTTTCCCTTTCCTACCTCATGTTGTTCTTGCGCTCTTCATCCTTTTTGTACGTGGTTTCTGTAAAGCCTTTTTGACACCATAATCCAATATCCACCATTTCCTTGCATGCTTTCTCCACCTTATGCACTTCCTTCTATTGGGCCATTCACCGTAACTTCTACTACCAGCTCAACCTTGTATTATAGGCCTATATTTTTATCACTTCACCCCACACTAAAATAGATGTGTGGTCCTCTACACATACACAACCTTGGAAAAATAATGTGGTTACTAGTGCATAAGGCATAAAAATGAAACAAAAAGAAAGGAACAAGCAACGAGAAAGGGAAACACAAGAAAGGAAAATAATAAAGGGAAATTCTAAGCTAACTAGCAATACTACCTTATTACAAACACCAAGAAGACTTATTTATAGTAGGGCTTCAGCCTACTCCCATTAAAATGACATAATAACCTCATCCCATCCAAGCACTTGTAAATGGAAAGCACTTGAATCAAGAATGTATGAGATGATGTAAGGTCCCAACCAATGGAATTTCAACTTCCCAAGATGGCACGAGATACTTGGAATCATACAACAACACCATCTACCCAACCTCAAACTTCTTGTTCTTGATATGATGATCATGCCATGCATTTTGTCTTGTTTTTTTGTCTTTTGACTCCATCTAACAATTGATTGCCTTTCATCTAACTGCATCAACTTATCAACTCTTTCTTCCAGCACTTACTCATCTCAACTAACCCTCCTGCATGCATTATACACAAGTGATGGTAACATGAATTCAACTAGAAAAATAGCCTCCACGCCAAACACCAATTGAAATAGTGTGGCCTTGTTCAACCTTTTGTAGGTTTTCATGTATGCCCATAGAACGGTTGATACTTTGTCATCCCAATCTTGTCTTCCAACGTCACAAATCTTAGTCAATATGTGACTTAGTATCTTGTTAAATTCCTTAGTAGTTCCATTTTCTTGAGGGTGATATGGGGTATTCTTATGATGGGCCACCATAAATTCTGCTAACATAATCCTGACTATTTCATTGAGAAAGTGTGTACCCCTATCACTTGTTAAACTTAAAGGAAACCATACCTACTAATTATGTTTTCCCACAAAAATCTAGTAATTTTTGTTGATGTGCAATCCTTCATAGGTGTTTCCTCTTCCCATCATGGCAATTAATTAGTGTAGGTGATGATATATGAAGAACTACTTCTTCACGTGGCTAGTGTAATTGGCCCTACAAATTTAATTGCCCATTTTTCAAATGGTTTAGTACTAGCTATTGGTCACAAAGGCATTTCATCTCTCTTTCTAGGTTTTCCAAGGTGCTGGAAATGGTCACATGCCTTGTAAAACTCAATGCAATCCTTGTATATGGTTTCCCACCAAATTCCTACTAATAAAATCTTTCATGCGGTAGCATTTCTGCATAGTGTCCTCCTGTAATCCCACCATGTGCTTCCTCCATAATTTTCATGTGCTCATGCTCTAATATGCATCGGCGTAGAACCTCATCACGACCTAACTTATACAGGTCTCCACTAATCAACATGTAGGGTGCGGTACATATTGCTAACTACTTTCTCTCCAAATCCTTCATCCCTTCAGGTGCCACACCTATTTTTAAGAATATTGTGATATCTTCCAAGTTTGAGGGTGCACATCATAACCTAAATAGTTGTGTCTGGAATGGTATCCTCAATGCTTTGTATGTCCTCCCCTAAGTTAATCCTTGATAAGTGGTCAGGTCTGAATTGCTTTTTCTTGGTTTCACGGCCACGGTGAACTCAAATTCTTGAAATAATAGGACCCAACAACATATGCACCCTTTCAAAATGGGATTGTTGACTAAGTACTTCAATACCATATGTTTTGTGTAGAATATGAAATGTGCTACAAATAAATATTGTTTAAACTTGTGCAAAGCATGTAGATCATAGACAATGCTTTGCACTCAGTACTTGTGTAATTTTTTTCTACTGGTGTCAACTTTCTACTTGCAAAGCACAAGGTATGATCAACAATTCCCTCACCAGTTTGTTCTAGCACTACTCCCATAGTTGTTCATGAGGCATTAACATGCACATGGAAAGGATTATCCCAAGAAGGAAAACGTAATATGGGGTGCTATGACAAATCTTTCCTTCAAAGTTTCAAATTCCTTCTTTGTGCCTCCCCCAATGAAAGGCACTCTTGTGTTTTAATAATTCCTCCAAGGTGTGGCAATATTGGCATATCCCTTGATGAATTTCATGCGTACCCCATATGCCTAAGGAATTTGTGCCTGCGCTTTGATTAGTAGGCTCCCCTAATCCTACAATAATTGCAACTTTAGCAGGATCCACTAATAAGCCATCTTTGCATACGGTGTTTCCTAATAGGGTTCCAAATGGAGTAAGCGAAAGACACATTTCTTAATGTTGATGGATATCCTTAATTGCTGACATCTCTCAAATACCAGCCTTAAATTTTCACAATGGTGTTTCACCAATCCATACATGATCCATTCATCCAAATAAACTTGGAGAAACTTATGGATGAATTCTTGAAATACTTGTACCACAATGCATGAGAACATAGCAAGTGCATTCTTCAATCAAAAGGCATAATTTTGTAGGTAAAACTTCCCCACTTAGTGGTGAAAGTTGTCTTTCTTTGGTCTTCTTTTACAATCCCGACTTGGTGATACCCACGATAACCCATCCGTGAAATAGTAGACTTTTGCGCTGGATACTCCCTCCAAAATTTCTTGAAAATGGGGTTGGGAAATGAGCGATGAAACACACTTTGCATTCATATCCCTTTAGTCAACATAGATTCTTATCCTACCATCCTTTTTGATGTTGATAACCATTAGGCTTATTCATTCGATTCTTCCACTACCTTGATAATACGAGATGCTATCATCTTGTCTATTTTTCCTTGACCCATACACATAAATTTGGATTCATTCGATAAGGCCTCTTTCAAATTAGGTGTGCACCTTCCTTCAACTTGATCTTCATCTCTCCCAAGGAATGGTGAACACCTTTGATTTGATGGTACCTGTTATCCAAATGTGCCCCCTGCTCATTTTGTGGATAACTCCCTTTCATTCTTTCCTTCTATTGTGCCTCAGTCATAAATTTTTACTTTTTAGGCACTCAAAACCTTTTGGAAATGACACCATTGGATAGAGCTCTTTCTCATCTTTCCAGAAAGGTAAAGTTTTCCTCCTAACTCCACGTATTTTTCAAGTTATGGCTCAACGAATTTTTTGTGGGAAATTTTCCCTTGCAAGGTCCATAGCCAATCAAAACTCGCCACGTGTCTAGGTAAAAAATATCAAAGCTATCCGATTTTGGCCTGTTTTTTCCCTAAAACTTAAAATCACCATAACTTTCGATCCAGAGCTCATATTTTCATGTTCTTTATATCAATGGAAAGATGGTAAAATTATCTACAAGATTTCATGGTCAATTTTGAATTTTTGTTTAGTTTGGAGGGAGAAAATCAAAAAACACTTCTGGTACGCGCCCATGGATAGAACTGACGTTTCAACAACCAATTTTAATGCAAAATGGGTCACATTCTTCTCCAGCATGGTCAAAAATGTCAGGGCATGGGTTTGTAAGGACCTCCATGCTGTTTTTAATGCATTTTGGTCAATGGGGAATGGCTCCCACGTTTTTTCATGTTTTCTCTCTCCTAGGCTCGACCCATAACTGTAAAAGCAGATTTGGCTCATTTTTCAAAGTGGGGAACACTTTTTTTGCATAGCAAGCTTCTGTTTTCACCTTCAACAAGTGATTTTGGCAAGTATCAGACCTTCCAAGGATTGTAACAGGTTTTTCTACCTCTTTGGTGTTGGAATACAAGGATTTTGATGTTGAAAATCACAATGCAGGCTCTGTGAATGCTTTCAGTCCTTTGTATGTGTTGTTTGCTTCATTTCAAACCCTTGTTTACAGCTTATCAACTTGTGCATGATGTCTTATGTTGCAATTTCTGATTTGTGTCAATTTGCATGAGCAAGAAGTGCTCACCACTCCTTTGGTGTATCACCCTTATCAGTTTAGTTTTAATTTTTGCATTTCTTATCCCTGTCTCCTTGCAAATTAGGATAAAATTAGGATCTGAACCTCTGCAGTTGTGTAAATAATAGATCTAATCAGAGGAGTTTGAGGAACCAGCCTCTAATCTGGATATTCCTCTCTCATCTTGCAAGTCCCACACTTGGAGAGAGGTTTGATGTTGTGCAATCTGCTTTGGATGCCCTAAACATCAACTTAGAACCTTGATTTGCATCCAGGGGTGCTGCTGATTTGCAACAACAGTTTTGGCATGCCGGTGGGACCTTAGAGGTCTTCCACTTCATCTTTTGTAGGTTGGTGTGTTCCTGTGAAGATTTCAGCCTTTGGAGGCACTTGCAAACACATCGGCGACTCCATCGATCAAGCAACCCATTTCTGAAGTTGCAGACCTATTTTCATCCATTTCCATCCATTATTCTTTCCATCTCTTTCATTCTTTTCCATTCCATGAAGTTGTGCAATCATGACTTCATTTCCATCATGGAACTCACATTTACAACAGCAGCAATGTTTCCCACCTCCAACATGTTTTTTAAATCCTCCAAATCAGCATTTTGAACAAATTCAAAATCAGCATACATACCCATATGAGCAGCAATGCCAAAATCAGTTTGGCTATGGAGCTTTCCAAGAGCAAGGGTGTGCATACAATGAAGACAATCAGATGCAAGATGCTGGTCTGTTGGAGAAAATCCAAAAGATGGAGGTAAACATGGTGCAATCCAGGGCTCAAGCACAAATGAAAGCATTTGGAATCGGTTGTGGAGCACCCTGTCCATGGGTGGGACCTTTCCCAAGGCATTACAACCCTCAAGAGAAGCTTGACTTCATGATTGCAATGCTGCCATTGCTTGCAAAGTGGATTGAAGGAATAGAGGTGTATGAGAGGAGTATTCAGCAACCTTGTCAACGGGTAAGCACACCATCTCATGCCTTTTCTTTTCCTCTTTCCCAATCTGTTTTATCTCAGCAGTGTCAAGTTTTAAACTCTCCATCTGTTGTCCCAAGTGTTGAATCCATTTCTCCACCCCCTAGTCTTCCACCTCATCTCAATTCTTCTGTCCTTTTCCCTTCCAAACAGTCATCCCCTCCACAAGAGCTAAATGAAACACCCTCTCCTCCAAAGAAACAAGAGGTTTTACCTCCTCCACCACCACAAAAAATTGCAAAAATCAGTCATGAAGGACAGCAAAAAGAGAAGCCAAACAAGGATGAAGAAATTCAAATTTTGAAGAGTTGGGCTCTTAAATTTGGGATGAAGAAGATCCCTTTGCTGATGAAACCTTCAGAAGAGGTTGGAGTTATAGAACAAATGGTGGTTAGGACTGATTTTGTTGCAGCAGAAGAAGAGCAAAAAGGAGTTGCAGATCAGCAATCAATTTGTTCAGAATATAGTGTCCATGTTGGCACCCTATTTGAAGGAAATGTTGATCCAATTCAAATTGCAAAAATCAGTCATGAGGGACAGCAAGAGGAAGGAGAAGCTGCTCCAAATCCAAAATAAGAGGAGCACATTCCAGCTGTGGGGGAGAAAAGTGTAGATCAAAGGCTTTGAGCACAAAGTAGGTTATAGAAGAACCTTCAGTTCTTCTCTCTACTTCATCTCTCTCAAGTTATAGTACTGAAGAAGAGTTTGATCCCTCAAACTCAATGTTGGAGGATGAAAGAAACCATGGTGATCAAGTTGCAGATCAAGAGAATGCCATGGGAGAGGTTGAACATTTGCGGCGGGATAGCAATGAGGCGGTTTACATCGATTTGGAGATTGTTTTGATGAAGAAGAACCGGTTGAGTTTCCACCATTCTCTCTTTCATCATCCATCTTCCAAACACAAGAGCCTACTGTCATGGAGGAGAGTATTCATTTGCAGCAGCCTGCATCTTATAGAAGCTCTTTGGAACCAATATTGGAAGATTTTAATCTTTCATGTCCTTCATTGGAGGAAGAGAAAGGGCAGAAGGGTTCTACCATTGCTTCCACACCATCCATTCAAGGTCTCTGAGAACTCCATTCTTGGAGTTGAAAATCAGAATTATGGGCATACTCAATAGATCAAACCTTGCCCAATCAGGTATTTGGCTTCATTGGAGCCAAAGGAGAAGCCACAACCAGTCATGCTTGCTTCTAAGCATGAGGATGAGCTGAAAAGTTCAAGGATCATTTGTCATACCTCTCAATCAAATGCGAGAGCAACTAAAAGAGGTATTGGATTTTTTTTAGTTGACACCTTGCTAATTTGGGTAGAAGACCACTTCTTGTTGATTTTCCACTCATCCAATCAGCCATACTCAGCTCCAAATCATTTGCATGGCTACCAATTTTGAAGAAAGGAAGCTATTTTACACAACTTGATTTACCAGGGTTCGTTTAGCTCACCTTTGCTTCCAGTTAGAGTACAGTAGGTAGGTTTGCTTTCAGTAGAAGAAGTGCTTGTGCACACTCTACATGTTCCATTTGGAGCATGTATGATTTTTAGTTTGTACATAGTTTTGGTCTGTTGGTTTCACTCTTGCACGTTTGTTTTGATGGCATTTTGGTGGGAACAACTCCATGTCTAGTGGGATTCAAGCGGTTCAGAGGGAAGTTTTCAAAGTTCAGATCATTTTTCAGGCTACTACTCATGACTCCATGCCCAATGGATTGCTTCAGGCTACTGATCATTCATCCAGCAGGTAGATGACCCCTCTGAGTCACCAAAATTGTTATCCAAATGTGCCCCCTACTCATTTTGTGGCTAACTCCCTTTCATTCTTTCCTTCTATTGTGCCTCAGTCATAAATTTTTACTTTTTAGGCACTCAAAACCTTCTGGAAATGACACCATTGGATAGAGCTCTTTCTCAGCTTTCCAGAAAGGTAAAGTTTTCCTCCTAACTCCACGTATTTTTCAAGTTATGGCTCGGTGGAGTTTTTGTGGGAAATTTTCCCTTGCAAGGTCCGCAGCCAATCAGAACTCACCACGTGTCCAGGTAAAAAATATCAAAGCGATCCGATTTTGCCCTATTTTTTCCCTAAAACTTAAAATCACCATAACTTTCGATCCAGAGCTCAGATTTTCACGTTCTTTATATCAATGGAAAGATGGTAAAATTATCTACAAGATTCCATGGTCAATTTTGAATTTTGGTTTATTTTGGAGGGAGAAAATCAAAAACACTTCTGGTACGTGCCCATGGACAGAACTGACGTTTCAACAACCAATTTTAATGCAAAATGGGTCACATTCTTCTCCAGCATGGTCAAAAATGTCAGGGCATGGGTTTGTAAGGACCTCCATGCTGTTTTTAATGCATTTTGGTCAATGGGGAATGGCTCCCACGTTTTTTCACATTTTCTCTCTCTAGCTCGACCCATAACCTTGTAAAAGTCGATTTGGCTCATTTTTCAAAGTGGGGAACACTTTTTTTGCACAGAAAGCTTTTGTTTTCACCTTCAACAAGTGATTTTGGTAAGTATCAGACCTTCTAGGGATTGTAACAGGTTTTTCTGCCTCTTTGGTGTTGGAATACAAGGATTTTGATGTTGAAAATCACAATGCAGGCTCTGTGAATGCTTTCAGTCCTTTGTATGTGTTGTTTGCTTCATTTCAAACCCTTGTTTACAGCTTATCAACCTGTGCATGATGTCTTATGTTGCAATTTCTGATTTGTGTCAATTTTCATGAGCAAGAAGTGCTCACCACTCCTTTGGTGTATCACCCTTATCAGTTTAGTTTTAATTTTTGCATTTCTTATCCCTGTCTCCTTGCAAATTAGGATAAAATTAGGATCTGAACCTCTGCAGTTGTGCAAATAATAGATCTAATCAGAGGAGTTTGAGGAACCAGCCTCTAATCTAGAGATTCCTCTCTCATCTTGCAAGTCCCACACTTGGAGAGAGGTTTCAATGTTGTGCAATCACACTGGATGCCCTAAACATCAACTTAGAACCTTGATTTGCATCCAGGGGTGCTACTGATTTGCAACAACATTACCCGTGATGAAAAAATATTGGAACTCACACAATAGATCAATGACCTTTGAAACTTCTTTTTCTGACCAATAGTCTCCGATGATAGCTTCCTTAGGTTTTTTTCTTTGTTCCAATGTTAACCTTATTTTTTTTCAATGGCTCATGGTAGGCGTGTGCTCTCTCATCGGCATTTTCTATGAATTTTTGCATATACCTTCTAGATGGTTAACATCTAAAGTTTCCATCTATTACATAGACCATCTTTCCTTTTTATCTTTGCATGCTCATGCACTCAAGTTGTACTTCCTCTTATTCCTCTTCATTAAGGCACGTCTCAAATAAGGCTCACCTAGTAACTCTAATAGCCTATCCTCTACCATAGCACTATCTCCTATTATAAGGCACTTGATTACTTGCAACGCCTTATCCACCGATGGCTTAGTACTCCTATACTTGAAGGCTTGAATGAGATCAACCACCAACTCCTGCCAATTACCTATTTGATGACGCATCTCTGAATGAATATACCATGCATGCACACATCCTTATAAGGTGGAATACAATTTATGCACCCATAATGAAGGTGGTAATGCTTCTGTGCTTCCCATCTAGGCCTTCTCACACACTTGGATATGAAATGAAGCAGCCTCTTTACCATGGTAGTCTTATATGACTATGGGCGCATTACTCCTAGAGAACCTTATAGAAAATGTGATCCTCACCTTGCACCACTCTAGGAGGTTCTCCTAATGTGTAGCCCACCAAAGCACACTACAGTTCGAGTAGGTTGTAACTAAGCATTCCTCTTCTCTCGTCCTCATTTCTCCATTGAGCTTCCATTTCTTGTAAGAAAATTTCAGGATATGCTCCTCCAAAGTAACTTGGAAACTTCTTTCCTCCTAGGCACTTGACTGAGCATTCCTTTGTTACCCTTGTTATAGATCCTCTTAACTATCACCCAATTAACTCATAAGTCCCATGTGCCCAATTTTCACATGCTATACTAGTGGTATCACTCAAGGATTGAGCATCTTCAAACTGGATAACTCCCTCCATGGGGTGAATTATCTTAGGATCTCTGATGGAGCGCACATAGATTCTATCAAGGACTTCTTCTCCTAAGGGCTCAATATAGGGTGCTAAATTCCCATCTATTAAAGGAATGACAACCCTTACTTCCTTTTCTCAAATTTGATACCCTTTGTTAAACCGTAGGTCATCATTGTTCTTGTAAAACAATGGACACCCAAGTAACGCAGTAAAGTTGTCTACCTCGGCAAGTGCCAAGACTTTGAAGTCTCTAGTGAACTTGGCCCCTTGAATGGTGATAACTACATCTTTTAGGACTCTAATGGGAATTTCCTTAGTCTTGTTCACCATATACAACACATTCGAAGATGGTTGCAATATAGGCCTTCCCATTTGATGTCAAGAATCTAAGGTAAGAATGTTGACCTCTGCTCACATGTCAATGAGGATATTGCTCAGAATACACCCATAAACAATGACATTAAAAGTAATCTCCTTATCATAGTCAAGGTTGTGAGGAGGAAGGTTTGCATGCAAAACCTACCTTTCGTGCTCTACTCCGGTGTGTGGTACCTTCTCTCTCAGCCATTCTCCTAGCAAGGGAATAATATTCTCTTTCCTTAACATTTTACATACTTCCTTGACCTCATCTAGGTCATTATTTGGAACCTTGGCATCCTTCCTTTTCTCCAACTACCTCAATTTCTCCTTCAAACATTGGATCTCCCCTTGTAAACTCGAATCACATCCATAGTCTCTTGATACACCTCTTTCTGATGAGCAAGGTCTAGATACTTTCCATGTACTACTTCCTCTCTTGAAACTAGTGTCCCTTGTTTTAGCATCTCCACGGCATGCGTGGCCTCGATCGCATCATCACCGGGATAGGTTATATCCCTAACTCATGTTCCACTCTTAACATCCTTTGTGAATTGGCCTTCTTGATCATCACCATCCCATCACCTTTGTCTTTCGGTTGTGCTGATTCATATGCTCATAAAGTTTTGGACACTCTTCTTACTTGTGTTTCTTTCCACACCGTGACCATTGTAACAGATCAGGACACTCATGTTTGTAATGCTCTATAGATCCACAATTATAACAGGTTCCTCATGGGAACTCACTTCATCCTCTGCCATAGTTCTGCGACCATGAAATCCTCTGTGAAAACCACTTCCATGAGTTCCTCCATTTTTGCACCCTTCATAATGATGTTCATCATCCTTTAAATTTCTTTCAAGGCTATTACGGCACATGCCCCGATCAATAACATCATGGATCCGATCAATTAGTCTACAATCCATGGTATCACGGGTCATAGAGTACGGATCTTTCAATAACAAGAATTATTTTTGTAGATTGCGTGATGGAGTAGGGGGCATCTACTTACATCATGATGCCCATGGAAATTCTCAAAATATACCTTCACAAACATGTACCAACTTCTAAGGGAAACTATCCTTTGCATGTCCCTCCACTTCACATTCTATACACCAAATCCCACTACCAACCTCATGCATTGATTTTATAGACATCTTCTCCAAACTGCTTGGCCATTGCAATAATTTGAGCCTCCAAAAAGGACTAACACTAGTATCAATGCTTCCAATAGCTTCGGCATGTAGTGCAGCTTCTAAGGCCTTGTGAGGTATTGTGAAATTCTTGTGCGATAAAGCCCTTCTAAATTGTGTTATCAATCCTTTGACAAACCATTGAGTATGTTGAGAAGGATGAATTTCATAGGATATTTTAGATAAGAGAGACTTGAAATGCACATAATATTCCCACACACTCTTTGTCATTCCTTACTAGATTTCCTTCAGAGCATTGATGCTCTTCTGCTCAAACTCAACGATATGGAACTCTGCTAGGAAGGTATTCTTTAATGCGGTGTAGTCACCCACTGTTTGATGGGGTTCATACTTCCTATACCAACTATGCACGTTCCCTTGCAACGTTGTTGCAAATTGACTTACCTTCCACTCTAGGGTAGTGATTCCCTTCATGTACCATAGTACTTCACACTTGTGTGCATGCTCTACAACATCTTCAATACCCCTATAGTCTGGCAAGTGCAAATACATCTAAAAAAACTTGGGGAGGTGGTTGGGGTCCTTTTCCTCCTAATCCAGAGCCTTAGTTCCATTATTTCCTCTACCACTAGATCAACTAGATCCACTAGGTCATGTTCCTCTTGCTCCACCAGATCCACCTCTTACATTCTGAAAAGGACCAAAAGTTGTCATGCCTAGTGTTCCCAATGTCCCACTAAACTACATGCCAATGGTTTACGATATTGTCCCACTTCCAATGGTATGTCACGTGCCACTCCTAGATGTGATACCCAATCCTTACATACTTACACATTTTCCAAATATTCCTCCAAATATAGGAATGGCTTACACAGTACCATAGATGTTTCCGAATGAGAAATTATATCTCCAGGTGCGCAGATCGGTTACTCCCACCCATTCCAAGTGGGTTACAAATACTTCTCACTAGAAAACCAAGTGCCATGGTTTGGTTTCTAGGTGGGTTCAGATGTGCATTGATGGCTCTTATTTCTCCATGAGATGAACTCTCATCAGAAGTTGAAGGGCCTCTCTCCGCGCTTGCTAAGATGGGTTAGCATAGACCGCTCACGTTCCACATCCTTTGCATGAACCTTAACTCCTTCCTATAACGTCTACCTCCATAGATCCATCACACTTGTAACCTCACATTGTCTAGTCATCTCCCTTTCATGATATTTTCTATAATTTATTTGTCTCTCTGCCCTTTTCTTATCAGCCACAATGTATCGCCAACTTCCTCCACCCTAGCTTCAACTCTTAGTGATCAGAGAAGCTTAGCCATCCATGGGAAATGCTTCTAAACTCAAAGTAATGACCAAGAGATTCATAGCCAAAGGAATAGCACATAAAAATGATCCTCTAGGCTCCCTTATAAACTTGAACTTAGCAACTTTTGGGCAAGAATACATATAAATGGCTTATTCAAGAGTATAACTTGTCAACACTCTCTTCCACCAGTGACCAATAACACATGTCAAAGTTATATTTGCATCCTGTAGCCTCTAATAGTCATCTTAGGTCCATACGCATGATCTATAGTACCATCTTGATCTGGATGTGTATGATGAAATCTATTCATATAGCTCTACTTTGGGAAGCAATAAAATAGTGTCTCATACATCTCATGGTATAGGTTATCTTCTACCCATCTACGTGCATCGAACTCAGGTCCATGTTGAATCTTTGAGAAAATTTGTCCTCTGTGCTCTTAAACCATGTTTTAACTCTTTCTAAGGTCAAATGCTCTATCATCATGCATTATAGGGACAAAGATGCATGTCATTTCTCATAACTTTGAAAAGAGGTCCTAGCAATGGAACCAAGATGTAGTCATATTTTATACCCTTAGACCAATAGTCTAATCCCATGCGCATCATCCTATCACCCAATGGGCACTGGGCACTCACCCGAGGCACGTGTGGGCACCAAGTCTCTCCTTTATGTGATTCTTATGAGAATGCATCATCTTATAACATATATTCAAATGGAAATGTAGAAAAGAACCATGCAATAGTCTAAGAACCTAGAATGAGTTATCTCATTACATCCAAAAAGATAAATGACAAGCAGATAAGGAAATTGTTCATACAGAAAGGAAATACATAAGTATTATACTCCTAAACACACATGGTTTATAACTGAGCCTTATATTCATCTTAGTAGGTTCAATAATCCACATTACAATCCCTTGAGGTCATAACAAATCCTCGTATATCTATGCAGAGCCCAGTCATACATCAAAACTATATTATTCTCATCATATTACAAAAACAAAAAGAATGTAGACCCATACCCCTAAATTTGTCATTGCTTATAGATTTCTCCTAATCTCTAACCCATACCATCCCCATTCAGCAAGGCGTTGCCTCTCTTTTCTCTCCTCTGCACTCTCTACACACTATCTATACCATATATCCTCTCCCTGCTTCCAACGGGCACTTGTATTTATAACCTTAGTGTTTCACCATTTTCTTTACATTTTTGAATGATGAAATAGATAGGATTATGGACTAGGAGGAATACCTATTAAATGGGTTGCTTGGAGGTTGATGTGTGCATTTTGACTTCATGACCCGATGCCGATTTTGATAGCTTCTTTTTGCTAGGAGGAACTACCTATAATAGAAAATAAGACCACAAAAGAGAAGTTAAATGATATATGACAGTGGACTACCTAGTGTATGCTAGTTCCGAGAAGTGTGATACTTCCTATATGGTTGTCAATCCATTGTTTAAAACAAATTAATGTGAGAAATAAGTAAATTCCTACTATAGTTGATATGATTTAGGTATCTCATTCAAGTATAATAAGCAAATCCAATCACAACAAGCTAGGCTATAGTTGGATCTAAAGGATGAGGTGACTGTCAAGGTACTGGGACTGGTTAGGGTCTAATTTTGGGTTGTTTAGGTAAATTGGTAGGAGGTTGTTTGGCTCTGTTCTTAGGCAGGGTATAAAACACAAAGACCAACATCATTCTGGTATGACCGGTGATGGTTTATGTAGAACCGATGATGGTTATGGGTAACCAAAGTGTCAAAAATTTTGGGTGTACAAAACTCAAAGAGATCTAATTGCAAGGTTTTATCTAGGATTTGATAGAGATGGTAGGGTGGATAACGGAGGTTTCTCGGGTGTATTCAGGGGATGAGCAGTAGGGGAGGATGGGTGATTTGGTGGTGTGGGTAAGGAAATGGTTGTGTTACATGTTGGTAAGGGATAGAAGAATGAGCATGCAAAGTGTAGATTAATAACAGGAGTAACAAAAGCTATTAACTTAAATAACAATTTTGGTTAAGGATACACTTACTATGATGTAGACTGGATGGTTGAATGGTAATGGTATTTGATCATAAGTATGGTATTTGGTACCATAGTAGTGAATCTCATAATGCTTCTGTGATTGCAATGCTTCTGGGTTTGTCTTGGTGATGGTTGTGAATGTCTAGATGTGTGAAAGGATTCTAGTTCTACTTGCATGTAGCTTTGATCTCTCTCCTCTGGTCCAGAATGTGTCAACCTCTCAAACTAGGTTACTAAGGTGAATAAATTGTAATCGATGATGGTTTCATCTTGACCGGAATTTTTTAGGTCTGACCAACATAAGTTAAGGTGAGATTCCCTAGGTTTACTAAAATGGGTAGATCTTGCCTCTTTTAGCTCAAATTTGTTCCTTTCTTCCTAGATATATAATGGACGTTACGTTTTTATGAGAAGGAAGGTGGTTATAGGGATAGTAGGCACTGATTTTTAGGGTTAAACTAAGTCTTAGTTAGTTATGGAAACATGCCAAGAATAGGTCTAAGGTGAGTTAGCTAGGTGAGGTGTCTAGGTGAGGTGGAAATTAGCTTAATTAGAATAATTAAGTAATGTATATTGTGAGGGTGGGTATTAATTTAATTAAGTTAATTAAACTAATATTAATGTGGGTTGAAAGGGGCCATGGTTAGGTGAATGTGTTTAAGTTGGTTATTCAAATGAGAGGCCAAGGGGGTGTGACCCAATTTTGGTGTCTACATTTTTCCCCTTTTTGTTACGTAGCTTGTATTGGTAAGCGCGCGGACAAAAATAAGATGTGGCTTCCCCATGTATGGGTGAAGGTAATGTTTCCTAAGTGTGGGTGGAAATAACATCATTGGCCTAAGCATGGGTGGAGGTAACCCCCTCAAACTAGGAACCGATGAGGTGAGAGAAGGAAGTAGTGAGTGGTTTGATAAAATGAGGAGGTGGGTGGTTTGAAAAATATAATGTTAGGTGTGAAGAAGGTGATGGTCGAGGGTATGGTGATTGTAAGAGGTATGGTGGGTGATTAGGTAGAGCATTCAGATGTATTCACATGTTTTGAAATGTCATGAGATACCAAGGTTGCTCATTATAACAAATGTACGTTAGCTAGGGTCGTAAAGGTCATCTAAAAAGGGTTGTTGAGGTCCAAAGATCAGGGTAAAAGATACGATCTGGGAACTCAATGAGGTAAGATGCAAGAGCTTTTAGGTGTGGTTCCAATACATCAAAATTCAAAAGGTCAAGGTTGGTTTGGATAAGGGTCACACCATAAGCAAGGTAAGGCTATTAGGCTGAAAAAAATAGGTACCATCATCGCAAGATACAACGGGTGAAGACATGGGAATATCTACTTAATTAATGGTGAGGTAGGTAGGTGTGGGTCGGGTAGGTGGAGGTTAAAATGGGGAAATGGGGTAAAGGTCATATTGATCAAAAAGGGAAATGGGTTGAGGTCAAAGGTAGTGACAGTCAAATGTACACACATGTATAAATTGTGGCACATGCACATCAAAGTTAAAGAGCATGCAAATGCTACATCATCCAAGGTCGATAGGTTTATCTAAACAATTTTGAAGTGATTCTCGTATCCAAGTTATAGGATATGGTGCGAAGCACATCGTAGGTTAGTGCGGGAACGTGTAGGTATGTTCCAAGACACCAAAGATTGGGTCAAGATAAATGGCATAGCAATAAGCAAGGTAAAGTCATTATGTAAAATAATAAAGAACAACATACCAAGGTATAGAGAGAACAGGGGTTCAAAGGTCATGAATAGTGTTTTAGGTCCAGGCATATAGGTCACGACATAGGGAAGGATGAGGTATGGTTAAGATAACAGGTCCTTAAATGTAATTAAGGACAAGTTAGGTAATGTGGGCTGGTAGGTATGTGGCTATAAGGATGGGTAAGGTCAAAAAGGGGGTGGGAAGGGTAAATGTGGGTCAAAAATGGGAAAAAGATACTAAAAGGAGTCTAATAGGTAACCGATGCTGGTCATGTTTAACCGGTGATGGTCTAGGTAAACTGACAATGGTTTTCTAGGGCACAAGACCGATGTCGGTGTAGGTACAACTGACCACGGTTTGCTAGGGCACAAAAATTATGTCGGTTGAGGTATCACCGATGTCGGTTAAGTCGTGGTGTGGATTTTAAAAGGAAAAATCCATATAATACAGATTCATTTGTACGTTTTGGCTTTTGTGAAAATGACGAGAGCATGAGACTTTTGTGCCTTGGTGAGAGGAAAGTACGTGGGGTTGTACCAAGCTAAGGTGGAGAGATCCGGTTGGAGAGGAGAGCCAGGTAGACGGGTCCATGAGATTAGGCAGAGGGAGGTGATTGGTAGAGAGGTTGGAGGTTGATTTGGACATGGAAGGGGAGAGAGTGCGGGTGGGCCACCAAAGATGGTTTATATGTGCCACCATAGAGGTGGCATCGAGATGAGGTAAGATCTAATATTTTCATTGTTATTTGATATAGGAAGAAGGAAATGTAGAGGGTTAGAGGTAGGGAGGTTAAAATAATTGAAATTTATGGTTAAATGAAGGAAAGACGGGGTGGTAAAGGTCAAAGGTAGGGGGAAGAGGGTTGGGGAGGGACTTAGGTAAGGTGCGAGATAGGTTCATAGGGAAAATGGGAAAGAAATTAGGCAAAGGAAATTAGGGTTTTGAGTTTTGGCGCGGTGATAGTGACTGATGTCGGTCAAGATATGGTCGACACTAGTCTTTATATACTGACATCGGTTATGTATGGGGGAACCGATGCTAGTTATAATAGACTGGTGTCGGTGAGGGGTGACCGATGCCGTTAGAGGTAAAGGGATAGAGGTATAGGAAGGATAAAGGAGAAGGATGGGTAAAGTGGGTCAAATAGATAGCAGGGGAGGGGTCAGTAAGAAGGGAGGGTTAAGGTCAATGTTGGGTAAAATCAAGCTTGAATAATGGTTGTGTTTTGTTGAATGTAGGCCAAAGAGCAGCTATGGATGAGAGACCGAGTACCGCCCCTATTTGTTGTTGGTACGATTGAGTGTCACCACCGATGAGTGGAGGCATGTGAGGGATATCAACTTGATAGGAGTGAGATGTTACAGGAACATAGTCCGGGAGCCAATTTTGATGGTCACCCTCATCGACAGATGGGACTCAGTGACTAATACCTTCCATCTACCGATGGGTGAGATCACAGTCACCCTGAAGATGTGTACATGATCTTGTGATTACCGATAGTGGGAACGTAGGTGTATTCGATCTCCTCATAGTCATCTGAGGATTTGATGATAACTTTGTTTGGAAAGGGGATGTAATAGATGAGGTTCTATAGCATGATTCTAAGCTATGGGGAGATGTATGCAGCCCATCCGAGGAGATGAGGCTAGTTGTTCTTATTATGGAGGTAGTGTGTTGTTTTGCACTGCCAGATGTAGAGGGTGGGAGATTCCCATAGGCATTGATGGGGGTCCTCCATGACATGATGGAGGAGAGGACCCACTTTTCTTGGGCACCAAAGCATACTTGGTGCAGTTATACAGGAGTTGTGGGCATACAGGAGATTGCGGCGGTTCAGCCTATGTTGCACCTTTCTTCTCCACTGCTAGGCATATGAGCACATTATATGTGTGAGGCCACTAGGTATGCCCTAGCCTAATGCATTTGATGTCAGTTTGGTTTGAGTGGGTTATAGGCCTTTGGTTTTGGTTCTTGGAGTGTGCAGAGTTGGTGGGGCTACACATGATATAGCCTATTACAGTGCATATTGGAGGGCTTATCTAGAGTAGACATTATTTGGAGGCCATATGTGGGCTTCCCCTCATACAGGCACATGGCCATGGAGTTAGATGAGCTGCAGCTAGCTAGTTCAATAGATAGAGAGGGGCCTCATGGGAGAACATGAGTTGATACCCGTAGACGGGGGTCAAATAGAAGTTTGGGTACATTGCATAGATGTACCACCTCCTTTCCCATAGTATAGGAGGGATGACATGGAGAGACCTATGTCTCCACCATGACCTACCATTCTGACCAAGAAGGAGGAGCTACTAGTGGATCGGTAGATTTATGATGTCGGTTTCTCGCACAAATATAAACAAGTGGTGGGTACTGTAGGCTGCAAGCAACACCACCTAGGCAAAGCAGGCAGCAGATGTGGTGACCCTCATAGTCTAGAGGGACACTTTACAAGGATAGGTGGCTACATTACAGGCCTAGGTTACATGTCCACATGGACAGTTAACGAGGTCACAAGAAGAGGTGGCCATGTTACAGGCACAAGTGGTGGCCCATCAAGCCCAAATCACAAGTTTACAGGAGCAAGCACCCCGCACAGGTGGAGTTGGAGATGGGGGGAAGGTATCCACCCTACATGCATAGGTCACAGGGTTTCATAGCTAGTTGACCACTACTTAGGCACATATTGTGGCCTTATAGGCTCAAATTACAGCACAGGCACCGGTGCAGGCACCGGTATAGGCTTAGGCACATGATCCCATGGTATAGGTATAGGCACAGAGGCTGCTATTAGCAGGGCCAAGGACACAATTCATGGTGAGACCCATGGCACCTCCTCAAACAAAGTGCCTATGGAGAGATTCAAGGATGCCTTAGGTGAGGCATGGTATTATCAGGATCATTTGGTAGTGGTAAGGATATATATCCCTTCATATGTAGAGTACTGAGCACAACAGGCCTCGAGTGAGAGGACTCGATCCCACACTCACAAAGTGTGGAGAGCACAGGGCGGTGAGACCATAGACAATATCGGGGTGAGGTTACCATTATATGGATACCAGCTCCAGGTGAGGGGCCATCGGTGGTTATACCGAGGCCCAAAGCTATAGGGGAGGTGGTTTTTGGGCACCACACGGGGAGTGGCGAGAGAAGTTGGGAGAGACCGAATCAGATATTTGAGGGGAAAACGAGGGATATCATCATTTTGGATAGTATTGTGATTTTTTTTATACATACCAATTCTCTGCTGCATTTGATGATAGTGAGGTTTTTATGAGAGATTTTTTGATTTTTTTGTATACATGATACCGGCCTACGTGCTGAAGATTTTGAGACCTTTGTATTTGTTATATGGTAGATGAGAGATATTTGTATAGATTTTGGTAATCAGTATATATGTATGGACACTCATATTTGGATGATATATATAGAGATGATGATGTTTTATGGTATGATGTGTATGAGTATATGTAACTTTGATGATGATTTTGTACATGTGATGGAAACTAGGTAAGTTAGGCATGATAGAGTCAAGGTTGGTGTAGGCATGATTGAGGCAGGTTGATTTAGGCATGGTGGAGTCAGGTTGATTTAGGCATGGTGGAGTCAGGTTGATTTAGGCATGGTGGAGTCAGGTTGATTTAGGCATGGTTGATTCAGGTTGGTTTAGGCATGGATTGAGTCAGGTTGGTTTAATCATGGATTGAGTCAGTCATAGGTATGGATTGAGTCAGGTCATAGGCATGGTTGAGTTAGGTTTTATGGTTGATTGAATTTCTAATTCATTAATGTGTGTAATTTGTGATGGTATGGATCGTGTTAAGATGATTTGTAGGAAAATGTATGATTATGGTAGAGAAATGGTAGATGTGATGAAATGAATGTGTAAATTATGATGGTAAAGATGTTTAGCAATTGTTGCTTGTGTGGTTTAATTTCTAGTTATTGATATAGAAAGGAAACTAACTAGGGTAGAATGTGAATAGGAAAAGGAAAGGGAAAGGGGGAATTGGTTAGGGTAGAGAGTGGCCAAGCTAACCTCCAAGGGCCCCATGCCCTCAAAGTTTTGCCTACATAGTCCCAACGAAAAGGGACCTCAGGCCGATGTAGTTCTCCCATAAGCTAGGGAAGATTAGAATGAAGTAGAAGAATGGGTTGGTAAGTGTTAGGCATTGTTGAATGTAGGTCATAGGCATGATTGAGTGTAGGTCATATGAATGATTGAGTTTAGGTCACAGGCATGGTTGAGTGGTTTTTAAATATAAGTGTCGATAATCTAGTCTTGTATAGGCTAATCAATAAGTAATGAGGAAGTCGAATGGTAAGAGGTGGTAAATAACCCACTTAATTGATAATTACCCTAAGGAGTCAACCATACCTAAGAGGGGCTTATGAACGTAAGACCCAAAAGGTGTTCGAGAATGGACCATTCTAAGGGTGAAGAAAGTTGCATAGTCACAAAATGTCATGTTTGCAGAAATTCCCTTGAGTAACAAGGGAATTAGGATAAAAAGGAAAGGAGGTGAGAATATGTGGTTTAGTGTAACTTAGTGTACGATAGCATGTCTTTCAGAGAAAGAAACCGGAGTTCAAGAATAGGAAAGTCCATGACTAAAATTTCATATTTTTCTTCATTTGTTTGTGTTGTAATAGATTGAACAATGCGGGAAGTCTATATAGGATGAGTATATTATCTCTTTGAGGTGTTCGTGAATCTGATCGATGCGGGAAGCTTTGGGATATTTTTATTGAATTTTTGAAATAACTATGATATAGTTTTCCTTCAAGGGAGCAATCTATTTATAGCGGTAGATTTAGAATGAAGAGATGTCCCTTTTGAGGGAGTCATCTTTTGCTGGAATTTTGACTCAAGGAGTGGCATCCTTTTTTGTTTTTAGACGTTTAATTCATGGATAAGACTATAGAGGAAGGGTAGGTTCTTGTTCAGACGACAAAACCATAGTATGCGCAGGAGTAAACTATGAAAGGGGTGGTTTTGAGTGAGAACGACCATGGGATTCCATCTAGAGAAGATGAAAAGCATCCATGAGAATCATGTTGTGAGTAGAGCCATGGTACTCATATTGAAGACAAGGCAAAAATAGTGATGGGTAATCATAGTATTATTATTTAGTCATGGATATTCAAAATGGGTAATATGGCGGGTGAACAACACTCAAAGGACAAGAGATCAACTGACAAAAATTTATATAGGACTTGATATCAACAATAAAATGGTCGAAGATACAAGGCATTAAGGGGCTCAGGTTCAGGTTTACCTTCCAGTGAAGAAAAATGATAAGGACCTGATCCATAGGCATGGGTAATGATATAGGGTCCAAGCCAATTAGGAGTAAATTTTCCTCGTTTAATTTTCTCCTCTTTGGTTACATGTTGATTTTCCTTTAGGATGAGATCGCCAACCAGAAAATTTCATTCGTGAAAATGTTTTTCATAGGCACATTTGATACATTTTTGGTATATTTGGAGATGGTCAAGAGCATTGAGATGGCATTCATCTAATAACTCAAGTTGCACCAAACGATCTTGGCAAAATTCATCGTCATTGAGCATGTCTTGTAGTGAGATACGAGAGAGATGGAATTTGGACTTCGAGAGGTAAGACAACCTCGGTACCATAGACCAGAGAAAAGGGTGTGGCAAAGCATTCGAAGTGTGAATACTAGTGTGATAATCCCACAAGGTGAAAGAAATGTACCTATGCCAATCTTTCCCAATATTGTTGGCTACCTTCATAAGAATTTTTTCAAGGTTTTATTTGTTGTCTCAAAGCTTGGCCATTGGTTTGTAGGTAATAAGGTGATGAGAAACTGAGTTGGATGCCAAAAGCGTCACATAGTTTGCGTAGGTTTTTGTTTTTGAATTGTTTTCCATTATCAGTGATGAGGCGGTGAGGAACACTAAAATGACAAATGATGTGATGGTTGATGAATTCACATATTTTCTCAGCTGTTGTAAAAATGGGGGAAATGGCCTCTACCCATTTAGTGTAATATTTTTTAGTGGTTATGATCAATTGGTGGCATTGTGAAGAATGGCGGTTAATCTCACAAACAAGATCCAAAACCCATTGAGAGAAAGGTCGAGGTCTTGCAGCACTGTAAGGCATGACTAGGTGTGTGGTGGAGATTAGCATGTTGTTGGAATTTCACGCAATGTTTGACATAATCACAACAGTCATGGTTTAGGGTTGGCCAATAATATCCTAGGAAAAGAATGTGTTTTACTGACAGTTAAACCACTAAAGTGACCTCCACAAATTCCATCATGAACTTCCTTGATGGTGTAAGGAATTTTAGAACTTGTAAGGCAGTGTAAGAGAATGTCATCAAATTCATGCTTGTAAAGGAGACTACCCATGAGGACATAATAGGAGACACTATTAAGAAAGGCCCATTGTCCATTACGAGTGAGATCGGTGGGTAGAATGGAAAGGGAAATATAGTCTACATATTTCCTATACCAAAGGTCACTTGGGTCAAGGGAAAATATTCGAGGGAGTAAACTTCACGAGGTAAATAAGAGGGTGATTATATGTAGCCTTTGTATGGTGACAAAGATTTTAGAGTCAGCGGGCAAAGCAGGTATCTGAGAAGCCAAGCAAGCCATGGTATCCACAAATTTATTGGTAGAACATGGGGTGGTTTGAAGTGTATAACGGTCAAAGGTGGTCAAAAGTATGTCTAGGTGTTGTTTATACTTTTAAGGATCTCATTACAAAAATGGTATATACTATTGACTTGGTTTATGACCAACTAAGAATCACCAAAGATATTGATTGTTGTAACATCTAATGCATAGGTAGCTCTGGAGACCCAATATGAGTGCCTCATATTTAGCAATAGTTTTTGTTAAATAAAAATTGAGTTTGAAAGATAAATGCATAGTTTCACCATCAATAGAAATTAGGATAACACCAGCCCCACCCCCACGTTGACACTTGGAACCATCAAAGAAGAGTGTCATTTGGTAAGCGAGTTCATCTAGGGAAAGGGTAGTTATAGACTCATCTGGGAAATCAAAGTTAGATGGATGACTCCCGAGAAATAGGTGCATCAGCCAGTTGGTCAATGATATTGTGGCCCTTGATGGACTTTTGATGAATGAATTCAAGGTCAAGGTCAGCAAGAAGCATAAGCCAACGTGTGACACGTTAATGTTGATAGGGTTTGGCATACATATATTACAATGGGTCGGTATTAGTAATGATGAAGGTTTTGTGATTGAGTAGGTAATGGTGGAGTTTGGTGGTGATGAAAACTAAGGATAAGAAGAGTTTTTGGCGTGGGTATATCTAGTTTCATAGTCAAGAAGGGTATGGCTTATAAAATAAACTACTTGATCTTTTTGCAGCTCGTCACGATGAGCGAGCATGGCACTTAAAGAATGGTCAATGGCAGAAATATACTAGGTAAAAGGGCTGGTCATCCTTAGGAGGAATGAGCATTGTTGTTGAAGGAGGTATTGTTTTAATGCCTCAAAGGATTTATGGCATTCATCATCCCATTTGAATGAAACGTATTTCTTGAGAAGATGATGAAATGGTTGGACAATGGTCGGAAAGCAACAAGATAAAATGATAAATAGATTAAAACTTTCCTTGTAGGCTTTGAAGTTGATGGAGATTAGTGGGTGGAGGCATTTCAGAATAGCCTTGACTTTAGTAGGATCAACTTCTATGCCACACAAAGAAATGATGAAACCTAGGAGTTTTGCTAAGTACCGCAAAGACGCACTTCTTTGGTTGAAGACACACACAATACTTGATGAGACAGTCAAAGATGACTTTAAGGATGGAAAAGTGTTTGGTTTGATGTTTAGATTTGGCTAGAAGATCATCTATGTAATCTTCCAGTATGTGATGCATGATGTCATGGAAGATGTAATTCATGGCTCACTGATATGTAGCACCGAGTGTTTTTAGGCCAAAAGGCATGACTCGATAGAAGAAAGTTTCCCAAGTGGTGATGAAAGTAGTCTTGTGTTGATCTTATGGAGCTAGTAATATTTGATTGTATCCTAAGAAACCATCCATGAGCAATAACATTTCATGGCAGCGGTGAGATCAACTAGTTAGTTGATTCCTACTAGGGGCAAATCATCTTTGGGGAAAAGTGAGGTTGAGGTCATGGAATTTCAGACAAATGCGAGTCCCCTATTTCTTTTGTGACATGAACAATGTTATAAATCCATTAGGGATAGTTAATGGGTAGAATGAAGGAAACCAAGTGAAGGCATTGAAGCTCTTCTTTGACCAAAAGAGCAATGCGAGGATGCATTTTCTGCAGCTTTTGTTTGATGGGTTTGGCATTAGAAGTGGTTATGATATTGTGTACCATGATTTTTGGGTCAATACAAGGAATATCGGCATAGGAACAAGAAAACGCATTGCTATGGTCCGAATAAAAGAGGTGAAGGATTCCTATTTAGTAGCGTCTAAGGATTGGCCGATCTTTAGAATGTGTGGGTTGTCCTGAGTGTTAATGTTGATTTCGATGGTTGATTCATTCAACATGGTTTATGTCTCAGTGGGTAACGACCGATGAATATAAGAGTCTTCCGCACCAAGGTAGGTGAGGATGGACTCATCATCTTGACATTGAATGACGTTAATAAAAGGCATATCGTCATCGATCATGTCAGGATACAAGAATGGGAGAGAAGAGGTAGCTTCACCATCGCATTGATAGGTCAGCAGTCCTAGGGAAATGGTGTTTACAAAAAAAAGGTTAGGAGGAATAGATTTGGGATCTATGGACTCGGTGGGTGAAGATGGTAATGTGGGTGAATGAGATGGGGAAGATTTCCCATCCTGAATGAGGTCGATGCGAACCTTCTTGGAAGGTGGAGCATCAAAACCAATTCCACTACCATCATTTTGTTTAAGAGAGGTATAGGAAATGATAGTATGGCAGCCATATTTGTAAAATCCAAATCCAAATCCTTTCCATGCACACCAATTCAGGAGAGTGTGAGAAAAGTGGTGGTTAGTGAGCGAGTGTAGGTTAGATGAAAGATGTTTAGGAAAATTTTGGGTTTGGGATGGAGGTTTAGGTTTATAGGTGGCCATATCAAGTCCCCATCCATTAGATTAGTGCGAAGGTGGGGAGGACCATAAGGAAAACCTCTCTGTGTGGATGTTATAAGTGGGGTGTTAGCACAAGTTCCCATACTCTTATAGGGTGAGGAAGGTGTTGATATTATATAGGTGGTATTCCCCAAAGTGAGGCATTGAAAAACACCTTTTAAATTATTATTAGTTGGTATGTGGCTAATGGGGATGGATGGCTTGCTAGACAATGGGGAAACATGTGAGTCAAAGTGGTAGAGGTTGCGGTTGTAGCGGAGATAGCAAGATTATATGTAGAAGAGGTGGTGGCGGTCTAGGTGGATGGGTTAGTAGGTGAAGGTGAAGTAGGGATAATGGCGCAGATGCCTTGGCGGTAAAATCACATAATTAGGCCGGTATAGCATGTTACAGGTCTTGAAAGGCAATGGGTCAGCAGGGATGGTGTAATTATGTCCCTCGTGTTCAAATTTGAGGCAATGGTGTAAATTCAAAGGAACACAACCCATGGCGTGGATCCAAAGTCAGCTGAGAAATAATTTATATTGGAACTCACCTTCTAGGACATAGAAAAGTTTTAGGATAGTGCAAGGACCCATGCGGACATGGAGAACAATGGTACCCAAGGTAGAGGTCATGGTGTCATTGAAGGACTACAGATAATTGGGTTACCATGCATGTAATTAGAAGGTATTCACATTTGGTCGTATACATGGGAGGAGATGATGTTAATACTAGCACCACCATTGACCATAACCCATCGTATTCATATATTATTGATAAAGACTGAAATGAAAAGAGCAAGGTCAAGGTCATCGAGGTGGAAGGGAGAAATATCTTCATCGAAAACCGAGGGTGGATACTTGTCGAGAAGGTGGAGGCGTAGAGGAAGGTGATGACTTAGTGAGAGAGGAAATGTGGTGAGGGGTAATGATGGAGGCTATAGGTGTGGGGTCATTTTGTAAAACTTTAATAGATTGAAGGACCTCCATGAGGGCTTGATGATGTGACTCAGAGGTTTGGATGAGGTCATATAAAGACATTTTGAGAGGGGATTGATGTAGTTGTTTAATAATTTTACGATGTGTGACCCCATTGGAAATAGGATATGTAGGACCTTGAATGGTGAGTTTGGGTATGGGTGCGGATGGTATGTTGGGTACAGGGTTGGTTGATGGGCCAGTTGCCTTTTCTTTGCCCTTGTCTTTCGAGCATGGGTGGTAACATGAACCATGTTAATTTGAGGGGAGGTGGAGGAAGAGGGTGTGTCATGGAAGGTATAGCAACATGAGGGACAAAACCCTAGTGGGGGATATGATCCTTGTGAAATGAGTAGGGTGCATTAGCATTTGGGTGGTGGTTTGGCCAACTCTCTTATACAAACCATATTAATCTTGAATCTTGGGGTGGATCAAAAAGTTGCGGGGTGGAGATATTGGTTGCTAAGTAGGTAATGGAAGAGGCTCTAGGGAAATTGGTGAAGGAAAAATGGGGTCCTCATCAAGAAGATCATCATCGTCAAAATTTTCTTCAAGAGGACATAATTGGAAAAGGGAGGTTTTTAAAGCCTTACAGTTCTCTACATCATTTCCTAGCACATGATGGTAAGCACAAATTTTAGTTTCATCAAACCCTTTTGGTTTGGGTTTGAGTGGGTCATAAAGTCTAAGAGGTGGTAATGTGATGAAATAATTTTCGAGGAGATTGGTTAAGATTTTGGCATAAGAACCTACTAGTGGATCACAATGGGAGGTGAATGTGGGTTTGGGTACGATTATGAATGATGGTGGAGGAAGAGGATTTACAAGAGGGGAATGGTTTGGTTTACTAGTTTGGTGTGTGGAGTGGTCTTAGGTCTTGGTTGCATCTGCTCGGGTATGGGCATGGTAGAAGAACTAGCGATGGAGGGTTTGGTTGGTTTAACTATCTTATTGGAGGGTAGCAGATTTTTATCTTTAGGTTGCCCCTTTTTGGGAAAAGGTGACATGGGTGTATGAGATGTGGAGGTAAAATTAGATGGTGAAAGAGGATGGGTTACCCACGGGGGTAACCGAGGAGTCTTTTGTGTGTAGGTGGTCAATATAGGTTGGGTAGAAGGTGTGAGTGAAAGAGAAGGAAGTTTCATGGGTAATGAAGAAGTTACTGAGATGGTAGTGGAGGTATGAGTGGTAAGAAGGTTATGGGTGAGGACAAGTTGTGTGAATCGCTTGGGTATATTAGAGGTCCATGATGTGGAGATGGGCTGTTGCGCTCTTGGTTTTCCAGTGGAAGGAGGTTGTTTGGCTAGGGTTGAGGGGTGAGGTCCTAGGATGGACGGAAGAGGTGAAGGTGATAATGGTGTGGTAGGCAAGGTTGGCATATGAGGCCTAGGGGGTTGGGTCTTCTTTTTGGGGGTAGGGTAAGTTTAGTGTTAGTTTTGGAAGATGTGGCTAAATCTAATTTGATGGGTGGGTGAGTAAGGCTAGATGTTGATATGACCCCTAAGGTAGTAATAGGTTTAGGTAAGGGAGATGATATAGGTGTGGGTAGGTGTTTGGGTGTAGATGTATGTTGGGTTATGGGCAAGAGGTGTGATTTGGGCCATGGGTGGTGATGTGGAAGGTGTTGCAATAGTCATGGTTGTGTTTGTTTTGGTTTCTCGAAACACTTTTAGGTAGATAGTGGAGGTGTAAGTGAGTGATAGTTGTATTTGGGGTGGCGGAAGTAGAAGGCATCCTCAGAGTAAGGCTCGATCAACATAGTCCATGTGATTGGCCAAGGGTGAGAATGGTACTGCTTTGTAGGTAGGGCCAATGTGGATCGGGTAGCGATCCCTATGAAATATGTTTACGATACATGGAAATGGCTAGCCTCAAACTCTGTGGGTAAGAGATCCGATAGTAGATCAGCGGGATGTTGAATTTATGATGTTGAATAGTCATCTAAAGGCAATGGTATTTCTACAGATCCTCTATGGGTAGAGGAGAGGATGGGCCAGATGAGTTTGACTATCCTTGTGATGGTGTAGGTTGTGGACATGTATCTCCTATGAGTAGGAGAGGTGCCACTGACGACTACTCAGAAATTTGAGGGGTCAAAGGTGGTGTGCTAATTATGGGCTCTTCCACGGGTGAAGGAGAAAAAGAAGGGGGTTCCTCTATGGGTGGAGGAGTAGATGAAATAGGTTCTTGTGTAGGTAGGGGAGCTCGGGCTAGGATTTTGTCTATGGAAGGAACATGAGGGAATTGGGAAGCAACTGGTATGTCACCCAAAATATCATGGACCTCACGAACATTGTTATCATTGTTTGAAGTGTCACCATATTGGTTGGAAGAAGGGGCATGATTAGGAAATGGATTCTTGAAGATATGTAGGTTTTGGTTAGCAGGTGCATTTGGGCTATCCAAGACTAGATCTCCGTTGTCTAACATTTCTTGGATGATATTCATGAAGGTTATGCGTTTTTGTCGCTATGACCTTTAACATGATGATAGTTGAAAAATTAATGTTCCTTATACCATGCGGGCATGGGTTGCTTAGGGTAAAAACCAGTCTATGGTTTTATAGGTGGAAGGGTAATGGCACCAACCTTAATAAGATTTTCCAAAACAAAAGAATAAGATTCTCCTATCGAAGTGTAATTTTGATGTTCTCTTCGAATTGGAAAGCTTGGATGGGAGAGAGATTATAGGGAGATTTGGATGGGTTTTATTGATGAGGGGTCCAGCCTTGATAACTACATAATTGGCATATCCTTTAGCTTTTGAATAGTTTTTTGGGGTTTCATTTTATTTGATTTAAACACAATGTTCTTTTTACAAAGTTGAATTTTCTTCTCTTTGATAGCACAAATTTCCAATTTTCGTGCCATGGGGAATGCCTCATCAAAATTACAAAATGTCTACACCTGCAAGGTTGGTGAGATGTATCTTGCACAAGCTCGAGTAAACAACTCTATGCATTTAGTTTGAGGTAATTGAAATGTGAGCTGGCTAATTAGGTTGCGCCAAAGAGCAACAAAGTCAACAATAGACTCATCGTCATATTGTCATGTGGAATAAAGATCAGTCATGGTAACCTTCTTAACAATGTTGATGGAGAAGTGATTTAAGAAGGCTTGGGATACTTGATTAAATGAGTAGATGGAGTGTCTTAGAAATGCACTGTACCATTCCAATGCAGGTCCTGTCAGGGACATCAAGAAGGTTCGTAGGAGTAAAGTGTCATCATGGGTGATCAAGTAACACCCATGTTTGAAAGACCACAAATGTTGTTGCGGGTCTTCTTTACTATTGAAATGGTTGAATTTTGGCATTTCCCAATGTATATGGTATGGGAAAATAGGGATGGATGGATGAATGGTCTCATTACATATTTCATCATAGGTGAGAGAATTGTGTGAGCTTGAAACCGATGCTTCTAGTGTCTACATCCTTTCCATCATTAATTTGATGAGGGTGTTGGTAGGTTGTGATGGAAGGGCACATCCTATGGCATAGGGGGTTTGGTATTGAACCTGTGATGTGGGTGGCATTCCATCATATGGTGATGTCGAATAGGGATGTTGAGAATAGGGGACCAGATAGAGGGCATGTATCCAGAATGGGTGATAGATGAGATAGGGGGTTGTTGATAGCATGTGTATATAGGTGGTATGGTCGTAGTGACTCTAGTGGAAATTGGTTGAAGTGTTTTTAGATGGAGAGGACAAGATTCTAGAATGGAGTAGGGGTCACCGACACCATGGGTGGTTGTGTTGCAATGGGTATTTGTGAGACAATGGGTGTGGATGGGGTTATGGTCTGGGTGGTCAATGAGGGGACAACAGATACTATAGGTGTGGTCGAATCTGCAGACATAACGGTCATAGGAGGTATGGGTCCTACCTGTGAAACCACTCGGGGTGAAACAGGTGAAGGTAACGTTGTATTATTATGGGTTGATGCGAAGTAGGAATAAGGGTAGGAGAGATGGATATAGGCATGCCATATATCAACTGACCCAAGGAGTCCTGGGTGGAAGAGTGGGAAAGGTAAAACTATAAGGCCACAGGATTCTGATCAAGGAGTCGTGTAAATTCCTCATCACCTACGGCAATGGTGGTAGGTAGGGTTGGATCCATGGGTGACAGGATAGAGGGTGGTGAAGGACTAGGCGGGAGTGGTTGATGACTTGCATGAAATGTAAGAGTGTTAGCTTGATTGCAAGTCAACACCATGTGAATGAATGTATATCAGGTGTTGTATCCTGCAGGTGACACAAGGAGCAATGAGAATGAATAAAATAGGTGTCTATAGGTGGATTTGGGTAATATATCAATTGATATTTAGTACAGGGTAACCGACGCCGGTTAAGGATGACCGATGTCGGTTTAGGGGTAACCGAGGTCGGTTATTGTGAGACAGGAATAGTTTTACCGAATGAGGTAAAGACTAGTGATGGTCAGATGAACAAGTTGTATGATGATGGTTTATCAAATCCTAGAGAGTATAGAGACTCACAGAACTTTTGACGAAAATAAAATGAAATAAGGGTTCTTTAGGTAATTTAACCCAAGAGAACAGAAAACTGATGCCGGTTAAGCAAAACTGATGTCGGTCAAGGGTAATCAATGTCGGTTACTGTGAAAATTGGAAAATGTAAAAAAATGGATTGTTGTGAATCTTAGTGAGATAAATAACCAACCCAAAGGTCTAGAGATGATGCAATGAAGTCCGACACACTCAGAAGAAGTCAGAATACTCCAATTGTGATTGTGGAGTGTGTACGAAAAAAATGGAAAAATGGAGAAGCGTACCCTCACGCCTCAAAATACATGTCAATGAAATACTAAAAACATGTACCTAACAAGTGATTTTTAATGTGTTGAGCTTATGCTATTTAGAATACTTTGACTTATGAATTTAGAATAGATTTTTGGTGAGGAAGGATTCTTAAAAAGAAGGATATCTAAACGGAGAGGTTTTGGGTATGTTATGGCGGGGCGGGCCATCCTGCGAGATAATGACTCGACAAAGGTAACGAGCTAGGGAGTACCTAAGAATATGATTGTGTGATCATGGACAGTTGTTCCCTGTGTAAGATGTTTTTAAGAAAGATGTGTATATTTCAATTTTTACAGTTTGGTAAGACACACACGAGAGAGAGAGAGAGAGAGAGAATGTGCTTTCTATGATTCTTTGTGTCAACCATCAGCTAGGCATGGCTTCTAGCATATAGGTTGCCCTCATTTTAATGTGAGCTAAATGCAATAAATCAAAATGTAATGTAACCAATTTTAAGCCCAAATCAAAAATATTACGTTCAATGAAGCAAATGATGAAAAGGAGAGGGTATGCTCTTTCACTAAATGTAGAAAGTAAGAAATAAGAATGATTCCTTTTAAAATGCACCAAGAGAAATGTTTCTTTTAGAGCAATTAGAAATAATAGAGGATTATGAGGGAATAAAATTACTATGTAAACCTTTTAAAGGGAAACAAACACACAAATTTTTCCTAGAAATGAAGAAAATGCAATAGAACCCTTGATGGGTCCCACTAGGCGTGCCAAAATGTTTCACCATTTTCTTTACATTTTTGAATGACAAAACAAATAGGGTTATGGGCTAGGAAGAATACCTGTTAAATGGGTTGGTTGGAGGTTGATGTATGTGTTCTGATTTCTTGACCCAATGCCAATTTTAAAAGCTTCCTTTTGGCTAGGAGGAACTACCTGTAATAGAAAACAAGAACACAAAAGAGAAGTTAAATGATATATGACGAGTGGATTGCCTAGCATATGTTAGTTCAAGGAAGTGCGATACTTCCTAGATGGCTGCCAATCCACTATTTAAAACAAATTAATGTGATAAATAAGTAAATTCCTACTATAGTTGATATGATTTAGGTATCTCATTCAAGTACAATAAGCAAATCCAATCACAAAAACTAGGCTATAGTTGGATCTAAAGGATGAGGTAACTGTCAAGGTACTAGGATTGGTCAAGGTCTAATGCTAGGTTATTTAGGTCAATGGGTAGGATTTTCTTTAGCTCTGTTCTTAAGTAGGGTATAAAACACAAAGACCGACATCATTTTGGTATGACCGGTGATGGTTTATGTAAAACCGATGACGGTTATGGGTAACCGACGTCGAGTAAGGTCGGGGTGTACGAAACTCAAAGAGATCTGATTGCAAGGTTTGATCTGGGATTTGATAGAGATGGTAGGGTGGATAAGGAGGTTTATAGAAGTCTTAGGTGTATTCAAGGATGAACAAGCAGGTGAGGATGGGTGATTTGGCGGTGTGGGTAAGGAAATGGTTGGGTTACAGGTTGGTAAGGGATAGAAGAATGAGCATGCAAAGTGTAGATTAATAATAGGAGTAACAAAAGCTACTAACTGAAATAACAATGTTGGTTAGGGATACACTTACTATGATGTAGACTGGATGGTTGAATGGTAATGGTAGTTGATCAAAAGGATGGTATTTGGTACCGTAGCAGTGAATCCCGGAATGCTTCCATGAGTGTAATGCTTTTGGGTTTGTCCTGGTGCTGTGTGAATGTCTAGATGCGTGAAAGGATGTTGGTTCTGCTTGCATGCAGCTCTGATCTCTCTCCTCTGGTCTAGAATGTGCCAACCTCTCAAACAAGGTTGCTAAGGTGAATAAATGGTAACCGACGATGGTTCCATCTTGACCGCATCGGTTTAGGTCTGACCGGCGTCGGTTAAGGTGAGATTCCCTAGGTTTACTAAAATGGGTAGATCTTACCTCTTTTAGCTTAGGTTCATTCCTTTCTTCCTGGATGTATAACGAACGTTACATTTTTATGAGCGGGAAGGTGGTTAGAGGGATAGTAGGTATTTATTTTTAGGCTTAAACTAAGTCTTAGTTAGTTATGGAAACATGTCAAGAATAGGTCTAAGGTGAGGTGGTTAGGTGAGGTGTCTAGGTTAGGTGGAAATTAGCTTAATTAGAATAATTAAGTAATGTATATTGTGAGGGTGGGTATTAATTTAATTAAGTTAATTAAACTAATATTAATGTGGGGTGAAAGGGGCCATAGTTAGGTGAATGTTTTTAAGTTGGTTATTCGACGAGAGGCCAAGGGGAGTGTGACCCAATTTTGGTGTCTACATTTGGCACCCACCGTCATGCCTTTCAAAAGTCACATATTGGTTTCTAAGTGTCAAGGTGGTCCTCCATGGAAGCATGCTTTATCAGATCAGATATCTCCACTCCTTTCAATGATTATTCTAGAACCTTCCATCACATGCCCGTAATATTCCCTTTTTAATCCACATCGCGAGATGGCACCTTATCCACAAGGGTCATGCTTTTCTCGTGTCTTTCCTGGGGTACTGAATGCATTTAACTACAAAACCCATTTTTTCTTGTGCATGTGTGTTGTGAGTTCGGTAAAAACCCCGCCATAACCCTTCCCTACACACCTTCAACCCACGAGCCCTTCTTCAACTAGGGCCCGTGCACCTGGGTGCCCTTTTTGTACTTATTGATATTTTGAGGCCCAACACAAGGCGTACCCTTATCCAAACCTACAAATCAAGTGTTTTGAATGTGGTGTGTTTTTTTATCTTTTAGACTTAATGTGGTTTATTGATTTGCTATTTGGCAATTTGCAACACACTTGTAGTTAGAAATTTTTATTTGAACTCCTTTCTTTGACATGCATTTTTAGGTCCTCCACTCAAGTGTTAATAGTTCTCTAAGAAAATCACATTATTTAAAAGAGGATTAAGATTTGATTTTGATTCTCAAGATCATCCAACGATGCAAGAGAAGAGCATACACAAAAAATAATCCAACTAAAAAGTAAATAAAAACTTTGCAATCAATGAACCATACAAAAAGATTGATAAATGTTCATTCCCTTAAACCATAAATGAAAGATGAAGTTTCTAATATACCAAATTTTATAAAATGAAGACTAAAGTTGCTTTTGATTCTCAAGATCACCCTAGGGAGCAAGATAATAACATACACAAACTTTATCCCAACTATATAGAAATGGAAAACTTCAAATCGAAGGACAATTGAAAAATGTTTTGTAAAAGGTTCATTCCTTAAGCAAAATGAATAATCAAATTTCAGGTTTAATCCAAATGTTAAAAAGATAGAGATCAAAGTTGTTTTTTATTCTCAAGATCACCAAAAGGTGCAAGAGAAGAGCATACACAAGATTTTTTCTAAATCAAGTAAAGCATGGAAATACAACATTCATCAAAACATTAGACATGTTAGAAAATGACCAGCTTTTTAAAAAAAAGGAAAACCAACAATTTATGTAAGTATAAATTCTAAATTTATGGTTTCATTGCATAGTTAACTTCAATACCTTTCCAACACAAAAACAAATGAATTCATTTAGAGTTCATGAGCAAAAGTTATGGCCTTCAGAAGATGGGTTATGCATATGCTCTTATGCTCATGGGTATGCACTTTACATGCACTCAAAAAATATCAAAAAAATGTCCCACAATCTGCAAAATGGTCAAATTTTTCCAACCAAGATTCAATTTTGAAAACAACCCATCACATTAATATATGAATATAAGACTCAACGCTATCAAACATTAACCTACATGCTTAAGAATTTAATATTTTCAAGAAATTAAAAAAACTAGCATAAATAATGATGAAAAAGTAAGCTCTAAAAATGAAAACATGATGAAATCTTGAAATTTTCTCACCAAGATTAAATTTTACAGCAACCCACCACATGAATATGTAAATATAATATTTGGCACTATCAAACACTAACCTACATGCTCAAGAATTTAATATTTTCAAGAAATTGACAAAACTAGCATGTAGAATGTTGAAAAAGTAAGCTCTAAAAATGAAAACATGGAGAAATTTTAAAATTTTCCCATCAATTCCAATTTTGAAAACACTTCACCTCATTTATATCTACAAGGAAGACTCAACAAATGCAAACTCAACAAAATAAGCTAAGAAAAACAAGTTATGTCAATATATGTAAAAGAGGGTTAGTAACCAAAAATGAAACTTAACTACAAAAACTTGAAATTAAGTGCAAAGGAAAATAGAGTAAGTCCCACCGGGCATGCCAAATGTATGCAAGAATTTGTTAGCTATGCAAAGATAATTATAACTAACACCTAGTAGTCCTAAAACAAAGCTAAATCAAAATATATGCATCATCATGCTTAGAGCTTAAACAAGACTAATCTACCAACATCCTTGCATTAGAATATGAATAAACATTCAAACTAACATGCTAATCCATTAATCTCTATCTCTATTGAATGCTAATCAAATGAAATGAACCTATTTATATCCTTAGCAATCAAATGGTTGATTTTATGTTTGAATCCCAAGGTTTTCAAGAATGGAGTCTTGTCAATCCATGGCTACAAGACCATTTGACATATCTCCATATGAATTCAAACTTGGAATAATGAATGCAAGAAATGAAAATAGCTAGCTCCTCTAATGAATAATTCTCTAAGATGATAAAATGGATATAGCTTATGCTCTATGCTCATTTAGGTGTAAGAAGAAAGGTAGGAGGAGGGCTCCTTATATAGCCCAATGGATAAAAGAATCTCTACATCCCTTTACATGTGGGATAATAGGGAGGTTGGGTTAGTTGTGGATAAGGGAGGTTTAGAAAGGGTTGAGTCAACCTTAGGAGAGTTTATTTTGTCCTTTAGTGACTCATGGGGTTTGAGGGGATTTATTAATTAACCAAAGTGATTAATTAATAGGTGTGTAAGCTTATAGAAGATTTTTAGAGGAATAGTTAGTATGATTTATGTTATGAGAGGATTTTAATCAAATAAATGATGATTTATTGATTAAATAGAAGAGAGAATTAATTAATTAAGAATAATTAATTAATCTAGATAGAAAGGGGTATTAATTAATTAGAAATAATTAATTAATGTAGATAGAAAGGGGAGCTTAATTAATTAGAAATAATTAATTAATCTAGATAGAAAGGGGAGCTGATTAATGGAAGGTCATTAATTGGCGTCGTTGTTGGATAGAAGAGTTAATTAACTAACGTAATGTAATTAATTAATGATGATAGTAGAGAAAATGTGTGATATTGACGATATGTCGTCAATTTGTGGGAAAGGGTATAATTAGCGTAATTTAAGTATTTAAATTACTTGAGCTAAATTATAGGTGTCTACACTGCTACCAAATATCGACATGATCGTTGAGTCAACAACAGTCCATAAAATTATCTCCTTAATGGATGGTTTATTTTCTTACAATCAAATCAATATTGTTGAATAGGATCATCCCAAAACAAGTATTTACTACAACGTGGCATATGTTTTGTTACAAGGTCATGCCTTTTGGCCTTAAACAATGTATAATCCACTTATCAAAGAGCCATGACAGCTTATATTCCATGACATGCTACATGAGGTTATGGAAGACTACATAGACAACATCCTAGCAAAGTCAAAATCATGATTTGATCATCCGATAGTCTTACGGTGCACCTTTTAAAGTTTAAGAGAATTAAAAGTTTAGATCAATCCAAAGAAGTGTGTATTCGGTGTTACTTTGAAAAACTCCTAGGTTTCATTTTTTTATGAATAGGTATCTAAGTTTTCCCCACAAATGTCAAGGAAATAATGGAAATTCCACCATTGAAAAATCTTTGATAGCTTCACCTTGATGGTGGTTCCCATACTAGAATGAAAACATCGGCATTAATCTTCCTTATGCAGTTGTATCTAGAAATTTCATTCGTTATCGACCTATAAAATGAATCTCAAATTGTAAACACAAAATTATGCACTTTATACATTATTTAGCTCAGTCTTATACTAATATTTAGAAGGTTATCGAGTGGATAAAATACTAATTATTCTAGCCTTTTGGCCATCTTTATTTTATATTTTATTTCATACTTCCTGTGTATTTTCTAGAACTTATCCATCTATTTCACAATTGCCCCATCATTCTAGCCCAAAATCGGGCGCCCCAACTCGCATCTTGGGGCACCTCGGGGCACCTTGGTCCCACTCTAGGTGCCTCAATCTATGCACATCCTTTCCTACTTTTTTTTGGGGCCTTTCTAGCCATTTTTCATCCTTATCCTTTTCCTATTCGGCCTTGTTGGGATTAATTATGAAATTAAGCTTGAGAACCCTATAAATATAAAGTTATAAGACCACTATTACTCCATCTAGAGTTGCATCCATTACATCACTTACATCCACATAGTGTCATGCATCAAGGCTAGGAGATATGCATCACACACTACATAGGGGGATTCTATTTTATTCCATGCACACATGTTATTTACATTTTCTATAGTTACTATTTCTCATTACTTCACAAAGTGTGAGTGGCACAAAATCACCTAGGTCATGACATGCACACACTCACCAAAAATACATTGAGGTTTAAAAAGTAGTACAGTGCTCAATGATAAGACCACTAGTTTAGAGGCTCGGGTCATTCCGACCCATTCATTTGCATCTTTTATTTTTTTATGGTTTTGATACTTCCTCTTGTATTGTAGGTCATTATACAACTCATCCAGTGGATCGAGTGTGACAGACAAGTAGGATTCTAAACCAACTTACGGCCATATCAGATTTATTTTTTAATCATTTACAGATATCGAGTGCCCAGTGTAGACTAGGGTGCCCTAATACCTTCCCGGGTGCCCCATTTAGTTCAAATCTTCTAGATCTGGTCTTTGTAAGTTTCTGAGTGATCATCTGCACTTCCATATTTTATTTCTAGATCTCGTGACATTGTGTGACAATCACCCTCAATCAACTAAGTCATCTTTCTTATTTTAATTGCACATCTAGGGTTTTATTTCACTTAGAGTAGTTAATTACATTTACTCTATATTGGTTTAGTCCCTTTATTACAGTGTTTTAGTCCTCCTAATTAGATTAACTAAGATTACTATTTCTAGCCCATAGCCCGATTTTAGTTAATCATTTTGGTGAATCAAAGGTCTATTTATAGCACCTTCTAGGGTTTTACATTTACAACCTCCCATCATGGGTAAATGTCATAAAAAGTATTCTTCCTATAATTCTTTAGCTACTCTACAATTTTATAGCCATGGTCGTGCTTTTTTCGATGCTCCTACTGCTACTTCTAGTTATATCCCTTTTCCTTCTTTCATTCAAATTCCATCTTCGGAAATGGATCCTCATGTCATTGAAGATGTTATCACTTCTTATTTATGCACTATTAATCTTGTTGCCCAAGATCAACTTGTAGTAGAAGTTCAAGGTCTCCAACTTAACGACATAAATGACTCTAGTGTTATATTACCTCTCCCTACATCTCCTTCCTCTCGCCCATGATTGGTTCTCAACCTCGACCAACTCCCCATGACCTAGTTCCTACCATCTACATGGTTGATATGGTCCCTTATACTTCACCACTTACTCCTGTTGTTACCAATGCTCTGATACCATCTACCACACTTACTCTACAATATTTTACAATACTCAGTTTCTTTTCATAGTCCCCCTATCCCTCTTCTCTACGAGATGCCATTTGCAGCCACTATTCACATGCTTAGCACAATCTCTTCCCCACCATCTGTTACTACTACCACTATTGTTCCATACCAGGGACCTTTACCATCTATGGATCTCATCCCATCCTCTCCGCCATCATCCTCCTCCTTAGTATGCCCACCATTCACTTGCACTCTCTTCATCAATAATTCTTATTGGGAACACATACCACTAAACACATCATGTATGACCACCATATGTTCCCATGATGGTCTCCTTCAACTTGGGTTTGACTTCAATGACCTTCATGCTCCTTTATGTGATCCACATTTGTATCATGGTTTTTTCATTCTCACGGTCGCCTATGGCCTGCGCATTTTCCACCTAGTTGTCCACCTCGCACGTTGTCCTACTACTTCTCCACTTACACTTTGCCAATCTTGGTTAGATTATATTGGAGGCACAATTGATCCTAGTCCACACTATCCAATACAATTTTGATACTTATATTGATGATCCTTTAGAAGAGCTTTATCCTCCATATCCTTTTTATGTTAACACCTATCCACCATTGTCTCCAAGTAGGATCTATATCTACCATTGTTGTTGATTCTCACCCTTGCGATCCTCCATCTAATACACACCTATTGGAGGCTATAAAAGCACTAAAAGTTCAGTGTTAGTCCATGGAAGCCACAATTGTGTCTCTCCATGCTGAGATAGGGAAACTTAAGGATGCCTCTACCTCACATACTCCTACTACCCTACAGACTCCTATGCCATCCACATCCCCTACCATCCCCTCACTGATCCATTGACTATACCATTACCTCCACCTCTTATCTTTCCATCTAATGCTATGCCACAAGACATTCTTGGCCACCTTCTTCATCAACAACTCCTTTCTCTACCATCTAACCATCGCTACCCTCCTTCTCAACTAATACAATATCGGGATCAACCATTTTTCCGCTACCATCAGATTTGAGGGCATCATACCAACTCATGTCACGCTTTGAGCCATATTATTCTTGATCTCCAGTAGCTAGGCCTCATCTCATTTTCTCCACTATTACCTTTTATTCCCCATTCTACCTATCTGGCTTGTTTGGCTCGTAGTACTACCCAGGACCCATCTCGACAACCCTCTCTCCTCTTTCATTCACCATCTTATTATTTGTCCTTCCCTCATCCTTCACATACACATATTTTTTGTTCACATGCTCCAATTTTATCTATTATATCCCCCTCGTGGATCATGGCCCTACACTTTCATTTTCTCAATACCGGTTGATAGACATCCTTCCCTTGACCTTATAGGTTAACTCATCTTTCATGATTTCTTGGGGGCATCATCATTACCTAATCCCCCATTATTTATATTAGCATAGCTGCACCTATACTATTTACATTAATCTTCACATATGCGTATACTTCTTATAGATTCTAGCACCCTCGTTACGATGATTCACTCTTGTGCTTGAGTTCACACTTTGGAATGTTAAGGGATTATCAATACATTGAACCCCACATACGACACTCTAGGCTCTACACACTTATTCTATCACGTACATTGTACAACCCACATTGTACACTTAGTCTACATCCTACATTATCTTATGCATACCTCATTTATTAGCCATTTATACATTTTTATGTCATGCAGGCTACACTAGTCATCACATCATTTCCGTCTATTTTTCCACCTCTTTCTTACATTCTCTATTTACGCTAGGTCACATTATATATGGGTCTAGCTTTACCTATCATCACTACATATTCTACACCTATATCTCGCATCTTGCATCATCTACACATCATACCTTTCTTACATTGTCTTATTCACATAGCACATATATCCATCCTATCCATTCTATACTACACTAGATTCCATTATATATGGGTCTAGTTCCATCTATTATCCTTACATATTCCATTCCTATATACACCTATTAGTGCATTTCATACATTACACACGATATACATCCTACATTACATTTCTCACACCACACATTTACATCCCATATTCATCACTTGGTTGTTTATACTATGTTATCTTCTACGTGTTGCACTCACTACCCTATGACGCACTCTAGTTCCTCGGTCCATACTCGACTTTCAAGGGCTTACCAATCAAGTGGACCTTACTTTCATTATGTGACGTCCCTCTCATCCAAACATTTCATGTGTTCTGACATAAACCTTAGGTTGAAAAGTCACCCATCCTATCATCTTGTAGTAGTATATGCTTTAGGCTAAATCACCACCCCCCTTTTATCATTTTTTCATGATCTACACCTTAGGATACATAACCACTCCCACTTATTCATCTCATAGTGACATATGCTTTAGGCTACATTGTCACCCATATTCATCCTTTTCATTCTATAGTGATATACGCTTAGGGATAAATCATCACTCTTCCATTCAACAAGTCATGGTATACACTTAGGCTATAGGTTCCATGCACATCTTTCCATATGTCGCATTCCCATACACTCATTCCATAGTGATATATGCTTAGGGATAAATCATCACTATTCCATTTCAATTAGTCATGATATATGCTTCAGATATAGGATTCATGCACATCTCTTCACATGTCACATTTCATCACCATTCCATACACATACTCATCATAGCGTGCTAGATACAACCAACACTACTCGACCATTTCCCGATGATGCACTCTCATTTATGGTTCATTCTTGACTACTAAGGAGGTAAACAAAATGAACCTCACTGCATACACTTCCATCCACTCAGGGGGCACATTGCTCATATAATTCCATCTTGATTCCACTCCGCCCATCCACAACATAATCCATTGTCTTAGGGGCATTTACTCTTGCTTACTAGTATTTTGCATGTTCACTTTACTACATATGTTAGCTTGATTTCTTATATTTCATTATCATACACACATGTGCATTCACACCTTTGTTTATTGTGATCGCATGGATGCTCGCCTTCTACCCTTCCTATACTAGTCATTGGGGGCATCCACATTCATCTTATCCATATGTTATTGTTTCATTTTGTACTTAGCATCTTATACTACTTGTTCATACATGATTTGACATATTGGTTATCACTCTAACATGCTAACAAGTGTTCCATGTGCAACACTTGTTTTGTAGGATAACAAGTTTTCATGAATACTTATTTGTTTTTACTTGTATGATTTGTTTGTCATTATATGCAGGGTTTTCCCTTTTCTTTTTATACACTTGTATGTTGTTTTCAGCCATGACGGCCTTGATTGTCTTGTGACATCATGAGTGATGTCCCATGTTTGAAACCCACTTTGTGCGGTCTGCTTGTTTTCTTGCATTTTTACACTACTTTGATTGGTAATTACTACATTGGCTACGTATTTTACACTTGTTTTATTGCATGGATGTGTTTTCGGACTAACACTTGTATTTTCTATCCATCCCCTTTTTGCACACCTTGGTATCTACCAAGTATTTCCCTTTCCCCTGCAAGGCAAAGTTCTATAGGTCAGAGTGTGGTTGGTCCTCTTTTGGGGCCGCATTCTACTATAAGAAATATTACATGTGCCCCCAAATAGGGGGCATCATTGAGGTTTTTATACTAACACATCATATTTATATCAGTTCACACACATGTAAATGAGTGAGTTCGAGACTAGTTTATGAACTCCATACACATCATCCTTAACAGACATAGTGTCCTTTAGCAATTCTACGGAGCAATTATAGGCTTGGGGGTCACAATAGGTGTGCCTCTCTACACTTCTCCATCTAGTGGCATCAGATCACCCAAAAACTAGGATAGTACAGAGATCTCTTCACACATTTCATCGAAGTGGTTAAATTTGAAGGATACAATGTACTTCCTCCCTATAATTCTTCAAACTAGGATGGCGTGAGATCACTGAAAAACTTGCAACAAGACAGATATCCTTCTACACCCTTCTCTCAACATGGATCAGGTGCACATGTTCCATTTACATTTTTTTAGCATATTTTACATTTGCGTACTTTACACATTTCTATATACATGCATATTTCACAGCATTTTTACATACATAAATATTTGACTACTTGATTATTTTCTCCTTGCAAGTCCACCGTATGAGAAACAAGTAGTAAAATTGGGGGCAACAACAACAATGACAATGATGATGACGACACACCGCTACAGAATTTTCCTTTACTAACCATTCAAGTACACTATACACAAAGTAGCAACTACACACATGTTCCACCCGAGGTCCACTCTCTTCACTTTTTATGTGTATTTTTCATCTTTAGAAACCACCCTCCACCACACTTTTTTATTTTTTCATTTTGCACTTGAGTCTAGTCCACCGGCAAGTATTTTTCTACACTCTACATGTATATCAAGTACTCATCTCTATCTACTTTATGTTACCAAGTGTTCTGCTCACCAATATAAAGTGGGGGGAAAATGTAGACACATAATTATGCTCTTTAAACATTATTTAGCATGTTCTTATACTATTATTTAGAAGGTTCTCAAGTGGATAAAGTAGTAATTAATCCCACCTTTTGGTCATCTTTATTTTATATTTTATTTTGTAGTTCCCATATATTTTCCAGCACTTATTCGGTTATTTCACAGCTGGCCCATCATTCTATCCCAAAATCGGGGGGCCCCAACCTATCTTGAGGCACCCTGGGGTGCCTGGTCCCACTCTGGGCACCCCGATCTATGCACATCCTTTCTCACTTATTTTTGGGGCCTTTCTAGGAATTTTACATCCTTATCCTTTTCCTAGTTGGGATTAATTACTTAAATTACTCTTGATATTCCTATAAATATAAATTTATAAGACCATAATGAGGGTCCTAGTGCCACATACTACTATCACTCCATCTAGAGTTGCATCCATTACATCACTTGCATCCACATAGTGCCATGCATCAAGGCTAGGATATCTGCATCACAAATGCTTTGCATAGGGGGAGGCATTCTATTCTATTCCATGCACACATGTTATTTAAATTTTCTATAGTTACTATTTCTCATTACTTCACAAAGTGTGACTGACACAAGAGCACCTAGGGCACGACATGCACACACTCATCATAACTACATTCAGTCCGAAATGTAGTAAAGACTTTCGATGATAAGACCACTAGTTGGTCGGATGAGGTCAATCGACCCATTCATTTGCATATTTTATTTTTATAGGGTTTTTCATACTTCCTCTTGTATTGCAGGGTCATCATACAACTCTTCTAGTAGATCCAATATGACAAATAGGTAGGGTTCGAACTAACTTACATTGTATCGATTGAGTTTTTAGCATTTACAGAGATCAAAGCACCCAAACTATAGACCAGGGCACCCAAATACCTTCATGGGTGCCCCAGTTATTTCAGATCTTGTCTTTGCAATTTTCTTGAGTAATCGTCCACACTTCTTGATTTTATTTCCGAGATGTGTGACACTTTGTAATGATCACCCTCAATTAGCTAAGTCATCTTTCCTCTTTTACTTACACATCTAGGGTTTTATTTCACTTAGAGTAGTTAATTACATTTAATCTATACTATTTTAGTCCATTTATTACAGTTTTTAGTCTTCCTAATTATATTAACTAGGATTGTTATTTCTTAGCCCTTATCCCTAATTTTAGTTAATCACAAATCTTTAATTACGAGGTCTTCAAGGCAAGATACAATCCATCAAATGGTTTATATCAAAACTAGCGGACAAGTGCCATCACTTCAATCACTTTCTCAAAAACTAGGTAAAGTTCAAATTAATAATGTCAAGATTTTTTCTCTATGGTGAAAGAGTATCTATCAAATCCTCTGGTGCTCATGGTGCCTATTCTAGAAAAACCAATGCTTTTTGCAATAGGAGCATTGTTAGCCCAACATAATGATCAAGGAAAACAATAGGTTATTTAATATCTTAGGATGACATTGATTAATCATGAACTCAAGTATTCACAACTTGAAAAGGTATACTTATCCATAACATTCACATTTCATAAGCTACGTCACTATCTTCTTAATCATACAACTAATCTTATTACAAAAATAGACCAACTCAAGTATCTATTATCTTGACCTCTACTAAATGGAAGAATGTCTATTTGGGTTGTTCTACTCGGTGAATTTGATATAAAAATTTCAATTAGAAACCCATCAAGGGACAATTCCTTCCTAATCAACTTGTTGCAAAACCACTACCAGGTTTAGAATCTCTTCACTTCAAATTTCCAAATGAAGATATTGGAATGTGGTCCGAATAAGTATTGTCATTGATGTAAAACCACATAAATGAAAAATTTTATGTTGAGTTCTAATATTATGATGATGCATATGGTGATAACATTATGGTTCAGTTGTTTTTGTGTTGAAACAAAGTGGGATTCGGTGAAGTGTGCTTCCTCTCGCAAACCTATATACAGTGCCTAAGGGATGTAGTTTGATATTATGAGCTTCTTTGATGCTTTTTAAGCATGTTTTTTATTATTTATATCATTATTTGAGGGTAATTTGGCACTCATAGTATTGACATTATACAAGTATAGGTGGTTCACTATGTTACAGGTGCTCATTGGGAGCAGGTATGGCAGCTTAGAGGTGTGGCAGTGTGGATTGGAGCTATATGAGCTCATGGAAGTAATAATTCAGGTGTATCATGGAATATGAGGTATGTTTGGGTCATTTTTAGAGGTTTATTATTCATTTATTACATTATTTCAGTTGACCCTAGCTTTTACAATGAGAATCCTAAGCTAAAGATATGCAAATGAGATAGGATAGAGAGATTGAGGTATGGAATTTAAATTCTGATTACTTTGCATGTTATATGGATTTGTGATAGTGCTTTGAGAAAAAAATTTAGGTTCCCATGATGTGTATTTTTCCAGATATGATTGATTTTGTGAGATAGGGTGAAAATCAAGTCATTTTCTAGCTCAAAGTTCAACTTAATATGCTCATTGTGAATAATGTGCTTTGTATGGGACCTTGTGCCTTTCAAGGAAGCTTTTATGGTGATTTTATAAGGTTTATATAAATAATTATATTTTTTATTGTCATGTTTTTATGAACGAATGTTAAGAAGGTAAAGAGGTCTAAAACCCTAGTTAAACCCTAGCTAGAAGCAGTTGGCACAAAGTGAATATTGTGACCCAATTTTGATTAATTCTTAAAAATTTATGTTTTATGTTGTATAGGACTTTGTTATATTTCCAAAAATGTATAGTTGAGGTCATGGTGATGAGTGGACCCCACCTAAAAAATGGTAGTTTCTAAAGAAGACGATTTTAGGACATGATGGCCCAAAGGAGTAGCATGCAAAATTGATGGTTCATGATGTATGTAATTTTTAATTTATGTCTATGAATATTGTAGAAAAGTTCATGTAGGTACATGGTTCTTTGAGGTTCAAACACAGTTTATTGGTCAAAGGGTAGTTTTGGGATCTCAAATAACAGGGTTCAGGATAATAGGCATAAATTGATCTACAAGTGAATTTTGAAGGTGAATAAAGTTTTTTTGGAAATATTATAAAAATATATTTCCATTTATAATATTTTTTCCTCATGATGAGTTCATTTGACATGGTTTCCATGGTATTCTTTAGACAGAAAGTTTTTGCGATTCAAGACAGCATGTGTTCTGGTGAAAGTTTGATGTTTTCGAGGTATTATATTGATTTGTTGATGCTTGATATCACATGGAATATTAATGGGGATGAATTTGGCATCAAATTAATAAATTTTTAGGTCTTTTTATAATTTTATAAAAAAATATGAGTTAACCTTTGGGGACAACATTTTTGAAGGGTTGATCTAGTGAAGACAAAAGCGGTTGTAATTTGAGCAGTAATCGATTCAAGGATTATAACTTGTTTATAAGTGTTATATCAGTTCTTCAATTTCCATTTAGTATTTATATGGCATGGTTTGGTTTATTACAATTTATTTTTGTATAATGAAGTCTCTAGGGTGTTGAAGGGTGTAGGAAACTGTTGTTTTGAGAATTGTAAAGGGAACTGGGCCCAGTAAATGAAATAATTTGATTGGTTTATATTAATTACAACCATGTATGAATTTTTAATGATATTTTATTCATATTTAAGGTATTTTTGTCATTAAAAATATGGTACTAATGTTACGGCATTTTTAAAATTGTGCTCATAGGGTTTTGAGCTATTTTGGCACATGAAATGATGGTTTAAGCTAGACGACCTAATTGGGTTACTTGTGCTGTTATATTTAAAATTTGAAATTTTTCCTTTATTTTTGGTCGAACCAAAAGGAGTGAAAAGGTTGTGACTAAGTTTGAAATAAGGAGAAGCATATAAAAGCATGTTTTTGGGTGATTTTTTTAACTAGTTGAGTGTGTGCATGGTGTGTGTGAGAATTTAGACCTATGTGAGTGATATTTTTAGGTTTTGAAGAATGAATTGAATTCATATCAAGTAATTTAAAATTTTAGGAATATCATCAAGTATGTGTGCATGTGTTTGAAGCATTGAGAAGTGAAGAAAGAGATAGATTGTGCAAGTTGAAGACCTAGGGTTTGAGCAAGGGTTTGGAAGAGTTTGGAGATGAATATTTGGATCACTATCAACTGTGGTATCAACATATTTTCATTGGTCATACTTCATAAAAATCTTGTATGATGATTCATATTCATGCAAGTATCTTGTTGTGTGTAATATCAACAATGGTTTAGGGGTTGGTGTTCCTTGTGGGGTTGGTGCCTCACTAAAGAAATCTCTTGTGATGTGTAATATTCACTTGAGTATTTGTTGTGTGTAATATAAAAAAAAATCAATGGGTTTTCTTCCCCTTGAGGGTTTCCCACTTACATCTTGTGTTATGGTGTTACTTATCTTGCTCTTGGTTTATTGAATGAATGTTGTATGTTGTTGTGCACACATTAATGAATGGATAAATTGTTAATGGTTTATGTGAGTGATATGAAATTGAATTTTAATTTGTAAGGACTGATTCACCCCCAATCCTTTGTTCTTCTAACAATTGGTATCATATCTGGTCCTTTTGGAGAAGTTTGACAGCTTGAAAGGAGATCCTGAAGCACAAAATGGTGAGTGTTAAAGTCATAGGCAAAACACCAATGTTTGATGGAACAAACTATGCATTTTGGAGGATAAGGATGAAGACCTAAATTATGTCATAATGGTTTTATGTTTGGAAGACCATGGAAGATGGCTATATTCCTCCTACCACTCCTATTACCAATAAAGCAAACAAGGATGCATATGAACACAATTCTAAGGCCTTTAATGTTATCATTTAGGGTCTTGGAGAATCTGAGTTGGGAAAGGTTATGTATTAAAAATCAGAAAAGGAAGCATGGGAGAAATTGCAAGTCCTATATGAAGGTGACTCAAAGGTAAGAATTGTTAAACTTCAAACCTTTAGAAATCAGTTTGAATCTCTTAAGATGAATGATGAAGAGTCCATTTCTACATATCTACTTAGGGTTGACAAAATTGTTAATAGCATGAAAGGATTAGGAGAATAAGAAAAAGAAGAATTATTTGTTCAAAAATTTCTAAAGTCATTAACTCCAAATTTTGATTCCAAAGACTAATTTGAATATGGATGATTTGCATGGTACCTTGACTTCCTATGAGATGAGAATAGGTGATCTCAAACCAGCCAAGAAAGAGGTTGCATTCAAGTCTGAAATGAAGCCTAAAAACAATAAGGTGAAGGATGATGAAGCCACTCTTGAGATTGAATATGAAGAGCTCTTTGCTATGATGGCTAGAATATTGAAGCTTGGATCTGGTAGGTACAAAGGTAAGATTCCTTACAAATGTTTCAAATGTGGTAAGATAGGACATTTTGTTGTTAATTGTCCTCATAAGAATAAGAAGGAAGATCATGATGAACATGAGAATGATATTTATCATGACAACAAGCACAAAAATTATGATAAGAAAAATACAAGCTTTAAGAAGTTTGATTACCAAAGGGAAAAAGGATTTTTAATAAGAATGAAGATGATGAATTATCTTATGCTAGTAGTGGTGTTTTAGATTTTGAATCTGAATTAGGTTATGAGGATATAGGAAATGAAGTTTTGTTCATGACTAAAAATGAAAAAATATCTTCTAGTGATGACTCCTCTTTGTTAGGAGATTTTATATCTGGTTATTGCAGCTATTCTAGTGAAGATGATGAGGATGTCAAAAATGATCTTGAGGGCATTCAAAGAAAGCTAAAACATGTTGAGAAAGAGAACAAGAAGCTAAGACTTTAGGTCAAAGAGTATGAAATTCATATGCAAAAGCTAGAAGAAATGTACAAGTCTGAATCAAGCAAGCAAAGTGAGTCAATCAGATTATTGGAAGAGAAGGTAAAGTATCTTGTTTCAAGTTTACAAGATAAAGATGGTTTGTGCTCAAAATATCAAGAAGATATAGAGTTCCTAAGGGCTGAGTTGTTAGAGGTTGGTAAGAAAACTATGTCTTTTCAAAGGTTTGAAGAAAGTACCAAGGCTCTTGATGATCTCTTGAGAAATCAGAAAGTTGCAGGTGATAGAGTTGGTTTGGGCTTCAAATCTGAAGTCAAGAACAAATAAATGAAGCAAGAGGACTTGGTTTCATGTAAGGAATTTGTGAACCAAGCACCAAGGAAGAAAATAAGAAGACTCTCATTAAATACAATGAGAATTAGGCAACCTAATGCCTCAAGGTATGAAATAACTTTCAATGGATATTGTTATTCATGTAATGCATTTGGTCATAGGGAAAGAGAGTGTAGAAAGTCCTCTAGAGATACTCATTCATGGAAAGACAATAGGAGTGAATTTTCCAAGAGTATAGTGTGCTACAGTTGTAATAAGAAAGGTCATGTTGCTAGATTTTTCTTGAATAATCCACCTAGATATGTTGATGGTTTCAAGAGGAAGAATTCAATAGTATGCTACAGTTGTAACAGAGTTTTTCATATTGTAAATAAATGCTATCAAGCCCATTAAAATTAAAATAAAATCTCTCAAGGTCCTAAAGTGCAAGCTAAGGGAGTTTAGATATCCCGAATGTATGATAATGGTCCTAGAAGGACTTGGGAACCTAGAGGAGACCATGGTGTCTCATCAAGAGAAGATGTTTATGGAAGAAGAATGTTTTCTCAGTTCTCATATCAAAAGGGGGAAGAAAAAGGAGTTTTTCAAGTAAATAAGGGGGCTTAGGACCTCTTTAAGTCCTTTTAGGTCTCCTTGGTGATTTTATACCTTCATTATGCTTCAAGGTGTATACGTGACTATGAATCATGAAGAGAGGGAGAGCTATCTAAGTCAATATGTTTCTCCTCCAAAATGTCAAGTTATGTGTGCTTATGATGTTATTCATATTCTTGATGGCTCATGATGTGTGTACTAATATTCTCTTTGTGCAAATTAGTGCAAGTATTGAAGGAGTATGTAGTCTGTGTGGACTTGGTGATAATTTTGAGTCCTAGATAGTGCCATAAGGCCTTTTATGTGTTGCAATGTGATGTCACATGTGTGTTTAAAGATTCCATGATTATTATAGAGCTGTGAATGTGTCACAAAAACTATTAAAAGAAATCAATAGTCTTAGTGTATTCATTCTCCTAAAGTAGCATGTTTTGGTCATCATGAGTGGTCTGGGCATGTCCATTGGGTCGTGTGTCATTGGGTAATGTTTCATGAGTTTCAAATGGTTTAAATGATTTTCAAGGTGTATTTAAATATTCCCTTCTGTCATAAAAATTTTTGACTTGTTCATACATTCATTCTTCTAAGGTCTCTGCAAGTGTTCTTGAAGGTTGACAAGTAAAAACCAAGGTGATTCCAGGTATGCAAATGTTATTTACATGAATTCAAATCAAGACACAAGTTAATCAAAGTGTTAGGAAATGTTTCTACAATGTTTATGGTCAAGTTTGAAATCTTGACAAAGAAAGATGTGTCCATTCAATGATTTTTCAATCAAATTTGGGTTCTAACTGTTCTTAAGAAGCGGTGTGCATGGAATGTTAAGTTTGAAGGTCTAAATGGTGGATTCCAAGGCTAAAAATTTGTACAAATAATATAGAAAGTGTGTACTTTGTGATTCAAAAGGTTTTATGCCATGAAAAGGTATGAGGTTCCTGAAATTCATGACAGTCCTGAGTGTTAATAGTGAAGAGTGACAGAGACCTAATTGGCAAAGAATGAAGTTGCAAACTAGAAAATTTCCTTTGGTATCAAGCTTAAATGTTCATGGAGGTGTTAATATGGTTAATGGAAGTACTGTATCAGTCTTTTGATAGTGATACAAGTCTAAATTTTTTAAACATCAAGACTAAAAGGAATTTTTTTGAGTCTATTGGGTGTTTTTGTTCTGTTGTTGCATTTTTATGACATTCTACCGACATTTTGCTACTTTTTGATAAGGTTACAGAACTAAGTTTCTAAGGTGATGTTTAATCTATCTTGTCCACATATGATTGATCATAAGTATGATATAAGAATCTAAAAGTATGAATAAGTTTTCAAATTTCTTTGATTGTATTGAGAATCTCTTAAATAGTCTAGTGGTGTGAGGTTGATCAAGATAATGGTGAAGTACTTGGTTGGACTCATTTGTCTATCTTAGGGAAAATTGATATGTTACTATAGTGCTATATGAAGATAAAAATGAGGCTTAGAGTTGTAAGGGATTTCTAAGATAGGGGGAGTACATGTTGTTACTCCATGAAAATGATTTAGTCTTAACTTGTTGGTGATAACCTTGATGATGAGTTAGTTGGATGAGAATGGTCAAGTACTACAAGTGACAAGAAAAGTTACTCCTATAATGCTAAAATGATTTTAAGATGCTACTACAGGTGTAAGAAGGTGTGTATGATATTTTCAGGTCGGGGGTTAGGAAAATCTCTTCTACTCCTTGTATTGGCAAAATTTGATGCTTAATGAGTGGTCTCATTAAATATGACCTGTTATAAGCTATGAAAGTTGTTTATGTCATGGAAAAAATGTTCTAGGTGATTTCTAGTCAAGAATCCAAGATAAGTTACTTGAATTGTGTTTTTCTACTAGAGATAGTGCCCATATGTCCAGGGGGAGTGTTTCCTTGATGATTAGAAGCATGGCTAACATGGTGAAGCATGGCAAAGTTGGATGAAATTTCTCTAAATAGTCTATTTCGGGATCCATGTCTCAAGCATGGTATGGTGCATAATAATTTGCTTAGTATATATTATTCTATGCCTAGACTAGTTGGAGTATGGTTAAGAAAGGTGGAATGAAGGTTTGTAAGCTCTTCTCTAGCATTGTTGGCATAATTCCAATTTTTATGGCTCATATTACATTGGCTACATTGTTTTCATGAAGCCGAAATAGAGGATATGGTGAAAGATGCTTGTTTTTTTGCATGCCTGGATGGTTGAATTTGATGTATTTTCTCCAAATAAGGTAAGTATATGTTTCTTTCATGTTCATTTATGATGTTTGAATGTTTCATTTGTTTGTCCTGTGGTGAGCATGGTGCTTGCATGCTTGAAATGAAGCTAAAAATTAGATTTTGAGCAAAAATAAAAAAATGGAGCTAGTTTGATACATTTGGTTGATGTTTCCAACCAAATCATGATGATATGAAGCTGAAGAAGGTAAAGAATGTGAGATATAGGTATGCATTTTTCATTAATGTAAAAAGGGGGAGAATTTCAGGGTGTTTTCCATCAATGACAAAGGGGAGATTGTTGGCATGTGGTCCTAATAAGTGTTTTCATTGATGTAAAACCACATTAATGAAAAATTGGATGTTGTGTTATGATATTATGATGATGTATATGGTGCTAACATGATGGTATTTTTTTGTTTGTGCTTATAAAGTGGGATTTAATGATGTGTGCTTACTCTTGCAGCCTATACAGTGCCTAGGGGATGCAACTTTGACAAAGATATGAGCTTATTGGATACTTGGGAAGCATGTTCGCATGATAGATAGCATGATTTGAGGGTTTTGGGCACTCACATCAGTGGCATGGTATAGGTATAAGTGGTTCACTATGTTACAAGTGCTCATTAGGAGTAGGTATGGCAACTTGGAGGTGTGATAGTGTGGATTGGAGCTATATGAGCTCATGGAAGCATTAATTCAGGTGTATCATGGCATATGAGGTATGTTTGGGTCATTTTCAAAGTTTTTTTCAGTTATTGCATTATTTCAGTTGACCCTAGCTTCTACAGTGAGAATCCCTAAGGTGAAGCTATGCAAATGAGATAGGATTGAGAGATTGATGTAAAGAATTGAAATTATTATGATTTAATATGTTATAGGGATGTGTCATAATGCTTTGAGAAAAATTTCAGGTTCCCATGATGTGTATTTTTCCAGATATGACTAATTTTGTGAGATAGGGTGAAAATCAAGTCATTTTCCAGCTCAAAGTTCAACTTTAAATGCTAGTTATGAATAGTTTTATTTGCATGCGACCTTTTCATTTGAATTAAACTTATATGGTGAGTTTATAAGGTTTAACAAAAATAATGAGGTTAGTTTATTGTCACATTTTTATGAACGAATGTTAAGAAGGTAAAGAGGTCTAAAACCCTAGTTAAACCCTAGCTAGGAGCAAGTTTGTAGAAATTGAAGTATTGTGACCCAATTTTTATTGGTTCATAAAAATTGATGATTTTATGTTATAGAGGACTGTTTTATATTTCCATAAATTTATAGTTGAGGTCATGGTGATGAGTGGGCCCCACCTAAAAATGGCAGTTTCTAAAGAAGAATGTTTATGAAAAGATGGTCAAAATGATTAGCTTGAAAAATTGATGTTGCAAGATGTATGGGAGTTTTTATTTATGTCAATGAATGTTTAAGGAAAATTTCATGCAGGTACATTGTTTTTTGAGTTCCAAATAGATTGACTTGTCAAAGGGCGTTTTGGGATCTCAAATAGCATGGTTCGATAAAATAAGCATTACTTGAGCTATAGGTGGATTTTTAAGGTGATTGAAGTTGTGATGGAAATAAAATTAATATATATTTATAGTGATATGATTTTTTCCTCATGATGAGATAATTTTTCATGGTTTTCGTGGTATTGTTTAGATAAGAAATTTTTTGGCGAGTTTAAGATAGCATGTGTTCTAGTTAAAGTTTGATGTTGTTTGAGGTATGATATTGATTGGGTGATTATTTGTACCACATTTAATATTAATGGGGATTAATTTTCATCAAATGAATCCATTTTTTAGGTATTGAATATTTATATAAAATAAATTATGAGCTAACCTTTGAAAACAAGTGTTTGTGAGGATGTTGATATAGTGAAGACAAAAGTAGTTGTGGTTTGAGAAGGTAATTGATCCAAGGATTATAAATTTTTATAAGTGTTATACCACTTATTAAATTTCAATTTATTTTTCACATGGAATTTTTTGGTTTAGTATAATTTATTTGGTGGCATAATGAATTTTACAATGTGTTGAAGGGTGTAGGAAACTATTGTTTTGAGAATCAGTAAAGGGAATTGGGCCCGATAAATGAAATAATTTTATTGGATGATATTAATTGCAACCATGTATGAATTTTTATGATATTTATTAATATTTAGGGATTTTGGTTATGAAAAATATGGTACTAATGTTAGGGCAATTTTAAGATTGTGCCCATGGGGTTTTGAGTCATTTTGGCACATGAAATGATGGTTTGAGCTAGGACGACATGATTGGATCACTTATGACTATTATATTTAAAATTTGAAATTTTTCCTTTATGTATGGTTTGAACCAAAAGGAGGGAAAATGTTTTTCCTAATTTTGGTGCTTTTTGGAGCTAGTTGTGTGTGTGCATGGTGTGTGTGAGAAGTGTGACCTAGGTGGGTGATATTTTTAGGTGTTGAATAATGAATTGAAGTCAGATCAAGTAATTTATAGGTTGAGTAATATCAGAAAGCATGTGTGCAATATTTTGAAGCATTGAGAAGTGAAGAAAGAGCTAGATTGTGCAAGTTGAAGACCTAGGGTTTGAGCAAGAGTTTGGAGCTGAATATTTGGATCACTATTAGTTGTGGTATCATAATATTTTTAGTGGTCATACTTCATCAAAATCTTGTGTGATGATTCATATTCATGTAAGTCTCTTGTTGTGTGTAATATCAATAAGGGTTTAGGGGTTGGTGCTCCTTGTGGGGTTGGTGTCTCACTAAATAAATATCTTGTGATGTGTAATATTCACTTGAGTATTTGTTGTGTGTAATATCAGAAAAAAATTTCAATGGGTTTTCTTACCCTGGAGGTTTTACTACTTACATCTTATGTTATAGTATTTCTTATCTTGCTCTTGGTTTATTAAATGAATGTTGTATGTTGTTATGCACACATTAATGAATGGATAAATGGTTAATGGTTTATGTGAGTGATATGAAATTTAAGTTTAATTTGTAAGGACTGATTCACCCCCCTCTTAGTCTATTATGCTTCTAACAGAAGAAATTTTTGTATGTTGAGGCAATTCCCTATTGGACTCTATATCTCTACGGATCTTGTAACATTCACGGATCAGGAGTAGGAATTCTACTACTTACACCAAATGGTGATGTTATTCAAAAATCTTTCCACATAGGTTTCCCTTTTACTTATAACGTTGATGAATAATAAGCTCTTGTAGTTGGTCTCAAGTTTGTTATTTCATGGAATATCAAGGAATTGACGTTTTATGGATATTCTCTCTTAGTAATCAATCAAGTCAATGGTGAATATCTAGTAAAATACGATAAATTGAGCCCTTATGAGTGCATGGGTGATAGTCTCTAATTTTATTTTCAAATTATCACATTTGAAAAATTTCCTCACATACTGAGAATAAATAATCATATTTCATCGTAACTATCGGATTTCTTCTTTAGTTTGGTTCAAATCAAACACATGATTAGTTTCTGTTGAACACCTTCTTATATCAACTTACAATTTTCCTAAGTCTACTATGAAATGTGAAATTTTTGGTCCTGATAACCCTTGGTATCATGATATTTACACCTTTAGCTATGACAAAACAATTCCCTAATAATATGACCTATCAAAATAAATGATCCCTAGACACTGCTTCATGCTTTACACTATCCTTGCTTGACACCTTATATCGAAAACATTATGATGGAACTCTTCTAAGATGTATAAATAAAGATGAATCAAAACAACCCTTGGTCAAAGTATATGGTATATGTGGAGCACACACAAGTGGTGTGATTCTAGATTAAAATATCTTATGCATGGGTTATTATTAGCCCACTATGGATTCGATTTCTTGTAAATTTGTCAAAAAGTGATTCATGTGTAAACAACATAGTAATCTGGATCATGCACCATCAAAAGTTCTTCATCCTATCACTACACCTTGGCCTTTCTCCTAATGGAGAATCAACCTCATAGGAAAAATAAAACCCACCTCCTTCGATGGTCATATATTCATAATCACTACTACCAAATATTTTACTAAATGGGTAGATGTCATGCCTCTTAGTTATGTCATAGGTACAAATATTTCCAAGTTTATATTTAACCATCTCATTTGTTGATTTGGTATCCCTTCCTCTCTTTTTACGAGATAATGGTACATCCTTAAAAAATAAAATTTTCAAAGGTCTAGCTAAAATCTTTCAAATCTTCCTCAAATGGACCACTATATACTATCCCTAGTGTAATTTCCAAGAAAAAGCATCTAATAAAATGATCAAATATATTTTGGTTAAAATTATTGACAAACATGGCTGCAATTAGTGCACGTATCTCTATCATGCCCACTGGGCCTATCTTACATCATTTCATACTCCAACAAGAGAAACACCCTTTTCACTTGTATATGACACTAAATTTATGTTACCCATAGAGTTCAAGCTCCCATCACTCGAATATCCCTTAAAGACTTGATCAATAAATATGAATATATACATGCTCATCTTACATAACTTCACCTCCTGGATGAGAAGAGGCTTAATTCCTTGGATTATTTGAAAGTGTATCAGAATTGAATTTGATGCAGTACAACAAATGGATAAAACCATGACTATTTGAAATTGGTGACCTTGTTCTAAAATAAAATCAAAAGAATACAACAAAATATCAAGAAAAACAAGGAAAATTTAAACCTAATTGGTTAGGTATTTATATTGTCCTTATGCAAAATACAAATCTAGTGCATATAAGCTATTAATTGAAGATGGCCAAGATCTTAAATATCCCATGAATTTGGTTCATCTGAATAGATTCTATTCTAAATCAGTGATACCAAATATGGTGGGGGAATTCTGGTACATCCACTAATATAGTTCATAACCCCGCTACTCCAATTTTTTCATCCCAATTTTGTTTATGTCGTTTGATCCTTGTAATTAGGACATAAAACACGTGTTTATATTCAATATATGTGGGTTTTCAACCCTTGATCTTATAGATCTTTTCTTTTACACATGCTCGGATGGGTCCGAGCTCACCTAAGGTCTCCCCTACACTAAAAATCCAAAAAAAATCTAAATATTTCAAAATACAAAAACATTCGGAATATTGAACATTAAAAATCCAAAAAAAAAAATCAAAATATTTCAAAATCCAAAAATATTCACAACATTCAAAAAATCCAAAACATCCAAATATTCAAAATCCAAAAACATTCAAAAAAATGTTTCAAAAAATTTCAACAAATATCAAAACAAATAGACAATATCAAACGTTCAACTCCTATCCTAGCGATATTTCCAACTATCCTATGACTATTAAACAATAATCTTACCCATCGCATGTATCCTTACTTGGGGGTGATTCAAAACAAACCCTCGTGTGTATCCTCACTTGGGAAATCTCATATATCGTGTTCTTCTTTGTATGTATCCTTACTTTGAGGTAAAAACCCATTAACTCTCATATCAATATTCAATAAGATCCAACAAGAGTGTCACTTGACCCCACTCTTTAGTTTGATCCAATCCCCTTACATGTATCCTTGCTTAAGGGCATTCAAATCTACTCAATCCTCATTATGGAACACATTAGGGGTATAGTTAAATGTATTTATTTAAATTTGTGTTGCATGGTTGTTGTTATTGACCAATTACAAGTATTTTTTAACATCTTGGTTTATTCATAGCCATGGTGCATACATTTACTATGTATATTGGGTTTATTTTACTTTTTCCTATTATTATTTTTTTCCTAACTAATTACAAGTATTTTTGTTTACATTTTTGTTTATTCGTAACCATGGTGTATTAAATACTATGTATATTAGATTTGTTTTAAGTTTATTGCATTGTTTTATGTGTTTGTTTTTATGCACATATGGGTTTCTCATCATGGTTTTTCAATAATCATGGTGCTAACTCTACTATACAATAGCAAAATAGGTTTCTCTAAAATACAAAATCTGAATGGAATCTCAATTACAAGCACAATAAATGATATCAACAATATCATATCATCGATTCAACACAAGGAAATGGAAATCCATAAGCATCCATCGAAAAAAATTATAAATGAGTGATACAAAAATCATCATCTAATAGATCCAAAATCATCATATAATACATCAAAAGTCCATATACATCAATAAATTATCCATGTACAAAAAATGTCATATACATCAAAGTGCCATCAAGGGAATCTCTATAAAATGTGTTCCTTCATTATGAGGCATATATCAAAAATAATAGACATATATATAATATATAGAGTAACCCATGACTCTCTCCTATACCTGGATTACCTAGCCCATCTCATCCTAACCTCGATGGTGGCATCCGAACATATATAATAGATCTATAAGTCCCATGTGATCTACCCGACCTCGTTGGTCTACTACTTATCCTCTAAGCAGTAACTTGGAGCTCGCTAGCCCTTAGGAAAATCTACCTCATATAAATCTTGATAATATCCTGTAGACACCCTAAAATTACTCACATATTCCCAGTATTTTCCCACTACATCCTGTTGTTAATTTTTCCCTCTTGGATAAAAAATGGACAAGGGTGGTGAATTACACCTTCGGACTATAAGTTCCTTCCTAAAGTGATTCACAAGGTTAGTTCATTGAATGAGACTAAATTATTTGAATCCATCTTGACCTACGAGTTACTGAAGAAATCAAGTTCACACAATGAGTATTGATTCATAGCTTTAGATGATTTAGAGAGTGAGGTGACAGATAAAGATGACGAGGTCACATATAAAGATGTTGAAGGTTTTAATCTGATGATAGGTGGAAGCTCTTTGTTTTCCTAAGATCAAAATTGGCCCTCGTGAACTTACTTTCCATCATCTCGGGATCAAAGGAGAAATATCCAAGTCCAAGGGTAAAATGGTTAAGCTGACAATGATAGCAAGGGTTACCGATGGTCTCCCTCTAGCAGAAGAGTTGGATGATGGCCACGAGCAAAGAGATGTAGAGTTTTATAAGCAACATGCTAAATCTATGTTCAATAAATTGTCACAGGATAGCACGATTCCTCTCGAATGTCAATTGAATTAGGTCCCTATATATTTCACTAAATAATTTAACTTGGGTTTATTACTTAAACATGTGTGACTAATCTTATCCAAAAAAGCCTTCATTTCAATATATGGAGGATCTCAAAAATGAATTTGAAAAGGTAAACCACTCTCAAATTGAAATTTTGGTGAGGCCCTATGCTTTTATTAAATTTGATACATTTATTCAAAATGCAAGGAAGTCATACTTGGATACAAAAACACAAAAACTTTTCCAATTTGAATGATGATCTCGTATAAAGTACAATGATTATGACCTGAAATGTTCAAGAAGTTTTGGGAGTTACTATTTACATGGGAGTGTTAAATTTATGGATTGATATGACATAGATGTTAGGTTGTGGAGCCTATTTTCATGTGAGGAAGTGTTGAATATTGTACACTAAGATTACTATACACTTTCCATAGTTGTCTCGCTGTGGGTTGGGGCCGGGTCCCGAGGAGGGTCTCAGGGCGCAGCCCCCTTAGTAAGAAGGGTTCGGGGCGCAGCCCTAAAAAAAAAAAAAAAAAAAAAAAAAAAATTGGCCTTAAAACGTGCCTCGATATATTGGGAAATGTGCTTTTCTCATATGGGTGGGAATTTTGACCCATAGGTTTATGGGATGGTTTTGGCCCATGGTTTTGATACCCACGGTTTTGTAAAACTACTTAAGCAGTTGTCTATTTATATGGTTTTGTGCATATGGTAGGTATAATGTAACATTGTAGATGTGTTTTGAATTCGGGTGTGAATTATGTAGAGTTTTTGAGCATAGCTCCAAATAGATCTGGGTATTGTATTGAGAGAGTGTTGGCTTGTAATAAAATCTGAGCAAGTGATTCTTGGTGGACATAGCCCAAATTGGGTGAACCACGTTGAATATTGTCTCTTTGTGTTGTTTTATTTTATTCTACACTTTTATTTGATATATGTAATATTTTTGCATATTAGTTTCTACTATTTTGATTGTGTGAGGGATTATTTCACATATTTTATCCCTTATTTCCTAATAGTATAAATACATGCAAATTAATTATCTAAAAAGAGGGGAAGAAATGGTGGAATGTTTCGATTCATGAACATAGTGCATCATTGGAGGGAGAAACTTGGAGTATCGAATGAAACCATGAACTTGGTTGTATCAATCCATAGAGCCCATGAATCATATCGTAAGAGGCAAACTCGTGTTAAGATGGATGATGAATTCAAGAAGAATGTGAAAGGCTCGAATTTCATGGTTGAAGTAGCTAGTAGTTAGAGAAATGTTCGCGGAGGCAAAGATTAAATGACTTAGGCATGCATCATGCCGGGAATAAATCACATGAGTGGAATCAAGATAGGGTGATGGCTCGACATTATTGGATTTTCAGGAGGATGTTTACCATAAAACATTGTTGTACTTAGCTAGGTTCAATTTCACGTTGCCAAGTCTCGATGGAGAACCCTTGCAAGAAGGATGAGGAGATCATTTCACTTAGATGTAAGTTAGCTCATGAAGAGCTCGGAATTCATGGAGATTTAGGAATTCAAGCTCATTGAGCTAGATGTAATACACAAATGAGCCGAACGAGCATCTCACTATAGAGGTGAGTGGATCAACTCATGATTCGTATGTAGAAATGAACTCGGATAACTTGGCAGAGCATTCAACGTGGGGTCTATTTTTCTATCCTTGTGGGTATATGAATGGTCAAGTCACATGTTGGATGGTGAAAAATATTTGTAAATACGAAGTTCAGTGACTCCATGTGAGGCATTCATTTTTTATCACATGTATTAGATGGAGCATATAGAGCTCAACTGACATGAAGGGAATGGCCTAATGCAAGGTGGCTCATGCTTCCAAGTTTTTGGCTTGCATTTGGATGAGTGAACACTTAGTACCACACATGGAAAGATCTGTGATCAGCACAATGGATTAGCTCGAGATAAAATTAGGCTATGGTGAGCCCAGGTTGAGCATTTTAGATGACTCACATGAGAGGCTTCAAGTTTTTATGCAACAAAACTAGAGGAGAGGAGAGTCATTTCTTTCGGAACTAGGGATATTTTAGGCCGAAATGTCAATTTGAGGTGGAAAAGAAAAATTTCATGCTTTCAGAGCTTCTGGTTCGGAACTCACTTCGAACAAGTTCGCAAAATTTTAAAACAAATCCTAAAGCTCAAAACCCGAAACTCTAAAAATTTGGAGATTTGGATTTTGGGATTCCGAGGTTTCAGGAAGTGGAAGCTCTATATGGTTAGGGATTTCTCGGGTTCCAAACCCAAAGGGGTGGACTCGATCAAACAACGAAGTTTGAATTGAAAGTGGCGACATGGTGAGATGTTTTTCACCCAGTGAATAGCTTGCCATGTGAAGTGAAGGCTCCAAAAAATAAGGTAAGGGTGGTTGAATCAAAATCTCGATCAAACTTTAAGCCGTGTAACTTAAAATGGTTAAATTATAATTCAATGATACGGCAGTGTGTAAGGATGCAATGCCGAGTCATTCGCAAAGTCCATTAGGAGAGTTTAAAGAAATGTTGAGTTGTTTCCAAGGTGGTTTTAATGATTTCTTGGGTTGGATTTTGTGGTGAGGACGTGCAATTGACCAAGTGAACCATGTTGGCTTGGAGCACGAATCACTCGCCAGAAATTTAGGATGGTGGCCATTAGACATTACGATTGTAAAAATAAGGTGGTAAAAATAAACACAGTGGTTTTAATGCAACTAGCGCAGTGGAAGATAAGTGGCATATCCAATGCATAAGGTGGAGAATTTTAAATGAATAATCCATAGAGTTAAACTCGAGAGCCAATTAATCCAAAATGGAGCTTGGTTGGTAATGCTAACAAGCCATTTTTCAAATCAACACAAAGACCCTCCGAATGCGATTTTGAGTTATTGAGCCCACCAAGCACATCAAGGTGTTTTTCTAAAAATTATTAAAATATTATATTTTAATTAAATGGAGATAAATTCAAATTTTGAATTTATGAAATCATTATTAGCAATTTGGTTAAGCACAATTCTGGGAGGCCCTAAAAAGTGACTTTCACTCAGGAGACCACAACTTCCTCCCTGGTTGCCCATTTTTCACAAAATTACAATCGATGGAATTGAGAAAATGAGATCTACGTAGTGGAATAATTAGAAATGGATTTTTAGAGTTTTTGTGTTCTGAAATTATAAAATTTCCTCATTCCAAAAATAGTGCCTCAAAAGGTGGAGTTGTAATTAATGAGGCAAGCATGGTTGACTGTTCTACTATAGACTTGCCTAGTTTTTAGGGATTCTTCCTTCCTTCTCTCAACAACTCATAAGCGCTATAGATTTTAAAAGGGGGCTTATTCAAAAAAAAGGTTATACATTTTCCAATCTTCCCATTTTCTCGCATGTTTGAGTTGTGAATTTGTAGGCTTTCAAGCCTTTTCTTCTCAAAATTATAATGGCATCATATGCCTATCCCTGTTATAATGATGCACTATGAAATTTCTTGAAGTAATGGAAATAATGTTTTGTGATCAATTATATGTCCTTAAATCATTTTTTTCTTTTATTTTCCTCTCTCATGTTTTGCAGTGAACTGTGCAACCAATGTTTCCTTTACAAGTTTTGGAGGTCATTGTGTTTATCAAGGAATGAAGTATTGTATGCGGTTGGGTTTGTAATGCATGTTCATTCTTCCCATATTCATCTTTCTTCATTGGAAAGCCATAATTTTTTCTATAAAAACCCTTTCTTGGTGCATCACCACTTCTAATTTAGGTTTTATTTCTTGCAAATCTCTCTCCCTAATCCCCTTGAAATGTTAGTATAGGTCTAGGTAGCTATTTTTATTGCATTAGGAGTAGTGTAGTGCTTAGTTTAGGAAGAGGAAGTCAGCCTTCTTCGAGGTTCACCTCGAGCCCAAGTCCCACAGCTTGAGAGGTGATCCCATGTTACCCAATCACACCGAATGCCCTACTCATAATTTGGCCATTCGGAGGGTGCAGTGATTTGGTGATAACACATCTTATTATTCACCCATTTGTGATTGATTGATTAAATCAATTAAACCATACACATTGTACCATTTTTTATCAATTAAATTAATCCCTAGTACCCCTTTTGCTAATTTAATTATCATTTATTAATTAAATGATTAATTAATTAAGTGTGCACATCCTAGCTAATTAAATTAGTTATCTAATTAGGAAAATACACCTATTTTCCTAGTCAACTACCACTTAGATTCCTAGTCAACTCCACATGGACTCCACTTCACCAAGTCCAGTCAACTCGGATTCTAGAATCCTAGAAAGGTGGGGGTAATTCAATTGCTTGTATAACCACCTTTTGGGTGCAAATTCTACCAATTAATTCCATTACTTCCCCTAAATGGCATTTAACTTCCCATAACTGTTGTAACTTCCTCAAGTGCTAAAAATAGCATATGCATTCATCCATGTGTAACCAACTTCCAACCACTTCTGCCTCTATAAAATGTACGATTATCCTATCCCAAATTCTCCTGGATTGTTTTCAAGTAAACTCTGTCAATTTTCATACTTAAGCTTTCCAAGCCAACTACTCGCATAAATTTGCATCCCAAATTTGCATACCATTCAAGATCACCCACAAATATTCATCTATTAATCTTCCACAAGGTTCTACAACTCAAATCTCTCATAACCTTTACTTAAGGTTTGGTTTGGAGGACTATAGGAAGGTTTTATGTGATTGTTTACTTTCTATTTACTTTTTTTTCCATAGCTTACATTTTAGCACGCCAAAGCTGGGACTCGTACCCATATTTCTTTGTTCATGTGCTTCATATGTTATTCATTTGTTTCACTCATTTGATTTATTTTGTCTCATATTAAATTTCTGATTTGTGCAGCTTTAACATGAGGTATTTTTATGTGTTTTACCATTCTTACAAAGTGCAATCAACTTTAAAAACTCAAAAATAACCAAAAAAAAATTACTTATTTTTTATTTCGTGTTTGTCTTTTGTGATCATTTTATAGATTTGTAAGTATTTTTAGTAGTATTTTTCAATTTTCTAAAAACCATCTGGTTTGAAAAAAAAATCCTTTGGAGTATTTTTTATGCTACCTTCCATGAACTCTATGTAGGATTTATTTGTTATTATCTGGTTTTCTAATTGCATAATATGTTTTATACATCTGATTTATTTGTGTATCCTATTCTAAACCTGCAGAAATAAATCACAAAAATGTGATTAGATTCAACAACACAAATTAGGTTTTAAAACATAAAAAATTCATATTTCTAAAATCAAAAACAAAAGGGAGGGCAGCCAAATAGAAAAAAATTCTATTACCATTTGGTGTTTTTTGTTTTGTAACCTGTAAAAAACAAAAACATTGTAGGAAATATAATCAAAAATATTTTTAAAAAAAAGTATTTAATTAACCCACCCACCCTACCAATTCCCGCCCACCCTCCCCATCCAACTTGATCAACTCAATCGAGCTAACCCTCCCCCCGAGTTCCCCCTACTACTCTCTCTTAAAGCTCGACTCTACCTCGGACCCTCACATCCTCACTCATCACTCACCCCACCCTTTCTCTCAACTCTTTTAGTTTACCCTCCCGGAATCACCCCAAGCAAATACCTTGACCCACCCATCCCCTCGTACTGATTAACTACCCTTGGCTTATTCATGACTCAATTGATCCACATGCACCCTCCCTCCCCCACACCCTAACTCCCAATCCATCCCTACTGAGACTCCCTGGCGAACCCGAGCTCGCCCTACCTTGACTTTCCCCCATCTTAACCTACGCTCCCAAACCCCTCCCGAGCATCCCACGATCCCGACTCGCCTCCCGAGTAACCTCAAATGCAGCCTCGCCCTACCCCGCACTCTCCTTATGGATGCCCCAAGCCACATCCACTACAACAATCCTCTCATACCATCGCAAACCAAACAACAATCACAAACACAAGCCCGCATACAAACTTAGGTTAGGTTGTTTTTATTTTATTTTTTAGGACTTATTCACTTAGTATTAGAATTAGGTTTACTTTCGTTAACTTTAGTTAATACTTTAGCTAAATTTATTTTATACCTTATTGTCTTTATTTATTTATTTAATTTCTTTTTCGTTTGTCTATCGTTTTAAAACTTTAAAGTAGTTTATTTTATTTAGTTCTCACTTTAATTTAATTCACTTTTCTTTTAGTTGCTAACCTTGTTAGATTTTTTAAATTCAATAGTTTGTTTTAATTATTTACTAATTAGTTTAGTTAATTAATTTAGGACTTTTAAATACAAACTTAGCACTTTGTCATTTTTTTTTGCTATTTTTTTCGCCAAAATAGACTAACCGTCAAACTCATTTTTGCAGGGTTATTGGACATTCTAGTCCAATTTTTTGTTGCATTTTAAGCTTTCTTATAATCATTTCCTCGTCTTCTTTTGCATTGCCACTAGCATTTTGTGGTCATTTTGACTTACGCTTTTTTTTCATTTCTTTGTTTCGTAATCAACACTTCTTTTCTTTTTTAATCAAATCTTGTTTTACGTGTATGCTCTTTCCTTGTACTTTTTAAATGATCTTGGAAATCAAAAGCGTGAACTTGATATTTTTTTCTTGTCTTTTACCTACCTATGGAGAGAATTTTAATCCTTGCTTGTAGGATCCACTCTCACAAAGGTTGATAAAACACTTAAAACTACTAACTACAGGTTTCCTTTGATCATGAGCTTCAAACTACTCATTCTTGTGTGCAGGAAATTGTTGTTAAATAAGATAAAATGAAGATTTGTACACATTGTATTTGCAAGTTTGGATAAAGTCTTAAACGTTTGTTATAACGGGGAATTATCTTGGCTTAACCTATAAAACTCATTATGAGGATTACCACAGAACCCCAAAGTATCAAGCACATTGAGGGAATTTTTTGACGAAACCGATACCCCCATCCTAACTTTCTAGTGCAACCTTGTGAGATTAGAGTCATGGATACCCTTAGTGGTGACCCCAATGCGATTCATTTGAGAAATACCTTTTCTCATTGTTTCAAAGGAGGTAAAGTAAATTTGGAATCTAACAATAGCACCACGATCACTTGAGTATACTGTTGACACCTACTTGATTGAACCACCAAGGAATCCATGCCTTGTATAATCCAATCTAAGGTAGATTTCGACTTTCACAAACATCATTTTTCATTTTTCTCGTGTATTACACACTTGTGTTTCACTTTTTTCATTCATGATTTCTCTCTCATCTACCTTGTCATTTTGTAAATGTGTCTAATTATTGGGTTGAAAACATCCATATCACGAACTTGATCACTTTCATCCTTTTCATCTAAGTCTTAACATCATGATACTCACTTTATCATGGTCAAGCACCCTCTTGATCACCTTGATCTTTCATTGTCTTAATTCTTGACTTTGACACTTATTATTGTTAAATTGTAATAATTTCATCATGTGTCATCATACTTCACATTCACTTTGTTTAATTGACAACATCTTCACTATATTTCTCCCATCATCTTACGTCATCGTATTGCACATTCACTTTGTTGAATTGTTGACATTTTCACTATCTCTCTCCCATCACTCTTACATCGTCACATTTTACATACACTTTATTAAATTGAAAGCCTCTTTCATATCTCTCCCCATCATCTTACATCATCGCACTTTACAATCACGGTGTTGCATTGTCAACATCCTCATCATTTCATCACTTCTCTCTTTAAGGAATTCACTTTTCTCTTATTTGATATCATTAATCTATTTTTTTCCCTTGTCTCTTATCTCCACTTTTGTGAGATTCAGACCTTCTTATCATCTTTTCTTCACTTCTTATGGTTGAAATTTACTTTATCATTCTTTTATTACTCTCATTTCATTGTTTTTCTCCTCTTTTAACATGATTTTGTTAAAATTAGGCATCCTTCATCATCTTCTTAAGTCTCTTCCTTTAACACAAATCTTGTTAAAAGTTGAGAAAACTCATCATATTTCCTAAGTCTCTTCCCTTAACACATTTTTGTTAAGATTTGAGCATCTTTCATTGTGATTTAAGTCTCCTCTTGTCACACTCACTTTTTTGCAAGTTGAGCACACTAACTCACTTATTTCACCTCTTCCTCCTTTTACATTCACTTTTTAAATGGTTGTGAATTCATTTAAACCTCTTCATCTTTCTTAACGCTCATTTTGTTAATAATCATCTAAATCAACATTTCAATCCATCTTCCACCTTAACATCATTCATTTTGTTAAGTGTTATGAATTCCCTCTTTTTGTCACTCTTATCATTCATTTTGTTAAGAGTTGATCACCTTCATCTTGTTAAGTCTTGTCTCCCTTAACATTCATTTTGTTAAGTGTCAAGCACATTTCACTTTTCACCTCTTGTTCATTTCTCTTAACACTCATCTTATTAAGAGTTACCCTTTTTTGTGTATTCTCGTTGCTCTTATCACCCATTTAGCTACGATTTGATCGCATTCACCTTGTTAAGTTTTTTATCCCTTGACATTCATTTTGTAAAGTGTCAAGCACATTTAGATTTTCACCCCTTCTTCACTTCTCTTAAGACTCATATTGTTAAGAGTTTTCCTTCTTCGTCACTCTTATCACTCATTTTGAATAAGAGGTGATCATGTTCATTTTGTTAAGTAACTTCCACCTTAGCATCACTCATTTTGATAAGTTTTTCGAAGTCCCCCTTCTGTTCCTCTTACCACTCATATTGTTAAGATTCCACCTTCTTCGTCACACTTATCACTTATTTTGTTAAGAGTTGACCGCATTCACCTTGTCAAGTCTCTTCCCTTAACACCCATTTTTGTTAATGAGTAGAGCACATTTGGCCTCTTTTCATCATTTTTCTATTAACTCTCATTTTGATTAAGATTCAAGAAATCAACTAACCCTTTTCGCCTCTTCCCTCTTATCACTCATTTTTCTACGGGTCAAGCTTTTCCATCTTCTTCCTTCTTCCATCTTAACATTCACTTTTCTAAGGGTTGATTTTTCTATCACACATCTTCTTGTTCCTCACATATTTACACAATGGTGGGAACACAACATCGTGATTATAGTCCTTTTCAATGGAAGGAAAGAAATACTTTCCATACTAATTTTGATGAAGAGGATGAAGACAAACTAAAAACCTTTCTATAGACACCAATTTGTGAAAAATAAATATCAATTCCTTCTTCATTTCCTCATAATGGGAGCATGGTTTCCCTCAGACTTTGATGAGGATGAATTGAAATCCTTAAAAGAACGACCTAAATCCCCTAAGGGTCCACCACCGAGTCAACCAAACATGATGACAAAGGACCAAGTAAAACAAATGCCGATAATAAAGGTAAATCTAATGCTTCATCCTCTAATCCCAACCAATCCTTGTTTGATCAAATCAATGCAATGGTGAAATAATTGGATTTTCTATCCTCTACAGTCACTAACAATGATACCAAAGGTATCGAACACACAAAGAAAAGTGACAAAACCTTCAAAACTCATTCTGAGACCAATAACAAGAACAATAATCATAAGAATGATAAATCACCATTTATCCCACAAACTAATTCACCATTTTATCAAGAGTGGAAAATGATGAAGGAAACCATTTCAGGCATGCAAAAATAATACAAACAATTAAATTTTAATGAATTGTGTCCATACCCTTTCGACATGGACATCTTATGCATACCCTTCCCATGCTCTTTTGAGACACCCAAATTTGACAAATACAAGGTAAAAACCGATCCTAGAGAGAATGTCAAGGAATTTTTCATGGCATGCAAAGAGGTGGCTTATAATGATGTCTTTCTCTTAAGCCTCTTTCCTAAGAGTCTAGGTGGACAAGCCTTGGAATGGTTCTTACACCTTCCAAAGGGATCTATCTCTACCTTCGTGGACCTCTCTAAGAAGTTCATCAAACATTTCTCATTCAACCTTAATTATGAAATAACCATGATGGATTTGTGCGATGAAAAACAATGACGAGAACAAGACCTTTACACATTTTTTGTAATAATGGAAAGGAATAACAAGTCGATTCCCATGTTTAATCCTTGAAAAATAGATGGTTAGCATCTTCGTCCCTAACCTTAATGATGATTTTTCCTTTCACATGTAGATGTATTTCCTCAATAGTTTTGAGGAATTTATCGAAAAGGGAACTCAAATTGAAAAATCCCTCATTTATAAAGGCTTGATCAAGCCTCGTTATAAGGGCAACAGGCATAATCATCATAACAATAAAAATAACCCTAGCACTTCTCACGATAAACCTAAGTACATCAACCACAATCATAATGTTGTCAATGATGGTGTCATGGATAATCGCAACATGCACAACTTACAAAAATCCAATTAAAATAGATTAAGTCTAAACCATCTATCATCATTACAAAATGAGAAACTTTTCCTCCTCGTGATTAAAATCAAAGATAATATACATATTTGAGGGAATATATTTCAAGTGTCTTAAAACATATTAAAAGTACCAATATGGTCATTTACCCTATTACACAACCCTTCCCTGAAGGAGAACCTAATCTAGGTTGGTTTATACCTAACAAATATTGTGATTTTCATTGTATAGATGGTAATCAAACGGACAAATGCAAACAACTTCCCAACTACATCCAAGACCTCATTGACAATGGAGACATACCACATAACCATGATACAAAGGGTAAATCTCACAAACATGGTGAATCCTCTAACAATTTTGATTATAAATCCATCATTTCTGTATTGCGAAACTACTCCACGCACCGTTGAACTTCAATTTAAACATGTCGAAGAGAGTGCATCTAGTGCCTTTCACCAATTAGTAAAGGATAACATGAATGAGTATCCATACGTGAGACTATTTTCGATGGGGAACTCAATCCTATTTCATATAATGCATCGAATATTTTGAATACCATTGCATGGATGGCCATTCCATTGATAAGTGTACACTTCTTCTTGATATGTTCAAGACATAATTGACAATAGAGCCATCTCTATAGAGCTCGATGACAAAGCACTTGCGATCGATGACACATCAATTTCCACTTCTAATGAAGAGTTGACTATTATCCTCACTTCTATTCATACTAACACTTAATGATATCACGCACGAAGGTCAAGTATCTCTCCTTCAAACAAATATATCTCTTCTACATATTTTCTTTCTTTGGTCTAAACTAATATTGAATTTTTTTGAGACAACAAATTTCTAACGCCAAAAGAGATCTTGAACTTTCTTCAAGACTCACTTTCAACCCTCAATATAACTATAGACACTATAAAAGAGGTTCCATCATCAAGCACCATTGAGCTTGATTCTATTCTTTCCATTTCAGCTCCTACTCCTAACATCTCTAGTCATGTTATTGAAACACAATCGCCACAAGCTTAGACACTTGCGAAAATGTAGCCTTCTATGTACATTATACCTCAAATAACTAATCTTGTATGCATCTCATTAATGATGATTTATTTTGGTCAATACATCTACATGAGTACACTCTTCCAGGTGTGTATACCTAGGAATATCCTTATACAACCTTTTCACACTTTAATTGCAAATATTTCATCAAATCAACTAATTCACAACCTACAAGGAGAAACATTGAATATCTCCTCTCTATGGCTTATAAGGAACCTTGGGTGTACATCTAGAGATCAATCCTTCTCTCTTCACACTCTTTCATTCATGGATGAATATGAATCTCAACATATTCCCCGCATCGATAATATTATTCTAACATCACAAAGGTCTTCCAATCTCAATGAATACTTATCTAATAACACATACTTTGACTTGGATCATGTCCTCCTAGGTCTCGTTTTGCGGGACTTATCAAATATTCAAATTCCATCCTTTGACTTGAACATTGTCCACCCAAGTCTAATATTTTAGTACCTATCAAATCTTTTGACTCTTCCTCTTGACTTGGAACTGTCTACCCAAGTCTAGTACTTCATAACCCGTCGAATCGTTTGATTCATTCCTTTGATTTGGAACATGTCCGCCTAAGTATCGTATTGTAAGGCTTATCAAATCTTAGGATTTCTTCTTTTTACTTGGACCTTCTCCTCCCAAGTCTCATATTTATGGGTTTATCTATTTGTTGGATACCTTATCTTGACTTAGATTTTTTTGTACAAGTATCACATTTCAGGAATATTCAAATTTAATAAACATATACCTCTTTCTCGATTAGTCCATTTCAAATCCTCATCCGCCAAAATTCGGAAAACTTAAAAAGCATAAAAAGAGAAAAAAACTTCATATAAAAACACTATTTTCAAATCATAAATGATAAAGTGCTTCCAAATAATGTTAATAATTCCATCTATTGGTAGATATATTAATCATATCATTATCATATATTCTCCTTCTTCACCTATTACGACACAGTCAATCTTGTTCCTATTGGGAATTGAGTGTCTCATATTTGTTATGGTTTCCACCATTTCAAATATTTTTACCTGTGGTTTTGTGTTGAATCTTACTCATGGAAACTCCTCCTTTCCAATAAGCTATCTATTTAAAAAATCTCAAACTTCTTTACTTGGTCCTTTTAACCACCCATCTCGGTCTACGGTGTTAAAACCTTATGTCTTACTAGTCACATGAGGTTGAGACTTGGGGTAGAATATTCCTTCCCAACAAGCACAATATCAAATAACCAAGGAGAATTAAATCAATCTAAAAATACAAAAAAAAAAAACATTACACCTTTCATCCTTCATAGTCTTCGGTGATGAACCCATACTTCTTATTTGCATTATGAGACTAGGAATGGAGAAAGCACTTACTTGCCTAAATTTTGTCTTTTGTGTTGAGCCCTTTCCTTTTATTGATGACATGGTGAAAAATGTATGGGGTCCTTCACAAAAATCAATCAATAAATAAAGCCTTTATGAAATCTTAATCAAAGTGCTTAATCAAAAATATCCTAAGAAGTAATTTAGTTGCTCATGTTAAAGAGAGACAATAATTCCTTCAACCGGATCTTGTCAATCAGTAGGCCATCTATGGATCTAACTCGAGTCAAAAACCTATAAAGTGGAATCATCTTAGAATCTATTAGATAGTCTTGAATAGAGGTTAGTTACATTTTTTTCTCATATGGATCATTGTTACACCTTGTGTCATCGCATCCATTATCTTCACTTCCATATCAATATTCATCTAATTTTCACGTCCTTCTTGGATCTCGGTGATGAGCCCTCGCATCTTCCTAGTTACATGGATTCATGAGCAAAGTGAAACACCCTATCATTTTATCATCTACATTTCTGCCAATGGAATGGAATGCTTCTAATTATTTGCACTGCTTTCAAGTAGTGCACCTCTTTTACCAAGTTGAAAAATACCAAAATTCAAAAACATTCAAATATGTTTCATAAAACTCTAAAAATAATGTAAAATTGTTCAAAAATACAAAAATAATATTAAATTGTTCCAAAATCCCAAAAAAATAGTATACAATTGTCACAATCAAAACATTCAAATAATGTTTAACCAACTTTCAATAACTGGATAACACAGTTCAACAATTTCACCATTTGATGGCGCTCTACATGATCATTCCAGATCATCTTTTGAAAATCATTTTTATTTCCCGTAGTGTATATCTATGCTCAAGGCACTCATTTACCCTTTTGCAATATAACATTTCTTGGGGCACATTTGGATTTTACATTTTAATCCAATACAAATCAAACTTCAACGGGATCTGAAAAGAGTATCTTTTGGAGTATCTAAGTATCATTCAGCGCTATTCATCTTGATCCAATCCTCTCGCGTTCTAAGTTATCACTTGAGGGAATTCAAATATGTATAATTTCTTTAATTTGGAACACATTCGAAGTGTCATTAGATGTTGTTCTTGCACATTGTGTTGTATTGTTGTGGTTTGTCAACATTGTGATGATGTTTTTTCTTCTTTCAATTTGTTATTTTTTTGTATTTTGTTTATCTTTGATGTAGACCAAATTGCAAGAAATTTATTCACATCTTATTTCACATAGAACTTTGATGTGGTTCCTTCTTGTTTATATTAGGTTTATTTTCAATGTTTGTTTCATGTTTTTTTATCATTTGCACGTGTTTTGTTTTCATCTTGGTTTATTTCAGCCATGGAATGTTTTCCTTTTTCTTGTTTATTCATTTTTGTTTGTATTTATTTGCATTTATTTTTTTCAAATATTTCAAAAATCCAAAAAAATTGTATATTTCAAAAATCCAAAAAAATTACAAAATTCTTGAACAAACATTCACTTATCATAGAAATCCTAAAATTAGAAAACCCTGAAAGTGAATCTTTCAACATCTCTACACAATCTTGGTAAGGTCATACTTTTTATCTATTACCCTAATGATTGTTCAAATCTTACAACTATCACTTTCTTCCCTTTTCATGATAAGCTAACTCTACTCTGGGCAATTCAAAAAATTGTTTTTCCTTCACAATATAACTTCACTGGGAAATTTTAACCTTGATAATTTTCACAAAGGATACAAAAAGAGTGTCATAAGGAGTCGCTTCACTCTACTTTTCTAGTCTAATCATATTCCCTCTTTGGGATCATTTACATCTACTTAATCATCTTTGTGGTACGGATTAGGGGCATAACTAATTGTCTTTTTTTTTACTTTGTGTTGCATTGTTGATGTTTACTTTTTAGACCACTTACAAGTAGTGTGATTACATCTCAGTTCCTTTATAACCATGATGTTTGCACCTAGTTTCTATATTGGGTTTTTTTCCTTTTATCTTTTCTTTGTTGTGTGTGTTTGTTTACTGCATCGGGTTAACCATATGATTATTTCATAATCATGGTGACAACTCTATTGTCAACAACAACAAAAATAAGGTTTATCTAAAATTATTCTCCAAATGACATTCATGCTATGAGCACAGTCCTTTCCCATCCTTTTTCCAATCCCTTGTCTTCTTCTTATCAAGCGGTTGTCCCTTTGCCTTGTTGTGTCATCCACCTACTTGAGGGGGCATTCCTCTACCATTATACTTGTTGGGGAATCATAATGTTTCATTAATTTATTCTCACTACTTTGCATGTGGCTACTATCTTTAAAGCATTATTAATTTACAATAGCACTTTAAAGAGGGGAAAATGTAGACACCCTAAAATCACTCACCCATTCCCAGTATTGTCCTAGTACATCCTATTATTCACCCATTTGTGATTGATTGATTAAATCAATTAAATCATACACACTTGAACCCCTTTGGATTAATTAAATTAATCCCTAGTATCCTTTTACTAATTTCATTATCATTTATTAATTAAATAATTAATTAATTAAGTGTGCACATTCTAGATAGTTAAATTATTTATCTAATTATAAAAATACACCTATTTTCCTAGTCGAATGCCACTTAGATTCTCGATCAACTCCACATGGACTCCACTTCACCAAGTCCGATCAACTCGGAGTTCTAGAATTCTAGAAAGGTGAAAGAAAATCAATTGTATGTACAACCACCTTTCCCAATGTAACTTATGCCAATTAATTCCATTATTACCCCTAAATGGCATTTAACTTCCTAGAAGTGTTGCGACTTCCTCAATTGCTAAAAATAACATATGTATTCATCTATGTGTAGCCAACTTCCAACCACTTCTGCCTCTAAAAAATTATGCTTATCCTATCCCAAATCATCTTGGATTGTTTGCAAGTAAACTCTATCAATTTGCATACTGAAATTTTCTAAGGAAATTGATCGTAGAAATCTACATCCCAAATTTGGAGACCATTCAAGAGCACCCAAAATTTTGCATCTAGCAATATTCCACAAGGTTCTACATCTCAAATCTCTCACAACCTTTACTTGAAGCTTGTTTTAGAGGACTACAAGAATTTTTTTTGTGTTTGTTTACTTTCTATTTACTGTTATTTTCCATAGCTTACATAGCCCACATCATATGTAGTTGTCACTAACTCGTGTAGCAAGTCTCACAAACCAGTTGCTTCAGCTACACATCATGGCATATCTCTCTTTATTATCGATTATTATACATGTGTTGTAATTTGATCCCTCTGAGTAGACACATGTTGTAGCTCTCCGTGACCCATGATCAATACAACATCTCTATGTCAAATGGTTCTCTCTTTGTGCTGTGTAGCTAGTAGATCATCTTTTGAAGGCCACGGAGGTGGTAATAATGAAATATATCTCCAAACATCCTCCTCTCCATCCTCTCCCCATTTTTCATATTTTTCCCCATCATTGTGCCCATCAATAAACCCATCTTTGTCTCCTCCTATAGGACTCTATGACCTCGGTGGTGAACCTTAACCTTGTGTCTTTGTCTATCAAGCATGTTCCTATACATATCCACCACCTGCCTTTGGTACTTGATCTTGTATTTGTATGCCCTAACCCTATGCTTGTACTTGGCCCTATTGGCCTCCTCCGCTAGCCCTCCTTTAAAAATTACCCTTTGTTGATGATGATATGCCTACTATTATGGCTTCTACGATAAATGATGATACACGGGGTATAATCCGCATACCAAGCCACATAGTTTTTGTAACTCTATGTAGTCTTATTATTTCACCAAATATCCCAAGGCACATTGTCACATCACCTGAGAGGCAAGACACGAGTGCTCACCCAAAGTGTGAAAGGGTGTCGGGTTCCTCTTTTATGCAAACTTGTTTAAGGAGTTAACATGATCATACAAATATTTCATATCCATAATATCCATTCAAGAATACAACATAACATGAACTAGATCTATATTTTAACTATACACAATATTAGTTCATACAAGAATCAATATTTACTTTATAATGCAAGAACTAGCCATAGTTATGTTAACAAACAATATCCAACCATAAAAATCTATTATATTAATCACTTTGTAAAACATAGAAGTTGAATCCATACATAGTAATGTCACCATAAGTCATGCACGCATATCAAATCTGCTCACTGACAAATCAACTTATGTAATATAGTTAAATGGAACAGAAGCGAGTTCGATAGGAACCTAGCAAAGCATAACTCTATTACAAAACTCTCTCTCTAAACCATGTAAATCAATACATATTTATAGGTAGTGGGGACTTTCCCTTCACTACTCATGCACTCTCCAAAAATAGGCTACATGCTAAGAATAGCCATGCACCCTTACATGATAAATAAAAAATCATGCAATCTTGCTAATAATATATTATCTAATAATATAATTGTAGTCTAATCCTATTAATAGCTCCAAAAATATGCATGTCACTTGATCTTCCACTTGTTTAAAATAGCCTTTGTGTGCTTTTCAAGTCTTCTACAAAACATGCTCCACACTCAACATCTATATTTAGCCTCATACTGAAAATGGCTAAGTCATCTTTCCTCACTTTCGTGCACACCATGTTCCATTATCCTTCCACATGCACCTATGTGCCTGTGTCCATGTGCCCAATCCTTATGCACCTTTAATACTTAGGCTACCTTTCATTAGCCCAACATTACCCCACACTTTCTTCATTTCCATCCTCGACAATGAGTAATCATAGCTTATCTCTTCATGAACAAAGAATAAGGAAGGAAAGAATAACCATTTAAAATAATGAAGGAATACTTAGATGCCCTATACCTTTGGAGGTAGGATCAATTCTAGATATTCTGCTTTAACCTCTACTTATAACTCATTCCACTCACTCAGCGCATTATTAGTTACTTCTATTACCTCCTTGTCAGTGAGGTCACTACCTAATTCAGTACTCAAACTCCTTGGTCATGTCAATTTCCCAATCGGGAGAGCAGTAAGCCTCATTCGTCACCTAGCAAAGTAGAAAAAAATTTCATGGACTCATATCATCAACCATTGATACCAATTTTCTAGTTTTCCAAAGTAAGGGAGTTCATAAAGTTATAAAACTCCCACATTTGTTAACATCTTTTCCCCTACATCTTCATACACGACCATATCATTTTTGTTCTCATGGATGTCTTTACTACTAGCAAATTGTCAATTCATCTTTGTTATCTTTAGTTCTATGGTTATAATCACTTACTTTACAATGTCAAATGTGTGATTCCCAATCATGGCCCATAAAAACCCCTTCTAGATATTGCATCTCTGAAAATCAGCTTTTGGGGTGTCTTCAACTTCTACTTTAACTTCCTTCTATTTTCTACCCCTTGTAGCCACTTCGGGTTCTCGCTTGGATACCATAGCGACTATAAAAATGTGTTCTTTGGTCAATTTGAGCTCTACAACTCAAAACACGTGTGCCCTAGCTCAAAATCCATGTTCCCTAACTCAAACTTGAACCCTAACTACCAATTTTTCCTTCCCGCATGCCTTTTCTTCACTCAAACACTTCTTCCAATGGAGTGCCAACCAATCCCATGCATAAATCCACCTAGTTAAGTTCTCAATATAGCTCTTCAAACTTATTTCACAACTCAATCTTCAACTCACTCGAATTATTTTTAATCACAAAGGTAAAAATGATTTCCAAACACCTCCTTTTATAACTTTAAAAAAATCTGCATTTATTGCTCCCTACCTACCATTGTACTCAGCATTAAATTGGCATTTCTTTTCTTTTATGCATTGATTTTCCTTTCCCAGTCTTAACCTTCTAGCACGCATACTACTCTCTCAACCACAGACCTTCTTTCACATGCCTTCATGCACTAAAGTACCTATCCACTGTGCCTTTCACCAAGTAGTTTCTCATCCCTGCAGACCTACCTTTTGTTACACCATGCATCCATTCATTCACTCATGTTCTTTATTTAGAGTAATTTTTCTTTATTCGTACCCTTATTCCAAGCACCTGCACAAATTTTCTCTATGCATATCCATCTTCTAGAGAACATTCAAACTCGATCCATTTATCTTGTATACACTCCGCCCCACACTAAAAGTATGTGCAGTCCTCTACATATGAATTCAATAGATGGTAATCAGCTTCTAGCACGTAAACATGCTTATTACACAAAACACTGAACTAAATTGAAAAATTATAGCAACGATGAAAGAAAACACATAAATAAAATTCATTAAAATAAATCTAATCTATTGACAATATTGCCTTATTATAAACACCAAGAATACTTATTTCTAGTAGGGCTTTACCCTACTCTCGTTGAAGTAACTAGGAAACCATGCCCCATCCAGTGCATGTAACTAGAAAGTTCCTGAATCAATTATATAAGTCACAATATATGGTCCCAACCAATGCACTTTGAGCTTTCTAGGGGGGTGCAAAAACTTGTAGTCATAATTAAGAACCATATGTCCAACTTCAATCTTCTTATCCTTAATATGTTGATCATGTCATGTCATTTACGGCCTTTTTAAATGTCTTCTAATATTGTCATGTTATAGTGCACCTTTCATCCAAGTGCGTCAATTTTTCAATGTGTTTTTAAGTGTTTTTTCATCATCCAAACTTCTTGTGTGTGTAATACGCAAATAAGGTAACATGAATTCCATGCGAAAAATAGTCTCCGCGCCAAACACCAACTAAAAGGGTGTGGCTTTGTTCAATATTTTATAAGTTGTTATGTATGCCCAAAGTATAGTAAATACTTTATCATCCTAGTCTTTCCTTCCAACATCACAAATCTTAGTCAATGTATGTCCCAATATCTTATTGAAAGCCTCAACAATTCCATTTGTGTGAGGGTGATTGGGTGTTTTTAATGGTGTGCCACCATAAATTTTTCCAATAGTATCCTGCTGGTCTCATTAAGGAAGTGAGTACCCCTATCACTTATCAAACTCAACAAGCGAGTCATACATGTTGATGATGTTCTCCCACAAAAACCTTGTTGTCATAGTTTTCATGTAAACCTTTGTATGTGATGCTTCTACTCATCTTGTAAGATAATCTATACAAGTTATAATGTAGCATGATCCAGTCCTATGTGCGGGTGGGGAAATAGGACCTACAAATTCAATTGCCAACTTTTTAAAAGGTTATGCACTAGCAATAGGCCTTAAAGGCATTTCATCTATATCCTCAGGCTTTCCAAGATGCTGAAAATGGTCACATACCTTACAATATTCTTTACAATCCTTATACATTGTTTCCCAGCATAGGCTAGCCAACAAAATCTTGAGCATGGTGGCATCTCCTGCATAATTTCCACCTTCAATCCCACCATGAGATTCCTCCATAATAGGTTTGCGATCATGCTTAAGTATACACTGGCACAAAACTACATCCTGGCCTAGTTTGTATAAATCTCCACTAATCAAAATATAAGGTGTGGCACGTATGGCAAGTTGTTTCTTCTCTAAACTCTTCATCCCTTCAGGCACCACACTAGTACGTAAAAATACAGCAATATCCTCTAATTCGAGAGGGCATGCGCTTAATCTGGATAGTTAGGCATCGGCATTGTATCCTCAATGCTCTGCACATCCTCGCCTAAATTAATCCTTGATAAATGATCTGGTCCATAATTTCTCTTGCCTGGCTTAACCACCATTGTAAAGTCAAATTCTTGAAACAACAAAATCCAACAACATATGCACCCCTGCAAAATGGGATTGTTCACCAAGTACTTAAGTTCCATGTGATCTATATAGAAAATAAAAGGTGTTGCCAGCAAGTATTGTCTAAACTTATACTGACACATAGATCATGGACAAGGCTCCACGCTTTGTAGTCATATAATTCTATTCATTTGGGTTTAACTTCCTACTTGAAAAATAAATAGGATGATCACTAATACCTTCATAGACCGAGCTAACACTACTCTAATGGTCATACAGGAAGCATCAACATGCACATGAAATGGCTTATCCCAAGAAGGAAAGTGAAAAATAGGAGTTGTAGTAAGAATTTCCTTCAATGTATCAAAGCGTGCTCTATTTTTCTTCACCCCAATGGAACTTTCCCTTACTCTTCATCAATTCTTCCAAGGGCACAAAAAACTGAGCATAACCTTTAATAAACTTCTGTAATAACTTTGTGTGCGTTAAGAATCCATGTACCTCACTCTAGTTAGTAGGTTCCTCTAGGCATAAAATGATAGCAACCTTAGCAGGATCTACCAACAAACCTTATTTATAGATAATATGTCCCAAAAAAGTTCCAAAGGGTATAGCAAAAATCCACTTCTTAATGTTTAAGTAGATGCTCAACTATTGGAAACTCCCAAACATAAGTCTTAAATTATCACAATGATCTTTCACTAGCCCATAAATTGTCCAATCATCTAAGTAAACCTACAAGAAATTATGAATGAAGTCCTAGAATGCTTACACAACAATGCGCAAAAATATTGCAAGCACATTCTTGATCCAAAGGCATAACTATGTATGTATGCAAAACTTCTCCATTGGTGGTGAAATTTTTCTTCTCTTGATCCTCTTTAACAATCCTCACTTGATGATATCCATAAAATCCATCAATGAAGGAGTAGATTTCATACCCTGCAATGCCTTCCATAATCTCCTTTGTAAATGGTGTGGGAAATATCTCTATTACACATGCGACATTCAACTCCCTACAATCCACACAAATTCTTATTCTTCCATCTTTCTTTATGTTTATCACCATAGGGATAACCCACTCTGACTCCTCAATGGGCTCAATGATCCTAGATTTCAACATCTTATCAATCTCCTCCTTTACCTTGACATGCAGATTAGGATTCATCATGTAAGGCCTCTTCCTAACTGGGTGCGCACCTTCCTTTAACTTGATCCTCATCTCACCCAAAGAGTGATGTACCCATTTCAACTCATGATAGCCTCTAGGAAATAAGTCATGGAAGTCACGCAGCAGTTCAATTATCTTTGTAACCTTAGAGTCAAACCAATATTTTTTTATGATGGCCTCCTTAGGTTTATCATCTGTCCCAATGTTGACCTTCTTCATTTTCATAGGATCGTGATACGTGTGTGCTTTCTCATTTGCAATGTCTAATACCTTGCACATACCCTCGGTATGGTCAACATCCAGATTCACCACCTCTTCATCATCAATTATGTAGACCATCTTACCTTTTTTATTTTTCTAGGTAGGTGCTCCCAAGATGTTCTACATATGTCTCTTCTTATTCAAAGCACACCTCCAAATCTAACTCACCTAGTAACTCCTCAATAATTTCCTCAACCTTTGTACTATCTCCCATAGTTTAGCACTTCATAACTTGTAACACCTCATTCACTGGAGGTTTAGTGGAAAATATTCAAAGGTTTGAATCATACCCACAGTCAATTCTTGCCAATTCCATATCTCTCTATTCAATTTTTCATAAACATACCATGCACGCACTCACCTCACAAGGTGAAGTAGAACTTGTGCACCCACAATGAAGGTGGTAAGGCCTCTGCCACCTCTATCTAAAGTCTCTCACACTATTGAACATGGTGTTGAGCATCCTTCCCATGAAATTCACATGTTTTAGTATGTGCATTACTTCAAAGAAATCTAGTAAAGAAGGTGATTCTCACTTATCGCCACTCTAGAAGACCATCTTTATGTACCATCCACTAGCACATGGATGTCCCACGCATGGTATATACCAGCATATTCTTTATTTCTACTATGTTTTTCCACTTTGTGTCCATAGTGCCCAAAAATACTTTAGGGTTTCCCTCACCAATGTACCTTAGTACTGGTTACTACCCAAATGCCTAGCATAGTGCGGCCGACTTGTGCACGTAACTACACTCATCATCTTGTGGTAAACCATTTCATAAGTCCCATTTTCCCATTTGTCACATGCAACAATTGTAGTATCACTCATAGATTGTGCATCAACCCATTGAATAGCCCCTTCCTTTGTGGTTAAGTACCTCGGGGTCTCGATGGTGTGCACATAAATTTTGTTCAAATCCTCTTCACTCAAAGGTTCTACATAAGGTAAAACTTTTCCATCCACCAAATGAATTATGACGTTCTCTTCCTTGTTCTCAAAATTGGTATATTATTTATTAAAGCGTAGATAAAATTATTTGCATAACACCAAGGGCACCCAAGTAATGCTGAAAAATTTTCTGCCTCTACAAGCACCAAGACCTCAAAGTCCTCAGTAAACTTGGGCCCTTGTATAGCAATAGTAGTATCTTTCAAGACTCCAATGGGTGTGGCTTTAGTATTTTTTTCCATAAACAGCACATTTGAAGATGGTTGTAAGGTGGCCTCCCCATCTGATTCCACACATCCAAAGTGAGTACATTCACTTCTACACTTGTATCAATCAAAATGTTACTTAACATCATCCATCAAAAACTACATTCAGAGTGATCTCTTTGTCATAATCCAGACTATGAGGAGGTAAGTTAGCAAGTAAAATTTGTCTCTGGTGCCAAACTCTAGCGCGTGGAATTTTCCCCCTTAACCATTCCCCTAATAAAATAATGATGTTGTCTTTTCTCAGCATCTTACAAACCTCCTTCAATTCATCAACATCCTTTTGAGGAAGCTCAAGTGTGTTTTCCTGCTCCAACTTCTGCGACTACTCTTTTAAGCATTGTATCTCACCCTACAACTTTCTAATAACTTTTGTGGTTTCTTGATACTTGCTTCTGATGAGTAGGGTTTGGATACTTTGCATGCAATACCTATTATTTTGTAATAATAGGATTTTGCTTTGGAACTTCACAGTGCGCATGACCTCAGCGCATGTAGTGACCAACACATGCACCATCTCAAGATCAGGTGCTAACTTTGAAATCCACCAATCTTTCCCTAGCATGTTCTACTCTAACCATCCCTGCACTCTTATCTTTCTTGTGCTTCTTACTCAAATGTTCATACAAGTCTAGGTATTCTTCATAATTTTGGTTCTTTTCATAAAAAAAAAATAATATTATGAGGTAATTCATGCCTATAATGATCAGGGGATCCGTATGTATAACATATTCTTCATGGAAATTCACTTCTTCTAGCTTAGCTGCGACCTCAGCCTATGAATCCTCCATGGTAATCATGACCTCTACATCGGCCTCTATCAGATCACCCTTTTCGTGATTATGATCATGATGCTCACCTTTTCCTTGGAATTGTTTTAAACACTAGTCGAGCGTACATCCATATCAATTACATCATGAATCTGATTAATCAACCTACAATTTTCTATATCATGAGTGGTAGACCTACAAATCTTGTAGTAATAGGACATGTTATTCCTTATCATGCATTGCAACAATGGGCACCTACTTGAATCATGATCCAAGTGACAGATCTTGTAGTCTAGCAACATGGTACACACTGATTTACGAGGGCAACTATCCTTGGTATGTCCTTCTACTTCACAATCTGTGCACCAAATACCATTGTATGTCTCATGAGTTAAATTAGCTGATAACTTCTCCAACTATTTTTCCATCGATGCAATTTGAGCCTCCAAAATGGACTAACACTAGTGTCTACACTCCTAATTTCCTCGACACATAGATCTACCTCAAACACCTCACGCGGGTCTATATGAGTCTTGTTCGAGAGTGCCCTTCTGAAAGGTGTGATCAAACCTCAAACTAACCATTAAACATGTTGACTACTATGAATATAATAAGATAACTATGATAGTAGAGTTTTGAATTATGTATCATACTTCCTAACACTTTCAGCCATGCCCTATTTGATGTCCTTCAACACACTAATGCTCTTCTGCTTAAACTTAGGTATATGAAATTCTACCAAGAAAGAATCACACAATGCGGTATAGTCTACACAAGTCTGGTTCATATCATATTTGCTATACCAACTATGTGTGCACCTTGCAAAGTAGTTACAAAATGGATTTCCTTACACTTCGGAGTTATGATCCCTTTCATGCACCATAATATCTCACACATGTGCATGTGCCCAGCTGCATCATCAATCACTCTATATTTTAGGAGATGAAGAGACATCTCTTAATACACTTGTTGGGGTTGGTGCGGACCATGCCCACCAGATCTAGAACTTGTATTACCTCATGTGTTTCCTCCACCCCCAAAACACCTAGATCCATTAGATCTTGAGCCACATGATCCTCCTGATCCCCCTCTTGCAACAAGAAATGGACCATAGGATTTGTTGCCTTATGTCCCAATAGTTGTGCTAAATTGAACTCCCATGGTCTATAAAGTTGTACTACTTCCAGACGTGATACCGACATTTTGTGTTGATGATGCGCTAGAAAATAAACCTCCAACCGAACCTCTAAATAACACAGAAAATGATTTTGTCACCGTAGATGAATAAGCTACCTAATTAACTCCTAAACTTGATTACAAATTAAATCTATCTTTCATCACTCTCTGCCCACACTAACCTTCTTACCAATGAGTTTTGTGGAAGGCTGGAAAACCAAGTGCAAGGGTTAGGTCGATAGGGGATCAAATGCGCACCCACATTCCTTGCATTTTCTATTGGTGCACTCTCATCTAAGGTCAAAGAGGGTTATTTTCCATCCTTACCCAAATAGGGAGTTCAGGATGCTCCGCTACACATCCTTTACATGAGCTTTGAATCCTTTGTGAGCCATCTCTCTCCATAATTCCATTTATTCCGCAACTTCATGTTGTTTCTCTAAATCCCTCTTAGGTGCCTCATTAAACTTGATTCACCTTTCTTCTCTCTACCTTTCTACTACCAGGTATTTCATATTTCACCACACCTACTCCTTCTCTTGCACGTGGTGGGGTTTAGCTAGCCATAGGAAACTATTCCAAATCCAAGGTAATGATCAAGATCTCAATCGCTAAAGGGATACCACGCAAATACAATCCTCTGGGTTCACACAAGAATTGGAACTCAAAGCAACCTCTAGACAGGAATAAGTAGAAATTGCATACTCCAAAATATAGCTATTCAGAACACCACTCCACTAATGATCTACAAAGCACATGTCCAAGTCAGATAAGCATCATGCAAAGCCTAGAATTCTTCCTATGTCCAAATAAGTGTTCGAAACCTCCAATTTCTCTTCGATGTATAAGCAACCAACCACTCATACAACTCTATAGGAAAATGCATAATAATTTCGCATACATCTCATGATACATATTCTATTCAACCCACGCGCGTGCATTAAATTCAATCCCAGTGTTAAATCTATGAGCATACTCTTCCTCTAAATTGTCTAACCACTCTTCAATATTGGCCAAGGTCAACCGGTATGTCTTCATCATACAACATCCTTGCAAACAACTGAAAAAGAGGTTTTGGAAATGGAACCAAAATTTAGTCTTATTATTTCACCAAATAGCCCAAGGCACACCTGGCACATCACCCAAGAAAGACCCGAGTGCTCACCTAAAGCATGCGCAAGGGTATTTTTGGTGCTTAATTTGATCTCGCCACGTTTTTCCTTGAAATTTTTCAGTTTGCGGGATCTATTGTGTTTTTCTGTCTCCCCATATTGATGCATGAAGGATTTGTCCTTCATTTGGTTGCCATGATTAGTCCCTTCCTTTGCTCGGGATCCATTTAAATCTAGAGTTTGTTTTCCGTTCCTTTTTCCATGTGAAAGAATTTGTAACTTGGGTGAAAACTGAGTTTTTTCCTTCCTTCCATTTTCCACGGTCACATTTTATTTTCCTATCAATTTTTATCCCAAATATCTATGGAAACATAGTTTTCTCTTATTGGATACGGCTCGGAGGATCATATTTGGGCCTTATATGATTTCTAAGTTCTCTGTCTTGAAAGAAAGATTCATTTCGGGCACAAATGGTGATTTCCCTCCATTTTACGGTTTGTGGTGTGTTTTCATCGTCAAATTTATATCTCAAAGCATTTATGGAAATGTGGCCCTTTCCAGGTTGGATACGGCTTGGCATAGGGCACTTTGAAAACTCTAAGGCTTGCTTCAACTCAAAAATTGTTCACATGGAGGGTGGTGCTCATCGAAAATTCACTTTTGGTTTGACCTTGGGGTTGCGCCAAGGATACACGTGGAGATTTATGTTGCCTTGCCCAGACTTAGACATTTTTTTCATGCGGTCAATGCAGCTTTGGTGGACCATGGACATGTGGAGGGCCGGTGCTCATTTAAGGATCCACCTCAGGGTCCTACCTTATCAGTTACACCAAGGGGGCACATGGTGAGCCCGCGCTTGTTCAGGGTCTCTACTTTTGGGGACCATCTCAAAGTTACATTGGGGAGACACGTGGAGGCTTCCATCATCTCATCTCTATACTTAAACTTTTCAAAGTAATTTTCTAAGGCTTGGGACACGTGGAGGGACCGCACCTTGTTGGGGACTGAACCCTAAATTTTATTTTAAAGAATCACCAGGAGGACACTTGGAGGCTTCCGCTCACTCTACCCTTGCTTGGACTTTTCAATGGCCAAGGAAAACTATCTCGGACCCTAGACACATGGTGCCTTCTACTGGTCCAACTTTTTAAGCAAACTTTTCTAAACTAAAATACATGGTGAGCTCACACTTTTTTGGGGTCTCCACTTTTGGGGGCCATCTAAAAGTGCACCATTAAAACACATGGAGGATTCCGATGGCTCATTTTTATACTGAGACTTTTCAAAGGCCAAAAGATAATTTTCTCAGGCTCAGGGCACGTGGAATGCCCGCGCTTGTTTGGAAACTTTCCTCTATACCTCACCTTTGTAGTTGTGCCACGGAAACATGTGCATGGCTCTAATATAAAGTTGAGAAGGGGTAAAATCAACGGTTGTGCATTTCACCTGTTTTTCCTCCATTTTTCTCCAAGACCCACTGGAGATGCGAATACGCATGCTTGTTTTTCATCATTTTTAATGAAATTCCTTTTTTTTTTGTCTACAAAGTGTCATTGAATGGATTTGGAACTTAATTGGTGAGTCTAAGAATTGTTAAGGTTGATATTTTGAAATTATAATTGCTTAGGCACTTACAAAATTGTGAATTACCAGAGAAGATGGATGCGGGCAGAGTTACAAAGGAAAGAGAGGGAAAAGGATGAAATGATGGAGGTTGCAGGTGCAAAAGATGAAAAGGTGTTGCCTCGAGAGTGAAAAGGATTACCTATCAAATCCAGCTATACAGAGCCTCTGGAGAATGATTAAAATGGGGATTTCTCACATGACAGAATCAAAATGATTAAAAGGATTGTCAAAAAGGTTATGGCATGGCATCCTAGTCATTAGTCAAGGATCTGAGAAACGTGATCAGTTCATAATTGGTCCACTTGGCAGCTTTTAGATGTGAATTTGTTAAACATCACTTTCTAAGGAAAATTGGTAACAAGCAAAGGTCCCTCGAATATTCTTCTTTTTTGGGGAAAATTTGGGATGAGTGAGCGAGTGAAATGTATAAATGCAATGAGAATACTCTTAAAAATGGTCGGGGTTGAATTCTTAAGAGAAAATTCAAGAGAGACCATCTTCCTAAGAGATCAATCCAAGAAACCTGTTAATTTCTTGTGTTTTAGATTTCAATCACATCATGTTGGTTGTGAGTGTATAGCCTTTGACAAGCTTTGAGACTATTCAAAGAAACTTTCCCCTACAACTGAATGTAATCAATTTCAAGTTAATTTGTGTCAATATTGGATCAATTTGTATCTAATTTGTTCAAAATGTCTGCAAATAGTTTTTCTTATTCTATTGAAATCTTATGTTAAAGTCCCTACGAATCACACAGGATCTTGTCCTTGTGACGATGTTTAGTGGAATTTTCAATTTCATTTCAAGAAGATCTTTCATCCTATGATGAGATAAACAATTTAAAATCACTTCACTGTCATTTGTTGATAAATATTGTTTGTAAGCCTTCGAGTGTATCTTAGGCATGACGAACTAGGGGTTTGATGTTTTATTGAGTATTTATCTTGAGCCTTCATGTTAAATTCTTGGAGATTGTGTGAAAGCATGCAAATCTTGACCTCCATTGATGCACACCTTCTGGTTAAAGGAATAGTTTAGCTATTTTGAAGCTTTTGTCATTTAGCTTTCCAATTTTTGTGAAGTCTCTCAAAGATCTGGTATAATCAATTTTATCCGATTAATCTCCCACCAAAATTATTCAAAAACCATGAATCCATCCTGAACTACCCCTGTTTTCCTTGTGTGTCCACAAATGTATAAATTCTATTGCTAAAATATGCAGAAGCAATCAGGATTCCATAATGTCTTTAATAACCTTAGCCTTGTCTAGGAAATATCACCATTCTTTAGAAGTGACAACTCGTGAGAGTTAAATTGTGGTGCATTGATCATATTTTCTCAGGGTCCCCTTTAAAATTTGTGCAAAGAAGGATATATTCATTCTCCTTCATCGACAGAGGTTAGAAAATAGGTCCTCTCACCTTGGTCAAAAGGCACAAAGCTAAAGCAAAGAAGGATAGATCAAATCCTTAATGAAGGTGATATCCATCTCTCTCGATGCCCAAGTGACAAAGGGCCGATTAGATATCATCCACGACTACAAAATGACATACATTATGATCTATCGTCTCTAAGCTCCATGTCAAATACTGTGATGTTGTTCATCTTGAAAAGGAGAAAAAAATTGGATACCAATAGGTACAAGGTCCCTCTTTTATGACATCTTGTTCAAGGAGTTAGCATGATCATGCAAATATTCCACATCCATTATATCCATTCAAGAATACAACATAACATGAACTAGATCTATAGTTTATCCATATGCAATATTAACTCATACAAGAATCAAGATTAACTTTATCATGCAAGAACCTAGTCATAGTTATGTTAAAAACCAATATCCAACCATAAAGATCCATTATATTAATTATTGTAAAACACAAAATCTTAATACATACATAGTAATGTCACCATAAGTCATGCACGCATATAAACCAATAACATAACTCTATTACAAAAGTATCTCGGGATCCCCTCCAAACCTTACAAATTAATACATATTTATAGGTAGTGGAGACTTTCCCTTCACTACTCATGCACTCTCCAAAAATAGGCTACATGCTAAGAATAGTCATGCGCCCTTACATGATAAATACAAAAGCATGCAAGCTCGCTAATAATAGATTATCTAATAATATAATTACAGTCTAATCTTATTAATAGCTCTAAAACTATGCATGTTGTTTGATCTTCCACTTGTCTGAAATAGCCTTTCCGTGTTTTTCAAGTCTTCTACAAATGTGCTCCACACTCAACATCTATATTTAGCCTCATACTAAAAATGGCTAAGTCATGTTTCCTCACTTTCCCATGCTTGCCCTATTCCATTATCCTTCTACATGCACCTATGTTCCCCGTGTGCGTGTGCTCAATCCTTATGTGCCTTTAGTGCTTAGGCTACCTTTCATCATTCCAACACTCTAGGATCCACAATATCATCTTACACATCCCATGTCTATGGTACAACTCCTCCAAAACTAACTATCACTACTCTCATTCTAATAAGAGGCCTAAAATCAATGAGTCTCTCATGCTACTCGCGTGTACCACTAGTCTCCACTCGGAATGTCCTAAATCAATCTTAACTATCATCTAACCCTATCCGATATAAACCTTTCCCTATAAAATGATCCACTCTCAATAATATAGTGGTCTACCTCCACTTTCCCTAACTCCATGTCATTTTTATCCCATATGCGGGGTTAATTTTTAGACCCCCTCTCAGAAATATTATTATAGAATGGGTGGTGAATCTACCGAAAAGGAAATTTGCATTGTTGGCAAATATAAGAAAGGAGGGTTTCGTGATGGCAGCAAATGGAGGTTTTTTCAAGTCACCAGGAGTCAATGTTTGCATTTATATTTTTTCAAATGACAAATATGAATTGCTGTCAAACAACAACAAAAACATGTTGTTGGATGACAACTACAATTTTTTTCCAAACAACAACATATTGACATATGACAAGTTTGTTGTTGTTGTCTGCTAACACATTTCAGTTGTTATATGACACTTCCAATGTGTTCTCAGACGGTAACTAAGCACGTACTTTTGTTTTCGTTGAGTATCTCACAATTTGATGTCATCATCTAGTAATGCATTTTTCTTGTCATTCAACACTATCAACAAATTTCCATCGTCAACTAAACATGCACTTTTATTTGCAGTCGTTATTTCATGATTTGTTGTTATCATTCAGTAACACATTTCACTTGTTTTCTGGCACTACCAATGCATTCTTGAATTTCAATTAAACACGTGATTTTGTTACAGTCTAGTATAATGAGGTTTTCTATTAAGCTAAAGTGTAATTTTATATACCTAATCTAAATGTAAGATTGCAGTAAATGAATAAAAATTAAGTAAAGACAACAAATACCCAAGAAAATAAGTAGCAAGTAATGAGATCTTGATGTGCAAGGAGAGGGTAAGAAGACTTAGTTGATTCACGGTGAAAGTCTAGACTAGACCAAAGCTCGAGTGGTTGAACAAAGTGGAATAAGCATCACATAGAAGCCCTAAAAATGCATATACGGAGGAGTGGTCTAGACTAGGGTGTCAGAGAGAGACAGGAGCGCCGTGGGCGCCTAGAAATAATTTTGGGTGCACAGGTCTCTGGAAATTCTCAAAAAAACATCCTCACGAGGTTTCACGAGGTATTTCTTTAGTCAAATTCGATCACTCCAAGGTCACACCAAGATCATTGAGGTCGTTGTAAACCTGCAATGAAATATGCACCTGCAAAACCCTCACATAGACATCAAATCCTTAAAAAAAAGATGAAAAATGAGAGGTTAGATTTGTCCTCACCTATCAAAATAGTGAACTTATGGTCGAGCACTTCACTACATATCGGACTCAATGTAGTTCTTTGTGTGTGTGCGAGAATTGTGCCCGGGTTTCTCTTGTGTGTGTCGCACTTAGATAGCAAGCAAGTAGCTCTATGTAGAATGTAGTAAATGTGTGCATGGAATAGAATTAACTTCCCTCCTATGAAGTGTGATGCAGAAAACCAGCCCTTGTGTCCCTTTTGATGAAGCTATATGGATGCAATGAATCTCTTAGATGCCTTGATGGGTGCAACCTTAAGTGGTGATAGCTAAATATTAATGTTTGGTCTTTTATTATGATCACATAACTTTATATTTATATGATCCCTTTGCTTTAATTTGTAATTAACCGCAAAAAGTATGAATACCAAAAATATAAGATGTTCAAACAACTAAAAAGGACCCAAAAAGTGTGAGTAAAGTACAAAAGAGGGGGGGTTCCCATAGGGGACAAGGTGCTGGCGCTAGCATCTCGGGCTAGAAGCTAGTGTCTAGGATGATAAAAATTGGAGTATAAAAAGGAAAACTGAGAAAGTAAGGGTGTAAGACCAAAAGTGGTAACAGAAAGAAAATAAATGTGGCCAAATACATGGGTTAATTAGTACTTTTCTTACTTAGGAATCATATGAATAGTAGTATGCAATCAGGACTAGATAATTACCCAAAGTGCGTGATTTTATGTCTACATTCAACCCCACTTTATGTTGGTGAGTATAAATCTTGGTAACATAAAGTAGATAGATATGCGTACCTGATAACCATGTATATCAATGAAGAAAATAGTTTTGAGGTACTAGACAAAGTGTGGAATGATAAAAATGTGAAGCATGGATCTTAAGGAGGAGAAAGTGCAAAAAAGTGATGAAAATGAACCTATGGCAAAATGAATGTGTAGATGTCATTATGTTCTTGTTTTTGATGTTGATGTGTGTGATGTTGATTTTTTTGATGTTGACTAACACTTCCCATATGGAAAGACCTACAAAATAGAATCTAAACAAGTATTCAAATACACATGTATATGTGTAAAAAGCATATAAAGTAGTATGTAAAATGAAAAGTGTGAAAAAGGAACATGTGTACCTAATCCATGATGAGGAAAGAGTGTAGAAAGGATCCTATAGATGATGTCAACACGCGAGTTTTTTTTGGCGATCTCACGCTAGAGAAATGGAATAAGTTTAAGGAGAATAGTTTGGTGTCATCCTCCAATCCTTTAACTACTCCTATGATGTAGAACACCGGTGCTGAGATGGTTTGTATAAACACATGTGTTAAGGATTTTCTTCCCTCTAAAAGTTGCCAATGTAAATGCATAATGCTAAAGGACTCTCTACCCTGTCAAAAGCTTATGTGACATGCCAAAAATTATGTAATTTCCCCTATTACTGGCATTCAGGGAAGGCCACTATGCTAAGGACCCAAGTCTAATTCTGAGCCATGTCAGAAACTGAAAATTGTTTTGTATCAGTACCATGTTGTGTTGTGTATAATGTTGTATGGGGTGCCTAGTTCACCCAAATGATGCCCCCCTTGTTTGGGGTGCATGTGACATCATTGAAGGGTTATGTGGCCCAAAAGAGAACCGACCGATGTATAGAAACTATGCCCTACATGGGGAAGGAAATGTGCTTGGTATAAACCAAGGCACATGCAAGTAAGTGGCTAGGATATAAATGTTAGTATAATAAATAAAAACATGCATGTGTAAGACGAAATGTAAGCTAAGAAGACAATGTGTAAGCTAAGATGTAATTAAACACACAAGAAGACAATGTAGACCACAAAAAGTGAGTTGTAAACATGGGACACCTCTTATGATTTTGCAAGAAAATCAAGGCCATAATGGCCGCAAGCAATCAAATAATAAGCAAGACATGGGGAAAAGCCCGCAAAAATGACAAGCAAAGGTAAACATTGCATTAAACAACCATGGAAGAAAGTATTCATGCACTACAATTGTTGCACATGAAGCACCTTATTAGTGTACTCGAAAGATAACAAGTATGTAAAAGTGTCTATAATCTGAGAAAATAATTTTCTATGAAACAATAGCTCTGTAATGTACGAAAGTGGATGCCCTTAGGAGTCGTTGTGGGACTAGTACTAGGTACTGCACCAAGCATCTATGTTGCATGTAAAGGGCTTGTAAAATATGTGATCACAAGTAGAAAGGAAAGTGAACGTGCATGTGTGTATGATAGAGATAATGACATACAAGATATCTATCTAGCATATGTAATAAAGTGAACATGTAAAAGAATAAGTAAGCAAGAGTAAAGGCAACCAAGATATAGAGTATGTTATGGATGAGATGGAATGGAATGCAGTATAAATTATAGGAACAGCATGCCCCCCGAGTGGATGTGTATGTATGCAATGAGGTTTATTTATTTATTCCCCCTCAATAGTCAAGAATGAACCGTAAATGAGAGTGTGTCATCAGGAAATGGTTTGAAATGTGTGTAAGAGAGATGTTGATTGTAGGTTGTCATGTGATGTGTAGGATTGAATGTGACATATTAAAATGGATGAGGTGGTAGAATATGTGATGATTTATCCTAAAGTGTATATCACTAAATGTGTGAGTAAGATGTTAAAAAGCATGATGATGTAGCATAAAGCATATATCATGAAATGTATGAGTAAGATGCTAGAAGGCATGATGATTTAGCACAAAGCATATATCACGAAATGTATGAATAAGGTGATGGCTAAAAATGTCGCATAGTGTGATAGAAGGATTTATTGATTGATTTAGTAGCGAAAATGATGTAAGTGTGATGAGGAAGTGAGGTTCAATTTAGAATTATACCCTCAGCAATTGAGTATGAACCATGGGACTAGAGTACGTCGTCGGGTAATGATTACAATGCGTAGAAGTGGATGAGTAAATTTTTAATATGTGTAGTAGATGTGGTGAAGTGATGAGATGGGTTTACTGTGAATGTGTCAAGTGTATGAGAGTGTGTAGTGTATAATGTGCAATGTATGAGGTTCATGTGTATAGTATGCCCTCAACACTCAAGTGTGAACCAAATCACAAGAATGCATCATCCGGGAATGATGATGTGATCCTATGTAAAGATGTATATGTTAATGATGTGAATATGAGACACGTATCGATGCTAGGGGGAAGGAATAAGTGTAATTCCCCTACAAGTATGTGTTGATGAATAAGATGTTCTATGAAAGTAAAGGATGAAGGTCCTCTACCTAATGTTTGTGGTGATGAAGGCATGTGACCATGCTCTAAGAGTGGTGGTATATAAGATAGACATTGTACAAGTGAGTGAAGTCTATATGCATGTGATTGATGAGTATATGGTGGGAACCTTGGTGTAACAAAATGTGTAGGTGATGGAGACCTACAGAAGCAGAATACGGTGGTGATGGACACCTATGTGGAATAAAATGAGGTGGTGACGTGCGTCTAGATGTAGGAACTTTCCTAGCAATATATCTAGATTGATTTACTAGAATAGCATAGCGATGACACCATGAGGTCGAGTGCGAGTAAGTGAGCTAGGAGCATATTGTGCTTTAGGTGCTATAGGTTGTGACGCACTAGATGGACTAGGTGATGCATTGGCAACCGTGAGAGGAGATAGTGATCATGAAGTATATGGAGGCACACCATTGATATAAATGACTTAATTGTTGTGAATGAATTTTAGACACAAATCATTTTGGAGATGATTCACGTTAGGTTCACCAAAATTATTAAGCTAAAGTGTAATTTTATATGCCTAATATGAATACAAGATTGTAGTAAATGAATAACAATTAATTAAAACAATGAATACCCAAGCAACTAAGTAGCAAGTAATGAGACTCTAATGTGCAAGGATAGGGTAAGAAGACTTAGCAGATTCACGGTAAAAGTCTAGAATACACCAAATCTCTAACCAAATGAATAGAGAGAAAGAAACATCACACAAAATCCCTAAAAATGTAGATACGGAGGAGCGAGGTTTGGTGGGGATACGGAGATGGATAGGGGTGCTCGTGGGTGGCCTAGAACTAATTCTAGGCGCCTAGGTGCTGTGGAAATTCTTAGAAAACCTCCTCTAAGGTTTTGTGAGGTGTTTTCCTTTAGTAATATTTGATCACACCAAGATCACCGAGGTTGTTGTAAACTGCAATGAAATATGCACCTATAAAACCCTCACATAAACATCAAATCCTTAAAAAAAGATGCAAAATGAGAGGTTGTATTTTCCTCAACTATCACAATGGTGAGCTTCGATTTGAATGTTACACTACATCTCATACCTAATGTAGTTTTGTGTGTGTTTGTAAATTTTCCCTAGGTTGATCTTGTGTGTGTCATACTTAGATAGCGAGCAAGTAGCTAGATGTATAATGTAGTAAATGTGTGCATGGAATAGAATGAACTTCCCTCCTATGAAGTGTGATGCAGAAAACCAACCCATGTGTCCCTTTTAATGGAGCTAAATGGATGCAATGGAGCTCTTATATGCCTTGATGGATGCAACCTTAGGTGGTGATAGCTAATGCTTAGTACTTGGTCCTTTATTATGATCACATAACTTTATATTTATATGATTCGTTTTCTTGAATTTCGTAATTAACCTCAAAAAGGCTGACTACCAAAAATATAAGATGCTCAAATGGCTAGAAGGGACCTAAAAAGTGTGAGTAAAGTAAAAAGATGACAAAGGACGCCCAAAGGGGACAAAGGTTCGACACTAGCATCTGGCTAGGGAGTGGTGTCCATGATGATAAAAGTCGGAGTATGAAAAGGAAAATCGAGCAAGTAATGGTTTAAGACTAAAAGTGATAAGAGAAAGGAAATAAAGGTGTCCAAAGACATGGGTTAATTAGTAATTTTCTTACTTATGAATCATATGAATAGTAGTATGTAATCGGGACTAGATAATTACCTAAAGTGTGTGATTTTGTGTCTATAGTTTGTTGACATATGGGGGTTTATTTGTGTTTTGAGACGTCTTAACCTATATCACTCTTTGTATTGTCACACGAAGAATCTCTTTGTGTTGTCACTCATTAACATTCCCATGCCACCATGTATTTTGCCTTGACTTGCGGGCCCTGGCCCTTTCCTTGCCTATATATACCCATCCCTATTCATTTTGTCCCATTTTCACTTATAGGTTTCTCAAGGTAGAATTTTTCAAAGCTTCCACCACTATTTCAAACAGTTTGTTCTATGCTAATCGTCCACTTCCACTATTAGCCACATAATTTTTCTATGATCCTCATATATAGGTATCTACCAACACATCTTTTTTAGAATCAAAATATCAAGATTCAAGAATCATGGCACCAAGAAAAAAATTTATCAAAGATACCTCCTATGTTTAACGAAACATATTACATCATGATTCACTCTACAACTCTTTGGAAGACCCACAAATAAGTAGTCAATCCTATTGGATTAGTAACTCAGGGTTCCATGGACTTATTTACATGCCTCAGTATGAGACAAAATACAAGTTGTTAAATAATTTAATACAAATGTATAATAGTTATGATGGCTCTTTAATTGTTGCATTATCATCCCACCCATTTGTCATTAGAGTAACACCTAATGATATTCATCTTCTAATAGGCCTACCCCATCAAAATGCATTGTTTGTATCCACAAAAACCATTCTACTGATGAGAAAAATAAATTTTAGAGTCTCATTATGATCTTTCTGTTGAGGATGAGGTTAATAATCCCTCCAAAAGAGGGATTAACACACAATCAATCAAAGACCCCTTTCTCCTGGCCATAGTGGAATTTTTTTAATCTTGCATCATGTTACAAGTAAGATCAATGAATTTCCTTAATGGGCATTGTATCTTTACCTCCTCCAAACCATTTTCGGTGTCGATTCAAAAGTGGTGTACATTTCTTTCAACAAGGATTCATTCGACCTTGACAAAGCCATTATGAATCCTAGTGTAGTTATTTCTTCTTGTTGTTTTGTTCTTTCTTTCTATTATGAGGGTTTTCATGGACTCAAATCAATAACTATTCCAACTACTCTGCATGAGAAGATGGATAAACATGCAATGCCTCTAGACCGATAGTTGGTGATTATTTTGTTTTAAAAGAATTTTCTTGATTATTTTCAAAAACAAAATCATTTTTAAATCAATTCTTAATATATGTAACTCTATTTTCAATAGGTCAAATCAAGCGAAACAATGGCTCGACCTAAGGCGGGAGTTCTCGCACATAACCTTGTTGGGCCTGAGGGGTCTAGTGACAACGTTCCAATTGATGTCACCATGACCGATGACTCTATGGTTGTCGTCATTGCACCAACAACATAGAGGTAAAACGGGAACCAAATGGATGTGTGGTTCTATGGAATCATCCCATAGCTAGGATAGAACACGTACTTAGGGAAATATAGGTTTTAATTAATCCATAATGCATAATCATTTTAATTTTGATTAAAAAATTTTATAGAATATTGATAATTCAAGTCTTAACAATGACATATGTCATTTTCCTAATGTGCAACCTTGTCCAGCATGTCACCGACTGAGAAACATGGTGTCTCATCAAAGGTGCAGACACTACATACATACTTGAGTAAGAAGAGATTAAGTCTGCACTAGTTCTTCATCCTTAAAGTTATGGTATTAATAAATAGTGATTTAAATTTTATTTATATTATTCTTTCTTTTAGTAATTTATAATTCTATTTTACTGGTTTTCATTGAATTCATATTTTACAGTGTCACCACCCCCTTCCACCCAATGCCACAATCTATTGATTATGGACAACAACATTCTCATTGTAAGAAAACTTTATTGATTTCATTATTTTTAATTTCGTATTTTTTATTGTTTGACTTCGTAAATACAACATATTGATATTGTTAAATTATTGATGCTCGTCGAAATTTTGTAACTTCAATCTCATATTCAACTCGTGGCTACCCCCACTGTTTAGCACTTAAGGAGTATAGAAAACTAACCTCCCCTTGTCTTTTCGTAGGGGAAAGAGGCTAGTGTTCCCTAGAATGATTCGGGGATGCATAATTTTACAACATTAGAGTTCCCCAACTTTTCAATTGGCGGTGTGCAGAGTGCCAGAGGCACTTCTATTTTAAATAATATCGATATGGATGAGGATTATCTCAATTTTGATAGCATTTATGACATTTTAATAGCAAGGAAAGATACCTAAGATCTCACTCAATCTGCACATAAGGAGGTATCAGTGCCACAACAACCATCCTCTTCAGATCCTCCTTCCCCAATTGGGGAGGAAAACTTGGATAATGATGTGAAAATGAAATTTTCAGTAGACATCCTTGTGGCTGATAATGTTATAACCCTTGTGATGGAAAATATTATTCCTAACATTAAGGATCGAAGATATGGGAGATAAGAGCAAAAAATCTAATCAAAGAAATTAATGAAAGATATCATAATTTTGAACAAAAGGGAAAAAATCATTGATTAAAAATGAACCAATGAAGATTGATGTTTTACTTGGTCAAGCAAAATCTGGTAATTCAGTCACCAACATTATTTACAATAATGATAGTGTTTTGACTATAATGCTTAATGATTGGATAATTTAAATTCTAAGGCATAATCTTACTACGGTAAGTGGAATAGAGACAAGAAACCTTTCACTATTGCAAATTCAAAAAAAGACTTAGTCCAGTTGTGGTAAGTACTTGATTTTTGTATATTATAATTTATATTTTTATCATTTATCTGCTTCTAATTATGGGATTTTTAATTTTTGTCCAAATACCAAACATTGAAGATGGAAGTGCAGGTGTTAGATAAGCACTGAAAAAAGTGAGAGAAAGTGTACGCATTACGCATTGCAATTGCTTTCAAAGAAAAACTTGTTTTGTTAAATAAGCAGAACAATACATTACGTAGGATTATAAAGGAGAATGGACTAGATCTAGATATTCTGTTGAAGAAAAAAATGATAAGGATCCTTCTCTCCTTTCAGCAAGAGATGCAGCTAACGAAGATAGACAAAATTTAGAAAATATTAATGCAGCTACAAAAGAATTAATCGAGTCTGGTGTTATAAAAGATAGTTCAAATGTTGTTGATGTAATAGAATATATTCAAGGACAAGGGTCCAAATAAAGTAAAACTATTGATGTAAATCATTTTATTTGTCAAATGAAATTTGAAAACATTATCTTTATGTCAAATTGTCAATCATTTTATTTCTCTCATGCCTGTTGTTAAATGAAAACATTATCTTTTTCAAGCTTGTATAGTTGATGAATAGTAATACATGGATTCTGGAATATAGATTTACATTGTACAATTTAGTTTCAAACATGTATGCACTCAATATTGAAAACTTGGATGTACATGTTGTTGTTGAATCTTGATAGTTGATTCATCATGTATAGATAGATTATAATTACAGAAAACATTATCTCTAGACTGTTATGTTTTTATTAATCCTAATAATCATGATGGGATATATGGATTATAATATCTTTGCAAACACGTGTGCCTATGGATTTGATATTGAGAAATCAAAGATTGAACATACTTTCCTAGTAATGAAATTAAATTTTATTACATCATCCAGTTTGCGTTTGCACAACTATCTACTATTTGTTATTTCCAAACATTATAAAAACATAGAAGCATTTTAAATTTCAAACATTATATACACAATATATGTAAAGAAAAAAAAAGACAAGTCACAATATATATTTCAGAAAATGAATACGTTCAATTTTACTGGAATTTGAAATTACCCTATCCTAAATGGTCCTTCATCACTTATTTTATTTGTTGTAGTTTCTTGTCTGCCAGAGTCCAAGTCAATTTCACCATAATTTGAGACTCCATTAGTTTCTATCGATTAAAAACTCTTCACTCGCATGAGGATTTCAAAGTATCTAATGCTCTTTCATACGGAAATGTTTCAGTCCATATCTTGAAACATACAGTCTCAATAATTTCAAAAAATTTGTCCAATCTGTTACGGAGTTTTGATTTCACAAATGTTAGTGCGTTGAATACCCTTTCATCTTTAATAGACCTAAGAATCATTGTCGGTATGAGTTCATATATTTTGAAGTATTCACTTATAATTTCTCTCATAATGCTCCTCGGGTACAGCTTTCTCCAAAAGAGTGTAATAGATCCCATTTTTGTTGGTTTAGTAATGTGATCGATATTGATCACTAATTGTCATTAAAAAATGTTGTGGCCTGTGATATGAGTAATTTTTGTCCAATATACCATTCGTAGTGCCCACTTCCCTTTGACACCTTTTGATGCTTATTTTGATAATGTTGATTACATTATGGATATTATTGTGCTTTGATTTAGTATGATGTTAGCCATTTGATCATGGATTATTGTGATCTTGATTTGGTTAGGATGCACGGTGATTATTAGAGACATTCATATGTGGATGATGATATACTATTTGACATGGATGTTTTATGGATGTTATTCGGACACGTGATTTTAGATATTATGAGTAGACTTAGAAATGGACATTATATGATGATGACATAGTGTTGATATAAATTGTATGTGATAATGTTAAATTGTCTTGATGTTGTTGTGATTCACATACTTAGATGATTTTGTGATTTTAGTTGTATCATATTGGATGTTCTGATATGGCCATGAGGCCAAATGAGGTATTTATATTTTGCAGGTTAAAAATATCACAACAAAACATCGTGGGGATCGGAGACCAACCACAATGGAATTTTAGGTGAATTCGACAATGTCACCATGGCAACTTGTTTTATTGTATTGTGTTGTTTGTTGTTAGGGATTCCCATGGGGGGATCACCTTTATATGTGACCATGAGTTTGTGTATTTTATTAATGTGGTTAAATTTTATTATTGTTTGTATGTATTTTATTAGTGAAGTGTTCCCTTCTTTTATTTAATTAAATTGTGGAGAATTAATGTGAGAAATCAAATGGTTAAAATTTAAATAAATTAAATTTGGATATGGGAAAATAATAATGGAAGTTGTTGGCTCTTTGTATTAAATATATGTAAGGAATGTGTAAGTTTGTGTAAGAGTGTGTAAGTCAGTTTTTGGAGTATGAAACACTCCAACTCCTTGGAAATTCGAATTTGTCCTTGGGGGCTGTTTTTGGAGGCTTGTGGGACAAGTAAAACTTGTCCCATACCTCTAAATTTAATTTACCAACCATACTTATGGTTGGAGAGGTGATTTTAAATTTTTATAATGAATTTTATTAATCATGTTGCAAGTTTTGATTGCACTCTCTTACATTTTATTTAATTTGCAGTCCTTTGGGGTGTGGGCTTTTTGGAGTGTGCAAGTAAATTGTCATATTTTCACCCACCTCTTTATTGTGCTTGGGAGAATGGAATTTTGTCTTTTGTGTTTAAATTTGAGGATGTGTGATGTGGCATCCTACATGGATCCACATCATCCTCTTCTCTTCCCTCTTCTATAAAATTCAAACTCTTTGTTTGTTTTGGGTTGTTGAATCATTTTGCAAACTTCTTTGGGGGCACATTTTTTTGTGTTTGGAGCTCTTGCTTTGGAAGGAGTTTGGAGAAACTTTGCATGCTTGGAGATTTTGTTTTGGGACTATGTTTTTGGCATTGAAAGCTTGTTGTTGGAAACAAAAGTTACCATGGAGAGGTAGGAGTTTAATCCTTCTTTTATGTTGTTATTTTCTTGTTGTGTTGTGTGAATGGTGCATGTTTTGATTTATTTGTTGGCTGGTTGGGTAGACTGCCATAGGAATGGTGTAGGAGAAGGCTATGGGGAATCCATGTGGGGGGCATAAGGGAATGCCATTGGCATCATAATTTTGTGGAGGGAGTTTGGGTTTGGGATCCACCATGGAAAAGAAATAGCTTGCATTTCTTACTTTGTGGGGGGCATAAGGAAATCTGTGGGGGCATAAGGAAATCTGTGGGGGCATAAGGATATGTGTGGTGAAATTTTATTGGTGGTTTGTTCGGTGGATGCCCAATTCCCATTGGGAGGCATAAGTAGCTTTCCCCATAGACCTTGCTCCTTTGGCTTGCATGATCAAGCCTGAGTCTTGTTTTGATTGTTTTCAAATGCAGTTGTGAACTGTTGTTTTTGTGTGGACTATATTTTATATGAATTATGCATGTTTAAAGAATGTTGTGTGTTGTGGAAGTCAGTTGTTTCCATGGTATGAATTACACCTCTTATTGTATTTTGGTTGGGGCTCGGGAGCTAATGATGAAGGAAGGCTTCTCCTTTCATTTGATGTCTTGGTTGGGTGGAGATCGTTGCCTTTCCCCTTCTTTTGTTGTGATCAAATTGGAAGAAAATGGAAGCTTTCATGTTGTTGTTTTGGAGCAAAGGAAAATGTAGTTTTGACACTCCCTTGTTAAATTTATTTCATTGTAACCTTTCCCACTATGATGTGGATGAAAATTGTAATGTATACTTGTGAAGAAAAGATGTATGTAATTGATTATGAAAGTGTATATTCGAAATGTGGAAGACAATTACATTCTGCTCTGTACATTGGAAAGAAATAAATAGAATGTTGTTATTGATTTCAAACATTGAAATATGTAAAGTATATAATTGGAATTAATAAAGAATTGAAATATCTTCTCTCATATGCATTGTTGGATTGAATTCAATGTTTTATTGTATGGCAAAAGAGTTAACTAAATCTCTAATTAAAAGAAAGAAACATATGTAAGGAAAATACGTAAATTGCTTCTTTGAAATATACAAAATTGAAATCGAGTTGCATTTTGGGTTTAGAATAGTTTTATTTAAGTCATTTAAATGTAATATATTAGTTTAGAAATGAAATGCCACAATTAAATGATAAAATTGATATACATATTTAAAAGAAATGGATCTCTGTTATAAAAATTAATACTGGAAAATAAATTCAACCAAATTTTACAGTTTGGACCTGCACATAATAATCAACTTGAAAATGATATGATTTAGCATGTTAAGACATCAATGAACTCAAATTGACAAAGAAAACTTAAGAAAACAATTTAACCATTGCAAAATCGAACCTAATCCCCTTTCATAGTTGTATTTTTTATCAATTGTCGGAAAAACGTGAATTGAAAATCAAACAAGCAAATCTACCTTCCTAAAAAACTTTAAATCCTTCCTAGAGTAATCCTCCATGTATGTTTGGCATGTTGAGTGAAGAAGGAGATCAAATTGAATCAAATTTGTAAGTTGGAAATTACCAATTTGGTATTTAAAATCCTACATATCGTTTTCACAAAATTTACCACTCAAACTTTACCAAAAAGTAAAATTTATTATTCTGTACAAAGAGGGCATGGAGAGCTTTCCAGAAAGTCTTTGTTTTCCCAAAACCAAGCTTTCTAGCTCAAGTTATGACCCTCTCAAAGTTTTTACGCCTTGAGGGAAAATTTAAGAAAAAAATTCCTAAGATGGGCCGTGGCCCGAAAATTTCCGTCGAAATTATCCTTAGCAAAAAAAAATTAAAAAAATTTCTTAGGAAACATTTTGAACTTTTCTCCACCGCACGCAACCAATCGAGAGGCTACCACATGTCATCATGGGGTAACGATGGAGGCGCGACTTCTTTTTTGCCCTTGGGCCTTTTAAGTTTTGGAAAAAAAAATTCTTTTTCCCCACCAACTCGCGGCCAATCACAGATTGCCACGTGGCAGCATGGGGGTGAAAACGGAGGGCACGGACCCACCCATCAACTTCTCCCTGTTCGCCCTTTGGTGAAATTTTCCAAATCTCCCCGCCGCTCCGCCTATCTCCCTCTCCCTTCTCCCCATGGCGAATGATGGAGCGCCACATGTCCCTAGCGGACCTGTAGACGTGTGGATGCCAATTGGCTTTTCTTCCCCTTTGGAAAAATTTCCATTTAACCTCCGCCACCCCGCCCTTCCCTTGTTCTCCCGTGATGGCTCGGAGCCGACACGTGTCCTTGGTGGCACAATAGAGGCATGGGCGCAAATGGGAATTTTCTCCCACATAAGGAAAAATTTCCAACACCGCCCGCGACCCGCCAACCCAAAAATTGTTCTTCTTCCCCGCTCGACACGTGTCCCCTTGGGGAAAATTTGACCCCTAAGCTCTGTCGGACCATAACTAGAGTTTTACAAGGAGTTAGGAGGACTTCTTTATATCACTGGAAAGGTGAGAAAATTTCCTATCCAATGGGAATGATTTAGGGAAATTTTGAATGCGTTAAGTGTGAGAAAAATAAAGTTGAAGTTCTAAGCTTGTTAGAGAGTGGGTATGGTGATATTTACCCCCATGAACCTAACTGAAACCTCTAACCCTAGAATTTGGACCTTGTGACCTCTGATAATTGTAAGAAAGGAAAATTATGTTGTAGTAGATTAATCTTGTTTCGGAACCTGTTAGTGTCAATTTTTGTCTTGCAACCTGGTTATGGACACTTCTAAGCAAAAAAATATATCCCATAATTTATTCCTAACCATAGGTTGTTTCTTAGGTCTCAAGTGGGTTGTTTTATCGGGCATCACACTTGGTATCGAGAGTAGTGGTTCAAAATCTTGGACCATCGGGCACACTAGAAAACTTGAAACATGAAACTTAAACTTAGACACTTTTAATCTAAAAAACAACTAGTTAGAATTTGTATATTTTAGTAAACATGGAGAATTGAATAAAACTTAGAAAAATGAACTAACTCTCACTTTGGTCTATGCATGAGGCATGACAGACAGTGAGAGAAATGTTCACAAAGACTTGGAATTATCACCACCACCACCACCGGATCAGGGTGTAGCAGCTATCCTACCCCGAGATCTTGTAGACCCTTGGGATGTCAATGTCGCTCTATGCGGAGGACTAGGAGGAGGACATACGGGTAGTCATAACAGATCCCCTTCTATTAAGGGTCGTATCTCCTCGACCCAGTGAGGAGCATAGAGGACAAAACTCCCATGTGGAGTCACCGGAGCGAGAGACACCACCTAGGGGACAGGGTGACTGAGTTCCAGAGCATAAAGAGAGGTCTCGGAGCCCTAGACTTAGGGATGAGCATGCAGAGAGACCTAGAGGCCGTCAAACCACAAGTAGAGATCACATTAGGGAGATCTTGAAGCTTCGGCCCTCACATTACTCGGGTGACACACGGCTAGATTTCGGGTAGAGGCCTAGCTAGTGAGCTTGAGTAGTTGCTTCAAGCTTTTTCCTTGTTCTAGCAACACAAAAACTCGTGTTGTGATCCATCTATTGAGGGATGGAGTAGGAGTATGGTGGAGGACAGAGGAGCAGAAGCTCCATGTAGATTCAGAGACAGTGACCTGGGAGCTATTTGAGGAGAGATTTAAGAGTAGGTATTTGTCACGAAGTTCATACAAAGAGAGGATCGGTGAGTTCCATGACCTCTCGACGGCGTCTCTTTTAGTAGTAGAGTATGAGAGTAGATTTCTGGATCTACTCTAGTATGTTGAGTATATGTAGGATGAGCAAGTGTGGATTCACAGGTTCATCTGGGGCCTGAATTTAGATATTGGAGGTGCAGTGCAGATCCACCGCCTAGAACATTAGCGCAGAGGCCGTCGAGAAGGCCTATATTACAAAAGAGACTTGGGGAAATACCCAGCATGCTAGAGACCAAGTCCGGAGCCGCAAATAGTAGATGTAGGATGGTAGATTGAGGGGCTCAGTACCTCTCCCTTGTGGTGGCGGGGTCGGCACATTCATCCTTTAGGCCACACAGCGTAGCAGAAGCAAAGGCAATCCCACCCACCTCATAGACCTCCACAGAGCTGATGCATAGAGAGGTCAGAGTATGGGGCCTCCTCCTAGGGGTCCCATCAAGACATAGGGTGGACCTAGAGCTTAGTCAGCAGGAGCTCACCAACAGAGACCTCAGCAGACCGCAGTTAGATCATCAGGATCCACACCACAAGCTTCTAGGGCACCTACTAGAGGTGTTACTCATTGGGGAGGATCAAGAGGATGTTTTGGTTGTGGAGTTATTGGACACTTTTGGAGAGATTTCCCACAAAACCCTAACAACAAGGGTAAGACACAAATATTTGAGCTGACTGTTGGAGATATGGGACGCAGCCATAGGATTTGTGTAAAGTGGTTAAGAGAACCCCAGCGAACATCGAGCATAGTCATTGAGACCACATGTAGCATTGGTGGTATTCCTACCTCTGTATTGTTTGATTTTGGTTCTTCTAATTCTTTCATTGCACCATCTTTAGTAGAACGATGCACTGCCGGTGGCGATTAGGCGGGGTTTTAGTTAGGATGTCGAGATGGCTTCTACGGAGCCAAGATCTTTGTAGATTCCTTAGTTAAGGAGTGTGTAGTGGATTTGGGACCTTTCACCACCACCTCATATCTTTGTATTCTTCCCTTGGGCTCATATGGAGTCATTTTGGGTATGGATTGCTTATCGCACACAGGCGAGGATGGATTGTTATCACAAGACTATATCTGTATAGATGATTTGGGAGTTGAGTTGGTGATATCAGGGGTCAAGAGACCCATTTATATTTGCACTATTTCCATTATGTAGCTTAAGTAGTGTGTGCGATGGGGTTGTCGGATGTATGTCGTTACTAGTCGGTGATAGATCTAAGAATGGGTCTAGTGGACCATCGCTAGATGATCATCCCATTTTGAGAGAGTTTGCAGATGTCTTTCTAGGGGAGCTACTAGGGTTACCACCCCCACATGAGATTGATTTTCATATAGATCTAGTTCTGGAGCAGAGCCTATCTCACGAGCACCTTATCAGATGACCACCCTAAAGCTCTGTGAGCTCAAGTTGTAGCTGGAGGGCCTTTTGGAGAAAGGCCTTATCTATCCTAGATTATCCCCTTGGGGTGCACTGTGATCTTTGTGAAGAAGGATGGATCCTTGTGGTTGTGTATTGATTACCACCACTGAATAAGGTAATGACCAAGAATTATTATCCCCTTCCTCGTATTGATGGCTTATTTGATCGGATGAAAGGATCCACTATTTTCTCTAAGATTGATCTTAAGTTAGGCTACCATCACCTAAGGATTTCAAAGGCGTACATTCATAAGACCACCTTCCATATGAGATATGGGCACTATGAGTTCAAAGTGGTGCCTTTTGGTTTGACTAATGAATGGGGTATTCGGGAACTTCTTAGATCGCTTTGTGCTCATGAGTTTAATGAATGGGGTATTCGGGACCTTCTTAGATTGCTTTGTGCTCATCTTCCTAGATGATATCTTGATATACTCACGTACGTATGAGGAGAATGAGTGGCACCTTCACCAAGTTCTTCGGTGTCTTTGGGAGAGCATGACTTTACGGGAACTTGGAGAAGTGTGCATTCTTTCGAGATAGAGTGCAAAGACTTGGGACATATAATTTCGGGGAAGGTATCGCGGTTGATCCTTCCAAGATTAGGGCCATTATGGATTGGCCATCACCCACCTGATGACCGAGGTGCACAGCTTCATAGGATTAGCAAGTTACTACATGATATTTTTTTAGGACTTCTCTCAAATTACGCACCCTATCACTTCCCTTCAGAGGAAAGGGAAGAAGTTTGTTTGGTCGGACAGATGTAAGTAGGCCTTCAGGACACTGAAGGAGTGCCTCACTACAACACCTATTCTTGCAGTGCCGGATCCACAGGGTGAGTTCTTTTTTTACACAGATGCTTCTTTAGCGGGACTTAGAGGTGTGTTGATGCAGGAATCCAGGGTAGTGGATTTTGAGTCTCAAAAACTCAAGGATCATGAGATTAATTATCTAAATCATGATCTTGAGCTTGCAGTAGTTGTGCATGCCTTAGTTCGATGGAGACACTTTCTTCTTTGCAGAAGATTCACACTCAGGACAGATCACTTGAGTCTTCGCCACCTCTTCACACAGCCCAATCTCAACACTCGTCAGTGGCGTTGGATGGAGTTTCTATGTGAGTTTGACATGTAGATAGATCATGTGAAGGGGAACGATAATGTGGTAGTGGATGCTCTCAATAGACAGAGACATGTGACTATGGCCACTTCAGTGAGCACAGATTTGCGGAGTAGGATCCTTCAGAAACTTCCTCTTGATAGCTTCTACATTATAGTACGAGTAGAGATCGAGTCACAGAGACCCCTTGAGAGAAATTTTGATGGTTTTTCCTTAGAGACAGATGGTCTTCTTAGGCACAGAGGCCAGATACATGTTCCCAGAGATGGAATCTTGAGGCAGGACATCTTGGTAGAGGCACATCATGCACCTTATTCAACCCATCCTGGGGTGAAGAAGATGCACGCCACCTTGTGATAGTTATCGATTGGAGAGGAATTCGTGGAGACATGGCCTAGTTTGTGTCATGATGTTTAGAGTGCGGAGATTTAAGGTCGAGCATCGCATCCAACATGCCTTCTTTATTCTCATGCTATACCTAGGAATGGAAGTGGGACACCATTTCCATGGATTTCATTATTGGGATACCAATATCGAGATATCACCACGACGTCATTATGGTCACGGTTGATAAATTGACAAAAGTGGCTCACTTTTCTCCAAGTGAAGACCACTTACACAGCTAGAGTAGTGACACGAGTATATTTGGATGAGATTGTCAAAGTTACACGGATTCCGCAAAAGATCATTTGTGACCTGGATCCTTTGTACACTTCACATTTCTAAACTACCATGCAGTATGCCCTCGAGATGAAAATCAACTTCAGTACAACATATCACCCTAAGATAGATAGACATACTAAGTGGGTGAATAAAATTTTAGAGGACATGCTCAGGATGTATGTGATGGATCAGCGGTCTAAATGGGAGGAGTACATGCACTAGTGGATTTTACCCACAATAATAGTTTTCAGAGTTCCATAGGCATGGCTCCTTTTCAAAACTTGTAAGGTAGAGAATGCAGGACACCTCTTAGTTGGCACAAGTTAGAGGACAGAGTATCTCTTAGACTAGCTCTTCTACAAGACATGGAGCAGCGGTGGTGTCGTTTCGGGAAGATATTGTAGGAGGCACGGGACGGGGGTAAGAAGAAGTATGCAGATCAGCATAGGATCAACCATAGTTTTGATGTGGGCATGAAGGTGTTCCTTCGTGTTAGGCCACACAAGAGCCCTATCCATTATGGAAAAGGTTCTAAGTTAGCTCCTAGATTCGTTGGTCCTTTTGAGATCTTGGAGCGTATCATCCCTTTGGCCTACCATCTAGAATTGTCACCCAGCTTGTCTCGCATACATGATTTTTTTCATGTTTCAGTTCTCAGGAGATATATTACATATCCTTCTCATGTGTTAGATTGGACATCATTACAGGTACAAGATCAGGGGCAGGTGATGGTGGAGCCCGTTCACATCTTAGATCGTAGGACCCTGGGCCTTCGAGGTAAAGAGGTTGATCGGAGTTCAAAAGTGGGACAAATATGATGAGACAAGTAGATACATGGGAGGATGCTACTCCATTACGAGTTCGAGTATCCACATTTGTTCCAATGACTTCCAAGAGGAATTTGAGTCTAAGGGGAGGGGATGTAGTGCCCACTTCCCTTTGACACCTTTTGATGCTTATTTTGATACTGTTGATTACGTTATGGACATTATTATGCTTTGATTTAGTATGATGTTAGCTATTTGATCATGGATTATTGTGATCTTGATTTGGTTATGATGCACGATGATTATTAGAGACACTCATATGTGGATGATGATATACTATTTGACATGGATGTTGTTCAGGCATGTGATTTTGGATATTATGAGTAGACTTAGAAATGGACATTATATGATGATGACATAGTTGTTGATATAAATTATATGTGATAATGTTAAATTGCCTTGATGTTGTTGTGATTCACATACTTAGATGATTTTGTGATTTTATTTGTATCATATTGGATGTTCTAATATGGCCATGAGGCCAAAGGAGGTATTTGTATTTTGCAGGTTAAAAATATCACAATAAAACATCGGGGGATTAGAGACCAACCACAATGGAATTCTAGGTGAATTCGACAAGGTCACCATGGCAACTTGTTTTATTGTGTTGTGTTGTTTGTTGTTAGGGATTCTCATGGGGGATCACCTTTATATGTGACAATGAGTTTGTGTATTTTATTAATGTGGTTAAATTTTATCATTATTTGTATGTATTTTCTTAGTGAAGTGTTCCCTTATTTTATTTAATTAAATTGTGGAGAATTAATGTGAGAAATCATATGGTTAAAATTTAAATAAATTAAATTGGGATATGCGAAAATAATAAAGGAATTTTTTGGCTCTTTGTATTAAATATATGTAAGGGATGTGTAAGTTTGTGTAAGAGTGTGTAAGTCAATTTTTGCGAGTATGAAATACTCCACCTCCTTGGAAATTCGAATTTGTCCTTGGGGTTGTTTTTGGAGGCTTGTGGGACAAGTAAAACTTGTCCCATACCTCTAAATTTAATTTACCAACCATACTTATGGTTGGAGAGGTGATTTTAGAATTTTATAATGAATTTTATTAATCATGTTGCAAGTTTTGATTGCACTCTTACATTTTATTTAATTTGCAGTCCTTTGGGGTGTGGGCTTTTTGGAGTGTGCAAGTAAATTGTCATATTTTCACCCACCTCTTTATTGTGCTTAGGAGAATGGAATTTTGTCTTTTGTGTTTGAATTTGAGGATGTGTGATGTGGCATCCTACATGGATCCACATCATCCTCTTCTCTTCCCTTTTCTATAAATTTCAAATTCTTTGCTTGTTTTGGGTTGTTGAATCATTTTGCAAACCTCTTTGGGGCGCATTTTATTTTTATGTTTGGAGCTCTTGCTTTTGGAAGGATTTTGGAGAAACTTTGCATGCTTGGAGATTTTTGTTTTGGGACTGTGTTTTTGGCATTGAAAGCTTGTTGTTGGAAACAAAAGTTACCATGGAGAGGTAGGAGTTTAATCCTTCTTTTATGATGTTATTTTCTTGTTGTGTTGTGTGAATGGTGCATGTTTTGATTTATTTGTTGGCTAGTTGGGTAGATTGCCATAGGAATGGTGTAGGAGAAGGCTATGGGGAATCCATGTGGGGGCATAAGGAATGCCATTGGCATCATAATTTTGTGGAGGGAGTTTGGGTTTGGGATCCACCATGGAAAAGAAATAGCTTGCATTTCTTACTTTGTGGGGGCATAAGGAAATATGTGGGGGCATAAAGAGGGATTGTGGGGGGCATTAGGATATGTGTGGTGAAATTTTATTGGCGGTTTAATCTGGTTGATGCCCAATTCCCATTGGGAGGCATAAGTATCTTTCCCCATAGACCTTGCTCCTTTAGCTTGCATGATCAAGCCTGAGTCTTGTTTTGATTGTTTTCTAATGCAGTTGTGAACTCTTTTTTTTGTGTGGATTGTATTTTATATGATTTATGCATGTTGAAAGAATGTTGTGTGTTGTGGAAGCCAGTTGTTGCCATGGGTTGAATTACACCTCTTATTGTATTTTGGTTGGGGCTCGTAGCCAATGATGAAGGAAGGCTTCTCCTTTCATTGGATGTCTTGGTTGGGTGGAGAGTGTTGCCTTTCCCCCTCTTTGTTGTGATCAAATTGGAAGAAAAAGGAAGCTTGCATGTTGTTGTTTTGGAGTAAAGGAAAATGTAGTTTTGATACAGTCCCTTGTGAAATTTATTTCATTGTAACCTTTCCCAATATGATGTGGATGAAAATTGTAATGTATACTTGTGAAGAAAAGATGTATGTAATTGATTATGAAAGTGTATATTCAAAATGTGGAAGACAATTACATTCTGCTTTGTACATTGGAAAGAAATAAATAGAATTTTTTTATTGCTTTCAAACATTGAAATATGTAAAGTATATAATTAGAATTAATAAAGAATTGAAAGACCTTCTCTCATTTGCATCGTTGGTTTGAATTCAATGTTTCATTGTATGGCAAAAGAGTTAATTAAATCTCTGATTGAAAGAAAGAAACGTATGTAAGGAAAATACAGTAAATTACCTCTTTGGAAATATACAAAATTGAAATCAGAGTTGCATTTTGGGTTTAGAATAGTTTGATTTAAGTCATTTAAATGTAATGGATTAGTTTAGAAATGAAATGCCACACTTGAATGATAAAATTGATATACATATTTAAAAGAAATGGATCTCTATTATAAAAATTAATACTGGCAAATAAATTCAATCAAATTGTACAGTTTGGACCTGCACATAATAATCAACTTGAAAATGATATGATTTAGCATGTTAAGACATCAATGAACTCAAATTGACAAAGAAAACTTAAGAAAACAATTTAAACATTGCAAAATCAAACCCAATCCCCTTTCACAGTCGTTTTTCTGTCAATTGTCGGAAAAACATGAATTGAAAATCAAACAAGCAAATATACCTTCCTAAAACACTTTAAATCCTTCCTAGAGTAATCCTCCATGTCTGTTTGGCATGTTGAGTGAAGAAGGAGATCAAATTGAATCAAATTTATAAGTTGGAAATTACCAGTTTGCTATTTAAAATCCTACATATTGTTTTCACAAAATTTACCCCTCAAAATTTATCAAAATGTAAAATTTATGATTCTGTTCAAAGAGGGCATCAAGAGATTTCCAAAAAGTCTTTGTTTACCCAAAATTGAGCTTTTAGCTCAAGTTATGACCCTCTGAAGTTTCCCTGCCTTGGCGGGAAAATTTGGGAAAATTTTCCCTAGCAGGCCCATGGCCCAAAAATTTCCCGTCAAAATTATCCTTAGAAAAAAAAATTGAAAAATTTGCTTGGGAAAAAATTTGAACTTTTCTCTCTTTGGCTTGCAGCCTGACAATCGAGGCTGCCACCTGTCATCACGGGGCAATGGTGGAGGTGCGACTTCTTTTTCACCCTTGGGCCTTTTTAATTTTTGGGAAAATTTATCTTTTTCCCCTCTAGCCCACGGCCAATCATAGGCTACCACGTGGCAAAGCATGGGGGTGAAAGTAAAGGGCGCGGATCCGCGCGTCAACTTCAACTTGTTCCCTCCCTTTGGTGAAATTTGCCAAATCTCCCCACCGCTCTACCTATCTCCCTCTCCCTTCTCCCCACAATGAATGATGGAGCACCACATGTCCCTGGTGGACCCAGCGGGCGCGTTGATGCCCATTGGCTTTTCTTCCCCTTGAGTGAAATTTTCATTTAACCTCCGCCGCCCCACCCTTCCCTCCTCCCGACAATGGCTCGGAGCCCGACACGTGTCCCAAGAACACGGTGGAGGGGTGGCCCCAAATGGAAATTTTCTCCCGCACAAGGAAAATTTTCCAACACCGCCCGCGACCCGCCAACCCAAAATTTGTTCTTCTTCCCCACTCGACACGTGTCCCCTTGGGGGAAAATTTGACCCCTAAGCTCCACGGACCATAACTAGAGTTTTACAAGGAGTTAGAAGGACTTCTTTATATCACTGAAAAGGTGAGAAAATTTCCTATCCAATGGGAATTATTTAAGGAAACTTTGAGTGCATTAAGTGTGATAAAAATTAAGTTGAAGTTATGAGCCTGTTAGAGAGTGGGTATGGTGATATTTACCCCCGAACCTAAGCTAATGAAACCTCTAACCCTAAAATTTGGACCTTGTGACATCTGATAATTATAATAAAGGAAAAGTAGGTTGTAGTAGATTAATCTTGTTCTAGAACTTGTTAGTGTCAATTGTTGTCTTATAACCTGGTTATGGACACTTCTAAACAAAAAAATCCCATAATTTTTTCTTGACTAACCCTAAGTTATTTCTTGGGTCTCAAGTGGGTTGTTTTAACGGGAATTACACTATTCAATTCCCCTCCATTAACATCGAATATTTGCAAAACGGGTTCATAAGTGTAGACATGTATTTCATGAAGAGTTGAGCTCTTTATTCTTCACCAATCATCGGATTCCAGAAATTGGGATTTACAACTCCCATGGCCTCAAGCATATCACTAATTTTAAAATGCTCTTTGATCTCAAATGATAATGTTTCAGATATCTTCACCATTTTTTCCATGTATCGGAAGTTTCAACATCGAATAGAAGGCTTGTGTCTGGTACTTCCTTAATTTCATAACCTATTACATAAGGATCTCTATGGAAAGTGTGCATTGGAATATTTTTCCCATCAACTAAGATACAAATATGACCATTGATATTGAACTTAAAATAGTTGTTGGGATCTTTTGTATCTGTCAAAACCTTCTAACTACTAAAAATTGGCTTCTAAAACCAGTCTTGGGTGGAATATAAGGTATCCAAAATCATACATACTTGTTTCCTTAATTTTATAAAATCAACAATGTATATAGATCTTTCTTGAGCTTGTTTCACCAAGCTATTTATTTCCTTCAACATTGGAAAAATACTACATAAATTTAATAATGTCTCCAAATCTGTCAAGTGATGCAAAGCAAATCTTTATCCTTGTCAACTTCTCTACAATTCTTGAACATATACCCTTTTAATGACTTGTATTCCTCAAAAATTCTACAGTGGATCATATAATGATATTCATCTTGTGTCAACATCTTTCAAAGAATGTTTTACCATTTGTTATTCCAACAGAAAATCTTTGAAACTCCAAAAATATTTTAGGATTGTTTGACATGTATGAATGCAAGTCATGTATAATCTCTTCCACTTTAGCAACATTTTCAAAATTACTTACAATCTTGTAAGCGAGATTCATTATGTGAGCCATGCAGTGTATAGGTATCATGTACGAGGCAATGGTTGTTAGAGGTGAATACAAAGCCCAGTTTTGTGACCTTGCATGACAACTACCCCATCAACTCCTACACAAATCAGCTTTGTAGAGATTGAATGATCGTCCATACCAGCTATTTATTTTTTATTTTTAATAACAAGTTTGCAGAGGTTCTCATAATTGCATTTCTCCATCATTTTGTGCATGGATAGTAGATGATTTTCCCTCAAATGGTTATTAAACTGAAAGTGTATACATCCATACAAACCCACGAGGTATTGTCTACTGTTGTGACCTCATAAATTGATAATGCAATAAAATTCACATTTTGTACCTTCTCTCTCACATCAGTGATTTCAATTCTTACCATACACTTTGCCATTTCCCATGCACTTGTATCGACCAATGTGTTGTTGGAATGTTTAGAAACCCATTACATTGAAATAATATCTTATAATCAATGAGATCTAAAATTGGTCTACCCTTTTTTAAAATGTGAAATATTGTTCGAATTGTATAAGTTTTGCTTGAAGACTTGCATCAGTAGCTTTTACAAATTTATCCTTTATTGTTCCACCTTTCTCAACAAGGTCTTGAAGATGTTTATGATGATTGTCATATTCTGTTGCATATCTCATATGTAAACAATCTTCCTCGGTTTTCCATCTAGTTGTTTTTATTATTGTTCCATCATCTTTCCTTTTAGACTCATACTTTCCCACAATGTTTATGTATTGTGTCCAACTTCAACCGCATTTTTGGTATTTGTCTATTTTCCAGCTACATATAGTACATCTACATTCTATAGGTGTATTGGTATTGTTTTTCGGATCAATGAATGGATATTTAGTTGACCATTCAAATTTATAAGTCCTTCCTAAAGTCCACTTCCCACTCTTACATTTCTAATGTGTGTTTTTGGAATGTTTATCTGAAGTTTGAGTTGGATGGAAATTGGGATTATTAGTACTATCAATGTGAATTGAATTACTCGCTAATTGGTAATTTCATCTGGAGTATGGTCATTGCTAGGGTTTTCTACATTTGAAAGAAATTGGGTTGTTTATTGCATCCTTAAGTAAATCAACATATAAAGTAACATTAACATCATAAGAGTCGAAATTACCTCTTAGCACTGGTGTTATTGTAGGCTGATTGAAATATTTTGAAATGTCCATGTCGCATTTTCTTTTTCCTTGAGTTCTTTTCTCATTTACAACAAGGGCCATCATATGGGTGATTTTGAAGTCTGCACATGTGACAAAAATATAGAAGTTTCAAATAAGATCTATAAAAAAATAAATGCAAGACATTGTGAAAAATAAAGATTATGCTACATGATAAAATGGTAACATGGGTTAGGCTATCGAATAGGGTTATGCAAACATGATATTGAATCACGGCATAGCTGCATTCTTGCTTACTTCTAAATGGAAAAACAAATTTATGTTTCCATCCGGTAACACAAATTTATGTTGTCGGCAACACAAATTTATGTTGTCATCCAAAGAACACAAATTTATGTTACCATTCAATAACATATATTAATGTCATACGAAAATACCTATTCACCTTGTGGGACGACATCATGTATTTAGATTATCATCTAGTAACACTTTTACAAAATAATCCTTGACATGCTAACAATTTGAAATTTTCACTTACCTCTTTTGCTTATTCCTCGGATTTTTCCTTATACTTTCACTTTTTCACGAGAATTATTTGCTTTTACCTTCAACTTCAACTACAGATCTCAAAATTAACAAATTTTGAAATTATATTGTATTACTATATTATGGCAAATTAATCCTATATATAATGGTATATTATAACATGAAGGCAAATATACTAACATTGGTCACCCTTAGTGGAAACACTAAGGAAAATTTATGGTCAAATTTATTTAGGACCCCGTTAAATTTCAAAGAACACGTTCTTATCGTACGGTAGTAAAAATTCACCAATTTCAAAATTCAAAAATCTTAATATTCACCCCTAAAATGAACACGCACATTTGTATCGTTTGTAGGGCATCCATGTGATCATGTGTAGTTTTAAATCATCAAGAACACGTATATAAAACTCCATATCCCTTTGGTGACCTCTGTGTCAGTGCCCACAATCTCCCATCCAAAATCTTATGGCTCCTTAGGATGTCTATCTCTCATAATACCTAGCGGCCGACCCATGGCGATGTGGTCCCATACCCAAATTTGTAATAAAATAGTTGGACCCGGTGTTCCTCATACTCATATGTGTTATCAATTGCATGTCTCTATATATGTGTGCTAGAATACAACGCCCCCATGCAAATATTGACATTGAATCCAACTCTTCTACCACACCGATCAATCTAAGTGAAATTGACTCCCGGTTTATTAGGAAACAAGTATTCATTGATAAGAGCCATAATATATATCGTAATCACGTCAATATGTCATCCTCCATACATTTATATAAGTGCACTGTCATACCCCCTCCTGTGAATATCCTCTACTCCGAACAATAGATGTGAGCCCGGATCGATCCATAATCCTCTCCCAATAAATCAAGTATGGCCTACATCGGTAATCGTAGTAAACAATATACATCCTTTAAAGTAATTGACGTCTCTCCCACGGGTAGTCTAAACATCTAATTCTCACTATGTCATCACGCGACCAATGCAAATCAACAAACGGTGATCCTATCTAATATCTAGCATTTAAGAAATGTATGATAAACTTGTTTCCTCTAACATCACACACAAACCCCTTCGCTCTTCTAAAGTCGTTTATCTCTCAAATGATCATTGTCGTCCACAACGCTTCCGAATATCCGGGGCATATAATCTCTATTGTAAACACCAAACAACATTGTTAGTCCCTTAAAAAATTATTCCACATCTCATTTTATCTTCTAAATCTACTTCATTTCCTCCGGTTCACGTTAGCGCACTTATAGTGACGCTAGCACACATTATTCAATGATAATGCATTACATTTGCATGTTAGTGCATCGAGCACTACATTAACACATCTTACATGCTAGTGTGTTCATCAATACACTAACGCGAACAAATTAACGCAAGTGCATCCAATGCTACCCTAGCGCACTTTGTGGGCAATGTTAGCACAACCAATTACATGAGCTAACGTTATTTTTCATTTTTCCTCTACAAGTAACAAGAAATCAATGCATCCAAAAGCTTAGTTTTTTTTTTGTACTTACCGCACCAACGTCATCGGGGCTGCTTGAACTCTTGAATGTAATTCGTGCAATGCACTCGAGGGGGATAATGAATCATTTCTCTCACAATCCAGAGCACAAAAGATTTAATAGCATAAATTACCAATAATTTTTGTTATTATTTCATAATAACACTTTACGGAGGGGCAAATGTAAACACCCTAAAATATTGCATCGTGCATTATAAACCTTCAAAATCACCTCATAATTACTTTTGATGAGACTATGACCGCTTTTGACCACTTTCGATATATTTCGCTATTTTATGACATTTAATGGAATTCTATGAAATTGTCCTTAATCATTCCTATCATTCATACATGGTCACGAATTATTAAATATTCGCACTTTAGACCCTATTACATTCATATCCTATTCTTAGGATTAATTAATTAATATTATTACTCTTATTATTCATCCCTATCCCATTAGTTAATTTTATTAGCTAATTTTAATATCAAAATAATTAAATAAATCCTACATTATCCATTTACACTTCACCTCTTATCCAATTAATTAATTTCACTTTACTAGTCAACATCTCAAGTTAACTAGAGCCGAGAAATCAAATAAATATTAAATCATTAAATATGTGCAAAGGAAAAATTTAGATTAAATCAAATCATGCATTTGAATTAGCTAAACATATCTCTCATAAAGCATGGCATTCTAAAATTAAAGCAAATCAATGCAAAAGCTAAAACTCGTGTCACTTTTTTGGGTGAATAAAACAAAAGACATGCAATTAATATTTAATGATAAATATACAAAAGCATGTGCAACCTTTGCCAACTCAAAAATAACTTAAATCAATGGTTCAACTCCTCAATTAGATTGAAAATTCAATTAAACAATTCAATCTTACTTTAGTTAACTTTCAATCACACAAAATAACCACACAAATCAAGGATTTGGGATTCTCTTTCCCTCATCTATAAATAATCACTCATTCTTCTCCAATTATCATCTTTAGAAGCTTTGAGAATTGCATTATCATTGTGTTGAATTATCATTCAATTCTACACTTCGTTAAGCTATTCAATTGATCATGAATCAACAATCAAATCAGTCATTCAATTGCTTTGCTCGTAGCTGAAATCTACTTCCATTCGGAACACCTTTGGAGCATCCACAAACAAATTTGATCAAGAGATTCAAAAAGCTTGGTGCTTCATTCCAAGCTTCAGCAATCTCATCCGAGGTTGCAAAGAGATATGAAGGAAGAACCAATTTGCTTTTATTTGCTTTGTTTCTTTTGTTATATAGTTTTTCTTTGTATACAACGGGAAAAAGTCTGGGGCATCTCCAAGACAACTATCATAGCAATTGGAAGCCCTAAACCACATCGTGTATAGAAACAAGAAGTGCAAATCTTCACCTACATACGGGAATTAAGTGGGAAAAGAACAAAAATAAATGGTTTGCTAGAAAGGGATTTAATTACACATTTTCACCAATAGTATAAATTTGAACATAGCATAGCCCATGAAAGGTCATCACAAAACACCATTCCCAAAGAGAAAAGGCTTTCTAGAAAGCACATTATATCAATTGAAATTTGAAAACAAAAAGTTTGTTGTGTAATAGAAAGCTTCCCAAAATCACTTCGTATTGTCTTCTTTAACCACAAATTATTGGAGAAAAGCAAGTTTATCCATTAGAAATGGTCATCTAAAGAATCAAAACATGTGATGCAACCTAGCATGCATTCTTCGGTGAAGCCACATAGCATTGACAATACCATGATAAACGTTAAAACTAGCAATAGTACGTGAAGTGTACGATGGAAATGCCGAAAGGGATGAAGCGAAGAATTGCAAATTGAGAAAGCGAAAAGAGGGAGAAGATGAGGAGCGATTGAAAAGGGGTTTGAGGGAGGGGAATGGCAGCGTGTTCCATTATTTTGTCTATATTTGCAAAAGACGAAAGTAACAAATTACTCCACATAATAACCTAGTGCTCTTACATATATGTTGCCCAATGCGTAATCATGCCTATAGCCAATCTTTGGAGCTCAATTCAAAAGCTTCAAATACTTTTAACCACAATAATACATAATTCATGGTAGAAACATTTTCTACAAACCACTTATGAGACAATATTTTAAAACATGAAACAACTTATAAGCATTCAAATACACAAAATCGTGCCATAAATGAAATTTGATATCGTTACATAATGTTGATATACCCAATAGATGAAGAGCACAGGCACCCTCTGTAACAAATACATTCTTGGTTTTACTTCCACAAAGCTGTGGAGTAAAACTTAGCAACCTATTTTACAAGCTCTAACCAAAGCTGTAAACCAAAAAAAAATATCTTGTCAATTTTGTCAGCATATTGCACATGACAGTTGATTTCTACAGGAGCAACATACAATTGCTTTACTCAAACAGAAATTGCTGCTAAGTACCGCCTCAACTTCTCCATGAAAGAAACAAATTTCAAGCTTAAAAATAAGATCTGCTAATGGTAATTAAAAAAGTAAAACGTAACCATTAGACAAGAAATCAAACATGCAATGGTTTATTAGAACCAAGTATCGGTTGATTTTGAAAGGATGAAAACTCACATGGCTGTGTCATGGCCTATTTCTGCTTAAAATTAAAAAATGATTACTTGGTTCAGCAATGTTGCTTTTGTTATTTGAATTCGGGAGAAGAAAAAGAAAATGCAAAAAAAAGTTTTGGGTTCTAAACTGAAATAAATTTACCAGTCCATTCCAAAAAAAAAGGAAAAACAGGAAAACTAATGGATATCAATCGTCGCTTAAATCCTTAACAAAACCAAACTTTACAGGTCCAAAGAAATCATCAGTATTGCAAAATGCTTCCGAGATAACTGAAACGACTGACACTGTTTCAAAGGTTTCTCACTTTGGTTTACAACCATGTTTCAGATATATGTTCTGTATACATGCTTATTAAACCCATTAATCCTAATATTTGACTTGAAATAGGTTATCCCAAAGAAATGGCTCCAAACGAATCATAAATACATTGGAATATTAAAAATTAATTTGCCTCAACAAGAAAATAAAAATTAGAAAACAATTATTTCAAATCATTAAACTTATGAGTGAATTAAAGTTAGAATTGATTTACAAAATACACGATGAAAATAACTTGTAACCTTTTGATTGAGTAAATAATTGTTGAATGATTTTTTAATTTTTATTTCTAACATTAACAATCAAAATAATGTTGAATCTACATATTATTGTCTTATATATCTAAGAAGCCTAACAAAAAATTAAATATTATCAAATTGAAATCTGAAAAGACTATTAACACCAAGCCAAGTCTTATCGGGTCTTTCAAATGCTCATTACAAGGATGACAATAAAGACTCAGACCATCTTTCCACCTCCTTAAGCAACCTCTAGACCACCTTAGTGGGGTTTCAAGACCCAGCGTAACTTGATTTCACTGCTCTATCAAATTCATCTAGTTGTTTCCAAAGAAACAATAAATGATCATACAATCAATACTGCATTCAAAATTACAATTTTATGCACTTAAATGTTTTGAGTAACTAAGACAATTCCCATAACAATAGCCAAAGCTAAATACCAAACACAATTGCCAAGACAAACAACAAGCACTCCATACATAGTCCTATTAAGAAAAGTCTCAAGAGGATTCAACTCTGCTGGCTCAAGTTGTTCTGTTGCATGTGATGTATCTGATCGAAGCAAAAAATTATGGGAAAAGGAGTTCTACATTAAAAATAGTGTGTAAACTAAAGTAAGATGGAAAATTGAACAAAAAGGCACTCCCACTCTGCCTTGTGATTGTACAAGGCCAGTAACAGAGAGGACAACTGATATTTCTAGAAATTTAGGATACATCAGAAACTCTAAGATAGACTTCTTAAGAAAGTGATGGGATGTGGGGAATCTGAAAAATGGTAATGAAAACTACAAGAAACACTTTAATTGAATTTGGCTATAAAAATCCCATCTAGCCCTGTGCGAATAATTTACAGAATCATAGGGAATCCTAGGAAAAAATTAATTTACCCATTAGGAAATGATATAACAACTGAGAACATAAGTCATAAGCCATAGGAAATCATGTGTCAAATTATGTTGTAAAAAAATGGATTTCATACTTGGGAGTTCAAGAGTAGAACAGGAGAATCCAACAGAGTAGTAGGGTTGAGACCAGGTGGAATTGTCAAATAAGGAGATATAACTCCACTGGGCGATGAAAGAGTAGACACAGACTTAAACCGGGCGATATTCAATCTGGGTGCATTAAACCCTCCTCTGGCAGCCAATCTCTCTGACAGGCCCCCCTAGACGGCGGTTTTTGTGCCTGTCCGAAACTGCCCAAGGCCGATCCAAAATTAGTAGTAGCCACACTAATAGTAGCAATAATACCACCCGAAACATTAAATGGGTCCACCTTATCAATGCTCTTGTTTCTGCAATTAAGGCTTGTGGGCGATGAGGGCTTCAATTTCTGTTCCTGGATCAATGAGGAATCCATTGACAGAAGTTGTGACAATGGGCGAGAATTAAAGTCCTCGGCCATCAGAGCTGAAAACAACGTTGTGGGGCTGTGAATAGGCCCCCAATCAAAAACCCCATCTTGTTATTATCATCACTCCCTGCCATTTCCCTGCAATTTCAGCCCTTCACATAATTATCAAACACGAGGAACAAAATTGGTTGTCAAATGGGTGGTAATGGGTCTCAAATGGGTGTGAATAGGTTTTCTTGAATTCAATTTGTCTACGATCCTATAGTCACCAGTTGCACAAATACATGATTTTTAATGTGTATGTGCAACGATGGATGCTCCAAGCCCCATATAAATCTGAAATGGGTGCCTGGGAATCCAAAATGGGTGGCTCTAAAAACAAAATGTGAAGCCTCCAAACGTGTCTGAACGAGGATTAGCGCTCATAATGGATGTGGTATCGTCCTCACCCAATGTTGGGCGGGCTCAATGACGTATAAACAATGTATATCCCTCCCTCCATGTTTGCAGGGGTGGGATTGCAAGTATTCCATCCTGCAATATAACAAGATCAATCTGAGAAAACCAGAGACCCATTTGATGCACTTCCCCAGTGTAGTGCTACCCTACCCTCTTTATCCCACAAAAGTAATATTTTTACCCTCAAAACACCAAATCTAAAAAACTGAAACACATGAACATGGGAAAAGGAAAATTAGTGTAAACTGAGAAAGAAAGAAACCGCGGCAACAAAGATGGTATGGCTAGAAGCATCATAGAGAACAAAGGTGAAAGTGCCAAAGAAATCTTTGAGCACTTGATCGGTCGGGTAAGGGCTCCTGTCATGCAAAGCCTTGTAAGCCTCGATGACCACCATGTCCTCCTTGGCATTCATGCAGAGGCCATATTGGCATCTGAGCACCGCCAAATTGTCCAGACACCCCACAAAGATGCAGATTATATCGTCCAGCGAAGCCAGGCATCTGGGCTTCACAAGGCTCTAGTTTTGGTGAGAACAGGCCATGGTGCCCACTTCCCCAACTTTCAAACACACCGCCTCCAGCCTCGATACAACAAACTCGATCATCTTCTTACCGATGAGCACAAGCAGGGCATTTCATCGACAGCGAACACATACACGAGGTTTTGTCCATCCAAAAACAAAACAAAATCAAACCCTAGTTGGTTCGCACCTGTGCCACGTGCATTGTAACCTTCGTAGCATGATTTTCGAGGCAAGCGAGAGCGTTTGATTTCAATGTATTCTCTCTACTAATCTTGGTCGTCTGATTTTTATGGATGTCAGAATGAGCAGGTTGCACTTCACTTCAAAAACGCCTTCGGCATAATTACTGGGACTTAGTACGTAGAAATGGGCAACAATAAGTTGATCGTCATGTTGGTGGACGGCGGGACAAGTAATAGTGAAAAAAATTTTAAAAAGCTGAAAGTCACTGACAATGACCAATAACAAAACTAATATGTTGGGTTGGTAAAGTGCCAGAATTTACACCCTAGAATTTGTTATAATTATAATTTAGCAAAGAATTAGAAAACCAAGTCAATACAATATTCTTTATCTATATAAATAGAGGTAATAAAAAAGTAGCTACAAAATAAAGAACTAAAAACTTAGTAAAAATAAGTACATAATAAAGAACTAAAAAATCAAGGTAATTTAATACTCTTTATCTATATACATAGGGGTGGTAAGAAAATAGTTAAAATGTCTCAAAAATAAGAAGTCAAGGGAAAAACGATGCAAAAGTAGCTACAAAATAATGAACTAAAAATCAAGGCAATACAATACTCTTTATCTTTATACGTAAGGGTAGTGAGTAAACAGATACAATATCTCAAAAAATAAGAGGTCAAGAAATCAAGAAACGAAGCAATACTGTGTCTATGACGATAGAGGTGATATTAAAGGCTCTAGTGTCTGCAAAATAAGAAAATATAACCAAGCCAAAGTAGAACTCTCCTCTATACAAGTGAATAATAAAAACAGAACTTTTTGGGACCCTCATATTCTCAATCACTTATGAATTTTGTTTCACGTGGAGCACTTTTAAGACTATCCAAATGCTTTGATAAAGGAAATTATCTCGAGGGGGATTAATAGAGATTTATGTCCACAAGACCGGGACAATCTATGGGACCATGTGAACAAGTATGGCCAAATGAGTGAGAAGCCGTCAAAAACAAAAGGAAAGCTGCATACAATTGAGTCTAAGTTTAAATCATGTGCTTTTGGTTTATTTTTGGAGGTTCATTGTGCATTTTGATCAAAATTTGTATATTGTTTTCAATGCTTTCTTCTTTGAATATATTAGACATAGATACTCTCTGTAAACTATCCAAATAACTAGCTTAAATGTTGTCATATGTGAAGCATTATATGATATAGCTCTATTTTGTTTCAACCACATCCAACATGAAGAAAAAGCATATATTTTCTCTTCCCACCTTTTTTAGGGTCTTCCATCTACGTGCCTCGCATTAAGACGGTGTGATCCGACCCTTGGTTGAGCTATAAACATCTTCACTTTCCATTTGATTTTTACCCCTATACGAGGGTTTTGTATCATGCTAATAAGTGGAGTTAAACTCGGTCATGTGATATTGCTTTTTTCTCTTGAGTTTTTTTACCATGAGTAATCTAAATCTTTCCTTCGCATATATCTCTCATTTGGAGTGGTTAAAGTTTCATGTAGATGGATGCCCCACTTATTCATCCATATCCTTATTTTTTTCATCCTTGTCCTCTTTGTTTAGTTCGCCTATTCTCTCATTTCCTACCTTTGGCCACCCATCCTCCCCCATGTTTTTTTTTTATATATATAAATAGCCTAAGACATATCATAGCTAATGCATCTAGTAGAAAAGTAAAAGGATCTCATATGGGACCGGTATTTTATGACATACCTTAATGTTATACATTCAATTGGGACAAGCCCTAATTTATAAGCATTCAATCGCAAACTATCATCTCAAATATATAGTAAGGGTTGTTATTAGAAGAATTAATAGCTTGAAACTACTTGTTAAAGTGAAATCCTTACTACCCCAAGTTCAATATTCCTCTTTTGTACGTCTTGTAATTACTTCTATGACTCTAAAATCCTCATTCAAAAAAGCAATCCCACAATTGATAGGATTGGTCCTTAGAAAACATATGAACACTAATATACCATGATCTTGATTCCAAAAGGTGTGACTCTATAATGGAAGTGGCCCTTGTACTAACAAAATGGTTGATTGGTTAGGAGATGAATATATTTATATGCTCGACATTTCCCCCTCCCCCTATGTGCCTTGATAATCTCAAACCTCATCAATGCATCTTAGAGTTGCTTCTACAACTCTAAAATCCTCATTAATTCATAGTGTTTGTTGAATGTAAGGTTTGCATGGTCTCTAACTATTTTGTAATAGTCAAGTCTAGTCAATGACTTTGAAAATAAGAATGGTAGGGAGGCTATGGGAATTTAACTTTAGTATGATTGTAACGAGAATATCTAGCTCAATTCCACACACATACAATTTCCCTTGGTCAACATAGTTGACAAGGGAAATGTAGTAGATTGTAATGTCCCCAATGGACATATTTTTACCCCTAAACGGATTTTAGGCAATCCCACCCACTAAATGCAACTTGTAGACAAAATTCCAATAAATTATCATGCAGATCTGAATTAAATAAGGGAAGTGTGACTAGGGTTAGGTGAAAAACTCACACCAATCAACAATAAAAATATATTTATTCTCTGAAATCTGATTTTCTAAATTTTAACAGCCAATGCAAAACGAGAAACTCAGACTTTAAGAGATCAAATACACTGAAACATTGCTCATAAATCAGCAATATATTATAGTTGAAAATGACACTTTTAAGCATCCAAAAGTCAGAGAACAAACTAATTCAACCAATAAAATCCAATTTTATTAATAGCTTCCAAAATTAGATCCAAAAACAACCTTGACCATACTAGATATGACTAAAAGTGGGTCACTCCATTAAATAGAATAACACTACTGCAATATTTCTTCAAACCCTTGATATAGAAATCTGCAAAATCCCTTCAACAACTGTTGGAAAATAACTCTGAAAATTAATATAAATCTTTGCAAGCACCATAGAATCCCCTGAGTAGAGATCCCTCACATGCTCTAAGAGGGTTTTCATCCTCTAGAGGTAAATTCCAAGGGTTTTCGTCCTTAGAATATTTATGCAAAAACTCCAAGCTTTAGACACAAATTCAAAAATTATCAAATGATCATAGAATGTTTTCTTACAAGTCGACTTCTCCTTATAAAGAAAAAGGAGACCCAAAACAACATTTAAAATATTCAATCAACATTCATTGAATTTTTTTATGCATTTTCCACCCTCCATTTCCCTTCCTAGGACAAGTCGCCATTTCCCTTAGGGAGAATACAAAAGATATTTAATACTTATTTTTCCCTCCCAAAGTTGGTTGCATTTTTCCTAGAGGGAATACACAATGAAATGGGCTTTTATCCTTTCTAAGTTCCCATTTCCCCTTCTAAGGCAAGTCGCCATTTCACCTAGGATGGATAACAAATTATATTTGGGCCTTTTCCATCCTAGATTTAATAATTATTAAGTCATATAAATTATTATAAGTGCTCTATATAATTTTTTTCTTTTATTAATGGCACTTTATAATAACTTACAATTGACTTAAGTCACCCTTAGGATCTCCCCTTAGCCGTCGGGTAGACAAAATAGGCTAAGGGTCTTCAATTGGGAAGGGGATATTACATAGATCAAGAGTCACGTGGAGGCTATGTACAAGAGGGCATTAATCGAGAACCATGTTTTGCTAAGACAAGGTCAAGGGATGACACCAAGTAAATCGACTTTTCTATCATGTGACCTATCAATCGCTTGCATCAAAACTCTCTATATATACTTGTTATATAGCAAGAATACACCTAATATGCCACTACCAAAAAAAATTGACTACTTTTGTGAGACATCATTAAGAGTCTGTTTGTTTTCTTAAACTACTAAACATTTGTTTTGCAACAAAAATGACACGTGCTTGACATAAAGAGAGCTTGTAAAAGTATTGTACAGTGCTCTGCTCATGATTACCAATATTTTGCGAAGGGCCATACACTTTGTCCCATGTATCCTTCAGAACCAAGAACCAACCCCTTTGTAGCTACTTCCATCAGCCTTGTTGCACGCATGCTAATTCATGACAACCCACTCAAACTTTTGGCAAATGAAATAAAAGATATTTGATACTGAAGGCAATTATTGTAGAGGGTGAAATGTTCATAATATTGATGATTTTGTTGGGCAGACATTTTGGATTTCAATATTCTTGCATGCATAATTGTAAAAAAATAATTCTTCCAAAATATACTAAGAAATCTCCACCATTTACTTGGTCGACACAAAATACATTTACCTTGTTGCAACTTCATATGGGATAGATACATTGGTAAAATTTAGAAACCATTTAAGCCCACTCTGGAAAGCTCTTAATTTTACAGTACCTAGCTAGGAACAAACTATTCACCACTCTTCAAAATCAATACAATCCCCCACACTCAACATAGCTATTATTCAACTTCCAATATCCATATCTCATGCAACAAGTTACTGAAGCATATACAAAGGACTCGTGATCCAACAATTTCGCAGTTGATTACAATGTCATCTAAAGAAGAATTTGCGAGGTGGGTGCTTTGACCCGAGAGACCAATGTGAACGATTTAAGCTTTGAGAGGCGTCCATATGAGAATCCGATCTATTCCCATGCATTCATGGGTCATGGGTACAATACTCCAATAGACAAGGATGCACATGTGAAATGTGGATAATGGTATAAAAGTAGATATTAAAAAGATTAATACCATACATATCACCCTCAATGCATTTGAAATTTACACCTCTATCGAACATAGTTAACACGCGGCTTGGGTAACATGCTGAATATTTTCATCCTAACTAAGCTTACAACCACCTCATTACAAATGTAGAAACCAGCTAGGAACTGACCCCACCATCTTCTAATTAATTAGAAGGATCCTTGTTGGTGATGATTAATCATCAGGGTCCCCCTCAACTGCATGCAAACAAAGACAAATCGACTATTCTTCAGAAAGAATCAACCCTCTTGTCGTATATTTGGGGAGAATGAACTTGTATCAGTAAAGAATGACTCATTATTATAGCAATCATCTTTTTCTTCATCCCATTTCAGGACTTCCCGTATATACTTGAAAGATTCATCAACTGTGTCACAATCTCGAGCCTTGACTTGCGATACAAACAACTTACGGTTGCTAATGGATGCATATAGCTCTTTAAATTTCATTGCAACATAATAGTATGCCTGATTGGCCAGTGACGAATTGTTATGGTGTGCCTTGACGGGACTGAAATCTTTAAACCACTCACATACTGTTAGAGGAACTGTGGTGATTTTCTCTTCAAAAACATCAAATTTGTTGAGTAACAGCACAAAAGGTGTATTCTTAAAACAAGGGTGCTTTATAACATTCTCAAACAACTCTTTGCTCAAGATCATCTTATTCCTGAGTGGACCATTATCTTCGCCCACATCTGGTCATAGTCACCAATGCTAACACAAAATATTAACGCCCTTGCATCCTCAAACATTTCCAGCCACTTGCAGCCTTCATTTAAGCCTTTAGCATTGAGCCTGATAAGTTGGTACCTGAAAGTTAAATGCAAAAATATGAGTTAAAAGGACATCCACCACTGAAAAATAAGTTCAACCAGTTATGCAGTCACAACATAGAATACTACCCTACAGAAATGTACAATTAGGAACTACTAACCTCGCAGGAGGATAATGGTAATCAAAATTATCATTGTACGGTTCTGAAATTGAGCTTCTATCATCCAATGAAAATTCTACAAGAGCCAGCCCATTACTGTGGGTCACTCCTTCTGCATATAAAATGTCTTTATCCGTGGGTTCATATTCATTGCTTGAGATTTCAAGAACCTGCAATATCATACCAAGATGGCCAACAAACTATCATTATTTACCTAGAATTTATTTAAAACAACCTAAGCAATCAGTATCTTTATAAATAATTCCAGCAAATTAAGATTACATAGAATGGAGATTCAAAAAGATTAAGGAGAAATACAGCAGTAACAAAAATGCAAAGAATATGTTAAAGATCAGGATCTTTTGAATAAATTCTGCACTGACGTTGTTCATGTAACTGTTTATTTATTGAACAGACGTCCTACAAAGTAGGTCAAACGGCCGACAAAGGAACTTTGGTCTGGTAGAAACCACAACTAAAACATTTCAGAGTTTTTAATTTTCAATTCATGCATTCATCTCTAATGAAAGAAGGCATAAAATTGATTTGTGTCACACGTCATATACCAAAAACAAATACCTATCAATTTGATTTCTTACAATTAACAGACATACTTTTTATCAGCAGTAGTGGTATAACAAAGGCTTGCAGGTTGTTTGATAATAATATCATTGTTTAATAATAATATCAAATTGTTGTCAGTAGAGATTTATTTTGATAAAGAATTGTGTAGAAATCAGATTGATTGATCTAGAGCAAAGAAACAAAGAAGTGGTTAAAAAATAAGGAAGAGTTTTCAAAAATGATGAGCAAGACGTTGCAGAACAAAAAACTAAACTACTATACAAGGTGTCAGATCAAACAAATTGCCCTAACCTAAATGAGGAAGTACAAGATCAAATTATACACCTAAGAAAGTTGTTTCACAAGTAAATGTTGCTTTGAATTATGTAAATGTTTATTTATGTGAACCAAATTCTTTTAAAGACACACGTGGAAAAGAGGCTTTAAATAAAGTAATGAAAGGAAAATAAAATGCACTAATGAAAAAAACTTGCCCAAGATGAGGAGGCTATCCAGTAGTAACGGGTTTACAGGACAGTTCATAAAACATGAGAATATTTGCAAAAAGATACCAAGGCTAGTTGCAAACATACTTAAGAGAAATCAATTATTCATACAATGAAAAAGTTCAAGAGAAATCAATTATTCATACAATGAAAAAGTTCACCATTAAGTTCATTCCCAAAGTGCAGCAGATGGATGTGAAGAGCAAGTTCTGAAAAGGATACCTAATAGAACTAGAAGTGTACATGCAGCAACCAGTAGGATTTTTGGTCAAAGGGAAAGATTATGCCGTATGCATGTTAGTAGAAATTTCTGTGGTTTGACGTGAGCTTTTGAAATTGATAAGGAGAGATGGATTCAGGAGAAGTTTCATGGATCCAAAATTGTACGTGAAAAGCGATGGGGATGACATTCTAATTTAAGTTGTTTATGTTAATGATTTGATTACTCCTGCTAGCAGCATCAGCATGATCAATGAGGTCAATGCTAAACTGTGTAAAACATTGGAAATGACCAATGTAGGTCGATTGCACTATTATTTGGGAATTGAATTCTAGCCACAAAGAAATCTATCTTTTATTCCCAGATCTGTCCATTGGGTGGTGCTGTAATGGTAAATGGGTGCATTCGTCAGTAAGCACCCCAAGTTCAAATCCCTCTCCATGTTAAGGCAGCCCACCCCACAATGGACTCCACATTTATGGGGTACCGCATTAAGGTGGTTTCTAGCATGAACACGATAATGTATTTAAAATTCCATTTTTAGGATGGGACCATGCCCATGCCTCATGTCCCTGGGTACTCTTAACAAAACAAAAATCAAATGTGCTGAAGAACTACTAAGCAAATTTGGAGTAGCAGATTGTATACCTTCATCTTCCCCAAAGGAGGCTAGGTTTAAATTTCAGTTTTAAGACCAGATTGTTCAGTGTATTAATTTTGTGACGTTTCTGGAACAGACTGCATGAGAAATTTAGAATCCTAACCTCACATAAAAAGGTTGAAATTATCAGTTAATGATGATTCTAAATAGTCGAATAGAACTTAATATAGGCAATTGAAGTATTCACCTATCTCACCAATACCAGGCCATACTTGTTGTATCTGGGGAGTATTGTTTCTACATGTATGACAGCACCTAAGGTCACTTATTAATGTAATTAACTCTTAGATATGTAGAAGGGATTGTGGATTCTGGTATTGAATTTGGTAAGGTTGATAAATTCAGGTTAACAAGATATACAATTCAGACTGGGCAAGTCCTTACGAAAACAGAAAATCGGCTACAAGTCGTGCTTTTATTCTGTGAACAAATGCAGTTTGATGGGTTGCTAAAAAGTAACACACATTGCTCTTCCCTTCAGAAAAGCAGTAGACAGAACAGAAACTATTCAACACAAAGGCATTTTTTTGAAGAGAAATTTTGGTGATTTGCGGTACCAACAGGTGAAGGCCACACAATTGTTCTATTACAACTATGGTGCACTAAAATTTCCCAAGAACGCATGTTATCATGTGAGAACTAAGCCATACCTAAGTACACCAGCATTTCATTCAAAGGAAGGTGCAACAAGGAGAAACCAAACTGGGGATCAAGTGGCAGATATCTTCACCAAAGCTCTGGGCAGAAATAAGTTGAATAAAAGATGTTTGGTGTTATGGTCCACAATATGACCATAAGCAGAGGTGTTGGAATATTAATGTTCATACAATACTTTTCTACACAAACCACTTGGAATATTAATATCCACACTAGCAATTTCAACACAATTGTACATAGATAGTAAGTGATACAGCACTACATTAAGGTTGTACTTGGGAGTTATGACTTGAAGTTGAGGACACGATAATTTATTGAGGACGTCATATTCACCCATAAAAATGTATTGTAATAGATCATAAAATTTGTTGTTTAAAAAAGTTGAGCTTATTCTTGTCAAAGGTCTTCAATATACTCTTTTTTTGCATTTTTACTACCATAACAATGAAAGCTGCCTAAAAACTTTCTCCACATTATGTGCCATGGCTCTGGGATTCAGCATATTAATTCGCATATAACAAATATAGAGATCAGTCGCTTCACTTGTGGGAACATTTTAAAGAGACCATCCATATAGAACAACAAACATACCTACAATATTTTGTCCACAGTATCTCCAAGGTTCAAATCGAAAACTTTCATAGTAAAATCAACATTCAGAGAAACAAATCATTTTCATCAATGCGAGACATAAAACCAAGCAATAAGAGTAGAAATGAGAGACTGAGCAGTGAAGAAGACACTCTTTTCATTCAAATATATTTCAGATCAATACATAATGTCATTTTTAAAATATTCTTCCCCTCTAAATTTAAATTGGAAGAGGGGAATGGGACCCTCAATGTGAGCGGTGGCCTGCAATACTCATGCTAACAATCATTGATGGAGTGGGGAAAATAACAGCAAAAGAAACTTTTTTTTGCCACACTCACAATGGTCTTGTACTACGGCTTATGGCTAAAGCTGCACCAAAAGCTTTTAGCCACCTAACGTACTATGAGCTTCTTTATCAGATACCACATCCATATATCTAAACCCATAAAGTCCTTTAGAAATATAGTCACTTGTCTCTACTAACTGAGCTTTTAGTTATTACGTGGACCACACTCAAACCTCTTGTGGTAGCAATCAAGAAGATAACTGGTTGCATTATGAATTGACCACATTCCCCCCTAGTGAGGCATTGCTTTTGTTTCACGTTGTACATAATCAAGATGCTTTTCCTTGCATGTATGTCACAAAACTTGTTACGCCAGATATGATAATAGGAGGTTGTCTGTGCCAGGGAATTGCAGGATCTAGAAGCCCTGACAATTAGTTGAAAGTACCCAGGATATACACAATGATACAAGAGATGTCTCGTTAAAGTAAAAACTTTATATTCTCACAAAACGCAATGAACTCATTATGTTTTGCTAATAGAAAAAACTGAACAAAACCCAACCTCACACTTGAAACTTAAGGAACATTTGTAAGCCTATAACACCCAACTACATGGTGCCTCCTCAATTTCTTCATGGTTTCAAGAACTCAAAATCAATGTTAGCCCAAGGCCTAGAATTCCAATTCCATTTTTAGGAAGTTTTGTGTTTTGCAGCTGGAATTTGTTATTATGCCAGCTATGTTTCACCATGCACCTAATACAGAACCTTAGTCTAAGATTTAGTTGTTCTCGTCTTTTTTAAATATTGCAGACTCGTCCGTTTCAGATTAATGGAATCTCAAATCTAGGTTATAGACAGTTTTTAATCTAAAATGTGATTTTTAACATATCCCTCAAATGAAAGACTTAGTTGCAGCTAAATATATATTGAAGGTATAAGACTCTTGGTGGCAAACAAGTTCCTAACAATTTTTATTCTAACCTAGTTAAACAAGAACCAAGTTGCAAAAGGTAGTTTTCCAAAGATTCAAGTTATTCAACCATTTCATGGTCATATACAGCATAAGAATCGCTTTTTAGTATGATTTTGCCCTTTGAAACCTGATATGATACACTATGAAATGGGGGCAGCATCTCAATTTTGGCACTGAAATCCCAAGCAATCAATTGGTTAGGTCTCTGTGATAGGAAGGTCAAGGCCACGCGTCTATCAAACTACGAGCTAACTAAGAAGAAGCATGCAATGAATGTGTAGGGAGGAAACACTATTGCAATGGAATTATGGACCAGATTATAGACCATGGCAGGAATTCCTAAAGAAGCCTAAGCTTATGCGGTATCAAGTGCAACCAAAGGCCCCGTAGAGAACTTATTGCTGTGTGACCAGGAAAACTTCTCTCGGGTTCTATATTTTGAAAAAAATCAACATGAAAAATTCCCATTAAATGCAATTTCCACTCAATTTTAGACAATATGTTACACATACATGCCTAGCCTTTTTATGTTTGTCAAATTAAGAGTGGATAAATAGTAAATTGTATGTGTATTCTTGAAAGTTGGCAATGCATGTAGATGGAAGTCAATATACTTAATTACTAAAATATTTTGTCACTGAAATCTTCCCTCATTACAGCTACAGCCTGACAGCAAGAATGTTTTGGCCATAAGAACTCAATAAGAATCGGCCAGTTCCACGCACCGTATATATAAACTTCTTGGTTACTGCTACAAATCTTCCTCACTAAATATCTAGCCAACATCCCATTGCACAAATCCCAAGTAACCTTATTGGGCTTTCATCTCAAGAGAAGTATAGATGTTGTAACGACAGGGTTTGCAATTTCAAATCAAACGATAAATCCAGTAGTGCTTTTAATCTACCAAAGAATTTCGAAATTTTTGCAATGAAACAAATACAAAGCCATAAATTTATAACAATTCATGCATTAGGCATTTGAGAGATGTACTTGATCATCACCTTACTAATATATATTAAGATCATTTTGATCAAGGTTTGTTAGGTCCTACCTTGTTGATCTACAGTACACAATTACAGGATCTTTATGGAATCTGGCTTGACATAGTAACTCTTCTTTTCTTAAACCCAACCAGCAAGGTAAAACAGGAAACTTTTTGGACTGGTTAAGAAAGCTTTGCGGGATGTACTTGAGTATTAAGATCATTTGGATCAAGGTTTGCTAAATCCTACCTTGTTGATCTACAGTACACAATTACAGGATCTTTATGGAATCTGGCTTGACATAGTAACTCTTCTTTTCATAAACCCAACCAGCATGGTAAAACAGGAAACTTTTTGGACTAATGAAGAAAGTGAAATAGTAAAGAGTGACTGCATAATAGAATTAGAGTTCTCTTCTCCAAGACCCTTTGGTGTTGTAACCTAGAAGCTTACACTTTTGGGAATCCCAAAACATCAACAGCAGATATTTAATACATCGTCAGACCTAACGCATAACATCAATTCTGGTCATCAATTTTAGTGTCTTATCATAATTACAACAGTTAAAATCTGCTACAGCTATGCAATCAGTAGTTTCAAGGGCCACTTTAATATGTATCAATTATTCAAAAGTATACAGTCTCAAACTTTAAATGGGTAGTCTAATTCTTCAAGCTCTTGAGATGGCTATTTCATGTGGGCCATGACCAAATTTCCACAGCTCAAAAAGAAACATCCAGTAAATCATGCCCCATTTACAAGTAAAATTCTTACCCGCTCCAAGAAGTAACTAGCAACATCAGGAAGCATGTGCAATTCATTTCTTCTGGAAAATGTAGCCTGAATAGCAGGATCTCTCCACAACTCTTCAACCATTGGCGCATACTCACGTGTAGCAGCTGGGAAAAAAGCATCAAAATCTCCCATTGCCACAATGTTCAGAAGCCAGTCAGAAAAAGTCTTCAACCTTTGGTTGATGGAATAAACATTATTGACATCTGCTTCTCGTTCATTCTCCCCTATAATATCACCAATTCAACATAACTATAAGAAAAAATATCCATTTGTTTTCCCTCCCATACCTCACATTTCTATGAAAATGTAAACTTACATAAAATGGAAACATTTAAATTAAGATGCATGCAACTATCGCCATGGTTGTGACATAACAAATACAACAGGACTGTCAAAGTCATCCTTGGATGGATAACCTTGTACCATATTATATTGACTTGTAGATACTAGCACAATTGACACCCTGGAAATCATATATAAACACTAGCAATCAGCACAAGAATAGTACATAGATACAAAATAAAACTTGACAAAAAGATTTGTTTGGAAGTAACTCTGTAGATTTTCATTGATTGACATTTCAGATCACATCCCAAGATCCATCATCAGAAAAAGCATGTGTAAAAATGGTAGACTAGAGCTCCTTATATAGATGTCTGTAGTTTGGTACAATGATGCCAAAAGGGACCCACTTGTTATCTTAAATCTACAAATGCATGTCCATATCTCTAGCTGCAGCCTGATTGCTTGGTGGGAATGGCGATTCAGTGGCAGTTTGACCTAAATTATAATTTATTGATACCATGAATGCATAAGATGAAGAATAAACACAGATATATCAACACAAAAATAGGTTCTACATCTGTACATCCACAGAAGCAACACTCTCAAAGGAAGTATTGGGTCAGCAAATGCAACTAGCAAATTTCAGACACTACACTTCATTAAAATGAGCTGTTTGAATTCCATCAGCTGAATAATATGCCCAGACATAAAGATTTGGACCCACCGGCGTTAATTGATCTCACCATCAACCAGAAATTTGAATGTCCCATACAATGCTTTTAAGAACCACAATATGCACGTCATGCGTCAGCCATGCTTACTGCTTCCATTCATAGGCCAGGCACTTTATTCTTTGAAATCTAGTGTAACTAATTGCAAGCCCACTATCAATTATGGACTCAGGTGCAATGGCAGCACTACTATTTTAAGACTTAGCTTCACATTACCATGACATGGAGACCATATTAGCTTGCAAACCATCCATTTCCATTCATAGGCCAGGCACTTTATTCTTTGAAATCTAGTGTAACTAATTGCAAGCCCACTATCAATTATGGACTCCGGTGCAATGGCAGCACTACTATTTTAAGACTTAGCTTCACATTACCATGACATGGAGGCCATATTAGCTTGCAAACCATCCATTTCCATTCATAGGCCAGGCACTTTATTCTTTGAAATCTAGTGTAACTAATTGCAAACCTACTATCAATTATGGACTCCAGTGCAATGGCAGCACGACTATTTTAAGACTTAGCTTCACATTACAATGACATGGAGGCCACATTAGCTTGCAAACCATTCATTTCTCAATGACTATTGAGACTATGTTGCAATTGTGGCATCAATGTGTCTGTAAAGACAAAATTTACTTGTAAACAAATCTTCAAGTGCTCTCAGCTCTTATACTATAGGCCAACAATATTTCTAGCACTGGGTAAAAATGCTCCTTTCATTCCACTAAAGAATAATCTGAATATTATCAAATTCAATGCACCTTTTTTTAACTCAAGATACCAAGGGTTAAGAGACGCTATACCAGCACAAAATGACAGGTTGGAAAGATGCAAAATACTTGGGAAGTATTTACATCACTAACAGAAGTCAAAAGATTAAAAATGAATGCAAAAAGGGCAGAGTCCTTATACCCAACTGAGGCATTTGATGCCATAAATTCATCAGAACAAGTCAAAACTGTCACAAGAATGGTTTCACATTTTATCATTATCAGACTTTTTGGAGCAAAAATCAACCAAAAAACCATACTGCTACCCCTTCTTCATAAACTTTTCCAATCACAAAGAAGCTGTCAAAGCTGAAACTGAGCTCGCAGAAGACAGCTGCAGTTACTCTCACAATATCGCACTGTCTTGTATTCTTAAGATCATTCACCAATAAGTTCATCTTTCAGTCTCTTAATTGTTGAAAGAGGGAAGAAGCAGAAGGCAATACAGAAATCTCTCTCCTTTAAACAGGACAATCATTTCCTTTGTGATTTATTTTCACCTCTCAAAACCCAAATGTGCAAGAAAAGATATTGTTACCCGCAAAGGGTAAGATCTTTGAGCTTGAAAAACAAAATTAGAAAAAGGCTGTTGTGTTGACTGCCAAAATCACACTTCTCCAATTTGGGGTGTCCTCTTAGCGTCCTTTTTTCCCCATTCCAACAATAGATACCGTACTAAAAATATTCCTAAATCTTCATCCACCCATCTCACCTAAAGTCACCATCCCAAGTTGTGTCAAGTAACCGAGATCCTAGATTGCATTTGCATCCTTACCCTCAGATCATGCTAAATGTCACCCTTGACAGGCCATTCATCCTCCACGCCAAAAACTCTTAGTCCATTGCTCAACCAACCTTCATACACTTCCCCACTCCCACTTGCCATTCCATGTTATACCAAATCCAGGAGCCAAGGTGTGAAAGTAGGCGGGCCCCTTCTCAGTCAATCAAAAGTAGTCATTAGAAAATCTGATTTATTAATCATGGAGGCTCGTGGATAACGATCAAAAAGAATGGTGGTGCAACCACATGTCTGAGATGGAGCGCGCTGGAATTAAATCTGAAAGGACAAGCTTACATTGCTCACCCTATCAACAACCAATCAAGCACAGAATTTGCTCATGTCTATCCAATCTTTAACAGTAATTTAGCCGTATTAATGAGAGACTCCTCGATCTTCACCTATAAAAGGATGATCTACGGCATAATTATGCAACTCAATTCTAAGTCTTGGAGCTCTCAGAGATATAACAATGATCAGTCAGGTAGATAATGTCCTCTCGCACTCAGTCGGCAACAAAGCATTTTGAAATGAGCAGGTCTGGGAGAAAGAAATCGGAGATGGGGCTAACCATGTCAGTCACCAAGTAGTTAAAAGGAGATGTTTTGAGTTCGTATCAAGAGACTCGTGTTCATGATACCTTGGCCGCAGACCACAACTCTCAAATTGCCCCAAGAGGCAATTTCTTGTACAAAGAATGCTTCCATGAATGGGGAGACTCAAACTATGCAAGCTGGTAACATAAGTCTATCATTTACCAAATACTGTTGAATGGAGCCTGACCCATGTTTATCTTGAATCAAGCACAATCAAAGGACATAATGGCATCACTGTCTTCCATTTTGAAGCGGATACCATTTGCAGCATGTTTCAGTTGCCCGAGGGCAGATTACTCATCAATTTGGAAAGAGTGCAACAAAGATTTAATGATCACGCGTAAATTGTAAAGCTCTGACAGCAATTCGGTTCAAGGGTTTAAAGCCTTCCAAGAGATTGTTGTCAGCACACAAGTACAGATTGATTGATAAATTTCAAGGGTGCGACAACAAGATTCGTTAAGTGCTCAACTACCCAAGTGAAATACTCTACCCATACATGATGACATTATTGTTATCTATGAGGGAAACAAATTGCAGTGTTCTATTGGACATTGTAGATATAGGAATAAATGTCCACCCATCATTGGCCTTTCAATAATATCGCATCCTTTTGCTACCTTCGGTTCTTTTACATGCTTTCATATACTCACCCACTTTCAATGTATCATGGATTAATCGAGATGCCTCGCTCCCAGTTCAGGAGTAGCACAAAGGCTTCAAGTACATTGACGATACGAGCACTTATTCCCTCAGTAACCGCATTCGGGGCATTTCAACTAGAAAATTCGAAATTTGCCGGATCTGTATAAAAGTTATCAAATTTGCCCTAAATCGCGAATTTATTCGTGCATAGAAAAACGAAAAATTCCAAGGGCAAATGGCATTAAAAAATTCGTTTATATTTGTTTCAAATTCATCCTAGGGTTTCGCGACTGTTGTAAAGTGCCCTGTTGAACGCCAAGGCTGTGAACAGTTCGTAATTTGTGAGCAAGCGGTGTGAGCCCGTGAGGCAACTGGTAAGTGATAACTGTGACTGTGTGGTAACTGAGCGTGTGAGACAACTGATAACTACGATTCTGTGGACTGAATGGTCCTGCTGCGATTCTGGAGTAAATCTGGAGTGAGCCCGAGCCCCAACTACCCCAATTCCCAGCATCAACTGCAGCCGCTAGTTTCCACTCCCGGCTCTCAATCTGTAGTCTAACTATATATATATATAGTTTAAGTTTAAGGTTTCATAAAATTTCAATTTTCACTTTTAAATCAAAATATATATACTTCAAGTTCAAAGTTAATAAAACTTAAATGTTCTTTAGTTTTAAATGTATTAAAAATATTAATTTACATTAGTTTTAAATGTATTATATCACGATAAACTTAAATATTTATTTTTATAATTTTATTTTATCATAATTTCTCTTACTAAAGAGTCGAATTTTATCTCTATTTTTTTAGCAACGAATTTTATACTCCACTTAATTCGAATGCAATGACCAAGGAGACAACTGATAACTACAATTTTGTGGACTGAATGGTCTTGCTGCAATTCTGAAGTAAATCTGGTGTGACCCTGAACCCCAACTACCCCAATTCCCAGCATCAACTGCCGCCACTAGTCTCCGCTCCCGACTCTCAATCTGTAGTTTAAAAACCTTGTAATTTGGGTAGGATCCCAATCAAAAAACCTTTTACCATTAATATATATATATATATAGTTTAAGTTTTAGGTTTCATAAAACTTCAATTTTCACTTTTAAAAAATATTCATTTATAAATCAAAAAATATATACTTCAAGTTTTAAGTTAAATAAAACTTAAATGTATAGTTTAAAAAATATTAATTTAGTTTAGTTTTAAATGTATTATATCACGATACACTTAAATATTTATTTTTATAATTTTATTTTATCATAATTTCTCTTACTCGAGAATCGAATTTAATCACGAATTTTATCTCTATACTCCACAATTGAACACGAAATCAAATGCCGTGACTAAGTTTATTTCTACAGCTCAAATCATTTCTTGGATAAGATTCATGAGCTCTTGTTTGGCCTTTTGGAGATTTGGCCCAATGTTGCTCTTTGTATCACCAAAGACAATTTGGGCACCTACAAGCCAAAGAAAACTAAGAGCCCCAAGACAACTCATATTGACCCTCATCTCAGCGACTGGTATTTGGAAGAATGGACATTTGCACTTCAGTTCATCAGACAGCTTTGCTCAGCGAATGACCACTTTTCCAAAAGCAAGAAGCCCGTGCTCTTCCATCCACCAATTACCCCACCCAAAATTACCTTAAACTACTAAGGAAAGTCTTGACATCAAAGAATGCAAACTCTTAACTGGGGAAGTACCCTCAAATATGGCCAACAAACTATGATCCGAGGGGTTAAAATAGGCTTGTTGCATCATCTACAGCATCAACCAAGTTTAGTACAAGATGTAACCAACCAAAGAAAGGTGTAATTATGATACTTGGGAGGTTCTCAAACAAGATCGAGAATGTTAGCAGATGCAAAGAGAAGAAAGAATTAGAGAGAGCAAACTGCACTGGTTCGAATGACACAGGTAGGGTGTATTTAACATTAAGAGTAGTTATAGTTTCTTCAGTTACAACTGATTTACAACTTCCTAACTGATTGGAACCGTACAGGTCATTATATATATCAACACCCCCCCTTAATGACAAACCTCGAAACAACACCAAGTTTATCTCTAAACTTGACAAACAACAAAGGACCAAGAGGTTTAGTCATTACATCAGCAGGCTGATCTGCAGATGGACAAAAATGCAGAGAGATTTCACCAGAATCAACCAACTGGCGAATATAATGATGATGAATCTCAATATGTTTAGTGCGGGCATGATAGATAGGATTCTTCACCATTTTTAGAACACCTTGATTATCACAAAAGAGTGAAAGAGGTGTTGCAGCAGCCTGGGGAAACTGAAAATCAGTCAGAATCCGACGAAGCCATATTGCTTCGCAACTGGCACTAACAGCAACCTTGTATTCTGCTTCCGTAGAAGAGATGGCAATAGGCTGAAGTTTACTTTGCCAAGAAACAACTCTTGAACCAAAAGAGAAGATATATCCTGTGGTAGATCGTCGAGTATCTACAGATCCTCCCCAATCAGAGTCAGTATAGCCAATCAACCTGAAATCTGCAACTCTCTGATATAGAATGCCAAAGTCAAGAGTTCCTTTGACATATCGTAGAACTCGTTTTGTTGCTCCCAGTGAATGAGTTTTGGTTTAGATAAAAACCGAGAGAGATAACTGACAGCAAAACATAGATCCGGTCGTGTAGTTGTTAGATAGATCAAACTACCCACCAACTATTTGTATAATGATTCATCGACCGGTGGTGAATCATCATGAGCTGAGAGTTTCAGCCCGACCTCCATAGGTGTAGAAGAAGAATTACAATCATACATTTGAAATTTTTGTAGCAAGTTAGTGGCATACTTAACTTGAGATATGAAAATCAAGTGATCAAGTTGCCAGAATTCTACACCAAGAAAATAGTGAAGGAGGCCTAAATCAGTCATGTCAAAAGCAGCACATAAATCTGATTTTACCTTATGAATTGCAGCATCTCCACTGCCAGTGATGGCAAGGTCATCAACATATACAATAAGAATCACAATGTCATCATCATTGCTTTTGACATAGAGATTCGGATCAGAATGACTCCGTGTGAAACCTGAATCTCTGAGATGTTTATCTATTTTTATGTACCAGGCTCGAGGAGCCTGCTTAAGTCCATACAAGGACTTAATCAATCTACATACCAGATGCTCACTACCACAAGCCCGAAAACCCTTAGGCTGTGTCATATACACCTCTTCCTCCAAATCCCCATTCAGGAAAGCACTTTTGACATCCATCTGATATACTTTCCAACCAAACTGAGCTGCAAAAGAAAGAAGAAGTCGAAAAGTGACCATCTTTACAGTAGGAGCAAATGTTTCTTCATAATCTATCCCCTCCTGTTGCAAAAAACCTTTCACAACGAGTTGAGCCTTGTACTTATCCAAAGTACCATCTGCGCACTTGATTTTATACACCCATTTACAGCCAATGGTGTGTTCCCCTAGAGGTAATGGCACCAACTTCCAGGTATTATTTTTAATCAAGGCATCATACTCTAGTTGCATGGCAGTTTCCCATTCCGGTATGCCTCGTGCTTCAGAGTATTTCTGTGGCTCATGAATATGAAGAAGATCAGAAGCAAGAGCAAATTGAGCGTGCTCAGAATAATCAATTTGCTTACCAGTTCGTCGAGACCTTCCATCTAAGAGAGGAGACAATTCGTCTTTCCTCAAATCTTGAATAGTGGAGTAAAACCACTTAGGCCTCCGCTGAACTGAAGATGTGGTGGCTGGTGGTGGTGTTTCTGGAAGAGAAGCCAACGGAAGTTCCGGAGGAGAAACCAACACAAGTTGATTTCCTGGTGACTCAACAATCTCAGTGGAAGATTGACCAGACTGTCCTGGAGTCTGTGGAGAAGTATAAGAAGAACCAGATTCGGATGACGGGCATGCTCTTTATTGTCTTACGACATCATGCTCGAATGACAGTAGTACCAGTTGTTGGATCATTGACTCTGGTGCGTCTGCACACTTTTCATGTTGTAGGGACTGGTATGTTTCATTTACTGCAAATATCTGTTTTGAATCAAGTAGTACTAGCTGATGGAGAATCACTTGCAGTAGAAGGGATAGGAGATATATGCATTGTATTGAATAATGCTCATAAATTGTTGGTACAGAATGTTAGATATGTACCTTCTTTGCAAAAGAATCTTCTATTTGTTGATTGATTGAAAATCCCAATATTTTTGTGGATTTACGTGGAAAGAAGTGTGTTGTCTCGATGTCAAACAGCAGAGATAATTGCCCTTGGTATTGGGGAAGGTGGTCGAAGATCGCTTGTTGATCCATTGCGATCAACATGAATGCACATGTGGAGGACAGCTCCACCATTCGGGATGTGCACGAGTCTGCAATGCCATGGGAGGAAGTCATTCCTCACAAATTTGTTGACTTGGATACGGTCAACCTACATGCACCTATTGTGGAGGGGTATCCACCACTGTACCGGGAGTACAGGGAGGCGGACATGCCTTGGGAGGATGGATTACCTCATTCTCGAAGATCAATTTGTTGTGGATGGAGACTCCACTATTCCAAATGCACTGACGATGCATGGTGAGATGGCATGCCCACCACTCACTCAAAGGTCCTTGCTCGAAGGATAGTAGAGCATGACCGGTTTGCTCATTATCTTTGTGAATGATCTTTTCCAACAAAGGGGGATAGATGAGCAAATAGATAAGACAGAGTTGGTTCTCACTCCTACCACCCTTTGTTGTGATGGAGATGGTTATTTCTCCTATTGAGACGAAGACCACCGCCAAGACGGAGATGGTTGTTTCTCCTACTATTTCGGAGTTGGTTCTAACTCCTGCCTGAGATGGTCACATTTCTCTTCTTGAAAAAGTTGGATGAGCACTACATGGTGGTGCAAGGACGTGATCGAGGTGACTTCGATTGCAGGATGATTGAGTCTTTGTATAGACTCCAGGCTACACAAGCCTGGAATAGAGTTTTCAATTCACTTCTCCGAGGTTCTGATTTTAGCACTCTGGAGATGGGGCTGACACTCTCAGCCATTAGTGATTCATCACTGGTCAATGAATCACGTAATAGAGAACCAATGGACCACTTGTCATATCTTTTGTTCATGGGACCAAATTTTTGTTTTGTGGTTCTTCTTCATTCGACAACCGCAACACAGTCATGGACTGATGATTTTGAAGTACAACCTATGGCACAGTTTGTAGATGTAATGACTAAATATATGGGTTTTAGGAAATTTGTAAAATTTCGGGACAAACTTTGTCTTGTTTCCGGTTTAGTCATTAAAAGCGGGTGTTAAAATATAACACTTTATATGGCATGTAAAAACAGTTATGTAGTTGTTCGGTTTGTAACTGTTCAACCACCTCTTCGCATATAAATAAATCTCTGCATGTGTCATTCCAACAGTGCAGTTTGCAGCTCCATCTTCTTGCTCTATTTTCTTTATGCTTCTAGATCCAACAGAGAACCTGCTACGCTTGAAAGAAAAATTGAAGAATTAAGAATCTTGGCTACAACTCTCCCAAGAAGAACAAAGGAAAGAAAGAAGCGATAAAGTAGCAACGAAGAAGGGCCTTCCAGCGAGGAGGTCAACATCTCAGTCACTCCACCAGTTGGCAAGAGTGAGGAACACGCGACTCCCCTCCTGAGAAGAATGCTCCTGGTTTACAATCCCCATCACAAGATCCCAAGACCTGCTGAGATAAACCTCTCCCAATCAATTACCATCACTAATAAGACCTACAGCATTACTGGGTGCATATTGTAGTCGAAGAAGAAAAAAAAAGATCTCACTCCAGCGAACATTCAGTCATTTTTAATATCATTCGCCAAGTGTTCTATTGAGCTCAAGAAAATTTGAGAAATGGGCAGGGCAACTGCGGCATGGCAAGATGACCCCTATGTGGGGAACCATTAAAAAATGTAGAGGTTTTAAAAGAAAGTTAATGATGGAGCATTCAGGGGTCACAAGCGATCTTGCATCAACCAAAAACATGGGTTCGGGTTTTGTGCATGTGTGTTTGTGCTTATGTGGCTTGTTGGTCTTTATGGCAAGGTTACGTGTGTCAAGGAGGCTCATACAACAATCTTGAAACATCACCAGAAGCTCAGAAGGATGCCAAAGCTATAGGAAAAGGGAGAACAAGACAGTTTCGGCCATGTCCCAGAGGTTAAGTTACCTCTTTTGAAGACAATGGCAAGACCATCACTTTGTAGAGAGAAGCAGTGACTACAAAACCACCAGATTAGCAGGCGACAGTTAGGAGCGTAAATGTCGGTCTTCTGAAATCGGTAATTTCACCCATGCATATGAAAAACAAAGTAATGCCCAGAAATCCTAAATTCACCACATGGGCCAATTTCTTCAAGATCCTTGGGACACCAAGGTGCATGTATCAGTGTCAGACGGGAGATTCAAAGTTAGGGGAGATGAAGAGTTGGAGTTAGTTGTGGAAAGGTGGGAGCTAAGCAAAACAAGCTTCAATTTTCAGAGAACTCCAAGCAAGGGAGCAGATTAGAGAAAATGCAGACTTATCAGCTTAGAGAGGAATGAATGCAGAGCCGAGGGCCTGCCAGTGTGATGTTCATACCTTGTAATCGGTCATTGGACTGAGAATGTGCCTTCATAGTCTATAGGGGTAGAAAGTGTGTTTGCATTTTACATCTTTGTTATGCTGTTAAATATCAATAAAGATTGTGTGTTGGTTCCAAAATTGTAACTTTGTGTTTGTGTCTATCCATTGAGTGTGGGTGTCAGTCCTAAGATGGGGAGTTTGGCAGCCATTTACTTGGCCCCTTGATTCCTGTCTGCATCAGAAGTCTTAGAGGTAGTTGCAAAGAAAGGAAAGAAGGTGAAGGTAGAGGTTTCAGCCTTCAAAGGAGAATTAAATCCTGCATTGTTTTTATATTAAGTACAAGACCTATAAAGGTCCAATCGAAGAAGGCATTGCAATACTTGAGCTTAACTCGAGCATTCTTTGGTCTAAAATTCCAACTCACAACCGAGTAGGAACAAGCCATCTTCCTAAGTCTCTCACAATGAACTAAAGCTACAACTGGAAATTTATAGCCGCTTGCAAGTGCATCGAGAAGACCAAGGCTTTGGTCAATTATACTACCAATCTCCAGACCCTGCTAGAGGACATCTCAGTGTAAGTACTCCCTTTTTTCCTCAATGAGACCAACATGATGCGAGATCTGCCTGCATATCTAGAAGTGGTTGACAAGTACGTTAATGATTGGAAGCAAGTGTTGGCATTCATTGACCAAGTAATGCCCAAGTCAATTGGGGAATTTATTGTTGTTGCCTCTACCATTAAAACTACGATGCAAGTAATGATCAAATGCTCCTAAAAATATGGCCATGGCGGCCACATGCAAGGTCACCTACCCAAATATTTCCAACTGAACTAAATCAAAAGACCTCTTGCTGCCGCCTCCAAGTCAATGTCTGTCACCAATACAAGCAAAACTGTTATTGGAAAAGAGATTTTAAATTTCCAAGCTCTCCACCCACTCAATTATCAATCGTTTGAAGTATTATATATATATGAGCATATTTGGAAAAAAATTACATCTTTCTGACAAAAAGCCTTATCGTTCATTTAAGTTTGTACTTGTGTTTCCCCTCCCTTCTCTCTTCATTTGCCTCACCTTTGTCTAATACCACTTCATCACATGTCAGTTTGCACATTGTCTAACCAGATCAGCTAAAGAGAAGCAACAAAGGACAAAGGCCAAAGTCTAAACTACGATTGATCCGAAGCCTTGCATCTTGCCTCATACCCGTGCAAGCCACCTCACACCTCTTGAAGAACTTGAACTCCTCAACCTCCAAGCATGCATACAGACTCGCAGCATCTTGTAGCATTGGTGCGACCCTTTGCAATTGAAGCATACCATGCAGCTCTCACTTGACTCACAACATGGCCAGCACTTTGTGCCATTTTTGCAGAGTTTCGTGATACCTTGGTGCATTGCTCCTCAAAGTCCCATGCACGCCGCACCCCACTTCACAGTTCTCGTGGCTTTTGTGGTTTCGCACTAGCATATCGCAGCACCCATTGCTCCCACAATCTTATGCACATCACATCGCAGCACAAACAACTTCTGCAGTTTGGCAACAACCCAACTCACATCAACAACTCTTGCAATGCCGCACACCACCTCACAGCCTTGTGGCACCCTTGCACATTTGTGCCATTGATGATTGATTGGTTAAAGTGACAAAAATATGGTAGCATATATATACCCGACGCTGTCGCCCATTGGCGATGGTGTCACGAATGGAAAACCAAACCCAACTCCATCACCCATGGGCGATGGCATCAGCCTTGGGGTGAACCCTAATGACAAAGGGGTGAAAAAAATGAGGTGGAAGCCAAAAGGTAAATAGAGTAAATGACAAAGGTCCAGGGTGACTAAAAGCATGGATAATAGCACGCAAAAAGCATAAACAAGTGGACATAATGAGACCATTGGGAGTTTATGGTTGTTGCCTCTACCAGTAAAACCATGATGCATGTAATGATCAACCGCTAAAAATATGGCCATGGCGGCCACAAGCAAGGTCACCTACCCGAATGTTTCCAACTGGACTAAATTAAAAGACCTCTTGCCGCCTCCTCCAAGTCAATCTCTGTCACCAATACAAGCAAAACTATTATTGGAAAACAGATTTTGAATTTCCAAACTCACCACCCTCTCAATTATCAATCGTTTGAAGTATTTATTATTATTATATATATATATATATATAAAGATGAGCATATTTGGAAATAGTTTACGTTTTTATGACAAAATACTTTATCTTTCATTTAAGTTTGTACTTGTGTTTCCCCTCCCTTCTTTCTTCCTTTGTCTCACCTTTGTCTAATACCACTTCATTGATCTATGCATAGCCTTGCATCGTGCACCACTTCAGCATGATTCCAAGGCCATTTGCAATTTCTCATGCCTTCGACAAGTTTCAACATGCCCGAGGCCTAAGTTCTTCAAATTCCTAAAACATGTAGCTTTAATGCTGCCCCTGACATGACCACACACCTTTGACTTCAGGCTGATGCTACAGTCAAAAACAATTTCAGTCAGCTTTGTTAGAAAAACGAAATGCTTTGTAATTGACTTTCTTTTCCCAAACTTCAACGCTTGAGAAAGATTTTAATAAAACCTTTGATCTTTCTTACTTGACTTTAATTCCATTTGCAAAATAATCTTTCTTCATTTCCCAGCAAGCACTAAAATACATTTTCTTGCTCCACACTCCTTATCACATCAAATAAATTAAAAACAAACAATCATCTTGGGCTTCTGCATTCACGCCTTCTGTCAGAGAATTCACGCTAGAAAGAGCAATATAATCCTATTATATTCATCCATCTCATCTCACATCTACAAAACAAAACACAATGGCTGCACATATATGTTTCTTACGCCTCTTTTAGGCTCCTGGAATGCCCTATGCAGGGAACTCACCTTTCAACACCAGATTTTAAGTTTTCTTAATCTCTTACACCTTTTCTTTCTCTTTTCTAAATACGAATTATCAGATGAAGCAGAGCAAATGCATTTATGGCAGCAATAATGCTTCAGCTAATTTTTTTCAATGCCTCAGACAAGCTTTACAAGCCCCCAACAGCTTTCAGCAATAAAAAAACATCCCCACCATAGTTTTTCATGTGCAGCCAGCCATTCCCACACTATTTCTGGCAAAAAAATGCCATTTACAACATTAAATATTCTAACCATTAATATTCCAGATCATACCTTTATCATCTTTATCAAGCCAAACTTCTTGTATGGTACTGCAAATATTTCTCCTTTCAAAGACAACAAAAATAATTCTCTGATTATCTTTTCTAAAAATGCAAATAAGAAATGCATCCAAATTTACTCCCTTGATTAAATGGTCTTCTCAAACATTAATTCTCTGTTTCCTTCTCTTCAGCCTTCATTACCATTTTCACAGCCCATAACCGCTCTAATAAAACTGTTAATAAATGGACAATACCATCAAAATGCAGAAATGGTATGTGTACCATGTAATTATATTGATAGAATTAATCAGGCTACAAATATGTTTATATATTCTTTCCAATAGCAAGTTACTCCAAGCCATTAGCACAAGAGACTCAACCACGTGAAACCACCCACATAATTTATCCACTATAAAACATTTACTAAACTTAAAACATACTAAAGGAGGTGTCTCGCTGGGAGATGCATGCCCCATACAAACACTAATAAATATAAATATAAACTTAGGATCATAAACCCAACATGCAGCACATACTATATGTTTATCAACAGGGTCAGCAGATTCTCTCATGTCACAGCTGAAGTATCGCACACCTCACGCGTTCCCAGTTGGCAATAAAGTCTGGTTGCATCTTCAGAAGGAATGCTTCAAGGGTCCACACCATTCACCATTCTCTGCATTACGGTCCTTACACCATTCTTTGGGCAAGTAGTGAAAACACATTCGTTATTGATCTTCCCCAATACTCAAGTATGCACACGGTATTCAATGTTGATCTCCTTGAGCCTTACTTCCCTCTATTTCTTGCGCCAGCAGTGCCAGAACATCCTTCTGATTTGGATCCTAAACACTTGTGTCCCACATATAAGGATCAAATCATCAAAGTGACAGACACATGCACCTGCCATGGCACACATCATTTGTTCCGAGTGGTCAAGGCCAGGAGGTACATTGATCAAACTAAGAATTACAACATTCTGCAGCTTTAGGTTTAATTCCCACAACTAACCAAAGGCACAATGGGGACCACTACTTCTCAAGAAAGGGCAAATAATGCGTGCATAGCCTTGCAACCTGCTTCACAACCATGCAAGCCTCCTCACTCCTGTTGCAGAACTTGAGCTCCTCAGCCTTGTGGCATCTCACAACAAGCATACAGACTCGTGACATCCCACAGCACTGGTGCAATCCTCTGTAGCATACCGTGCAGCTCACCCAGCACTTTGCGTCAGTTGCAAAGTCTCACGGTACCCGGGTGCATTGCTCATCACAGTCCCACACAAACCACACCCCCAATTTACATTCCCACAGCTCTCACATTCCTACGCAAGCATATCGCAACACTCGATGCTCCATAGTCTTGGGCACATCTCATCACAGCACTCACAGCTTCTACAATTTGGCACCAACCCAACTCGCAGCTCCTACAATGTCGCACACCCCTCACAACCTCATGGCACCCTTGCTCACTTGCACCATGCTTCTCTGTGCGCCTAGTGTTGTCGGAGATCTACACATGACCTCTATACTGGGATCACTTGTCAACACTTCGTTGGCATACTCCACAGCCCCGCCATGTTAGAGCATCTTGTCAATAATACCACACATCAAAAACATTTGTCCCTCAACAAGGGAAGATGAAGCAACTTTGTAACCGTCTCTCATGCAACCAATGCCAATTGTAACTGTCATCTTGTAATCATAGTTGTATATGTATGCACTCTAACTACACTCTAGGCATCATCTATTGATCACCTAAGAGAAAACACACACAAATCAAATGGGTGATAGTTAGCATGCCCTAGGTATCTAACAGCGAACACATCTATAGCTAAGGATTCTTTCGGATTAGTCTAGAAAAATTAGTGAGGACACACTCTCCTTATCCAAGAGCTTGGACCATTAGCTTTACTAGTTCATTTTAGACATTTGTACTTTCCCTACTCTATATATTGAATAGAAGCTGCATTTCCACATGTCAGACTTCCATATTGGAATGTGTTGGTAGATTAGTCTAGTTAATCTTTCCTACACATACAATACACTACTTATCTCTGAGTGTAGCATTATAACCCACACAAAGATCATGCGCCCAGCAGTGCAGATCAAGGATTAGCGAGTGGCTCCCTAGGAATAGATTAGATTAAAGTAGGTTGATTGATGTTCCCCTACCTTTTGTTATATTGTAACTTGAACAAATCTTCTAATTCCTGCAGATTCAACTCAATATAATATCTCCTTTGAAGGCTAGTTTTGTTTTAGTTATTGTGTTGAGCTTTTCTTTGATGATTTGTACATTATACTTGATTTTATTACTATAACAAGGTGTGCCATTTGATTTGCTATTTGCATGTTTTGGACCTAATCAACAATTGCTTCAAGCATTTTTTTCATTCTATATCTTTGTGTGTGTGTTGTCGACGGCAAGTCTTGAAAAGTCCAATTGTGAAGTATGTGTTTACTTCACTATTCCTCAATTTTGCTTATTAGGATCTTTGCAACGACATTTTGGCTGTACACTAAGATTTGAAACACATATAATCTTACCTTTCTATCTTTTTGAGCTACATAGAGAAACCTTCAAGTTATGTGCTTGAACGATTGGATTAGCTAGACAAAGTAGTGCATACCAAGATACACCCATTAACATCCATAATTGGGAAACCATAAAGTGAGTGGAATCTAAAATCCTCACAACCTTTGGTTTCAATAGTTGCCTCCCTAACCGCCGATTCTCGCACAACATAGTCACCTTGTATCACAACCCCTTATCCAAGAGTTAACAATAGTGATCAAGGGCGAGGTGGGTGTTGGAGAGATAAAAAATATATTCTTCATCCAAAGCAAGCAATAGTTGAAGAGGAGGCCCTTTGAAGTGCAATTTGACACTCGAGGTGGGCATTGGAGAGATAACAAATATATTCTTCATCCAAAGTAAGCAATAATCGAAGAGGAGGCCCTTCGGAGTGCAATTTGACACTCCCACCCACCAAAAATATCACCAGAGTCGAGTGAAAAAGAAAGTGAAAAAAAGAGTAAGAATAACAAAAGGAGAGTGAAAACAAATGCCACCTCACAAACCATGCAACAAAATAAGTATGCCACCATTATGATGAAAGGTCGGTCACAAGGTGCATAGTGATGAAGACCAAAAAGTCCAACTTAAAAATAATAATGTCAAGATAAGCATAGATACATGGGAGAAAAGGCAAGGGGTGAGGATGGACAAGATGCTAGGAAGGGATAACGAAAGCATCACCCACCAAGAGACTTTGAGCATACATGAAATAGGATGGGAACCAAATTTTGGTTGGGACACCTTCCAAACCAAAAGGACCTACACCTTGATTTGTTGCTAAAACAATGGACCTTATTACCTTATGTTCAAATATGTTGAAGAGATATTTTCGTGATATTGTCGAATTTCCTTGATAACTATCTTGCCTCCTTGATTATGGCTTCCGATTTCCAAGTTAAAATCTTGCCATCTTTCATGGAATTTATGACAATTTGAGAATGTCCTATCACCATCTTCTTCCACCCCCAAATGCTAGCAATTTGAAGGCCCTTGAGATTTTTTCTATTATATATAAAGAGAGAGGGAACATTATCCACCCAAGCCCATGGTATTATGATACGTATGGAGGATATGAAGATGCCAACATTTGGCTCATGTAACTAATGGTTTGTTGTGGATTATGCACAAGTTAACGGTTTACCCCACCCTAGTGTTATAAGATGTGATATTATAAATAGGGAGTCATATCACTCTTTTGAAATCAAGCAATCATGGATTAAGTATGTATTGATATGGGAGTAGAACAGCAAAGTGGATTCGGCTCTCATAGCGGAGATATCATGGATGTGTTGTCATACCTCAAGGGTGTTTCTATTATTTTGATTATGTTGAATTTTGCGGTAATTTGGTCCAACAAACATCTCTTGTGCATGTGATTTATTTTATATTTCTTTCATTTGACATTAGATCATAACCAGTATTGTAAATTTTGATAGAGTTGATCCGGAAGTTCACTTTCATGAGCTTAAACATTTGAGACAACAAGGCACGGTGGATGAGTATGTGACTGAATTTGTAATGGGAAGTTGGGCTCTCATAACAGTTGTGCAATCATTTTCACAAACACCGCCTTAGCAACAAAAGTGAAAATGATTAAATCCTTCGATTTGGGTAAGCAAATCATGTGCCATTTTTGCACTACGAAGGAAATTTTGGGAACAGCTTGTCTGATGCAGGAGCATCATCATGCAAATAGCAAAATTTGGATTTCATACAATTTTGGGTTGATTAGGGTCTTGATAGGCATTTTAGGTGTTTTAGCAAGCTTCCCCACCTTCTTAGGTTCCTCCATAGGTGTTAAAGGGTCATTTAGAGTTTTCCCTCCAAAATGCATCTTTTCAAATATTTGAATTTGTAAGTTGAAATTAAGAGGTCTAATGTCAAGAGAGAACATATATGTTGATGTAAAAAGGTGTGAGAGGTTTATATGATGTGAGAAGAGTGTTCTCACCTAACCAAGAGTCTAGGTTTTGGGTATAGTTACTTTTATGATGGTTAGGGTTTCATAAGTTTGTGTAACTACTTCCAAATTAGTCTTAAGAAAGAAAATATTCGAATGGGAAGAGATGGAGAGGTAAGAGGAGGATATAGTAGAAAATAAGTGTGAATGAACCAAGAATGGCTCAGTAATCTGTAGGTGTTCATGACTCATCTTGTATGACAGATTATTCTTGAATAAAGCTTTGAAATCTTGAATATGTGTGTGAATGGGGTAAGAAGGAATGGTTGTATTCTCATGTTTCTTATAATATCTATGTCTTGACAATGATAGACCAGGAGTACTTTGGTATGATAATGTTGATAGCAAGACAGGTTTGATCCTTTTGAATGAGAATAAGGAATATACAGAGTATGTTGTCATATTTATGAGAATACTTTGTTTTTAATGCTTGGCAATGAAATGTACAGATTATTGAAAGAACACAATAGTCATATGCACAGGTGAAGATTGGTATGAGGCTAAAAAAACTTGAGGGAAACTAAGATAGTTTGTTATTGAAGAGGTAAGAAGATTGTATGAGGATTTCCTCTTGATTTTTGTGATTGAAGATGGAGAAACTGTCATAACGGACTGTCAAAGATTTAAAACCTTGTGGAAAGGTATGTGCATGGCTCAAGGAGTCTAAAGGAATATTTAAGAGTTACAATGTTATTCTTACTAATGTTCATTTGTTAAATGCCTTTCAATTAAGGAGAACTCAGGAATATACAGTTTAGGAGGCCTGACTGCTGCCTCCTTAGGATGTTTAAATGAAATAGATAGTAAGATGTCCACTGACTTTGAAGGTAGGTGAGATAAGACCTACAGTGAGTGGAGAACCTTTGAAAAGATTTAAAGAGCTAAGCTTAAACCTAAATTTGTAGACTGTCACAGAAAACAGGCGGTTTTGGGGGTTTCTCACATGCAAACCTTATTATATTGATTGATTTAAGCATGATAAGGGATTACAGTATAAAGAAGAAAGGTGGAGAAGGTAGGCACAGAGCTTATGAAGCTGGTTTGAAGTCTTGAAAAGCTTGAAAATACAAGTTATGAATTATCTCCCTATTCGGGCCTGGTAAAACCCTAGGTTAGGGCTTTAATGCTAAAAATGCTATAATTTGTGTTTTCAAGGTTGAAACTCAATGAAACCTTCTACATAGGGTCTAAGTAGAATGATTGAAGAGATTTTCATGGTTTGGAGTTAATTGTAGGTGTACGGACACCATATTTGATGACAGTCTTGCTATACCCTGTTTAGGCCTAGTAAACCTAAGTTGAATACTAAGAAACAAACGAACTGTGTAAGTTTCCTAAGGGAACTGTTCAAGAGTTTTTGGTAGCAAATTATGAAGCCAAATGGGTACTCAAATCTGTAACTTGTTCGTGGTGAAAGTGTGTATGTGAATTTTAACCCTAGGAAAACCAAAACAGGAGACCTAATTGAGAAACTGACTAGAGAAATTGGCTTAGTTGTATTTGGAGTTGAGACTTACAATTTGGCAGAGAGCAAAAACCCCATAAAGGATACCAAAATATGTGAATGGTTTCTCTTGAATCATCAGCAGTGATTCCCAACAAAAGGGTTGTGCAAATGCAGGGCTACTAGGGTTTTGGAAAGGATGTGAGACTTGGTCAAACAAACTAATACTTGTAACCTATCAATTGTGTTTAAGTGAATTGTGTAAGCGCTTGCAGAGGTTCAAGAAGAAATGCAGACCTTGGAAGAATTTATTAGACCCCAAAGGAGAGACTAAGAGAGTTATGGTGACAAAGTTATGCATTAGTTCAAAACGGAACAATCAATAAAAGAAAGGTAAATGTAAATTGACTTGAGATTGGTAGTAGGTGATGGCAGGGCAGAGTAAGGGAGACAGAGTATTGAAAAGTATTGCATGTAAAGGACGCTTAGCACAAAATTTAAGTAATTTTCCTCTCAAGAAACTTGCATGGTGAAGCTTGGAGTACATTGGCATGTGCGGATCTTAAGCTTCTAACTTGTGTTCATGTGTTGATCTTGAAGATGTTCTCTCTATAACTGGACTGAGATATATCAGTGAAGGTAAAGGATCAAAAGAATGTACATTGTGAATTAGAGAAACAACTCTCTTCTAGCATTGCATGGTCAAAACTTGAAATTGTTAACTTAAGTGCCTGAGTATGATTCAAATTTGTATACTTTGAGTAATTTGCCTTCCCCGTCTGCATCATTGTCTATGTGTATTTGATACTAAAAATGGTGGTAGGAAGAGAGATAAATTGAATGTAATCGTTCTTGAAACCCTAGTTTTATACAATTTCACCATGTGGTATTTTTCAAGAAAATTTGGTGCAAGAAAATGGTGCCTTGTATTCAAATCCATTGTTATCAACATATTGTTTGGCGAGGGGCATTAACAACATTCCTTAAAGATGAAGCTTTTGATTAGTTTTTGCATCTAGACCCAAGTCATAAATCCTTTGAAGAAATGGAACAGATTTTCTTGGCTAGATATGAACAGGAGAAGGAGAAGCTTTCTGAGCTTCACATGGATGAAGAAATTTACAAAAGAGTGTTCATGAACAAAGATGCAGAGATATCCAAATTGAAGAAGAGCAATGAAGTCTACAAAAGGGAATTGCTAAACAAAGATGCAAAAATATTCAAATTGAAGGAGAGCAATGAGGTTTACAAAAGGGATTTGCACAACAAAGATGAAGAGATTTCTACAGCGCAAGATAACATTCAATTCATCATTGCAGAAATAAACAAATTAAAGGTAAAATAGGAGGGAGTAGAAAAGAGAAGGAAACCCTGCCCTTCAACCAACCAAAGAAAGAAAGCAATCCAAGATCTTGGGTTCCAACTAACAATTGTTCAATCTTGCAGGTTCATGGATGCATTCAAAAGAAGGTTAATGTCTCCGTAAACTCTAGTACCAGTTATAAATTCATCAACATTGACGCGGCTAAGGGGTTGCAAGTTCAAGCACGGAATATCAAGGAGACACAAGTACACGATGAGAAGACTTGTGTCATGAATAGGTGAAGCTTAGTATGGACGATTACGTATTGCATTATAAAGTGTATGCTTTAGGTATTAATGGTTTGGATATAGTTCTTAAGTACTTGCCTAGAGACTTACGGATAATTTATGAAACTTTGGTGCAAGAGAAAGGTTACTTTGTAGGATATTATATATCCAAACAAACAAATCAAGGCACATGAAGAATCTAAAGAAGAGTATGATGCAAGAATTGAATTAGTGAATAAAACAAATTTGAGAGTGAAAGAGCATGAAAAAGAAATTCAAGAGGAGCACATGAAAGAATCAAAAGAAGAGCACAAGGAATCAGTTGAAGGAAAACATATGGAAAAGTCTCAAGTAAAACATAGAAGTTGAAAGTAAACCATGAGGACCTATGAAGGAAGCACAAACCCTTCATCTACTCAGAGTCAAAGAGACAAATGGAAGAAAAGGTTGAAGCAGAAAAGGAGGTCAACTCTACAAAGGTTGCGGTATATAGGCGTCCACATCACCATGAGAAGTAACAATAATGGAGGCATGGCATGGTGTGTTAAAGGATTGGCAACTATGGACATACATGGAATCAAAGAAGTAATAACTATAGACACAAGTGGAATCCGAGTAGTGTAATGGAATATGGACCTACCCAAGGAGCTTGGCACCATAGAGCACCATCATGTATCAAGATCTCATATGGATGGATGATCAAGCACCACATCAAGCTTATAAAGATTTCAACTAATCTTACAAATCGGTTTCTTCATAGCTTTAAAGCTGAAGCATTTTAGGGAGTAGAAGGTTGTCCATCTAGGCCCATGGTATTGTGATATGTATGGAGGTTATGGAGATGCTGACATGTGGCACACATAACGAAAGGTTCATTGTATTGGGACATAAAGTTAACTTGTAATGGATAACGTGTGGGTTAAGGGATTACCCTACCCTAGTGCTATTGTATGAGATATTATAAATAGGGAGTTGTATCACTCACATGGAATCAAGCAATCATGGATTAAGTAAGTGCTGAGACTGGAGTAAAGTAGAGTAGCAGGTTCCCCTCTCATAGCAGAGATATTGTGCAGTGATTCCTTCCTTGAGGAATATAAGATGGTGTTGCCCTTCCTCAAGGGCACATCTGTTATTCAAAGTGTATTGAATATTAGAGTATTTTGGCCCACCAAACATCTCCTGTGCATGTGATTTACGATATATTTTTGTATATTTCTACCATTGGAGGTTGGATCATAACAGTTTCCTTTCCTACATATAGAACATAAATTGAAATCGGTTGGCAATTGGCATCCTTGAAAATGCCTCCTCCCCAGCAAAGTTAGATAGTCTTTTGTAACACCATCAAAGTTTAATTCAATTATTTCTTGCAGAGGACAAAGCTGTTTGATCTTAGGTTTCTCTAGCCTATAACCTCAAAACCAATTATTGAGGGGACTTGATTTAGGCCAAGAAATACATTTCCAATAACTACAAAATCTTTACTCCTTGGCCGATATTTCAGCATCTTTCATCTCAAGTCTCAAAGATTATATATGACTTATAATCAATGTCTCAGCCTCACTAATTTGACATCTAAATGAATCAATTCATATCTAAATAATTGAAAAAATTCAAGTTGCTGAATTTCTTATGTCCCTTAACAGGCATGCCGAATGCCTAAAAATACTGGATAACCTGTTCAAATTTTGGGATTGTAGAATGTAGCCACAGCATACCATTCATTGTAAAATTGTATTATTATATTAAACTAAAGTTTCAAGATGCTGTGGAGATAATTCCAAAGATGCAATATTTTCTGCCTGTAAGATTATTGACATATCAATTAATCGTGTTCTATTTTTTCAACATAAACCTGTATTTCTCTATGTTGTCTCTTGCAGAGATGTTTATTAACTTTATTTCTAGTGTTTTTCTTTGTTGTCTCGTGCATTGATGTCTATTTCTGGTATTTCTTTTACTGTTTCTTGTGTTGGTGTCTAACCCTAGTTATTCTCCCAATGCCTGATTGATTTAAAGGAGTGAAGCAATAGATTGCTAGTAAGGTAGGCTGATCAATGGATAAGGTAACAGAGGGACCAAAGGAAAGAGAATTGAAGGCAGATTATGGGAATTATATTTTGGGTTCAGGATTTAATAATAATGATGCAGACCTACAAAACAGTACAATGTACATTGTGTATGAAGAATGAAGGCAAGGATTGCCAAGAAGGAAGATAGATACTTGGTAGAACCAGCAAGGTAAAATGTTCTCATCATTATTTCATTGACTAAACCCTACAAGGAAAAGTGTTTTGTTTGCATTACACAAATATATTTCTGGCAGAAATTTAAAAATTATATCACAGCATTACTTTTCATGTACATTTACATTATTTATTTTTAAATCACATGTTTGGACCAGACCACTTAATCATGTACATTTCCATTATTTATTTTTAAATCACACGTTTGGACCAGACCGCTTAATTTTGAAACTTATCCTGTAACTGTTATTCAAATTTTAATAATCAGTGGATCACTTCAGTGAGTTTTCAGGAAGCCTTCCATATGGATCCTTTCAAAAGTCAGGTTGCATCTAATAATTAATCTGCATTGAAGTGCACTTTTGAATAACTGTAAATTTTAATCTATCTCAGAAATCTCAGTATAGTGATTCTATATCCATTGCAACCCCACAGTGTCTGATACGGAATAACCAATCTATTAGTTAGATATATATTGACACACCTGATGTGCTCGGTCCATCTGATGTGCTGGATCCATCCTGTACTTCAGGATCACCATTTCTTGTCAAGCTTTCTTCCTCGAAGCGTTCGCGTCCCTCTAGCAAGATACTAAGGTATTTGTATAGGTTACTTTGTATCATTAGCTTAATATTTTGCACTTCCTCCTGTGAAAATTTGTCACCCTTATACAGAAATTTTGCCTGTAAAGTGACATCAAAAGAAATACAAATAATCAAAATTCGTATTGATGATGTCCAATCAGTAAAGGACATATGACTTATGTTCCAAAAGTAAAAATAGTAAAATAGGAACTTAATAGGTTAAGAGCATATGCATATGTTGGGCTAAGAAAACCCATGAGACAGGACACAGTGCTCAAAAATAAAAATAAACAGAATATTATAAGTGAATAAAAGATGATCTCAACCATGAAGTGGACTTTCTAAAATGCCCGTTGCTGTACCACTTAAGGTTATTCATAAAATTCAAGTACAAAAATGGAAATTATTTTAAAGTGAGACCTCATGGTATATTTAAGATGCTAAATGTAAAACAACCAATCTCATCCTGCAAAATTTTCATGGACAAGTATCTGTATCAATGCAAAGTGATGTCGTTAGATACGTATTCCTATGCATACTCGTGAGCATAGTTACAGGGTTCAATAACAAATGCTCAGGCCGAACACGAATTTTTCTGGGTGGCCTAACCATTTCAGAACAAATCCAGAACCGATTGTAAATTTCTTATGTACTACAGCAACTAGATCGTGAAATAAAGTAACAATGAAAAAATGTGGAAAGAAAGAAATAATGATGTTATTTTGATGTTTACACATGACCAAAGTAGGTCAATGACACTCAATATTAGGCCTGGTTAAAATAGAGCAGTACTAGGATAGAAAAGAACCATAGAAACTGAAAAAGTGACTGGGACTAAAGATATTACTAAAGCAATGAAAACATAAAGAGGGGGTAAACCTGGTCAAACGCAATGAACTCAAGTGGTAATCAAAAATGGGGTTTCAAAGCAGGGCCCCAGGTCCAAACCCCAGGAAAAGTGATAAAGTGTTGAAATTGGATAAAGCACCATATCCAACATGATCGACACAGCATACCCCAATGGAAGACACCAGATGCATGTAGCAGGCAAGTTTTCGGAAGAAATATCCCACGGTTGACACATCTAAACCAAAGGTTTCCCATAAAAAGAGGGAATTTATTAGAACACAAAAAGGGTGTGAACCCAGTCTGGGTAAACCCTAAAAAAATCCCATGTTTTTTTAATTATTAAAAACCAGAAGAGTAAAAATAAAAGATGGAGATTTCTGATAGCCCCCAAATTCTTATGAACACAAAAACACAATAATGAGGAAAGCTGGAGATCCTGCCACTTGACTTATGAGATAACAACCCAACAATTTATCAAATTCTGGAATGCTATCATTCGTGAACTCATGAACGGTGTGCAATATCTTCAGTTAATTATTTTTACGTCGTTATCTTGTGGCATATAATTTATCTTTGTGAAAATCTTGAGTGATGAATATTACATTTTTATATTTTCTATTAATCAAACTTTTCCAAAAGTCCAATAAAAGTGACTAGAACTAAAGCTAAGGATGGGATAATATCATCCTAAGGACCGGTGGTATCTTTGGTTCCATTTATTCTGTTGATGGAAAATTGACATTGCTACATCTGCTGTCTCGACCCCACGCTAGCATTCACTCTCAAACCTGTTTAAGTCTGTCTTCCTCAACATTCGTCGAATCTTCTTCATGGCTCTTCAGATCGTATCATCATGGCTAATCATGTTGCGGAACAAGTTAAACACGACCCAAGCTGAATTCATTACTTATAAAAAAGGACAAGAAAGAACCAATCAACATTTCAAAAAAAAATCACTTTGTCAAAGTCTCACACCAAAGCAGTTTTGGGAGACATGCAATAATGTTGAGAGTTCTGCTGACAGGTCAGGAAATTAATGTAAAAGAACTCCTGCACCCAAGGAGGTCTATCTCATTTAGAGCTGCCATGCTTTATGAAAAATGGCTGAAAACAGAACATGACAAGGAAAAAGGCTGTAGGAGAGCAGGGACAACCGGACAGAGATCAGCATAACGAAAAAGTTGAACGATCAAGAAGATGTTATAAGGAAGATAAAAGATTTCACAGGCTTATCGGGAAAGACAGATCAATTATCACAAGGAAAGAAAAAGACGGCCACAAGTTTATGCAGCAAGGAACAAGAACAATTGTGAAAGCGATGAGGAAAGTGGTAGTGAAATGCTGAGAAACGAAGCCAGAGTGGAGAGTGTTCAAAGCACTAAGAGGAAGATGGAGGACCGGAATGACAACAATAAGGAAAAAATCCTCTACAACAGTACAAAGGAGTTCCTAAGAAAGAAAGCCAAGCCAATGGCTGAGGATGACCCTGCTTTTATTGATAATAATCACGCATTATTACGGGATGTGTACGCTGAAATCCAGCCTAGCACTAGTGAAATGAAGTAAAATACAAAAAAAAATCTTTCAGCTCCAGAGGGATTTGATGATATCAATTAATGAAAGAATGATCACTTTTAAAAGTGAAAATGTTATTAGATTTGCTGGAGGAAGGAAGAATGCAAAAGCTCTCTCACTTTCCCTGTACAACATGGTGTCAACTATAGCTCGAATAGAAATAGGTAAGGATAAGATGTCAGGTAGAATCAACACTTTGGAGAATGCTTCAGAGATGGTTCTCACATATGGCAAAGAACATGCCAATATGAAGCAGAACCTTGTTGCCCTTTCGCGTGATCTGCATTGCATGAGCAAGCACATTCATGAGTGATTCTGTCAAGTAAACAATAAGAAGAGTGATAACAAGTGTCGGAAGAAGTACCCTCGTATTCTCTCAGAGGATGAGCAAGAGACTTAACCAACCCCTGGTTTTCAGTCTGCTGGTGCCTGGTCTCTGTGTCTTGCGAGTTGATAATAAATGCCAGCTTGTGGGTTGTGCTTATTGTTGCTGTTTTACCTTAGCAATTCTGGTTAGGTCTCGTCTGTATCCGCCTTACTCTTTCTGGCAAGGCTTTGTTTGTAATCAGATTGCTCCCATTTACTGGTTTGAGGATCCTTCTATCATGTGTGTACTCCTTAATTAATTATATATAAAACTTTTTAAAATCAACACCAAAAAAAAAAAGCTAAAAACTAAGCAATGAAAACACAAGAGGGGGTAAACCAGGTGAATGGGACGAGCTCAAATGGTAAATGTGAATGGGATTTGAAAATGGAGACAAAGTTCAACCCTCAGGAGACATGATAAAGTGTTGAAATTGGGTAAAATACTGCATCCAGCAGGATGGGTGCAGTGCACCCAATGGACCAGGCTGGGAGCATGTCAAATAAAATGGGAGCCACTGGGACTGATCCTAATTCTACTCATAAAGTATAAAAAGAAGGTTTCAATCAAAGGTTCTTCAAGTGTGAATTTTTTTAATTTTAAACAGATATTCACTAATTTGATTGACACGTTGTCTAACTAAATCACTGTCTTTATGACCTCGAGGCATTTCCATGCCAAGATATATAGTTTGTAGAAAATTCAAATAAACATCTGCTGTGCTCTGCATTAATAAAATCTTTGTGATAGAATTAAGGACCACTGATGACAATATACTGAAGAGGAGTCTTATCAAGAACTTGCTCTTAGGGAGCTTTTGGATTTTCTCATATTAGTGTCTATTTTATGTGTCATGTCTTGTCTAGATACCGATAACCCAGAACTGCAGCTTACATGTTGCTGACAACATACCTAAGTTGCACCCCCAATTATGGGGTCACTAAGAAAGTAAATGGAGAGGGAAAATATACAAGACTCAATAGAGACGCAGCAGTGATGAAACCTCAGAAAGCAATCCTGGGAGTGCTGGAACCAGGGGAATGGTCAAGAATAGGCTGAGGGGCAAAGAGCTTTGGTTTGAAGAAGGATTAGGTGTGCACTCCAATAATGTGGCAGAGGCTGTTGGGATTAGGAGAGACTTGTGGAAGACAGAGGGAAGAAAGATCGACTTTACTTTAGTGGAGACCAAATTCAAGATTCTTTCTACCTACTTACAAGAAAGAAAAAAATTGGACCCCAAGAATTGGATACTGTGAATTTTAGTGGCTGAAATTTGCCAGTTCTTAATGGGATTTACAGATATTGATGTATCTCATATCACAAAAAGAGCACATTCAGGTGGAACATACCCTGGCAAATATAGTGGCATCCCTTACTCCTAATGAAGATATGGACCAATAGTGATCACCTCCAAGGTAAAGAGGATGCTAGCACCCAGGTTGAAGCAATGATAGAATCTGAAAAATGTTTAAATGAAAAGAATGTTTGAAGAAAGAAGAAATTGGTAAGGAGTAGGCCAAGGAACTCCTTTTTGTATTCAGACATAATATATGTCATATGCTAATATTTTATACTTGGTCTAGGATAGGAGGCTACCGAGTATTATAGTAAAATCAATTTCTTATACCTATTAAATGTTCATTCTTGGGATAGTTACAAATTCAGTTTATATAAGAAACATGTTAACATAAATGTTGTGATGAGTAGCAATGCTCTCATTTTCACGTCAGCATGGGAGCTGGTCAGTAAGAGAGGCATACTATAATTGATAGGAATAGACAGGCTCCAGCCTTCAAAAGAACATTCGTAGCATTTGCAAGGAAACGCATAAGGATAATCAATTCTCTAAACTCTAGCCTTTCATTCTGTATCAAGAGCAAGTCTTGCAAATAGTAAATACAATATACGAGGTCAACAAACTTTTTCTACAATTGTGAGGTCTATTATTACAGAGTTATTGTGTTTCCATATCAATGAACTTGATAAGGTTCTATGGTTTGTCTGGCTTAGATGGCATATGACAAATGGTCGAGACATTCTGATTAACATATGCATATGTTTGAACGTTGACTTTGACATATGCTCTCTTTCCAAAAATATCAGCTTGAATCTATGTTACCGGATACGCCGGTTTTGGGGCCTGGAGCGGGAGCGGGAGCGTTCGGGAGCGGGAGCGGGAGCGGGAGCGCGCGGGAGCGGCCGAGGAGCGGCCAGCACTGTGGAAACGGCCGGGTACGGCTGCGCCGTACCCGGCCGTTTCCACAGTGCCGGGCCGCTCCCTGGCCGCTCCCGCGTGCAAAAACACGCGTTTTTAATTTTTTTTTTAATTTTTTCCACTTTTTTAAACTCGCAAATCAATAAAAAATAATAAATTCTTCTAATCTAAAACCTAAAAGCTACATCTAAACAATAAAACAAAAGAACAACACACAAACATAACATAAAGCAAACAAACTCACATTGTGGCTCTCCAAAATTGCATTGTGCTTGTCTAGGGTTTTGAGGAGTGTGAGGAGCTATTGCTAAGCTTGGAGGAGTGTGAGGAGCTGCAAAGGAGGATTTGTGAAGGATTTGATTTGTGGTTTACTAAGTGAAGGTAAGTTTTTTTTAATTTCTAGCCTTGTTCCTCTATTTTTTTTTTTTTTTTTAATCTTTCACACATTACATTTTTTGTTCATTTTTATTTTGCTCTTTCCATTTAATTTTTTTAATTTTCATTGTTCAATCACAATGCAATTGCATGCCATTGTTTTCTTTGCTTAATTTGTTTTTTAAACCTTGTAGGTATTTCTACAATGGCAACAAGTTCTGCTTCTTCTGGGCAATCTTTGGCCAAAGACTTTGACCCAAATTCACCGTTATGGAGGCACGTAACAATAGTTCAACAACTTGTAGGTGGTGGTTGTTTTGAATGGAAATGCAATGAGTGTGATGGAATATTCAAAGGCTCTTACAGTAGGGTGAAAAGCCATTTGTGTGCCATAACGGGTAATGGTATAAGAGTATGTAGGGGGAGGAATAATGCTGGGGTGCCAAGAGAAAATGTTTTGGCATTTATCAAAGAGCAGGAGGATGCAGAGGCTAGAGTGGCTCTGAGAGCGGGTCATCCATTGGCCAAAAGAGGAGGTTCATCTCGTTCAGCAAGGCCTCCAGTTGCTCCATCACCTAGTGGATCCCCAATTGTGGCCATGCCACATCCATTTGTGGCTCCTATCTCCACAAATGAGGATGTTTCCCTTGCACGAAAGAAAAGTAAGACAAAGGGCCATTGGAAAAGGCCTTTCAGAATGAGTACAGGGAGATTGCAGATGAATGCATTGCAAGGTGTGTATATGCTAATGGTCTTTCTTTTAATGTTGTGAGATCACCTTATTGGCATGAGATGGTGAAAGCCATCAATGAGGCACCAAAAGGGTATAAACCACCAGGATTTGAGAAGATCCGCACCACCCTTTTGGAAAGACAAAAAAAATATGTGGAAACCTCCTTGCAACCAATTAGGGACTCATGGACCAAAACTGGTGTGTCCATTGTTTCTGATGGATGGAAAGATGCAAGAAACCGCCCTTTAATCAATGTGATTGCAGTATGCCCTAAGGGGGCAATGTTTTGAAAGCGGTTGATTGTGAGGGGCAAGTGAAGGATGCCCAATTCATAGCCAACATTCTCTTTGAGTCCATTGAGGCGGTGGGGCACGAAAATGTTGTCCAGTGATAACGGACAATGCCAAAAATTGCAAAGCTGCGCAGGATGTTAGTTGAGGCATGGTATGGGCATATTTTTGGACACCTTGTCTTTGTGCATTCATTGAATTTAATGCTAAAGAAAATGGCAAACAAAATAGAGTGGATCCGGCAAGTGTATATGCGAAGAAAGGCAGAAGAAATCCAAATGTTTGTCACCAACCACCACATGTCACAGGGCATTTTTAGATCATTCTCATGATTAGAGCTACACGAAGGTAAGGACAAGCTTTATTTCTTTCTTTCTTTTTAATTTAATATTTAATATAAGTTTTTTAATATTCTTTTAGCTTTCAATTTCATAATTTAAATTTTATTTTTAATTTTTGTTCCTCGTTCTTATTAGGTTGCTGAGACTCGGTTTGCATCACACACAATCGTCTTGAGACGACTAGTGAAGGTGCGAGAGGCACTCATGAGGATGGTAACATCCAATCTTTGGTCTGTATGGAGGCAATCAAACACTGAAGGGGCTCAAAAAGTGAAGAACTTGATCTTAGAGGACTCTTGGTGGGATAGAGTGGGTTATCTGTTGAGATTTACGGAGCCCATTATGAGCATGATCCGGTTTACTGACACGGATCAACCATGTCTAGGAGAGATATATGACGGCATCGACTCAATGATTGAGAAGATAAAAGCCGTCATAAATGCAAAAGAACAAGATCCCGAGGAAATATTTTTCAAACAAGTGAAGTCAATCCTCATTGAGCGGTGGAACAAAATGACCACCCCATTACATCTACTAGCTTTTGCATTGACTCCTAGATTTTATAGCACAGAGATCCTTTCCTTGCCAGGGAGGGTAGCACCATACAGGGATGCGGAAGTCAGTGAGGGATATATGGTGGCATTAGCTAGGCTCTTCCCTGATCCTGAGGCCCAAGACCAGGTTATGGTAGAGTTTGGCAATTTCATAGCAGAAACGGGTCATAGCCTTCTCGCTCTTCGGAGCAAATACAAGATGGATGCACATATGTGGTGGTACCTCCATGGTACTTCATCGGCTTACTTGACCTACGCGATCAAGGTCTTGGCACGCAGGTAAGTTTTTAATTTTTTATTCTCTTTTCTTTTAGTTTTTAAAATTTAAGTTTGAGTGTTTAAATCTGAAGTTGAACTTTGCATTGACTTTGAAGTTTGGGTTGCCTTAATAGGTTGCAAGTTCATCTTCTTCTGAGCGCAACTGGAGTACGTATAATTTCATCCACTCACAGAAGCGCAACAGATTGGGGGCTAAAAGGGCTGAAGATTTGGTATACATACATTCCAACTTGCGCCTTTTATCCCACAAGCAGCCAGAGTACAAGGAAGGGTCAACAAAACATTGGGACATTGATCCAGAGATAGTTGACTTGGATGCTTCCATTTCCCACCATGGAGCATATGATGATGAGACGGGTTCTGTGGCACCACGAGACCTACATGCACAAGGGGGTGCAACTGGCAGTGGCCCTAGTGCGAGTGGTTCGAGCCCATGTGGTTCTAATGAACCACATAATGATGATGATGTAGCTGGTTTTGATCCTCTTGATGAAGAGGAATATGATGAATATTGACAATGAAAGATAGTTTGAGCTTTGAATATTGATCTATGATTGAATTTAATATATCATGAGATTCATGACATTCACATTGTGTTTGATTTAAGTATTTTAAATTTTAATTTAACTTTTAAACTTTTAAGTTTCTAAGTTTTATCGGTATCCTAGCTTGTTTGTTGTGGTTATTCACTTATTTAGCTTATAACTTGTCTTTCATATGCATAATATGTGGTTAATAATTAAATTCCTATTTAGAAGGCTGAAATTTATATATTTTTTAATTTTTATATAGTTTTTGTACTGCCGTATCCTACGCCGTATCCGGGGTCAAAAAAAAATTTGCCGTTTCCGCGTATCGGATACCCCGCTCCCGCTCCCGTATCCAAAACGTTTCGGTAACTTAGGCTTGAATCCTTTCTTTGCTAGATGAAAGTCGTAGCATGACATTCACAACATTTTAGCACTTCAAAATGTGCCTGCTATTTACGAACGAGAGACGGATTGACAGAGAGAGAGAGAGAGAGAGAGTTTATATTAATCCACTAATTACCAAAATAGGTCAATGGGAACATATAACCAAAGTAGAAATAACATGAAAGAGTAAAATGAGGCTAGAAGCAAAAAAATTAAAAACACAACAATAAAAGAGTCTAAATAACAAGAGAGGTTGAACCCAAGGCAGATAAACCCCAAACATATCAAGGTGACAATGCCATGTATTACAAACATTACAAATAACCATGATAAAGGAAGGAATTGCTGAAGAAGATGGGCTGTTGAAGGCCGTGATTAGAGGCAAACGTCGTCCCTAATCCGAGTCACGTAGCAAAGGAACAGCTCCAACTGTGAAAGATAAAATACAAGATCTGATTATATCCATAGAAGAATGATCAGCACTAAGAGGGGCTATGGGGGTGATCCTCGGGGCCATAAAGAACCTCTGCAGGGGATCCTCCATTCTTTTGTGCTGAACCATGCTTTAGGCCTTAAAACCTGTGATGTCCGTGTGACAGTGCCGACTTTCTAGTCCCCAAAAAGAACTGAGGTATGCTTAGAATTTGTCTGTGTTTATTAATTATTTCAACGTAAAAAACCATCCAACCAATGACCCTCTTCATTCACATCGTTTGGAAAATTTGTATTCAACTTTCGTTATCTCAAGAACTTGTATTTCTCTTGGATAAAATGTATTTAACTACATGGACCTTATAAATCTAATATAAATCAATTACCAAGAGTGCAGGACACTCTCAAAAATGGAAAAAAAAGAATCATATACATCTATGTTGAAGAGAGAGAGGAAGGGAATAGAACCGTAGGATTATGTTATGCCCTTAACCTATTGGTTGTATCAGGATGAATGTGGCCGACCTATGAAATGGATAACATTCAACTTAGCCATTTGACGATCTCTATATTGCATATCCGTACGAGTAGTCAGCCTTTTGGGATTATGTAGTCACCAAGCCTAATTAGGATTTATGTGGAGGTAGTGTTGAGTATTGGATTATCATATTACAAATTTTGTTCTTATCTTAAGGATTGTGGAAATTGCCCCCTTGAAGTGGCTTGGTCATATATTTCAGTATTTTGTTCTTCATTTCACTCATATTGCATAAACCTACTTTATTTTGATTTGTTATGCACTTATTTGCAAGTTACTACTAATTAAACTGTTCATGCCATCTATTGGATTACAATCTATTCTTGTAGTCTGCTCTTGCAGTATGGTAAGTTCATTACAAGTGGTATCAAAGACTTGATTCAGGCAAAGTTTCTGCTGTGCATTGGAGCTTTAGAGAGGAGTGAAATTCAGTGTTTCGGGTAGTTAAGTTCTAGCTAAAAAAATCTGCTTTCTTAGTTTTGTTTCTATTGAGGGAAATTTATGTCGCTTTACTTGTTGAGTTTTGCTTGTAGGTCAAAATAAAAAGCATTTGATCTAGGGGCAATTTAGGGTTTCATCTACACTAGGAAGCCCCAAAGTGCAACAATTAAAAAGTCTAGAATTAGTTGTTACACCATTGAGAAATATAGCAAACATTGGATTCAACATTTCAAGGTAGTTACAATGCTATAGGTCTCCAAAAACCCTTAGTTTTGGCATAGTTTTGAGGTTTCCAGTTTTTCCACCCTTACGCAATATAGCAATCATAGGATTAGTCTCCACAAGCAAATCGTATTAGCATAGGTGTTTGATAACATTTTTTTGACTCGGGGCAAGCAGTATCATGGTGGGTGCTTCTAACAGAGGCAAGGGAAAGAATTCAGTCATACTGTGGAAGTTGCATAACAAAAAAAAGATACAGATTCAGAGATGGAATCTGTCAAGACTTGAGAAGATAGTGCAAACAATTTGGAGACAGTATTGAACCAGATCAACATAGACTTGTAAACTATGCCCTCTACAAGAGAGTTGTACGACTTCAAAAACAAGACGGCTTCCAAGGCTCTAAATGGCTTGGCTACCAAGGAAGAAGTAACGAAGGTCCAAGAAAGCATATAGCAGGAGTGGCGACCAATGATGAACTGAAAAAGATGGCTAAGAAAGAAGATATAGTTCAGCTAGAAGCAAGCATGACAACCAACAGCGTACAATTCACTCAGCTCGCAGCATCTGTCTAAAGCTTGGAAATATTACAACATTCAGTTTGGCTCCAAGACTCAAGAGACAGATAATTCTATTGCTCCTAATGGATCATTGGATCTGCACACTGCAGACCCTAATAAACTCCAGATCAGCACACGACCAATTCAATTGTGCTGCTTGAAACCTTGGCTGCAGTTTATGGGAAGGACCGCAATTGGATCGTCTATATAGAGCATTTTATTGATTTACATCAGGGTTCATGCTCGCAGAAGTTTGCAATGGCATCCTTATATTTGGAATCAAATAAATTTATTTGGTATCATAGGCTTTGTGATCAAAATAAAATAACAATTGCGGTCATGTGGTCTGTTATTATGGAGGAGCTGACCGCACACCATAGTATCAATCTAGTGGATGACTACTTCAGCCAATTGGCCATGGTATGACAAACTGATACAATAAAGGATTATATTCAGCAATTTCAGACCCTATCCTTGAGAGTGGAGATGTTACAGAGGAGAACTTAAAAGGACTTGTTTATGGATGGTGTAAAGGACCACATTCAACATGAAGTATGCTTATTTTATCTGTCTTTTATATATGAGTCTGTTAGTAGGGCAAAGATGAGTAGAGGAAAAGGTTTTGGCCATTTCAAAACAAACATTCACTAGAATCAATTATTGCTACACCTTGACACAGCCCTTTCCTAAACCAACCACATTGATGCCTCAACAAATTGAAGAAAAAGGGCAAATTGATTATATTTAACTATGATAGCAAATACAATAGAGGACATAAATGTGCGGAGAAGAAACTATTCTACATTGAAGGAGCAACTGAAGAGGTAGAAGAAGAAAAATTGAAGTTGAAGCAGATTTTTATGTCATGATTGTTGATGGCGGTACAGTTAGTTCAGGAAAATGCCACTGTATCAAGCTAGAGGACTATTAGTATGTGAGATAGAAGAGAATAGAAGGCATATGACACATTGGCATATTTGTGTGTGTCCATCTTTTATTAAGCACAAAAGTAACAACATATCAGGTGAGATAGTTATACGTGTACAGCTGATGTTTAATATCATTAATACCCCCATTGATGACAAAACTGGAAAATACTCCAAGTTTGTACAAAAATTTTACATAGAACATTAGGACCAAGAGATTTAGTTATTAATTTTTAGGCTGCTCCTTAGAGATCAATTTGAAAGCTGTGATCCTCTGACATTTTGTTGTTGTCCAATATATGAGCTTTGGTTGACACAAAAGCTGAGAAAAATCACTAAGAAAACATAGATCTAATTGTGTGGATGTAAGATACATCAGGCTGCCCACTAATTGTCTATAAAGAGATTCATCGACCAATGAAGAATCATCATTGGCTGATAACTTCAAACCTGCCTCCATAGTTCCAAATCCAAAATCTTGGAGATGTTGATCATTTTTAATATACCAAGCTCGTGGAGCCTGCTTAAGTTTGTAAAGGGACTTAACCAATTTGCAAACCAGATGATACAACAAGGTACCCAAAACCTTTGGAATGCACCATGTAGACCTCCTCATCTAAATCTCCATTCAAGAAGGCACTCTTTACATCCATCTAAAACACCTTCCAACCAAATTGAGTTGCTATGGAGAGAAGCAACCGAAATGTGACCATATTTGCAATAGGAGCAAAGGTCTCCTCATAGTCTATTCCCTCTTGTTGTGAAAAGCCTTTCACAACAAGATGAGCCTTGTACTTGTCCAAAGTACCATCGGCTTTGCATTTGACTCTCACACCCATTTGTATCCAATGGGTAATTCCACCAACTTCTAGGTATGGTTCTTCAACAAGGTGTCATATTTTGCTTACATGGCAGTCTCCCACTAAGGTTTCCCTTTTTCTTCCAAATATTGTTGTGACTCGGGTACCATAAAAAGGTCAAATGCAAGAGCAAAATGAACTTTCACTACTAGATTAACATCCTTGTTTCTGATCCTCCTAACCAGTGTCTTTAATTGAGGCATTACATTCTCCCACACCATCAGTATAGTGGAGTCTCCCTCCACAACTAACTATGCACTTAATTAAGACATTTCAACGTCCCGCACATTTTGTTTAATGGAGTCTCCCTCCACACTTACATTCAAGTTGACTATGACGAGATCAACAAGCCTATACAAGCCACCTTACCCAATGCACAGGAAACTACACTAACCCGTCTCACATCAAACATAATACACTTCTTCCAAGAAAAATTATAACAATGTTGGGATTTTTGTTAACTAACTAATATACAAGAAATTTTATTCATGCTAGGAACATACCTAACATTCCTTACAATGAATTTTTGAGCATTATTCAACACAATAAATATATCTCCTATCCCCTCTATTGCAAGTGACTCCCCATCAACTGATAACACTCAATCAAAAAATGTGTATACCACAGTAAATTTGCATACTAGTCCCTAAGACAACTAAAATGTCTAGATGTGGCAGAATCAATGCAACAACCCATCGCATTATCATTCGAGTATTGTGCCACAAGCACATATTCTTCCTCAGAATCCCATTCATATTCATATTTTTGACATGCCCGATCTTATGACAATAATAGCATGTCACCAGGTATTTGGAAGATGATTCACTAGGGATACATTTCCACTTACCCCTTAATTGAGCAGTAAATACTCTCTACTTGTCCATAACTAGACTCGCTAGTTTGTGTCTACTTGCATTCCTTCTACAGCAAATAGGAACTAGCCTAATCAAATGTCAGGGTCTAGCTTTCCGCCATCAAGTGTAAAGCCTCCACAAATGTTTCATAGGAGGGCAGTAAACTATTCAGAACAAGCGCAACCAAGTCATCATCATCCACCTTTTGTGTTTATGGCAGTGAGCTGGTCTCAGAGATCTTTCATCTAAAGATGTCCTAACAAAAAACCGCCCGCATTCATCTTTCCTAAAAACAACATTTTCTTCTGAACAGAACCCAACTTTTCTTTGAGGTTTGAAACTTGTTTTGAAGACTGGTCCAAAGATCACTGATCACAGTGGCATTCCAGACCTCAAGTATTAAATCATCTTATACAAACAATTTCAGCAACAAAAGAGCCTCCTTATGACTTTTGTCATAGTCAAAATAATTTGTATCCGGTCTCAGTTTCTTTATAAGAATAATCTTATCACAGTCCTGATACTCTGCAATCATGAGTATCTAGTAATTCCAGACATTATAGTTCTAACAAAGTAGTTTCTACACTTTCGATAGAACTAAATTTAGACTATTGGCCATTATTTCCAACCTATGAATTATAAATCAATGCAAAAACTATAAAACAACTTCCTTTGAGGACTCTTAAATTATTAAATAGTACACCCAATATTAAAATATCAAAAAAATCTTGAAGTTTATGGAAAACGCCCAACATCTGCCAAATTGTGACTATAGACTCAGGTTTGGACTGCGCAAATTGTGACTCCTTCAACCAACTTCTCGCGTTCTCTTTTTCCCATGGAAATCACCTCATATTGAAATCTCATGAAAAATAAGATTTGAAACTCATGAAATTGGAGTTGAGATCTTTGCATAAAACTTTAGCGTAATCGCTCAGATCATCATTCTTCACCTTTGTTTTTGGACTTAACGTCTTCAAATCATTTTTTTCTTCAATCCTCTTGATCAAATAGTGAAAAACGTCGTCTTCTTAGGAAATCTAGTTTGCAACATATATAATAATGTTTGTCATTTTCTTCTTCTGCACAAACCTTCAAGGATTCCCTTCGCATCGGGGTCTTCACCTTCATGTTATGTGCCACTGGTCACCTGGTCTATTTTGTCTATCCATGAAAATCTTGGTCTCCTTCTGTCGTACCCTACCTCAAGCATTTTGAACTTCAAATCACTTCACAAACATTTGGTTTGACATCCTTTACCCACAAGGCTTCAAGATCATGACTTTGGAACTATCACACTTCTCCTAGCATGCCCTAATCATGAATCTTCACAAAAATATGAATGTGTCTCAAACTCTTCGCAATTGTCCTAATTGTGACTCAATGTTTTATGCCTTCCTTTTGAAATACCTCTTCTTCTTTACAGTTATACCCTTTTCCCAAGGCTTCCTTCATTCGTATCAACTCGTGCTTCCTCGAATGCTAGCTCTAACCGTTCATACCCTTCTCTTAGGGCTTCCTCAAACGGATGGCTCAAGTATATTAGCTTGATAGATGTGAACAATATTGATGTATTATTTAGCAATATGAAAAAGATTACATGAGCTTATTTAACAAGGCATTGCAAATAATGGTACCTGAAAATAGGGAGTGCGATAACATAAACAAGTTGCATGCTAAAACAAGACTACCCCTAAATAGCAAGTAAAGTTGACACATCAACTTTACATTACAACATGAAATGATAAATTATTTTATTCCTAACATGCCCCCTTAATTCATCATGGTCTCAAGAAAACATGAGAGATATCCCTTTAATGCCTCAAATTTATCCGTGCAAGTGACTTGGTGAAGATATGTGCACATTATTCTTTGTCAAGTAGTAGTGGAGTGAGATGTTGTGTTGTCGAACATGTTCGTATATGAAATAAACAAGTACCTCAATGTGCTTCATACATTCATGAAACACTGAGTTGCAAACAAGCTTGATAACACCTTCATTGACAACATACAAGATGGTTGGTTTTCGTGGTACTCCTTGTCCTTCAAGTATGCAATGCTGACCAAATGACATCGCAAATAGCTCCTCTTACTGACACAATATTCCGCTTTAGTGGAAGATTGAGGACAAAGTTGTGTTTCTTAGTCCCCTACGATCTTGGACCGGACCCCAAAGATTACACGTATCCAGAAGAGAATTTTCTATCATCAATATTACTGCGCATGACTTGAATCTAAATAACTAGTAAAGAAGAATTGATCATACTTCTTATATCCTAGGCCAAAGTCCATGGTTCCTCTGATGTACCTCAAATTTCACTTTGATATATTCAGATAGCGAGATTCGGCTCTTGCATGAACCGTGTGAGATAGCTAACAACATAGTTGATGTCTGGCCTAGTATAAATCAAGTAAATCAAGCTCCCAATCAATTGTAGATAGAGAGTTGCATTTGATTGTGGTGATGGATCATCGTGAGACAATTGAAGCTTTGCCTCCATGGATGTGTAAAATGGTTTACTATCCATCATCTGAAATGATCGAGAACAAGATTTGAAAAATCTATTTTTGGAAATTCCTAAAAAAAAATAGCAACTTTTAGTATTTTATATTTTTGGGGGTCATCAGAGCATTTTTGGGCTTGAGATATGTACGTGATAGCGAAGTGTTATGGTTGTAGTAATGTTTTTCAAATTTGTTCCGCCATCTTTCTAACCGATCTTGCGGTTCGCAAAGCAGGACCCAGCAATTTAGGAGATATGACCCCAACAAGGAGCAATAAATAAAAAAATAGTAATAATAGGATAGATTTCGAATTCTTCGACTTCTAACTTTTGAATCCATCCCTAAGGTGGATACGAATGGTCTCCATGTAGGATGACCTTTTGGTTCCCCTCTAGAACCCTTCATATTCTATTTTTAGCATTTTTTCATATTCTTCATTGTATAGCTATAAAGTAGCTTGTTTTGAATAAAGAAAGAGATCTTCGGGCATACATATCTCTTATGGAGTTTGTCAATTTGTATTAATTTGGAATTGCACTAAAATTCATTTGTGTTTACAACACTTTCATTGTGAATTGATTGTCATAGCACATTAACCACCATTGTTAGTGTATTGTCCACAGTTGCACCTCAATCCGGATCAATGGTATCAGAGCTAGGTTCTTTCGACTCTTGCATGTTAGAAGCATACGAGGTGAGAACACCGAAGCACGAGTGTCCAAATTCGCGAACCTTAATTACCTTCCTTGTCATTTCAAACGACCTAAAGTAATGCAAGAGGAAATGAGAGATCCCTTCAAAGAAATGCTTGATGAAGCCCTTGAGAAGCGAGAGGGATATGATGGCACAATTCGTTGATGTCCTCTCTCGGTTAGTCCCTGTGACTAGCCCCACCTCCATATTGCACTCGCATCAAGTAGGCCCTTCGGGGGCACAAACCATTCAAGGTATAAGTAAATTTTGACATTGCTACGTAATTTGAAAAAAATGATGCTAACCAATTAGATAAATGGCTCGACCAACTAGAATCATATTTTTTTGTCAATTTTTTTTGATGGTGAAAAGATAACATTTGCACTTAAAGCATCTCTTCATGTCAAAAATGGTGGGAATCATACTCCTACTGAGAGGATGATAATGATTATGTAATGTCAATCGATACGAAACCTCCATAAACATGAGGTAGTTTCGTAGAGGCCATCAGAGAAGAATATTATCCAGTGAAAACCTACGAGGACCAGTTCAAGAAACTACACCAATTGCGTCAAGGTCGTGATCAGACAGTGGAGGACTACACCAATGAGTTTCATACCCTATTGGCAAAATTGGGTGCATGAGACACCAAGAAGCATCAGATTCTCAAATCTTTGGTGGGTTCTGATATTGCATCGAAAAAATGGAAAACATAATACTCTCGAGGAAGCCTAACAATATGCAATAGAGATTGAAAAAGGGTCCAAATGTAGGGGAAATAGAGATCCTTCATATTCCAAGAATGGGAAAGCTGACACTAAGCAACAAGGGATGCACCACCATGGAAACAAGAAAAGAAGCAAGCATGGAAAGAAAAGTCGTGAAAAGACACAGGGATGTGGTGTCAGAAGCACAAAAGCTAGGTCTGATGAGACAAAGAACTATCGAGTTGTCAACAAAACTCTGTTAACAAAGTCGTGGGAGCCAAATGCAGGAGAAGCTTGAGAACCAAGGTACACATGAGGATGCGATGAGACCCATATATCATTGTTGTCACCGCACAAATAGTATCTCCACCAAAAGAGGATGCAAAATGTCTATTCCATCCGCAGATGTGGATAAATGGTATGGCTCTTCACTTTATTCTAGATAGTGGTAGTCAAAAGAATCTAACATCTGCATAAACAATAAAGAGGCTAAACCCGGTAACAACTCCTCACCCGCAACCATACTTTGTTGGTTGGGTCGATCCAAGAAAGAGACATACGTGTGAATCAGCAGTGTCGCCTTCCTCTTGATCAAACCGTTCAAAGATGTAGTGGTATGTGATGTCGCACCATTGGATGTCTGTGATGATCTTCTTGGACAGCCATACATGTGGGATTGCCATGGTGTCTACGAGATGAGGCCTAGGAGTGCCATCATTACTCTAGGCCGTAAGCGCTACCGCATCCCAGAGGTAGCCCTACCAAATCGGTCTGTGCAAAGTAGCGTCGAAGGTTCATTGCTCAAACTAGGACCTTTGTCCTACTCATGATCCAGCCTAAGGACAAGCAAAATGTTGCAGTAACCACAAGAGCGGTCCCACCAGGACAAACTGTGTTGTGGAAGATGGATCAAAAGAAATTTGAATACGCAAACGTAATCGTACCACCAACAAGTGTGCATCTGCATTGTCAGGTGAAGCATACAATTGACTTGGTCCCTGGAACACCACTCCCGAATGGGCCCCTATACAGGCACTCGATACTTGAGAATGAAGAGATCAAAGCGTCAAATTCGAGAGTTGATTAAGAAGGGCACATTTGACCAAGTGCATCACCTTGTGGAAGTCGATTGTTTTTGCCGAAAGAAAGATGGGATGTGGCGGCTTTGCATTGACTATCGAGCCTTGAACAAAATCACAGTGAAGAACCGATACCCGCTTCCACGAATTGATGACCTCTGGACCAACTTAGGGGAGCTAAGTTCTTCACGAAGATCGATCTGAAGTCAGGGTACCACCAAGTTCCCATCGATCCTACAAATGTTTGGAAAACTACATTCAAATCAAGGAGGCTTGTTCGAATGGTTGGTCATGCCTTTTGGGCTCACAAATGCACTATGACATTCATGAGGATGATGAACGATATCTTGCGACCATTCATTGATTCATTTGTGGTCGTGTACCTAGATGACATTCTTGTCTTCAATAAGACATGGGAGGAGCATGTTCAACATGTTCTTAGACCTTGTGTCAGCACAAGCTCTATGCCAACATAGATAAGTGTTCCTTTGACATGGAGAGTATCCGTACTTGGGATACATCATTAATAAGGACAGTGTGCATGTGGACCCAGAAAAGATCCAAATCATCGACCAGCGGGCACAAAGACCGTTATTGAACTGCGAAGTTTCTTGAGACTAGTCGGAAACTTCTATCCTTTGGTTTGTACTTGGTTTTCTCACATTGCATGGCCTTTGAATCAGGTGACACACGAGAGGAGCAAAAGCAAAGTTTGTATGGACAGAGGCACAACAAAGGCATTTGCTTGAACTAAGGAGAGACTACTCAACAACAATTTTGGTATTGTCAAATCTACAACAATCATTTGAGATAGAAACAGATGCTTCAGAATACGCACTTGGAGCAGTCCTCACCCAACATGGGCATCGGTGGCATACCACAGTGAGACCTTCTCTGACACAATGCGCGGTACCCAACATATGACAAGGAGTTATACGCCATTGTGTAAGCCTACAAACAATGAAGCACTACATTATAGGAAAAGAAACTATCATACACATGGATCATAAACCTTTGTCCACCTATCTCCGACAGTTCCATCTCATCATCCTACACAAAAAGAGGATTTCCAATGGAGTTGTTGATTGTTTGAGTCAGCCCCCAATCACCTCTCTGACAACAATCCTTGACTCATGTGGGCATGAGACATCAGTGGCCTCATATGTATGCACATGACCTTGAGTTTTATGACATTTATCAAAGGTTAAGGGATGGAAAAAGTGTTTCAGACTATCATTTACATGAAGGGGTTATATGCCACAAGTGACATCTCTACATTCCTGCATGGAAGCATCACAAATTGATACGGGAGACTCACTACAGTTGGGTTACAGGTCACTTCAAAGTAGAGAAAATAGTCGCGAGTCTTGCAGAAGCCTTTCTACTAGCCAAAGCTCTGTCATGGTGTTACGAGATACATCAGGTCCTACACACCTGTGTGATTTCCAAGCTAGCCAATCGAAAGGAGGGCCTCTCTATGCACATCTCATTAATTCTAGGAACACCATGGGATTCTATCTCGATGGATTTCATGTCAAGTTTCCCTTCCACCAAGCATGGCCATGATTGTGTTTTTGTGGTAGTTGATAGGTTCTCAAAAATGGCAATCTTGGCACCTTGCAAGAAGACAATATCAGTAGAGGAGACTGCAAAGTTGTTCTTTGAGCAATGTTTGGGTTCATTTTGGCCTTCCAAAAAGTATTGTGTCGAGATTCTAGGTTTGTGGGGGCATTTTAGTCTGCACTATGGTCCATGATGGACACAAAACTAAACAAGTCCATTGCATTCCACCCTCAGACTGATGGGAAAACAGAGGTAGTCAACCATATGATTGTGCATCTTCTTTAGATGTATCACTCCAAACATCCATGCACATGGGATGAAAGTCTTGTGTATGTCCAACATAGCTCTCGAGCTCTTCATAGCTCCACAAGACATAGCCCATTTCAAGTATGTCTTGGATTCTAGCCATTGGCTCCCATTGATGTAGCATTGCCCTTCATGTTGGAAGAAGAATCTGCCCATACACAAAAAGAAGTGGATAAGGCAACCAAATTTGTAGAACGAATTTGACACATTTAACAAGTTCATGAGATCTGGAACAAACCAGCCAAAAGTACAAGCAGCGTCATGATGCCCATCGGGTTCCTCATCAATTCCAAGTGGGGGATAAGGTTTGGCTACATCTCAAAAAGAGCGACTCTAGGGTCCATATAGGAAACTCAGACCTCTGATATGGGCCATACACAATAACCAAAAAAATTGGTGAGAATGCATTTGAGCTCAATCTTCCATCCTACCTTGGGTTGCATCCAATTTTCAATGTTGAGTTGCTTTGCCCATACTTTCCTCCACTCTTGGATACATCAGACATTGGTGAATAGTTGTAGAGTACAAAGTTGAATCGAGATTGTACAACACCAGTGTACACTAATCAGATCATTCACAGGGTGGTTAAGGACATGAAGCATCAACAAATCACACTCTATCGTGTAGTTGAAGCAGGGGCAAATGGCCCTGAGGAAATAGTTCACAAGAGTCTAATTGAGAAAGCATCCCCACTTTGGGCAAAAATCTGGGAGCAATGGGGCCCATTGCTTCTTAAGGAGGGATGAATGATCCAAAATAGGATTTCTAAAAATCTATTTTGGAAAGTCTTGAAAATCTATTTTTAGCGATTTTGGCAGCTCTTAGTATTTTGCATTTTTGGGGGTCTTCAGAGCATTTTAGGCTTTGGACTATACATTGATAGTCGAAGTGCTAGTCATGATGATGTTTTTCAAATTCATTTCGTCATCTTTCCAATGGATCAAAGCAGTTTGCAAAGCGGATCAGCAACGGGCTAGGAGATATGACCTCAACAAGTAGCAATAAATAAAATAACAGTAATAATAGGATAGATTTCAAATTCTTTGACTTTGGTCTTTTCGACCATCCCTAAGGTGGATACAAATGGTCTCCATGTAGGATGACCTTCGGTTCCCCTCTAGAAACCTGCATATTCTATTTTTAGCAATTTTTCATATTCTCCATTGTATAGCTATAAAGCAGACTTGTTTTAAATAAAGAGAGATCTCGAACATACATCTCTTATGGAGTTTGCCAATTTGTATTCATTTGGAATTGCACAAAAATTCATTTGTGTTCTGACTCTTTCATTGTGAATTGATTATCATAGCACATTAAGCACCATTGTCAGTGTGTTGTCCACCAGGTTGCACCTCAATCTAGATCACGGAACCTCTCGAGCATTGTCTTCATATATTTCATTTGGGACAAAAATGTGGTGCTCCTTTTGCCATACTTCCAGTCCAAGATAGTAATGCAATAGCCCGAGATCAATCATGTCAAACAATCAATTAAGATCTTTCTTTGTTGCATCGATCATCTTCACTGAACTGTCAGTGATGACTAGATTGTCAACATAACAACAATAATTACAATCTCCCCCTTGCTTTTTGAGGTAGAGATTGAGATCATATGAATTCCTCTTAAACTCTGATGAACAAGATGCTCATCAATCTTTATATACCATGCTTGATGAGTCTACACACCTTTTCTTCTTTTCCAAGTATGACAAAACCTTTTGGTTGAGTCATGTAGACTTCTTCCTACAAATCTCCATTTAGAAAGGCACTTTTTACATCCATTTGGTAGCCTTTCCAACCAAACTGAGTAGCTAGAGCAAATATCATCTTAATAGTTTTGATCTTAGCCATTTGAGAAAAAGTCTACTCATAGTCAATGCCTTCTTTTTAAGCATACCCATTTGCAACGAGCCTTGCCTTATGCTTGTCAATATTGCCATTTGCTTTGTAATTTGTTTTGAAGATCCATCTGCAATTTATTGGCTTCTTCCCTAGTGGAAGATTTGCAAGCAGCCATGTGTTATTTTTCATCGGTGACTGATATTTTGCATTCATGGCAACTTTCCAAGGTTTTGATTTTAGGGCTTTCTAAACTATAGAAGGTTGAACAGATTCAACCACTGCACTCATTAAGGCCAAAGCGACCTCATCTCAAACCATCGGCGATTCCTTAGTCTAGCGGCGGGATGTGTTTGGGACTCCATCCAACTTAGCATCTTGTATCACATTAGTATACCATTTCGGTAGACACAAAGTTGTTCCTTTGGAATTCTCACCCGTCACTCCCATCATTAGTGCCATCATCATGAGCTTAGGTCACCTTTTGCTTTTACACCAAAACCGATTTGTTCATGAGGTGAATTTGTGGAAGGTGGATCTAACTCACTCTTCTCATAAAACTCAACATCCGTGTTGAAATAGATTTTTCTGGTTTTTGCATCCATGGGTCTGTAGCCCAATGTCTCTTCGATGTACCCTAAGAAGTCTTGTTGATTTCGTATCCATTTTTGTTCTCTTCTCTTTGAGCATTGTGCATGCTTGCCTTGCATCCAAAAACTCGAAGATGAGCTATAGATAGTTTATGCCTTGACCATGTTTCTTGTGGAGTTACTCCATCAAGAGTTGCAATGGGAAATTTGTTCAGTAGATAAACTGTTGTTTTGACTCCTACCCAATATGTTTTCTCCAAACATGAATCATCAATCATACAACACACCATTTCCATGACATTGTGATTTTGCCTTTCTACAACACCATTTTAATGTGGCATAAGAGGTGGAGTTACTAATGTCAAATACCATCACTTGCCAAAAATGTTGAAGATTCATTACTAGCGTAATCCCCTCCTTGATCTAGGTGGAGTGCTTTGATTTTACGACCAGTTTTAGTTTCCACGGGCACTTTGAACTGCTTGAAAGTCTGGAAGCCTTGGTCTTTGGTCCTGAGACAATATACCCACCTTTAGCATGAGTCATCATCAATAAAGAGCATGAATACTAAAACCCAGCATGACTAGGTCTCATATGTCCGCAATGATCGTGCACCAAATCTAACTTGCCAGAAATGTGAAAGGTAATTTTTTCCAAAGCGATTGCTCAATGTTGTTTATTTGTTAGACAACTAGGGCATTTATCAATATGTTTCTTTAGTCGAGGCAATCTTCTCACCTTATTGAAAGAGCTAAGTATAAATAGGTATCAAAACTCATATGCTCATATCTTCTTTGCCACCTGTTGTGTTGAGTCTGAATCTTTTGCAAGAATTTTCGATTGTTTCTTGAAACAAAATCAAGTTGAAACATTCTCCCAACACTAAATGCTTATGCAACAATTTTCAAGCTCTTGGTCTTATCTCTGATAAGGCACATTTTTTTACCCCCTTTGTTGTCAAAATCAACTTGTAGGTTGTGCTCGAGGAGTTGACTAACAAAGAGTACATTCTTAGCAAGTCCAAAGACATATAGGACAATTGTGATTTTGCATTGATGTGTTCGAGGGTAACAAGATGTTGACCAATACCTTGGACACTTTGTAGGAGCTATTATTACCCAATGAAACATAATTTTTGTCGGGGTGTGTCTCTCAAAGGTGTGAACCAATCATATCTCCCGGTCATGTGTCGAGTTGCACCCAAGTCAAGATATTATATAGAACTCTATGAAGTTGAATCCTCATGTGATTGTGTAGCGTCTGAAGCCCTCATAAGTGGGGTCATCTTCCTCATCAGCAATACTGCATTGTTGTTGTTGCTTCTTTTACTTCCAATTTTCCTTTTTTTTGTCCTTGAGATCGGTTTTGTTGTCACTATGACAATTGTAGGTTATTGGGCTTCTTGTCACTGGATGAGCCCTATTGAAATCCGTTATACCAACAATCTTTCAATTCATGCTCCTTTTATTACAAATGAGACATTGCTTTTGTTGTTTTCTCTCTTGTTTCTACGGATTACTCTGCCTTTGGGGTTGTTTTGATGACTTCATAGACATTTTCCTTTTCTTATGTAAAACCAGAGCATGTTCCTATTCTTCTTCTACCATGTGTGTGGATTCTTCTTGTTGCAACATGTTCACCAAATTCTCAAATGTCGATGTTTGTCTGTGACATTCAAAGTGGTCACAAAGATCCTGTAGGAGAGGGGTAGTGCTCTCAAAACAATTAGTACGAGAGATGCATTTGTCACTTCCACTTCAATGCTAGGAGTGACGCCCTCAAAGTTGCAATACGCCTTTAAAAGACTTCCTTTTTTTCACCACTTTTCAAATATGAGACTATGTAGTTGACTTTGGAGGCGAGAGAATTGTATTCTTATTCTTGGCCTTATACCTTTGTTGGGCTTATCCCACACTTCTTTGGCCGTTGTAGCATCACAAATGTGGGGTTGCACCTCATTTGAAACTCCAAACAATATGATCAACTTGGCTTTCTAATTGGCTCTATCAAATTGTCATTGTACAACAACATCATTTTTAGGATGAATGGAGCCGCCAACTAAATTGCAGATGCCTTCAAATTTAAGTTGTGTTCTAATTTTTGTTTTCCAAGCAGGATAATTGTCTCCTCTTAGTAGTTGTGAATGTAGCGAGAAAGAATTTTGAAGCATTTGCGAGGCATGTTTGCAAAGCCGAGGGAGATGAAAGGGTTCTTTATCACTCCATACAAGTTTCCCTTTCTATATACCGACAATCGATATACCACACCTTTGATATACGTGCCCTTCAATATACATGCTGGTATGTGGAAGAAGCTCGTCTTGTCGATATACCCAACATTACATAACGAGACATTAACACACATAAAAGCAAAGTGATGTGGTACAAGACAATACATGAAAGGGATTTGTTTGATCGATGACACGTACTTAGATGGAATTCTGCATACATGGATGTAGCTTCTCTATATACTTGGAATTTCTTCCTGTCAAGATTTAAGCCTGACAATCATGGCGAGCGGGAAATGGAGGGAATGATTTGTGAACAAAAAAATTTTATTCTTATTTCTCCCCGACGATTTATAGGGTTAATGTCAGTTACATCGTTGTTGCAGCTATATTAGGGGATGGATGCAGTAGTTCAATCGCAACAACATTACCCATAAACATAAACCAGAGGCACTGCTAATACCGAACATTGCGAATGTGTAAAATGCACAAATTTTTATATGCTAAAATTTCTAATTTGTTTGTTTAATGCTTAGAAAACTCACAAAAACAATTAAAATGTACTTTGATGATGAATTTAAGCACAAAATTTTAGACAACTTTTATATGCTATTTCAACGAATGTGACCAAATTTCAGCTTTTGGGCATGCATGGTTTGTGAGAAATCAATTGATTGAGGTTTTGGGGCCTTTTCAAAGTAAAAATTTAAAAATTGACAATAGTTTGGTATTTCAAAAGCTATAGGGGCTATACAAAATACCTTAAACAGGCTTTTTAGGCCCTAATTTTAGGCATGCTTATAAAATTTCAAGGTCTAACTCTTTCCGGTTTGTCCAGTTCAGAATTAACTATAACTTTTAGGGTAAAAAACAGGAATTCTAGGTCGTCTTTCTTACAAAATCCTTTTTTGTATGGAAGAGGGCCACTAAAGAGATAATGTGGCCAAGTTCCGGCCCTTGCCTCTTTTCAGTTTGCAAGAAAATGAATTAATTTGCCTCTAGGCACTTGTAAGGCAAAAAAAAATCAAAAGTTTAACTTAATAAACTTTTGTTTTGAATAAGCATGCAGCCCTAATATTGTACAAAGCGTATGAAACTTAGGCTACAATCATAAAGAATAAAATCAAACAATAGTATGAAACCTGTAGCTGCAAGTTTCTGGAGCACCTAGACTTGAATGGGCTCCTCCTTGGGATGGTTATTGGCTAAATTTAGTTTGTTTTGGACTGCATCCAGATTATTTCAGGCTGATTTATCTTGCTTGGCACCTCCCAGGTTGTTGTCTTTTTATTTTCAAAATAAATTCCTCCCTGACATGCCTTCTTTCCTTCTTTGCTGCAACAAATACCAAGCAACAAATGCAATGCCTCTTAATGGGCTATGCTTTGAACTTTTCTTTCTCAAGAAAGAAAAAAATTGAGCTCTTTGTTTTTAATGCAAATGATGTCTATAATTCCTTGCAAAGATTGTAGGGAGTGAAGATGATTCCGGATGAGAATTGAGCAGAGGTGAGGGTGCCACAGGGCTCCTCTAATTTCCTCTTCTTTAAAATTCTCTTGTTCTTCCTCCCAGGTTTAGAGTCTCCCTGCTCTGATACCAAATGATAGACATGAACAATATTGATGTATTATTCAGCAAAATGAAAAAGATTACATGAGCTTATTTTACAAGGCATTGCACATAACGGTCCTTGAAAATACGGAGTGCAATAACACAAAGGAGTTACATGCTAAAATAAGACTACCCCTAAATAACCAAGTAAAGTTGACACATCAACTTTACGATACAACATGAAATGATGAATTATTGTATTCCTAACTTAACTACTATTTAATTATTTAATGTTTAATTCTTTAATACGGACTACATTTTGAAATTCCTATCATTTCCCATGGGAAGACCAAATACAATTTTGGGAGTCCAATGGCTTATTACTTTAGGTACAATAGAGATGAACTAAAGAAGCTGTGATTAGGGGTCTCAATTAAGAGATGCCTTATACCAAGCAGTCCTCAAATTACGCAAGGGAATTATGCCATGAAATGCACCAAACATAAAATAAGTAATAAAACACTGAGATCTCGATTCAACAATAAGAAATACAAGTCACGCACACAAAACAATCTCACAAATTGAGATGCTTTATAAGAAGTTGGATTTGCAGATATCTGCTAGCTAACTCATGATCTTTGCAAGTATAGCTCTCTAAACACGACCCCTCTATACTAACTAGTCCAACTTCCCAACTCGCTCATGCGGGAATCATCTCTAGCTCTAGAGTATGGGCATGCTTATATAGACGCAAGACCCACCTACTTACAACATTGCCTTGAAGCTACAAGTGACCCATATGACATTGATGTGTCCCGATCCTCTACACGGGATATGCCCCAAAAGTTCCTAGCACAACTAGATGCAATTGAATCAGCTCAACAATTACAATTATGGGTTGGATGAATTCATGTCGACTCTCTTTGAACGGTGTTGTAATTGAAACTCCGAAAAATTATGCACACATCTTGCTCTCGCGCATAAGACTACGCACTAGCTTTCCAAGTATATCCGTTCACGCTTGCGCAAATGAATTACAATAACCTCATAGTTTCAAGGTAAATGCACGCCATCAAGATGAACCTCTACTAATAATGTGATCCTACGAAAATGGCTTATGTGATAATGCACATAAAAGAAATGATTGCACAACCCTAAAATTTCCCATTTTTGCGCTAAGTGATCAAACCTCATGCTATTCATCTGAAGCATTATGTCATCTATTTGAATGTGTATGCATAACACATAGATGTCATGATGCATTTTGACCTTCCATTTCATGCACACAACCTTTTCTACTAAAACCACTCTTTTGCGTTGCACTATTGCCAAATTGGCTTGTGCCATCTAAAAGATGTTCCGCTTGTGCATCCACTAACTGCACAAATCATTACAACACATAGGCACACTAACAAAGTCAGCACAAAAGAACAATACCACACATGAGCACTCATAGGCTGCACATACTAAACAAGATACTGACACTAACAAAGACTATGTGCGATTAGACTCTTGCACACTGGTATATTTAGATTATTTTTAATCTACTATGTGAGAATTGCAAGCAAAGGCTCCACAAATAGTGAGCTCTCATCAAATGCAGAAGCTGATCAAAAAAAGGTTTGTTGGATTTGTCACACAAATATTTTCACTAGAAGCTCAATAATCACAGGCAGCAACACCTCAAAACTTCGGGTTATCATTGACAAACTCTCTAGTATTTGGATAAATGCTGAAAGGACTTCCGCCAAAAAGAGATCATGGCCATGTTATTCAGCTTGTATCGGGGAGCCAACAACCAAACATTAGACTTTACAATTACCTGTATATGGAAAAGGGTGAGATTGAGCAAATGGAACAAAAGATATTGGAAGCAAGTATTATTCAGTATAGTCAAAGTGCTTGTTCTTCTCAGATGATGAAAGTGCATGAGAAGGATGGCAATTGGCACATACCTGGACTACAAAGAGCTAAACAAGTTCACCATCAACGATAAGTTTCTTATTCCTGTAATTGATGATTTTCTTGATGAGTTATATGGAACTATTCCTCTATTTTTAACAAAACTAGATCTCATATCAAGGTATAGTCAAATTGGAATCTAGGAGGATATTCCCAAGACAAAGTTATGAACACCAAGGTCATTATGAGTTTCTTGTTATATATTTTGGTCTTACAAATGCCCCTTCTACATTTAAAAGTTTGATGAATTCCATATTCAAGCCCTTTTTGAGAAAATTTCTCTTGGTGTTCTTTGATGAATTCCATATTCAAGCCATTTTTAAGAAAATTTGTCTTGGTGTTCTTTGACAATATCCTAGTCTACAGCAAAATATGAGAACACCATTTGTACCATGTTGAGTGAGTTGTTTAACAAACTCTCAAGCAATGTCAACTTTATATTGATGCCTTTTAAGTGTGCTTTAGGGGTCAACGAGGTGGAGTACTTAGGTCACATTGTCTCCCATAAAGGAGTCAAGGTGGATCCTAACAAGATCAAGGTAATGGTAGAGAAGAAAGATCTTGCAACCCTCAAGAATCTATGAAGGTTCTTAGGACTTAAAGGTTACTAGTACATGTTTATTAAAAATCATGGTAGCACCATTCACAACTTTAATGAAAAAGGATTCCGTCCAATGGAGCAAGGCAGCTACCAAAGCATTTAAGAAGCTTACAGAATCCATGTGAACCACTCCAATCCTAGCTACTTCAAATTTCACCAAAACTTTCATAGTAGAATGTGACGCTTTAGGACATGGTGTGCGTGCAGTTCTCATGCAAGAAGGAAGGCCCATTGCTTTTGAAAGTCACCAACTCAAAGGTAAGAATTTACTCAAGCCCATTTATGAGAAAGAAATGAATATAGTCTTCATGTGGTTAAGCAATGGGGGCCTTATCCAATGGGAAGACACTTGAAGTGAAGATCGATCATGACAATCTGTAATTCATCTTGGAACAGAGGTTGTCGTTAGAGGACCAACAAAAAAGGCTCACTAAAATACTAGGGTGTGACTTTGAGATTATCTACAAGAAAGGGAAAGAAAATATAATTGCATGTGTGCTTTCTAGAAGGGATGAAAATACAGAAGCATTGTTATATGCCATGTCCATACTGCAAGCAAATGGTGTGGATGACGCAAGACTGGAATGACAGCAAGACATAGATTCACATCTCATTCAACAAGTACTGCAAGCTCCAATCACTTCAAATACAAGGATGGGACATAATTTTGCAAAACCGCGAGTCTCAAGCACAAGGTTCTAGAAGAGGTCCATGTTTTACAAATTGGTGGATACTCAAGATTCATGAAGACTTCTCGCATGTTCTAGCAAGAATTGTTTTGGAAAGGGCTCAAAGGTGATGTACAAAAACTTGTGGCAAAATAACTTGTGTCATTAAAGAAAGGTGAGACAATTAAGACTATGGGATTTTTGCAGCTTTTTCTATTCATAGCCAGCAATGGAAGATCTCCACGGATTTCATCACAAGATTGCCAAAATCAAAAGAGAAACATGTCATCGTATTTGTGGTTGATACTCACAAAATATGCCATTTTCACCTTGTTAAATACTTTTGTAGCTAGTACAGTAGCAACAACATTTATGGAGACAACTCAAATGCTCCATGGTGCCCGAGGATTACAGTGAGTAATCATGAACCCATATTTATTAGTAATTTTAGGACTGATTTATTCTCGTTTGGGTACTCAACTGGGTCACAGCTCTTCCTAACACCCCCAATCGGATGGGAAAACTGAGGTAATCAACAAGTGCTTGGAAGGGTATTTTCATTGTTTTACTTTTAATAAGCAACCCCATAAGAGTTCACTGGATGCCACTAGCAAAATGGTGTTCCAACACTTCTTTCTATAAGTCTTCAAAAATTCCCCCATTTATGGCACTGTATGGGCACCATCAACCATCCATCACTTCATCCTTAAGACTGCAGCCAAGAGTTTCTCCAGTCAAAGAGCACATGCTATGCCAATAAGAGGTTCTTTCTGTTCTCATAAGGAACCTGACTGTGACTAAAAGCCTGGTGAAAGAAGAAGCCGACTACCACATGCGCGAAAGGCGTTTTGAAGATGACGATTGGGTCTTTCTGAGGTTGCAATTGTATAAGCAAATTGTCATAGAAATCAAAAGAAGGATAACAAGTTTTCACCCAAGTATTATGGCCCTTATCAGATTTTACAGAAGATTGGCAACATGGCATGCAAATTGGACTTATCTCAATCAGCCTAAATACATATCCAGTCTTTCATGTTTTATGTTTGAAGAATGTAATTGGTCAGAAGATTCCAGCCCAAACAGAGTTACCGAAGCTTGATGAAGAGGGAAGAATCATCTTGGACCAAGAAGCGATTCTCCAGACACACACAAAGAGACTATAGACTAGGGTGATCATAAAATATCTTATCAACCGAAGAGCCTGCCCAAGGAAGATGCAACATGGAAAGATGAAGCTTTCATGCAGAAGCATCCACAAATACTCAGCATTGAGGGTAACATTTGAGTGAAGCGAGGAGTTGGGGGTGTTGGGGGTTGGGATTGCGACCCCCTTAGCCTATTGGTTGTATTGGGATATGTGTGCCCAACCTATGATGTACATAACCTCTGATAATCTCTATATTGCATATTGGTGGGTCTAGTCGGACTACTGGGATTATGTAGTCCATGTAGACTAATTAAGGTATATATAGGAGGTAGTGTTGAGTATCGGATCATCATATTATGGATTATGTTCTTATTGTAAGAGTTGTGGAGGTTTACCGCTCGAAGTGGTTTGGTCATATATTTCAGTATTATCAATTATGCTTTTGATTTCACTTATATTGTGTGGATGTCCTTTATTCTGCTCTATTATGCTCTTATTTGTGGGTTCCTACCATTAAATTGTTTATGATATCTATTGAAATGCGGTCTAATGTTTTGAATCTGCTCTTGCGATATAGTAAGTCCATGCAGATTAGGTATTGGAATTATGCCTGACTAGTTTCCAAAGAATCTTATCTTACCGTCTGCAGGTCCTTGTATATAATGAGTGGAACTGTGTGGGCTTTGCAACTATTTAGGCCTTTCTCCATTTCTCTATTTGGTCATCCTCTTTGCTCAGCGATGGTGACTCTTCTGGCAGCATCGAAATGTCTCCTAGAATAGAATGTTTCCTGTTTCGATAGACGGGGTTAAGAATGTTTCCTGTTTTGATAGAAGGGGTTATGAAAGGTGAAGCTGGTTTCAGTCCTGCTTCCACACAGAGGCAGCATGACATCTTCAAATATGTAAATCTTTAGTGAAAAATTAAAATATTATAAAAATGATTTCTATCAAAAATTGAAAGAAAAAAATGCACAGTATTTATGTTACGCCTACCAAACATCACTTTTTGTTTTTAATTTTCCATGTCAAAATAAAAAATTGTCCCTCTCCCTTGAGAAACATGCAAAATAAATAAAATAAAATACAAAATTGCCTTATAATTTTGTTTTTTTTGGAGTGGTATAAGATGTATTTTTTAAAAAGAAAAAATTGTCCCTCTATCCCTTGAGAATCATGTCTTTGTAGTTCATTTCTGGTGGAACATATATAATAAATGACAATGCTTCATGCATTCATAAACAAGTAATACAAAAAAATGCACATAGCTTTCTTTTGAACAAAGACTTAGCATCCTAAATCTTATTGTGCATCATGCCCACCTTTCCATCTTGCATGTGCATTATATTCCAACTAAGTGTTTAAATAAGACTTTAACCCTTCTTTGGTATTAATTCTCGTCCTAGCAATTCCCTAGTTAAAATAGCTGATAAGAATTTTGGAAGACCTTACAATACTACAAATATCAGACAAAGATGCTTGTTAGTGGTTAACCAATAAAAAAGATGCTTGTTAGTGGTTAACCAATAAAAAGATGCTTGTTAGAGGTTAACCGAAACAAACCAATTCTATTCATTTCAGTTTCACTATGACTCAAGTGGTCACACTCAAAAGTGTCATTTGGTTCTGCATAAAATAAACTTAAATAACTCGGTTCTGATACCACTGTTACAGTCTTAAGTCACAGGAATCGCCGCATTTCAACTAAAAAATTCGAAATTCGGCGATTTCAAAGAAAATGGATTAAAATCATTGGAAATCAACATGAAATTCATAGGTTCAAATTTTTCAGAAGTTTAAAAGAAACCCTTGGAAAATCGTGAAGTTCAGCTTTATCTCTTCTATTCTTTACAACCGCGAGCCCTCATCTGTGATTTTCTCGCTGTTTTCGAAATAAAGTGAGATCAAATCCCTGTTTACAGCGTCTGAATGCGAAGATTGAAGCCTCTGTTTGCAGCATCTGAAACTGAAGATTGAAGATTGCATTAAAGATTGAAGATTACCCCCAAACAATCTGGAGCGGCTGCTGCCCTAATCAAGTGTAGCAGCATTTGGTGTGGCTGTTGCTCTAAACGATTGCAGCAGCATCTGGTGTGGCTAACAACATCTAGTGCCAACTTCCTGTGAATAATCATCCCGCTCCCAATTCCCGTCAAGTTAAACTTTAGGGTTACAATTTTATGTTTTATGTTTAGTTTTTAAGTTAAATTTCTTTTTTATTTATATTTATTTTTAGATTATGATTTGAACCTTTATTAATAACCTTTAAGAAAGTTTAGGATGTGTGGCATCTCGTGGAAACATCATAAAGTGTATTATTGAAGTTTATAGTTTATTTATCAATAAGTTAAGCAATAGTTTATTAACTTTTATATTATTGCCAACTATTTATTTATTAAGTTATATATATATATAAACATATATATTTATATTTATAATAGAAATTTTATGTTTGTTATAGACACATATATTTATATTAATAGACTTCATTATTTAATTTATGAGAATATTTTTACAATATGTATTTTGTTTATATAATAGTATTTAATTTAAGAAATTCTTGTACTTTTATTATTTGTTTGGAAAAGTAAAACAATTAAAAATGTATATTTAAATAATTCGGATTTATTGACAATTTTTTTCTTGAATTTTATCGTTCGACAAACTTGTTTGAATTTTATCCTGGCTGAACACAAACCTGGTGACTTGGGTTACAGTACTGGGCTTTCTTTCCTAAAAGAAAAACACAGACAATGGTTGTCTGCAGTCTCCATGTCCCTTCGGAACCCTTTCCTATGGTCTCTATAATTGCCTGCATGTCATGTGAAACCAAGATCTCTACAGAGGTTCTTGTAGTGCTCAAATCTCACTTGGGGATTCATGTCATTTAGGTTTTGGAAAGAAAACAATTAACTTCTCCTTGCCCTTATCCTCTGTATGCTCCTTCAACTTTTCAAAATTCTCTCTAAAAGAGTGCTGAACAATTTTCTTATTAGCTCCACCATATTTTGGCGTGTGAATTTTGTCTTTCTTGACCCCTTCTTCCTTCATTAAAACGTTGATTTACAAACTGAAAAGCATGATATATTAAATCAGGATCTAGGGCCATCACCATCACTGTGACAAGTAAAATATGTTTATCAAAGGATCTTTTAAGTGGCAGCCAGGTCAATCCTATCAAAAAAATCTCAAGCATGCTTAAGGATATATTTGATTAAAATTAGGCTATTTTATAGGTATACTGTAGACAGAACTGAAGTGCACCACCATCTAGAAATTTGAAAATAAAGTTGAATAGCTCAAGTTATTGCATAGAAAAAAAAAAAGTACCTGTTTAAAAATGGTACTTGTGCCAGAACCCTGATATCCCAACAATAAAAGTTTTTGAATTTTCTTCTGCTCTAAGTATTCTGGAACGGATCTGTTTGATTGATTGTTGAAATCTGCTTTAATAATAATATTACCACGAGGTGTAGGTAATGACAGAAAAGAGCAATATAGCCGTATCGCTGCCTGCTTAGCAAAGGTGCCTTCCTAGAAAAGGTCAAAAACACTAAGCATATTTACCATAAGAAATTTAACATTAAACGGGTAGAGGCAGAGTAAACATACCGCAAGCAAGGGATCATTCAAATCTATAGAAAGTTAGAAGTACCTTGCACCATATGTTTCCCTTGGACTTATTCTGACCTTCCTCTCGGTATGTGCCATCTGGATCCACCCAAAAGTGAGGTTTGTCTGCACACTGTACACCTGCCATCTGTGTATTCAAAATTTAAAAGAGTTTGAGTTAAAATAGAACTAGATAGCATCTTACACTAAGTTGAAATTGGATACTATACAAAAAATAGCAATGTTTGATACATGTAGAAAATTGCTCCCGTGGATCATTTATTTTTGAGAACATGTTACAGTAGGATAAACTTCGATGAAAGCAAAATGAAGAAATGGTGACTATTTGAAGCTTGTTCTTGGTAGTGTTCTTTTTCTTTTACACTCTTTTACTTTAAATTGCTTATCCTGCTTTCTAAAAGTATAGAAGCATTCAGAAATTAGATATATTTAAATTGACAGCTCTTCACATAGCATATCGAACTGCTTCAACTTCATCAAAAATTATTCAAAAATAATAGTCATTAGATCAAAAAAGCACGGCACTCAGTGGGAAACTGACAATAGAAAGATAATATAGTTATCAAATAAATGTTCCCGGCTCGAAAGAAAAGGTGAAATAATCAAAAACATTTCAACAAAGCACATCACAAAGACATAGCAATTTGCAAATATACCGCAACAGACAATAAGATGCTTCAGTTAACAATAACATTCATTAACAACAGTAATTCAAATAGAAGCCAAAGGCACACATTAGAAATGGAATGAAAAATAAAATAAAAATGAACGCTAGAAGAATTTACAAATAAAAATAAGATTAATAGAAGCTCATTCAATAAAGAAAGTCTAGTTGTAGAAATTCCATAATCACCTTGAGCATCTTGAGCTCTATTTTACTTATTTCACGTCCATTGATATAAACTTTTGTATTGCCATTACTAGCATCAGATTGAAGATCTCCCCTACATTCAAGTGTGCACTTATAATTTGGTCTGGTTTCTGTCCTTCCTGTTTAATGGGACAAAAAAATAAAATGAGAACCCAATTCTTTTGCATTTTACTCCCTGTTAATCTTCAAATTAAATCATAATCAGTAAAGGAAAACTTTATCAGAGATATCTACTGGAAAAGATTGTTTACCTTGCCCCAAAGACCGGATACTTTATCATACCAATATCGCCCAGGCTTCAATTTGTGGGGTGGATTAGAACAACTGAGTAAAATAACCATTTCTTCTGACCGGAGTTGTTTACTATTAACACATAAATATTCTGGTTGCAGGCGATTTGCTGGGCATTCTTTCTCGGCCTTCATGATTTGTTGAATCTCCAAGGGACTAAGCAGGCGGCTCAAGATTCTGGAGCATTTACCCAAGCTAGGTCGCCTGGACTCATCAATAGGCTGGCCAATGCAGCCTACACATTTGCGCCCTTCAGGCATCGAACCCATGATTGCCTTGAGGACACAATTGCGACAATATTTAGCATTACAAACCAGGCATGTTTCTTTCTCCTTCAATCGATTCCCTTTCCCACACTTATAACACAGTCCTTTCTTCCTTTGTGGCTCGGCAATTCTGTCATTATTTCCTGGTATGTCTACAAAAAACCTGTTTGAAGTAACAGGCACCATAGGGTTGTCTGAAGAATTCAGAAGGGCTGAACCAGTATCCTCCAAATCCCTTTCTTCAGTATCCCCAAATCTTACTGCTCCCACTTTCTTTGTATCCATGTGAACTGAGGTTACCAATTTATAAGTTGAACCATGAAATGAAGCAGGAAAGGATTCATCTGAATCAGATGAAAAGGCCTGAGTGGACACTGTTGCAGGTGAAGAGCTTCCCACTGCTCTTGAATCTGATCTTGCTTTGGAGTTTGGAAAGTCCCCCAGTGAAGTAGCAGGTGCCATTGGGGTGTCTGAAGAATTGAAATGGCCTGAATCAATATCCTCAATCCCCTTTCTTCAGTATTCCCAAATTGTACTGTTCCTCCTGTCTTCATATCCATGTCAACGCGTTAACTGATTCATGAGGTGAACTGTGAAAGGATCCATCAGAATCAGATAAAATAGGCTTAGAGGAAACTGTTGCATGTGAAGAAGAAATTCCCTCTTCCCTCAAATTTGATAGTGCTTTGGATTCTGTAAAGTCTGAATGTGATACATTTGAATTTTCTTCCGCATGACAAGAATTTGACAGTAGAAAGGCTTCCTTTTCGAGCAGTATCTTACTATCTGCAGCATTATGGGATTTCGGGCATACATTATTATTTATTTCCAAATATATAGTGGTCTCATCCATGCTCTCTACCACTTCATCAGTTCCCAATTGTAGGTGATCCTTTTCCACAGGCAATTCCTTAAGTGACTGCACAGGTTCTGTCAGATAAGCAAACTCTGATCTTGCAACGGCTTCTTCCTTGGGCTTTTCCTCAATAAATGTCTCACTTTCTCCAGGATTATGAGATTCCATATGTGGGTGAACTTTCTCCATGGATAGCTTCCTGAGAAACTTACTACTGTGTTGAGAACTATCGGATTCCAATTGCAAGCCTTTTGATGGCTTATTTTCTGCAGCATTATCTGACCCAGATTGTTGGTCTAAATTGATTCTAGGTGTGCTGCAGGTCGTGCCATCATCTTCAACTGCAATCTCAGAAGCATGGCTGGGATTGAGTGCTAAATCTGTTATTCTGTGTACAATGGAAGCTGCTGACACTGAAGAGTCACCAGCAGATTTCCTAGAAACTGTGGAAACTGGTGATTGAGGAGCATCTTCTGGATTTTCACTGCCAGAAGACTTCTGTTTGAATCTCATTTTGGAAAAACCCTTTCCCGCAGCAATATTACTCTTATCAGACTGAATAATTGTTGCTGTGTGAATGGATTTAACTAGAAGTGCAGACGATATCGGTTGGATAACAGGCAACTGCGGTGAGTCAATTACTAACCCTGCAACAGCTGCAGCGGGAATTTGTTTAGTATCCACTGGATCGACTTTTGGTATCTCGTACAAAACAGGCGGGCCATGATACTCCATGGCAAATGAATAGTCCAACTCTTCCTGATTAGGTATCCGTGCCCCGGCAGGCAGCATTCTTTTCAGAAGCTCGTGCCATGACTTCTCATCCATTGACATACTGTCTGTCATTCCCCTCAATTCCCAAACAAATTTCCTCGCAATTATGGAGCGCGAACTGGAGTTCCAAAACAGGGATTCCAAAGAATTTTAAGACCTTGCAATTTAGAGTATCAAAATTCAACGGCTTTCCATCCTAGCGTTTCATAACAGGATTCGCAAAAAAATCGAACAGCTATCCAAATAAGAGTTTCCACAGCACATAGAATAGCAACGAAATACCGGAGACCTCGCACCTTAGGGTTCCAGTAAAATAGATTAAATAAAAGGTTTCGCCACCACAGGGCTTCAAAGAAGTAAAGTCAAAAGGGTAAGGCGCTCCTGCTACGGGGTTTCAAGATAAACCACATAGAGTTCCATTCAAGGATCTTTTAACTAAGGGGTTTTCACCGTGGGAATTGTTTTAAAATCAAACTCTACAGTCTAAACAACTGATGGATCAGCGATGAAAGTCTGACTGGTAGGCCTCCGTGAAAATTAAGAAAAACTGCCAATTCAAATGCAGTGCACATTTCTTCCGTATAATTTTCTTTTAAGAAAGAAAGACTCGTTATATAATTTTCTGGTTACAAATAGCAAATTTTAATGTATCAGATTGGCCTCACCTGTGAATTTTCGAGGGAATGGCGTAGTTGAGCAGGAAATCCAAAACGTTGAAGAAGAAGAAATGCAATGCGAAGGAAGGTAATGTAGAGGCTATAGAACATGACCGAGTCAGTGGAGTGGGGCCCTCTGCCTACCCCGGCAGCCGGTCTAAACCCGTCGAGCCCGTCAGCCAGTGGCGGCCTAATTTGTATTTGGCACACGCCGTTTTTGTTTACAAATAGGTACCTACCTAGCGAGGACGACATGTATTGTTTTGTTGACTTACCAAATTGTTTTTAATATATTCTGGAATGAATACCAATGGATTCTTTTATTTGGAATTTATGGGCTATTCTCAATCTCAATTTCGAGCAAACCTTTTATGGTTAAAAGTTTTTAAAAAAAAACAAAAGTACATTGTTTTTAAATTAATTTTAGAGAATTAAATTTATAAAAGAGATTTTGTTTAAGTGAGTGTGTCTCCCTTTATGTTTGTTCTTGTGCCTCAATATCGATAGTGAATTCGGGTAGATATGTTTGAGATGTACACTTCGTGAGTATTGAAATAGAGTGTTATAATAGAGAGGTTGTAGATAGATATTCGCTAGAGTAAAAACCCCTTAAAGTGCCCTTTTGATGTGTAGATATTAGACAATGCTTGATTTAGCCTTGAGATGTTCTTGCCTTAATTTGAGTCCGCTCTCAACGTGGTTTGGAGTGCTTCAGACTTGTGTTGAGGTTGTTCCTGATGTTTGCTCTTGATTTAGGGAAGATTAGGAAACTTTGCTTAAGACTTGATAAATATTCATTGAAGGAGCTCTTAAAATTTCCAAGCAAGCAAATGAGTGTGTCTAATTTACTTTTATATTGTTCCACATGATGTGATTTTGTACTAAGGTGACTAGGAAGTGGAAATAAGATAAACATATGAAATTGTGACTATTAGCCCATTGTGGACAAAATCGTCAACCGAGATGGTAGTGTCAAGGAAGTAGAATGTTATAGGTGGAGATCTAAAGAAGTATGGTATGAGTTATAAGATGTCTATGAGAAATGAAATCAATTTTGTAGGTGGCTAGGCAAGTGGAGTACAAGAATATGAAGTATTTTATAAGCCTTAAGAGAGAGTGGAATAATGAGTTTATGCTTTATTTGTGCATGTAAGTCATGATTGAGGAATACAATCCAAATACATAATGTCGTGTATTGTTTACCATTTAAGGTGTCTACATTTTCCACTCTTTAAGATAATAAATGAAATTTGTTAGTTTTAAAGGAAAATGTATCATAGTATATAAACACACTTGTCTTTGCTCAATTGTTTAACTATTTGAATAGTTGTTAGATACGCTAGAGAGCAAAACCTACTGAACACAAGAGTGGAGTCGATGTCTATATAATGAAAACTAAAAATTTAACTTTGAATATATTGAAATTGAATCTAAAATTTACAAAACAAAGAAAGAGCAAGGAAGGAGTACACATGTATGTGTGGGACCAATTCTTCCATGCAAATATATAAAGACTATGCCCCTTTTGTCAAGGCATGAGCAAATGGAGATTGTAGCGGCGACCATGGAGATTTTGGGGTGATCAAATCCCAATTAGAATGAGGTTGGGAGCACAGCGGTGGCGAGAACTAAAAATGTCAAGAGAGCTAGGAACGCATAAACCCCCAACACATATAGTTATAAGAGCGATAATAAAAGTAAACTAGGAGACTTGGGGCCTGATAAGTCCAACACTCGAAAAAAGGTGGAACCATATGGGGCCATAAATTATAATGTTATATGACATTGAGTGTCACTAAACCATGACATGCATTTTCTAATAAACCACGCCACTACAAATGGATCTAGGTTTGTACTTCTCGAACATCTTGAACTTCTTGAAATAAAAAAAAAAAAGTCGAAGAAGAAATAACAACATGTAAATTGATAAATATGTAGGTTATACTTGTCATAGTAATCATGTCCCTGCATTTTACAATAAAATGCAATGAATATGTAAATAGAAGTAACCATGCCCCAGTGAATTTGTATTGTAACTCATGTTTGTGTATGTGACTTCTATCTAAAGCACTATGTTTTTACAAATTCCTAAATAGATGATATGAGAAATTGGGAATTAGGAAATGTAAAATAATGTTACATATCGATTATTCTAATTAAATTAATAAAAAAATAACCATACAATCCATAAAAAAATAGTTTAGTACTTACAACTATGATAAAACAATATGACGATTTTTTGAAATACACAAAGGGATAAGTACTTGGTTATGTAGAGTGGTACAAATATGTTTTAGGTGTATAAAATGGATGAAAGATTTATCCTAAATCTAGAAAGACTTCATATCTAGATTTGGAACTAGAAGCTGCTCTGTGCTGGAAGCTGTCTGACTCGGCATTGGGCGTAGTATGATTATAACAAGATCTTTAGGGGCTTAGACCTATGTATAATAGGGTTCTCGCAACTTCACTTGCTTGGAAATGAGTGAGATTTGTTATTGCTTGGGCTTGCATATTTTGGTACCACCTATAATGATATACAACAAATATAAACCCTATATACTTATAATAAACTTCATGAAAGCATTAGATAAAAAAGGAGAAATCAGTTTGTGGGTGAGGTTGGACTACCCTTAGTGGTCGACCCATGCTAAACCACTCCAAGTGTTGCACTACATCTCCTCGATCAATAATAAGCCTCATGTAGTTCTCCTAATGTAGGTACAAGTAGTGTATGCAACCTAAGCCAACCCCTATGTGCACCCTTATGTAACTTAACACAAAGATAAGATATTAACTATAGAGTAGAAAATGTACCCAATGCAACAACAATGTGATGTGGTGCGCTTTATATGTTTAGAATAATCCCCTTTGTCTCTTAAAGACCACTAATAATGTGTGGAATGACTTGCTCTTGCTAAGACAAGGGTCTAAGAGCTTTGCATGCTTGGAAATGGAGGAAGCTAGACTTTTGAACTTAACTTAAGCTGCTTGAGCTGTGTGGTGGATGTTCTACATGATGTGCAACTACTTTGGGAAGATTTAGGAGAGCCTTGAGTACTTTAGATATTTGCAATAGGAGCTTATGAGAATGTCAGGTGAGTTATGAAGTGTATTTGACTTGCTCATATACGCTTATGTATGTTAAATTTCATACTAAGGTTGGCCTATGGAAGATGAAATGACATACATAACATATTCAAATTAGAAAAGAGTTGTTATATGGGAGTATTTTGGACCATACAGGTCTTCCAAGACCGTAACATGACTCAAAATTGTTATGTGCGATCCTATACAAGTGATTAATGAAGAAAGAGTCCGAGTCCGAGAATGATGTCTGTATATGGATTACTTCTTTGGATAATTAATATTTCTTATTAGATGAATGACATAGCAGAGTGTAGAGATGATAAAGTCATGAAAGATATATAAAGATGTGTCAATTGAGCTTAAAATGCGAGCGTTTGTCTTAGCATAGAAATAAAAGCCAAACTTGTCATTGTTAAAGGACAAGTTCTGTAGGATTACACTCAAATTGAGAAAATTTACTCTTTGACGTTGTTATTCTTGACATTGCTCTCTTGATCAAACAAGTGTACTTTACATAATCTCATATGATACATCCCAGGTATTTTCTTTAGCTTACTTGCTCTTACACACTCATCTACGACAGTTTCTAAGAATTGAATGCATGAAACATAGAAGAAACTTTAGACTTGTCGACTTTCAAACTTCACATTGCATATTGTCACTCTTAGGTCAAAAATGTATAGTAGGGGAAGGAATGTTTGTATGGTCCTAATGGTATTATACGATCTTGACCTAGTTCACTTTGGTCCCAAATGAAATGAATTTACTTAGGTAGATCTTATTATCAGTAGTGAGTAAAGTCTTAGGAACACCAAAATATAGATAAATTATCACAATATGCAAGTAGAATGATTCACCCACTTCGAGGAAACCTTTAAACCATATAATAAGACTCAAGTGCTCAATATGATGTTTAATTACTCTTTATTACCTCCTATATATACCCCTCTATACTATGGCAAAGCCAAAGGCCAACCTACTAAACATATGAAAGTGTAGACACAAAATCACGTACTTAGGTACATTTCTAGGTCTTAAAAGCATACTAGCATTCATATGATTCTAAGTAATAAAACTAGTAATTGACAACTATCTTTGGCCTCTTTTATTTGTCTCTTGTTTTCTCTTTGGTCTTACACACCCTATAGCCCAGTCGGAACTTTACTTATTTATCTTTTATGGCTTGATCTTCGGCACCCAGCCAGGACAACAACACCTAGGCTCTCTTATCCCCTCTAGGAGCCTCTGACCCTTTTCTACCTTACTTTCTCTTTTTGGGTCTCTTTAATCTTTTGGGCATCTTTTTCCCTTGTGGGTCAGCCTTCCAGTTGTCAATTAAAAATTCAAACAAAGGAATCATATAAATACATAGTTATGTGTTCAAAATAAAGGACCAAGCACTAAGCATTACTATCATCACATAAGATTGCATTCAAAAGGCACATAAAGCACTCCAAAGCATCCATCTAGCATCCATTCAAGGAAAAGAGAATGCATCAACTCTACATACACAACATAGGAAGGGAAGTTCATTTTATTCCATTCACACATTCTACTACATTGCTACATTCTAGCTACAACCCACTATCAAGTGCAACTTGTACAAGGGCATCCTAGGGCACAATTCCTACACACATTCACAAAAACTACATGGAGTATGAGATTTAGTTTAGTGTTTGGTCATAAGTTCACTCTCGAGGTGACCGTCGGGGTCAGTTTGAATCCCCATTATGTATTTTCCTTTTTAGGTTTGATGTGGTTTGTGGGCTTGTGTAGGTGAACATCTCTTTTACAGGTTATAGGTACTTTCGGCAATCATAGTGCGAACAACAAGTGATCAACAGAGAGTAATTATGGCATCCTTGTGACACAACAAAAACCAGGTTCAGAGCTTTTGCATAGTCACAGGCACCCAGATAGAGTCATCAGCGCCTAGGCGCCCTTGTCCGGCCTTGCTCGTGAGTTACATAATTTACAAAGATCAATTATAACATTGTTTACATCTTTCTATCACTTCTCCTTGTCCATATCAGTTCCAGATTGCACGGATGTCAATTGAGTCCTCTCTCCTTCTTCTTCTCTTATGGTTTCATACTTCACATCTTAGTTTGCTTGTGTCATTTTTGTATTTTATCATTTATTTCAATAGTGACTCTGCAATTAGGTTTAATACAAATTAAATTTAAATCATTTGGTGAACTCCGCTCATGATTAAACACTTGAATCCTCATTTTCCTATTCTACCCATTCTTCTTTCACGCTTAAAAATTCTCTAATCTCCTTGCGTGACTTACTTTAAATGCACCCACCATGCAAAGATGTTCTCCAAAAAGCCCTAGATGCTATGTATCTCCCTCGCGGTATGCCACCTGCTCAAGTAAGTGTCATTTTTAATCATTTATTTGATGACTCTATTGGTCCTAATCCTCCATCTAATCAACCCATCTTAGAGTCAATTCAAGCTTTACATTGTTTATTTCAAGACAAAATTCAAGCTATGGAAACAACGATTACATCTCTTAAAGCTAAAATCCAACATCTCAAGGATGTTTCTCAAGCTCATGTTAGTTCTCCTTCTACATCTCATTCTACTTCTATGTCTACTACATGTGCTCATATAAGTGAACCCCAAGTCTTACCACTCCCTGTGCCTCTCAAGTTTGATCCAAATGTTAAACAACATGATATTCTTCTCGAGCTCCTTAAACACCGATTGATCAACTTTCTAGATACTCATTTCTAGCCTCCTTATCAGCTTGTCAAATACCAAGGTCTCCCATTTTGAAATTATAATAAAATTAATAGACATAATGACAATGATTGCTATGCTTTAAAACGAAGAATCAAACACCTTGATCATCGGGGTTTTATCTCATTTGTTGCACAACATTCTGCTTCATGCTCATCTTCAATTGTTAAATCCCAATGGGCTCTGTAGACACAAAACCACCCACTTTGGGTAATTATATAGTCTTGAATCCTAAGTAAGAAAAGTACTAATTAACCCATGTCTTTGGCCACCTTTCTTTATCTTATGTTGCTCCTTTTCAGTCTTGACCCTTACTCGAGTCGACTTTTAATACTTCAACATTTACATCTTAGACACCGGTAGCGCTCGGCCAAGACACAATGCCCAACCAGGGACACCAACGCCCAACCAGGACACCAACGCCAGGTGCCCTCATCCCCTCTGGGCACCCTTGACCCCTTTATAATTTACTCACACTTTGTGGGTCCTTTCTAGCCGTTTGAGCATATTATATTTTTGGCGATCGGCCTTTTCGGGGTTGATTATGAAATTCAACAAAGGAATCATATAAATATAAAGTTATGTTATCACAAAAAGGACCAAGCACTAAATATTAGCTATCACCACCTAAGGTTGCATCCATCAAGCATCTAAAAGCTCCATTACATCCATCTAGCACCATCACAAGGGACACGGATTGGTTATTTTGCATACACTTTATAGGAGGGAATTTCATTATATTCCATGCACACATCTATTACATTTATTTACATTTAGCTAGTTGCTTGCTATCAAGTGTGACTTGCACAAGAGCCACCTAAGGCACAATTCCGCACACACACACAAAACTACATTGGGTCTGAGATGTAGTGCAATGCTCAGTCGTAAGTTCACCATTGCGACATCTAGGACAATCATGACCCCTCATTTTACATCTTTCTTTTTTAGGATTTAATGTCTATTTGAGGGTTTTGCAGGTTTATATTTCATTACAGGTTTTCAACGACCTCGACAATCTTGGTGCGACCTTGGAGCGACCAAAGGCGACTAATATTGAACATCTTATGACCACTCGGAGGAGGTTTTCAAGATTTTCTCGCAAACCCGGGCACCCAAAAATAGGCACTGGGGTGCCCACGGGTGCCCCTGTCCCTCTCTAAGCGCCCCAGTCCAACCTATCTATCCGGATCTATATTTTTGGGTCTCTATGTGACACTTCTACCATTTGGTTCACTTGGTTATCACTCAGACACACTCCAGATTTCACTTTGTGAATCGGCTCGGGCTTCTCACCCTCTCTTTGCACTTAGGGTTTGGTACTACATTACTTAGTTTGCTTAGGTGTAATTTATGTATTTAATTACATTTTTTTACTACTGCAATAGCATCGATTAGGCTCTTATTTCACTTTTTAGCTTAATCGGGCTCTTAAATCTAGTCCTTCCATGTCTCATGAGCATCAATCCATAATCACTAATGTTCCTTCTCTAATAAGTTTGGAGTAATCTATCCAACCCATTCCAACTAAACAACCTCCTCTAAAAATCAATCCATCCCCTTCTCTCAAGTCTTCTACAACATTATCCATTCAACTAAGCAACCTCCTCTAAAAATCAGTCCATCCCCTCCTCCTCTCAAGTCTTCTACAACATTACCCATTCTAACTAAGCAACCTCCTCTAAAAATTAGTCCATCCCCTCCTCCTCTCAAGTCTTCTATGGTGTTACAAATTCCAAATCAGCAACCACTCTCTAAGAAAGACCAACAAACTCTAGATAACCTCTTTAGGCCTTCTCTTATCAACCCAAAGTCCAACCTTGGTCCTACTCTTTCTCCTAACTACCATTGTGATGACCATATGTTTTCTTATGACACATTTCAAACTCCACCACCTTGGAAAGGTCTCTCCCATGTCATCACATAGATCCCCATTCCTCACACACTTGGGGGCATCATACTTCCCCCATTTTATCACTAGTAGTTGTCTCTAGCACCTACTATCATACTTCACACTTCGTGCATCATGTATAATCTTTCTAAACACTTTCAAACCCTTTGATACACACATTGTATCATCATTACCCTATGATGCACTCTAGTTCCACGGTTCATACTTGATTGTTGAGGGTCTAATTCTGAAATGAACCTCACCACATTCACTCTTCATGCTCTATGCTTCATGATCTATCTTTCTAGTATATTTCTAAACCATTTCTCGGTGACACACTCTTGTTCTATGGTTAATTCTTGATTGTTGAGGTGTTTTATAAATGAAACTCATCTCATACACATCCATTGGGGGAGCACTTATTTGCTCCAATTACATTCACATTGTATAGTATTCCATCACACTCATACACTACATTTACATATCTTACTTGCACTTACTCTTTCTTGCTTATACTACTTACATGATGCATTGTATTTACTATGCTAGTATGATATTCAGTATGTCATTATCTTTCTATATACACACATGCATGTTCACATGGTATTTTGAGTGAATGCAGATCTCTTACAGATTCTTACATGTTGCAATGATTCTTGGCAATGTACCTTTACCGGTCCCACTAAGGTTCTGGGGCATCTACCTTTTACCACTCTCACACATTACATGTTCTATTGTTTCAATATTTTCTACTTTTACTTTCTATCACATTACGTTCTATTGATACACACATACCTTGACATACTTTTATCTTCATAACATGCTAACAGTACTTCATGTGTAGCATTTTCTTTGTAGGACTATATGCCACCATGGTTATCTGATACACTTATTTGCCTTTGTTTGCCTTTATATGATATTGTTTGCGGGTTATTGATTAAACTAAAATGGAATTTATTCAAGTGTAATATAACTCTATGCAAAACAATAAATAACAACTAAATAAATCAAGAAAGTGACCCAAGAAACTAAGTAAATAGAAATGTGAAACCCTAATGTGTAATAGAGGGTTAAGAATTCCTTAGTTGATTTGATGAAGGTGTGGGACTATGTTGTAGAGAAAACCAAATGAACATGAGGAGGAAACGACCACACAGAAGCCCAAGAAAATGTAGATTTGAGTTGTCGACTAGGTAGGGTGCCTGAAAAGGGATAGGGGCGCATGTGGGCACCTTAGTCTTAGATTTAGGTGCCATAGTTTGAGATCTAAGCGCCTAGTCCGCGGAAATGGCCTTAAATCCTCCTCTAAGGTGTCGTTGGATGTTCTCTTGTGTATTCTTCTTATCGCGCTAAATTCACTAGATTGCGTCAAATCTGGTCGCTTTAATACATGTAATGAGAAATCACCTGTAAAACCCCAAACAAAGCATCAAAACCCTAAAAAAAAAAAAAAAGATGCATATGAATGGGTCAGACTGTCCTCAGCGGCCATAATGGTGGACTTACTAATTGAGCAGTGCATTACATCTCAAACCCAATGTAGTTTTAGGTGTGTGTGTACAAATCGTGCCCTAGGTTGCTCTTATGCCAGTCGCACTTTGTGAAGTAGCGAACAATAACTAGATGTAGAATGTAGTAAATGTGTGCATGGAAACAATAGACTCCCCTCTTATGAAGTGTGATGTAGATGAACCAACCTTGTGTGCCTTGTGATGGAGCTATATGGATGCAAATGTAGTTTTAGGTGCCTTTGATGGATGTAACTCTAGATGGTGATAGTAGATGCTTAGTGTTTGGTCCCTCATTATTATATGGTAACTTTATATTTATATGGTTATGTTGATCTAATTTCATAATTAACCTTGAAAAGGCCGACCACTAAAAATATGGAAAGCTCAAACGGCTAGAAAGTTCCCAAAAGATGGAAGTAAAGTACAAAGAGGATCAGGGCACCCCGAGAGGAGGCCGGGGCACTTGGGGTGCCCAGTCTGGCTGGGCACCCTAGTTAGGAATAAGAATAAGGAAAAATGACAAAGCAGATTTGGGCAATTGCATGCGAGAAGATCGCAATAACGACAAAAAACAAAGTAAAATGGCCAAAGGACATGGGTTAATTAGTACTTTCTTCACTCAAAAACCATATGAATAGTAGTATGAGACCGAGACTAAATATTGACTCAAAGTGCGTGATTTAGTGACTATATTTTCCCCACTTTATGTTGGTGAGTAGAAATCTTGGTAACATAAAGTAGATAGAGATATGTACCTGATAATCCATGCGAGTGATGTAGAAAGCATGGCTTTGAAGGACTAAAAAATGTGTAGTGATAAAAAGAAAGATGGAGCGTGAAGACTAAATATGCAAAAGTGTAAAAAGTGATGGGAGTGAACTTAGGGCGGAAGCGCGTGTGTAGATGCCAATGTGTGTAGTGTACTTGCATGGTTAGTATCGTGTATGATGTACTCGCCATGTGTGTGTTGTTGTTGACTACTTGTTTCCCATACAGACGGACCTGTAAAGAGAAGACGATCAAGTACTCAAATACACATGTATATGTGTGAAAAATGCTATGTAAAGAAACATGTAGAAATAGTATGAAAATGACAATGAAAAAGGAACATGTGCACCTGATCCGTGATGAGACAAAGGGTGTAGAAAGGATATCCTGTAACTGTTGGTGAAGTGTGAGTTTTTGGGCGATCTCACACCACTATGGCCAAAGAAGTGTAAGGAGAAAGTTGTGTTATTCTCCAACTTGTAACTACTTCCCTGAGACTTAGTGAAGAGATCTCTATACTTTCTGGTATTTTGGGCGATCCAGCGCCACTGGCCAAAGTAGTGTAGGAAGGAAAGTTTGTTGTATCCTCCAACCTGTAACTACTCCCCAGAATGCTAAGGACAATATACCCTATAAAATCCACTGTGAATGGGGTTTGTAGACTGGTCTAAACCCACTCATTGTAAATTGAACTATTCCATAAACGATGAATGTAGATTGAACTGTAGACTAAATTATAGACTGGATTGTATTGTTACCGTGTGTAAACCCCAAATGATGCCCCCTTCTTTGGGAGCGCATGCAACGTCGCGAGATAGAAGAATGAGGCCCCAAAGAGGGTGACTACATGAATCAAGGCTGTGCCCCTACATGGGGAAGGGAATGTTCTTGGTAAAGACCAAGGCACAGGAAAACAAGTGGCTAGAAAATAAGTGTTAGTACAAACAAACATGTATGTAGAAACAAATGATGTGTAAGCTAGAAAATAAACACATAATGTAAACACCCAAGAAGACAATCATAGACCATGCAAAGTAGGAACATGATCGCAAGACACCTAAGGTCATCGGGACATGCAAACAAACAAGTGTGTACCATTTCCCACCAAAACTACATATTCAATTAATCAATCTTAATTGGTTAATTGATCCCTTTAAATCCCTAAATCTCATTATATGCTAATATCCAATTGATAATTAAATATTCTAAAATAATTCATATCACCCCACCTAATAATTAAATACTCCAAAATCATTCAAATCATGCACCCCACTCACAAATTAAATAATGAAAAATAATCCACATCAAATCCATTATTGCACCTAATCACTCAAATCATGTCCCCCACTCACCTAATCAAGGTTACTTTTTCAAACCTAGATTACCTGATAACCCCTAAATTAACCCCATCTCAAGCTATAAATATATAGGCCTTCCCCCTCTTTCAAACAAGGAAGAAGTCAAGAAAACAAACTCTACATTATAATTGTCCACTTTTCATCGTATCACCACAATGCCCTTGTGATGCCATTTGTATCACCATAATATCATCCTCATGCCCTTGTGGTTCTCTTAATAAGCCCATTTCTTGGCATCCTTCCATCTACAACAAGAAATTTTATAGGTTCATTTTGCAAGTTCCTCGCATCCAACCCAATTTTTTGTTGATTCATAAGTTTGGTTTGCTTTACATTTATTTTGATCATATTAGTAGCTCCTTTATACATCAACATTTTAGGTTTGTTATTTATCAGTTTCTACATGTTATCTATCTATCTTTCATTTATATCATTTTCTCTTATCTAACGGGGTTGACATCCGTGAAAGGAAGGTAACACTTCTGGAACCGACTTCATCGGGAAGCCCCCACATATACCATCTAATCCATTTTCTCTTAGTTTTCTTTGTTTGCAAGGGTTATCCAATTTAGCTCAATGATCACATTCACTTTGCGCTTATCCATTTGTCACCATCTTCTCCCAAGGTACCTTAAACCCTTGCATCTTTGAGGTTGTTTGATTTTCTTTGTTATCTAGCTCACTAATCTAGACAGAGGATGAAGAAAACTTGATCAACATTTTGGCACACTGGTGGGACAAATCCCAAATCTGGTCATTTTTCTTATTTACTTTTCTTGCTCATGTTTTCTTTTCGTATAATTTTATTATTCATATTTATCATCCATTTAGTTATATCTTGTGAATATTTTAATTTTAGGCTTACTTATTTGTGTGGGTTTAGTGTTTCCGGTTTGGTGGATCTTTTTCTTAATCCGTCACCTTGAGGTAAGAGGATTTATTTTTTTTTTATTTTGTTTTTGTGTTAATTACATTCTCATTTCATTGTTTTAATACTTAGATGTTATATAAAAATTCTTAATTATAAAACGTTATTCTCATCATTTTATGGTATATATTAGCTTATTTTATTGTTCTCAAAACTAATTAGTTCTTGTTTGCATTTTTTTGTTTATATTAACTTTTTTGCACAGTTTTATGGTAATTTAATTTTTTTTTGATTTATTGTTAATATAAATCCTTATTTTTATTATTTTTAGATAATAGTAATAATATTTATAAAAAAAAAAAAAAAAAATACCCTAAAACCACAAAAAACAATTCCCAAAAATATCCTAGATCTACACTCTACTCTACCCCTCACACTACCCCATTCTTGTCTCCCCCACTCTCGAGTTGCCCCATCTCCCTCCCTACCCACTTCACTCCCTACCCCACCCACCCTCAAATCTAACCTTACACATCCTCTACCCATCCCTGAGCTATTTGAATCCATTTTCCTACCTTACCTACCCTCCTTCCCTGACTCGACTCCCATCTCCCCAACATCCCATGCCACCATCCCATCCACCTTCCCCCACCTCGGCTTCCCTAACCGTACCATTACCCACCCCAACCCTGACCCATTAACACTCTCGAGCTCTCTTACCTCCTCCCCTGGCTTGGCTTTGGATCTCCTACACGCATTCCCGAGTCAACCTACCATCTACTCAACACCCCACTTATCCCCACACTCCAAGATTACACAACTTTTCTTCCTCAAGATTTCTGCTTCAGCCATTACCTATAATCCAAGCTCTAGATTACTACCTCCATCTTAGCAAGAAGTACTTAATTTGGTTTGAGAAAGAACTCCTTATGAAGATGTTTGTCATCATCTTCTTGTCCCCATGAAAAGAATCCATAACAGCAAACATCGCTCATTCAATCCTTTCAAAGTTGATATTGATCTACGAGAAAGGTTTCCCTAGTATAGCGAATGGACCACATCAGTTTCAAACTTATTACATAGACTCAATATTTCATGTTGGGAAGCTACATATTTTGCCATCTCCAAAACTATAGTCTTGCCTGTAAATCAATTCACATCACAATCTCTAAATAGTATGCCATGTATGAATAGGTGTTAATCTGCTTCTACTAATTCATCTGATTTCCATATGTGTTTTCACTACTTACAACTCAAAATTCATAAATGACAAAAATTCCTCTTTCCATCTCCTGGACAGACAAGTTTTCTTCAGCTTGCATTATCAATTTGATATCGATACCTCCCTATCCATTATGAGGTAAACTAGCCATCACATCCCATGTTCTACCTTCCTAGGCTCCATCCCAAGGCATATCCATCTATTTTTATGCATATATATTTTGAATCCACGTGCCTCCTTTTACCACTATGACATGCCGAAGACATCCCAACATTTAACTCCCTCCATCAAACCTTGCACACAACCTTGTGTCTACGATCAAAAGCCATGTTTTGTCTCTCTCGGACACTCGTCATTCTTTGGACATTTCACCCTTCACATGCCTTTTCACTTTACATCACACACAACTTTACTTTCCTAAGAAGTTAATCTAAAGCTTTGATGATACAAATGATCACAAACATGAGGAGCCACATTCCTAGTCATACATATCATACATTTCTCTCTTGTTGCCCATTATTACACCACTTTAGTCAATATCACATATCCTATCTCCGATTTGTAATTTTCCACCCAACTCAAATTTGTCTTTCACATCTCTATGTAACACTTAGGATACCATCATCATGTATAGGTTAAACTTTCTTATTTTTTAGTTTTCATCTTCATTCAAAGTCATCTAATACTTTAGTTCACCCTCACATTTCTCATTTCAATTCAAATAGGCCCCATTTTTTGTCGTACATGTCTACATTTTTGTCTAAAACATCTACACTTCCCACCCACTTTTGGCTTAGTCCTCTTGAAGTCCACATTCCCATCCTAAAAGTATACTCTCCCTACCCACTTTTCAGTTTTTCCTCTTCCCTTAGTCAACACACTATATAGTCTAATCATCCTTCGAAAATCATTACTTCTCATACTTTTTTCATCATTCAAGCTTCTTATTAATTTGTTTTTACTAGGCCTTTAGTTCACTTCTTATTTAAATTATGTCTTTTTACACCTAGATCACATTTATTGATACATTCAATTCACACAAAATACATTAAATCACATCAATTTTTGGGTCGTTTAAACATTTTTCATTGCTTTTGGTAGATTTGAGCGTAAGTAATTAGTTAATTTTAGCAATTAATTTCATCAAATCGATTTTGTATTTTTTTGTAGGAAAACTTTAATATTTATTTAGGCATTTTCATTTAAACATTTCATCATACACGATCTCATCATTTATTCAAATATTTCATGTTCTAAGCCATCATTTTGCATTTACATAGAACCAACAACAATCAAAAATTAAATTAAAAATTTAATTTTTTAAATTTTTTAGATTCACCTTATTTTTCTTGTAAACATATTTTTTTGACATTATGCAAGTTTTTTGCTCACAATAATTTTACTGACGACATAATTATATTTCATTATGATACACTTGTACACACAGTGAAATCTACAAACTTGTGAACTCACAAACTTACGACCACCAAATTACGCCATCAAAGTTAATATTAAAAACAAAAAACATGCTGAAAATCTCTTTCAGGCCCCCTTCTACAATCATGAATGGTGTAACTTTAGGGTCCACTGGACATTCTCGATCATGATTAGCACACTCCAAACACACATGTGTAACTAGATAAAAAGGAAAAGTGATCTCCATGTATTCCTCATTTTCCCTATTTCCTCCTTTATGCATTGCAATTTCTTTCATGTGTGTGTCCTCATCAAACTTCACATTTGGGATTTTTTTTAAAAAGAACCTTTCTTTTCTGCATCCTTTGATCACATAGTTTAAATAGGGTTTAACCTTCTGCATCTCACATTACCACACACAACCTAGACTCACGAACAAAATCAACACATCAAAACATCTCCTTACCCGGTTCACTGTTTGGGATTTCATCACCCAACAGGAAGCCGCCTGAGACTCTCCCTAGCCAAAACTACTGGAAACCAGCCTTAGACTATCATTCCTTAGGTGCCTTCATTATCCACTTTTCTTTTCTTTTCACATCTTCTAATTAATCATGATGATAAGAAAAACTTGTTTCTTGATTTTTTGTTAATAAATTACATAAACAAATGTTTGTCTATTTCATGCCTATTGTCACTCTTTCTCAGTCGAAACAAAACAACAATCCACTCCATCCAATGACATCCCTTCCCTAATGATCTCTCCCAACAAGATTCTACACTTGAGACCACACCTTTGGTTACCCAACCCCTTGTCTCCATGGTCTCGCTTCATGAGGACCATGTCATCCAAAATTGTCCCTATCTTGAAACCAATCCTTGTATCTCTCATCAGTCTAACCTTTCTAGACCAACTACACACCCATCTCCCACTCCTTTAGAAACTCTTGGACCTCCTCCTAACCCCATATATGATTTCTTATTTCATAAATCCCCCACAATCCTTCAATCCTATCAATATACTCAATTGGTGGATCATATTCCCCCACGTCCATTTATGTCAACTCTATTCCATCCGCTACTAGTATGCCTATCCAACCATCTCAACCTCTTCACACTTACATTCCTACCCACCATATGCTCCAACCATCTCAATCTCTTAACACTCATATCCCCACTTATCATTTACCACAACAACCTACCCAATCTCAACAATCACATCGTCCCTATTTCTCAACATCAACCTATGCAAAAACTTACCCAATCTCAACCCATGACATATATTAATCCTTATCAAATGATTCCCCAAACACCCACACATCTACAAATTAATCAACCACTCTTATCAAATGATTCCACAAACATCCCACCCACAAGCTTATCAACCGCCTTATCAAGCTACATTCCATGCCACACAATCAATCCAATCCCAACCTAACATCATTCAAATGATCCTATTCATGCTCTTATGAATAGGTTAGCTAGTCTAGAAGCCACTACCTTGGCACCCAAGGTTACTTTATCCTATGAAAAAATTGTAATGAACCGATTCATCCATGGTTCCTATCAAACCTTACCCTCCTCATTGGGAGCTTCCCAAGTTCATTAAGTTCAACAACAAGGAAGATCCCCAACAACATCTTTGTGCATTCAAACATGCATGTTATCTTATTGCACATGATCAAGACCTAATGCTTCACACTTTCCCCATGTCCTTGGCTGGTCCCACATGTGTTAGATTGGTACAATAGTATACCTCAATACTGATATTTTCCTTCACCCAACTCACGTAGTTGTTCTTAGAACACTTTTGATCAACATTGCACAAAATCACTATCACTGACCTATACACCATCCGACAGTTTGAAGATGAGTCCATCATGGAACTTTGTCACATGATGGCGTGGCATTATAAACCAACTATCCTTCTCTCTTCCACAAACCAAACTCATCGAGATCTTCTCACATTCATGTGTGAAGCATATATCATCTACCTTGCAAATCCAATCATTTCCAAACCTTTGACAAAGCCTTCACCATGGCTCACAAACTGAAACCCATGCCATTGAGCAAGGTCATCTTAAACTCAGATCGACCAAACCTAAAATTGAATTTACTAAACCATCCACACATAATGACACATTTAAGGGTGTGGCCAATGCCATGGTTGTTAAGTCCTCATCACACCTACATCTAGCATGTGGCCTCAACAACAAGCCCCTAGACCATCTCCTAACTATACCCCCTTGGGGAATCCTATAGTTCTGTATTTGACAAGTTGATGGCAATACACTCCATCCAACTTCCTCCCATACGACCCATGGATGACTCGCGACCCAAGCCTATTTGGTATCATGAAGCCCACTATTGTAAATATCATCAAGTCAAAGGTCATGACATTGAGAAATGTCATTCCTTCAAAGATCATATCCAACAACTTATAAATCAAGGGGATATCCAAATGGACAAGCTCCACCACTTCACCTAGCCAACCCCTCAACAAAATTACACAACCTTTTCCTAATCAACCACCAACAAATCAAGCCACCCTTTTACATCTCAACTATCAAATGCTTACACCATTAACACTGTCAATCAAGATCTCATCTCATCACCGACTCCACATGTTCCTACCTTAGACATTATTCCCACTCCTTATTCAGAACCTATGTATCCACAACTATCACACCTATATCAACTTTTACTACTTTTCCTATACCTATACCTACTCCTACCCTTACCACATCCACATCAACTTTGACTATACCATCTACTTCATCCACTTCGATCATGCCCCAATCTATCACATCAGATTCATCCTTAGCACCTATTTTGGCCCCATTGATATACACACCTATCCCTACATCTCTCACACATTGTTCCTTCACCCACATCTACATCAAACAAACCTATCCATACATCCACACCTACAACATCAACCCCATTCACAAACATATCATTCTTACCCCTCAAAACATTTATGAAACAACCATTCCCACCTACTTCTACACCCGATATTACTCCTGCATTTACTGCATTACCTATCATATCTACTCCATCGGTTACCACATCCCCTTCATTAGATTTGACTACCTTACCTACATCCATTCCACCTTTACCCATTATACCATCCTTAGAGTCAATCCAGTTCCTCCTTCCACACTTTTTTTCCGTACCAACCACACCAACTACCTTTACCACATCCACATCGACTTCAACTATACATACCACTTCATCCACATCTATCATGCCCCAACCTATCATATTCAACCCCTTAACCACATCTACATCAAACATACCCATCACCACATCACTTACATCTCCAAATATCCCAATTATGCCCACCTCCTATCCATCCCAACTACCCCTATATATATCATATCAACAAATCCACTTACCCCTACCTTGACATCTTCATCACCTATACCTATATCCTTGCCCATGGCCACATCACCCATTTTATCCCAATATTATTTACTTAATCCTTCTATCACATCGACCAAATCCTCTCGATTTACAACTCTATCAATGATACCCTTGAAAAATTTATAGAACAAACACCTCCACTTGAGGAAAACACAAAGGGGATTCACAAATCAACTATTTCCACATTGACCAAACCAAAACCTACACAATCCAAATCTCACATAGACCTTATTAATCACATCATATACAACACCTCTTTCTCCATCAATATCCACCCCTACACCACAATATTTAGATCCTCCAGTTGAAATTATTATCATCCCTACCAAGAGTAAATCTTCTCGATCAAAATCTAAGACTCATGGTAAGCATCCCCAAAAGTCTCATGTGCATCCTCATAAGAAGTCAGGTCTTCCCTCTTTTCAGCAATCCAATGTTACAACATCTATTTTAAGGTCAGTCCCTTCATCTAATACACCTTGTAATGATAAATCCCAATCCAAACAATCTAACCCTCCTCTCAAAATTGATTCATCTTTTAAGACATCTAATTCACCCATCCGATCTACGTCCACTTCTTCCCCTAACTCCAAGCCAAAATATTCTATCAAAACCCACAAGAGTTACCTTCCCCATGACACTTTGATTGGGTCCTACACAGACATCCTTCGACATTTAATTGAATATCTACCATCATGCTTCCTCCCATTAAATATTTTAATCCCCATAGTCCAAATCCATCGTGGTTCAATCCCAATTGCATTTTTGCTTATCATCATACCCTAGCCATGACATTGAACATTGTAAGGCCTTTCAGACAATCATCCATAACCTTATTGAGAAAGATGATTTCCTCATTCAGGGGGAACATCCTTCTCCATCTACATCTAATCCAATTCATATCCCATCCATCGGGTTTCCCATGATTCCTCCATCCACATCATCCCTTAACATCTCTCCTGCACATGACATTCCTCCTAAGGAAGGTCCTTCATTATTCATCGATATTATTTATCTTGCCAATCACCCTTGTGGTCTCTGACCATTTATCCAATCCAAATCCAAAACAATCCTATCTAAACTCCTTCGACATCCACTAACTCATCACATCTAATATAATCTCCCTCACTAGGGGGACATCCTCCCCTCATCCTTAGCATCCCTTCCACATCAATTCATCTCTTATCCATCCATACAACTTCCTTGATGTTGGGGGACTTCACTTTTGACATCATCTTATTTAATCTCATCTAATCCATCTCATCCAATCTTAAATCCAAATTAATCTTGTCCAAATATTCATCTCTTTTTAAAGCCCACTTTTGTGGCCATATTCATCTCTCCCTTGAGGGACCATGTTTTTCATTTTAAGTCCACCATTGTGGCCATATGTGTCCCTTCCTTTGGGGTGCCATATGTGTCCCTTCATGATTTTTGTAGGGGGACCATTTTATTTATTTTTCTCTTCCTCAAGGATAGATCGCATATTTTTTATTTTTCATCATCTATATCATCATATCTATCATATCCTATCATTTTCTCCTCCCTAAGACTTTATCCTATCATTTATTTTCATCACACTCTAGAAAGGGGCACATATTTTCAACTTGTGGATAACATAATTTTTTCTTCTCATATATCATGGATTGGACTATCTTACTCCTCCCATTATCATCTTTCAATCACACTCTAGAGAAAGGAGCCAAAGTATGGGTATAGGGTTTATCATTTGGCTTCCCTTGATGGTAAACCAGAGACTAAACCTCTTAATGCATTGCACTTGTGACCATTCTATTGTTAGCATATCTACCAATGAGAACTTAGTTATATCCTTAGATCATTCCTCCATCATGAACCTCTTCCATCTATCACTATAATGATTTGGAATTATGTGGTCTGCCATCACTTTCCTAGTCATGACCTTAAATATGGGCACCACGGCTCTATCCATAACATTTTCTTATGGATAGGTTCTTCCTTTTGGTGAGAACTCCATGATCATTACATCCATCATCCTCTCCTATTTACCTATCAAAACCACACAAAGGGTCCAAGGGTGTCACTTGTATGATCATCATCCCCTCCTAAGTGGTCTACCTAGCTATACCCAACTCTTCCCCATCAAATAAAAAAAAAAAAAAAAAAAAAAAAAAAATTATGGATGCTCTTGTCTCATGCTATCTTATCCAAAAAACAGATTGATCCATCAAAGGAAAATTGTTCATAAAAGCATATAATAAGTATAGATTGCTCCCCGAAGGACAACTATCATGCATATATCTTATCCTTACCATCTAAAATAAAAAGTCAAAAATCCCAAAGCAAAAGAAAAAAGTAGACCATACCCTCGAAGGATGGCTACTCTCTTATCATGGCAAAAAAAGGCTTCCCGCATTGATCAACCTTCTATATATTAACATCCTAAGAAAGCTTCCCGCTTTGATCAACTTTCTCATATACAAACTTCCACATTGATCAGTTTGCTCTCTTTCCCCTACCCAGAGCTGGGGCATAGTCCTAGGAACAACCACCTATGGAGAACCCTCTTCCCGCATACAAGTTACATCTAAATCCCTTTATCATGTCGACATTAGGTTTATGAGCATATTTCATCCATATTTCCTCATGGTATTTTGGTATAACTAACTATCATTGGTTATGTATTAACACCTGCTATTGGCTGCAAGTGCAATGCCTTGAGTGGTACCCTTTCTTGTTTACCTCCAATCCGGTTTGAAGCATGGTTTCCTATGCCCCTTGCTATGATTATGTGTCATTTATCTCATTAAGGTCACCTTTTATCAAGATCACATTCTTCCATATCAAATTTCAAACCATGATCTATATCTATATGTTTACCTTTAAGGATGGCATATCTTACAATCATCCATAATTCCATGAATTTGTTAACATCTATGAATGCTCTCGCTAATACACTTTTTGGTTTGGGAATTCTACTTGATCTCCATTGTGCAGTTTGTGAATCCTACTTGAGGATCTTTCTCAAGTAGCATTCATTATCCAAGCAACTCCTTATCCCCCACCATGATCAACAATGTATTTGATCCATTGATCCTCGCTCCTCATTTCCACTCATCACCACTTATCCCCACATCACCCTTCTCACCATTCCTGTCCCCTTTCACCACTTTGTGTATCTTCCTTTCCTTTCTTCCCATTTTCCCTTTTCACTCTTCCACTTTCAACTTGACAATCTTACTTAACCATCCATATATGTGGGAATCTTAGTTGAGGTATACCTTCTTCCTAAGATCCTCCCACTAGAGAAACTTCTCCACCATCTCTTTCATCAGAAAAAAATCACCACCACACACATTTCGCTCCACCTCTTTCACTTATCATTCTTGCCTCATCACTCTCACCACATGGGCATCCCAATTAAGGATTCCTTCACACTCTCCATCCTACACGCATATATTCCTCCATCCATTCATGTCACACTCCTTTGTTTCTTTCTTTCCTTGTTATCACCTCCTCTCACCTCTTGTTCCATTTTGGCATACACCACTCACTCTTTTCTCATTCTTCCTAGTATCCATCTTCTACTTGGTAATCTTACTTACACATGCTCGTAGTATGGAAAATTCACTTGAGGGTTCCCCTTTAGTCCATCTTGTCATACCCTCTCCCCACCAACTCCATCAATCACTTACTTCTTCCCATCATTCTTCTTCTTCGGCTTGGCGATCCTACTTAACCATCCCTCATCGCATGGAAATCTTACTTAAGAGTCCTCTTAAGGTTGATTTTCCATCCGACCCTCCCCATCCCATCATATTTCCTCCATCTTATTTCTCCCCCCTTATAATCATCTACTCCAACCAACCATTCCACCCCTATACCCAATACACTCTTGTCTTTCACCTTCCATATCATCATTTTTGGTTTGGTGATCTTACTTAACCACTCTTGTGGCATGGTGATCTTACTTAAGAGTCCCTCTTAAGGATGATTTATCATCTTGCACTCCCCATCACTCCACATTCTCACCATCCACATTTTCTCATCATTCCCCATCATCACATCCTCTCACCTCCTCTTTCATTCTTGCAAACACCACCTCCTGTTTTCCCACTTTTCATCTCCATCATCCCTCACTTGGAAATCTTACTTAACCACTTCCACCACATGATAGTCTTACTTAAGGGTCCTCCTTAAGTTGAAATTATCATTTTGGAATTTCTCCTGCCTCATTCTTCATTCCCTCTGTTGATCATTTCTTCCTCTTGGTCTTCCTTACCAACCACATTTTTCATCCTACCATTATCCTTTCTCAACCTATCATATCACAATAATGCATCTCCTATCTTCCGCTTATCACCATGTTCCTTTCCCCATTTTCCCTCCTTGATCCATCATCCTTCATACCACTTTTTTACCATTTTTTCATGTCTTGTTTCTTCATCTTTACCTCATTCATCCTCATCCACTGCATCCTCTCCTCACCTTCATCTTGGCACAAATCATTATCCCTCCTTTCTTTACTCTTTCCACTCCATCTTCTCGAATTCTCCCACATATCTACCCCCATGCTTACCCCATTATTGTTGTATCCCCTAACATTATTTCATCATCATCTTCCATTTCCATGCTAATAATTATTGGTGGAATTCTCCTAAAATTCACTCATCCCCTTTTTCATGGCCTTGTTCCTCTCTTTGAACTTCTCCTTTTTTCTTCATTCCTTCCTTCCTTCCTTTGTGTCCATGGATCATTATCGTGGACTTCTCCTAACATCCCTTCATTGGTGTTTCCTCTTCCATTCCTCATTTACTTTTTTCTCTCTTCTCACTTTTTCTCCCATCCTTCCTACCGATCATTATCGGTGGACTTCTCCTAACATCCCTTCACTGGCATTGCCTCTTCTATCCCCCATTATCTCTTCCCTCACCTCCCTTTTCTTCACTCCACCCTCCGCTTCTTCCCCACCTCTCCATCTTCCCTTTTCCCTTTTCAATGTATTTATTATCTTCATCATACATCCTCTATTTCTATCATCATGTAATCCTTGTATCCTCATCTCATGCATCTCACATTTTTCCAATCCATGTCATTCCTCCCCTCTAGCTTCTCTTTACGTTCCTGATACTACTCACTCTTCACTAAATATCTCTGTTCTTGGTTTCCTTCCTTTTGCATCATTTTCTCTTTTTTTGTCCCTCCTCCTTCCCACTCTTTGTCTTGTTTCACTTCCTCTGTATCATCTTCTTCCCCTTTTTCCTTTGTGTTTCCTTCTTACTTCCCCATTGATAACCTGGCTCTTCAATATTGTCCCATATTTTTATCATCTCACCATCCACATGCATTTCCATGATCTGTTCCATATTCTTTACCTTGGTTTTCCTCATGATAATCTGGGCCCTTCAATCTTCTCCCTATATCCACTCTATCATCTCTTCTTCCCCATCATTTTCACCTTCCTCCTACCCTCCCCTTCCTTTCTCTATCACCCCCACCTTTTCCCTCATTCTATACTAGTTTCTCTTCTTTTCTCTAATCTTCTCCACATCTTCCTGGTCCCTCATCTTTTCTTTTTTTCTCTATTCTACCTCCTCTTTCGTCTTCTTTAAATTCTTCATCATCCTCATCCCCTTCATTTTTCCATCCTTCTCTCCCTTTTTCCTAATTTTACCCCCTACTCTCATCTCATCTTCTTGTTCATCTTTCCTCATTCCCTTCTCCTATCATCCTTCTCTATTATTCTCTTCCACCTATTTTTTTGTCTTCTTCACCTCCTACTTCTATAGTTTATTTCTTTTCTCAGCTCTATCATCTCTTTCATTTTCCATCATTTCTCTCCCTTCATCTCCTTCACCCTTCTTCACTCCCTTAATTTTGAATATCTCTCTCCCTTTTTCATAATTTCACCCTTTTCTCTGTCATTTTCTTGTCTTCTCCTTATTTTTCCTTCATCATTTCCTTCTTCCCCTATCATCCCTCTCTCTTATTCTCTTCTCCCTCTTTCATTTTTTCCATTTTTTCTCCTCCTTCATCTCTGTCCACTCTATTCCATACCCTTGTCTCCTTCACCTTTGACCTTTCTTGCTCTTCTCATAATCTACCACTCTTCCCGCGTTCATTCATTTTTTTCTCTTGTTGCCCTTACTCATTATGACCATCGACATATAACCTTTTTCCCTCGCAAGTGCTTATTCTACTTTTTGCTTGGAAAACATCGATCATAATCTTCCCCCCATTTCCATGACTCAAAGTTTGTTCTACTTTCTTCTTATAGTATTTTCTTATCAACAAAACATTTTCCTTGGGAAATGTCTCTTCACAACTATTAACCCCCTTGCTTGGGGCATATTACCTCAACATTCATAATCCAACTCACATTTTCATCTGCTCTCCGTGTCCTTTGTGATGGGACACCTTTGTTTTCATCCTAGTCCTTGTGGATGCATAATTTTCACTTGATTCCTCATGTACGAAGGATTTAACATAATTTTTGCATTTCATTATGCATACTTTGGTGCTTGCCTATGACCCATTGGTCATCTGGCTTGCATACATACTGTAGTGGTCTTCACCCACTCACTGGTCTGTAGAACGTTGTCGCTTATCTCCGTTGAGACCGCAATTATCCTCTACCGATGTGATATTGGAGTCACCGCCATATTTTTCATTATTATTGTGATCCTTTTTGCCTAGGGAATCTTGCCTTGGTCATGCATTTACCCATATTTTCATCACCCACATGACCTTTAACATCTATCTCTTTAAAACTTGTGCTTGAATTCCTTTTTTTGTCATCAATCCCAAGTTTGAGGGGGAACACTCAATCAATCATATTTTCATACTTCATCATTTTTGTCTCATGGCTTGCCCAACACAAACCACTCATCAAAAAGGGGAAAATGTAGACATCATTTTTGGTATCATTCCTCCCCTTCACCCACATTTTCTCTCCTTCATTAGGCTTACCCATTCAAATCCCTTTTCCCCTAAATTTGAATAAATCTCATTTCCCACCAAAAATACATATTCAATTAATCAATCTTAATTGGTTAATTGATCCCCTTTAAATCCCTAAATCTCGTTATATGCTAATATCCAATTGATAATTAAATATTCTAAACTAATTCATATCACCCCACCTAATAATTAAATACTCCAAAATCATTCAAATCATGCACCCCACTCATGAATTAAATAATGAAAAATAATCCACATCAAATCCATTATTGCACCTAATCACTCAAATCATGTCCCCCCCACTCACCTAATCAGGGTTACTTTTTCAAACCTGGATTACCTAATAACCCCTAAATTAACCCCATCTCCAGGATATAAATATAGGCCTTTCCCCCTCTCTTTCAAACAAGTAAGAAGTCATAACAAACCTCTGACATTATAGCTCTCCACTTTTCATCGTATCACCACAATGCCCTTGTGATGCCACTTGTATCACCATAATATCATCCTCATGCCCTCTTGGTTCTCTCTTAGTAAGTCCATTTCTTGGCATCCCTCCATCTACAAAAAGAAAGTTTACATGTTCATTTTGCAAGTTCCTCACATCCACCCAATTTTCTGTTGATTCATGCAGGTTTGGTTTACTTTACATTTATTTTGATAAGATCAATAGCTCCTTTATACATCAGCATTTTTAGGTTCTGTTATTTATCAGTTTTTGCATGTTATATATCTATCTTTCATTTATATTGTTTTCTCTTATCTAACGGGGTTGACATCCATGAAATGAAGGTAACACTTCCTGGAACCGACTTTGTTGGGTAGCCCCTGCATATACCATCTAATCCATTTTTCTCTTAGTTTCCTCTATTTCATAGGTTTATCCAGCTCGTAGTGAGGACATTTACTTTGTGCCCATCCATTTGTCACCATCTTCTCCCAAGGTACCATAAACCCTTACATCTTTGAGGTTGTTTTAATTTCTTGGTTATCTAGCTCACTAATCTGGATAGGGACGAAGAAAAATTTATCAACACAAACAATAGACAAACAATAGAAAACAAATAGACAGATAACCATGGAAGCAAATAATCCTCAGTAAAACAAATGTTGGACATGAAACACCAATTAACATGTTAGAAAAATAATAAGTATGTCACAACATGTATAACCAAATAATGAAAAGTGCTAAGTACAAAATGAAACAATAGCACTTGTGATATACGAATGTGGATTCCCAAGTAGGTAGTGTGTTAGGCATCGGTGTTATGTGTACGTAGAAACTTTGTATCTTTGATCACAACTAGAAAAGGGTGTGAACACATATGTGTGTATGGTAAAGATAATGACATGCAAGAGATATATCTAACATGTATAATAAAGTGAACATGTAAAGAGAAGTGCAAGTAAGAGTAAATGTAACCATAGAATGTAGTATGTTATGGATGGATGGAATGAAATGCAATGTGGATGATAAGAGCCACATGTCCCTCAAGGAAATGGAGTTGTATGCAGTGAGGTTGATTTATTATGCCCCCTTAGTAGTCAAGAATGAACAAAAATGAGAGTGAATCATCAGGAAATGGTTGAACAATGTGTGTGTATAGTGCGCTGTGATGAGTGTATGGTGATGAGATGCGATATAGAGATGACGTGTGCGTGACTCTATAGCCCAAACATATATCACGATAAGATGAATAGGTTATTTAGTCTAAATCAAATACGACTAAACAATGTAAGCGAGAGTGATGATGTAGCCTATCAGGAGATAATGCTAGAAAAAGTGACCCTATAGCCTAAAGCGTATATCACTAATCCTAGGAATGTCACATGAGAGAGATATTGGATGATGAATGTATGAGTGTAATGTGGTCCATTTGTGTTGTATACCCTCAATAATTTGGTATGGACCGTGAGACTAGAGTGTGTCATCGGGTAGTGAGTGCAACGTGTATAAGTGGATGTACAAAATGTGTAGTATGTATGGTATAATAGGATGTAAATGCAAGATGTGTCAATGCCCTAAGATGTATAACATAGTGGATGTAAGATGCAAGATGTAACATGTAATGTGAAGGATGTATAATGTAAGGTGATGTGTATAATGTGTGAAAAACATGCAACATGTGATAGCTAACATGTAGTGGGTGTAGAACGTGTACGATGTATGAAGACACACAATATATATAGCTTGGAATGTAGTGTATAATGTGTAGATGATATGTGTTGCCTAATGTGTAGTAACTATTAGGCGGTGTGGGGTCCATGCGTAGAGAATGCCCTCAACATTCAAGAGTGAACCAAGCATAAGAGCGTGTCATCGGGTAATGACGATGTAGGTAGTGTAGATGACTATGCGAATGCTAGAATGTGGATATATGTAAATGCGAGTATGATATGCGTGTTGATGCTAGGATGGGGGGGATTTTATGAGTGCTATGCCCCAAGTGTGAGTGAATGAAATAACTAATGAAAGTGAAGGACAAAGGTCCCTCATCTAATGCTAGTGGTGGTGAAAGTGTATGACCATGTTCTAGTAGTGGTGGAATAATAGATAGTCATTGTGCGGGTGAGTGAAGTCTATATGCATGTGATGGATGAGTATATGACAATCGTGTAGGTGAAAAAATGTGTGGGTGATGAAGATCTATGTGGAATAAAATGAGGTGGTGATCTATGTCAAGATGCGGTAATTGTATGAGGAAGGGGCCTATACCATTGTGTAGGACTAGTAGAATGATGTGGTTGTGGAGAGGGTGTGCACGTAGATTAACTAGGTGTAGATTCCGCTTTAACTAAAATATGTTTTGATGTGGTATATAAAGAAGGGTATGTCTCGAACCGGTGCTCTAAGCGACGATAATCATGAAGTAGATGATGGTACACCATTGATAGAAATAACTTGATTGTTATGAATGAACTTGAGTCACAAATGATTCATATAAATGATAGAATGAGACCGAACAAATCCAATTGAGGCCTAGAAGCATGTCATAACCATCTATGGCTTGTCCAATAAGGAAAGGTACAAGCATAGTAAGAGGTCCTACCGTAACATGAATTTTGACTACACCATATGAATTTTTCATCGGATATGAGATGTGTGAATGTAGATACCTAATGACATCAAGAAGTAGGAGAGAGCATGCAATAATAGGCCATGATGGGTCAACCTTAGTATTATTAATGGGGATTTTTCCAATAGAGGCATTAACATGCAAGTGATTAGAAGTGAAATTGGCATGATAGTCATGGTCAGAGAAAGAAATGATTGGTGGAGAAGTGTTAGTATGTGCCACTAAAAATTTGAGAACCCCCGATGCGGGTGGAGGCATTACGTGATAAACATAGTTAGCGGAAAAGTTGGCCAATTTTGAGTCATGTTTAGGTAGAGGGTTGTTAAAGATCTTGAGCTTATGATTGTCGTTGATAGGTGGAAAAATTGTAGGTTATGGAAGCTCAATTTTGCCATTATTGATTAAGCCCTAAATGAGAAATCGAAGTCAAAAGCAACGATTAGTAGAGTGTCCTACGCACTAATGATAGCCACAATGGGAATTTTCATCAAAATTACACCCTTTTGGTTGAGATGGATCTATTTGTAGTGGAGAAGGCAGTGTAATGAGGTTACTATTAACAAGTTGCAGTAGTAATAAAATATGTGGAGGTACACTAAACTTAGTGAAGATACGCCAATGTGGTTATGATTGAAGCTCCTTAGTAGTAGATATTGTGTTGATGGTAAATTTTGTGTCTGTTGGTTTAGTTACTGAGATGGTTTAAATGTTGAATTATTTTGAAAACACGTGGAAGATGATGCTTGCTCTTGGTATTTAAGCTTACATGATAGCTAAGAGATTGGTTTCACAAAGCTTAAGAGTATGACAAATTTGATTAAAATAAGGAGAGGTTTCAAAGAGTAAACTCTCCGGAGAGGTGGTAGTAGAATTTGGATGAATAAATCCTGAAGCTCGTAGTCCTGTAAGAACATTTGACATCTTGGCTAAGGTGTTTTTATAACACAAGACATAATATGCTAAATGTTCATTAGATCCTTGTTTGAGTTACGCTAGTTGGGCATAAGAGATCTTAGATCCAAAGTGTTGATAAAGAAATGAGTGAGAAAAGCATCAATGAGATGCGTGAAAGAGACTATTGAATGAATAGGTAGATCATAAAACCAACGCATCACCTATTCTTGCAAATTATGGGGAAAAAGCTTAGCGAGTATGGTATGATCATCTGCATAGTCCAAGCATGCTACATGAAAATCTCGAAGATGCTCTTGTGGGTCACCATGGCCTTTAAAGATGGGAAACTTGGGAGAGATGAAATTAGGTGGCAAAGGATAGGTAGATATATTAGGTGCAAAAGGAGTATGCAACAATGAAGTAGAGTCTAAAGATGGTGAGGCACGAGAAGTAGCGAGTTGGAGTTGACGAATTTGGGTTTGCAAGTCTTGATATAAAGAATTTAAATCAAGAGTATTTGAAGAAGAGCCAAGTTGCATATTAGGTGTGCTAGGGTGAATGATAGTAGTAGGAATGGAAGATGAGACATAAATAGGTGGGGTGGAGACCATGGGAGTCGAAGAAGAGGAAATTATAGAGGCAAATGCATCACAAGAATTTTTATCATCAATTAAATCATGTATGACATGCAAAAGTTGCGTGGGATTATCACACAAAGCTTGTTGAAAATTAGTAATTGTATTTAATTGGTCTTGGTTAACATTGGTATCTTCATTGTAGGAATTTTCACTACCCGAGGCTTCTATGTCATGAAGAGGAACTTGGTGAGAGGAATCCAAGGGATTCTCCAGAATTACTGAAAGTAGGGATATCATCCATTGGTTTGGAAACCCTACGGCAAATGAAGGAAGCTCACAATATTGAAAAGACCCAAAATGACCACTACAAGTGACATGAATACGAATAAAAGTCCCAAAGAGAAAGTGTATTTGAATATCGGGTTCACCAAAATGATTAAACTAAAAGAAATTTATTCTAGTGTATTCTAATGCTATGCAAAACAATAAATAACAACTAAATAAATAAATAAAGTAACCCAAGCAACTAAGTAAATAAAAATGTGAAACCCTAATGTGCAAGAGGGGGTTAAGAAGTCCTTAGTTGATTCGATGAAGGCGCATGAATGTGTCAAGAGAAAACCAGATGAATATAAGGAGGAAACGACCACACAGAAGCCTAAGAAAATGCAATTCTGAGTTGTTTGACTAGACTGGGGTTCCTGTGGGTGCCTTGGATCGAGATCCTGGGTGCCATGGTTTGTGAAAATGCCCTAAAACCTCCTCTGAGGTGTCATTGGATGTTTTCCTATGTATTATTCTTATCGCACTAAAGTCACTAGACTGCATCATATGTCGCTGTAATACTTGCAATGAGGAATCACCTACAAAACCCTAGACAAAGCATTAAAACCCTGAAAAAAGAAAGATACATATGAAGGGGCTATATATTCCTCAATGGCCACAATGGTGGACTTATTAACTGAGCGTTGCACTACATCTTAGACCCAATGTAGTTTTAGGTGTGTCTGTGCAAATCATGCCCTAGGTTGTTCTTGTGCCAGTTACACTTTGTGAAGTAGCGAGTAATAACTAGATGTATAATTTTGTAAATGTGTGCATAGAAACAATAGACTTCCCTCCTATGAAGTGTGATGTAGATGAACCGGCCTTGTGTGCCTTGTGATGGAGTTAGATGGATGCAAATGTAGCTTTAGGTGCCTTTGATGGATTCAAATGTAGATGGTGATAGTAAATGTTAAGTGCTTGGTACCTCATTATGGTTTGATAACTTTATATTTATATGGTTCTCTTGATCTAATTTCATAATTAACCCCAAAAAGGCCAACCACTAAAAATATGAAAAGCTCAAATGACTAGAAAGTTCCCAAAAGATGGAAGTAAAGTACAAAGAGGATCAGGGCACCCAAAGGGGACCAGGATGCCTGGGTGCCCAGATCTGGTGGGTGCCCCATTCAGAATAGGAATAATGCAAAATGACAAAATAGACTAGGCAAGTACATGCAGAAGGTCGGTAGTAAAAAAAAGCAAAGTAAAATGGCCAAAGGACATGGGTTAATTAGTACTTTCTTCACTCAAAACCATATGAATAGTAGTATGAGACCGAGACTAAATATTGACTCAAAGTGCATAATTTAATGACTACAACTATGCCCTTTGTCTTGTATGCTCATTATATGCTTTTGGTTGCTTCAACCCCCGATTGTGTTGTGACATTGTGAGTGATGTCCCTTGTTTGAAGCCCATTTTTCATGGTCCACTTTGTTTACACACTTTCTTATTACATTGTCTTCTATTGCATGCTTACTACTTTTTCTAGGAACACATGTTACTAGTCACTTTGTTTGCATGTGCCTTGGTTTCTACCATGCGCATCCCATAACCCCTGTAGGTATCAGCTTCAGATCAAAATTAGGTTCTCTCTTTTGGGCCGCACACTCCTATAGTCGTCGCATGCACCCTAAACGAGGGGGCATACATTGGGTGAACAAATCACCCCTACAATAGCTCAGAGCTATAACAAAAATCTACACAAGACAAAATAGGCATAGGAACATAATTACATAATGGCCCAGAATCTTACTTGGGTCCTCAACACAACACATACACCAACGCCGGGTGTCTGTGTCCTCCCCTGGGCACTAATCTTCTGGGGGCACATATATTTAGCTTATCAGATCATCACAACTCATAGAATCCTTTAGAGAAATTATATAGTTACAAGCATAATCCTCTAGTCACATAATGCATTCTATCTCCTACAATCGACAAAATTAAAAAAATCAATACAATCGAAACTAATTCGGGACAACAAGAACAAATCAGGGATGCACCATCTACAGTGGTGCTTATTGGGTAGAGTCATGAAAGGAGAGTAACACTATACCTCTCTCACCATCACTTGCTCTTTGGCATGAGATTGCCAAAAACACTCACACTTGGTTTGAGATTGCCCAAAAATCTCACTCTTCACAACATTCAAGACACTTTTCTATCCTTTACACTCTTTTACATCAGTGCACACTTTCCTTTACTTCTACTTTTACACACTTTTACATATTTTTGCATACTTTGCTTAGATTTATCATATACGGGACTTTAACCACATTCTTTCTCTTCTTTTGCAAGTCCATCCTTATAAGAAGTAATAATAAGCACAACAACATTTACAAGTAATGCATACATTTCACCCATAGGGTTATTTTCCCTTCCTAGTCTCCACGCTTCACTTTACATCATTTCACGTTTCACTTGTTTATTTGACACGTTATTCACCGCACACCCTACGGGATCATAAGGTACGAATCTCTTATCTACTTTTAGTAATCAACTATTCACTCAAAAACATAAAGTGGGGGAAAATATAGACACAAAATCATGCACTTAGGTACATGTATAGGTCCTAAAAGTATACTAGCATTCATATTATTCCTAAGCAAAAAAACTAGTGGTTGACAACTATCTTTGGCCTCTTTTATTTTTCTCTTGTTTTTTATTTGGTCTTACACACCCTACATCCCAGTTGAAACTTTCTTCGATTTATATTTTACGGCTTGAGACACTAATGCCCAGCCAGACAAGAGCACCCTGTAATCCTATCCCATCCGGGCGCCCCTAACCCTTTTCTACCTTACTCTTTTAGGTCTCTTTTATCTTTTGGGCATATTTTTCACTTATGGATCGACCTTCTAATTGTCAATTACGAAATTCAAACAAGGGAATCATATAAATACATAGTTATGTGTTCAAAATAAAGGACCAAACACTAAGCATTACTATCATCACCTAAGCTTGCATTCAAAAGGCACCTAAAGCACTCCAAAACATCCATCTAACATCCATTCAAGGGACAAGGGGTTACATCAACTCTGCATACACAACATAGGAAGGGGAAGTTCATTCTATTCCATCCACACATTCTACTACATTGCTACATTCTAGCTACAACCCGCTATCAAGTGCAACTTGCACAAGGGCATCCTAGGGCACAATTTCTACACACACTCACAAAAACTACATGGATTCTAAGATGTAGTGTAGCGTTTAGTCATAAGTTCACTCTCGGGGTGACTGTCGGGGTTAGTTTGACTCCCCATTATGCATTTTTCTTTTTAGGTTTGATGTGGTTGTGGGCTTGTGCGTGCAGTGAACATCTCTTTTGCGCAGTTATAGGTACTTTCGACGTTCATAATGTGAACAATAGGTGATCAATAAAGATTAATTACGACACCCTTGTGACATAAAAAAAACCATGTTAAGATATTTTTCCTAGTCATGGGCGCCCATATACAGTCATCAATTCCTAGGCGCCCCTATCCTGCTATGGGTGCCCCTGTCTAACCTTATTCGTGAGTTGCAGAATTTATAGAGATCAATTATGACGTTGTTTACATCTTGTTCATCACTTCTCCCTACCCAGATCAGTTCTTGATTCCACGAATATCAGCTAAGTCCTCTCTCCTTCTTTACTTAGGGTTTCATAATTTACATCTTAATTTACTCGTGTCATTTCTAAAATTTATCATTTATTTCAATAGTGATAATACAATTAGATTTAATATAAATTAAATTAAATCAGAAAGCATAAATGAATGACATATGATAAGAAAAAGGATTATGTAAGCCACAAGTTGGCCCCACATATCCAATGTTGGCAAGCAATAAATGTTGTTGTTGAAATGCTTCATCCTCCCATGTTGCATCTTCATTGTCTATATTTTTGCGTTTGATCAAATACTCAATAATGACTCGTCCTCATCCTTTTCGTGCGCATCTCGAAGGATCCCTTTATATTCCAATATGATCTTTCCCTCCTCGTCTAACTCAAGAAGAAATGATTGGGTTGACACCTTCTTCCCAATGACTTTCTTCAAGCAAGAAACATGGAAGACTGGATGTATTTTAGTTCCCTAAGGGAGCTCAAACTTGTATGCCACACTACCAATTTTCTACAAAACTTGGTAAGGACCATATTATTTAGGTGTGAGCTTATTATCATTCTATTGTTTTAAGGACAACTACTTATACGGCTATAACTATACAAAAACAAAGTCTCCCACTTCAAAGTGTCACTCACTACAGTGTTGATCAACCTATTATTTCATATGGTTTTGTGTCATTACCAAATTCTCTCTAAGGCTAGAGAGTACCTCATGATGGTGTTGAATGTGATATTCAACTGCTCTCACTTTAGGTTTGAACTTCAAGCTAGATACGAGTGATGGAGGATGGTACTCTTATAGTGCCAAAAATGTAGACATTTTCGATGGAGTATTATACCACTATTCAATAAGTGGTAACCATTTCACCCATCATTCTTTTTTATTTGAAGTAAAACATTGAAGATACCCCTCAAAACATTTGTTTACCACCTCAATTTTTCCATCTAATTGGGGGTGATAAGATGAAATCTGAGCCAATTGGGTACCCAAACAAGAGAATAAATCAATCCAAAATTTTATAGTAAATATAGGGTCATAATCACTTACTATAATTTTGGGCATGCCATAGAGCTTTTGAACTGTATCGATAAAAGAGATGGAAACTATACTAGTTATAAAATGATAAGATAGGGAAAAAAATGGGCATACTTGGTAAGTCTATCCATGACAACCATGATTACACTTTTCCCTTTTGATTTCAATAATCCCGTGTCGAAATCCATAGAGGCCTCTTCTCATATCTGATTAGGAATAGACAAAGGTTGTATGAGACCTGATGTCTTAATGGTCTCACTTTTATTACACAGACACACTGATTTAACAAATATGGAAATTTGTGAAATCCTAATTGTGGATTCACAATGCAATAATAAAGTAATGAAGTACATATTCGACGTAAGTAATAAGCTAGATAAAATGAAACCCTAGGTACAAAAGAGGGGATATAAGACTTAATTGATTTCATAATAAATGTTGAGGTATGCAGAGTAGGAAAGCGATGAAACATGAAGGCGTAATGTCGCAAACAAACCCGAAAATTCCGTAATCTGTCGGATATGTTGGGACTAGGTGCTTGGACTAGGTCAAGGGCACCTAGTCACTAGAATCTACTCTTGGGCATATGTGATGCAAAAATGGATGGAATATGAATCTTCTTGTGTCGCAAGGTGGTCGGTGACCTTCACTGTTTATCACCTATATGTCACACTATGCCCACAAAATTCTCCTGTAACTCTGTAAAAAAAATGACCTCCTACAAAACCCCAAAACACATCAAATCCTAAAAAGAAAAATATGCAAATGGGGAGTCAGAATGACCCTGACGGTCACCCAACAGAGTGAACTTATGACCGAGCACTACACTACATCTCATACTCCATGTAGTTCTTGTGTGTGTGTGTGTGTAGAAATCATGGCATAGGAAGCTCTTGTGCAAGATGCACTTAATAACGAGTAATAACTAAATGTAAAATGTAGATAGATGTGTGGATGACAAAATGAAATTCCCCTCCTATGTATGTATGTAGAAAATGCAGTCCCTTATCCCTTGAATGAGTGCTAGATGAATGCCTTTGATGCTCTTAGAATGCCTTTGGATGCAACCTTAGGTGATGATAATAGATTTTTAGAGCTTGGTCCTTTATTATGGTCACATAGCTTTGTATTTATATGATTCCCTTGTTTGAATTTCACAATTGATAACTAAAAGGCCGACCCATAAGAAAACAAGATGCCTAAAAGATAAAAAAGGCCTAAAAGAGGTGAGTAAGAAACAAAGAGGTTGGGGGCGCCCAGAGGGGACAAGGGTGACTGGGCGTTGGTGTGCAGAGACAATAACGATAAAACAATGAAGATTAGACTGGTTTGTGGTATGTAAGACCAAAGAGGAAATAAGAGATATAAAAAAATGCCAAAGATAGATGTCAATTATTGGTTTTCTCGCTTAGGCATCATATGAATAGTAGTACGTGATTAGGACCTATAAATGTACCCAAGTGTGTGATTTTGTGTCTACACACACCAAACATTAAAACACAATTTTTTTCACATCACCTTTCAACCCATCCCAAAAGAATTTTTGTTTAACGCTATGATAAGTTTTAAAGAACCCTTAATGGCCACCTAATAGAGAAGATTGAAGCTTTGAAAGAACATGATGTTTAAGTGTAGATTTATTGCATAAATATAACTTGTTCTTGCACCACAAAGTATCACCCTTCCATAAAAAATTTTCATATATGTTTGGATCATGCTAGAGATTCGAATAAGAGCATGGGTCTATGTATATTTATGTCATTCTTCCCTTTCCGATCCACACAATCTGATTTCAAGTATAGAGATGACATTTAACAAAGCTTATGTAGACTCATCCATCCTAGTTAGTGCATCAACGACCACATTTTATTTCCCTTTATTATAAATGATCTCAACGTCATAACCCAACATCTTTGTGACCCATTTTTGTTGCTCTTCTATAGATATTCATTGCTCTAAGAAGTACATTAAACTATCATGACATGTCTTTACCTTAAAGTGTCTACCCATCAAGTGTGGCCTCTAGTGTTTGACCACATGCAAGATTGTCATCATTTCCTTCCCATAGGTGGGCTACAATTTTTTTTCCATTTAGTTGATGAATCTCAAATGCTATGGTATGTCCTTTTACATGATTAATTCCCTTATCCATTTTCCCTGAAGCATCACATTCAACTATGAAGGTCTTGGAGAAATATGGGGTTGTTAACACCAAGGTGGTGCACATCGCCTCCTTCAATTTTTCAAATGCCTTGGAAACTTCCTCATTCTAATAAAAGGAGTCTTTATTCAATAATGTTATGAGTGGCCTTATTATATTGTCATAGTTCTTTACAAATATGTGATAGTACCCTATGAGCCCTAAGAAACCTCATAAATTCTTGAGGGTTCTGGGAACTTCCCATTCCACCATGGCCTTGATCTTGCGAGGGTCCACCTTGACACCTTCATGAGAGACAATATGGCCCAAGTATTCCAATTCTTTTATCCCAAAAATAGCAATTCAGAGGATTTACATATAATTGATGTTTCTTTGTAGCTTCCAAGAATGTATTTATATGATGTAAGTATTCCTCCCATGATTTTCTATAGATTAGGATATCATCAAAAAATACCAAGACAAAATTCTGTAGGAATGGTTGAAATATAGAATTCATCAAACTCTAAAATGTGGATGGTGCATTAGTATGGCCAAAAGGCATCACTAGAAATTCATAATGGCCTTGATGAATTATGAAGGTTATCTTATGAATATCTTCTTCTTGAAAGGAACGATAACTAGATTGTACCAAGCCAAGAACACAGATGCTAATCAAACACCACAATCAATAAGATGAAAGCAATTCACTAGAATAACTTTACATAAAACCTTTGCAAACAAATGAGAAACAATATCATATATTATTATGGAACTCAATGCAATACATTGAGAACGAGCCTAACTTAAATAGGCAAGGAATAACAATCTAAGAACCAGTCAAGGTCGTAGATCAAGCCATAAATCAAGGATATAACTAGTCATCAAAGAACTAGACAAGACCATAGATTTAGGAGAGAACTAGACATCAAGGATCTAGTCAATACCATAGATCAAGGAAAGAACTATACCTAACAACTAGATAATATCTCCTAATATCTAAATAAGATAAAAAAATATCCACACACATAAGTGGGTGAGGATAAATACAATAAAGGTAAATAAAGTACCTACATGAACATGAGCTAAGGTAAATACCTTCTCTAACACCCACCCTCAAGTGAAGCTAGGGGCCAAAATAGAAGTGGCATGTCCATAGTATGAGTCCCAGAACTAGCCCTGATGAGGTACTCATGTATAATAACTGGAAAAAAGGGACACGCAAGGTACCCAAAACCAATAACAACAAAGTAAAGAGAGTAAAAACCCACTCCAAGGCATCCCAAGAAGCTCGGCTCAAAAAACTTGTACAATGCTGAAGAAGTTTGGTCTAAATCCACTGCTCGATCATAGAACTCAAAAACAACTGACACTGGGCTTCACCAGAATAGCTCCATACAAGGAGACTGTCAACGAAGTGATGTCGAAAGTGTAAAAAAACACCAAACATAATTCGATCAATTGCTGCAAATAGGTGTGCCACGATCCAAGAACAATAACCAAAGTAACAAGGTAAGGACACAAACTCTAGAGTGTCACGATCCAAGAAAAGCCAAGGTAAAAAGGCAAGGACACGAAACCCAAGAAGCAAGATCAACACCACACCCTCCCAAACTACTGAATGGGTGGAGTGACACTACAAATATGTATGAGTTGTCAAAACAACTACTCAAACAGTGAAAAACTAACACTGGGCTCTACCAGAATAGCTCCCCCACAAGAGAGACTGTCAACATGCCAAAGTGTCAAAAATATAGATATAAAATCTCTCAACAAACAAGAGAGATACACTACACTTGCTAAAGAAAAATGCTCAAAACAAGAAGCATCACAATGTAGAAGGTATAGAAAGTGGAGCAAGAGGCCGAATGGTGGAGGAGCCACACCTGTAGAGTCCTCTCAATGAATGCCTATGTCACCTCCATGAGTGATCAGATATCCACCCCAAATCAACATGGATGGATGAAGAAGATTCCGCATATGACTTGGTGTAAAATGCACAATGGGTGCATGCAAAAGAACATCAAAATGTGTGTCAGGTTGATCATGTCTAACAACTGAAATCTCAAGTTTCTCAAGCTGAGTGAAGATGTAGAACTCATGTGTTGCTCAGGATCCTTAGAAAGAGTCGAGTGAACAAAAAAGGAGCTCTATCAATGTGTGATCGCAATGAGGTATCTCGCTAAAAACCAATGTCATGACGAGAATTCCACTTAACATGTGGAATAGAGGAAAAAATACCCTGTGAATGTCTGCCAATGACTCCACTAGTGAGACCCATAGAACAGAGCATGCGAGAACTGAATGTAGTAGTATGCTTCTCAAAAAATCCATGCAGCTGAGCAGAAATAGGATACATAACATGTGGTATTGTAATAGGCACAAATGTGGAAGAGCATGCAGTAATAAGCTTCATAGGTGTATGAGCATCAAGAGTAGGAACAAACTCAAAGACTAACATATCAATGTCAGTGGGTTCAGGAGCAATAGCTGCAAGTGGACTAGGAGTATGGTTGTGGTTGTCCACAATATGATGATGATGATGTTGTAGGCTAGCAAGTTTGTTCTGTAGGGAGTGTATTATTGTATCCTTATTGTGAATGAGTGATTGTAGAAGAGAATTTCACTTCTTGAGCGATCTATTTTCTTCCACAAATTTTACAATATCTTCTTGAAGTCCACACACTTTAGAGAAAATCATATCATTCTCAGAATCCATGATAGGTACAAATTGCAACTCCCAAAAATTTAGGACGTCGGGCTCACCAAAATTACGTCCACAATTGATTACAACACTACTCCATATGTGGCACTTTATAATTATAGTGCAAGTATAAAAATAAATAACTCCAATAGAAAGAGCATGAAAAAAAAAGCACTTTTGCAAAAAACAACACTCAAAACCGAGTTACTAATCAAAAGTTACAAGCTTTTTAATATTTTGCTCTGTTATTTATTTTAGTTGCCACTAAAACAAAATAAATTGTTGTTGCCTTCACCACATAAATAAAATTAAAGGGGGCTGAAGCTAAGCACCTACTAGTAGGAATCACAAGCTTTAAGCCCTCATATGACCATACCATATGACCAAGGGCTAAGGATTTTAATGGGGTTCAAGACCATAGATTTAGGAGAGAACTAGACATCAAAGATCTAGTCAATACCATAGATCAAGGAAAAACTATACCTAACAACTAGATAATATCTCCTAATATCTAAATAAGATAAAAGAAATATCCACACACATAAGTGGGTAAGGATAAATACAATAAAGGTAAATAAAGTACGTAGGTGAACATGAGCTAAGGTAAATACCTTCTCTAACACTTTCTTTACTCTAATTTGGTGATACCCAGAGCAAATATCTAGATTTGTAAAATAAATTGCACTATGAAACTCATCTAACAAATCATACGCACCATGATCGCTGGAGAAGAATAAGCACTCGACTATGACAAATAATACATGTTTCCAACATTTCTTAAACCATCATCTCAATCTCCCTCTTTTGCACATATGGTATCTACAAGGCATGATGTTGGGGGATATCTTCCTGGAACTAACTAGATGACATGATCAATATCAATTTTGGGAGGAAATCCTCTTGGCTCCTCAAATACAACTCGTGTGTGTTTATCAATTATAGATAAAAAATCACACACATATTACTATTTTACTATACCACGAAGTATGTTGTTATATGTATGAATCTTAAGTAAGAAAAGTATGCATTCGACACACTCCTTGGTCCATCTACTTTCTTTGATTGTCTTTCTCTCTCGCATTTTTCACTTTTGCACCCGGTTGTGGTCAGGGTCACAAGGATCCCTATTTGTTAGTCTTCTCAAAATTTTCATTAGTTATCGCAAGACACTAGTGCCTAGTCTGAAAACTAACACCCAGTGCTCCTACCTACCCCGGGTGCTCTTGTCCTCTTTATTCTTGTTCACATTTTTGACATTTGTGATAAATCTTTTCATTTTCTTAATCATATCTTGAGGTCCTAGTCGACATGTCTTGTCACTAGTGTTGAAATTCAAACAAGATATCCCTATATATACACAACATACATACCATTATAAGGGTGAGCAATTCTAAAGGGAAAGCATATCTACATACTATCAAAGGGACTACATTTTTGGGTTGATTACTCTACATACACTACATAGGAAGGGGAAGTTTTGAATTCCATCCCACACATTTTCATTTTATCTAGCTATAGCCTGCTATCTTGGCGTCATTGACACGAGGGCAACCTAAGGACACTATTTCACACATAAGCACACAAAACTACATGGAGTCTGGAATGTAGTGCAACACTCGGTCATAAGTTCATCCTTTGGATGACCACCGAGGTTAGTTTGACTTCACATATTGCATTTTTATTCCAATTTGATGTGTTTTGTGAGCTTATGTAGGTAGTTAGGGTTTGTGTTGCAGGTTACAGGTACCTCAAGTAATCTAAGTGTGAACATTAGGTGATCAACAAGAAGTGACAAAAAACCCTAACGACATAGGAAAAATAGGATTTCAACCCTTTGTGTAGTCATACGCACCTACATGAGGTCTCGTGGCAAATGACCTTGCCCCTAGCCTTAGGTGCTTGTGTCAGATTTGTATGTAATTTCTAGAATTGATATCAAGCATTTTGACACTCTTCCTAGCTTGTCCATTAGTTACTTTAGTTTAGATTTACTTCAAGATAAGCGTAAATAATATAAGTGCCCTATCTCTCCTATTTTCTTATGCAATTGCATCTTTAGAGTGCTTAACATTTGTATTATGTTGTATTTTATTACAAGTAGTGACTCTGAAATTATATTTAATATTCATATTTTATTAAATCATTTGGTGAACCCCATCCTTAGTCGAACTCCTTTCCCTAGGATCCACAAAACCCTCATGGCTAAAAATAGATCCTCCTCTCCTAGGCAAGCTATGCATCATGTTAGTGTGAATCCTATCCTTGATGATGTTGTTGAGGCTAAACTTAATGCCCTTTATCGCAATGCTTGATTTGATGACAAAGTTCAACGACGACTTCTTACAAACGAACACACTATTCCAACTAGTTTTTATAACTCTAGCATGAGCATAGTTTCACCGACCCAAACTTTACTTGCATTCTCTCCTTGTTCTTATATAGTCACCGAGGTTTCTCCACTTTCTTCTATTCTTATTACAACATATGATGATGCTCTTATCAATTTTATGCTTGGTCTTGATTGTGCCACTATAGATGCAAATAATGTTACTTGCAATGTTGAAAATGTACATGTGCACGATAATGTTTCTAATACTAGACAAGATGAATGTAAAGTTGTATCTCATGTCTCTGCTATTTCTGAAAATGTTTCCAATGATTACAAAGATACATCTTATGATAGTTCTCCTACTCCTCTATATGTTGATTACTCTTGATGAATTACTTACATGCAAAAATTGATCGATAGTGATGTTGGTTATTTCTAATCATGAACATGTTAGTGAGGATGTTACTTCTCTTAAGATTGCTGAATGTGAATTTTCCACTCCACTTTCTACCACTTTTGAGGTTATTTCCAATGGCATTCATGATGATTCTACTACTCCTACTAGTTCACCTCTTATCATTTCTTCTGATTCTACTCCTAGCACTTATGTTGATATTCCATGTTCCTCTCCTCCTCTTCCACCTCTTTTCTTAGGCTTTTATATATGTTATTCATGATTCTCCCATTCCTAATAGTAAACCTCCTCTTATTTATTCTCCATCCACATCTAACATTCCCATAGACTCTTCATATTCCACTTCTTCCTCTTACATTCCCATGATCACTCTCAATGGAAAACTTCAACCTCTTCATGTGCCTCTCACTTATTCTACGATTCCTTCACATGATATTTTATCATTCATGTATGTTGTTGGACATTTATAATGTCAAGTTCAATCCATTACTCTTGAAATAAATCCTACTATGCTTCCATTGACAATAACTCTCTTCATGACAATCCTATTCCAAAGAAAATTCACAATTCAACATTTCCTAAGGATTTTATCATTCCTACCTTTTTATGTTTTAATGGCATTGGAAATCCATATTTACATCTCGACCATTATTTTTAGCTATGGCTTCTTATTATAACGATCAATTGTTACTAAAATCTTTTTGACATAGTCTTGTTGATGATGCTCTTCAATGGTATACTCATTTGCCTTATGGATCTATTAGTACATATTGTGAAATGGAAGATGTTTTTCTTAGACACTTCATAATTAACAATGGTCCTAGAGTTACACATGATCGCTTACCTAGCTTGCATCAAGGAAAGAAAGAACCCATTCTAGATTACATTTTATGTTTCAATTCTTGCATGCATTAGTTATTATTTCAGCTTGTTGATCTAGAAAAGAAATTTATCTTTTGTTGTGGTTTGATTCTGCATTGAAAGAAAAATTACAATATGATACATGTGAATCATTTATGATTTTATGCTATAAATTTATTGATATAGAACAATATTTAATTTGCACATGTTATAGAACCCCCTTATATTCCTTCTACTACTTCATCATCTTCTACTTCTTCTCCTCTTCCATCTATTAAGCATCCTCTAAGGTCTCCATCTCTCCTCTACCTCATAAGCATATTCCATCTCCTCCACCACATCGATCTCAACCTAAGTCCCTCCATCTCCTACTTAGGAGCTATTGCATTTCTCACATGATGTTAATCCTCATGATATTTTGCATGATTTTCTTCATAAGCGCTTAATTCGATTACCCTCTAATCAACATCCTCCTCCTCATCACTTGCATCATCAACGCGATCACCCTTATTGAATTTTTTGTTGCATCAATGACCACCATGATAGTGACCATTGTGCCCTTCATGAAAAGTTATAACAATTAGAAGATAAGGTTGTCATTTCCTTTGGCTCTCACTCTCATGAGCGGTCCCTTTCTCCAATTCCACATACGCGCATCCTTCCAATCCTATTCACTTATCTCCTCCACACTTCTAAGGTCATCATTCATCCATCTCCTGAGATCATTATCCATCTGCGTCCTCCACCTAGCTCATCTATCATGGCACCATCTCACCCACCTCATAATGCTACTAATTCACATTGGCTTCCTAATTTGTCAACATCTGTGATTCCTACCACTACATCTCCCATCATTGACACCATTTCATCCGACATTCAGTTTGGCTCTTACACTCATGTTGTCACCACTTCACATGATTCCACCATCCCTCGTAGGCCACTTAATCTTTGATAGGTGATTTCTATATGATTACCTTATTTCGATGATGCACTCATGTTATCCAGGCTCTTACATGATTGTTGAGGGGTTTCTATTACAAAAAGAACCTCACTCATTCTTCACACTCTGCTTGATGCTCTATCCTTCTAACATACACTATCAAGCCATTTCTCGTTGACACATTCTTATTCTATTATTCATTCTTGATCATCGAGGAGTCTTGTATAAATGATCCTCATTTTTTTTCTACACACACATACGCTGGGGCATCACTTTTCTTCCCCCTCTTCATCATACTTACATACATCTTTTTACATCTCTTTCACTTTACACTTAGTAGAATGTATCATTCTACTATACCATGGCTCATTCATTTTATCTACTACACTACATCACATATATCTATTACTATTTATCACATAATATCCATCTTCATTCATACATATAATCCAATTTTCAAGCATTACTTATCTAGTTCTTATCTACATCATCATTTATTTCCAATCAACATAATAATTTACGTAATGCAAATCAAACATCACAAACCAACATATGAACAAAAATCATCACATCACATATCAATGAACATCAACACAACACAATAATACCAATCATCCATCTATATATATATAGCAAAAATCATAGTTTCAAAATTACAATCACTAGGGGCAAGCCCCCATCCATCACTACATACATATACATCATATCTCATCCTCACTATCACTATATACAACCACATGAGATCTAGTTCTAGATGCTTGCTCAATCTATGTCATTGGTTGTGGCCTCCATATCTCTCCACCCCTCCATAGTAAGGTTAACTTGGCCACCCATGGGAATCGGCCATAACCACATCATGTGTCAAATGCACCATAACTCTACTCCATCCTCTAACCACCCACCATAGTCTCGATATGGCCTCCATATGATGGACCTTGGTCCCATCTAATCGAACATCGACCTATGAGTAGTCATGTCTAGTCTCCCGCTCCTGGGTGCCTACCGACCTCCCAACAAATATATCGGGTCTCCCCAATCCGTACGTGGCCCACTAAGTGGCACGCAATATAAAAATATGATCATAGGTCCATATATGTCACAATGTGGTGGCTCCTAGTCCATCCCCATGGTCCTCTTGTGTAAATCTATGTAGATCTCTGTAAAAATGTGCCAACATACATCACGCTCATGAAAATATAGTCCTATGCTCCTTTATCCACTAAAAGATATCATGCATCTTATATAATATGCCCACTCCACCATCCTCTACCGCTATGAAGAAGCTAAAATCATTGCAATGAACTTCCGCAACCATGGAACACTGATCTCAATATGGCATCTAAACTAATATGGGTCTCTGTTTGTACCCAGTATGCCTATAAAGTATCATCTAGCTACCCTCATCTGCCTATGAGCATCCACTACAACCATCACCTACACTCTCTTGCCCATAACTAGTAGTCATAATATATGATATACATCCTCTAGGGTCCATTGTCATCTCCCTAGTAGGCAACCAAAAAGGTGCACGTATCTACACACCGGCCTCTCGTGTAATGTAGTCACCATAGACATATTATGGGGAACCTCCCCCAATATTGCTATGTGTCGTGCATGCCGACATGGTCTAAGTATGTCCCACTGCATATCGATAACCCCAACGTTAACAATGTACTCAAATATCGACCCCTGTGGAACTCCTCGAGTGTATATCTCTCTGCATAACACAAAAACCAACAAAATCTTGACATTAGTACCTCATACATATTCAAAATCAACTAATCATGGTATAATGATTCATCAAAATGTCAAAATTTCACATTGCACTATCAAAACTCTCTCATGGGTTGTCGGTGCCTGTCGGGAGCAGCAGTTGTAAGTGCTTAGAGCAGTCACCAACACCTAGAATCGGGCACCGACATCCCAAAGCACGCCAATGTGCAAACCACTCCTGCCAGTTAAAAACACACAAAAACATCAAATTTTAAATTTTACAAAAATAAAAAAATTTAGGAAAAATTCTCCACATCTTTCAAAAATAACCTTATTCACCAAATCATCGAGTATATGCAAATTTAGGGCCTCCACTATTTTCTCGAACCTCATCAACCTCATTGCCCTAATCTACAACATCTTCACAAGCTCAGAGCTCAAATTCTAACTTAATCACAATTCAAATAAAGCCACTACTATTACTATATATAACAATTTTCAATTTTCCATTGACTACGATTCTGCTTTGCACTCATTTTTCAAACTAATACATGACACATGTTTTTCTCATATCTTGAGCTTTATTACTCTGTTTTCTTCCCCATTCATGCCATTAGTTCAAAATTTCTCCTACCACCATACTATACACATTCCATAATGCTATATTCTAATCTCATACATATAATATTCAACATATACACAATCTTACAAACATCTTCTATACTACCTCTTGGTCATTATTACATCTGGTCACTTATACTTTCATCTCGGTTGTCATTATCTCCACCCCTCGCCATTTTTCCAAAATGGGGGGAATACAATCAGGATCACCCTACGATCCCTCTTAGGCTACTATATGATCAATTGATACTCCTAGTGCATCATTATCAAAAAAATTCTCTGACATTATTCCAAAGGTAAAAATCATCTCATAAAATGTTCAACATTTTATACTACTTCAAATCTATTCCCCCTAATTACCTAATCGGAGGTGAAAAGAAAAAATATTTCAATGAGTAATCTATCACATACATCCAATCTCAAAGAAATATTTTACTATTTGAATCAAATCAATCGATCGGTACAACATAGCATACTTTACTATCTCTCCCAGATGACCTAACATTGGGAACCACTTACATTACTTATAGATGACCTAACATGGAATCAATATAGCACTATGTAAATAAGAAAACCCATGGGAGTGGGGGCAATGAGATGTCATTGCCTTTCATATACTGCTCCTATATGGGTTATTTAACACGGAACTAAATTTGGTCTTTATTCATTTTTGATAGTAGACCTTTTGAGGATGTAATCATGGATGGAGACTAAAACTTGACCTCTCTCCCCAACACTCTTCCTCTATCAGCAAGATGCCAAAATCCTCCTTGGATCGAAACTTTACAAAATTGGGTTGGGAATTGAGCACTCCCTACCCCTTCAAATCTCCATTGGCAACAATTAAAAATCTCCAAATCCTCTAAATCAAGTCATCAATTTCTCCAAGTGCTCCTTACAATGGTTCGTTGTCTATATTTATGCCACATGGATCCATGGTTCGGGACACTATATGTTCTAATATTCTACACGTACTTCTACATTAGGGCTTCTTTAGACTTCTCATAGGTATGTTCCTTACTTCCTTTACACTAATTGAATTTCATTCAAATAACATAAAGGGGGTAAATGTAGACACAAAATCACACACATATTATTAATTTACTATATCACCAAGTATGTTGTTATATATATGGATATTAAAGTAAGAAAAGTGTTCACCGATGACATACTCCCTAACCCATTTGTTTTCTTTGATTGTTTCTATTATCTTTCTCTCTCACATCTATCACTTCGCACCTAGTTCTAGTCGGGTCACACGGATCCATGTCTCGGTAGTCTTCTCACATTTTTGTCATCGTTATCCCAAGACACTAACAGCTAATCGGACACTAGCACCCAAGAGCTCCTGTCCACCCTGGGCGCTTTTGTCCTCTTTGTTCTTGTTCACATTATTGACATTTGTGGTTGGCATTTTTTTTTTTTTACTCCTATCCCGAGGTCCTAGTCGGCATGTCATGTCACTAGTGTTGAAATTCAAACAAGAGATCCCTATATATAACATACATACCATTATAAGGGTGGGAAATTCTAAAGGGAAAGTGTATCTACATACTATAAAAGGAACTACATTTTTGGGCTGATTACTTTGCATACACTGCATAGGAAGGGGAAGTTCTGAATTCCATCCCACACATTTGCATTTTATCTAGCTATAGCCCACTATCTTGGTGTCATTCGTGTGAGGGCATCCTAAGAGATCTATTTCACAAACAAACAAATAGAACTACATGAAATCTAGAATGTAGTGCAATGCTTGGTCATAAGTTCATCCTTTAGATGACTGTCGAGGTTGGTCTGAATTCACATATTGCATTTTTTATTCCAATTTGATGTGTTTTGTGAACTTGTGTAGGTAGCTAAGGTTTTTGTTATAGGTTATAGGTACCTCAATGATCTAAGTGCAAACATCAGGTGATGAACAATAAGTGACATCAAAACCCTAGTAACGTAGGAAAAATTAGATTTCTACTCTTTGCACAGTCACCACGGGAACCTACAGAGGTCTCTCGCACCTAGAAACCTTTTCTCTAGCCTAGATTACCATGTCTAGCTCTGTCTACAACTTCCAAAATTGATAGCAAGAATATCTCGACACTCTTTCCAAAGATGTTCATTAGTTGCTCTAGTTCGATCTACTTCAGGATAAGCATAAATAAGATAAGTGCCTTATCTCTCCTATTTGCTTACGTAGTTGCATCTTTAGAGTTCTTAGCATTTGTATTATGTTGTATTTTATTATAGTAGTGAATTTGAAATTAGATTTAATATTCAGATTTTATTAAATCATCAATAACCTTCGAATATCAAGATATACGATTTTATTTAGTGGTGAACTTCCAAGGAGAACAATCGTGCTACAAATATTTCTACCCATTTTTAAAAATCTTTTGCATTTGGTGAGAGCTAATGAATTGAGGAGATTTTAACTATAGTCCTTGAAGTTCCAATTGTCTTCCTTCAAAATGAAACTACATGGACAATCCCCGAAAGTTTAGTTCTCGTGGTACCCAAAGTTGTGAGACACTAAACACCTAAGACAATATCAGTTCCACTTATGGGAATAACGAGCAGAGGGGACTCCAGTTTGTAGTCACCCATCATAAGTCTCATTTTATGACATTTCCCTAAACATTGGACCGTGTTACCATCCACAACCATTACTTGAAATTTAGGTGCTTGTTAGATGAAATAATTTAGCCTTGTTGCCAACTTATTATTGATGAAATTATGTGTATTCCCAGAGTCAACCAATATTGTCACCTTCTACTTCTTAAGGTAACTTGCCACTTTAAGGGTTTCAGAGAGTGCTAATACCAGATATAACATGGCATAAAAAAATTGGTGGGACTCTTCAAATTATTCCTTTGATTTTTCCACTTCATCACTTGATGTTTCCTTGTCTTCTTCCTCCTCATTAGTCCCTTTGATGTAAAATAATTTATTCTCTTAACATGTATGCCTTCTTATCTATTTATTATTGCAATTGAAATATAAATAATTTTCTCTTTTCTTTTCAATTTGTTTAGGAGTGAACGTTGTAGGTCGAGGGAAGGAAGGTATTGAGGTGCTACGATCTCTAATGCTAGTGATAATATTCCTATTTATGCCTATAATTTTTCCTCTTCCCTACATTCCATGATAATAGAATTAGAATCGAGGATGGATTGAACATTTAAACCTCATGTTGGATGTGATCATTGAGACCACCCAAGAACATATCATTCATATTATCATCTGTAATTGCATCCATTGACAATGAAAAGCTTAGGAACTACTAAGTGTAATCCTTTCATCGATCATGTTTATCACAAATTTTCCAATTGGCTAAAGTAGTTCTTAGCCACACTACTACTATAGTGCATTTGCAGCTCCTCTATAAAAACTAACCAAGTGACATTAAGAGCCTTATTTTTAGTACATAACCAATGATACCAAGTGAATTGTTCTATTTATAAATACAAGGATGTCATAACCACCTTTTGTCCATTTAGAACTTCATGCAAATAAAAAAATATCCATTTGGTTGATCCAGGTGATTGCATCATTCCCATTGAACTTTCACATTTCAAATTTCTGAATAATGTTACCCCATTCACTAGAAAATCCACCAAGTTGTGTAGAGGGTCTACCTTGGATGGAGTGATTTGGATTTGTGTGCAAATCACTTGAGGAACCCCTAAGACTAGAATTGTAATTCATGCCAGTATTGATGCTTGAAAGAGTGAGAATCATCTCCTTCCTAAGTGACTAAAACCCAAGCCGCATTTACGTAATACCACTATGATATCTACATTGTTTACTTCACTCACGTGAGCTCATGTTGGCCCAGTGGTATGGTTGAGTTCATTTTCTAAGCGTTGTTCATACTATCAGGTTAATTTTGAAAATGAAATAATAAAATAATAATGGTAACTTTGTAATTATCCTTATGTGGACTAACCATCTAGACCTTATGGATTGTATTTGTGTTTCGAAATGTGTCGTGATGTCATTTTTCATTTCAGAATTCATTCAACTCAAGATCACTTTTAAATTCTTGAGTTTGAAATATTTTTGATAACATTAAAGTTTGATCAAATCAAACTATTTTATGAATAATAATAATGTTAATCCTTGTAAATTTGGGATGAAAAGATTTAGGTGAAAAAAATAAATGCATTAATGGAAGTGGGTGAGGTTATGGGTAAAGGAAATAAATTTTAGACTTTTAAATGTTTTGAGAGCTAAAAGAAATCTCCACCGCCTTACTAGTCTCTTTTCTCTCTATGCCAAAAATTAGGGACGAGAACTCTTAACATATGTTTTTATTGATAATTATGGGCATGCATGTATGCCAAATGGGAATGAATGAGTTTTGGGAAAATTTTGTACATCTTTCAAAGCATAAAAGATATAATATTTTTGTTAGATGTGGTAGTTGTAAATGCCTTGGTAAACAAAATGTGAAATGTGGAAGCATAGAACGAGTGCGTGACTGTTTGGAAAAATGCCTCAAGAAACATTTCTCACGCGTAGGGATGATTCTTTGGCCGAGTAGAAAATGGATTTGTTGATTTTTTTATAGAAATTTTCAAGTAAAGACAATTAATAGGTGTAAAGACAAACTCCACAACCTATGCCACAATTATTCCTCCTTATTGTGCCTTCAAACATGTACCTAATCGGGGCTAGCGAAGGTAGTTTTTCTTATTTGTTGTTGATGTGGCATATGTACGCACTCGATAGACTTGATGCAGAGCATGGGAGCACAGATGAGGAACATGAATCTGTTTTAAAAATTCCTTGAAGAAATTATAGTTTTGTAGAATGTCATTGTTGTTGTGTTGTCCACTTTTGCACCCCTTGCAAAAATTGGACAACTTGAGGAAAATTGGACTTGAGCACTTTCTTGGGACTTCAGTGATGAATCTGGAATTTCGTGTATTTTTCATGTTTGCATGAATTTGGAATTATTTTAGGCGCTTCTCATTTTCTCTCTAGGTTTCGTGAGTTCCATACTTAGCTAAAAAGTGAGTAAAAATGATAGGATGGGGAAAAATTGGCTTTGGGGCACTCTACTATATTTTTCTAACTCCTCAATCCAAGAGAAAACCAAAAAGTTAAAAAAAATAAAAAAATGGAAAAAATAAAAGGAGTATGTAGTCACAAAATCACGCACTTACTATTACATTTATACCATCGGGTATGTTATTTTATATATGGATCTTGCGTAGTAAAAGTATTCACTAGTGACCCATCCTTTGGTCTTGTTGTTAGTTGGTCAATCGTCATTGTTATTTTTCTGGTTCAGTCGTCACTTATCTATACAATTTTAGGTGTCTTTTAGGGAGTCTTAGGTGTCGTAATTTGCTTAGTTGTCATCTCCAGTCCTATCTTTGGGGCACATAGGGTCGCACTAGGGCACCCAGTGGAACCTAAGTTCGTGATTTAAGGCACCCGTGTTTTCATAATTTGTGGTCCTAATTTATTTGTTTGATTTTGGTCTTTTTATTACCTCGTGCATTCCCTAGGTTGTAGTCGGTAGTTTTGGGTCACTAGTGTTGAAATTTGAACAAGAGATCCCTATATAAACATAGCATACTCACTACATTATGGGTGAACATCTTACTATCAAGGGCAACTATCTACTAAGGCAAGGAATTGCATTTGGGAATCTTCTACATCTACATCACACAAGCATAGGGGAAAGGGTTGTATTCTTTCTATTCCATCCACCATTTGCATCTTTACATCTAGTTATTACCCTACTTCTGCATCATTGGTGCTAGGGAATCCTAGGCACAAAATTACACACACATGCACATAGAACTACATGGGGTCTGAAATGTAGTGCAACGCTTAGTTGTAAGTCCACCATTGTGGCAGCTAAGGTCAGTCCGACCTATTCATATGCATTTTTATTTCTTAGGAATTGATGCTTTGAATAGGGTTTTGTAGGTGGATCTTCACATTGCATTTACAATGACATAGGTGATAATATTGTGACACCCATGTGACAGAGACGAAGATATTACAAAGATTGTGACACTACCATACCCAAATCCTAAGATTTTCTACAGTCTACACCACCCAGATCACAGACCAGGGTGCCCCAAGGCCCTCCAATATCCTCTTAGGCACCTTAGTCCAGTGAGATACTTAGCTTCTTCCCTTCTTGAGGCCACCCAGTCATAACTTTCCCCTATATACAACAACTGCTTCAATCTAGTGTACAACGAGGTAAGTCAAATTGAGGTTAGTACCATATCCCTCTTATTTCCATTATTTCAATACATTCAAATAATAAATTAAAATATTTAGATCTAGCATTTTAATATAGCATTTTTTTCTATTTAGATTAACTCATAAAAATAAGAAAATCCATTTTTCTCTATTTTTAGTTAATCATTTTGGTGAACCCTACATTTTGAATACTTTTCTTTTGGATCCTTTTTAATACCTTAGTGGTTAAGCATAGTTCTTCTTTTCTCCCATCATGTCTCATTTTAGCGTCAATCCTATCTATGATGAGGCGTCATAGTTGAACTCAAGGCTCTATATAGCACCCCATGACTCTACCTGATGATACTCAACAAGCCTCTTGGAAGGCCAACAACATGTGCCAACTAGTCTTGTCGATTCTCCTATAGGTATATGCCTTGTTGATGACCCTATTGCTTTCACTCATTGTATGCTGCACCATGCGGTTGCATGTGGTCCTTCTTATGATATGCCACCCGATAATTTAGATGATTCTATCATTGATTACTTATTAGGAATTGATCCTCAATCAGGTGTACCTCATACCTCCTCCCTCTACTCTACTATATCGCTAAAGCTACTCCTATGTATTTTACTACTACTCGATAGTTCTCCTCCCATATCTCATTCTAGCTTGCATTCTTTTTATATTACATTGATGATCCTATTGATCCTCTTGATGGAAACAACGTTATTTTGGGACCCCATCTTCTACTAATGATCATCATGGGTCTCCTTCTTTCTATACCACTGAGTGTGACTCTCCTAATCCATTGTTGTCCTCTCCTGAGATTGCATCCACTATTATGCATGAGTCACGTCCAACTATTGCTTCTTCTCCTCCTGTCCCCACATCTTCTTCAGCTCCTACTACATCTTTTCCTATAGGTTTCCTCATTGATCACTGCACCTACTAGGGATTGTGTTGATACTAGTCATACTATAGCTCCTACATCATCATCTACCATAGCTCCTTTAACATCTGACTCCACTATATCACCTCTTGATATCCCTATGATCACTCATAATGGAAAAATTCAACCAATTAATACATTATTTCCATCTCCTACCATCCCCTCACATGATATTCTATCTCTCATGCATGCTATAGGAAACTCTAATCTCAAGTTCATACTCTTACTTTAGAAAGTAAAGCCTATTATGCCTCTATGACAATAATTCTTTAGATGGAGATCCTCTTCCTAAAAAGATTCATAATTCTGCTTTCCTTAAAGACTTTACCATGCCTACTTTCACATGTTTTGATGGTACTAGAGATCCTCATGCTCATATCCTACACTACCGAACGTTTATGACTGATTACTCTAATGATCACTTGTTGCTTAAGGCCTTTCCCTATAGTCTTATGGATGAAGAACTACATTGGTACACCTATTTACCCTTTGGGTCCATTAGTACTTTCTATGACATGGAGGATGATTTCATCTATCGTTTCATTCTCAATAATGGCCCTAAAGTTACTCATGACCACATTCCTACTTTGCATCAAGGCTCCTCTGAACCTATCCAGGACTATATCTTATGATTCAATGCCTGTATACACCAACTCATTTTCCAACCCATTGACTTAGAAAAGCAATTCATCTTTTGTCGTGTTCTCATTCCTCCACTCAAGAAAAGGTTATAATATGATACTTATGATTCATTCATTCTCTTGTGCTAAAAATTTATTGATCTAGAAAAAGATCTTATGTCCTCATTTATCGCTCAACCCACACATGTTTTTCTAATAGTTCCATCCTCTAGTTTTCCACTCCCACTTCTCGGTTGAGAATCCAAAACAACCTCTACCCTTTCCTAAAGTGCACTCTAAACAAGATCAACCCGCTCCTTCACCACCAACCCATCCTTCTCTGGTTCCACCGCAGGTTAGTACTTCCACCACTCAACCTCCATCACGAGAGCCTTTGTATTTTTCCCTCATGCTCGACCACATGATGTGTTGCACATATTACTCAAAGAGTGATTAATTCGATTACCCTCTAACTAGCATCATCCCCCACACTGCTTACACCATCAGCATGACCAACACTATTGTAATTATCATTGCATCATTGGCCATCGGGACAATGATTGCCTTGCCCTACATGAGAGGATACAACAACTAGTGGATTCTGACATCATCTCCTTCGCCTCACATGAGTGGTCATTGTCTCCTTCACCCCATCAGCATAGGCGTACCCCACTTGAGTCTTCTCCATCAGGTGCTCAGTTCATTTGTCATGCTCCACCATCACATGCTCATTCTCCACCTCATCCATCATTTCCACCATCACATTCATTGCATCTACTACATTCACACTATCCACCAATTCATGCTGCTACATCCCATGGTTTTCTGCCAGTCTCTGCATATTCTATGGTTACTACACATGACGTTACATTTGGTTCATACACTCATGCTACGTCCCCTCCACATGTTCCCACCACCAACCATTGTCTTGGTCTTTGATAGGTGATTATTATCACCTTACCCTCGATCATGCACTTGTGTTCTTACAGTTCTTACATGACTGTTGAGGGATTATTTCTAAGAACCTTTCATCACGTGCTTTGTCATTTCATCTAACACACTCAATCATTTTTTGATGATGAAATATTCCTTATGCGGCTCATACTTGACTGTTGAGGGGTCTTCATTACATGAGCCTATTCATTCACATGCTGGGGGGCATCATTACTCTTATTCCCCCTCTTATTTTCATCACCCTATCCTACTATGACTATATTTTATTCTCACATAATCATTACAATACATTCATTCCACTATCATACATTTTTTTCTATTTTCACATCTATTCTACTATAATCATTACATTACCTATGCTATGTATTTCATTCATTCAACATTTCATCAATCATATCACATTAGTCATATCGTCATTATTCACCATACACATTTTATCTACCACTACTAATATCATCATACGAAGTTATATTCATCACATACAAACAATACACATGCTAGGACAATAACCATAGAATCATACAACATCCATTACATCGTAATGAAAAAACATTCCAACTTCAATTTAACATATATCAACAAAATAGGTGTCCATACACATATCGTTAATACAATCATCATCGCAAACACGTCTCATAACCGGGGTAAGGCCCCGGATCATATATAATAATCATCATCAAACCTCATCATTGCTATTTCTCTCACGCACTACGAGAGCCCTAGAATTGGATGCCTCTCCACCAACATGATACCGTATTTTGTGGCCCCAAAATTTCTCCACCTACCTCTATAGCATAATAATCTCACATTAGCCTTCGAATCATTGCGTTGCAAGTCCACATACCGTGTAAACATGTCCTGGGCCAGGGACCACCACCTACCACCTGTCAAGCACATTGAGTATCCTCATGTGCTTTGTCCATCTCGCATAGCAAAACTGTACATGTCATTGTTGCTATAGCCACTGGCTCAAAAAGATGGGCATGCTCACCTGCAATGTCATCAACACACTCTAGCATCCCTCCACCTAGCACATCATTCGAGACATTCTATGTCAATGTATGGATCGATGTGTCTACTATCAATGACCAATACACATCCCTTGTAAAGGTAACCTAAAACCCCCACATTATTTAAACACATACAAAACAATGTAGACAATGCGTTAAACACTACAAAAGCATACATAAATACTTATACTCTGCCACAACTACCGCTACAGGGTCAAGGACACCTCCCTCTCCTCCTCCTCCAGGTGGAAACTCCATAACACCTACAAATATTGGGTATAGTAATACCCACCGATGCGCTTCCCACCATGATTGATACTCCTCAATGCACCCGCGTCATCTCAATCCATAATTGTTATTATCAGCTGGGTCTATCTCATCTAGGCACGGTGGTACCAATCGCTCTACTATGGGCCTTGACCAAGCACTAGCCCTCATAGGGGATTTGATAGCTCTCAACCATATGTATGGCTGGGGGCACATGCTATGCCATACCAAACTATCGTGATACCCTCTCCACCGAAAAATCTTTCGCCACACTGAAAGCGGTCCTCAGCCACATAGTCCTCCGAATGCATTGCAACTCTATAAAGATCCCGTGTCATCCTCCATAATCATGATATGGTCTCCATATAACCGACTTGGGCCCCATCCTATCTATAAGTGCCCTGAAAGTGTCGGTATCCATCTTCCTACTGTGAATATCCACCCAACATCGAGAATATATCTCAGGCCAAGCCCACTCTCCTCGTGGCCCTGTAACTGGTCTCAATACAACTATGTGCTCATATGCCCACACATGCAGTAGTGTGGTGGCTCATATACCTCCACCATGCTCATCCTGCATAAATCGATACAAGTCTCTGTATAAATGGGCCACACACATCATGCCCACACATATCTCATCCCCTCCTCCTCTATCCACTAACATATGTCATGTATCTTATACAAGATGCCGACACCTCCTCCCTCCATGACTATACATGAAGAAATCACCACTGCAATGAATTTTTGAAAATGCGGAACCCTAAACTGTAGTATCGTGTCCAAATTGGTATGGGCCTTGGTAGGTACCTGAGCCCCTACAAAATATCACCTTCAAGCGCATCTGCCGCTCCATATCCACTACCACCATCACTCATACCTTCTCCCCAATAAATGACAATCGCAATATGTAATATACATCCTCCAAGCTGATTGTCTTCTCCCTATAGGTAACCAAAATGTGCATGTGTCTCAGACACCACTGCTTGCACACAATGCAGTCAACATACGTATGTTATGGGGCACATCCCCATCTGGGCTATATCCCACAGGATGAAATGGTCCATCACATCCCACTCATCATCCGATAACCTCAATCCAAGTAATGTGCTCAAGTGATGGCCACCACGGAACTCCCTCGAGTGGATATCCCTCTGCATAAACACCAAACAACAACAAACATACGTTAGAACACCATGTAAAACCAAACAAACTTATTCAACATACTAGAAACATGTTTTTTACCATTATCCACTAAATCAACAAATTTTGGACTAGGGCGCCTAGATGTAGGACTGGGGTGCCCTGGAGTAGGACACTAACACTTGGTTCCGGGGTGCTCTAGTCCCATGGGTCACTAATGTCCTCACTACTCTTTCCAGGTCCTAAACGTTGAGAAAATAAAAAACCTAAAATTTTCAAAAATTCAACTAAAACACCTATTACACCCTACATCTTTACAAAACTAATGCACTCACTAGCTCCGCAAGTCGACGTGACGCTACAACGGTCGCCACTCTCTCAAACTGATTATGACACAATGATATCGCTTGATGCATCTTCACTCACTTTGTACACACTCTCACACTCATACAAAAAAAATAAAGTGATAAAATACTTTTTCACTTTCTTATTTATAGTTACTTTTCATCATCACCTTTACTATGGTCCTTACCTCGTGCTTATTACCATAACTAATACACCCTACACTCGTTTCACTCATATCTTGAGCATTTTTACTCCAATTTACACCCCGTTTTGTATTCTTTTTAGAATTCCACCCATCAATGTATTGTACACGTTTCATGCATATTATATCTCTTAACCATTGTATTCCAATCAATACATATCCATTTTCACCTCTTGTCATTACTTTCGGCTTAGAGTTTGTTCTTTTCATCACTCCCCCTTTCGTTGAAAGGGGGCATATTATTGGGGGTCCCCTTATAATCCCCCTCACATCACCATGCATTCAAACATTGTGAATTAGACACCTACTAATACATAAAGCATAATATTTCACCATCAATTTCCCTAATGACCTAATCTGGGGGCAACAAATGCTTAAAATTTCCTAAACATGACCACATAGTAATTTCTATCGATTCCCCTAATGACCTAACTTGGGGGAAAAATGATTAAAAATTATTTTACGTGACATTTCATAAACTTCCCTAATGATCTAACTGGGGAAACTGCGCAAAATATCTCCATGAGTAGCCAATCAAAACAATCAATCAACCAATCAAAATCAATGCGTTCAAATCAAAAATCATATCATTCAAATCTACAAGCAGGTCTCCCAGATGACCTAACTTGGGAGTTACATTCACCACTTCTTTCCCAGATGACATAACTTGGAATTTTATTCTATATTTCTGCGCTTGCTTCAGATGACCTAACTTGGAAGCCATCATATATATTCACGTTTTCTTCCAGATGACCTGACTTGGAAGCCACCTCATTCATTTTGCATTCACTTCTAGATGACCTAACTTGGAAGCTACCTCTTTTTATATCGCGTTCACTTCCAGATGACCTAACTTGGAAGCCTTCACATTGCGAAGCGACACTCATGGAGTGGGGGCAAGAGTGCCTTTCCTTTATCACTCCTATATGGGTCAATTGTTTAATCAAAATCGTTTGGATCTAAAAATCACAAAATTTTGATCTAAGTCCATCTACAATGGCTATATTTTGAGAGTGTAGTTAAAGATTGGAGAATAACACAATTTTCTCCCTACACTCTTCCTTTGATGGCAGGACGCCCAAATCATTTGATTATTCCATTCATATACAAACGTTTGGGTTAGGAACTTTTCACTCCCCACCCACCTATTCATCATTAAACCGCATTCAAAATGATCATACATTCTAGTCATCACTTTCATTTACCACACTTCATCACGAAATTTAGGCTTTTTCATTATGTTACATATCAACATGCTTCTACTACACATATGCGCGTTGTTCTATAGCATGGGCTTCTTTGAATCTTTCTCAGGTATGCATCTCTATCTACTTTATGTTACTGAGTTTTCCGCTCACCAACATAAAGTGGGGAAAAATGTAGTCACAAAATCACACAATTACTATTACATTTATACTGATGGGTATGTTATTTTATATATGGATCTTGCATAATAAAAGTATTCTTTAGTGATACATCCTTTGGTCTTGTTGTAAGTTGGTCAGTCATCATTGTTATTTGTCTGGTTCATTCATCACTTGTTTATATAGTTTTGGGAATCTTTTAGGGAGTCTTAGGTCTTGTAATTTACGTAATTGTCATCTTCAGTCTTATTCTTGGGCACCTAGAGTTCAGACTAGGGCACCTGTGGTGCCCCAGTCCATGATTTTAGGTGCCTATGTTTTCATGATTTATGGTGCTAATTTATTTTTTCAAGGTCAGTCTTTTTTGTTACGCTATGCATTCCCCTAGGTTATAGTCAGCAATTTTAGGTCATTAGTGTCAAAATTTGAACAAGAGATGCCTATATAAACATAGCATACTCACTAAATTATGGGTGAAAATCTTACTATCAATGACAACTATCTACTAAGGCAAGGGACTGTATTTGGGTATCTTCTACATCTCGCAACACATAAGCATAGGGGAAAGGGTTGTATTCTTTTTATTCCATCCACCATTTACATCTTTACTTCTATTTATTACCCCTACTTCTATGCGTCATTAGCGTTAAGGAATCCTAGGCACAAAATTACATACACATGCACACAAAACTACACGAGGTCTTGAATGTAGTGCATCGCTTAGTCGTAAGTCCACCATTGTTGTAATTAAGGTTAGTCTGACCTATTCATATGCATTTTTATTTCTTAGGAATTGATGTTTTGAATAGGGTTTTGTAGGTGGATCTTCACACTGCATTTACAATGACACAGAGGATAATATATTGCGACACTCATGTGATAGAGATGAAGATATTACAGATATATTGTGACACTACCAGACCCATATCCTGAACTTTTCTATAGTCTACACCACCCAAATCATAGACCAGGGCACCCGAGGGTGCTCTAAAGTATCCTCTCAGTGCCTTAATCCAACCAGATACTCACCTTCCGCCCTTCTCGATGCCACCTAGTCACAGCTTACCCGGTTTGCTTGCACAACAATCTGTCTACCCAACATACAAGTGAGGTAAGTCAAATTGAGGTTAGTACCATATCCCTCTTATTTCCATTATTTCAATACATTCAAATAATAAAATAAAATATTTAGATCTAACATTTTAATATAGCATTCTGTTTCTATTTAGATTAACTCATAAAAATAAGAAAAATCCAATTTTCTCTATTTTTAGTTAATCGAAGTAATGTAGAGTTTTGATGCAGGACTAATTCAAAGTAAATCTCACTAAAAATGTGAGTAAATAAATAAAGAAAACCCTCAAAGAAAGGGCGAAGAAAAAAATTAACGCGGAAATGCGACTTGGCATTATCGCAAGTAATGCTCAAGTGCAAACTTTAGTAAAGCACAAGAGAAATCTGCGAAGAAGGAAGGTAAAGAGTAATCCAAAATTCTATGTGCCACTACTATGAAGTAATGGCCAAGCACAAACCCATAAGTGAAGCAATATCCAAAACCCGTAAAGAAAAGCAAGAGTCAAGAGCGGTTACACCTCGGATCCCCACAACAAAGAGGAGAGTAAATGGCCATAACTTTTGACTAGGTGCTCCGTTTTTCAAGATCTTAGACTTTTTGGAAATGTCTCATCAAGCCCTACACCATGGAATTTAAAAAAATATTTTGGTGGGGGTAGGTGGTAGGAAAATTAAAAAAAATTTCCAACATTAAAAGCACACTTCCAGTTTGTCCAACCAGAATTTAATACAGTGGGGGAAAATTTATTCTCCAACAAGCTAAAGGATGTGGGGGAATGAGTTAGGAAAGTATCCCATGCCTTTTTAGATCATTAATGGTTTTTTTACTGGGTGGATTCCAAATTTTGGGTTCCCTCTTCTCTCTCTCTTTTCTTTTCTTCCATATATTGTAAAAGAGAGCTCATTTTGTGGTGGTTGGAATTTTTTTGAAATGCCGCTCTCTTCTTCTCGCCTCTGGGTAGATTTTGGAGCTCCAAGCCTCATTTTTGGGCATTGTAATGATGAATCTTTCCTCCCTTTCTTAATGTAATGGTCTATGCAACTTCTAGAGCAATAAAATTAAGTTTTGTGGTTATTTCACTACCCTAGCTTTGTTTATTGCATTCTCTTTCCTCTCTATCACATTTGCAGGTATGGTTGTGCATATTTTGTTCTCATTGCAAACTTCAATGATGTTGTGCTTATGAAATTGGTGCATTGAGTGTTGTTGTGGTCTGTGGTGCTTTGTCCACCCTCTCCATCTCCATTTTCTCCCATTTTCATCCATTTGAAAGTGTCCCAACCCCCTTTTTCTAGTGCTATCACCTCTTTTAGTGTATGATTTGATTTTCTTGCATATTTCTAACCCTCTCTTTCTCTCTCTCTCCTTGGTCCCTTGGAATGGTTAGTTTAGGATTAGTTAGCTAAATTTTATTTTCTAGGATTAGTTTTAGCATTAGGAAGAGGTAGAGGAAGTCGATCTTCTCTTGAGGTCTGTCTCGGTTTGCGGGTCCCACAACTAAGAGACAGTCCCATGTTGCCTCCGAATTCTTGGTCACTTATGATCATATATAGGGTGTAATTTTGAGCTCTAACATGTTGGATATATAGAAAATTATTTGTTGAAAATGACTTTCCCAACATCCTTCCTACCTAAGCCAAACTGGGAGCTTTGGAATAAGTATGCACATCTATCAAGCTTATAAAAAATGTGATTATTTGGTAGTTTGTGTGGTCTCAACAAACGTGGTAGTCAAATATAAAAGATGTGGATGCATTGACAAGGCAAGTGAGTTGTTGGATATGATGCTTCAAGGAGATGTGGAGTTTGTGTATTTCTAGGTTTGTTGTTGTTATGGAAAAGTCATAAATGTCACAAACTAATATGATTAAAAGGTCTAAATCCTGGTTCCATAGCTTGTGCCAAAATACAACCCCAACTACATTTTATTCCCAAGGAATTTCATCTAATATTGCATGGATCTATTGTGTAAGTGGGCGTCAAGTATTCATCACAGAATAACCCTAGTAGATATGTATCCAAAATGTGAACACACACGCACAAGGCATGGAGTGCTTGGAAAATTCCTGGTTAAATTTAAACAAAGAAAGTGTGTCTTCTCATGGATGCCATGGCTATGAGTTATGAATAAATAGGGTTTTTAAAAGACCACATGGGCATCAAATCAAATGTCATTGGCACTCAAAGCCAAAACTTGCATCATTTGCAAGTATTTTATTACCTATGTGAAAATGGGGGCTTTGCGACAAGATATGGTTGTAAAACAAACAACTTTTAGATGCACGAGAAATATTTTTTGAAATGCCTCTACAAAATGTGAGTTCTCAGTCATCTGTGATAGTTGGGTATGCCAAAAGGATTTTGCGTTTTTCAAGCAAATGTGATTGGAGAGCACGTGGACCGCATAGAGCCATGTTAGCTTGAGTTCATTTTCTTATAAGCATGGTCATCTTACATTTTCTTGCATGATCTTAACATTTCTAGTTTTCCTATTTTTAATGGTGTTGAAAATCAAATTAAAGAATATTAATCTTTTGGTGAATTAAATGAGACGTAACACCAAATAGCAAAAATTACCTTTTTATATGCAACTAGTATGGCTACTTGAATATAAACCTAGCTCTTGAATCACCTCCTGGGTTGTTTGGAAAAACTTAGTTAATAGTTTTGGATAACTAAATCCACCTAGTTGGTGAGTTGAATGTGAATTTGAGTTTAAATCTACCACTTGATGACCTTGTGAAATGTTAATAAAACATGTTTTTAATGACACACAAAATATCTCTCTAAAACTCATAATGGGAAATTCAAGATTTGACCATGTTCCTTGTCACATGGAGTGTTACATTGAACCATGGAATTACTTTGAATATTTGTTTGACCATTTATCGTTAAAAGTTCAGTTTGGTTTTGGCTTTTAGTTTAGGCCCAGGGTGGAGAAATGGAATTTGGCCTCCGCATACCTCTAGTATTTATCTGTGAAAATCACTATCAATCCTTAGTTATGAGAAAATCAATTTTCAAGATAGCTTTTCAAGTGGGTTTGGCAGGCCTTCGACCTTTGGGCGACAAGGTGGTGCAATTATAATTGGTAGCTCTAGAATGATGGTCACCAATTAAACCTCGTTCACCATTTTTTAGTTATGTCAACTCCGAGGGTTTCCCTGTATATAGGGGAGTAGGTGGGAATTTGACTCTTTGTGTGTTTGAGTCTCGGAGATTGTTTTTAAATGTAGATTTTTGAGCCACTTGACTAAATTTGATGCTTTTTGTAAATTTGTAGCAAAAAGGGAAAATGGTCTGGGACCTTCTTCTAGTCAATTAATTATTGGGAAACTTGTAGGTGCCAACATATGACTATATGGTACCTCCTTCTCTTGCTTATTTTGAGAAAAATGATTGTGGGAAAAATGGTGGTTTTCTCTGTCCTTTCTCTATCTCTATCTTTAGTTTTGAAATTGAAAGGAAATTACATTTGGATTCCTTACTCTATCCGGATGTGTGTTAAGTGTTGTTTTCATTAAGAATGGAAAATTATGAAATCATAAATTATGATATATTGTAGGAGATGCCATGCCAACTTTTGATTGACCATGTTATGGATTGCAAGTACCAGGACAAGAGTAAAATGTACCGATACTTGTTTTTTTGTAATAATGTGTTATCTCTTATTGAAACAATGTAATTGTAAATGATAAATTAAAAATATTATTATGAGTAGAAAGGTTATTTATTGATTGTTGTGATGAATACAAAATTGTTAGCAAATTGGGATGTTGGAAAAATGGGCATTCGGTCATGGGTGTGAATTTGATATCGGATTATATATTGTTAAGGGTGTGGGTGTATGTATTAGCCATAAATGAAATATCAATTTTATAATGTGCTCCTATGTGGAATTAACGAGTTTATATTTTTGTGTGTTTTACTAAATTCTTGGGAACTCGGAAGAAAAGAACCAAATCAAAAGGACGACCTTAGAATAAAATTCTTGTGTGGGTTCCCCTTATGTGTTATCACCTTCATAACATAGAAAATTTAAAATTTAAAGGATGATCCTAGTTGTTTTAATACTTGTTGGCACCTCCTAGCTTAGAGGAGATAAGATCACCAATTTTGGTTACCATTTGAACATGTATGCTTATCAACAAAAGAAATGAAACCACCTTATATAGGAATTATTATAGATTGACCACTATTATGATGTTACTTTAAAAGTTATCAGAATGACCCTAATATAACGATCCTTGGGATTGTTACCCTTTGAGAAATGTGTTAGGATTTTATCTCACTTTAATGGGATTTAGGTGAAATAGTGATACGAGTTGTTCCACGTGTAGCATAGTTTTGAAAACTAGGAATCCTAATTGGGAATAAGTGGATTGTGACTCTTAGGCATATCACGAATGATGCAAAATGAATAGTTAAAACACATAGCTAATTGTAACAACAAAATAAGTAAATGGAGTGTATTTTGGTTGTTTAAACATTATAACAAAGATGGAAAATGGGATTTTGCCCACTCTTATGCATAGTTTTGAAAACTAGGAATCCTAATTGGGAACAAGTGGATTGTGATTCATAGGCATATCACGAATGATGCAAAATGAATAGTTAAAACACATAGCTAATTGTAACAACACAATAAGTAAATGGAGTCTATTTTGGTTGTTTAAACGTTATAACAAAGATGGAAAATGGGATTATGCCCACTCTTATGCATAATATTCTACCTCTTATCTTCATGTGAATTTTCCCCTTTTTAAATGAAGAATAAGAAAAATGTCAAGTAAGTATACTTTCCAAGAAATAAATCCGTAACCTAAGAATGAGGATTAGGTGGTGCATATGTGTTTAAACTGATTATAACCAACCATTGATTTATGCAAATTAATTGTGATAGAGGAATGGAACAAATAGCGTGTACTCATTTCTAAATATATGTTGATTGAAATAAAGAGTATGTAGTTTTGAAAAAGGAATTTATTCCTTACATGTCAAATGATATTTAAACCTATAAGGCTAAACAATGAGAACTTAATTGTAATAAATATGTAAACCATGAAATGACCATGTTGTGGAACATGCCTATGTTTGAGTTCATATTGTGGTTAGGTCATAGCTTTGTATTTGTTCATTTGAGAAAGTGTGGTATTGATTTGGGTATGATGTTATTATCTTTGTATGTGTGGGTCCATTTGAGTGTGAGCATCTTATGCGATGTTGTGTTATTCTAAGAAAGTCCAATTGGTGACTTGTAACAATAAATGAAAGACAAAGAAAATAAAAATTATCTTGGTTAATTTGGTCCTTCATGTGTGGGCACTACAATTTCATCCTTAAGGTTACCTTCCAGTGCTTGAAGGCCTTCTTTCATTTTACGTTCAAGTACTAGAAGCTCGTAGTTGAGACCATCACTACTTACCAAATTTTGAATATTTTCTTGAAGTTGGTTGAGTGCCTCTAATACTCTAGAACCCTAAAGATTCCAAATCCATGTCTTCCCTATTTAGATTCATTCCTAGAGTGGCTTGACCCTTCCCTTGGCCTCTAGTTATTCTCCTATCATGATACGGGGTTTGGGTCATGTCATATAAGGATTCGGAGTAAAAATTTAGGGTTTGGAATTTCATATGGTATTGGATGAATAGAGAGAAAGAAAAGAACAAACCCAAATAGTTTTTAGTAATCTCTGAAAATATAAGAAACTTAGAAAAATTCCAAAAATGGAAACATATGGCGCAAATTTATGAAAAACACTAAAATTACTATAACTTGTGCAAAATAAGTCAAACAATCTTGAAATTTAGAGACAACCCTATATGAATGATGTCAATGTTGTCCAAAATTACACCCCATGTAATTTTGAGTAACTCATCAAAAATGGATTTAGCCATTTTTATGATTAGGAAAGTCATCGCAAGACTAAGTTAGCCTTCCATGGAGTGCAGTCACGTAGTGTTCTTCGGGTTCTCCTAACTAGCGAGAATAAAAGAGCATCAAGCAAGACTTAAGTGGATTTTTGGCGAGTTAATACTTCATGAAGTTGGTTAGACCTTCATAGCATTAAGGAAGTAAATATTATGTGGGTACCAAATTAGTCTCTTATGGGTTGAAGACAAGTTAGAGCACCTTTGCGGGGTTTCATGCCCGTGAAAAAGTTAGAAAATTGGCTAAGGACGGGATCCACAAAGCGAGCAAAGGAATGAGAAGCTTAATGCTTTTACGGTATGGAGAAATAAAGTATCACGTGGACTTGGAACACATAACATTCCAAATTTTTTTAATTTGTAGAACCAATGATGAAGTCCGCCAAGGTAAAGTGTCGGGATGCGAGAAGAAAAAAGTATCGCAGACACCACACGACAAAGGAAAAGCAAGTTCAAACATGAATAAGGTTGGAAACTACAATACTCTAACTTAGTGTCCCATAGGTTTCTCAATTGAAGTGATTCGGGGTTCTCATAGAGCTGCAGAACGAAGGAACATAGTCACACACACAGAATGTCGCGCAAGAAGAAGGAAGACCTTTATGACATAGCAATAAAGTGCTAAAAAAATGTAAAAGTTTTCAAATTTGTATTGAGAGAGCTGCAAAACATTCATATCAACTCAACAAGAAATAGCCATGGGATGAGGTTGGAGGTGTCAAATATAAAACATAATGTCAACACATAGAAACTCGCCTAATGAAAGAGCGAGCGTGGATGGTTTAATGTATTTTAGGGGTTAAAATGATTCCACGTATCATCTTAAGGGTGTGAAGGCCACAAGAAACCATAGAATCTTCTAAAGTCCATAGATTATGCATGAAAGTGTGCCTAATTTCAAAATCAATGTTCAACCACTTCACCAACCGAGAAGTTAAAGGAGTATGGGTGCCATCTTCCCGACTTATAAATCTAATGGTGTATTGTAGTGAAAATGATGGTTTGTCGGGATGCATCTATGGTGATTGGTCCTTGGTGGTTGAATCTCTCTTATTGGCGCCTCTCTCTCCTTCTCTTTTCTTCTTCTTCTCTTTTTTTCTATAAGTATGGAACTCATTCATTGTAAAACAAATCTCTCTTTGATTTAACAAAAATTGTTTTATTAAACCCTATTGTAGAGTAATTGATGTAAACTATGATATACAACTGCTAAGTACAATATGACGTAAGCAAATAAGCAAGTATGAAACCCTAAGCAAGAGATATAGAAAGAATGAATTAGTTGATTTACACTTGATTTGGAAATTCTATGGACTGGGAAAATTGTTGAATAGGAGGTGAACAATGTCTAAATACTCAGGATAAATTTTGGATTTTACAAATGATGTTGGACATGGGCACCCACAGAAGGACTGGGGCACCTGGGCATTGAAGACTGCTATTAGGCGTCCATGACTGCATAAATAGTCTGAATCTTATTTTTACTTTGTCACATAAGTATCATAAATATTCCCTATTGATCACTTGTGTGTCACTTTTTGATCATCGAGGGTACATGTAACCTGAAAAACAAATATCACCTATAAAAGCCCACACACCACATCAAATCCATAAAAGAAATATGTAGAATGGGGATTCAAACTAACCTCGATGGTCATCCCAAGAGTGAACTTACAACCAAGCGTTGTACTAAATCTCAAACTCCATATAGTTTTGGTGAATGTGTGTATGAATCGTGCCCTAGGATGCCTCTGTGTAAGTGCACTTGTTAGCAGGACGTAGCTAGATGTAGCGATGTGATAAAATGTGTGGATGGAAAATTAACTTCCCCTTCCTATGTTGTGTATACATAGTTGATGCAACCCTTGTCCCTTGAATGGATGCTAGATGAATGCTTTAGAGTGCTTTAGGTGCCTTTTGGATGCAAGCTTAGGTGATGATAGTAATGCTTAGTGTTTGGTCCTTGATTTTGAACACATAACTATGTATTTATATGATTCCCTTGTTTGAATTTTGTAATTGACAACTGGAAGGTCGACCCATAAGTGAAAAGAGGCTCAAAAAGAGTGAGGAAGGTGGAAAAGGGTCAGGGGCACCCGGAGGGGACGGGGGCATCTAGCGCTGTTGTCCTAGTTGGCCACCGGTGTCTAGATAAATAAAAGATAAATAAGTAAAATATCGATTGGGTTGTAGGGTGTGTAAGACCAAATAGAAAACAAGAGATAAAGAAAAGAGGCCAAAGACAGTTGTTAATTACTAGTTTTCTTGCTTATGAATCATATGAATGCTAGTATGTGTGTATGACCTAGAAATGTACCCAAGTGCTTTATTTTGTGTCTATACTCTTTTGTTGTAACGACACCATGCCGAAATGGTTCTAACTTCCCATAAGTTTTAGACCTCAAATTTGGTCTCTGCAATATAATTTCACATTCTATCATGAATGTAACTAACTATTCATATTTTGAGTAATCAAATCTTGTGTCGTGGCTCTCTTTTTGCCATATACTTGCATTTTTGTGTTTTTACCTCTTTGTTTCCTTCTTTAGCATGTTGTGTGTGTCACTTTTGCAAGTTTTTCTATTTTTGTGTGTTGTAAATGCAAGGGAAGGGCTAGGTAATGTGGATTCAGTCCATGACACGTCTGTCTTCCCTTCCCTCTTACATTTTATTCTCTTTCTCCCCCTTTTAAAGAGTGATTACCCCTTATTTTCTAGAGCTATCATCACTCCTTTAGGTTAGGATTTGATTTTTACATCTTTTCCCACATCTCTCTCTCTGTGGTCCCTTAGATTTACTAGTGTAGGTTAGCTTAGAGGTAGTGTTAGTGCTAGGTTAGATAGGTAGAGGAGATGTCCTTCTTTGGAGGTCTATCTCAAGATGCAAGTCCCACACTTGGAGACAGTCCCATGTCACCAAAATTAATGATCTTCCATATATCTAGAGTGCTACTTTAATGCACTAACAATTACCACTTCGATTAAAATTTATATAAATTTTTTTCTACCTATTGGAGATATAGTGAATCTTAAAATTAGGGTTTTGACCCTATTTTGGTCAAACTATCACATTGATACTACTTGTAATAAATTCACTTAGAAAGATATGGTTTTCAATAATAATAAATCATTGAGGAACACAAAAATATAGAGAAATGATCACAATATGCAAGTAAAATGATTTAGTTACTTCAAGGGCAACCTCCAAACCATACAATAAGATTTAAGTGCTTAATATGATGCTTAATTACTCCTTACTACCTCTTATAGATATCCTTCCTATACTATGGCCAACACAAAGAGTGACCTACTAAACATATGAAAATGTAAATGAATGAGATGTGACAAGAAAATGGATTATGTAAGCCAAAATTCATCCCTTCATATCCAATATAACATATAGGACTAAGGGTATAACACCAAACTTCCCATTGCACATTATCATTTGGGTCACTCACTTCCTCTCAGTCAGATTTTCCAACTTAAATCACCTTTGAAAGCATATATAAAAAAGTGAAACTCACCTCATTTGTGAGCTAACACAACCTATCATTATTATGGAACCATGTTGCAAAAGCTAGCACAAAAGGCACCCAGAGCTCCCTACACTTCAAAAATAATTTTTCACATTCATTAGGGCAACACTATCTATAGGTTTGAAGCTTCCCACAAGGTTTAGGGAGCTGATTCCCACATTTTCAAGCACTCAAAGTCACCTACTCAATTAGATTTGTAAGAATGAAAATCAAGTCAAACATTATCAAAGGAAGGATGTCAAATTTGATTGCACTATAACTAGATATTACATGTTACGTGGAAAATGACATGTGGTTTGAGGCCTCTTCAAATTAATGTCGATGTTGGTGGTACACATGGGTGTCCATAACCTAACTAATGTTTTCTTTACAGGACTTCATCCATGGTTAGGGTTTGAAGGATTGAATAGAATATTAAGAGACACTCACATTGTGATTAAGGGTGATCGACATATAATTACTCTATTTTCAAATTCCTTTTAGGTTATTGTTATTTTTTTACATATTTAACAAAAAAATCTTTTTGTTTGCCTTAATTTTTATCACACAATTTAGAAACTCAAAATTACTAATTTTAGTAATTAGGACATAATCATAAAAATATACACTTTTGGAAAAAATCCTTGGAGTTTTTTTTGCCTATAAAAGGGCTCAAAAATACCACTTTTGTTTTCTAAAATTCAAAATATATTTCAATATATGGTCAATTTATTTATTTGATGATGGTCATTTTTTCTTAACATCACTTTTGGATCCTAACTTCTATGATCTCTCCACTCTTGACCCTCCATGTGTTTACTATACTATTTATTATCTAATTGGAGTTTATTCTATCATTGTTTCTACCATCATGGCCTATGTTGTTTTAATTCTTTCTACTCATAATGATTTTATGTTTTATAACACCCTCTTATGGTACATTCAAGCATTACACCATGATTTTCAAACCTAATTTTAAACCATGAATGCTGAAATCCAATCTCTTAAGGATATGCTATCACATATAAACAATCCGTCTAATAAGACATGTTAGAAAAATTCCTTACATGATATATGTACTCATACATGTGAAGTAAAATTATTACATAGAGGTAATAATGTGTGTATTCCACAAGATCATTCTCAACCACAAAGGCAACCACAATGAAGGAACCTCTATGTTTCAAAGTAAGAATGGTAAACAACATGATACCCTATTTGAGTTACTCAATAAACACTTAATCACTTTGTTAAGTACTCATTAGAATCTGTTGGTGAGAAAAATTTCAGGTTGATGAATTAGGTGTATCCACGATGTCCACCGGCTACGCCCCTTTGCATTAAATGGTACAACTTCCATTATTGAAATTAAACTAATTCTAATCCTATCTAACTACTGTGGGTGGCCAAATTGGCTGGGGATCACACATGGACACTCCACTGAACATGTGGAAAATTTATTGTATGGGGTACAAGGGAGGAAAATCACAACGATGAGGGGGAAGGAGAGAAATTAGGCAAGGAAGATTATTGTCATGAGTAGATTGCAGAGCTCACACCTAGTAACCAGAATAGTTTCACACTCAATATAGAGGAAACATAATAAAGCTAGAGGGATCAATGAATAAAAACACAAAGTCTTCAGATTCATCTACCAAAGGTACAAAGATCTTATGTCACTAATCTTACAAAGTGTATAAAAGAGGGAAATAGAAGAATCATGAGATGCCTGTAATAATTGTGCTTATCATGTCAATGATGAGAGGAAACCATGCATACAAAGTTGCACACATTCATACATCTTGGAAAGTAGAAACTATATTCCTTGATTGACATTTACACAAGTTGTAAAAAGTAAGGGAAAAGAAGAAAGTGGAAGAAATTGTAGCTTTTATTCCTTGTGCATTGATACAAAGCTTAACAAATCTAATTCATAATTGCTACAGAGTGATAGTTCTTCAAAATTTGGAATCCTTTGGAATGGAGAAGCCATCCCAATTTATACAATTTGAATTGACCTTCATCTCCCTCACATGACTCTTCATATTCCTATTCCACTTGTGACCTTTCGCTTTTCATTAAATAAAGTATTTCTCTTATAATGTTGAGAAAATACTTTTACAATATTAAAATAAGTCACTTAAGTGAATAAGACAAAATATAATGATGAGGCCCAATGAAGAATTAGAATGGAGAGAGAAAGAAGGGGAGAAAGGGAGAAGGAGAGAGAAGAAGATGCTTTGAAGCATGAATAACAATCCGTCTTCGATGAAGATCAGCTTCGTTCACACGATGAATTAGTCAAATGCTCTAATGCAACAATGAATTATGGGCCTTTGAACCACGAGGAAAAATAGGCAAAAATTTACCATTCCTTTGAATACCCTTGAACATGTTGCCCCTTGCTAGCAATGACCACAAACGCTCCTTTGTATATGATGCTTTCGACACTTTGAACCTTCAAATGATTGTTTAAAAACATTGTTTGAGATTTCAAGAAGTGAATTCATGATGCCTCACATGAAATTCTCGTGACGATACTTTATGACACTGTCGTCATTTACTAATAAATATTGTGTTGGTGCCCATTTTGATCCTCTATTATATTGTCATCTTTCCCCTTTGTTCTGTGTGCTCTAAAATGTTTTTCTTCGAATTTGGTGGTCTGCAAATTTCCCCATCAGATTGAATGCTTTGAAATGCTCACAAACTTATTATTTTGCCCCAATTTGAAAGAAAATACATGTATGCCTTACTTTGTGCCCTAAATTTCCAAATCCACGGGCCTCTGTCGATTTTTTCCACTTTTCGGCCTTTGGAGCTCGAATTTGTTCATTTTATGCTTATTTTCCTCAAAAATCTATCCCCATGGTCAAAAATTGTCTAAAATCACTTTCCATTTGTTTTTGACCAAAAAATCCTTCACCCACGAAGAAAAAATTGAATTCGAGGCATCTCTGGCAAATTCTATGTTTTTATGATGGTTATACGGTGTCCTTTACTGTCAAATTAAAGCTCAAACATCCCCTCATACGTGGCCGCTTGTGGTTGGACAAGGTTCGACGGGTTTCTTTGAAAACTTAACATTTTTTGGTTCTGGAAAAATTTACAAAATTCTCCCGCAACCCCGTAGGTCCCAGAGGAGGACACGTGTCACGCTCTTATTCAAAGGCGGGATGGAAGGCTGATGGGGGACTTAGAAGATTTTGCCTTTTTGGTGAAAAGGGATGAAAGTTACAAAAGGGTTTGCGGGTCCGCAAAATGTAGAAGGGAGACACGTGGCAGCTTTAGAGCGTAGAGTGGGTCGGCGGGCCGCCGGAGGAAAAAGGAATTTTTTTCCCTTTTAGCAAAAATGAGTTAAAGTAAAAATTTAGCCACGGGTCCCATGATGAACCACATAGAGACACATGGCGGATGTAGGGAGTGTGGGCCATCGGAAGAAAAGGAAATTTTTCCCTTTTGGAAAAATGACTTAGAATGAGAATTTGGGGCATGGCTCTGTGACGAAGTAGAGGGAGACACGTGGTAGGGAAGGAATCAAAGGTGCGGGCCAGTGGAAGAAAAGTGAGAAATTTTCCCTTGGCGAAAAAGGGGTGTTAAAATGAGAATTGAGCCTGTAAATCCTTAGCGATAGAGAAGGTGACACATGTCAAGGATAGAGGCGGAGGTGCGGGCCCACGGGAAAAAAGTGAAAAATTTCAAAATTTCCAAAAAGGGTGGAAATGTGTAGAATTGAGCCGTGATCCCAATGGGACCCACCATATGCCACGTGTTAGCACCAAATTTCAAGGGCGGAGGGGCGGAGAAAAAGGTCAAAATTTTACATTTTTCAAAAATGTTAAAAAGTCAAAAAGTGATCCCAAATCCATTCCCAATCACATTTTGACACGTGGAGGGCTCAGATTGAAGGGATAAGGGAAAATCAATGGTAACTATGCATTCTTCATTTTGGCCGTTATTTTTGCTCCAAGAAGCTTGGAAATGTGAATTTTGCATCAATTTTGATCAAAATTTTAGTGAATTCGTGTCATTTGTGCCTACAAGGACCAATGCAATTGGTTTTAAGGATCAATTCACATATTTGCGATGTTTTTGAGGAGGATTTTTGCCACGACCCATACAAAATGTGAAATATCAAATCAAGAAGTTGCGAGAATCAAATTTTGGGGGTATAAGGATGAAATGAAAGGGGTTTGCATGCTTTGAGGATGAAAAACATGCCTCCACAATGGGTAATGATGAAGGATTTGTAATGATTCACCTTTTTGAAACACCTTGCAACTTTTGTTGCAAATATGTTAAACGTCCCTATTTGCGAATCATGTTGGAATTTTGTAACAAACTTGATCTTTGGGCATATTATTTTCTTGGGAAAGAAGGATCAAATGTAATAGAATGTTATATAATGCATGTTTTTTGACATGCAAAAGGTCAAAGAAACTTAGAATTTCACGAGAAAATATGGGAAGAAGCCCATTCTCGAGAAACTACACGAGAACCATTTCTAATTCCTTTTGCATCAGATTTGTATCATGTTGAGTTGGTTTTAGTTGTAAATCCATCAACAAGCTCGAGATTGTTTTTATAACATTCCCTAATGATAGATTTGATCATTTCTGGATTATTTTGTGTTATTTCTTGGCAAAATTTGCATGCACTTATGTTTGAGAATGTTTTCAATTTATGTTTCTTACTCTGTTGCGATTGTGTTCAAAATCTCTCTTGATCATACATGGTCTCATTTCTTGTTGATAGTTTAGTGATATTTTCAATCTCACTTTCAGAAGAGCTTTCATTTGATAAAGAGATAAACAAATTTAAAATCACTTTACCTTCCTTGAATTCGAGAGATTGTGTGTAAACCTTTGGGTGTACCTCGGGTCATGATAAAATAGAGATTTTCTGGAAGCTTTGTTGGTTCATCTACTTCAAGCTTTTGTGGCAGGTTGTCAAAGATTATGTGGAAGAGTGCAAATTTGGGCCTCCATTTGGTGCACATATCCTAGTTGAAGGAGTACCTTAACCCCTTTGGGGTATTCTCATTTAGGTCTTACAAATTTCTTGCAAAGGTCCTCAAAGAATTTGGCAAATTCTGGTTAGTCTTGTCTAAAATCTCCCACAAAAATTCATTCAAAAAAACTAATCCTACCCATACTACCCCTACATTGCATTGTGTTTCAACAAAGAATTCAATCCATTTACAAAAATGCACAAAGTAAATCAAGATCATACAATGTCTTCAGTGACCCTTGCCTTACATTGAAAATATCTCCATAATCTGGGAGTGATAACTTATGAAATTCACATTTGGAGTGTTGATCATATTTTCCCAAGGCCTTTTCATACTATTTGCACACAAATTGAGGGATATCTTCATCTCCTTCACCATTTGAGGGTTACAAAATAGGTCCTCTTACCTTGGTTGAAAGGCACAACCTAAAACATTTTGGACAAGATCATGTCCTATTTGAATGCTATCCATCTCTCCACAAATCGATTCCCGGTTAGGTCACATCCCGGCTACAAAACGACACACATCATGCCAACTTCAAGCTTCATGCCATATCTCGATCTTATTTAGACTGAAAAGGAGAACAAATTTGGGTACCAACATATTGCTCTTGGAATGATGTACTTACTCGCACACACCGAGAAGGTAGGTGATGATCACCGATGAGTATACCGTTGATGACAATGAAGAATGCCCCTTCCATGAACTTAAAATTCATGGCCTCTTGACACTTACTATATCTGGACATGACAACTTACTATTTTTAGTAAGTGTTAGAATCTACCTCCTTGAAATCCAACTGATGTTACCACTTTAATTTTTTATCTTTTTGCACCCCATTTGTGAAATGCTTTATGAAATAACTTACTATTTATAGCAAGTGCCTATAAGACAACTTACTATTTTTAGTAAGTGATGATTTTTTGACCAAGATGACCACCCCAGACGAGATTGACTTTCTCAACTATCCTGTAATCACTAATTTCCCCTTGAAAAATCTACGGAATGACTTACTATTTATAACTAGTACCCATATAGGGAACTTACTATTTTTAGTAAGTGGTCATTTTCACTATTTTTGGTCTTTGCTCAACCATTACGATCGTCTTAGTATCTCTAGTGCAAACCGTCTTCGCCGCAACTACTTCCGGAGATGGCCTACCAAAAATAATAGACACCTATGTAGGAAGGCTTACCTTTTTTGGAAAGTGGGTCTCTGGGCATCGATTTGCAATGAAAAAAACTTTCTTGATATGGGGTTTTTTTCCCAATAATGCTATTCTAGATTTTCAACTTGATCCGATGTTGGAAACAAGAGATTTAAAAAAATCAAAATTTTACTTTGAGAAACAAGGGTTTTCTTGCTGGAAAAAATCTAGGCCATGCATGGAAAATATTTCACTTAGATCTTCATGGTCTCTAAAAAACTAAAATTGTACAAAAAACGACACTCCGATCCGTTGAGTATTTTGGAAGATATGATCGAATCATCTCCCGGTGAGGTTTTTGGCGAAAAATCTCATTTTTTATCCATTATTTTTTAAGATTTTTATGGTTTTAGATAATTACAAACCTCATGGGATTGTCTAAGGACAAAAATTTGGATTCAATCACTGGAGAAATTTTGCCGACATTTTTGACATCCAGGAGGTGTGGGGAAAAAATAGCAAAAATGTGCTAAGTGTTGGTATTTATAACGTGAAAATGGAAGGGGGAGGGATGGGGCACATTTTTATGTCCCTTTCATCCCTTTTGAAAGGAAAAATGGGACATGAAATTCCCTTCATTCTGGGTGCGACACTTGGCTTATTTTTATTCGTTGAGCAACTTTAAGTGGGGGTTGAGTTTTAGCACATGGGAGCTGAGGGAGGTGGTTTCTGGGTCATATGGGTGACTTGGGGGCTAAAAAAGGGTTAAGAACAATTTTATGTCCCTTACTCCCTTTTAAAAAGGGACAAATGGGACATGAAAATGTGCCTTCACCACAGGCTGCCACGTGTCCCTTAAAAATTTCACTAAGTACCAAATAGCATACCTTGGGAGCCAACTTGCAAAGACGATATCTTGAGCTCCTAGATGAATTTTTGGGTAGAAATTTATATTATTATTCCTAAAAAAACCTTATAAATCAAATGGTGATTTTTTAAAGGCCCAATTATGATTGTAACACCTCCAAATTTCTCCTTCTTTCTCGGGATTGCTTGTTGTGTGTCGGAAGAGTGAGCTGCCTAGAACAATGTATGAAGTTTCAAAAGGTCCCATTTTTTCCACCATGTAGAACATTGAAAATTATTTCCATAGGTAATTTTTGGGATTTCAAATCAATATGGATATCCTAGAATATTTCTTTGAAGTTCAACTCCTCTTTCACGGTGCATGCTCCTCAGGTCCAAAACCAACTTTCGGTGACTGGCTCTTGAACCTCCGATTCTTTCCAGATTTTTCTTGAATCAGTTCCTTGATGTTTTGGAATCTTAAATACACCTCCATCATGAATATTGGTCTTTCATTTCACTCCGATGATGATGTACCCGACTTAGAAAGGTTGATGAAAGCCCCTTCTAAGCATGCTCAAAAACTCACTTTGTAAACCATTGCTCCAACATGCTTGAATGATCTTGTTTGTTCCTAAATCACCTAGGGGGACTGATTTTTATTTCCTAAATCACCTAGGGAGTACATGTCAATCACATATGGACTCTTGTAGGACAAGACTAGAAGCGATCTGAGGGATGGATTGACTGGGGGTATGGGAAAGGCATGACTTTGAAAAGTTTCGATAATATGGTATAGTTGTCCTATTTGATAGTGAATTTTTCCCTTGCAAAAACATAATACAAAAAATCCATACTATCGACTTGAATGAATCTAAGGTCAACCGTTTTTCAATTATCATAGAATTCTTGGACACTGCACTAATGATTGTTATGATTTCTGATGAAGAATTCAACAACTTGAGCCTAAAGGGATTCATTTTATTTTCTACATGACATTTTACTACACCTTCATCTCTAATTCTAAAGTTGATCCATTTATGTCTATTGAGCATAATACAATATCAAATGATGTAACCTTGTAATACTACGGGAGTCAGTGTATATTAAAAAAGAGGATCAAAATAAAATACCTCCTATAAAAGCACCAATCTTAGTTGAAGACTTACATCCTACTATTGTACAAACTACCGTGAAATTATTACCAATTTAACATGAATAATTACACATGGTCTTAGAGAACATAAAACATATAAAGGAAAATATCAAGGCTAACACCATATTACTATTATCCAAAACCACCCCCAGGCTATTTTTTGATGTTCTAACAAGTCATGGACAATGAGTTTCACTATCCTAAATAAGTGGGATTTCAAAATTTCATAAGTCATGGGTAAAATTTTAGTGTTCTAGGAATTTTCCTCCATCTTACTAAGCCTTTTCAGTCCAGGAGTTAGTCAAAATGGGAAATTTGGGAAAATTTGGGGGTTATGGGCTTGACCTTCATGTTCTAGAACTTTTTCCCCTTTTACCAAGCCTTTTTGAAGAAAACTTGGTCAATTTTGGAAAAATGGGGAAAACTTGGATAAGCTCGAGATAAATTGGCCTTTGGAGGGACAAGAGGAACTATTCTTGAGTTCCTTTTATTCCCTGCATCTCCACTGTGTCACTTTGCAAGGGAAAATTGGGTATATTAGATAGTTTGGGTGTGTTGGAATTGTTCTGAGTTCCATTGGTTCCTCGCATACCCACGAGAACCAAAGGCGAAGGAAAATGGAAATTTGATTGTATAAGCAACAATTTTGGGAACTGTGGAACAATTCCCACATTCCACAAGTTCCCAAAACCCCGCCTTAAGCGACAATAGTGTTGCGGTGATGTCGAGGCTATCATGACACTAATATAACAATGTCATTGTTCCGTGTTCCTTGAATATCCACAAACTATGACATGTAATACACGAGCATTGAACAAAACAAGTAGAATAATTCTTGTGATCCATCACTTCTCCACCTACCCACCAAATTCAATCCAAACTATATGTGGTAAAGTTATCCCCGTGAGGAACCTTTAGAATGTTCCCAAATTCGATAGTTCCTGCACGACCATTAATGTCAATTAAAAATATATGTGGTAAAATTCGGTTATTTTAGAACAAAGGGAATGGTTCATGAGTTCAAATGGTGCCTCGAAAACTGAATCATCCTACTAAGGCCCACGAGGAATTGTTCAAGAGTTCGGTTGTTCCCCACATGCTTGCATTTACCACTTTGAACTTGAAATCGGTTATCCAACCGATGGGGAGAATGGAGGAACAAAAGGTTAAGTCAACTTTTTAAGGCCCATGAGGAATGTTCCATATTTCCATCTATGCTCGAATTTTGTGATGACCCGACCAATAAGCGTGAACAACCCGAAACATCCAAACAAGTTATTTTTAGCTAATTCTTCAATCATAATGCTAGTTTGGATCATGAAGAGGCTAAAAGGGAAACTTCAAGCACATATAACTCTTTTTTATCATGCACAAGAGTCTAAAAACAACATGGTGCATGCGAGGACACAAATTTCTATTTACGGGCATGCATAATCACCTTCGAGCATGGATTTCCACTGTTTTCAAGCAATATCAACTATTTCGGGAGAGAAGGGTAGAATGGACATGCAACACTCACATGCTTCTACATTTTTAAGCTTTAGACTTGCATATCTAGTTTATTTTCCTCTTATTTCTTTCTCATTCTCTATAAAAATATGAGAAATTCATTATAAAAACAATCTCTGCACTTATTTTCATCATTTTGGATTAGTTTAGCATTCGAGTGGGAGAGAAATGGTCATGAGTGATTTTTGTATTGGTTTCACCTCTTGGATCAATAAAGGAGTTTTTACCTTCTTACAGTTTGTTTATCATGCAATATTGTGTTTTTAAGTTGATTTTATCTCGTGATACTATTTTTTCCCTGATTTACAATTTTATTTCCTTGCATTTATATAGTTCTATGTTAATTTATAGGTCATCAATTGTGTTTAACTAAATTTCTTGTAGGATTCAGTTGTGGAGTTCATCAAATTACCCTTCTAGAGCCATTTGTTTCCATTATTTATTCTATCATAGCTTCAAAACCTTCTCTGAAATTTCTTTACATTAACATACCCCTTTGTAAGTTGTGTATAGTGTGCGTGGTTCCTATGGTCCATTTGTGTGGTTTAAACAAGTATGAGATCCTCAAAATTTTTGGTGTATCACCATATTTTTAGTTTTTGCTTAATTCCTTCTCCCTTTTCCTTGTTGATTCAGTAAAGTAGAGTAGTCTTAGGAGTAGAATTATTCTTATGTGTTAAACTAGGGGAATGAACCCTCTCTAGAGACTCAATCTAACATACAGGTCAGCCATAATCTAGGAGTGTTTCCATTTTGTTAGTTGGAAGGGGAGACATCAAACCACTCCCCAAAGTGTGCATTCCTCCATGACAACAATTTCTAGCACGTCGAGTGGGACACTTTGTTTAGATTTTGGTTTAATTTTTCAAGTGTTCCATTATAAACATTCTAGCCACCTTGGTGCCTTCAACTAAAAGCTGTTTCGACATACCTAGTGGGATAGAGAATAAGAGGATTTGTTAAAGAATTGATGTTGTTTTTGGAAAGTATCAATGTTTTAGACAAATTCATCCAACATCTAGTGGCTCCATAAGTTCAAAGCACATCCCGGTAGTATATGAGTGCAATTTTCATGCCAAAAATTTTCAACATTCAACATCTAGTGACTCCTTTGATCCAAAAAAAGACCCATGTTTCTCAGTTTCAAGCCATTTCCTCCACCCTTTCATCCATTTATGAGGTTGTGTAATCACAACTTATTTTCCCCATTGGAATTTTCCAAAACCCTCCTTGAGATATGTGTTATAATCCTTATCATAATAAGTATGCCCATGATCCAAACTTTGCTAATCCATATGGTTATCCTATTAATCATGGTGTTTTATAGGAGCATGCATATGCAGATTATGGAGGCAATTTCATGTTTGATGATGAGTCTCAAAGGTGGATCCAATATATGGATAAAATCATGCAAGAAATGAAGGAGAAGTTGTAAATCATATCAACCAAGCTTGGTTTCAGGGTGCCCTATCCATGAGTTGGTCCTATGCCAAGATGGTATAATTCTCAACAGAAGCTAGAGGTAATGACTAAAACTCTGAATCAAATTATAGATTTGATTGAAGAAATGGAAGTTAATAAACCTAGTGATAAGGAACCTTGTCAATGGGGTAATCCTTCACTACCATCATGTAGTTATCACATTCCTCCTTTTCAACCTACACAATCTAAGCCAAAGTTTCATGTCCCTCACCTTCATACAACTTCCCTTGACATCCCTCCTCATTCACAAGAAAATTTTATACCTCCTCCATTATGCAAACCTTTACAAAATCATTTAGCATCCTAAACCCTTCCCTCCCTCAGTTTTAAAAACCCCTTTTGGAATGAAATTAACAACCAAAATCAATTTGAGGAAGAGTCAAGAAAAGGAGAAAAAATTCAAAGTTCAAAGAATCAGTGGCAAGAGTTTAAAATTAATTTAGTTCTTCTTGAAGCCACCAATCAACCAAATCCATAAAAATCAGCTGAGGTAAGTCCCATTTTGGTTAATCATAAATTATCTATTGATGAATGGACTCACTTTGAGTGTATGGTTGAAGAAATGGCCCCATATTTTGAAGAACTACTTGGTGTTTTTACTAAAAAATTAGTGAAAGATGATGAAATAGTTGAGCTCCAAGAGGAGGATATTGAAGTTGAAGAACACATGGAAGAGGATGAGCAGAAACCTATATGTTTAGAATGAATTATCCATGATGGGCTCATGTTTTTACATGTTTCTAATTTTTCTCAATATTTTCAAAAGGAAGAGTTACTCCCATGCAAACTCATACAACTGTCCAAGATAGTTATGACCAGCAAGAAAAGGTTAGACAATTTTTTCTTAGATATCTTGCATTCTACAAGGAGCATGTTTTTAAGGATTATTTGATTTTTTCTAATGACCATATCAACAATCTTGATCATATATCATCTTTTTCAAGGAGTGTATGTCAAGCCAAGAATGTGTCTTAATAACTTGCACTCCTAAATCATCTGTTTTAAGGGTATTGAGGTAATGAGTAGGAAACACACATGGATCGACATACATTAAGTATATTTAAAGGGGTACACAGAGAACTAAGGTCACATATATAGAGGGAAGTAATCCCTATACTAGGTCCATCTAGGGTTTCAAAGGTCCAAAATCAAGATAGAGGAGAGAACCCTACTAAGATAGCATTAGTTGGGTGTGGAGAAGTATGGATCAATAATAGATAAGACAAGTATGCATAATATAACTAAAATAAAATTAATGTAAATCTAAGGAGCTGATCATGAATAAGAGTACTATGTTAACTAGCATCCAAACATATGTAATACTAAGCTAACATAACACAATGAGGGAAGGAGATGAACTTATCTATGTAAAATGACAAAAGATGGTTAGAGCACTCACCTTGTACCTGTAGGGTGGTCACTGATGCATCTATCTCTCCAGAGAAGCAACACACCAAGAGAGAATCACTATTAGGTGGATAAGGGGAACACCATTCATGTCCTAGACTCACTATAGGTGACCCAATAATGTAAAAACCAACCAAGAAGAAGAGTTTCCAATCCAATCCAAGTAAAGTGTAAGATGAACCAAGAGCTAAATGAGTAGATGCAAATATGGCACAAAAGAGCAGAAGCAGATGGAATTTTTATGGTTTTGGATTCCTTCCTTTTATGAATACCAATATGTGGTGTATATATAGGACACCATCACCTATGGGTGATGGCGTCAGCCAAAGGAAATATAACAATGACACCATCACCCATGGATAATGGCATTAGCCAAAGGTGCTTTGAAATGAGTCTTGTGTTGTGAAAAGTGAAAGAAAGGTGTTATACATAATGGATATGGATAAAAAAGGTGCCAAGTGGTGAAAGAAAAACAAGGAGTTGTGAATGCAATGTGTGTGAGACCTAAGAGGACAAGGATAACTAGTGCAAGGAAAACTAAGGCAAGGACCAAATAATGACACTCTCTCGTGTACTATCTCTAACTCATAATGGTTACGTGAATAAACATTCCCCATTCCCAAGATGCCCCTTAAAGCACCATCTCTAGAAATAGATGCATCAGTGACCCTTATTTGCACAAAATAAATTATTAGTAATAGTTATGAAAGATGAAATGTGAAAAATTAGGTATATATATATGCCCTAACCATGATGATCACCGTATATCGCAATAGAGAAACATGGGGTGTTCAATGAAAAGAAACACTTTAGTAACACCAAAATTGTAAGTAGATACTGAAAGTAAGTACATAAAGAGATGTTGAAAGGACTCACTTTGAAGGAAATATACCCACCAATGCATACTTTGATAGTGTTGCTCATCCTACCATGCATAGGTGCAATCAACATTGAAGGAACCCTAAAGAAGAAAAAAAGAAAGGAAACACTAGAGGATCATTAGTAAAATAAGATATAAATCACCTAGCTAGGAGGCCATGAGATGGATATCATGATGTTGTGGTGGTATGGTGTAAAAAATAATTGAAAATCAAAGATTGTTGAAAATAGTCGTGTAATAAGTCAAAAAAATGGCATGAGATCATGGTTGAGACGTAAAAAAAGATGCATGTTATGGAGTTCGGGAGCAAAAATGACAGTTATTTGAATATTTAGGTTGGTCGCGACCAAATTTGAATAGAAAATTGAGTTTTATATAATGATTTTTATTTTTATTTGGTTATTGCTATTTTTAGAATTGAGAGAACTGATATTTGGAATTTCACAATGTGAAGTGTATTTCGATGTCATGGCACAAGTACGAGGTGGTGATGGAGGAATATGAGGTGGAGCATGCGGCAGGCACAATTATAGGTAAGTTGCTACATTTAATTTTATTCGAGGAAATTAGGTGTTATTTAGTTATTTTGATTTTTCAGAGTTATTAAAGCATCATTTTTGTTAAAAATTACATCATTGGGCAGGTTAGGAAAAAATACATGTGGGTTTGGGAGGGTTTTAATTTTAATTTTTTCATTTTATCGGATTTCAAAAGTCAAATTTTGAAAGACACGATTGATTTTTGTCTAGATGCCATCGGTCCCTTAGGAACATGAGGGCCGATGGTCTTGGGATGGGGGAAATTTGGAGCCGGGGTTGATGGCATTTTCCAAAGGGTGATGGGCGCAGGAAAGTTTTTTTAGGGCTGATTGTATTTTTGGTGGCTAATGGCATATGAAATCTACTGAGGATAGGTTGTATGGTTTGATATTTGACTCCAAATTGATATTTCAAAGTTCGATGTTTGCTTATTGTTATTTTGTGGTTGTAAGTATAGTTCAAAATCCTCCTATGGTGGAGCGTAGATGTATTGTGGCTTAGTGTGATTGGATTGACACATGCAGAGGTTTCCCAGTTGTAGGGTTGGGGTTTTGGGGGCATCATGTAAATGCCCTTGATACCATTGGATCTAGATCTACCATATATGTTATTATCCACATGGGATACTCGGCCTAACACCTTTTGGTGGTGGATAATATATGATACCATGGAGATGACATTAAACTTGGAGTATGTACATGGTATTTTATGGTTATCGATTGGTGGGCCTCGCATATATTATGACCTAAGTTCAGATTCTATAGAGTGGAGACCATTGGCCATATGGGCTCTTTGGGAGTGACACATATGCCTTTGAGCATGCTATGTGTTTGAATCAATGCAGTGCAAGCTACAAGGATTCTAGATATCTGGAAGGTAGTTATGGGAATCGTGGTGGCATGTATAGTATGCTACAAGGAAGATGGAGCCATCCCGATGTTCTTGATCATGTGTGAGAGATGTGGTCAATCATGGAGTTTTGTTCATTTAGTGAACCACCATATGGGTATAGTTGGTTCATGATTTGTATAGGTTTAGATGCAGAGGTCATGAGACCCGTGATTTTATTGACAACCTAGATATACGAGAGGTTCCCTATGTATAGGATGCCATAGATACCACATGTAGTATGAATAGATGCCCCAAGAGTGCTTCAAAGTGGGCATAATGGCTAACAATGAGGTAACTTCAAGCATTCTATCCATTGGCATAGGTGGTTTATGAGATATCACGTGGAAGCCCTACATAGGGAATGTAGATCAATGACCCAGTTGGCCCAGAGAATATTTCTTAGACACCATCACAGAGGTGACATGTCACTATGTTTATAGGGTGGAGACCCATCTAGTGAGTAGGGTATTGAGACAATTTAGGTGACTAACGCTCATGGTGATAACAACATTACCACCATACCAACATCATCACATGATAGAGGTTGTAGGAGAAGAGGTTAGGGTACCCGTATTTTGACCTCACAAGATACGGGCAATAAGCGCACATGGTCGGAGACAGTGGAGGCGTGGTGGGGATTCCCAAGGCCCACCATGATTATAGCTGTTAGTGGTTTAGAGGAGGTATTTGATAGAGGATTTTGAATACAAGACTACATGCCGAAGGTACAAGTGGATAAGGTACCAATACCGAGGAGAGGACGGAGGAGCCACACAACCAACACCATGGCTCAAAGAGAATAATATGTGGTGGTATGGTGGGAGTTACTTGACGCCATTTGGGGTTTAGATAGTCATGCATATGATCTTGGTTTCTGAGATAGGTGGTCACAACAGGTATGTGGGAGCTAGACCTTGTAATAATGATGTGGCGACGAAGGTGTTGGGTGGCCGAGGAGATAGAAAGACTATCATAGAGAGACCGGGCAAGGCGATGAGGTATATGTGATATGATGTTATTTAGATGATTTTTGATAAATGTGTTTGATATTATGAGTGATATGTGTCGCTTTTGGTTGTGTAGAGTCGACGGTGGAGGAGTGACATTCCACGATCGAGATTTCTCACCATGATATCCTTGATCTAGTGTTGGATGTCTAAGATCTTTGCAGGTGATGGTAGATATAACAACACCGTCAACTAGAGGTTCAATGATCACATTTCATCTTATGGGTGAGGAATCTAGGACATTACGGAGATATCGGGATGCATAGGCATTAACAACCATTTGAACCATATACATGATTCTATAGATCTTATTACGGGAACAAGTGGTGTTGGTATAGGATTAGGCAACATACCTATTAGATGCCTAGATAATCACAGAGAGCAGAGTATGTCATTAGAGACGTAGCTATCAAGAGGATTATAGAGCTTGATCTAGGGTAGAGTCCCAAGCCCGCACAACTAGAGCCACTATCACATGCCCCCCATTAGCCCAAAGCATCTAGAGACCCACATAAGGGGGGTGAGGGTGTTTGAGCCATATTATAGATCCATTTTGCAAGATTTGGTGATGTATAAAATATATTTGATATATATATATATATATATATATATATATATTTGTTGGTATTTGGATTTTTATTATTTAGTTGTGTAATTTTCTTATCATTTTATTTCTTTCCACATGTATGTATGTGATAATACCATAATACTTAGGAATAATGATAATGTGATTAGATAGGTAAATCCAATGGGAGGGGATTAGTAGGATAGCTCAACCCACTTGATGTATAATAAAGCCAAGAGGTGAAATAAGGCCAAGAATCCAACAATAAAATGTCGGGGCATAATTGGGTATATAAATATGAGAAAGTCCATAGACCTAAAAAGGATGCAAAAAATCTGGGAAATCCAATAGGAAAAATTGAGGAAAAGCGAAGCCAAAATAGGTAGAGGTAGGACCCAAGCACTCCAATGATAAGAGAAACCAAGGCGTACATGGTGAGAAATCCAAGCAGAGCAAACAACCCAAAAAGGATGTAACGAGGTATTTGAGATAATATGATAAACCCAAGGGGGATCGAGAGCCCAAGTGAAGGAAAAAGGTGTTGTATAAAAACCCAAGTGGGGTATGAGAGCCCAAGAGGACGTGAGGTATCAAGGCCAAAGAAGGAAGATATGATGTGATTAAGGAATTATGGATAACAAGCAAGGAGGGAAAAATATCATAAGGTATAAGTAATAATATCATCAAATTTATTCAAAATGTGACTTCTACCACAAGTCATGAGGTCTTTGATGGCATGCTGTGTAATAGTGATATTTTGATGAACTTTAAACCACGTGACAAATAAGGTTTCATTTATCCAATCCTCTAGTCTGGGAGAGAATGTCACTCGAAAAACATTTATAGTGGGACGAGGATCGCAGTAATTTGGTGGTCCATAAGTAGGTTGTGGTCAAGTTGGTCGAGGGAAGATGATCGGTTCTATGAGGAATCAACCCCCACTTCCTATTATGGGAAGATGTTTCAGGAAAGGGAAGTTTGCTACATAGAACTCAATATTCAACATCGGTATGCATGCATGCAATACTGTGATGAGAGAAAAAGAAGGTAGTTGAAGTAAAAGGTTGTATAGCCTTTTTGTTTTTAATGTTTGAACTCAGCTTCAAAAATTTTCATGTGGTATTGATAGGATCTATAGTTAGAAACATCATGACCTAGAGCTTCATGCCATGTGCACTATGGCTCTGGTCGTAGAGGAATAAGGATCCATAAAGGCAATGTTGGAAAATATAGGCATTGAGAGGGGGGTGAATAAGTGCTTACTAAAAGTTTGAAAACTCTTTCCAAACTTAGTAAGCTATTCAATCTAGATCACCAATCACCATTATAGAACAATGACATTCAAACATTAGCATGAATTAAGAAATCACATATGAACACTAGGTTTAATGTGCAAAAACCTTCAAGGAAAAAATGCATTGAAATCAATGCAATAGCTTAGACAAAATTGCCCTATAAATGTTACAAGGATTTCATCTGTTAAGAATCCACTCAAATTGAATCTACAACTCCAAACTTTATTCAAGATACCACTTGACCTTCTACAAACCACTACTTACTTGGGAAGCTACAACTCCAACAATTTAGTCAAGCACCCACCGACATTCTGCAAGCCACAACTTACAAGAAAGATTCAAATCCATATTTACTAAGTAATAACTTAGACTTATAACCATGTTTTGATCACTATCAGATGGTTGTCTTACATGACAAATTGTGACCTCTAAATAATCTATTAACTCTACACTCTTCACCTCTCATGATCACCTAGATTCACCTCTTTTCTGATCTTCTTCATATGCTATAAAACAATGTCATAGAAGGATATTTTAACACACACATTTTTTCAGCTTCTCTCATTGGATAATACATTCAAACACCTCCTTTCTTAAGCATTCATATTGCTGCAAAAATTGCAGTCATGAGCTCTTCTTACATGCACCTTAATTCACCTAGTTTTGCACATCAATATACTACACCAAAACATAGTACTTCAAAACTATTTTTCATGAAATCTTAGGCACAAAAAAATACATGAGAATGAATCCTCTTCAGCCTCTCCAACTTCACCTCCTAACCTTTTAGCTTCTTGACTCTCCAAGTCGCACACAAGAAACTTGGATGATGTCACCAAAAACTGCCAAAAATGCAATCATTGCATCTGCAGAAGGTAAGTTACATTTTTGATCATCCATGGGATTTATATTACACCTATAACACCTATGGTGACTTATAAAACTCTACACAATTTTCCACCCCTCTGAAGTAACTGAAAAGATACCATTTTTAGATTGACATATGACTTTATAACCGCCATTTTCAATTTTGTCTTCTTCTTCCCACTATGGAATATTTTCCTCTAGCAAAATTAACTGATACCAAGTGCTATGGATGATGTGTGCACGTTACTAGGGTGATTTCCTCACTATCTATGAGTTTTATAAGCTTTCCATATTCCATTTTATCGTCAAAAATTCATTAGAGCTCATATGCTCCACTAGGTGTATGAACTACAAAAACCAATCTTCAACTTGGATGCATGCAATCACTCTAATATTAAAATAATGAAATGAAAACATGGTTGAGGAATCTTCAAGATTTTTAAACATCATCTAATGCTTGGTATGCTTCAGGTCAGGTCTCAAGACTTCATTTCATCACTTCTTCTCATCTTGGCATGCACAATCATGGTTGCTTCAAAAACATAGTCACAAAGAATGAACAAGTTCACATAGTAAAATTCATCATATAATAAAAATTAATATACCATATGAAAGGCATTTGAACCTTATTTCCAGAAATACTCATTTTTCTTCCAACTCCAAGTGGAAGACCTCCAAACAACTCAATCTCTCAGAATCGCTTCAAATCGACAAGCAAGACTCAAGAACTAGTCTTGAGGAATCAAGCTCTAAACACCTTCAAGGACACTTCCAAGCTCAAAAAAAGTATGGAACAAACTTATACATGTTTTCTAAGCACTCATAAATCTCTATCAAACATGAAACAACTAAAAATACCAACAAACCTCATGAAGCCACTCAATAACATGCACAATCAAACATTTATAGAATTGACCTTCAAAGAACAAGTCATAACTTTCTCATTCCTTAGTAAAAACTCAAGTTTGATATTTCATTGAAAATATCTTAGAACTAGGATCATGTCCAAACTTGAACTAAGTCTTAACTCCACCTATAGCTCATACAGATCCAATTTTACCACAGTTTGCTCCAAATTGTCCCAAAAACTACTCCTCATAAATAGGGCACAATTTGAACTTTAGAGGCACTAACATGATCTAAAATCATTATGGACATGTATTAAAACTCCCATTCTTCCATAAATGGTGATTTATTTCATATGTTCAATGGACAAATTTTCCACAAACTGAAAATCTTCAGAAACAAGCCATTTTGAGTGGGATCCACAAACTTCCACAAGCTCTAAAATACCTCATTGGAAATTTGGAGGAATATTATTTAATTTCAAATCATCACATTTACAAAAATAGATAATTCTGGTTTAGTACATATAGTTTTCTCTAAGTTGCTTTTGGGGTAGCATTTAACTAGGGTTTCAAACCACTTTGGCTTCTTAACAATTTTTCTGAAAGCTCGACAGTCTAACAACATCATTCTTCTTGGAAAACCTTCATAAAAATCCTAATTGGATTTGAAAAGGAGACTAGGTACCCATAAAAATCATACAACCCAATACGAGCATCTGAAAGTCAACTTTTTCCTCAAACCTTCACCTTTACAAACCTAGTTTTTGCAAAATTGCAATATCTTAAAAAATACTCATCACCTAGACCTGAAACTTTATCCACAACATGAGGACATCCTCCTTCACATGTTTGAAGAATTATTTTGTTATGAAATTCACTGAAACTCATCAACCATCATGGTTTATGCATGCTTATGTAGTTTTTTCTCAAGAATGAGCCTCTAAAAGACCTCAAACATGCCTCTATCATCTGAATTGTGACTTATGGAATCTTCTATAGACCCTCTACAATGTCCCTAATCACAATTAATTCTTTCAATTCCCTTATTTAGCTTGCTTTTCTCTATAATTCATGCTATGCTTGCACTAGGTCTTTGAATTAGGCCTAATTGAGCATGTTTGACTTCATGATTTATGAACATGCCCTATTTTCCTCATGTACTTGCCTTGTCCTGCCTTATCATACTCACTCTAAGATTCCTCTTACTCTCCTTTATCCTAATTTTCATTAATGATCCTTTTTCATCAATGACAACTCAATACTCACATGCCAACAATATCCCCCTTTATCATTGATGAAAAAACCTCCTAGTTCTTCTCCCCCTTTTACATTAATGACAAAGTGGATGGTTTTAGCTTATGATCTTCATCTCCATCAACTTATTTAGAACCCTTCTTGGTTGGAAACATCAACCAAAGTTGTCATTCAAGATCACAATCCTTATTCTCATTGGCTTTGTTTTTGGCCTCATAATAACATTTGAACACTGTAACTCCCCCTGAACATATGCATACTCACATGGCAACAATCGTTCTCATCACAAAACTATAATTCCTACCTCCTTCATCTATCTCAGCTAAAAACATCATCAAGAGGACTCATCTCTAACAAAAATTGGTCACTAGAAACTTTGACACCTAGATCCTTGAAGCATCTTTTAGTGCATTTTTGTCAAACTTTGTCAAGCCATAGAGGTTCACATATCACCTGAAATTTTTCTTTAGCACTCCCCACCTGGGAAAAAACTACCATTAGCTAATCACAATGCAAGAATTGAACTACATACCTTGATCTCATGTCATGTAGATGAGAAAACATTTTCACCTCTGCCCTGAGTCACTTTTTTAGTATTTATAGGCTTCATTGGGTGATATAGTGACTTTCTTGATCATGAGCTTTTCTCCCCTATCAACATACTTGTCCACATCACTACCTCTACATATCAGTTGTTCTAACCAGCATACACTCCTCATATACTACCCAAAAATCATTAGAAGTCACAATTTCAACTTTGTATAAACACCTTCATTCAAGATTCACAACCTTGCTTAAGTAGCTATATCTTGATCCAACCACTAAGATGCATGAATAAACCAAATAAAATCCTAAATAAACTTTACACATGCTCATACCCATCTAACAAACATGGATAATCCACTCAAGAAATTTCATCAACTCATTTTTAGCACTTTTCTTTATAGACCTCTAGATGGCCTTATAGCGTTGGAAAACCTATTTTTTTGATATAAATCCTGAAATATGCCTCATCAAGCTTGACTGGTAACATTTTAAAATACCTATTTGGCTCATTAGACTACTATGAAGTTTCAGACCTTAACTCTTAACCCATCAAAAGTTATTCTTCTTTTAGCATTTTTCTAGCTTTTGTAATTAACCCTTCTATTGTACAAATCCTAAAATTGGGAGATTTTTACAATAAACCAATTAAAAGTAAAGAGTGTTCTAGATTCCCTTTTGGAAGATCTTGATTTTTGTCAATTTTTATTTCTCAACTCCTTCTCTTTCATTCTTAACACTAATTTTCTTCTTTTTGCTTGTTTAGATACTTAGCTAGGGTTTGAAGGCAATTTATTGGGTTTTGTAACTTTTCCACTATTTCAACTTCTAAGACACTTTAAACTCCCTCAACACACTATGTTCAAAGCTTTTACAATGTCCCAAAACCTCTCAAGCTTCAAATGTGCAATTTTTGCAAGTTTTTACTCTTAGGTCTTCTTGACTAGGTCTTAGTCTTTACCCATCCTTATAGCTCTGTTTCCACCTTCACTTGGTTCCTTTTAATGAGATAACACCTCACCTATCTCTGTCTTGTGGTCCTTTAACAAACTATTCATCCTTTTGCCTCCATATCTTAGTACATGTTCAATGACCCATCACTTGTCTTCTAGTTTCTTCTCAATGCTTCATAACCATACGGTCAGTGTACAAAAGGGTTTCAAGGATTTTGTGGACCTCTAAAAGGTTTCCTTTACCCTCTATCATCTTTCACAACAATCATCACTAACTAGCTAATTGAAATTCCTTTCCACTAGCTCTGTTTCCAACTAGTGGATATGATGTCACAAAGTTAAGTTCAAGGTTTCCCCTTATATACTCTGTCTTATGTCCAGTAAAGGTATACATGAATCTTCGTCACTTAATATCACCTTTCAAACCTTATACAAACTCCTTATTATTCACTAGATTATATGAGTGACATTTAGACCACATTGTACTTTTGACCCCGACTATGTTAGTTTTTATGAGATTGTGTTTTAGGGCTCTCCTTCCTTCAACTCAATATTTGAGTTAAACTTATCTTTGTAATCTCACACCACCGATACTAAATTATATCAACTACCCAAGGTCTCCAAAGTATCAAGTCAAAGAAAAAGTCTACATGTTGGAAGTTACTCCTTATATGGTTCTCAAGTTTGTGCCTACACAACTAAGACTATGTTTTCTCGTTTTCTTTAGTCCCCGGTTTTCTTCCTACCTGTATGAAACTCCTGTTAGTGCGAAATCACAACACCCCCAAATGAGTTATAAAAATCTACTTTTCTAAGGTAGAATCATTTGGTGTGATTGCATAACATTGAACTTTCCCCAAGGTGTGGGACCTTGCAAAAGTGGGAAAGCTCTCCAGAGAAAGTTGGTTCTTGTTCCTAAACTACCTGCCATGAGCTACTCCAGTGCAGGAAAACTAAATCTAACCTAATCTAACCATTCCAAGGAACCAAGGAGAGAGAAAGAGGGAAAAAACAAAGCCTACACTAAAGTGGTGATACACCAGCAAAGGAAGCGATATATTGTTGAGGGAGAAAGAAATAGAAAAATGGAGATGAGGGAGGTCAAACATAAGTAACACACCCAGATCTTAAAATTCACCATTAAATTCCATGAAACACAACATCTTGCACCTGCAAATGTGAAATACATGCACATAAAAAAAATCTAGAAGGGAGAGGCATGAAGAAACAACAAAACGATGCAAAGGGTTGAAGAACACCACCAAAACATGTTTTTATTGCTATAGAAGGTGCACAGGCCATTAAATTTTTGGAATAGAGGCACAAATACATTTTCCAGGCATAGGAGAAGGTTTGGTGCTCAAAAATGGCATCGAGAAACAAATTTGTGAGAGTTTCTCTATGCCCAGAATGTCTCTCTTTTAAAAATGAGAAGTGTTACAATATATAGAAGAATAAGAGAGGGGGAGGAGGGAAAAGTCGAATCTTGCTCCAACCACCATGAGATACACATTGAATCCCGCTTTAAAATCTTAACCACTGATTATCAATGCCTTCTATAAATTCACCCATAATATGCCGGTTCTGGTTCCGCAGTAGATTGAATCGAATCAGATCTGGTAGTTGAAGAGATTGGATTCTACATTAATGGACCTGAAAGAATATTCTTCATTTTTTACCTACTAGGGCCTGAAAAATGATTTTTAATCCTTTCATGGCGTAGAAGATGTCGAGATGCTCCCAATGGTGTCAAATTTGTAAAATTTTGAGCCCTGAGTCGAAAGATATGCCCCTTCGAAGTTTGTATTGGGTCCATACAAGAGGGCAGGAAAACAACTTGAAAAATGGGTCCCCTTTTGATACGTGGGACACGTGGCAGCCAAATTAGGAAAAAATCAGGTTTGTGGGTCCGTAATTTATCTTTTTCCCTTTTCCACAAAACATAATACGCAAAAAACCCCCATGCCTTGCTGCTCCACTTGGACATGTGGAGCCCTGGTGCTTATTCGAGCCTCTCCTTTTGGATTTCAACTTTGGAGAAGCACCGCGCTGACACGTGTCTCTCTCCGCTATCTCCTCCATAGTTGATTTTGGACTCTTTCTGAACTGTTTTGAGCCTGAAGACTTGAAACTTCACTTCTTTTCTTTCTTTGCCTGGGGTTGTTTGATCCTTCGTAGGCCCCGCCATTCCATTGTAGAGTTCCTCTATAACTAGTTTGTAAGATTTAAACATGTTTTCTCTGATTCTTTCCGTGCGGGGTCGTGGCTGACCCAATATTTTGCCCGGGGGGCGAAATATGGATAAAAACTCCTTGATCATGTATTTACACCTTAATCCCACTTTTATGGTCTTTTGAAATAAGTATTCTAATAATTATTTGTAAGGTTATACCCAAATCCTTCTTAGGTTCTAAGGCATGACACAATCCATACAGAGTAATTTTTAGGTTCTCAACCTTTAGTTGCTCATGTTAAATATTTGATCATTCATCCATACCTACGCACCATTAATTTGTATTGATCATATTGATCTCCACTTTATTTCATCCAATCTTACTAGGTTTCTTGACCCTTTCACATTTGAACTCAAAACTTTGAGTCACGGTCCCTTAAAATAGGGTGTCCAAGCCATATGGAAAATTTTAAATCTTGATACATTTCTTAAACCACGATATGCATCCAATGAAGTTTCCCACAATATTAACACTCTTCTATATTTCTTCACACCATGTCCATGGGACATAACCATTCTTAATGTACCTTAGGCATGAATCAAGGATATTAACATTACCCTTAGCATTATGTAATGTGACAAGCAATCCGATAAACAATTTTTCTTACATCTCTGTGATTGATGAACTAACATAGATTATTGGTTTTCAATTTTCTTAGGATAAAAGCGAGCATCTATATTTATGACCAACTTAGTAACACCTTCTAAAATTCAACAACCTTTATGGATAAACAATACCAACATCATGTCTTCACTTTGCAAAAATTGTTATCATATTTGAATCACTCATGCAAACACTAATTCGAATGTGACACTTTTATGGACTAGACATTTATCTTGGCCTTGTTGAGTTGTTCTTATGAACCTTCTTGATTAGACTCAACTTGTCCACCGATTTCCATAGACCCGAGAGACACTATTCTCCACCTTCCGATGATCATTTCAAACCAATGTGTAAGACATAAAGCTTTGGCTTCATGACACATTGAGGCTATATTCAACTTCACAATCCTCTATACCTTCTTTCTCGGTCCCTCTGTGATCGATAAACTAGTAGAGACTACAAGTTCTTCAAGCTTCTCAAATTAAGGATGAGATCCTACGGGTATGAAACCTTATTGTTAACTCATGTTTCTTGAAAGAAAGAAAATCAAACCTTGGATCTACCTTCTTGAGACTGCCACACCTCTATATAATTATGATTAGAACACACATTTGCTTTGCAATGATAAGGCATTTAATTAGGACTCAAACACACTTGACCAAGACTAGATGGGTTGAATGAATGCAGGCTTGACAAGTTTCGCGAGGACATGGACTTAAGGATATTTATCTACTATCTTACACTCTTACTCACAACTTTAATGTAGAATGATCATGCTTACTTCATTCATGACTTTTTTAGGATACGACATGATTTTTATGTTACACTTGGCAACCTTGTACTAAGGCATGGCCATAAGACATATTTTGCAACATCAACTAGATAAGGAAACACAAACATAATCATACATAATGACTTTATGAGGGAGCTAGAAAAATACCTCTTGAATCTTCACACATTTGTAGTGTTGTTAAGACTCATACCTTGCTTCATTCAACTAGTCAATTCATTCTAGAAGCCTAGAGAAGGCACACCATGTTTGTTAGATCCCCTTAGAACATCGTCAAAGAAACATGATGACTCTATCCTTTCTCTTCTTTCCCTTGAGACCTTATCAATATTCTTGGATGCACTTCTAGGTGTGATAGTTTCATCTCCTATGTCTTATTCTTCTAAATGGATGCTTGATAAACATACATGATGTATCTCCTACAATTGTTCTATCAAAACTAGGGGTAAGAGTTATTCTTGGATTTCATTAGGCTTGAATACTTTATTCTTAGCTTAATCATCATATTTTGATGCCTTGATCAAAATTTCTTGTCCTATGACTATCATTGATTACCTTGTCTCTTCATTATCTGCCCATACCATTTTCTTGTCATTCTTTGCTTCCTCAAATCTAGAATTAGCTTCCTTGACCTTGTATATGTACTTCATATTCTTCTTTCTAGTGAGTCTCTTAGACATGGATGACTTGGACTCATTATTAGAATTAGTTTTCATTTTGAATACCTTATTACCTTGTCCTTTTAATACATGAAGTTTTCTGATATCCTTAGAATGTTCATTTAGATGAAAATGTCTTGCAAAATGTCCCTGTTCATGACAACTAAAAGAAATAACACTGTTCTTTCTTCTAAATTGATGTGGACTAAGATTCCACCCAAAATTGGCAGTCTTATGATCATGCCACTTCTTGGAAAAGTGCCAAACCTTATTAGAATTATAACATACTATCCTGTTCATGCCTCTAAAGTCTTCTTCTCTCCAAAACTGACTAGATGGTTCATCTAAGCAATATTTGGTAGTGTGTCCCTTTTCTTGACAATTGAAATAGGTGATGTTCCTTGAGTACTCATCTCTACAATATCTCCATGGATGTTCATCCATGACATGATTTCTACATTCATTATCTCTATGTCCAAAATTATAATAAGAAAAACAATAGCCATTAAAGTTTCTTTTATACCTGGATGCATTTTGTTATTTTATTCATCTAGACCTTCTTGATCTTATCTCATCGGCCTACTTCATGGTGGCATCTGCTAGGACACGCCTTGTCATATTCATACTTCTCCATAGGATCTCCTTTGAAGCCTAGTAATGTCTTGTCTCCTATTTCTCTTTGACTATCTAGAATTCCATCTAGAGCTTCAAATCTCTTCTCCAACTTTCTATACATATTCAGTCTATTGTTTTTATTTACTAATTCAGCCTTAAAGATACTCAATTATTCTTCATGTCCTGAGGCAAGCACATTCCCTATCTTCAGAGCTCTTGACACGTTATCAATTATAGTTTACATATATGTGAGGGCTTGGCCATGATCAACTTTCATATGTTGTATTTCATTTTTCAATCCATCAATCAGAGACTCAACAATTTCAAATTTTATTTTAAGAACTAATTCAGATAATTTACCCATGCTTGTGCCTCATGGATCTCTTCAAGCTATTAAACTTGTTCCAAGAGGACCAAGATCTAATACCAATTGTTGGAAAGTATAGGCACTGCAAGGGGGGTGAATCAATGCCTATTAAAACTTTGAAAATATTTACAAAATTAGTAAGCTATTCAATCTAGATCATCAATCAGCATGATAGACTAATGAAATTCAAACATGAGCATGAAGTAAGCAAACACATATGAACACCAGGTTTGATAGGGAAAACCCTTAAAGGGAGAAAACCCAACTAAAATTAATCCACTATCTTGGGAAAAATTATCCTATAAATGTTATAAGGATTTCATTTGTTGAGAATCCACTCAACTTGAAGCTACAACTCCAAACTTTAGTCAAGCTACCACTTGACCTTCTGGAAGCCACTACTTTCTTGGAAGTTGCAACTCCCATTAATTTAGTAAAGGAACCACTGATCTTATGCAAGCCACAACTTATAAGGAATCTTCAACTCCCTATTTTATAAGAAATAATTTATACTTCTAACCAGGTTTTGATCACTCTCATATGGTTGTCTTACACAACAAATTGTGACCTCTAAATCAGCTCTTATCTCTTCACTCTTCACCTCTCATGATCACCTAGATTCACCTCTTTTCTGATCTTCTTCATCTACTACAAACCACTATCATAGAAGGATATTTTCACACACACATTTTTTTCATATTCTATCCTTGGATAATACATTAAAAATCCTTTCTCAAGCATTCATACTGCCATAAAAATTGTAGTCATAAGGTCTTCTTACATGCACCTTAATTCACCTAGTTTTGCACATCAATATACTACACCAAAACATAGTAATTAAAAAATAATTTTCATAAAAATTAGGAATAAAAATACATGAGAATTAATCCTATTCAGCCTCTCTAACTTCACCTCCCAACCTTTTAGCTTCTTGACTCTCCAACTCGTACATAAGAAGCTTGTATGATGTCATCAAAAACTACCAAAATGTAATCGTTGCATTTGTAGAAGGTAAGTTACATTTTCTGATTATCATTGGGATTGATATGCCACCTATTAAACCTATGGAGACTTAGGAAACTCTCCACAACTCTCCACCCATTTTAAGTAACTAAAAATATACCATTTTGGTGACGACATCCGACTTTGTAACCACCATTTTCAGTTTTGTATTCTTCTTCCCACTTTGGAATCTTTTTCCTATAGAAAATGTAACTAATGCCAAATTCTATAGAGGAAATTTACACGTTACTAGGGTCCCTTCCTCATAATCTATGAGTTTTATAAGATTTACATCTCCCATTTTATCATCAAAACTTCATTAGAGCTTATATGCTCCACTAGGTGTATAAACTACAAAATTCAATCTTCAACTTGGATGCAGACAATCAATCTAATCTTCAAATAATTAAATAAAAACATGGTGGAGGAATATTCAAGATTTTAGCAACATAATCTAATTTTTGGTATGATTTAGGTCAGGTCTTAAGATTTCATTTCATCACTTCTTCTCGACTTGGCATGCACTGATCCCTGTTCGCTTCAAAAACACAATCACAAAGAATGAATAAGTCAAAATAGTAAAAATCATCATCCAATCACAAGTAATATAAAATTGGAAAGGTCTATGAACCTTATTTCCATAAATACTCACTTTTTCTTCCAAATCCAAGTAGAAGACCTTCAAATAGCTCAATATTTGCAACTGCTCCAAACTAGTAAACAAGACTCAAGAAATAGTCTTGAGGAATCAAGCTCTAAACACATTCAAGGAAAATTCCAAGCTAAAAAAAATCACAAAAAAAACTTAGAGATGTTGTCTAAGCACTCGAGAAATATCTATGAAACATGAAATAACTCAAAACAACCAACAAACCTCATGAAGCAACTCAATAACATGCACAATCAAGAATTTCTAGAATTTACCTTCAAATAACAAGTCATAACTTAGAAAAAATCAAGTTTGATATGTAATTGGAAATATCTTGAAACCAAGATCAAGTCCAAACTTGGAGCAAGTATTAACTCCACATGTAGCTCCTGTAAATCCACTTTTACGACAAACTGCTCCAAACTACCCTAAAAACCAGTCCTCATAAATAGGGTATACTTTGTATTTTAGAGGCACAAACATGATCTTAAATAATCATGTACATGTATTAAAACTACAATAATTCCATAAATGGTGATTTAGTTCATAGGTTGAATGGAAATTTTTTCCACAAACTGAAAATATTTAGAAATAATCCATTTTGAGTGGGATCCACAAATTTCCACAAGATCTAAAATAACTCATTGGAAATTTGAAGGAATCCATTTCAATATAAAATCATCACATTTGTAATTTTTTTTTTTGGTTTAGTACAAATAGTTTCCTCCAAGTCACTTTTGGGGTAGGGTTTAACTAGGGTTTCAAACCACTTCTTAACAATTGTTCATAAATATTTGACATTAAAAAAACTTAATTATTCTTGGAAAATCTTCATAAAAAGATTAATTAACTATGAAAATGAGCTCAAGTACCCATTCAAAGAACACAACGCAAAGCAAGCATCTGAAAGTCAACTTTTTCCTCGAATCTTCACCTTTACAAACCTAGTTTTGGAAAAATTACAATATCTTCAAATATACTCATTATCCGGACTTGAAACTTTATCCACAACACTAGGACACAATCCTCCACATGTCACAAGATGTATTTTGGTTTGCACTTTCTTTAAACTCATTATGTACCATGGTTTGTGCATGTTTATCTAGCTTGTTCTCAAGAATGAGCCTCCAAAAGACCTCAAACATGCCTCTATCATCTGAATTATGACCTGTAGCATCTTCTACAACCTCTCTACAATGTCCCTACACATAATTCTTGATTTAAATTTCTATATTTATCTTTTTTAATCCATACTCCATGCTATGCTTTTGAGTTTCGAATTAGGCCTAATTGGGCATGTTTCACCTCATAATCCATGAACCTACCATGTTTTCCTCATGTACCTATATTGTCTTGCATTTTCACACTCACTCTAAGATTCCTCTTACTCTCCTTCATCTTGATTTATCATTAATGATCCTTTTTCATCAATGACAACTCAATAGTCACATTCCAATAGGTAAGAGGTGAGGGGAGAGGTCTCGTAGGCTATGAAGTGCTAGTGAGAGTATTTGATAAGGGTATTAATGTAATGGGTGAGTAAGGTGCTAATGGAACAATATGTTGCTCGATTATCAAGGAAAAGTAGATAAGGTTGTCACCCATGATATTATTGAATTTATAGTCAAAGATAACAACCCAATCATCTACTTACATTAAGGAAAATGAGTTGGCTAAGTTGATGGTGGTATGTGGAGGTGTATCCGATGGAGCAATCGAAGCTCGGGAACAGGTGGGGAAGAAACATCAACTATGTTCAAAGGTTCCTTTTGTACTAGGATGATGTTTATATCATGAGAGAATTTGGAGTGAAGGGTTTCTTGATAACACAAGCGTACCAATCACAAATTTGGGCATAACTAGCTAGGTGAAGGTCTTCTTTAAGTGTAACCATATTTATAATTTGATGTTAAAGAATCCATAGTATAAAAATCGATTATGGTCTCAAGTCGGACCACATACTCTAGTGGGGGATTTGGTGCATGTGAAATGATTGCAGGAATCAAAGGCTCCTTTTTACATGACTGCGAGGAAGGAGGTAACTAAGATATGATGATTCGAGGAAGATTATAAGTATTGATTCTAAGAATGACCTCATCGGGCTCATCATCATCCAACTCCAAGATATTGGGAGGCATGCACCTAACTAAATCAAGATGGTGACGTTTCCATGAAGAGTATTTATAGGATAGTTAAAGTGTTAATATTCTCAAAAGGGGATAGGTGATAATTTTTCAAGTGTGGGGAGCTTGTATGTCCCCTTTTGTTGAAACGTATCATAGTTCCAAGGGTTGGTGTCCCCTTGAATCTTATAAATATCTCCTTGGTGAGTGAACTTCACACACTGACATGAAAAAGAAGCAACAATGTGTATACGATGAGTCCAAGGCCACCCTAGGAGAATATTATAAGATAGGGAAAACTAAAGACAATAAATTTGACATGGATAGTCCTATGGGAATAGTGATGGGTAACCAAATGGACCCCATAGGTGGAATATATCAAAATCATATCCTTGACAAGTGATTTGTGTAGATTTTAAGTTATCGATTGAATAAACAAGAGCCTTAATGAAATATAATAAGGCCACACATGTTCCTGTTCCCTTGTCAGTGAGAGTATGTTTGACCATAGTGTGACCGATATAGACTAAAATGAAGAGAGGCAGGTCATCTGCATAAATGAAGAGTTCATCTAGGATCATAGAAATGATAGGAAAATAAATAGAAGAATGAGCATCTATGGTGAGACCAATATGAATGGAGAGCCCCTCACATTACTAGAAAATGATGTCCTTTGATCCATAAAATGTAGGAATATGCCCTAAAGTGGGAGGAAAATGAATATTCATGTCAAATAGTGTAGTCATGAGATGCTCATAATGGTAAGCCAACGTATGCATGAGCTCAATAAGGGAATTGGACCAGAATTTTTGTAATTGCTTTAAGAGGATCCCACTCATCATGATTGGATTGTGCGGTAGGCTAAGAGTGTTGGGAGTCCTCGAAACATATCTAGAAGGAGTGGGGGTGATTAAGGATACTTCTAAAACTAATTTTTCTCGCCTATGCCATTGACACAACATGTTTCATTTTCATAGGAGTTGATAGTGTCTGTGGCCAAAATAAAGATCTAGATACCATCAACCCTATAGGAGAATTTCCATAGGGGACGATGACTTCTAGAGGAGGAATATTCTTGCTTATAGAAGCCTAATTTTGGGGTATAAAGAGATATATGACCCTTTGAGTCTAAGGCTAGAATGTTACTGAGTATTCTAAATCTACATAAGCTATGACACATTTTACATCATTAATTGCAACCATATTTTTAGGAGGAAATCCATGTCAACTACATTGGTCATAGAATTTTCTTGCTTCTTATAACTTTCAATGACATCATGATTGGGCATAGGATTAGAGAAGATATTTAAATTTCTCTTTTCTGGTTGATAGGTGCATGGTGATCCTTTTGTTGAGTTGCATAATGAGCTTTGCTTTGCTTCATCAAATGCTTGCAGTGATGAAATCATAGTCAAAGTGGGGACCTAGGAAGAAGTTGATGGCAACCATTCATAGTGCATGACAATTTTCATGAAAGTGACCCCAATTAACATGCCACCAACGAAAATTGCTCTCATCATGTCAATGAGAAATAGGTCAAGAAGGATCCAAGATCATAGTAAGCTGATTAGGTAAGTGGTGTTTTAACTCTTCCTTACTCAGTGGTTGATGATAGTTAGGTTGGATTTTTTTGTTGTTAGGTTGTTGGTCAATGTTAAAACCAATCATAGTCGAAGAAGTGACAAGAGGAAGAGTATCTAAGACTCTATCATCCATCATGTTCTTGTTTTTAGAATGTTAAAGGATTTGGACTTGTTTTTGGCTTATGTCTTGGGAGGAGCTTTCTCAAATTCTCTCATGAGATAATATTTCCTTTTGGCTTATTCAAAGGCCCCTTTGAAGGAAGTAGGAGAAAAGGACCTCACCTTGTATTAAAGGAAAGGTTCAAGAGATCGCAAGAAATCTTTGGGAGAGGCTATATCATTAGGAATGTTATGCTCTGTTCATTTAGATAGGGTATTCCAACACTTGATGAAAGCTTGTGTTGATTCATTTTCAGAATGTTGGAAATTGATGAAAGCATTTATATTATTCTCATGTAAATCATAATAATGGAATTCGTTCACTAGGGACTCACTCAACTATGGAATTATGCCATTGCAAAGGTAAAATATGGTACCATTGCAAAGCATCTCCAATGAATGTCTTAACTAAGATTTTGGTGGTAGTGTATGAATTGGTTCTAATATAATATTTTTAAAGATTACAAAATGCCTTGATATGAAGGGTGGGATCAATAGACCCATAGTAAGAGATAAGAACAATGCCGCCAATATCCATACTAACAATATAAGGTGCTAAAGGATCTTGTTGGAATAATCTCAAGAATTTTTTTGGATAGGGGTTTGGTGATGGGAACCCCATTAGGAACATTTGGAAAAGGAGGGGGCATTGTGCCCCAAGAGCTTGTTATGTAGGGCGGTTGACTAATTGAGACATGTTGGCTTACATTTGGAGGATCGAGCCTTAATAGTATATTCTTGTTGAATCATATTAGTAATGAGTTTGAGAATAAGATTGGTAGGGTCAGAATTAGGGGCATTTTTAGATGAACCTACTTGAGACTTTTCCCCTGTTGTCCTATTATCAAGTTGTTCAGAAATGAATTCAAGAAGACGTTTACTAAGCATTTCTTCCGATTTGTTTTTGTATTGAGGAAAGCGAGATAAAAACTTTGAGAATCTCAAGAGGATAATAAAAACTATCATCATTTTGGTTTTCTTCTTCTTCATCCTTAGGTGGGCCATTGTGGTAGGTAGAAGGCTTCTTTTTAGGTTCCTACGACACAATAGTCCATGTAAAATGGAAAATTAGCTTCAGGATGATATGATTCTAGAAATGTCTACACAATAGAGTCAGAGGACCCCAGGCCCATATACTCCATGGTGAAGTGATGATATGGATGAGAAAAGGTCTAAAAATGAAGGGTACAAATACAATCGGTCATACAAAAGGGTATACATAGGGGTGAAGGTGTCGGAAGAAGATATGGAAAGATAGACAAAATCAGCCATGCAAATATGTATGCACATGGGTTGATGGTGTTTAGAGGAGAGAAAACAAGAACAAACAGAATCACCCCTAGGTTGTGTGTATGTGATGATAAGTTTTGAGGGTTTATGGTTTTGGATACTTAGATGAATTAAATTTTTAAGATGGGTGATTTTAATGATCTTTGCTCAATCGAACATTTGTAGGATTCACGTCGGGTTTACTTAGAGATGTATCACATGTCAAGAATTTGTCTCAATAAATTACACTCCTAAATCATCTATTCTACAAGGGTATCGAGGAAATGAGTAGGAAACAAACAAGAGCTGATATACACTGGGTAGATTTAAAAGGGCTACAATGAGCCCTAGGGTCACATATCTAGAGGAAGTAATCCCTACACTAGGTCAACCTAGGGTTTACAAGGCCCACAATCAAGATAAAGGAGAGAACCCTATTGATATATCATTAGTTGGGTGTGGAGAGGTATGGATCAAAAATAGATAAGACAAACATGCATAATATAACTGAAATGAAATGAATATAAAGCTAAGGAGATGATCATGAATAAGAGTACTATGCTAACTAGCATCCAAACATATGTAATACTAAGCTAACATAGCATAATGAGGGAAGGAGATGAACTTATCTATGAAAAATGACAAGATATGGTTAGAGCACTCACCTTGTACCTATAGGGTGGTCATTGATGCATCTATCTCTCTAGAGAAGCAACACACCGAGAGAGAATCACTATTAGGTGGAGAAAGGGAACATCGTTCTTGTCCTAGACTCACTATAGGTGACCTAATAGTGTAAGAAAACCAACCAAGAAGAAAAGTTTCCAATCCAATCCAAGAAAAGTGCAAGATGAACATGGAGATAAGTGAGTAGATGTAAAGATGGCACAAAAGAGTAGATCGGATGGAAGTTTGAATGGTTTAAGATTCCTTCCTTTTATGAATGCTAAGATGTGGTGTATATATAGGACACCATCGCCGTAGGAAATGGCACTAGAAAAATGAAATACAAAACCAAAACCATTGCCCATGGGCGATGATGTCCCAAAGGTGTATAAATGAGGTACTATGTTGTGAAAAGCAAAAGAAAGGTGTCATAGATCATGGATATGGGTAAAAAGGTGCCAAGTGGTGAAATGTAAGCAAGGATTTGTGAATATAATGTGTGTGAGACCTTAGAGGACAAGGATAACTAGTGTAGGGTGTTGGGATGATGAAATACAAACTAAGTAAGAGAGGCCTTTGAAGGATTGGGTGAGTGGGCATAGGGCACGTAGGTGCGCGTGGAAACATAGTGAAACAGGCCATGCCTAGGAAAACATGAAATCAGGACTTAGCCATTTTTAGTATGAGGCTAATTTTGGACATGGAGTGAAGAGCACATTTTGTAGAATACTTGAAGAACACGCAAAGGATATTTTGGACAAGTAGAAGATCAAGTGCTATACATAGTTTTGAGGCTATTAATAGGATTAGACTGTAGTTGTATTATTAGATAGTCTATTATTAGCAAGCTTACATGCTCTTGTATTTATCATGTAAGGGCGCATGGCTATTATTAGCATGTAACCTATTTTTGAAAGGTGCATGGGTGGTGAAGGGAAAGTCCCCACCCGTATAAATATGTATTGATTTGCACGGTTTAAGGAACCATGTGGTAGTAGTGTTATGCTACGAGTTTGTGAGCACACATGACTATGGTGATTATGTTATGTATGTGTTAAATTTTAAATCTACCTTGAAAAGCAGATGTTAAAGTCGATCAAAAAATAATTTTTTTGAAATATTTCACCTGGAAGTGTTTAAAAATTTGTTAAAGCTCTCCAAATTCCAAAGATCCGAAATTTCGGGCTTCGGAGTTTAGAGATTTTTCCTTTTAGAGATTAAATGGCAAGAATTGAAATTTTGATTTTGGAGTTCCAAACTCCAAAAGCCCGAAAGTCTGAAATTTCAGAGTTTAGAACTTTTGAATTCAGAGATCTCCTTTGGTAGTTTGTGATTTTCTAACTTGGAGTTCCAAAATTTGAAATTCTGAAGTTCCGAAATTTCAAAACTTCAGACTTTGAAGTTTAGGAAGTCTCCCATCCATTTTTTGATATTTCGATTTCGGACTTCGAAGTCAAAACTTCCAAAGTTCCAAAATTTTAGAACTTCATACTTTTGGGTTTGGAGTTTTCCATTACCTTTTCACGATTTTCATCTCTTAAAGTCTAAAGTCTGAAACTTTGAAGTTCAAAATTTCAGAACTTCGACTTTTGGGGTTTTGAATTTGGGGTTCTTTGTGTATTTAATTCTCACCAAACTTCTATACGTGTCAAATTCAAGCATTAATTTTGGGTTTTCTATATAAACTCATGATTTTACCTGTCATTTTCACCTAACATTTTTCTCTGATGATTTGATTTTTACTGTAACTTTGTACTTTCACAACGTCATTTTCAAGGTATTTTTAGGTTATTTTCTTTTTGGTTTAAGATTTTTGGGTTGTTTTTCCTTGTTCATTTTTTATTTTTGTTCTTCCTTTTTTTTTTTGGAGATGAAACCCTCATTTCCCACCATGTTTTCTTTGGAAGTGTTTTTGATCTCCACAGTTGTGAAATCCAACATGTGTAGGCATCAATGCAGATCACATTATAGCTTTTCAAAATCTCCACAAGTATTTGACTTGTTTTTCATGTCCTTGGAAGTTCATCTTTTTAGAGGTTGGTGTTTTTGGAGTTCAAACATTTATCGTTTCGGAGTTTTGAGAACTTACCCTTTCGGGATTTAGAGTTTCATCTTTTCGGGTTTGAAGTTTAGCTTTTGGAAGTTTCCATTTTAGACTTTTAGAAGTTTCCATTTTTGAGTTTGGGAGTTTCCATTTCAGAGTTTCAAAGTTTGTAGATTTTTGGAGTTTCAGACATCTACTATTTTAGGTTTTAGGTTTTCAGAATTTAGAAACTAAAGTTTTTTCAGAATTTCAGATTTTGGTATTTCGGGACTATTCCACTATTTTTGCAGATTTTTGAAGGCCTTTGATTCCAAAATCCAAAACTTAATGTCAAATTTTGCAGCCAAAGGCAAAGAAAAGATGAAGTATACATTCCTAGAGTTTCTCCTCACTCTTGTTTATCCTCATACTTAGGGAATATAGGAGACACTGATCTCGGGAAAGTTGATTTTCTAGACTTTGGGCAAGGGTGAAATCCCCCAACAAGAAATCCTAGATGCAAGCCATATACAATAGTGGACTTGTTCTTGTTGTTGGCTTTCCCACATCCATGCATTGCCCGAATTTTTTCTAGAACTCACTTTGATGAAGAGTCAGCGTCGGTAAAAGATCTGATGATGGCAAGGTTGTAATTCATTTGGACCTAGATTTCTTTGAGGATTTATTCAAACTCCGGATGTTGAAGACTATGCAAAAATTTCACCAGAATCGATAGTGGAGCATTGGGACAAAGAAAATGAGTTATGCACAAAAGTCATGTTGAAGAGCTATCTGGCCAAGAGTGTCACCAAATTTCCCAAGACCATGTATCGATCAAATTTATCTAGAAGTCAATGACATTATTGTGTTACTGAGTAGAGTTTTGGGCCTTGCCTCTATAAAGGAATTTAGGAATGGATGTTCCTGTATATTGCTACTATCAAGAAAAATAAGGAATTCATAAGATGGGGAGAGCATATCAAAGCTCCATCTGCTTTCAGTTAAGCAAGGTTTTTCTCGAAGAGTTTCTACATGACCTATTTTTTGGTCTATGTTGTAGCCGCTATGGGAGATTTCACTGGGTTGAACACTAAGGGTATTTGAAGTGCTTCACAAATCTATGATTTTTATCCTCAACTTACATTGATGAGGGAAGAAGACACTTCCGCAGAATTAATGATGCCTTCTTTGTTGTCATTCTTTATCATTTTGATAAATATTTATACAATCGAAGGATTTTCGATGAAGCCTTCAAATAAGTACGTGAGTGGGGAGCTATTTACCTACAATTTCCTACATTTACATACATTTAGATTCCTAGTTTTGTAGGTGCTCCTAGTAAGTTGCCAAGATGCCCCACCGACAAGTGGGTTTTGCTAGAGTTGGTTTGGAAATTTCTAGACTATCATAAGATTCAAAATAAATGACACAAGGTGGGAGTCTAATTTCCCATTTCAATTAGTAGATACACTTGTGAAAATATTTATAAGGTGAAGAACGTAGATGCAGAGATGTCAGAAGTAACCTTGTACAGACCTTTCATCCTCGGAACCCAATTTTGACTATTGGGAAAATTTAGTGAAACAAGTCTATCAGTTCTCATGTGCCCTAGTTGGAAGATATTTGGATTCATTGTCGGGATGAATTCATCATCCAACAAAGAGATTATGAGAGGATAACTCTGGATGAGGTTTGACAATTTGGTATCGTAGAGATTCCAAAGGAAATGGAAGATGAGGAGGAAGTTTTGGATGCAACCTACAAAAATAATAATGTTGCCAATCAACCATTTCCATGGATTGATTGGTATGTAGAAGAATGTTGCAATACCAAGGAGAGGGTAGGGCCCATTCTATAAAGAACTTATAATTGGTTGGCTACCTTGGGAATTTTACCCAAAGGGTTAGATCAACCTACAAGTATAGAAGCCCAACCAACCATGAGTCTTCCAAACACCTACAAAAGGAAAAGGCCCATCCAAAGGGCCCATATAGTCCTAAGAAGATTTCATTTGTTTTTGGTAGCTCCTCTCTCTCCAAGGCTCCTACTTCCAAGGTTGTGTCTCTAGCAATACTAGTGTCAGAAATAGTTGAAGTTATTCGAATTCTCCAAGTGTGTCACAAGATCTGTCATCTCCTCTTCCTCTTCCATTTTCACTTCCTCCATCATTTCCTTCCACTTCTACAATCATTTCTTCTTTCCCATCTCCTTCTATGGCCCAGGTGTTCTCATCTCTTCCAGTTCTCTCAAGTAGGGGAGATGATTGGGTCACCTATTTCTACTTCACTCCCTCTAACACTTTCATTTCCTTCCGTTCCAACTTCCAACATCAATATATCCACTCCTATGGCTGTCCTCACATCCACCCCATCCATTATTTCCACATCCATTTCATTTCCTACTAATGTCACAAGTGTTGTTGTGTTATCAAGTGCCCTAGGTACTGAATCACTATTCCACTCCCATCGGCATCTGCTATCCCAGAATGGTTGTTTCACAGACTCCAAAGTAGAAAAAGAAGGTCCCCTAGTAGATGTTATAGATCTGAGTGTGTTGGAACCCACTCCGAGGAGATAGGCCAAACATCCAAATATTGTCTCTAGCTTATCAGTGAATCAATCCAGAGAGAGGGTCATAGAAGTTTCTACTCCCATTGAGGGAAAAACCAAGGAAACCATTACAACAACTGACTACTGAATTTCTAGATTTTCACTAGGAAAAGCAACACATGAAGGAGCTAAACAAGATGTGTAGAATGCTCTTGGAAATTTGTTAGAAAAGTATGACAAGGACAAGGCTTCTAAGGATGAGCTAAAAGTAAAGGTTGAGTAGCTCACTACATTGTTGAGGAAGGTAACACAACCTACTCCATCTATTGATCTTTCAACTACCACTGCTTTGACGATTTCTTCCACTGGATGATATTTCCTATCATGAGATTGAGAAGATAGGTCAAAAGGGAAGATCAATAAATGGATGGATAGAGTGCATACTTCAAGAAGCCAATCCTTTGATAAAAGAGGTTGTTGAAATATATAATGATTTGTAGATTAAAAGAGCCTCTATTCGTAGAATGGATGAAGCCTTCTCGAAGATAATAATAATTTGAACTTGAATTTGACTACATGGAGTGAGATCAGAGAAGAGGATCCATATTTTCTTCTACAAGAGGAAGTGATCGATGACATTTCTAAGTTTTTGAGTTTCAAAAGGCTATGGAGTTTAGGTCCCAAGTATTATAGGATTTAATAAAGAAGTTGGATGACAAGTGAGTAGAAATAATGGATGCTCTGAATGATATTTCAGAAGAGTTTGATAACATTAATTGCAAGTTCTTCAATGAGAACATTGATGCTCTTAGAGGATCATATCAAGTTAAATTTCAAGGATTTGGTAAAGAGAGATGATGAGGTGACTAGAAATTTTAACAAGTGACTCCATTGACAGGTTGGTTTCGTGCCAAAATTTCATTGGTTGACTGAAGAAGGTAGTAAGTAAACTCAAAATAATTCTAGCCAAGGTAGCAAGAGAGATCGAGACAACAAACGTAGTGAATCACTATGTGTGTGGACCTGAGGAAGGAGAAGTGCAAGAAATTATCAAGCATTTCCTCGATTATAAACATCAGATAGTTGTTTGGGAGAAGAGTCAGAGAAACTTGAACAAGGAGAAGGTGTTGGAGGCCAAGCCAAAGCTAAGTGGCCATGGTTGGACAGTTCCAAGCTCTAGATCAATCCAAGTTGTAGGGTTGACTAAGTCAAACCCATGCAACAAAATTTGCTATTTTTATGGGAGCATGTTCCCTAGAACTTAATGATATTCTATTTTTAGTAATTTGTTAGTTGAAGGCCCAACTATAATGGCTCAACCTAAGGAACTTATAAATAGTTAAGTGCATGAAGTTTATAGATATAGATAAATCATTTTGGAAGTTACTCTTCAATCTTGGAAGAGTGCTTTGAGTACTGTGAAGCCTTTCAATTACATTTAGGATAATATATTTCCGTGAAGAATCTGATTTATTGTGTTAAATGGTTGATTAATGTATGCTTTGTGGATGTTCAATTCCTTAGTATAAGTGGTTAACTTACCTTTATCTCAGAATATCTTATTTCATTCTATGGGAATGTGATATGGTTGTCTCAAATATTAGTTGTGAAAAGGTTATTTTCCTTCTGTTATAAAGTTACTTTATCATTAACTGTCATAAGTGAGTGAGATGTTTGACATGTGCATGTTTTATATTGTCATGGTTATTGACTGTGTTTTTAATCAGATTTGATCTATCTAAAGGAATATTTGGGGTCTTATAAAGGAATATATGTTATTTTGTTTGTGGTTATTATATACCCTATCTAAATAACATTAAGCGAATTAGATTGTGATGATTGTTTATCCTTTCTAAACTAACCCTTACGGCATGAAGATCACGTAATTATCTAGTTATACTCGTGGTGCATCACCGTATTGTCTTTATTCATTACTTCTAACCTTGAACTCCATGAATCAAGTAGATTAGGATAATTTTCAAGTGTTTTAGCCTTACACACCGATCTTAAGTTGGGTGCCCCAAGTTCCAATGGAATTTAGCCTTCTTTGGAGGTTCATCCTAAGGCGACAAGGTCCCACACCTTGGGGATGTTCCAACATTGCACGAGATCTTTCAATAATTCAACGGGTGCATGATCCACATGATAATAGTTTTTGGCATGCCCGGTGGGAGAGAGTTGGTAGTTCTCTTCACACTTGCACGAATCAAAGTACTTGGTGACTTTATATCTCTGGATTCTAGATCTCAGTGCATTGACTTATGCAAAGAATTCAGACAAGAGCTTCTTTAAAGAAAGAAGTTATCAACACATGAATTTCCTTGTCTCCTCCAAAGAGAAGGAGAAGAGGCATTTCAACATCACCAGTTGCAACTTTACCTGTAGAGGTCATTCAACTCCTCCTGACGAAAGGTTTCCTCCACCAAGGAACAATCAACCTTTGATCGTTTCCATGGTAGCTAATGCTTTTCCTCCTTTCAACACCAATAACCCCTTGCTATTAGCCCAAAGAGATGCTATACTTGTAGCTTCTTTGAAGAGTTTTCCATTTTATACTAGAGAAACCAATGTTACTCCTTTGGAGCACATTTTGGATGTGGCTAGTATTTGTGTAGTGCATAGTATTATAGAAGATAATGTGGTAGTCAAACTTCTCACGACTTCATTCAAAGGTAAAGCACTTCAAAGGTTATAAAGCCTAGTTTCTAGTTCTATTACTACTTGGAATGAGTTAGGCATGTAAATCTTTGCAAGTAGTTGAAGACAAAAGTGATCACTTATCACTTATGGAACAACTCACTACCATAAAAAGAGCTCCTCAAGAGTACATGAGTGATTTCAATTTCTATTTTGAATAAAACTTGGAATAGATTCCCAACGCTTGTAAGGCCATCTCCAAGTAATGATTTTTCTGTATTATTTACGGGTGTTGAATAATGACATAGTAGTTATGATTCAATCCATGGGGGGAACTATCATTCCTGATGTTTATGAAATTGTTATAAGAGCTGAAAATTCCTTAATTCAAGAAGGAAAGATCACTCCTAGGCCTCCCATGCCTCTATTTATTGAAATTATAGGGAAACAACCATTTATTGCTCATGTCCCAAAAAATTCTAATCAATCAGCCTGTGATAACATATATTCCTTCAAATGATTTGGCTGAGGTCAAATCTCTATGCAAACATTTGGGAATGAGCTCATAGAAATCAAAAGGAAACAATCTCAATATACTCACCCATTTCAATCCCAATACCAAATGGGTCATCCCCTTTTCAAGGAAGTAATCAGTCCCAAAACCAAGCTATAAGCCAAGCTGAAAACATTAAACCTTTGAATTTTCAAGACCCTCTTACTGCAAGTTCATCAAGAGCCATTGTACCTATCCAAAATAATCTTGTCCAAGACTACGAATGGTGTTACTCTTGTTCTCAACCTCACAACATAAAACTTTTCCCAAATGGAGTTTTGAGTCAAGATAATATGGTCCAAAGTATATCTACCCCACTCGAGTCATCAGTCATCTCAGTTGCACAAGAGAACCAAGATCAGCCCCTTGATGAAACCACACTACTAAATTGGAAAACAAATGATTTTTGGTTTGAATACCGATGCCTCCTCTATAGTGGCACATACGCATTCTAAAAAGAGAGCGATAGAATCTCAACCTTCCAAATATGATCAAGAATCCACTTCACAACCTCAAATACAAGTAGTAGTTGATAAAGATACATGGAAAAAATCACCAAAACTTCCGCTAACCAAGCTACAAGGAAAGAAGGGTCTCAAGTATCACAATACCCAACAAGCATTTTCCAAAAGAAGACTCTAATGCCAAAAAGGTATTAGAAAAGTAGGGGAAATTCCATTCAGTATTGTGGAACAAATGAAGAAGACCAACTTGAGTGTCACTATGTGGGACACACTCTCAATTCCTTCTCAAAGGAATTTTTGTGGAGAGGCTTTGAATAGTTTTGGTACAACTGATGGATCATTAGGTCGGGAGAAACAAAACAACAAGTCTATGTCAACTGAAAGAAAAAGGCATTCCTAAGGCCAACAAACCACCACCATTTTATATCTCCCTAATCATTGGCAATCATTTGTGCATAATTTCATGATCGATTTTGGAGCAAGTAGTTATGTTATGCCCAAGAAGATTGCATATGTATTGGGAATACCATATACCCCAATCTCAAAGGGAGTTTTCTAGTTAGATGGTACAACAGTTTAGACTGTCAAAATTATTAAAGGACTCTAGCTCACCATCCATGCATGTCCCATCTTGTCGTTCACACAATACATATCCATTATTGATCTTCCCCCTCTCTTCACCATTTTCCTATCACGAGATTTCACTGCAAAATGGGTGGTTACTTGTCATAAGATTGGTCAAATATGATTCTTAGAACTAGATATGGGACAAAGGAGACTATAAGAGTAGAGATGATTTTCCACAATCATGTGGAGCCTTATACCACTAATCCCATAAATGGGAACTATGCCATTTGTGACCCAAAAGAGGAAGATGTTGATCATGAACTAACTACTCTCATAGAGGAAGTTCCTGATACAATGCTTGATGAGGTAAGTACAAATCATCAATATGATCCCTACATTGATTTATTGGCGGATGAAGAATATTGTCTATTATCTTTTGAGGACACTGGATTGGGTACATATTGCATCCATGAAGAAGGTATGATTGTACCTCAATTGGTTAAAACAACGAACAATTTTGAGGGATTGTGGCAATTGTTCTTCGATGGTTCGAGAAGTAAAAATGGATCCAATGTAGGAGTTATGTTGATTTCTCCAGAAGGAGATAAATACTTCTCATATTTTTGGTTGCAATTTAGTTGCACCAATAATGTCACTAAATATGAGGCCCTCATACAAGGGATTTAACTAGCTCAAAAGAAGGTATCAAGGATCTGACCGCCTTTGGAGAGAGTGAGTTTTTCGTGCATCCAAGCTATGACCCACATTGCATCAAAAAATTGATCTCTTATGATCATATAAGAATTGATTTTGGGACTTATAGAAGATTTTGAAGCTTTTGGAATTCATGCGGTTCTGGGAAGTAAAATTAGGATGCTGATAGACTTGCTACAATTGGATCGAAATATGACATACCTATAGACATTATGAAGGAAGGGCAGAAAATGGTCAAAATGGTGGTCCATCCCATAGTTCCAGATATTTTGAGTACGACAAGTGTTTGAAAGTGACAAACAAATTGTTCTTTTCTTGCAAGAAGAGGCAGAATTTTCTGCCAAACACCAAGATAAGTTACAAAACTCATATGGTGATCAAATTATATAGTTGAGGGGAAACAAGCTACCAAAAGGTTTAGTTACTCTTGAATCCATCTTCAATTCAGATGACCAAGTCAAATGACAAAACAAAAACATGGTGGTCAAGGAAGAGGATTTTGAAGAAGTCGAGGTGGCAAGTGAAAAACTCTTAAAGATTGGTAAAGTATGTACTGCCCAAGATAAGAAAACTTTCATCGAAATGTGTCAAGAATATCATGATATTTTTGCATGGAGTTTCAAAGACTTGTGTGGTTTTGATCCAGGTCTAGCACAACATACCATTGAACTGGATCCAAATTCCAAGCTAGTTCATCAGAAACAGAGGCCAATTAATCCCAAAATTGAGCCGCTAATGAGAAAGGAACTAACCAAACTCATGAGGCTTGTGTAATCTTTCCCATCAATCATCCCTCATGCATAGCTAATCTGGTGCCTGTAAGGAAGAAGAAAAGAGAGATTCAGTTGTGTGTATATTTCAGGGATTTGAATCATGCCTCGTTGAAATACCATTATCCTCTTCCATCAATGGAGAAAATCCTTCAAATGGTGGCAAGGAGCTCAAAGATTTTCTTTGCTCGATGGATATTTGGGTTACAATCAAATTCTAGTCCAAGAATTTGACCAATTCAAAACGGCTTTCACTACTAAGTGGGGCACGTATGCTTATAACAAAATGCCATTTGGATTGTCCAACACCGGGCTACCTTCCAAAGAGCCATGGACATGGAATTTAAAGGACTAATCAATGATATCATCTTGGTTTACCTTGATGATATAACTATATATTCTAAGCATGTTGAAGATCACATCACACATCTAAGGAAGGTTTTCGACGATGTAGAGAGTTTGGGGTTTCACTTAACCCCAAGAAATGTATTTTTATAGTACATGAAGGAAAGTTTTTGGGACATGTTATTTTAGTGGAAGGGCTATTGATCGATCTAGCCAGATTCATTCAATTATATCTTTATCTCTCCCAAGTCATAAGAAGGGTCTCCAGAGTTTTTGGGAACCATAAATTTCATGCGGAGATTCATTCCTCAATTTGTAACATTGGCTAAACCACTTATAACTATAATGAAGAAAAATATGCCATTCTCATGGAAAAAGGAATGGAGGGAGAGATTTGAAGCTATCAAAACAACCATTTCATAAGCTCGTACACCAAATAACCCCAAGTTTGATAAATATTTTATTCTTTATGATTTCACAAGTCAAGAGAGAATTTGAGGATCCTCACCTAGAAAAATGACGATCTGATGGAGAAACCGATTGGCTTCTTCATTAATCCCTCAAAGACTATGAGCTCAAATATTCATTTGTTGAGAAACAAGTCTTTGCAGTTATTTGAGCTCTAAATAAATTTAAGCACATGTTGTCCAACAACAAAATTCACCTGATGGTTTCTCATCCTGGTGTCAAGGACTTTTTTGAACAAAGAGATGAATGAGAAATGTGTTGGATGGATCATGAAGGTGATGGAGTATGATTTACACATAAAATTCACTAAACTTGTCAAAGGTAAGGGCTTATGTTAGTAGCTGGCTGCAGACATAGGGATCAATAATAATGAAGCTGTTACTCTCTTGAATACTGATGAAGGTGATGATCAAGTTGATTGGTTGTGAAAGATGAAAAATTTCCTCCTCTCGGGAGTATATCCTTCAAACATGGATAAAATTAAAAGACGTACCTTTGTCTCCAATCTATTCCATATGGCCTGGTGGATAATGTTAATTTTTAAAAGGATTTGAACAGTGTTCTTCTTTGCTGTATGAAACTGGAACATGTAAGTAAGCTATTAGAAGAATTCCACAATGTCCTATCTAGAGGACATTACTCTACGTGAATAGTTGCAACCAAGATTACATGAGCTGGTTACTATTGGCCATATTTGTTCAAATATGCTCATCTCTGGGTGAGGAAATGTAAGGAATGTGCCCTTTTCACCGACAAGTAAAATTTGACAACCCTTCCCCTACACCCGATTCAAGTGGATCAACCTTTCATTCAATGGGGGTTGGATTTTATTGGGATGATTAATCCTCTATCTAGTGATAGACATAAATGGGTTCTTACTACCACAAACTACTTTACTCGATGGAAAAAGGTAGTAGTATTGAAAGAAAGCAACAAGAAGGAAATCCTTGATTTCCTGGAAAATATAATGACAAGGTTTGGTGTTTCATTCATTGTTATTTCTGACAATGCAATGAATTTTCTTGGTCTGAAGTTGAGTGAATGAGAATTCAAGAATGAGGTCTACCTCAAAACTTCATCCAATTACTATGCATAAGGGAATGGGTTATCCGAGTCTAGCAACAAGAACCTCACAAGGATTATCAAACGTATGATGGGGATATCATGAGGACTTGGCATACACAACTTAAAACTACCTTATGGGAAGATCAAATCACACCTAAAAGGGCCATCGGAAATTATCCACATGCAAAATTTCCACTCTCCCTAGAGTTACCTTCTTTGGAATTGGTTCATCAACTTGAGGCCGTGGAGAGTGATTCCTTGTCGGTAAGGTTTGCTGAACTCATGGAACTAAAAGAAGTATGGAAAAGGCAATGGGAACCTTGGAACAACATCAAGCTTAGGTTAAGAAATCATTTGACAAGAAAAATCTGACATGAATTTCCAAGAGGGAGATTTAGTTCTCAAATGGGACGAAGATAGAGCCAAACCAGGCAGGCATGCCAAGTTTGACGCTCTCTGGAGCAGACCATACATCATCACAAGTTGTAAAGAGGTGAATTCATTTAATCTATCTAGAATTAATGGAGAAGAATTGCCCATTTACGTGAATGGGATACATCTCAAAGCTTGCTTTTGAGATTATTTCACCCCGTACAATGCTCTTTTTTTCTTTTCCTCCAAGTGATTTGCACATTGTTTTTGTTTTTGTTTTCTCTTTCTTTTTTTTATGTGTACTCGTATGTAGTTTACTTCAATAATCCTTTTCCCAATGGTTTGTATAAGACTATTGGCACAAAAGCTTAGCAGGAAAGCATTCCCTGGAGGTTGCCAAAAATGTTAACTTGTAAATCTTTCTTGAAAAGAAGATGTTAAAGTTAATCAATTTTTTTTTTGTTTGAAATCTTTCACCTGGAAGTGTTTAAAAATTTGTTAAAGCTCTCTGAATTCCAAAGATCTAAAATTTCAGGCATCAGATTTTGGGGATTTTTCTTTTTTCGGTGATAAAATGGCAAGAATTGAAAATTTGATTTTTGAGTTCGAACACTAAAACCCGAAAGTTTAAAATTTCGGAGATCTCCTTTGGAAGTTTGCAATTTTCTAACTTGGGGTTCAAAATTGTGAAACTCAAGTTCCAAAATTTTGGAACTTTAGACTTTCGGGTTTTGGAAATCTCCCATCCATTTTTCAATATTTTGCTTTCGGACTTATAAAGTCCGAAAATATGAAGTTCTGAAATTTTGGATTTTCAAACTTTCGGGTTTAGATTTTTCCATAAAGTTTTCACGATTTTCATCTCTTAAAAAGTCTCAAAGTCAAACTCGAAGTTCTGAAATTTAAGAACTTCGACTTTGGGGTTTTGTACTTCAAGGTTCTTTGTGCATTTAATTCTCACCAACTTCCATACGTGTCAAATTCTAAGCATTAATTTTGGGTTTTTCTATATAAACTCATGATTTTACCTGTCATTTTCACTGACATTTTGCTCTGACGATCTGATTTTTTACTGTAACTTTGTACTTTCATGGTGTCATTTTCAAGGTATTTTAGGTTATTTTATTTTTGGTTTAAGATCTTTTTGGGTTGTTTTTCCTTGTTCATTTTATTTTATTCTTCCTTTTTTGTTTTGGAGATGAAACCCTCATTGCCGACCACTGTTTTCTTTAGAAGTGTTTTTGATCTCCATAGTTGTGAAATCCAACATGTGCGAGACATCCAACGTAAATCACATTATAGATTTTCAAAATCTCCACAATTATTTGACTTGTTTTTTTGTCCTTCGGAAGTTCATATTTTTGGAGGTTGGTGTTTTTTAGAGTTCGAGACATTTATCGTTTGGTTTAAAAATCTACCCTTCGGGATTGAAGTTCATCTTTTCGGAGTTTGAAGTTTGGATTATCGAAGTTTCTATTTTAGACTTTTGGAAGTTTCCATTTCAAAGTTTTGGGAGTTTCCATTTTGGAGTTTTAGAGTTTCGTAAATCTACTATTTCGGGTTTTTAGACTTTGGAAACTAAAGTCTTTTCAAAATTTTGTATTTTGGGACTATTCCACTATTTATTGCAGATTTTTAAAGGCCTTTCGGATTCTGAAATCAAAAACTTAATGCCAAATTTTGTTGCCAAAGGTACAAAAAAAGATGAAGTATACATTACTTGGAGTTGCTCCTCACTCTTATTTGTCCTCAGACTTGGGGAATATAAGAGACATTGATGTTGGGAAAGTTGATTTTCCAAACTTCTAGGCAAGGGTGAAAGCCCCCAACAAGAAATCCTGGATGTAAGCCATATAAAATAGTGGACTTGTTCTTGCTGCTAGCTTTCCCACATCCATGCCCCTGAATTCATCTTAGCTGTAGCATCTCACTTTGATGAAGAGTCCAGGTCAGTACAAGATGCCGATGGCAAGGTTGTAATTCATTTGGACCCATATTTATTTGAAGATTTATTGAATCTCCTAGACGTTAAAAAATATGCAACAATTTCACCAGAATTAACAGTGGAGCATTGGGACAAAGAAATTGAGTTATGCACAAAAGTCATGTTGAAGAGCTATCTGGCCAAGAGTGTCACCAAATTGCCCAAGACCATGTATTGATCAGACTTTATCTAGGAAGTCAATGAAATTATTATGTTACTGAGTAGAGTTTTGGGCCTTGCCTCTGTAAAGGAATTGTTAGTGTGAAATCACAGCACCCCCAAATGAGTTATGGATTTGCTTTTCTAAGGTAGGGTCATTTGGTGTGATTTACATAACGTTGGATCATTCCCTAAGCTGTGGGACTTGCAAATGAGAATGATCCTCTAGAGAAGGATGGTTCCTCTTCCTAAACTACCTGCCACGAGCTACTCCAGTGCAGTAAAACTAAATCTAACCTAAGCTAACCATTCCAAGGAACCAAGGAGAGAGAAAGAGGAAAAAAACAAAGCCTACACTAAAGTGGTGATACACCAACAAAGGAAGTGAGATATTCTGTTGAGGGAGAAAGAAATAGAAAAAATGGAGATGAGGGAGGTCAGATAGAAGTGACACGACCCAGATCTGTAAATCATCCATTAAACTCCATGAAACACAACATCCTGCACCTGTAAATGTGAAATACATGCATAGAAAACCAAGATTGAAAGGGAGAGGCACGGAGAAACAACAAAACGATGTAAAAGGGTTGAAGAACACCACAAAAACATGTTTTTTTAATTTCTCTAGAAGGTGCACAAACCATTACATTTCTGGAATAGAGGCACAAATACATTTTCCAAGCATGGGAGAAGGTTTGCTGCTCAAAAATGGCATCGAGAAACAAATTTGACAGAGTTTCTCTATGCCTAGAATGTCTCTCCCTTCTCAAATGAGAAGTGTTACAATATATAGAAAGAATAAGAGAGAGGGAAGAGGGAAAAGTCAAATCTTGTTTCAACCACCCCAGGATATGCATTGAATCTGTCTTGAAGATTCAAATTCCATCAATCAATGCCCCCTTTCAAATCCACCCCAAATCTGTCGATTTTGGATCCCTCTGTCTGTCTGGTGTGTTGAAGAAGAATGGCGGATTGAATCGAATTAGATCTAGTAGCTGAAGAAAATTGGATTCTATATTAAAGGCTTGAAGATGTTTCTCCATGGTTCACCTACTAGGCCTTGAGAAAAATTATTTTTTTATCTTTCCATGGCATAGAAGACGTCGAGATGCTTCCAACGGTGTCAAATTTGTAATATTTCAAGCCCTGAGTCAAAAGATATGCCCCTCCGAAGTTTGTATTGAGTTCGTATGAATGGGCGGGAAAATAGTTTGAAAGATGGGTCCCCCTTTTGAGATGGGACACATGGCACCCTTTGGTTGGATGGGGATGCACCTCACCTTTTTCTCGACTCCCCACTTTGGCTTGACTTGGGCTTAAATATCGACTTTTCCCTGGGCGAAGTTCGGCCCATTTTGTAAATTTTACCCCTTTTGGAAGAACAAGGGAAAAAACCAACTTTCCCCCCGAAGGCCCGCTTTGACCTGGGACACATGGAGATGTGGGGCTTGTTTGAGCCTCTCTTTATGGATTCATCTTTGGGGAAGTTCCATTAGGACACATGGATCTCTTTGCTACCTCCTCCATACTTAGTCGATTTCAGACCTTTCCTGAACTGTTTTGAACCCGAGGACTTCAAATCTTTGATGTTTCTTCCCCTTTCTTGCTCGGTTCCTCTCGTGACACTTTGCCCTTCTTTTCGAGCCCACTTGTAACTCCTGTTTATCATCCTAGAATGTGAGATCACGGGTCCGAGTTGTTTCCTTCATAATTTCCTTATGTGCAGGAGTTTTCTTGACCAAAATTTCTCGGGGGTGAATTTGGGATAACAATTTGGCGACTCATGGGGACATCTGCTTGCTAGATGAAGAGACCAGTGGCCTTGGAGCATCCATTGGGCATGGAGTCTGCTTGATAAACATGAAACTAATCTAAACTTTTGAAGATCTGATCCTGAGCCACTGCGAGCCTGACTGTATGCCTTTTCTATGTTTTGTCTAACCCTAAGTCTACACTCTCAATTTTCATAAGGAAATCTTGGAAATGGAATTTCTGAGAGTAGAAAATTGTTTTAACTTTGGGGCTTTCATCTGTCCCTAAAATGGACTATTTTGAAACAAATTTAGTTGCTTTGCATTTTTTTCTTTGAAGATGGAAACTATTATGGGTAACTATGAGTTTCCCTACTATGAATACTGAAGAGCTTGGATTTATGCACCTTTGGAGCAATGCGAACAAAACTTATATACAGAGACCAAATCATACATGCCTCAAATGAGACATGCATAGTGTGCATAAGGATTTATTCTATTGAAAACAAAGTCTGCTCCTACTCCTATACTAACCAGAGAGAAAGAATTCTAAACAAATCCTGCTACAGGTAGGGAGAAGTAGCTTCCCTTTCTCAAGAGGGGAAGCCATGCAAATGATTTGACACTAAATATAGCTACTTGTATGAGTGAAAAACTGACAATAAGCTGGTCCTCCACCCAAATCATCAAGGTATCAACATTAATGGAAAATACCTCCTCAAGCTGACTTGCATTCAACTCCTGGAGGTATTGATGATGGCCCTTGGTGCTTTGGTATTCATCCTCATGCCTTAAAGTAGGCATGCATGTTTGGCTTCTCCCTTGGATCTAATGAATCCAAGTACGTGATTGGGCACGGTCTAATCCTTTGGATGTGCCCATTTATCTGAAATTCAACTCCAAAAATGGAGTCTTGTTGTGGACCTTCTTGGGTGGATGGTGTGGGAGAGATGGAGTCTTCGCTATTTCCTTCCTCCTCTTGAGAAGAAAATGGAAGATTAAGATCTTCCAACCTTGGTTCCTAAGTGCCGTTGTGAGATGCAGGTTCTTGTCATTGGATGTCCTGCGTGGCAACAGACTCATGTTCTTAGAAGGCAGATGATGGAGGAGAAAATGATGTGATCTCCTCGGGCTCCTCTCCATTGAGACAATCCTCCAAGTTAGACTAGATAATATGCCTCCTTGTTGTCCTGCTGTGTGTGTTTGACCTCCTCCATGGTGTCCTTAGAATCTACAATTTTCTCACCATGGTTCCCCTCATCTTCAAACATGAAGTTTGAAAGCTCAAACTCTTCTTCAACATTAGATTTTGAAGGAGATGAAGTGGAAGGAAGAACTAAAGGTTCTTCTGTGGCTTGCTTCTCGCACTTGTTGCCTATGAAACGTATGGTTCTCCTCCGAACCATGCCCTCTAGAGCTAATTGATTTTCATCTAGAACATCCACCTGTATGATTTCCTCTTCCCAATCGGAGTTGTATGAGTCACACCATTCTTCAACTATCCTGCATGCAGTCATCGAACATGGTGATGTTGGCTGGGGAAGGCACGTTAGTGGGGGGTTGTTCATTTATGGTACAACTAGGCAGAGGGGACTCAGAAGAAAATGGAAGGATGGAAATAGAAGGGATGGAATGTACGCTAGATTTTTGAGCCTCCATTCCTTCCACCCACTCTGTAATCTGGGGAAACATCTCAGTGATGAGGTGTAGCTTGTGTTGGGTGCTAAACCAGCTTGGTACAGGGATGACCCATGGACAAGGGGCCTTGTAGCCAACTTCAGTTGCCATTATGGAGCACTTGACTCTAAGCTGCATCATTTCCATCTCAATATTTTGCATCTACCTCTCAAAAGTAGCTTTGGCCAAGGAGTTTCCACCATCATCTGCATAAACCTATTCTTCATAAATATTTTGGTTAGAAAAAAGGGGGTTGTATGCATTTTTGGGATAATGGGGCTTATAAAAATGATTTGGAAAAGGATTTTGAAACTGTGGGGATGGAGGGAAATAGTTTTATTGCTGCAAATGAGAATTCCATAGTGGGAAAGAAGTCATGATTAAATAACTTCATGGGATTGAAGATGATGAAAGAGATGGAAGAAATAATGGGTGGAAATGGATGGGAAGAAGGTTTGCAACTTAGAGGATGGGTTGTTGACCAGATGGATTCGCCAGATGTGCTTGAAAGTGCCTCCAAAGGTTGAAATATTCACCAAGAGCACATCGAACCGATGAAGTGAAGTGGTAAGGTGCTTCATACCTGTCCCCACCGGTTGTGCCAAAACCGTTAGTGCAAAATCACAACACCCCAAAATGAGGTATGGATCTACTTTTCTAAGGGGGTTATCGGTGTGATTTTCATAACATTGGATCTTTCCCTAAGCTATGGGACTTACAAATGGGAATGATCCTCCAGAGAAGGCTAGTTCCTCTTCCTAAACTACTTGCCATGAGCTTCCTCAGTGTAGGAAAAAGAAATCTAACCTAATCTAACCATTCCAAGGAACTAAGGAGAGAGAAGAGGAAAAAAAATAGAGCCTACACTAAAGCAGTGATACACCAACAAAGGAAGCGAGATATTCTATTGAGGGAGAAAGAAATAGAAAAATGGAGATGAGGGAGGTTAGGCAGAAGTGACATGGCCTAGATCTGTAAATCATCCATTAAAATCGATGAAACACAACATCCTGCACCTGCAAATGTGAAATACATGCGCAAAAAACCAAGACTAAAAGAGAGAGGCACAGAGAAACAACAAAATGATGTAAAGGGTTGAAGAAAACCAAAAAAACACATTTTTTTATTGCTCTAGAATGTGCAAAGACCATTACATTTATGGAATAGAGGCACAAATACATTTTCTAGGCATAGGAGAAGGTTCGCTGCTCAAATATGGTGTCAAGAAACAAATTTGACAGAGTTTTTCTATGCCTAGAATGTCTCTCCTTCTCAAATGAGAAGTGTTACAATATATAGAAAGAATAAGAGAGAGGGAAGAGGGAAAATTCGAATCCTATTTCAACCACCCCAGGATATGCATTGAATCCTACTTTAAAGATTCAAATTCCATCAATCAATGCCCCCTTTCAAATCCACCCCAAATCTGTCGATTTTGGCTCCCTCTGTTTGTCTGGTGTGTTGAAGAAGAATGGCGGATCAATCGAATTAGATCTAGTAGCTGAAGAAAATTGGATTATGTATTAAAGGCCTGAAGATGTTTCTACATGGTTCACCTACTAGGGCCTGAGAAAAATGATATTTTAATCCTTCCATGGCATAGAAGACATCGAGATGCTTCTAATGGTGTCAAATTTGTAATATTTCGAGCCCTGAGTTGAAAGATATGCCCCTTCAAATTTTGTATTGAGTTCGTATGAATGGGCGGGAAAAAAGTTTGAAATATGGGTCCCCCTTTTGAGATGGGACACATGGCACCCTTTGGTTGGATGGGGGATGCACTTCACCTTTGTCTCGACTCGCTTTGGCTTGACTCGGGCTCAAATGCTGAATTTTTCCCTTGGGCAAAGTTGCAGCCCATTTTGCAACTTTTACCGCTTTTGGAATAACAAGGGGCAAAAAACCAACTTTCCCCTAGATGGCCCGCTTTGACCTGGGACACGTGGAGATGTGGGGCTTGTTTGAGCCTCCTTTATGGATTCATCTTTGGGGAAGTGCCACTAAGACACGTGGCTCTCTTTCTTTGTCTCCTCCATACTTAGTCGATTTCAAACATTTCCTGAACTGTTTTGAACCCGAGGACTTTAGATCTTTTCGTTTCTTCCCTTTCTTGCTCGGTTCCTTTGCGACACTACCCCTTATTTTTCGAGCCCACCTGTAACCTGTTTGTCATCCTAGAATGTGAGCTTACAGTGTCTGAGTCATTTCCTTCATAATTTCCTTATGTGTAGGAGTTGTCTTGACCAAATTTCCGGGGGGTGAATTTGGGATAAAAGGAATTTAAGGAATGGATGTTCCTGTATATTGTTACTATCAAGAAAAACAAGGAATTCATAAGATGGGGAGAGCATATCAACAACTCCATCTGCTTTTAGTTAAGTAATGTTTTTTCATCAAAGATTTCTACATGACCTCTTTTTTGGTCTATGGTGTAGCCGCTATGGGATATTTCACTGGGTTGAACACTAAGGGTATTAGAAGTGCTTCACAAATCTATGATTTTTATCCTCAGCTTACACTAGATGAGGGAAGCAGACACTTCGTAGAATTAATGATGCCTTCTTTTCTGTCATTCTTTATCGTTTTGATAAATATTTATACAATCGAAAGATTTCTAATGAATCCTTCAAAGAAATACGAGAGTGGGGAGATATTTACCTATAGTTTCCTACATTTACATACATTCAAATTCTTGGTTTTGTAGGTGCTCCTAGTAAGTTGCCAAGATGCCCCACTGAAAAGTGGGTTTTGCTAGAGTTGGTTTTGTTAATTCTTTGGACTATCATAAGATTCAAAATAAACGACACAAGAAAGGAGTCCAATTTCCCATTTCAATTAGAAGACACACTTGTGAAAATATTTATAATGCAAAGAATGTAGATGCGGAGATGTCAAAAGTAACCTTGTAGACCTTTCATCCTTGAACCAGTTTCGACTACTGGGGAAAATTTAGTGAAATAGGTCTGTCTAGTTCTCATGTGCCCCAATTGGAAGATATTTGGATTCATTATCGGGATGAATTCATCATCTGAAAAAGAGATTATGAGAGGCTAACTCTGGATGAGGTTTGATAGTTTGGTATCACAGAGATTCCAAAGGAAATGGAAGATGAGGAGGAAGTTTTGGATGCAACATACAAAAATAATAATGTTGCCAATCAACCATTGCCATGGATTGATTGATATGTAGAAGAGTGTTGCAATACTAAGGAGAGGGCGGGGCCCATTCTGCAAAGAACTTATAATTGGTTGGTTACCTTGGGAAATTTACCCAAAGGGTTAGATAAACCTACAAGTATAGAATCCCAAACAACCATGAATCTTCCAACACCTAAAAAAGGGAAAAGGTCCATCCAAAGGGCCCATATAGTTCCTAAGAATATTTAATTTGTTATTGGAACCTCCTCTCTCCAAGGCTCCTACTTCCAAGGTTGTGTTTCCAAAGTGATACCAAGTGTTAGAAATAGTTGAAGTTATTGATTCTCAAAGTGTTTAACAAGATCTATCATCTCCTCTTCCTCTTCCATTGTCACTTTCTCCATCATTTCCTTCCACTTCTACAATCATTTATTCTTTCCCATCTCCTTCTATGGCCCGGTGTTCTCATCTCTTCCAGGTTCTCTCGGTAGGAGAGACAATTGGGTAGCCTATTTCTACTTCACTCTCCCTAACACTTTCATTTCCTTCCGTTCCAACATCCAACATCCAACATCAATGTATCCACTCCTATGGGTGTTCTCACATCCACACATCCATTATTTCCACATCCATTTCATTTCCTAGTAATGTCACAAGTGTTGTTGTGTTATCAAGTGCCCTAGGTACTGAATAATATTTTCCACTCCCATTAGCATCTACTATCCCGAGAATGGTTGTTTCACCATAATCCAAATCAGAAAAAGAAGGTGCCGCATTTAGTATATGTTATAGATTTGAGTGTGTTGGAACCCACTTTGAGGAGATAGGCTAAGCATTCATTTATTGTATCCATATTATCAGTGAATCAATTTGGAGAGAGTTTCGTAGAAGTTTCTATTCCCGTTGAGGGAAAAACCAAGGAAACCATTACAACAGTTGACTACCGAATTTCTAGATTTTCACTAGGAAGAGCAACACACAAAGGAGCTAAATAGGATGTGCAAACTGCTCTTGGAAATTTGTTAGAAAAGTATGATAAGGACAAGGATTTTAAGGATGAGCTAAAAGTAAAGGATGAGCAACTCATTGCATTTTTGAGGAAGGTAACATAACTTACTTCATCCACTAATATTTCAACTACCACTGCTTTGTTGATTTCTTCCACTCTGGATGATATTTCCTATCATGAGATTGAGAAGATAGGTCAGAAGGGAAGATCGGTAAATGGATGGATAGAGCACATACTTCAAGAAGCCAACCCTTTGATAAAAGGGGTTATTTAAATATATAATGATTTAATGGATAAAACCTTCTCTGAAGATAATAATAATTTGAACTTAAATTTGACTACATGGAGTGAGATAAGGAAGAGGATCCAAATTTTCTTCTGTGAGAGGAAGTGATTGATGAAATTTTTAAGTTGTTAGAGTTTCAAAAGGCTATGGAGTTTAGGTCCCAAGTATTATAGGACTTAATAAAGAAGTTGGATGACAAATGAGTATAAATAATGGATGCTTTGAATAATATTTCAGAAGAGTTTGATAACATTAATTGTAAGTTATTTAATGAGAACATTAATGCTCTTCCAGAGGATCAAATCAATTTAAATTTCAAGGATTTGGTAAAGAGTGATGATGAGGTGACTATAAATTTTAACAATGATTCCATTGACAAAGTTGGTTTCGTACAAAATTTCACCGATCGACTAAAGAATGTAGTAAGTAAACTCAAAAGAATTCTAGCCAAGGTAACAAGAGAGATCGAGACAAATGCAGACATAGTGAATCACTATGCATGTGGACATGAGGAAGGAGAAGTGCAATAAATTATCAAGCTTTTCCTTGATTATAAACATGGGATAGCTGTTTGGGAGGAGTCGAGAAAATTGAAGAAGGTGAAGGTGTTGTGGGGCCAAGCCAAAGCTAAGTAGCCATGGTTGGACAATTCCAAGCTCTAGATCAGTCTAATTTTTAGGTTTGACTGAGTCAAATACATGTAACAAACTTTCTATTTTTATGGGGGCATGTTCCTAGAAGTTAATGATATTCTATTTTCAATAATTTTTTAGTTGAAGGCCCAAAGTTGTAATGGCTCAACCTAAGGAACTTATAAATAGTTAAGTGCATGAAGTTTATAGATATATATAAATCATTTTGGAAGTTACTCTTCAAGCTTGGAAGAGTTCTTTGAGAAATCTTGTGAAGCCTTTCGATTACATTCAAGATAATATATTGTCGTGAAGAATATGATTTATTATGTTAACGGTTGATTAATGTATGCTTTGTGGATGTTCAATTCCTTAGTATAAGTGGTTAACGTACCTTTATTTGAGAATATCTTATTTATTTCTATGGGAATGTGATATGGTTATCTCAAATATTAGTTGTGAAAAGGTTATTTTCCTTATGTTATAAAGTTGATTTATCATTAGTTGTCATAAGTGAGTGAGATGTTTGACATGTGCATGTTTTATATTGTCATGGTTATTGATTGTGTTTTCAATTAGATTTGATCTATTTGAAGGAATATTTGGGGTCTTATAAAGGAATATATGCTATTTTTTCTATGGTTATTATATACCCCTGTCTAAATAGCACTAAGAAAATTAGATTGTGACAATTGTTTATCCTTTCTAAACTAACCCTTCCGGCATGAAGATCACGTAACTATCTAGTTATACTCATGGTGCATCACCGTATTGTCATTATTCAAGTACTTCTAACCCTGAACTATGTGAATTGAGTAGATTAGGATAATTTTCAAGAATTTTAGCCTTGTGCACCGATATTAAGTCGAGTGCCCCAAGTTCCAACAAGCGAGCCTTCTCTCGGAGGTTCATCCCAAGGCGACAAGGTTCCACACCTTGGGGATGTTCCAACGTTGCATGAGATATTTTAATAATTCAATGGGTGCATGATCCGCATGACAACACTATGTATGAAGCTTCTGTGTGTTACAAAAATTAACATAATAGATATTTATGGCTGGATATTGATTGTTGACACATATATTAATGATTTTTTCCTAGTAAAGTTAATATTGATTATGGTATGAGTTAATCTTGTTTATAAATAAGATATAGATCTAGTTTATGCACCATAATATATTTAATTATTTGTTATGGATATGGAATATTTATATGATCATGCTAAATTTTTGAGCAAGATGCCATAAATAGGGACACAGTACCCTTGTGCGCTCGAGTGAGCGCTTAGTTTAGGATGAGTGATGTGCTTAGACGCCTTGGGATGTTGGTGACAAAATCTAGACTAAATTTTGGTTCCATTACTGTACTTCTTTTTAGTTATTTTCCAAGATGTTGCATGATGAAGACATACCGATGTACTTTGGCCGTATTGAGAAGTGGTTAGAAAATTCGAGAGGAAGATTATGCTCACATATTTAACATTGGACCTTAATTTAATGCACACGCGTGGGTTGAACATAATCTACATCATAATATGCATGAGACATTCTTCACCATTTTTCCTATAGATCTGTATGAGTGGCTAGTTTCGAAGATAAATTGGAGGTTTCACACACTTATTTGGACACATGAATAATTTCAGGCTTTGTATGATTCAAATCTAACTTGGATGCGTGCCGTAGATCATTTGTGGATTCATGTTCTGAATAGCGACATTTTGGAGTACATGGTTTCTACTTATTCCTGTCTAGACATTACTGAGTTTCAGTTCCTATGTGAACCTAGAGGATCTTATGTATGCGGTATCCCTTTCGGTAAATATCTTGATTGTGAACCTAGATTTGGAAGAGTGTCTTATGGCTAGCTAAACCCCACCATGCACGGGGGCAGGAGCAGGTGTGGTGAAAGATGGTGGATCTAGTTGTCAGAGAGATATATAAAAGAAAGGTGAATTAATTTTAATGAAGCACACAAGAGGGATTTGGAGAAACAACGGGAAATTGTGGATAGAATGGTGTTGCAGAGAGAGATGGATCATGAAGGATTTGGAACACACATAGATGACATGGATCCAGAGAATTTGGAACTCCCCAATTTGGGAAAGCATGGTAGAGAATCCTCTCTAGTTTCACATGAAAGTGCATCTAAAGAAAGATTGAGAACCGTGGGGGTGCATTTGATCCTAATTGTCGACCTATCCCTTGTGCTTGGTTTTCCAAATTCTACGAAAACTATTAATAAGAAAGCTAGTGTGGGTAGTAGAGTAGTGACATATAGAGTTAGTTTATAGTCAAGTTTAGGAATTAATCAAGTAACTTATTCATCTATGATGAAACAATTATTGTTTGTGTTATTTGGAGCTCTAGTTGGGGGTATGTTTTTAGGTACGTCATCAACACAAAACATGGGTGCGGAGAATGGTTGTATCATGTCTAGAAGCATCAACACTTCATAGAATATAGGAGTTCAGTTTAGCACAACTTTTGGAATACACGGAAATACATCCTTTGGTCCATTTCCCACTATAGGGGGAGGATCAGGTGGCTCGGGATCTAGTAGATCCGGAGGTTACGGGGGTAGAGGAACCATAAGAGGTAATACCGGTTCTGGATCTGGTGGGCATGGACCACACTAGCCCCAATAAATATTTATGGATACATCTCTTCATTTCCCATATTACAGAGGCATAAAATATGTAGGCGGGAATGCACATATGTGTGAGATACTATGGCACATGAAGGGAAATACATCTCCAGAGGACAAGGAAAGTCGGTTTGAAAATAATTTGTAAGGCGCACACATAGTTGGTATAGGAAATATGATTCAAACAAGATTTTTGTGGACTATACCACTCTACATGATGCCTTCTTAGCATAGTTCCATATACCTGAGTTTGAGTAGAAGAACATCACCACGCTGAAGGATATTAATCGGGGCATGGCTAAGAGTGTTTGGGAGTATGATGCACGGTTAAAAACCCTTTTATCAAAGTTATCTTATGACATACATCCAAGTCAAAATTCTCAATGGTCCATTAGATGAATGATCATGCCCTTCAGAAGGGTGCTCTCACACAAGACTTACACAGACCCGTGTGAGGACCTTGAGGCAACTCTACACGTTAAGGCAGTTGGGAGAGTAGACACAAGAGTGAGCCCATTCTTGGAAGCTTAGATTGCAACGATGGTGAAACAGTTAGATAAATTTTTAGCTAAATCAACACATGAGACACATAGTGAAATTTGGTGTCAGAACGAACCGTTAAACCAAAACCTTGAGGTGTTAGTGAAATCCACACATGGGGATCATAACATACCACCATGATTTAGTAGATCTCAAATCGTCTGGGTTTATGCCCACACTCCCATACGTACGAGCCCTGTTTCACTGACGTTTAGGTGCCCCACGGGCCCCAGCTACATGGCGTAACCAACCAAGTGGGATTTGAACATGGGTGTTTGCTCTGATACCAAATGTAATGAACCATTACACTGAAACCTTGAGACGTTAGTGAAATCCTCACATGAGGATCATAACAGGTACATAGATTATGAAGTAGAAGGAAATACTAAGGATAGTTGTCCTCGTAAATTGGTGCGTGTCATATTGCTAGACTTTGAGATTTGTCACTTAGATCATGATTCAAGTAGGTGACCATTGTTATAACACATGATAAGAAAGAACATGTCTTGTTACTACAAGATTTACAGGTTTACCACTCATGATAAAAATAATTGCAGGTTGATTGATCAGATTTATGATGCCATTGATACTGGTGTGCAAAAACTAGTGTTGCAAATAATTCTAAGGAACAAGGTGAGCATCATGAGCATAATCAAAATGAAGAGAGCTCTGATGGAGGATAAGGTAGAGGTTGAGGATTTAGAGGCCGAGTTCGTGGTGATGGAACATGTTATACATGCAGATCCCCTGATCATTACAGGAACGAATTCCCTCGAACATTATTTGTTCTTTTTGCAAAAAGGACCACAACTATGAAGAATGACAAGACTTGTATGGATGCATAATTTAGAAGCACAAGAAGGACAAGGGCACAAGAATGGTTAGAGTATAACCTGCTATGGAAGATTAGTGTATACCAAAGTTAACACCTGATCCAGAGTTGGTGCCTGTGAAGATTAATACACGCACCGAGGCTACGTGCACTAGGGAAGTTCAAGAAAAAGTTTATTATTATAAAGGAGGAATTATTGCATGCAAAGTATATATACCCTAAAAATAAGAAGGAAGATATAAAGAAACAATGGAGGTTATTAGGAATTTGCAAGGTGAGATATAATGTTTAAAAGAACAGTCACAAAAGTTATTATAGAAGAAAGCAACCGAGCTTCCTCAAAAAAATGTTGATGATTTAAAGAAGGTTTACAAGATGTTGTAACAAGAGAACATCCTTCCTTTGCTAGGGGATTGGTTAAGGGGAAAGACACCACATGTTGGAGTTGAGTGCAAATGACAGATTTCACATGCTAACCTACCTCCTCATAGTTTGGATTATGACAAGGAGATCACTTTGAATGCTGTTGTTGATGGATGGATTTTGAGTAACATTTTGATTGATATAGGTGCAAAAGTGAATGTACTCACTTTGGACACATGGATTCAAATGGGGAGACCACCATTATAACCTTCTTTGAATGTGTTGTTTATGGCAAATAGGACTAAGGCCATGCCCATTGGAGTTTTAAAAGATGTTACGATTACTATACAAGGGGCCAAGTTTATTGGAGACTTTGAGGTCTTGACACTTGTAGAGGCAGATAGTTTTCCAACACTACTTGGGTTCCCTTGGTTTTATGCAAACCACCATAATATACACTTCAAGAAAGGATATATAAGTTTTGATAATAAAGAAGAGCATGTCATCATTCCTTTAACAGACGAGAAATATACACCTTATGTAGAACCCCTAAGTGAAGAGGATTTGAAAAAAATTATGTGCACACCATTAGAGATCTAGAAGTCCTTGAGCCATCAAAGGAAGGAGTTCTCCAATGGGATAATGCATAATCTATGAGTGATACTACAAGTGTTGCATGTGATAACTAGGAACATGAAACTTATGAAATGGTTGGTAATGAAGTAAGGAGTGCAGTTACATGCGTAAGCAAGCCACGTTGTGTTAGGCGGTTGGGTAGTAACTAGATACCAAGGTACATTGGTGAGGGAAATCTTGAAGTATTCCTGTGCTCTATGGAAGTTCAGTGGATAGATCAAGTGGAAAGAAGGAATATGCTAGTTTATACTCTCGCATGGGATAGAAAGACACTTGGTGGATGGTTCATAGGGATAATCTCTTAGAGTGGCAAGAAGTGAGAATCACCTTCTCTACTAGATTTCTCTAGAGTAATGTACCTACTCAGATCTATGAATTCCATGGTAAAGACCCTATTCAACACCATGTTCAATCAGTGTGAGAGACTCTAGATAGGGGTTGGGAAGATTTACCACTTTTGTTATGGGTGCATCGTTAAAATACACCTTGTGAGGCTACGCGCATGCATGTTATGTCTATGCCGAGTTGAATAGAGAAATAGGGAACTAGCGGGAATTGACTATAGGTATGATTAAGAACTTTGACTATTTTTCCACTAAACCTCCAGTGAATGAGGTGTTATAGGTTATGAAGTGCTTGACTATGGGAGATAGTGCAAAGGCTGAGGAACTTATTCAGGAGTTACTAGGTGAGTCAGATCTGGAGGCACACTTTGAAGAAGAAGAGATAGATGCAAAACAACTTGGGTGCACTGCCTAGAAAAAGAAAAGGGTAAGATGGTCTATGTAATTGATGATGAAGAAGTGGAGAATATGGATGTTGAGCATACAAAGGGTATGCACGAGGTCTTAGACAAAGTGCATATGAGAAGGTACACGCCTACCATGAGCCTATGAAAATGAAGAAGGTCAACATTGGGACAAATGCTGAACCTAAGGAGGCCATCATTGGTGATTATTGGTCTGACTCGAGGTTGCTAAAATAATTGAGTTGTTGCGTGACTTCTAGGACTTGTTCCCTAGGGGTTATCATGAATTAAAAGGGGTGCATGAATCTTTGGGTGAGATGAGAATTAAGCTAAAGGAAGGTGCACACCCGGTTAGGAAGAGACCTTACATGATGAATCCTAACTTACGTGTCAAGATGAAGGAAGAAATTGAAAAGATGTTGAATTCTGGAATCATTGAGCCCATCAAGGAGTCAAAATGGGTTAGCCCTATGGTCATCAATATCAAGAAAGATGGTAGAATAAGAATTTGTGTGGATTATAGGGATTTGAATGCTACATGTGTAATAGATCCCTTTCCCACACCATTTACATAGGAGATTCTGGAAGGCATTGCAGGGCGCATGATTTACTCCTTCACTCATGGATTATCTCGGTATCATTAGGTACATATTACTAGATATGATCAAGAGAAGACAAATTTCACCATAGAATGGGGAAGTTTTGTGTACACCGTTATGCCCTTTGGATTAAAGAATGCACCTGTAATATTTTTGTGCATTGTTGTGCAGAATTTCAGGACTTTATTCATAAGTTTCTATAGGTTTACTTGGATGATTGGACAATGTATGGGCTAGTGAAAGATCACTGTGATAATTTAAGACTTATGTTTGAGAGATGTTGATAGTTGAGCATCTCCTTAAATATTAAGAAGTGTGTTTTTGCTACACCTTTTGGGACTTTCTTTGGGACACATTATTTGTAAAGAAGGCTTGTTAGTGGATCCTACTAAGGTTGTTGTCATTTTGGGCTTGGAAGAACCTACTAACAAGAGAAAGGTACCTGATTCTTGGGGCACACAAGATATTACAAGAATTTTATCAAAGGTTATGCTAAGATTTGCTACAAATTTAGAAGAATTATTAAATAGTAAAGGAAATTTCCAATGGGGTGAAGCACAACAACATGCGTTTGAGACATTAAACAAAAGCCTTGCTACAACACCTATTATGCGCTTTCCTTCATGGACCAAGAATTTTCATGTGCATGTGGGCGCATCTGACATAGCCATTGACACAATATTAGCCTAGACTAGAGAAGGTATTGTTTATCATCTTATTCTTTTTTCAAGTAGGAATTTGACCCCAACATAATAGAAATATATAACTACAGAGCACAAGGCATTATCCATGATCTACGCGCTACATAAGTTTTGATAATACTTGCTGGAAACACCTTTTATTTTCTATACAGATCACATGACATTGAAGTACTTGGTGAGAAAGGATTTTTTGGGGTGCATATCTTTGTTGGATTATGTTATTTTAGGAATTTGACTTCATGACGGTGGTTAAGCCACGAAAGATAAATTCTAGACTAGATCATCTATCAAGGATTAATATAGGAGAGGATGCACAAAACATTGATGATATAATGTCGATGTACAACTTTTCAGATTGAACTGTGCACCCTTTGACTTGGAAGATATTGTTGTGTTGTTATGAATAGGTGTGGCACATGAGAGAATGAAGAATATGGAGAAGAAGTAACACCACGCCTTACATCTTAATTAGTGGATAATTATACAAACTAGGCCGGGATGAAGTTTTGAACCGACATTTACTTCAGCATGAGCGTGAAGTTATTATGGAAGAGGCTCATGAAAATATTGCAGGTGGACATTATGCAGGAGATGCTACCACGTGTAAGATCTTATTAGCAGGTCTATGGTGGGAAACATTATACAAGGATTGTAAAGAATATTGTAAGGCATGTGACCATTGTTAGCACCTTAGGAAGCCTGTGCATAGAGATGAAATGACTTTAAGGACTATTGCTAGTGTAAAACCTTTTAAAAAGTGGGTAATTGATTTTGTGGGTCCTATTTCACCACCTGTGGGAAGGACTAGATCACACTACATTATAACTTATATAGATTATCTTACGAGGTGGGCGAGAAGCGGTGGGTTACAAAATATTTCACAACATCTACAACAATAATGTTTATGTGGGAAAACATCATTAGTAGGTACGGATGTCTGTTGAGCTTGACAAGTGATAGGGGTACTCATTTTCTTAATGAGACCATCAAGATACTATTGGTAGAATTTATGGTTGCACACCATTAAACAACACTCTATCACCCTCGGGATAATGGAACCACTGAGGCTTTCAACCAGATATTGAGCCACACACTGACTAGATTTTTGATGTTGGAAGGAAGGAATGGGATGATAAAGTCTCTGTTATACTTTGGGTATATATGACAACTTATAAAATATTGAATAAAGCCACACCCTTTCAATTGGTATTTAGAGTAAAGGCTATTCTACCAATGGAATTCATGTTACCTTCTTTGCATATTGGGAACGTAGGAGGTTTGGATGATGAGAAAGCCATTAAATAGTGCATTGACAAACTTATGCGGTTGAATGAAACGCACATAATTTCTAGATGGAGTCAAAAGATAGAAAAGGCCAGGCAGAAGGCATGGCATGATAGCCATATTAAGGATAAAAAGCTTTAAGTTGGATTGTTCTTCTTTATGACTCCAAGTTCTTGTGCCACCATGGAAGACTTAAAGTGTATTAGTTAGGGCCGTATGTTGTGAATTACATTCTTGATTAAGGCACTTTCCAGATTAGAGCGTTGTTGGATGGGACATAGTTACTTGATTACTTCAACGGGAGTAGGATGAATCCCTACTATAAATAAGACTTTTGGTGTTTTTAATAAGGTAGTATTTCCATTTTAGATTATATTTCCTTAATGTATTTCCTTTATATGTGTTTCCTTTCATCATTGCCATGCTTTGTCAATTTAGTTCATTGTTTTGTGTAATAAGCGCAGCTTGTGTGTGCGAGGAAGTTGACATCTTGTCTATTAGATTCATGCGCAGAGAACCACACATAATTTTAGTGTGGGGTGGATTATATATAGGGTACATAGACCAAGTTTAATTTTTCTCTCGAATATAGGTATGTATAGAGAGATATTGTGCGGTGTTCGTGAAGTAAAGGTGTGTAGAGAGAAATATTGCTCATGATTGAAGACCACATATGGATGAATGGATGTACAGTGTAACGTGAGGTAGGTCTAAGTAGTGGAAAATAATTAGTGAAAGGTACAATGGTGAAGTAATTCGGCACATGAAGGTGTGCAAAAGGAGGTATGTGGCCAAGAATTAGTAAGCACTCTAGAAGGTTATGACCGAGGTGCATAAAAATTAACATAGAAAATTGAAAAAACACCAAGTTAATGCTGAGTACAATGGTAGGTGGAGAGAAATAAATGCATATTTAAAAAAAAAAGTGATATAAGGTGGTGTTGGGAAATAATTTTTACCTTTATGATTGAGAGAATTTGAGTGAGTTGCGTGTTAGTGTGAAGAGCTATTTGTGAACCTGAACCAAGCAGATTTTTGCATGAGATTGGTCGATGCTCTAGTAGTGAAGGTTTTTGAGTGAAACAAAGATGTACATGGAGAATAATCAATAGTTGGGGTTCAAGTTTGAGCTAGGGCACACAATTTTAAGTTTCAGATCTCAAATCTATTGAAAGAACACACCTTTATTGTTCCTATGGCACCTAAGAGAGCAACTGGAGCAACCACAAGGGGAAAGAAGCAAAAGGAAGTAGAGGTCGAAGTAGAGGATGCCCTTAAAGCCATTTCTCTTAGATGTAATATCAAGAAGGGGTTTTTATGGGTCGCGATTGGGATTCACATATTTGCCGGTGTAAAGTAAGTGATTACAACAATAAAACCAAATATAATAAAGATGAACTAGATAAATTGCTAGTGGTAAAGACAACCCTAAGAATAGAGAATGATATGGCTATGTGTGACAATACGGGTAATAAGTTGTTGAAAAATGTGGGAGTTTTACAATTGTATGAACTCCCCTATTTTGAAAAACTAGAGAAATTGTATAAGTGGTTATGGACAAAGTCCATGAGGATTTTTTCTACTTTGTTGGGTGACGGATGATGATTACCGCACCCGTAATCAGGATACTAACAGGATTGAGGAGTTTAGGCACAAAGATTAATAATGACCTGATAGATAAAGAGGGTATAATAGTGACAAGGAAAGTGCTAGGTTACACAAAGGGAGGGTGTGTAATGGACATTGATAAACTACATATGTATCTAGTTGTTCATGCAAAAATGCACCTCCTCACAAAGATGAATAACCAGGAGTGATGGTCATAGGTAAATACAATGTGGTTGCACATAACAAAGAAGATGACATAAGGGGTGGTGTATAATTTGTCTAATTTCATTGCTGAAACAATTATTGAGGAGGTGCACCAAGGTGAGAAAATAAGTTTTGGCGCGATCCTTTTGTCCCTTGTTTTTACAGAAATTGGAGTGCCTGATGGGCCAAAGTATAAAATATGGCAATACCCTGAAGAGAAGCAATCTCTTGAAGAGATATTTTCCTAGTATACATGTGATGGGGCCATGAGTGGACCATTTAAACAAAGAATATAATTGTGGTATGAGAAACTCCATGCCGTGTTTGAGGAGGAATGGAGAATACCTAAGGATCTTACTTCGTATTAGATAAACAAGTACAATTTATGGTGTATCAAAGCACTTTTGTATAGGCACTTTGGGATGAAGGATGGGAAGTGGAGACCTTGGTGTAAGCTCCCTCATGCCTTCACCATGCACTACTTATAGGAATTTGTACATAGGTTTTCAGATCCGTGCCGGTTGTTTTTCAATGTAGATAAGGTAGACTATGACTACCACACACTAAGGAAGACTTACATTTATCCAAGTAAGTCTGCATATATTGAAAAATTAATTTAATATGACATTAACATTAAAGATATGAGTTTGGCCATTGGGAAGTCTGGGGCAGCCCTTGTATATATTCACCTCAAGCCAAGGTTGGAAAATGGGAAGTATGTTGAAAATGAATTCAAGCTCCTGGACCACCCAAGGGGAAGCATATTGTGGGAACATTACAAGATGAAGTAGACACTTTGCCCCTTGAAGAAGAAGAAGGAGAAGAGGAGGAGATTAAGGAAGACAATGGTGGTTTGGAGCACATGGGAAAAAAAAACCAATTAAAGGTGAGAAAAGAGAGCGTAAGGTGAACCCTCCATTGCAGGAACATGATGAGGAAGTGTTAGAGACATGCATTATGGAGATAGACATAGAACAGGGTGCCGAGAAGCACCAATTTAAAAGAGTTTTGAGAAGAACAAGGAATCAAGGCAGGACCATAAAAAACCCTTAAGAGGTCCCCTATGACTTTCCCTATAAAGGAAGAACCATAAAAGAAGAAAAGGTACAAGTACATCCCTAGGAAGGATGATGAAGACGAGAAATCTAGGGATAACGCCCTGAACACCCCAAAGTGGAGACTGAGGATACAAAGTAGCCTTAGGAAAAAGAGGTGAATAATGATGAAGAAGAGTTAAAGGAAATAGAGGCAGAAATAGATAAGGGTGAGCTGTCAGGTGTGCCTCATACTACACAGACAGGTGAAGAGCCAGTGCTAGATTCAGGTGTGTATGTCCATAAGGTTAAGCGCTCGGGAAAGGGAAATGAAGAAGAAATATATGAGACACTAGCATTTGGGTATATTAATGACCTGACCAAGATTATACACATGAGGTTCCAAAGCAATTTGGAGCCCAAGGACCTTTATGGCTGGGAGCTGATGGATGAAGACTGACAACTACAAAAACAAGAAAGCAATTATCTTGGAGCATGCAGACTCATATGGATGAGCCTAACTTCGATGTATGTGAAGAGTTGTGTGTATCACATAGATTGAAGAAGGCACCACATTCACACCATGTCATGGTTAATCCTACCCAGATGTCAGATGAACAAGTGATAAATTCCTTGACTAAGGTATTTGTATAAGTTGCGTGCCTAAATATAGATAAAGCGATAACTATTAAGGAATTTCTAGATGATAAGAAGGACAAGGATGCTGAGATCAAGTGCCTGATAGAAGAAAAAGAGACAACTGAGGTGATGGGGTGTTTGATACTCAGTATGGCCGAGAAAATTGGTGATGAGATATTGAAAAAGAGGCTAGATTTGGAGGATAAAGTTGCAAAGGAGTTTCCATCTTCTTTGCACTATTTACGCACATTGGTTCACATGATCTTGGATGAGGGACCCATACACATGAAAAACCCAAGGATCTTTATAGAATAGATGCAAAAGACTAAGGAAACAATAACACACAACATTACAAGTTATGAGGCCTTACTGCAAACTTTGAAGGATGAGTTAAAGAAGGAAGATTTGGCATTGAATATGTGTATAGCTCTGGATGTGATAATCAAGACAAGAACCATGGAAAAAGAGGATGAGGTTTAGAAATCAGTAAAGAATGAGACAACTGGGCATGTGGAAAGGCTTACTTTGATACAGAGAAGTGCGATGTGATTGCAACATCCCAAGATCCACATAAGGAGAAAATAAAGGACATCGGGACATTGATAGTGTAACGAATGGATGTCATGGATGGGATGGTCTCAAGCATGGCAAATGTTCTCAGGGTACTACAAAATGAAGGTGAGAACATGACACTTGATGAAATGGAAGCAGTTCTTGTAGACATTCTGGATAGGACAAATAAAGTGCTAAGTGATTGGAATGACTTAGAGGTAGAGATTAAGAATGAATATCCAAAATTGATTCTCCCTGTGGAAGAGTAAGAGCACCAAGTATTCTCTCATTCTTTTTGTGCAGATATTCTTTTATTCTTTATTATTTTTCATGGAGAGATAAGTTATGATTACCCATTGCTAGGGACGGAAATGAAATTAGTGTGGGGTAATGTTGGGCTAATGAAATACAACCTAAGTATGAAAGGCACAAAAGGATTGGGCATGCGGGCATAGAGCACATAAGTGCATTTAAACATACCTTGAAACAGGGCACGCCTAGGAAAGCATGAAATCAAGACTTAGCCATTTTGTAGTATGAGGCTAATTTTAGACATGGAGTGAAGAGCATGTTTTGTAGAAGACTTGAAGAACATGCAAAGGAAATTTGGACAAGTAGAAGATCAAGCGCTATGCATAGTTTTGAGGCTATTAATAGGATTAGACTGTAGTTGTATTATTAGATAATCTATTATTAGCAAGCTTGCATGCTCTTGTATTTATCATGTAAGGGCACATGGCTATTATTAACATGTAGCCTATTTTTGAAAGGTGCATGGGCGGTGAAGGGAAATTCCCCACCCCTATAAATATGTATTGATTTACATGGTTTAGGGAACCATGTTGTAGTAGTGTTATGTTGCGACTTTGTGAGTGCGCATGATTATGGTGATTATGTTATGTATGTATGAAGCTTTTGTGTGTTACAAAAATTAATATAATGGATTTTTGTGGTTGTATATTGATTTTTGACACATCTATTAATGATTCTTGCATGGTGAAGTTAATCTTGATTTTGGTACGAGTTAATCTTATTTATGATTGAGATCTAAATATGGTTTATGCACTGCAATATACTTAATTATCTGTTATGGATATGGATTATTTATATGATCATGCTAACTTCTTGAGCAAGCTTCCATAAAGAGAGACCTAGTACCCTTGTGCACTTTGGGTGAGTGCTCGGTTCTCAGCCGAGTGATGTGTCGGCACCTTAAATTTGTCACATTGGTGACAAAATCTAGACTACATAGGGACAACTAAGGCCAAGACCAAATAACGAAACTCTCTTTGTGTACTATCTCTAACCCATAATGATTACATGAATAATTATTCTCCATTCTCGGAAATACCCTAAGGTACCCACTCTAGAAATAGATGCATTCGTGACCCTTATCTCGCACAAAATAATTTTTTAATGTCAAGTATGAAAGATGAAAAATAAAAATTATGTGTATACAATGAACAACAGTTTACTAGTGTGTCATATCCTTCTCAAATTAGTTTGAGTAAAGGAAATGATTCAACCACAATCGCTGATTTTCATAATTCTTATTTAGAAGATGAGAATGTGTTAACCATATAAGAAGAGCCACCTAAAAATAAGAAAGAAAAAATAGATCCGGATAAAGATCGAGATATAGCCACATGTTGATGAAGGTAAAAGGTTTGAGTTATCATATTTTTTACTTGAGGATGAAAATAAGAATAAGGCTCCAAGTGTGGAACTTGAGTTGTTTGCAAAAGAAGAAGTGGAACATAGTATGAGGTCTCGAGCCCAAATATTCAATGAATTAAACATTAAAAATATTAATTAAATACATAACATTAGACCATGATATTGTAGACACCTATTTTTGGTATAGTGCCCCTCCGACATCTTATATTCACGCAATTTCTATCCCCGCTTCTCTTTATTTTAAATTAAATAAAATCTTATCTATTTGTTCATATTATTTGATTGATTATCAATGGGCTCTGTATGGACCCATTTGATAATTCAATTTTTGGAATCATCCCCCATCTCTCATAAATTATTTAATTCAAAATGCACCCATCCGACACCTTATTTTAAAAATGAAATCTTTATTTCACCACCCATTCAAATCATGTCCCCCACTTTGCCTAATAAGTCAAATTATGGGACCCACATGATCACATCACATCCCTAACTCAGGTTACTTTACTACACCCTGGGTATCATCTAACCTGCAAGTTAGTCTCATATCTAAGCTATAAATATGGGGTTTTCCCCATATTTCAAAAAAAAAAGAAAGAGAACACGGACTCGGACATTTTAAAAAGACCCTGAATAGAAGACTTAGAAAAGAAGGATATATTTTTAAAAATAAGAAGGAGAAAGCTCTGACAGTGTCTCTTATCTTGCCATCTTGATGCCTGGTTCATTTCCATAGCATGACATAAGCTAAGTACTCTTGTTATTCTAGTTGCTTGTCATTTTTACTGTTGTTCACGATCTAATTATCTCTGTCTCGACATGGGGTTGACATCCTCCAAGGGAGTTGAAATCCTCTTGGAATCGGGCACTATCCGGGAAACCCCGCATATTGTGTTCTAATCTTATCTAGTTTAAGTTTTGCAGATCTAGCTTCTTGATATCATGCATCTGATTTCTTTGCATACCGTATCATCCATCTCCATCTCCAAGGTACTAAGCCCTTGTATACTCGACGTGGTCTTGTGTTTCTTGATTACTTGTACACTCATCTGGATAGGAAGCAAGAAACACAGATCAACATTTGGCATGCCCGGTGGGACTAGATCCAAGATCTGGTCATTTCATTTGTTTTGTTCCTTTATTCATCTCGTGTAGGTATTATAAATATATTGGTTCTCTGTGTCATAGTTTTCAAATATCTGTGATAAATATTTCATCTTGTGGACTCACATTTTTGCAAGATTTGGTGTTATCTTCATCCGTATAGAGGGTTGTGTCACCTTCAAGGTAAGTACTCTTCTTGTGTTTTTCTTGGCACTCGGTACTAAGTTTCACCCGCATGGGGAATAAATCTAGAAATTGATCTTATTTTTATTTATTTATTTATTTTTGGCTTCTGCTCTCAGTCTTAGCCTTACAATTAATATATATTTTGCTTTCAACAAAATCATATTTTTCAACCTGTGTTTACAGTAAACACTATGTATATATAGGTCTTATTTTACATTAAACACGATATATAATATTTTATTGTTATTCTATTTTGATCTTATATATCTAAGATCTTAAGTTTACATTTATATTTATTTATTGGTATTTGTTTTAAAACATATTAGACAATATTAATTTATTTAAAAAATAACAATTTAAAAACAAAAAAATTATGCAATAATTTACATTTAAAATTAAAACAAAAATATAAAAAAACAAAAAAAAACACAAACTACCCCTAAACTACCCCATCTTACTCCCCTCTCCATCGCTACCCTCTCCTCTCCACTCCCTAATTCTATTGCTATCCCTTCTCCCCACTTCACCACCATCCCTCTCCACTTCACCACGTCACCTCCCTCTCCTCTCCTTCCATCTCTTCTCGGCCGCGTCCACACCTACAACTCTGCATCTCCAACATCCCTGCCAACCTCCTCCTCTACCCCATCTCCTTTCTCTCCTCCCGAAATCCATCCTCACCTGTCCCATCTCCCTTCCCTGCTCCGAGCTCCTCTCCACTCCCCATCTCCATCATCGTCCCTTCTCTTCACTCTATCGCTGTCCCCTCTCTCCACTTCTTCCATCGAGCCTACCTTCCTCCCCTATGTCCGAACTCCCAACTCCTTTCACATCTCTCCCCCGGCATCCACGCTTCCCCACTCACCGAGCCCTCTATTCGGCTCATTGACCACATAGAGTCACCATTTCCGAGCTCCACCGACCTACGCCTCACCCATCCTCACACCTCGGCCTCAAGACCTCTCTACCATCGACATCCTCCCCAACTCCATTCTCTACCCTATCCCCTTTCTAACTGACTTAACCATCTCCACCCGAGCCACCGAGCTCCTTAAGCGCCTTATCACTCTTCTTGCACCTTGCATTATTTCCATGTCCCCGCTCCTTAACTAGCTTTGAATCAAAACCTTGTCTCTCTCAATATTTTGGCAGTTTCCATGTGCATAAAGGGAATATCCTAGTATAATCACAAGGTTCGGTGTGATGTTTTTGATTATTTTCATCTTAGTATCAAATTCATGTAGGTTTTGTGGTAGAAACTATAAAGTTTCTTCACAGTGACTGGCCTATAACTCTTTACTACACATTTTCTAGAACCATACCCAATCATACATGTCTCGTTTAAATTATTCGTGATTCTCATTATGAAAAGCCATGTCCATGTGTAGTAGGACCAATTGTGGTGTACCTTAAAGTAAATAAAGTTGTGTCAATGAGCAATTTTGATAAGATATTGCTCCCAATTTCTTTTTCTACATGAATTAATTGTTTCATTTTCTTCTGCAGGTAAACTCCACAATTTCATGACCACTAATAATGCCATCCAAGATCAATTGTTAAACCATTAACATGCCCCAAGTCTCCAGTCACCGACCCCATATGAGATTGTTCATACTACAATTTTAGGGTGACATACACGATCTTGCAATTATCAAAACACGCTGTCGAAGATCATTTTGTAAAACAAAAACAAAAAAAATATTCATTTTTACTGGCCTCATCTGCAACTCTAAATGGTGCCATTTTAGGGTAACCAGGCATTTCGAGACCACTAATTGGAGCTTCTAAATACATAACTCTCACGTACATTTAAATAACCAGAAGCACCTTCTCCAGGTATTTTTATTTTCTTTTTTTTCTCTATTTTCTATTTTTCTACATTAAAATTTCCCTTTCCTGAGTGTTTATATACATTGAATAGCACATTTCAATTTGGTCTAAAACAAACCTTCTGCATCCTACCTGATTACATAACTTAAGTAAAGAATTTAACTCTCTACATTTCACTTATCACACACTGCCTGAAACCACACAAATATAATTAACACATCAAAACATTCCTCTCACCTGGTTAATTGGTGGGGACTTAAACACCTAATAGGAAACCGCCTCAGACATCTCCCAATCCATAACTGCCTGAAACCAGCCTTAGACTCCTTTAGGCACCTTCATTACTTATTTTTCTGTTCTGTTTACATCCTCTAAATTAATCATGATGCTAAAAAAATTCTACTTGATTTGTTTGTCAACAACATACATAAACAGATGTTTCTTTACTTCACACCTATTGTCGCTCTCTCCCAAATCGAGACAAACAAACAATCTACTCTATCTAATAAAGTTACTTCCTTTGACGATCTTGCCCAACGAGATTCTAAACTCAAAACCACATCATCGGTCACCCAACCTCCAGTCTCCATGGTCTCACCTCATGAGAACCATGTCATACAAAATTCTCCCCACCTTGACACCAACCCTCCTATCCCCATCAAGCCAATCTTCCTAAATCAATCGTACCACCATCTCCTGCTCCTCTAGATACACTCAAATCACCTCCTAACCCCATGTATGACTTCTTACTCCAAAAATCCCCTACAATCTCTCAATCCTCCCAATCTCCTCAATTGGTGGATCGCATTCCACCCACATCCCTTTTTGTCAATTCTATTTCATCCGCCACTAGTATTCCCATCAAACAATCTCAACCTTTGAATACCTACATTCCTACCCATCCTATACTCCAATAGTCTCAACCCCTTAACACTCATATCCCTACTTATCATCTACCACAACAACCTACCCAACTTCAACAAACACACCATATTCCTATTATTCAAAGTCAACCTATGCAACAATCTCAACCCATGACACATGTTCATCCTTACCACACAATTCCGCAAACATCCTATCCACAAACTTATCAACCATCTTATCAGATGCTTCCTCAAACACCCACACACCCACAAACACACTATTTGCCTTATCAAACTACTTTTCAAACTACACAACCAATCCAATCTCAACCTTGCAACACCTCGAGTGATTCAATTTACACCTTAATGAATCGGTTAGCTAGTTTAGAAACCCTTACCATACCACCCAAGAACACCTTATCCTATGAACAAATCTATAACGAACCAATTCATCCATCGGTTCCAATTAAACCCTATCCCCCTCATTGGAAGCTTCCTACATTTAATAAGTTCAACAATAAAGAAGATCCCCAACAACATCTCCTCACATTTAAACATGCATGTTGTCTCATTGCGCATGATCACAATTTACTTCTTCACACTTTCCCCATGTCTGTCCTGGTCTGGGATGGGGTGGTACCACAGTATCCCTCGACATTCCTTATTATCTTTCACTCAACTTGACACAGTTGTTCTTGGAACACTTTTCTATCAATATCACACACAAGACCACTATCGTTGATCTATATACCATTCGACAGTATGAAAACGAGCCCATCACCAACTTTGCCACGATGGCATGCTATTATAAATCAACTATCCTTCACTATCCCGCAAACCGAACTCATCGACTTATTCTCGCGTTCGTGTGCCAAACATATATCATCCACTTTGCAGATCCAATCATTTTGAACCTTTGATGAAGCTTTCACAATGGCTCACAAGCTCGAAACCCATGCCATTGAGTAGGGTCATCTTAAATTAAGTTCAACTAAATCAAAAATCGAATCCACGAAACCATTCACACATAATGGCGAGTTCAAGACTGCGGCCAACACTGTGGTCATTAAACCCTCATCCCCATCTACACCAAGCACATGGTCTCAACAACAATCTTCTCAATCAACATCCAATTACATTCCCTTAGGAGAATCATACAGTTATGTATTTGATAAGTTGATAAGCATAAACTTTATCCAACTACCTCCCATACGACCTGTAGACAACTCGCAAGCCAAGCCTATTTGGTATCACAAGGCCCACTTTTGTAAATATCATCGAGTCAAGGTCACGACATCAAGAGATGTCATTCCTTCAAAGATCATGTCCAACAACTTATAAATCAAGGGGATATCCAAATTGATACCTCCACTACATAGACTAATCAACCACCAACAAATCACGTCACCCCCTTTACATCTCGACTATCAAACACTTGTATGGTTGACACTGTCAATCAAGATCCCATCTTATCACCAACTCCACATGTTCCCACAGTGGACATTATTCCCATCCCTTATTCAAAACTTGTCCCTACATCAACTTTCACTACTTGTCCTGAACCTGTACCTTCTCCTATCCTTACCACATCCACATCAAATTCAACTATATCATCCATTTCCACCACTTCAAATACACCCCAATCTACCACATTAGATTCATCTTCAACACTTATTTTGGCCCCACTCGTATCCCCACATATCCCTACATCTCTCCCATCTATTTCTTCACCCATATCTATCTCAATGAAACAACCAGTCCCTCCTACCTCTACATCCGAAAATGTCCCTGCACTTGCTACATTACCCTTACCTATAAGGTCTACTCCATCGAGTTATCACATCACTCACATCTCCACATATTCCAAAAATTCCCACATCTTCATCTATGCCTATTACCCCTATTTCTAATAGATCAATAAGTCCACCTATCTCTATCTTGACACCCTTTCACGTGGCCACATCACCCAGTCTACCCCAATATTCTTTACCCAATCCTCCTATCACACCAACCAAATCCTCTCGATCTGCAACCTTACCCAATATACCCCTTGAATCACCTATTGAACCAACACATCCACCTCAATCAAATAAATATGCTTTACCTTCTCCCTCTAAAAATCATCTCTTTCCATGCCCAAATCGAAACAATCCATGTCTCACATAGATATCATTAATCACATCATACAAACACCTATCTCTTCATTAACATCTTCATCTTGTTTTAGAATAGTTTCTCCATTAATAACCACATCATTGCTATCAGATCCTCCGGTTGAAATTGTTATCATCCCTGCTAAAGATAAATCTTCTCGGTCTAAGTCTAAGCCTTAGGAAAACATCCCTGACGATAGTCCACTGTGCATCCACATAAAAATTCAGGTTTTCCTTCTTCTCAAAAATATAATGCCACAACATCCATGTCAGGATCATTTTTTCCATCTACAACATCTTGCAATAATCAATCCACATCCAAACAATATCATTCTTCAACCAAGTTTGATTTTTCTGCAAAACACGAAATTCACACATCCAATCTACATCTACGTTTTCTCCTAACTCCAAGTCGAGACATCCTATCAAAACCCACAAGAGTTACCTTCCCCATGACACTTCAATGGGGTCATACGAAGACATTTTTGACATTTAACTCAAACATCTACCATCAAAATTCCTCCTATTAAAGCCTTCAATCCCTATGGTCCCAAGCCATCATGGTTCAATCCTAATTGCAGTTGCACTTATCATCGTACCCCAGGTCACGACATCGAACATTATAAGGCCTTTTGGTCAATCGTTAATAACCTTATTGAGAAAGATGATTTCCTCATTCAAGGGAAAGTTCCTTCTCTATCTACCTTGAATCCAATCCATATCCCATCTGGAAAATCTCCCATTATCCCTCCATCCACATCATCCCTTAATATTCATCTGCAGACCATGTCATTCCTTCTAAGGAATGCCCATCATTATTCATCAATGCCGCTTATCTTGCTAAACACACTTGTGGTCTCCGATCGTTTACCCCATCCAAATCTAAAACAATCTCATCTAAACTCTTTCGACATCCTTTACCTCCTTCAAATTTAACCCATTGGGGGAACTACCTTCCCTCGCCCTTGAACATCTCATCTGTACAACCCCGTTGTTACTAGGGGACTTCACTCTTTGACATTGTTTTGTTTACTTTCTTCACATCCATCTAATCTAAATTAATTATATCTAGATCCTCATCTCATTCTAAGCCCTCCTTCGAGGCCATATTTGTTCTTTTATGTTTGTGCTCCTTTCTGGGAGTATCATCTTTTCATTGAAGCCCTCCTTTGAGGCCATGTTTGTCTCTCCATTGAGGGACCTTTTTCTACATTTGTGTCTCTTCTGGGGCACCATCTATTTCAAAGCCCACCATTGTGGCTATATGTGTGTCTCTTTTGGGACATCATTTATTTCATCAAGCCCTCCTTTGAGGCCATTATTATCCTTCCATATTTGTGTCTCTTCTTGGGGCACCATCTGTTTTGAAGTCCACCATTATGGCTATATGTGTGTCTCTTTTGAGACACCATTTATTTCGTCAAGTCCTCCTTTGAGGCCATTATTATCCTTCCATATTTGTGTCTCTTTCCGGGGAGCATTTGTTTCAAGTCCACCATTGTGGCTATATGTGTGTCTCTTTTGGGACACTGTTTATTGCATCAAGCCCTCCTTTGAGGCCATGATTGTCCTTCTATGTTTATGTCTCTCTTGGGGCATCATCATTCATTTTCATCTAAATCCACCATTGTGGTCATATGTTAGTTTTATTTCCTACTTGTCTATCATCTCATCTTATTGCAACTTCAATGTCTTCCCTCTCGTGGTGGTAAAACCAGAGACGTAACCTCTTAATGCATTGCACTTGTGACCAATCTACTGTTAGCATATTTACCAATGAGAAATTAGTTACATCCTTAGATTGTTCTACCATCTTTATCCCCTTCCATTTATCACTATAATAATCTGACTTATGCGATCTGCCTTCACTACTTTGATGTGATCCTTTAACCATTACATCCATTACCTTCTCGTTCTCCTATTGCAGCCATGCGAAGGGTCTAGGGTGTCTCTTGTACATTCCTTATCCCATCTTAAGTGGCTTACTTAGCTATCCCTAGCTCTCCCCATGTAAAGTTAAAATTCAAGTATGTCAAAAGCAAAATCAAAGTTATAAAAAATAGACTGATCCTCGAAGGACAACTGTTCATGCAAAAATAAGAAAAGAAAAGTATATAAATCAAAAGAAATAGACCGATCCTTGAAGGATGGCTATCATATTATTCTTATCATCTGTATTATGTATAAAGTAGACCATACCCTTGAAGGATGGCTACTGTTATTATGGCATCTGGAAGGTTTTCTCGCATTGATCAACCTTCATTTTATCAACATTTTCCAAAAGCTTCCTCATTGATCAACTTTCTGCTATTACTCTTTCCCTTTCCCAGAGCTGGGGCATAGACTTAAGGAACACCACTTTTAGAGATCCCTCTTCTCGTGTACAAGTCACATCTTTAATCCCTTTGTCATGTCAATATTAGGATTATGAGAATCCTTCATCCATATTTCCCTCATGATCTTTCGGTATAACTAACTATCGTTGGTTATGTGTTAACACCTATTATTGGCTACAAGTGCAATGCCTTGAGTGGTAACCTTTCTTGTTTATCTCCAATCCAGTTCGAAACATAGTTTCCCTGTACACCCTTGCTACAACTATGTTCCATTCATCTCATCCAGGTCATCTTTTATCAACATCATATCAAATTTCACATTGTCTATCTATAATATCCATGAATGCATTTGCAAATACACTCTTCGGTTTGTGAATTCTACTTGATCACCGTTGCAGTTTGCGAATCCTACTTGAGGGTCCTTCTCAAGGCGATTTCGTTATCCTGCAACTCCTTATCTCTCAACATGTTCAACACCATCTTTGATCCATTGATCCTCGCTCTCCATGTCCACTCATCACCATTTGTCTCCACATCATCCTTCTCACCTTTCTGTCCCCTTGCACGACGCCAGATATCTTACTCATCTTTCCTCTTGAGTTTCTCCTTTACTCTTCCACTTTCAGTTTGATAATCTTGCTTAACCATCCATATAGCCAGAGAACCTTAGTTAAGGTATATCTTCTTCCTTGGATCCTCCCGCTGTAGAAGCTTCTCCACCATTTCCTCTTTCAACAGACGACAATCACCACCACAAACGTATTTCCACTCTTCCTTTTCTCGCTAACACTCTTGCATCATCACTACCACGACATGGGCATCCCAGTTAAGAATTTCTCGTACACTCTCCATCTACATTGCATATGTTCCTCCATCCATTCATGTCACACTCCTTTGTTTCCTTATTATCACATTGTTATCACCTCCTTTCATCTCTTGTTCCATTTTGGTATACACTGCTTAGTCTTTTCATCATTCTTCTTCTTCTTCGTTTGGTGATCCTACTTAACCATCTTCATCACAGGGAAATCTTACTTAAGAGTTTCTCTTAAGAATGGTTGACCATCTGATCCTTCCATCTCCCATCATCTCTTCATCATCTTTTGTCTTCCGCCTCTCGTCATATCCGTCCATTCTAACAAACTCTTCCACACCCGCATCCAATACAATGTTGTCTTTGTCCCTCCATATTGTCACTACCGGTTTGGTGATCTTACTTAAATCCTCCTGCAACATGGCGATCTTACTTAAGAGTCTTTCTTAAGTATGATTTGTCATCCTGCACTTTCCCACTACCCCACATTCTCTCCATCCAAATTTTCTCGGCATTCCCCATCATCACATCCTCTCACCTCCTCTTTCATTCTCGCAAACACCACTTCTTACTGGTCCCTTTTTCATCTCCATCATCTCTCATTGGGTAATCTTACTTAACCGTTGCTTCTCCATTCATTTCATGTCTTGTTTATTCATTTATCTCTCATCCATTCTCATCCACTGCATCCTCTCCTTGTCTTCATCTTCCTACACATCGTTATCCCTCCTTTCTTTACTCTTTTCACTCTCGTCTTCTAGAGTTCTCCCACATATCTACCCCCATACTTACACGTCATTGTCATTGATCTTCTCCTAACATTCTTTCATCATATCCTTCTGTTTCCATGCTAGTAATTATCGGTGGACTTCTCCTAAAAATCACTCATCCCCATTCCGCACATCTTGAATCCTTTTCTTTGACCTCCTCCATTTTATCTTCATTCCTTCCTTCCTCTGTGTCCTCTGATCATTATCGAAGGACTTCTCCTAATGTCCCTTCATTGGTGTTCCCCCTCCCATTCTTCGTTTACTTTCTCCCTTGTCTTATCTTTTGTCTCATCTTTTCCTACTGATCATTATCGGTGGATTTATCCTAACATCCATTCACTGGCATTGCCTCTCCTATCCCATCCTTTATTTTTCCTCGCCACCTCTCTATCTACCATTCTTCCTTGCCAATTTCTTAACCTGTCTTCATCATAAACCTTCTCTCTATTTTCTCATCATCAGCATATCCTCATCTCATGCATCTCTGTTTCTTTTCCAATTGATGTCACTCCTTCCCTCAAGTTTCTCTTTATGTTCCTTATGCTTCCCACTCTTTACCAAATATCTTCATTCTTGATTCACTTCCTTCAGCATAATTTTATTCGTTTTCTTCTTCTCCTTTCTCGATCTTTGTCTTATTTTACTTCCTCTATATCATCTTTCTCCTCATTTTACCTTGCACTTCCTCCTTACTTCCCCGTCAAAAACCTGACTCTTCAGTGTTATCCCATTTCCTTTATCATCTCATCATCCACATGCATTTCCATGCAGTCAATTCCATATTATTTGCCTTGGATTTCCTCACTATGATCTGTTTCCTTCAATTTTCTTTTCTCTATCATCTCTTTCATTTTCCATTACCTCTTTATTTTCCTCTACTCCAATCTTCATCACATCTTTCATTTTAAATAACTCTCTCCCTTTTTCATGATTTCATCCTCTGCTCTGTTCTTTTCTTGTCTTCTCTTTGTTTGTCCTTTTTCATAATCCTTCTTTGTTATCTTCTTCCTCCCCTTTCACTATTTATTTTCTCCTCTTCTGTCTCTGTCCCTCTATTGCATGTCCTTATCACCTTCATATTCAATATTTCTTTCTCTTCTCATAATCAACCAATCCTCCTGTCTATTCCCTTTTCTCTTTCTCGACATCCCTTACATTTGGCATTCACAGTCAATGCCGATGTTTCTCTGTTTACATATCGTTATCCATCCCTTTCATTACCGTTCTTTTTCTTCTCTTTTCCACTTTGTCCTCTTCTTCTTTTTAGAACCTTGTCACATCTTTTATCTTCCTCAGTCCTCTTGTAGGGTCATCATCATATCCATTTATAAGAATCTCTTCCCATCTTCTTTTGACATTTGTCTTGGAAGATACCATAATGGACATCACCTATCTAATCTTGTTCTCTTCCTTGAATATTTTCTTTGCTTTTGTTTTGACGCAAAAGTATCTCTATCATGCTTACCAAAGAAATAAAACTTTTTTGTCTTCTTCACCTCCTAATTTGCTAACACTTATGCATCGTTCTTATAAAACATGATTGCCATCATATTTATTATCCTTTTAAGGCATTTTATCTCATCCTTCTATCATGTTTTCTCATCATATCCACATTTATGAGTATTCCCCCGAGATATCTTATTTCAACATCTATCTATGTCTTATGTTGGGGCACCTTTTCATCCTTGTACTTTTCAACACATATAACTCACTTTGTGTCTTTCCGTGCCTATCTTTGGGGCATCATTATCTTCATTCTCATCCATTTTTGGACACATGATTTTTCACACGATTCCTCGCAGACAAAGGATTGCGCACATCTTTCGCATTTAGTTACACATATTTTGATGTTTTCCTATGACCCATTGGTCATCTTGGTTTACATCCATATTGGGCAGGTGGTCTTCACCCACTCACCGGTCTCTCGTAGAACGTTGTCTGTCTCTCGTTGAGACTACAATTTTCCTCTATTTGTTCATATTATTTTATTGATTATCAATGGGCTCCGTATGGACCCATTTGATAATTCAATTTTTGGAATCATCCCCCATCTCTCATAAATTATTTAATTCAAAATGCACCCATCCAACACTTTCTTTTAAAAATGAAATCTTTATTTCACCACCCATTCAAATCATGTCCCCCACTTTGCCTAATAAGTCAAATTATGGGACCCACATGATCACATCACATCCCTAACTCAGGTTACTTTACTACACCATGGGTATCATCTAACATGCAAGTTAGTCTCATATCTAAGCTATAAATATGGGGTTTTCCCCCATATTTCAAAAAAAATAAAGAGGACACGGACTCGGACATTTTCAAAAGACCCTGAAGTAATACTTAGAAAAGAAGGATATATTTTTAAAAGGAGAAATCTCTGATAGTGTCTCTTATCTTGCCATCTTGATGCCTGGTTCATTTCCATAGCATGACATGAGCTAAGTACTCTTGTTATTCCATTTTCTTGTCATTTTTACTATTGTTCACGATCTAATTATCTTGTCTGACATGGGGGTTGACATCCTCTAAGGGAGTTGAAATCCTCTTGGAACCAGTACTGTCTGGGAAACCCCACATATTGTGTTCTAATCTTATCTAGTTTAAGTTTTATAGATCTAACTTCTTGATATCATGCATTTGCTTTCTTTGTGCCCATATCATCCATCTCAATCTCCAAGGTACTAAGCCCTTGTATACTCGATGTGGTCTCGTGTTTCTTGATTACTCATACACTCATCTGGATAGGAAGCAGGAAACACGAGATCACAGATACAATTAAATTAAATAAAACTAAACACAATGTTTAATGCGAAAAAATTCTTAGGGGTAAAAACCCATGAAGAAGGTAAGATTTCCATCTAACAAGAAACAATTTTATAACCAATAAATTCTCCAATCCCCTCACTTCTCCAATCAATAATTCACAACTTGCATACCACCTATTAAATTTACTCAACCCCATGGGTCAATATAAATGAATTAATCGAGGTGTGACTTCTCGTGAAGCACCCCAATTAAATAAAAATTGATTTATAAAAAACCAATTAAACCATAAACATGTAGTTTATATTAAATAATTTAAAATATATAATATTCTAAATTATTTAATTATAAACTATGGTTTATATAAGAACACTTAATATTATGTTCTAACACTCCCCCTTAATATTAAGTGGGGAACATATGCCAATGTTACCTGTTTATACAACATGATTTACAAATCCATAAACCATAGTTAAGGTTTAGGCTAACATATCACTTTTGAAGGATTTATACACCTTCATCATGCTCAACTTACCTTTTGGTACAAAAGTATTTGGAATCCATAAATTAAAAGTTATGATTTAGGATAAGCATGATTTGTGAGACTACATCTCACAGTTTCTCATGGAAAATCTCTACCAACATCTCTAAAAGCCTTTATAACGTAAGAACCTCCTTTATAATAGATGCGCCACACTTTGGACTATATACAATAAAATTAGAGTTATAAGTTTACAAAGATTATAAAAATATATTTTATAATGCTTTACATTAGAACATAAGTATAGAGGATAAGGAGAAAACACACATCCAATTCCCTAAATGAAAACTTTGAAAGGTTAAGCATTGCAGACAAAACTTGTAGATATTTACAACACATAATAGCTTCGTAAACATATCTACAACTTGATCTTCAGTCGGGAAGAAATGGAGATCTATATCACCACAAAACACCTTCTCTTATATGAAATGCATATGAATATCTATATGCTTTTTTCTATGATGTTTAACTAGATTCTTAAGAAGAGTAATGCAACTCTGACTATCACATAGAAGAGGAGTACTTCCTTTAACTTCCATGTGAATCTCTTCCAACATCCACTTTATCCACATGGATTATTTTGTTGCTTCCATCACACTTCTATATTATGCCTCAGTAGAAGAGATGGAGACTGTCATAAACTTCTTTTTATTTCTCCAAATAATGACACTTGTACCAGACTTGAACACATATTTAGTTGTATATTTTCTATCTAACACAACACCGACATGGTTAGAATCATAATATCCATATAAAAGTACATTATCATAATAAGCATAATATAAATCATTATTGATTTCACTTTTAACCATCTATAAATATTAGATTAAAGGCTACAAAACAAATTATATACAAACTTAAATGAAAATATGCTTAAAAAAACTAACCATGTCATTTTATTAAGATGTTGAATTTTTTGAACAACAATTTCAATATTTTAGTTTTGAAAAAGAAAATATAGATGCAATCAATATTATATGTCTCTAATATAGACACAAAGGAATCTCCAAGTGTCATTTGATATGCATATAATACTATTTTTAGTAAACATATACTAATTTAGAGTTTAGAAACATTTTATCAAAATATATAAATTCACTATCTACTTTAAACCTTCAAATTCATGATAAAATTAATAGATAACACATATAAAGAATGAAAAAATCATGCAAGAATAATCAATAATGAAAGTAACAACATACACCAAACCATTTAGGGATGGAATTTTTTTTTTTTTTTCTTCTAACATTTTTGTGGAACAATTCTATGGTTTATGTTTGCTTCAATATGACTGAGGAAGGGTTTTGACGTCTTATTACCACGTAAGAACCCTTCACATGTTTCATGAGAGATAGGTGGAAGACCAAAAACTAGGTTAAGTTGAGACATGTCATACATGCTCCTAAAAATGACCTAGTCTTTCATGCCACAATTGAACATCACTTCTATTTTTGAGTAGACAAAATAAAAGAATAAACAAAACCTTTAACCACATATAATCCATTATTTTTTATGCCTTCAAAAACTAGTAACATCTAACTCATTTTTTATAAGATGTTTATCTTTTAACAATATTACATTATAGCTATCCTTAGTTAGCTAATTAATAAGAAAGCAATTTCATTATTAGTTTAGGAACACAAAAAAACAACATTTTATTTTTATCGATCTTGAATATTGAGAATGGAATGATCACTTAGATAGATCATTTGATATTAGTTAGAATATTATATTTATATGACATGTGCCTAGATGCACCATTGTCTAATATCTATTCATTTTCTTTGGTAGTGACTAATGCAATTTACAAGGTAACTACATTAGATTTATGATTATTCTCTTCATTCTTGTTTTGATTTTGATTTGGTTTATTCCCTTTTTGATTCTTGAAATTTGGCTTGTTTTTTTACTCTATAATCTTCTTTCTTGTGTCCAAATTTCCCATAGTTATGACATTTTCCATCAAAACCGACTCTTAAATTCCCGATTTATTTTCTTTGCTAGTTGGTTTAAGTTTTATTTTTGATTCTTGTTAAATCTAGAATGGCTATTCTTATATTTCTGTGCGAGAAGTTTTTGTGTGGCATTCTCCTTTGAATCAAAATTTCATGACATGATCTTCTTAGATCGGGGAGCACTCAAGGTAGACATATTAGGTATATCTTGTTCAATTTGATATTTAGAATTTAGAATTGAAATGAAATTCCTAAACCTTTCATGGATGTTCATTTGAATAATGAAATACAACAATTTATCATGAATCAAGTTATTGTTACATCCATCTAATTGAGATTTAATGTCTTTATTTTTTGCTAGAAAATTAACTACTTTTTCATCTCCCTTCATGGGAGTCATCAGTAACTCAAGAATAAATTTTATTATTTTTAATAAATGCGTACCTTCATGTATTGATACTAGTTTTTTCCAAGCTTCACTCAATTTTTTTATTCTGAATATGAAGTAGGAAGTCATCCTACACACTCTACAATATGATGGAAATTGCCTCCCGCACCTTCTGTTGAATGTGGATACATTATATGTTTTCACTTGTCTTCCAGTCGGAGCCTTCTCTGTACCATTCACAACAATCCAAAGCTTGCATGCCATGAATTATGCCTTCAATATGATATTATAGATGCTATAATTTGATCCATTCAACATCTCGTAATTTGCTAATACTAAAATGATTAGTCTTCTTCGTAAAGTAGTTTTAGGAAGTCCCCCTATCATTTTTAAGTGAATATGTTGGTCGTATTTCAATGATTTTCCCTTATTCACATCGAAATTGACCTGTCAAAAGAATACTTATACAAACTATATTAATTTGACTATAAATGTGACATATTCAATTGAAATGTAAATGATTTTTTAGTTTTCAAAAGATACCGACCTAGTTGTCTTCAATACAAGAACAAGTACTTCTTATTTCAAAAGAAAATAAAAATCATTAATTATTAAAATATTTTTTTTTCCTTACTATATCAAAAAAATAATAATTTGAATTTGAATATTAGATTAAAAAAATTCTAATAAAAAAATAATGTATATTAAAATTTGGATTGGGTCGATATGGGAACCAAGCTTAAAAGCGAGCTAGGATTAATCCACATGGCCAATATGCTTTATGACCATGGGATGTTTCATACCAATTCCAAGCTCTAAGGGTATTCAAGCACCAACTCACATGGTTAACAATGAGTCAAGAGGACTATATGAAGTCAAGTCAATACCCAAGTGAATTGGACACAAAAACAATGGTTAATGTGGTGAAGCCACATTAGAATTAGGTCAAAGCAAAGACTTATTAATCCTTCCTCCCACCACTGCGTCCCCAATGTGGGACAAAATAAAATACATTCATTAATTATTAAAATATATTTTTTCCTTACTATATCAAACAAATAATAATTTGAATTTTAATATTAGATTAAAAAAATTCTAATAAAAAAATAATGTATCTTAAAATTTGGATTGGGTCGATATGGGAACCAAGCTTAAAAGCGAGCTAGGATTAATCCACATGGCCACCATGCTATGACCATGGGATGTTTCATACCAATTCTAAGCTCTAAGGGTATTGACACCAAATCACATGGGTACGATCGAGTCAAGAGGACTATATGAACTCAAGTCAATACCCAAGTGAACCAACACAAAAACAATGGTTAATGTGGTGAAGCCACATTAGAATTAGGTCAAAGAAAAGACTTATTAATCCTTCCTCCCACCACTGCATCCCCAATGTGGGAAAAATAAAATACATTCATACATATTAAAAATGTGGCCAAGGCATATTTTTAAACGACTGTGAGGATGCTTTTAAAATAAGGTTTTAAATATAGTTTTTATTAAAAAAGACATTTTTTTTTCTTTTAGAGGGCCCCACGTGGAGAGACCCGTGGAAATGAGGGGTAAAAGATAGTTTTAAAGCTGCATGAATAAATACAACCAATTTTAGTTTAGCCCATATATATGGTCTTTGACCAAACTATAATAATAATAATATTAAGGTATAAAGGTCGCATATGTAGGAAATAAAAAAATGATTATTAATTGTTATAATTGTTATAAGTGGGCCACTTATAGTTTTAGGTTAGGTTTAGAGTTATATTTAGACCTATATACATAGGCCACATGTAACATATAAGGAAATATGTTATATCATATTATATGTCTTTTAAAAACAAATAAGGGTGGGGTATAGTTTTTAATTAAAATTTTTATAGGCTTTTAGTAGGTAGTTAGATACGCAATATATGATATAGTTTTTTTATCGGAAAAAGAGGCTCAAGGCCTCACTATTATATTATATTATATAAAAAACCTGAAAATTCAGGAGATAAACGATTACAAAAACCATCCAAAGATAGAGAAGCCAGTTGGTACTATACTAAACTATATACATATAACAGTTTAACCAGAGATTTAATTTTTCTTCCCCATCCAAGAAGTTGGTAACCAATATTATGGACATATCTACATTTTAGCCTCCTCTTCAACATTAATGATGCTTTAGGAGTCTGCATGTTTGAAGGATTCAAATATTTCATCGGGATATTTAAAACATAACAAATGACATCAATTTTATTGCCCCGTAGTAGGCTTTCCAAGGCCATAGCCTTGTTGAGCTACCGAGCTGGTCTAGTCGGAGCCCAATGTCAAACCCAAGCTACACCATGTCTTCATGGATGGTGAAAGAGTTACCGACACTCGATGAAATTGTTTTAACACCGATGATTTCAGAAACCTTTAAAGTGTCAAGCTAAGTGGTAGACTATACTGGGTCATTCATAGATTTCACAACTTCCTCAATTGCAGCCGTATCCACAAGCCTAGTGGATAATTATACCATGATCATGTTGGTAGCCATCCATCTAAGAAGCTTAGGGTCCTTGATGCCATAAATGAGTGTCTTCTCGCTAGAATTCCATGGCTTCCTTGGTAGTGACCTTAGTACCTTTGTTGAGGAGACAAAAACATTGAGTAGTCAACAAAGCTTTAGATCATTAACTAAACCCAAGAAGGACTAGTAGACGTCATCAATGGAATAGTTATTCACCACGAGGTCTTGTATTTATTTTTCTATATTACTTGTAGTGGACTTTCCTTTCCCAGCCCTGGTCCTCATCTCCTTCTCGGCACTGATTTTCTCCTTTTCCATAATCTTGGCAAAGCTTTGAGGCTTATGATTCAAATACTTGGAAGAGGTCGGTATTAATACCCCATTTTTCATGCGAGATAAATCTTCCAACACGTGCCAATAAGATATGACCATCAATGATCTGTGTGGGAAGTTAAACAAGTAGATCTACATAATTAATTATGGGAGGAGGTGGGGGTGCAACATGTCAACCATGTGTGCTGATGTGGACATCCCCTCAACTTACAATATATCTCCCAATTTAGCAATTAAATATTTAGGATAGATAATAACAAGCCTTTCATTTTCATCATTCTCAACCCCTAAGTTAGCAAGTTTATCAACAATCTTATTAGCATTTCTGGGGATATGATTGATGTGCCTGTTATTGAGCATCAAAATGCATTCATCCACGATATGATGTAAGTTTCAATGGTCTACTTTTCCTTTTTTGATTGCATTGATGACCATTTGTGAATCACCCTCCACAATAAGATTAGTCCAGTCCTTCTTAGTGGAAATTTTGAGGCCACACTAAAGAAATTTGGCTTCAACAAGATTATTTGAGCATATACCTAACACTTATGTGAAGCCAAGGAGAGGTTGCCCCATATAATTTCAAAAGATACCACCAGTTCTAGCTCTTCCTGGGTTGCCTTTGGCAGCTCCGTCAAAATTGAATTTGATGAAGTTGCAAGGAGTGCTCCATTTACTTTGAGATTTATCTTTTCTTTTATTTCCAACCTCATTATCAAGGACCCCCAAAATAATAACCTTGTAATTGTTAAAAGTGATAATTTCAATAGGAAGGATCTTACCATAGCGAGGGTTCCAAATTAGGATTAATTCATTTATTAATCTCGAGAACTTGTGAGAGGGTGAAATCATTATTCTTGGATTCGTTTTTGAAAATTATCCTGTTTCTTTCAAGCCAAATATTCCAATAACTAATGGCAGGATGGAATTCCAAATTTGGAGAAGAGGAACTGAATGAAGTTTGAGATACCAACCTTTGATAAGATTGTTGATGGAGTCAGGAAACACCATAGAAAGATTAATCCTTTTAAGAAAGGAGTACCAAATTCTATTAGCATACTCACAGTGGATAAGAAAATAATTGGTATCTTCTTATGCTTTAAGAAAAAGTGGGCATGGTGAGGGATCAAATAAACCACACTTGTGAAGGTTGGATTGAGTAAGAATTTTATCCCAATATGCAGTCCACAGAAAGGAATTAGCCTTTGGGAGGCCCTGTTTGAACCAGAATTTTTGGTGGGGAAAAGAAGAGACTTCCTTATTTCGAAGAGAGATGATGGTGTATCCATCTTTGACATTGTATTTTCTAGATTTAGCTCTTGTCCATATTAATTGATCATTGTGCCTAGAGAAATGAAAAGGTTGGAGAGTTTTCAGTAAAGATTTATTTTCTCTTGCAAATCATGGGGAACTTGTAGCTCAATCCAACAATTATGATCTTGATTGATATAGTGTTGAACCAATGCACCATATCTAGCTTCACACCAAGCTTGAAGATTGTTTAAATTATGAGAATTAAAGGGGAGCTAAGAATCCAAGCATCACTCTAGAATTTAGCTTTTGTGCCTTTGCCCACAAACCATCTCAGAAGGGGTTTGAGAATAACCAGAGCTTTGATCATGAGATTCCAAGTTTGAGAGAAAATTAGGTGATTCCGGATAGAGAAGATCCTTTCTAAGAGCATGTTCTCCAAATATTTTTCCTAAGAATAATTCTCTAAAATGCAAAAGGTTCTGAATATATCCTTTAGGATAGTTTGGCACCAAGGGCTAAATTCATGTCTTTGTTAAGCTTGAATCCCAATCGCCCATCTCTTTTGGCAGACATGTGTTTTCCCACTTTACAAGAGGTATTTTATTCTCCTCAGATGTGCCACCCCACATAATTTTTTCTTGAATGGACCTAATTAGTTTACTTAAATTGGTTGGAATAATATATCATATAGATAGGAACATCCTGAACACAAGATGATATAAGTTGAATTCTTCCAGTTAATAAGAGCCATTTACCTTTCCAAAGCTGTCAAGTTTCTTCAAGATCTTGTCAATGGTCATTTTCCATATATCCATAGATTTTATTCCTTGGAAAAGAGGAATTCCAAGATAGGAGCATGAGAGCAATCCAAGACTGATATCAAGGATCCTGCAAATCAAAGTTTGAGACACTTTATTTGTGTTGAAAAAGAAAATTTTGGATTTTCTTTTATTAACTTGTTGATCAAGAGGCTTCTTCGTAGAGATCAGAGCATTTTTAAAGGCCTTAGCTTCATTGATAGTGGCTTGCCTAACAAGGCTAGTATCATCAAAAAATTGTAGGTGGGTAATTCTAGGTGCATCATTAACAATAAGAATGTCATTTAATATTCTTCTTGACTTAAGAAAGGATAACCATCGATTGAGAGAATCTGCCATAATAATAAATAGGAAAGGTTAGAGAGGGTTACCTTTCTTGAGGCCTCTAGATGAGCTGAAAAAAATGACGAGCTCACAATTAATGAGGACAAAAAATATAGTAGAACTTATGCAATTTAAGATCCATTTTCTTCACTCATGGTTGAACTCGAATTTTTCAGGACTTGTATGAAAAAACTAGTTGACTCTATCGAAATCCTTACTCATGTCTAATTTTATGAACATACTCCTAGAATATTGATGTTCAACCGAGTGTAGAAACTCATGGTCTATAACAATGCCATCTAAATTTTTTCTTCCTACTACAAAACCCCCTTGTTAAATGGAGATGATCATGGGTAGCAAGGATATAAGCATGTTAACAATGACCTTAGAAATAATCTTGTAAGAGACATTGCAAATGGAAATAGGCTTGTAAGAGTAAAAATATTTAGCATTATAATTTTTATGAACAAGAGAGATTCGATTAGCTTTGAGCTACTTTAGAATGTCTTTAGTATCCCCAGATTCTTGGACCGCTTCAACTACATCTTTTCCCACAATTTCCAAAAAGTGTTGATAGAATCCAATAGAGAAACCATCATGCCCAGGTGCTTTGTCAGGCTTGAATGAGAAGACAACATTTTTAATTTCTTCTTCCAAAATTGCCTTGTTGAGCTCCATATTGTCATTTTGAGTAACCAAAGAAGGAATTTGACTAAGAATTTGATTTATAGCATTATATTTGTTTTCACCAGAATCAATGAGAAGATATTTAAAGTATCTTTTAGCTTCTTTGCAAATAAGTTTGTTGTCATTAGTTACCTCACCAGTAGGTAGCTTAATCTTTGAGATTATGTTGTAATTTCTTCTTATAATAGCAGTCTTGTGGAAGAATCTTTGTATTTCTTTCCCCTTCACGAAGCCATTTGATTTGATATTTCTATTTCCAATAGATTTCCTCTTGAAGAAGGACAAGATTGAGATCATCAGTTAGACAACCATCTTCTTATTTTCGTTCCTCGAAATACCTTTTTCCTAAATTTCCTTTTCAATTTGAAGAATCTTGTCTTGTAGGGCATCTTTCTTGGCAAAAAAATTACGAAAAAATTCTTATTCCATTGTTTGAGATGTTGCTTGACCTTCTTGATTTTTTCAGCCAAGCGGTACATTTTGGATCCATTAATATCTATATCCCACCAAATTTTCATATTGTCAAAAGAGTGGGATCTTTAGTCCACATCATTTCAAATTTGAAAGATCTTTTGACAAGGGGTGAGGCAGGAGAGATTGAGAGAAAGATGGGCCAATGATCCAAGCCCGCATCCCAAATAATTTCAGATTCGGTGAGAACCGATGTTGAATCCAATCTTCGGTGATTATAAACCTATCTAGTATTTCAACAACAAACTATTTTTGAATCATTTTATTAGCCTAGGTGAATTGACCATTTTTAGGGGGTGTCAACAAGATCAACATCTTCAATGAATTTAGAAAATTTTAAGGAAGAGTTAGAAATGAGCCTAGAACCTCTAGTTTTTTTCAATAGGCGAGGTGATAGAATTGAAATCACCTCCAAATATCCATTTTTCTCTAAGAAAGGAATATTCAATAGTTTTTAGAGACATCGAAAAATTTCTCTCTCGAAACTAGTTCTAGGGCCATAGACATTGACATGAGGAAAGAGCGTGGAATAAGTATTCCGAGAATTCCACAATTTTCCGATTAACGCAGTCATCAATAGGAGATCCATAGAAATTATCTCGGGTTGTAGATGGTGGCAAGTCCATGTGAGACCCCGAGGAACTTTTGATGACATGTTTACTATTTCTCCACAAACGATTGAAAACTAGAGAAAGAGAGTTTGAGTCCATTTTAGTTTCTGTAGAAGATGGATATCATGTTTTTCTTTTTCAATACAAAGTTTATCCCATGCAAGTTCTAATATGTAATAATCATTGATTATGTTTTAACCCGCTATTGCTGTGGGTACTTGGCCTTATTGGGGATTTCTTTCCATTTTTTGGAATTCCCTCTTTCTTTTTCCTTTTTCTTCATTATCTACTTACAAAGGGGATTGATTTTATTTTTCAACTTCAAATTGCTTTTGGAATTTTTGATAAATTTATTTTTGGTTGTCCTTGCCAATGTTGATTTGAGATTTAAGGTTCCTTGAATTGGAAAAGGGATGCCTTAGGGGTTTTTTTTTCCAATTCTAATTGATTTTGTTTAATTTTCTATTTCCTTTATTTTATTATGTTCTTTGTTATCCAATGAGATTTGAGATTCTCCAGGGAAATATCATATATTTGGAGTTCTTCCTCAAATTTTGGCTAAGATTCCTAAAGTTCTCCATCTTCTTGACCATCTTCACCATTTTGGTTTGTGTGATCATGTATGCTTTACCTTTTTCACTAGGGTTTTCTTCTTCATTTTTAAGGGCTTCAAAACCATTTTTGAGAGGGATATTTTAATCCACTATTTTTTTCTTTTACACATTTTAAATCCATATTTTATTTGTAGTTGGTATTTTTTTTTCCTTTTTTTTGTTTGGAAAAGACCTCCTCATCTTGATTTCCCATTTGATTCAATTCCGAGCATTGGTAAATAAATTGACCATGTTTATGGAATTTTCAGCATTGAAAGGGGACATTTACGTAATCTAGGTCCTGCGACCATTCTCTCGGTTTTAGATTTGAAACAAATGAAGGTAAGGAGAGGTCATGATATGTCAAGACATATGCATATCCTAACATAGACAACTAGGATCCCATATTCAGTTGGTTTCACAAGTATAGATGTATTTGCAAGGACATTGACAACTTGGATGAAAGTATTTTCATTCCAGGAGCTCCATGGGAAGCCTATAAATCCCTGTATAGATAGGAAATTTATTCATGTTTTTGAGGCTAGGTTTAAAATTTTTAACCCGGGGTTTCATAAAGAGACCACCCCTTCCCATGTACCAAGGTTCCAAGTGAAGGGAATCATCCCTTGTTGAAGAAATATTAAAAATGACTTGGAAGAAACCATGAGGGAGAAACTTTACTTGGTTCAAAGAGGAGATGTTCCAGTTCTTCCTCAACTAATTAAGCAAATTAGGAGCTTTAGGCCAAAAATGCACGAACATACAAATTAACACACGATCGAAAGCTATCGAATAGAGGCATCGATGTCATCATCCTTGATGCTAATTATAGGCACATTCTCCGCCACAGGGAGAATGCCACAAACAACTCCCATGGAGTGAGGGGAGTAGAGCAATGTTCGGTGTAGAAGCACCCAAGATCACAGGATGAAGTAGGGTAGCGGGGAAAAAAAGACCAAAAAACCAATGGAAGGGTACAAAAAGGGAATGTAATAGTTTAATAGATAATTAATCATAGGTTTTAAATTAAATATTGTATGCACACATACCACCCTACCAATTAGGAAGGGTGGTTTCAGACATAGATTTAGAATAAATTATTCCAACATATAAAAAATGTCTCTAAGTTATTTCACCAACCCAAATTAACCCCCTGTCATAAGTTTTTCACATGGCTAATGAGAAAATTCAAAACTCTACATTCGTGGAAGATATCTCCAATCTGGGAGACCTTGTATTTAACTTTTATTTTCCTTGTATATTTTATTTTTCCCGTATACTAGAAACTATATAAAATAAATTAAATATTACAAATTTGTTAACCCTTACTTGTGTATGGAGAGTGCCCAGAATTTTTTTACCACCACAATTTTTTTTTAGAATATTTCCTACGAGGATGTAAAAGAGTTTTTGAGAGGGGTCCACAAAAATGCGGGGGACTTATTTATATTTTATGGGTTTTAATCAACCACCAACAATTAGAACCCTTAGTATAGATTAATTAAATTAAATTAAAAACAAATATAACCATGCTATGGAGTCATGTGAGGTTCGAGCGCAAATATTAAATGAATTAAATATTAAAAATATTAATTAAATACATAACATTAAACAATAATGCAACTAAATTAAATAACACCGAACACAATGTTTAACGTGGAAAACCCCGAGGGGTAAAAGGCCATGAAGAAGGTACCATTTCCATCCAACGATAAATTTTTTACAGCCGAGAAATTCTTTGATTTCCTCACTTATCTCCACCTAGTAATTTTGCAATGTGAATACCACCTATTAAATTTACGACCCCATGAATCTATTTAAAATAATTAATCGCGCGACTTCTCATGAAGCACCCAAATTAAATATAAATTGATTTATAAAAAATCATTTAAACCATAAACACAAGTTTATATTAAATAACTTAAAATATATAATACTCTAAATTATTTAATTATAAACTATTGTTTATATAAGAACTCTTAATATTATGTTCTAATACACAATTCAAATCATCTTGCAAACAATTATACAAAGGAGGAATACAAGGAGATGAGGTCCAAAGGGAGTGTTTTTCAAAATTATACAATGAAGAGGCTGATTTTTTTTTATGATTTAGAGGATCTAGATGACGAGGAAGAACCCATTGAGATTACTCATTTTGAAATGTCACACTTCTTGTTTGGAGATGAAAATATAAATGAGAACCCAATTGCTAAATCAAAATTGAGCATGGAACCTAAGGTGCTTATGAAAGAATAAGTAAGACAAGGTACAAATCAACCTACAAGCATCCAAAATGATGGAGAAAGTGCCTCTTATAGCTCCATTCATGGAGTTGTATGAAAGGAATATGGGAGAACCCAAAGGATCAGTTAATTAGCTTTAAGGACCACTTGCCCAATCATATATTTGGATGATATAGAGTAGCGAATGAGGCTTCCACTAGTCATCCTTACTTGAGCATAAGAAAGAGCTTCAAGTTGCCAAGGATCAGCCCAACATATATGAAGACCAAGTATAGATCCTATAGAAGTGTTTATTCTTTTCTTGCTTGATATTTTAAGAAAATTAGAGGTGCAGATCATGTCTTCATCTCGACCATGTAATCTAGTTGCAAAACTGATCTCATATCCACTCTTTGTGAGAAAAAGGAAGTTATATCTCCCAACCAATATGTGGGTTTGTTTATTTTTACTTTGTCTTTGTTTATATTAGGAGTAGTTTAGGGTTGTTTATTACAAAACAAGTGCTTGTGCACACTCTACATACTCGTGGTTGGCTCATGTATGATTTCCTAATTTTTTTTTATGTTTTCTTCTTTTGTTTTTGTTGTTGGATATTCCCTCTTTTGTTGTGTAAATGATCACTGATTGAGTGCCCTTACCTAATATTACTTGTGGTGATCATTTGAATAAGTGCATTAGATGCAAAAGTTTGGTTCCTTTTGTTTGTTTTAGGGTAACAAACACCTTGAATTCAAAAAATTACAATATTTTGATATGACTCGTGCCTAATTGATACTTCAAGGCAACTAGAACTCACATCTAGTAGGAAGATGTTTGTAGGAGGTCACCAAATTGTTATCCAAAACTAGCCCCAAACCATTTTTGATGTTTTGATAAGTCATGGACAATGAGTTTTAGTGTCCTGAATTAGTGGGATTTCAAAATTTTATAGGTTATGGGAAAAATTCAATGTTCCAGGCGGTGTCCTCCATCTTACTAATCCTCTTTAGTCCAAGAGTTATTTAAAATGGGAAAATTTGGGAGTTATGGGAAAGGCATTCATGTTCTAGCAATATTTCCCCTCTTACTGAGCTTTTTGTGAAGAAGACTTGATCAAACTTTGTCAAAAATTTATAAAAATAAGGAAAATTTGGATAATATTGGACAAATTGACATTTAAAGGAAAAATTCGAGTTTCTACTATTTCATGCATCTCCACCTACATTACTTTGAATGGAAAATTGGGTCTATCGATAGTTTGGGAACTTTTAGAACCATTCATGAGCTCCATTGGTTCCCTACATATGAGTACTAAAGGAAAAGGAAAAGGGAAGTTTGATCGGATAAGTTGACACTTTTGGGAATATGTAGAACAGTTCATATGTTTCATAAGTTCTGAAAAATCCAAATTAACCAATGATAGGGTTGTGGTGATGTCAGTTACCATGACACCAGTAGAGAACAATGTCACTTTGTTCCTTGAATATCCACAAAATATGATAGGGAAGACATGGGAATTGAATGACACAAGTGGAATAGTTCTCATGTTCCATAACTTCTCTACCCACCCACTAAAGCCAATCCAAACTATATGTGGTAAAGTCATCCCTGTGAGGAACATTAAAAAATGCTTAGAGAGTTCTCCACCCACTCACCAATGTCAATCCAAATATATGTGACAAATTCATGTTGTTTTAGAATAAAGGGAAAAATTAATGAGTTCAAATGGTGCCCCAAAAACTTGAATTGACTGACTAAGTCCCAAAGGGAACTGTTCAAGGGTTCTGTTTGTTCCTTACATGCCCACATTTATCACTTTGAAATTAAAATTGGTTATTCGACCAATGGGGGAATAGAGGATTTTTTTAACTTTTTAAGTCCCATGAGGAATGTTCCACCATTCCGTCTATGCTTGATTGCCGACAGCGCGACCAACAAGCATGAACAACCTAGAAACGTCATAATAAGCTATTTTTAGGTAATTTATTCGATTGGAATGCAAATTTGAATCATGCAAAGGCTAAAAAGGCTAGTTTCAAGAAATTATATCTCTTTTTGATCATGCACAAGAGTCTAAAAATAACATGTTAAATGCAAGCGACACAAATTTCTATTTCTAGGCATGCACAATCACCTTTTGAGCATGGGTCTCCTTATTTTAAAGTAAGATCAATGATTTATAGAGCAGAAGGGTATCTTTGGACATGCAACACTCACATCCTTCTCTATTTCTTACCTTCAGACTTTCATGTATGGTCTATTTTCCTCTTATTTCTTCCTCATTCTCTATAAAACACCTAGGAATTCATTGTAAAAACAATCTCCGCACTTATGTTCCTCATTATGGAGTAGTTTAGGGTTATGAGTGGAAGAGAAGGGGTTAGGAGTGATCTATTGTCCTCGTTTTACCTCTTGGATTAAGAAAAGAGCTATTTTTTATCTTCTTACAACCTATTTATCATGTAATAAAGTGTTTTTAAGCTGATTTTATCTCGTGATGCTATTTTATCCCCGATTTGCAGTTTGATTTCCATGATTTTATGTAGTTGTATGTTAATTTTTAGGTCATAGATTCTCTTTAACCAAGTTTCTTGTAGGATTCGAGTTGTGGATTTCATCAAATTTCCTTTCATAGCCATTTGTTTCTATTCTTTATTCGATCATAGCTTCAAACCCTTCTCTAAAACACTTTTGCATTGACATACCCATTTGTAAGTTGTATATGGTGTGTGTGGTTATTGTGGTCCATTTTTGTGGTTCAAACAAGTCTGAGATCATTAAAATTTCTATTGTATCACCATCTTTTTAGTTTTTCCCTCAATTCCTCCTCCTTTTTCCTTGTTGATTCAGTAAAGTAGAGTAGTCTTAGGAGTAAAATTAGTCTTAGGTGTTACACTAGGGTAACCATACCTCTCTAGAGACTCACTCCAACATTTAGGTCACCCAAAACCTATGATAGTTTCCATTTTGTTAGTTAGAAGGGGAAACATCACACCACTCCCCAAAGGGCACATTCCTCTGACAACAATTAATAACATAGATCCATTTGAACAAAGATGATAACCGGGTTGGTGATTAGAGTTATGATAGTAACTATCATCAACAACTTGATACTCCCAACCATATTGAGGAAAACACAACAATGGATTCTATGGATATCTCTACTTCTCGAGCAGTGGGATATATCTCATCCACATGAAGATACTAGTTACTGTAAAAATGATCCCACACCAAATCTTAATAAGGTGGAAACTATTATGTATAAATGGAATAATAAAAATAAAAATATTGATGATGATGATGATATGTGAATTTCCATAGGCATGGGAGCATACAAGATAAATCCTAAGTTTTCTTCTAAAAATCCTTATTGGGACAACATGTAAAATAATCTTGTGGATAACACCGACTCATCGTTACTTACTCAATTATGACGACATAAATGATTTTGATCGTACTTAATATTTTAATGAATATAAACATCGTGATGATCACTTTCCAGTTCTTAAGCTCGTTAATGAAGAAGAGGACATTATTTCACCAAAAGAATTATATATTTCTCAACGTCTAGCTACTGAGCATAAAGATGACTAAATGGCCAAGTATAACACCCCAATGAATCAACCTCCTCATCCTCTTGATAAATAATTATGGTAGAAATCATGTGTCACTATTATACACATAAAAATATCAACCATTAATGCATCCAACATTACATTCTCACTCATGACATGCTATTGTTAAGTAAGCCTACCAATTATTAATATATATTCGATCTTCATCCACATGCACCACTTTGTATGTTATCTTCTCCAATGCTCGAGAGGCATATATGGATCTCCCTTCCTTCTTTCCAAGAATAGGTTTTCTTACATGCCCCTGCATACTTTGGTAAGGGTCACATTTACAATATATTTGCTACTCCTGTTATGTCATACCTCTTCTATCACAATGACTTCCACACACCCATAAAAATTAGTACCGACCAATTACAATCTTTTCAAGACATAACATTCTACTCACAAATCTCAATTTGAAGTCTTCTACTTCACACACTATTCCTAGAGCTACTTCACCTCATTCTTTTATCATATTCTCTTTGGCACACACCATCACAATGATACCATTGTATTTAAATCGCAATCGAGGCCTAAGTCTCCATTTTCCTCGATAATCACTCAAACTCTTAAAGAGGTTCCCATTTCATAATTTTCATGCACCTTCTATTTATTGTACATAGCTATGTACTAGAAAATTCCATAAATGTATTGATATAATCAAAAGAGGAAAAAAATTCACATATTTTAAAAACACAAAACTCAAGACTTGTTTATCTAACATACATTGTTTGCACTTTACATTATACATGTTGTTTATCCTTTTGGTTTGATAGATAATTTTTTTCTTTACACACATGCATTCATGGGGTGTATTGAGCATGATGTAGGACATACAGTTTGATACATTCTTATGAGAAATATCATTTTTCCTTACATACTTTCTTTAAGGACATCCCTCCACGTCAACTATGTGTTATTATTTCATTATAGTACATTTTTACTTCCTCATTACGCTTGATTACATACATAGTGTATTTTATATCTTTCAAACTAATAAGACTAACACACGTGTATTGTCTAGTGTTAACAAATTTTGGTTTCATATGCTATTCTATATCACTTTCTATGTCATTTTAAAACATTATGATATTCTAGTTTTCTATACATGCTTACTAGTTGTGTATGTAGTTCCTTGTTTGCTACTTTGATTGTGGCCTAATGGCCTTGTTTTTCTTGTGACATTATGGGTGTCCCATGTTTTTATTTTGTGACATTGAATATATTATTTACAGGACCAAGGGAATTGATTGTCTTATGAAAATGTGGGTTTTCCATGTTTATAGGTGTTAAGCCTTTTGTGTGACACTTGTTTTCACCGCTATATTTTTACTTACATATTGATTACTATTACCGATTACTACTAGTTATCTTCTTGAAATTGTTTCTAATAGTATTCTTATTGCTATTTCTGATTTTAATTGCACACCATGATCTCCACCATGTGAATCCTTTTTGCGGGTAAATGTTCTTCTTGGTGTTCAATGCATTATCCCTTCATGTGTTTTCTACGTAGATTAGAATTATCATACATGGTTACACATCTACAATTTTAAGACACATACACTCAAACTCTTTATCACACATGCCTCAAAAGAGGGGGAATTAATTTGGGTATATTCTATACCTATAATAGACAAAAATACATTTTGGACTAGGAAACTGACACAAAATAGGAAAAATCACTTAGAAACAACATCAAACACGGAAAATCAATAAAGAAAACACATGGTAAAAATCGTACAATAGGTTCAGGACCATATGGACATTCTTGACCCATTCCTATGTTTTTACTTGGAAGCGGTTGTAATAAGTTTCTCAACGGAGTTCATATTTTCACCTACAGGTACAAGTTTTTGGCATAATATCATACTTAGATGACTTAGTTTAAACCATTTTTAGTGGGGCATGAAAGTTTTAATTCCTTCTTATTCACAAAACTTAGTTTTAGTTTCAGTTTCATGGATATTAGGGACACGGGTCTCCTTTATCTAGCTACATTTAGACACATTTAAATTCTACTTAGTTTCTACTAAGTTGTGCAACACATGGAGAGAGTATGGGGCTATTAATTATATTTTGTATTGTGTTTCCTAATTTACAAAATTGAGCCTAGATACACCTACAATGGTGTGTTTTCTGGAGTTATGGAAGGTAGCGAAGTAGCTAGGTTCTTCATAGGTATTCCTTCCTCTCCACTTATACCTAAGGGGGAAGATATCAAAGTTTTTGAATGAATTTGATACACCATCTTCTTATTTCACGGGGTGTTTGAATCCCCATTCATTTTCTCTATATTTAAGATTAGTGTGTTAGGTTCCATACACCCAATACTATAACATGTCATCGGTGTTGGGGACTGATCAACCCCAATAATTTGATAAATTTTAACAATCACAATGTACAAGAAAATAATGGGAAAATATTCCTCTCGCAAAACAAACATGTGTATTCCTTCCACATTTTACATATTTTTATTTCACTCTTACAATTTCAAATTTCATTGCATTGTATCTTTACATTTGAGTTAAATTTTAATTATTTATCATGTAAATTGAGTACACTATGTGTTGTAGGTTTCATCACAGAGAATGTCAATACTAATACAATGGGATCTTGCAAAACAAACATCGAGTGAAGACAAAGTGTTCTACACACTTAGTGTATTTTCCTTTAAGCACGTTATTTCATTTAATACTTAAATGAAATGTGGACAATTGAATTTGGTAATTATACTCTTTGACAATGTTTTTATTAACATCACTCTCTTGCTCAAACAAGTGCACTTTACACATTCTCATCTGGTATATCCCTAGGTTTCTTGTCTAGCTTGCTTGCTCTAACACTCTCATCAACTCGATAAGTTTTAAGAATTGAATGCATGAAATATAGTAAGAAAATCCACTTTTTAGCTTCTAAACTTAAAATTTCATATTGCCACTCTTAGGTCAACAACATACAATAATGGAAAAAATGTTTGTATGATCCCGACCATATTGTATGATCTTGACCTAGTTTATTTTGGTTCCAAACTTCCCATTGCACATTATTATTTGTGTCACTTACTTCCTGTTAGTTTACCTTTCCAACTTAAATCACCTTGAAAATCATATATAAACAGGTCAAACTCACCTCATTTGTGACCTATCACAAATGTACTCCTATTTCAAAATCTAACACAAAAGGAACCCAAATTTACCTACACTCAAGCTTAAGACACTACCATACAATGATTATGCCCAAATACACATTATTGTCCTATATAAAAACTATACATGTTATTGTTTGTAACCCCTGTAAATATACCCATGTAACATGTTCTTATGTTTTTGAACATATAGTAATTATATTTTGAGTGGATACTTTTCATTGATATATCTTTGATAACACACAAAATTCCCCATATTTTGAGGCAATGTGAATAGATTGTATATGGATCAATAAAAATAAATGAAGTGTTTCCATGTCAGATATAAAAATAATCATCATTAGAACACATATACAAGGTGGTTGTAGATGGCCATATGTTTAGAATCTGGACATGGTAGAGAGTACACAATATACATCATGACACATAAAGATATCAAAGCGTAGACACCTAAATTTGGAAATCGTCATTTAACAACGATAACTTTGGCTTTGCACCTAAATCATGACTTGTGCATTCATTCTAAGCCTAGGTAACCTATCCTCATCTCTCTTTCATGACTTGCTTAACTATTCATATTGCTTCATCACTTACAAAAATACTTACATTGGTACATAGTGGTATATTTATCCTTGACATCATTATATGAAACTTTTAGAATGCTACAAAATGCCTATATGGGACCATCCATATAATCTTTGGAACATCCAAAGCATATAGGATAATCCCTAACCACCAAAATGGTCACTTTTCTAGTTTGATACCTTTTAATGGATTGGTTTGTATCCCATAGGTTAACCTTAATGTAGAAAAAAATATATGAATGCCTATAAAAGTAATTCTAACCAACCTATTTACCTTACTTAGCACTTTCAAGAGCATACTTGAAAAGTACATTCTAAAAGCACTCAAAACTCTCATAAATCCTTTCAAAGTAGTAACACAATCTAGAATCATCCCTCGTATAGGCATGCAGTACTCCAAAATAGGTTCAAGAGGTAACCTTCCCATTTTAGAGACCTTGAAGCCAAGCCAAGAAAAAATTAAGCACATCAAATTCTTGTTTGTCATTATGAAGTGATCAAGTTTCTAGAGTAGTTGCATCCCTATAAATATCACATGTTAGGTGGAGAACTACGTGTTGTTTGAATAATATTTAGAATAGTGCTAACATATTTAGTATACAAATTGTACTTCAACCCAAACACTAACCTTTTTTAGGGTCTCCCACCAATGGTTAGGGTCCGAGGTTACTTCACATCATATACAGGGTTTCAAAGATGTGTAACACCTAGGGTTTCAATATGAAGTTCATCACAAAGCTTCACAACCACATAAAAATTTGTAGAGTGCTAGTGTATTCTATTAAAAACCATACAATAGAGGATTATATCATATAATGCTTCTACATAGGCTATATAGTTCTATACCTACCCAAATTTACACTCCAATTTTATAAATTAAGAACTTCTATGTCATTTTCAATCTGTAGAATCACCATGCACTACCGGTTCAACCGCTAGCTATATAATTAGCTAATTGCATCTACTTCTTTATATTTTAGCCATAATTTTTGTGTTTGATCTCGTAATTTTCTAATAAGTGTATATTATTATCTATGATTTAATGTTTATTGATTAATTTGAATATACTAACCTATTGTTAACCCTTTATTCATTGGATAAATAAGAACAACCTTCCCCACATTCTTATATATTCAAATATTGTTTAAATCATTATGTGAACCCAACTCCTTTCCTCAACCCATAGTCTCTTAGGCCTAATTTACATCATCTAAATCAGGTATCCTACACACACTTAGGGTTTCATAGTATCTTTGTGCATGTTTCTCTTCTATGCCCCTTTGGTGCGAGAATTGGCTTAAACACATGCCCATTGAGTATATTAAGCTTTCTCCTACTACTAATAAACATCAAATTCCTATGGTTTCTTCTCCTCTCACCATACAAGGTGTCCCTTTTATCTATGAAATTGATGAGCATAATGTACCTTTGGTAATATTTGAGAAAAATGATGAGGTTGGCATAACTATTCGTCTTAATTGGTGTAAGTGTCTTCTTACATTCACTTTCTTTGTGTGTAGTTCACCATCACCTTAAGCATGCATGACTCTTCTCTCAACTAGCCCTTTCTTAGAGGATCTAGCTAAAAGCACTTGTTTGATGTAGATCATTATGTTTACCTAGTATAGATTATAGGAACATTCCATTTTATAGCCTTTCTCAAGCATATGTAAAGAAAACATGAATTTCATACCTTGAATTTAATTAACCAATTTTCCCTTCCTTGATCACAGTCACCTTTATGGACACTATACTTTGTTTAAGCCTTGTCCTCTTGCACACTCTATTGAGAACTATAATTATTGGTGTACCCACCACTAAACAACCCTCATATAATTATGAGTTCATGATGAGATTATCAAACTTCTTACCTGCCTATGCTTTCCACTTGTTGATACTTCATCCTCTAGTTACTATACTTCTCAAATTCACCATGCCCATGCACATAAAACACACCTTATATTCTATACTTCACTCCCTCATACATTGGCTTTAAAATCATAGCCTACAGAGGCTCTCCATAGCCTATCATGCCAAAACCATGCTTCTGAATATTCCAACATCTCAAAGCAATACCATTCTTGTTATATTCTCAATATCAATTCATACCCTTCTTACATACTTCATCTCTGATTTCTTCCTTTACACTAACCAATGACAAACCCCATGCTCATGAAGCTTATAAGGACATTTTAACTTCCTCTAGAACCTTCCCCTTACCTGGTTATAGCCCCTAGACTTCACTTGAACCAATTTCAACTCATTAAGCATGCATTTCACACCCATTTATCATCAGATTGTCCTTACTCTGTTTGTGCATTGTTGTAGGCCTAATTAGGTCTCTTATAAGTCGAAGGTAGGTGCAGAGGATTCCCGAGGTGCCTAAACCTTTGTAAATCCTTCATACAGGTGAGATTGAACATTTCTTAGCTCCTCCATTCTATATTTGAACCCAATGTACACTAACACATCTCTAAACCTTCACTTTGCATGAGTCCAGGCTAGTAAAGTGCATTCCTAGAACACAAGATCTTGTGAAAGTCACCCTTACCATTGGAGATAGAATCTGAAATTTCAACCAATGCTAGATGACATCATGAACATTATAATTTCTTTTTTAGAAATTCCACTGTACGGTCGAGGAGATCATGAAAGCCCTCGTTTAGGGCGGTGAGGGCAAAATTGAGCACACAAAACACATATAGATGTTTCAAGACCTAAAAAAATTGCATTGACCTTGTGAAAACGTCCTTCAAGTGTTCAAATAATTATAGTGAGCCTTCTAGCTTGGAAAACTTGACTTTCAACTTCCTCTTCTCTATCTGTACAAGATTCTTGATGCATACTAACATAAACATGAAGTAATCTTGCAAAAATTCACCCTAAAATCACTGTACACCTTCATTATTATTTTATTCATGCTAAATCATGCATATTAAAATCATCCCCCTTAGGAATAAGCATATGTAGATCAAAATTTCAACTTTGATACCTCTAACTGCATATCCTTATCTTCACTCAACCATCCACCAAGATAACTAGTTGAACTTCTAACTTAATCAAGACCGTAACTGCTTCATATCTTGCATATCAAACCTAACTCCACACGTGGATAAGTTTTCCTAGTTTTATTTACTTATTTTTGTCTTTCATATGAAAAATATGCCTTATTTAGGATTTCACACACAATTGCCAAGGTTGAATATTTGAAACACAACATTTGGGAGGAAATAATTACATAGACCCTAAGACCACCTATACTCTAAGAAAAACATGCCAACCTATACGAAAACCTATTGATGCACTGCATCACTAATGAACTTAATGACATTGATCACGATCAAGTGAAGCTTTTTTCTAACTTTTCCCAAGAAATTCAAAGCCATTCCATTCATCTTGATCAAATCGTCAAGATACTCATTACTTTTGAAGTTTCTCGTGATCATCAATATAATGTAGAGTCTATTTTTGAGCACTTCATCCCACCTCTCCCACTATGGCTACATATACTTGTTGTTATATCCATTGTGCATGTGCCTATGTGAGTACCCCACATTCATATTCAAAATGTTACAATGTTTATATCTATGTCTACTACTATTCCTACATCTATTTTATATACCCATGCAACTTACCATTCCTCTACTACTACACTAATTTTGAGAATTGTGTCCCTAGTTTATAAGCCCAATAGTTATAATAACAATAAATTACCTCTACCTATTATAATGTCATGGAATCTACTCGGTTGATTCATATCCCACTTGTTCCCACAAAGTGGATTCATATCATTTGCCTCTTGTTTTTTTTTGTCTTCTAAGCTTCCTATCTACAATGGAAACAATGAACCTTAAAAACACCTGTGTGTTTTCCACACCGCTTACATGTACCATTCTTATAATGATGTACTACTTCCTACACTCTTTCATAGAATCCTCAAAGAGTATGCATTGTGATGGTTCTACGATCTTCCTATTCATTCTATGTGGGATTTTACCCCTTTTTCCAATCAATTCCTTGCTCATTTTTAATAAAAATTGGAGAAAAAATATCATATGCTCAAATGTTTAGTATGAACAAGGATCTAATGAACCCATTAGTGACTATATTTTGCATTGAAAAACTATGCTTACTAAATTGAACAATGCCCTAGACAATAATGAGCTCAAAGGCTTATTCACTTAAAGATTTCTCTATCCCTTATAAGAGTTAGTTATCTTTGTTAAATTCTGGTCATTGGATTAGCTATGCCACACACAAAAGGAATGAGAAGCTAAGATTATTATAATAAACAAGCTTAAGGATGTTTCTAATGCTCTTTATACACCTCATGCTAAATTTGAAGGAAATTATAATTGTAAAGGCAATCTTAATAATAACAACACCGATGCTAAAATTACCATAAATGTCGATCTCAACCTACTAAAATTTAGTATCAAGCTCCTCCTCAATGGAAATTCACACGCTTATCATCTTCACCACAAGTGATCCTTCAAAATTTGTTAGAATACAACCTTATATCTCTCTATTTTCTATTATAGGTTGATATAAGAAAGCCTCATTGAAAATATTTTGATTCTAATCCTTGTTACAATTATCATAGATGCATTATCCATTCTACTAATAGATGTTTCAAGTTTTTTCATGCCATCCAAGATCTTATTGGTGTACATGCTATTGAATTTAACACATCTCTTGAGAAATATACTTCTTAATGGAAATTATAAGCTTAATATTTTCAATAACTCACTTAATAATAATAATAATAATAATGAATCTAATCTGAAGTGAATGTTGGAACCCACGGAATATTGGCCAAGTATGAAGGTGCATAGGTGCGCAAGGTCCCAGTTATGGAAAGGTATGCAAGGAAAAAGCATGCAAGAGAAAGGTTTAAGGAAGCACATAGCACACACGATGTGTGAAAGGAGGTTCAAGACTTAGTCAATTTGAGTGCCTAGGGTAGAACACATGAAAAGCATGACCGGTTACGTGTGGATAAGGTGCCATCTTGGTGATAGGTTGGCCCAGATAGGGGCATGCCTTGGATGGAATCTTCTAGAAGAACATCATGAGATAAAGTGGAAATATCAGGCCTGGAGAAGCATGCTCACATGAAGGACCACATTCGACACTTGGCACCAGATCTGAGGGCACTGGAGGGTGAGTTGGCAGTGTAGGAAAGTGATAAATACAAGTGCCTGTGGAGTAAAAGATATATGAATTTGAGAAACAAAATGGGCGGAGCTCTGCATAATTATTGTGAGGACTTTGTTAGTGGATAGTTGCATCAAGGAGAGAATGTACTAGGCATGAAGTTGTAAATTTTCTTTTGGTAGCTTAGTTACATAAGTCCAGTGAAATGCATGACTGTGGTCTGCTTCTCTGTGACACTCTGTAATGGTTCAATGAATGTAATGAGGTTACCTGATATAATATATACATGAATATCAATGGTTCTAATGCATATTTATCTCTCATGAGTTCTCTTTCCTTTCATGCTAAGTATGAATGCTTGTATATTTCTTTCTGCCATAATACATGTTCTGGATTCTGTTAAAGCACTCGGTCTAAAGTGACTACAAGGATCTAGAGGCCGTTCTGAGCCCTATGGTTCTTGTATGTCTTAACTTCCCTCTTAAACTCTTACACTAATCATAGATGATGTTTCCCACTAAACTCACATAAAAGAGAGACTCGGTACCCATGTGTGCCTCGAGTGAGTGCTCAGCTTTCAGTTGGGTGATAGGCTAGCGTGCATGGGGTTCCTTCCTTTTGTGATGGGAGTAAAAATGAATACATCTTGGTTCTATTACCGGGACCTCTTTTCAAAGTTGTAGTGGGATATAACATACATCATGATCTATGTAATGAGTAATGACAGAGTGTTAACATTGGAAAATGTTGAATCGTGGTTCAAGAGCACGGAGGATGAATTTTCTCAGAGATTCAACACTGGACTCGAAGTTTAATGCACGTAGATGGGTAGAAGAGAACCTCTACCACGATCTACATGAGACCTTCTTCTTCTGCTTCCCAGTAGAACTATATGAATGGATTTCAACCTATGTGTCTAGATCAAGTTGGCATTATAGATTGCATATGTGGACCAAAGAAGACTACCAAAGGCTGCAAGATGCAGATCTGATGTGGAACCATCTTTGTAGATCATTGGTGGAGAGGAGCACTAGCTAGCTACACTCTAGAGTATGCCATTTCTACGTATTCTTGTCTGGAGGTTGCTGAGTTTGAATTTCGTGAGAACCTAATGGAACGTTTCTACAACTATGAAGATATTGATGGTTACCATGAGTTTAGAGGCATTCCCAATGGTTGGATAAACCATTCTCGATTCGGGTAAGGGAGCTTGGGTGGAGGAAGATGACAAATATCACAATATAGAAGGAGAGGGAAGAGAGATGGCTCGGGTATAGTGAAGCATGTGAAAGGAAGATTGCTAGATGACGCGAGGATGCTAGTGTGATGGATCTTTGGAGACAGATATTGTGGGAAGGAGTTGAGGTTCACGCAGAGGACATAGAACCTGAGCAGTCTGTGCTACCCCATCTTGGCAAGCGCATGAGGGAGACCCCTTTGGATTTTGGTGAGAGTTTGTCACATAGAGAAAGGAGAGTCATTGGCGCATATCTGAACCCACCCAATGACCAAGCCCTGGCGCTTAGTTTTCGAACCAGGAAGAAGTGTTATTGACCCAGTTGATATCAGTGGAAGAGACAGATCCGTGCCTAGGAGATACAATTTTTAGTTCCTTCTTCTATGGCTGCACATATTCTAGTATTCGGAGGAGTCTTTGGATAAGGAGCAAGTGTAAAAGCTTTTGGTCTTGCATTAGGGAGTGGTGTGGGACATAACGTAGTGGTAGTGGGGCACTATCACAGACCATCGGTACACATTTTAGTGGGACCATGGGGGCACTTGGCATAGCTCCTACAGGCCCTATTAGACCTAGTGGTTCTGGTAGATCTGGTGGCTCTAGAGGCACAGGACCTAGTGGACCTGGGGGATCGGTAGTAGAGGAAACACTGGAGGGAACCAAGGCTCTGGCTCAGGAGGATAGGGACCCCAGCCATCACCTCAGGTATTCTTTGAAATGTCTCTACATTTTCCAAATTATAGGGGCATTGAGGATGTTGTGGAACATGTTCACAAGTGTGAACTGCTATGGCATTCGAAGGGTATCACAACCCCAGAATGGAAGGCTAGTCAGTTTGCAACCACATTGCAAGGGCATGCACATAGCTGGTATAGGAAGTATGAACCTCATAAAATGGTGGTGGACTACACTACTTTAAAGAATGCATTCTTGGCATAGTTCCACATTCCTGAGTTTGAGCAGAAGAGCATTAGCACTTTGAAGGAGATTCAACAAGGAATGGCAGAGAGTGTGTAGGATATTCACCCTTCACAACATGCTCAAAGGTTTCTTGGAGGGCTGATCACCCCTTTTTGAAGGGCCTTATCTCATAAAAAATTTACAGACCTGCGTGAGGCATTGGAGGCTGCCCTACGTGCTGAGGCTATTAGTAGTGTTGATACTAGTGTTAGCCCATTATTGGAGGCTCATATTATTGCTATGGCCAAGCAGTTGGAAAAATTATCTATGAGCTCAACCCATGAGACTCACAGTGGTTTGTGGTGCATAGATTGTGAAGTAGAGGGGCATGTTAAGGATAATTTCTCCCGGAGGATGGTGTGCACTATGATAATAGATTTTTAAATTTGTCATGGGGACTATGATGCAAGTAGATATCCCTTGCTGCAGTGTGCAATCAGGAAGAATGTATCTTGTTATTGTAAAATTTTCACCTCTACAACCCATGATACTAAGGATTGTAGGCTCATTGATAAGATCCATGAGACCATTGATCATGGGGTGCACCAAACCAGCATTGCCAATGGTTCTAAAGGTGATGATCATTGTTATGATGAGCGCACGAGATGGAGGTACACATAGAAGGAGTTTTGAGGAGGATTCCATGGTCTAGGTAATCGCAGAGGAGGAAGGAGTGAGTTCCTGCGCGGAACATGTTTTAACTATGGATCTATAGAACATTACAAACATGAGTGCCTGGACCTGTTGTAGTGCTCATGGTGCGGGAAGAAGCATAAGTATGAGGAGTGCCCGGAATTATTTGAGCATATGAATCAGCAGCACCGGAAGGACAAGGGCATTGCAATGGTTAGCATTAGAAGGTAGACATACAGTGGATGCCTCGGGTAACATGGGATGCAAGTTTAGAACTTGTCTTGGTAACAACAAGGGTAGAAGCCATGCATGTAAGAGAGGTACCAAGACAGAAAACCCTAGTTTTAAGGGAGGAGGTCATTCATGGAAAGTATCCAGATCCCGCGCATCAAAAGGAGATATATCAGGACACCATGGATGTTATTCGGAGCTTACAAGGGGAGATCCAGTGTCTAAAGGAGAAATCCAGGAGGGAGGAACAAGGAAGGAGAGTCGAGGCATAAAAGGATGACCTAGATGAGGTCAAGGAGGTGTGTAAAATGATAAGGTAGGAGAATATCATTCCCTTGCTAGGATCCTAGTTGAGAGAGAAGGTACCACACGCCAGAGAAGAGTGTGAGAGACAGGTCTTGCACGCAAACCTTCCCCCTCACAGCCTCGACTATGAAAAGGAGATTACGTTGAATGCAATTATAGATGGATGACTCCTAAGCAATATCCTCATTGACACAAGCACGAGAGGTTAATGTTCTGACTTTGGATGCATGGCATCAGATGGGAAGACCTGTATTATAGCCATCTTCAAATGTGTTGTATATGGAAAACAAGACTAAGGCAATTCCCATTGGTGTCTTGAAGGATGCAACTATTACTATCTAGGGATCCAAGTTTACTGGGGACTTTGAAGTCTTGGTGCTCACCGAGGTGAACAATTTCCTAACACTACTTGGGTGCCCTTGGTGTTACAAGAATAATGCGAACCTTCGGTTCAACAAAGGGTACATTAGCTTCAAGAACAAGGAGGAACGGGTCATTATACCCTGGCTGATGGGAAGTCAACACCCTATATTGAACCATTGGGGGAGGAAGTTCTGGATAGGATTTATGTGTGCTCAATCAGAGACCCTGAGATGGTACACCCTACTAATAGGGTTATCTAGTTTGAAGATGCTCAGTCAATGAGTGATACCACTAGCTTGACATGTGACAATTAGGTGCATGGAACTTATGAATTGATGGGATGATAGTTGAGAGGATCGGTGACCAAGGTAACAAAGGCATGCATGGTTAGGCGCCTTAGAGGAAAATAACTACCCAAGTATTCAGGAGGAGCCTTCCTTGAGATCTTTCTACAGGAGGTGGAAGCTCAGTGGAAGGATGGAAAGGAATGGAGGGGGATGTTAAGTTATGTCTTACTCGGCATAATAGCTCGGTGGTGGGCCACACATCAAGAGATCCTTTTGGAGTGGCGCGAGGTAAGAATTGCTCTCTTTGTCAGATTTTCTAGGAGCAATGTACCCACCATCATCAAAGAATACCATGGGAAGGAGCCTACCTCTTTCCATATCCAGGAGTGTGAATAGGTCTGGAGAGAAGGTGTGGAAGCTTTGCCACCATCCCTCTAGGTGCATAAGTTGTATTCTACACTACATGGTTACGCACGTGTATGGTACATTCATTTGGAGACACGTCACTAGACAAGGAATTGGAAAGAGCTCACGACTGAACTTATTCAAACCTTTGAGTATCAGAGTACCAAACCATTAGTTGATAAGGCCTTGCAGGATATCAAGCACCTTACCATGGGGGATAGTGCCAGGATAAAAGATAGGCTATTGGAATTACTAGGTGAACCAGGATCAACGGACGTGCTTTGAAGAAGTAGAGGAAATAGAAGAGTTACAACTTGAGTGCACGTGTTTGGAAAAGGAGAAGGGAAAGTTGGTATATGTGATTGATGGAGAGGAATCAAAATCTTAGATGTTAGCCATTCTGTAGGGACATGCGAGGTAGTGGATAGTGTAGATACTCACATATGCGCCTACCATGAGCCTTTAAAAATGAAGAAAGTTAACATCAGTTCAGGAGAAGAACCCAAGGAAGATGTTATTGGAGATTACTAGATGGAGAGGGAAGTATCTAAGATCATTGATCTATTGTGTGAATTTAAGGATTTATTCCCACGTGGGTACCATGAGCTCAAAGGTGTTCACCATTCCTTGGGGAGATGAAGATAAAACTGAAGGATGGTGTGTGCCCGGTTAGGAAAAGGCCCTATCGGATGAATCCCAATTTACACGTGAAGGTCAAGGAGGAGATAGAAAAAATGATAGCTTCTGGGATCATTGAGGCAAGTAGAAGAATCGGAGTGGGTAAGCCCAATGGTAATCAACATCAAGAAGGATGGGTGGATTAGGATTTATGTGGATTATAGGGAATTGAATGTAGTTTGTGTCATTGATCCGTTTCTGACCCCCTTCACTGAAGAAATTCTAGAAGGAGTCGCTGGGCATGAGATCTATTCCTTTACGGATGGATTTTCAGGGTACCACCAAGTCCAGATTGTAAAGGAGGACTAGGAGAAGACAAATTTCACCATCGAGTGGGGAATTTTTACATATACGGTCATGCCCTTTAGATTGAAGAATGCACCAGCTGTCTTTTCGCACATAGTGGTGCAAGCATTCCAGGACTTCATCCATAAGTTTCTTCAGGTCTATTTGGATGATCGAGATATATGGTCTAGTTAAGGACCATTGTGATAATTTGAGGTTAATGTTTGAGAGGTGTAGGCAGTTGAGGATATCCCTCAACATTAAGAAATGTGTGTTTGCTACACCCTTTGGGACTTTATTAGGACATATCATATGTAAGGAGGGCTTGCTGGTAGATCCCGCTAAGGTTGTAGTTATTGTGGGGTTAAGGGAGCCTACTAGCCAGAGCGCAGTGCGTAGATTCCTTGGGCATATGGGCTATTATAGAAAATTCATTAAGGGATATGCCAAGATCGCCGTGCCTTTAGAGGAGTTGCTTAGACATAAAAGTGCCTTCCATTGGGGAGAGGCGCAGTAGAGGGTGTTTGATACATTAAAAGATAGGCTTATCACCGTGCCTATTTTACATTTTCCCTCTTGGGACAAGCCCTTCCATGTCCATGTAGATGCCTCAGGGACCACCATTGGAGTAATTCTTGCACAACCAAGTGAAGGGATTGTTGATCATCCTCTCTGTGTTTTGGAAAGGGAAGTTAACACCAACAGAGAAAAACTATACCACAACCAAGCATGAGGCATTTTCAATGATCTACGCACTCTTCAAGTTTAAACATATCTGCTGGTAACACCCTTTATGTTTTACACTAACCACCTGACATTAAATTATTTAGTGAACAAACATTCTACAAGGACACATATGTCGATGGTTGTTATTATTTCAAGATTTTGAATTCATCGTTGTAGTAAAGCCTAGAAAAAGAAACTGTGGGCTTGATCATCTGTCAAGAATTGATTCAGGAGAGGATGCGCAGAGTATTGAGGAAATAATGCCGACGTGTAACTCGAGGTTGTGGCATGTGCCCTCGGATTTGGAAGATATTTTAATATTTTAAAAGGAAGGTGTGGCAGGATGGGATGAAGACATTGGAAAAAAGTAGTTGGCCATACACGCTGTGCCCTACATGTTAATCAATGGAGACTTATACAAGTTAGGATGTGATGAAGTTTTGTGTAGGTGTGTCTTAGAGCATGAGCACCTGACCATCATGGAGGAAGCACACAGAGGAAGTGCGGCAGTGGGCATTATGCAGTGATGCCACCTTGTGCACAAGATATTAATGGAAGGTTTTTGTGGGAAACCTTGTACAAATATTGTAGAGATTATTATAAAGCATGTGACCATTGTTAGTGCATTGGTAAACTAGGAAGGAGAGATGAAATGCCTTTGCACTGTATTCCTAGCGTGAAGCCTTTTGAAAAGTGGGCGATAGAATTTGTGGGACCTATTGCACTAGTATTGCATAGGACCTGGTCACGTTATGTCATCACTTGCATGGATTATCTCACAAGGTGGGCAGAGGTAGCCCCAACTAAAGACTACATGGCGAAATAGTGGCAAGGTTCTTGTGGGAGAACATTATCACAAGATATGGATGCCCATTGAGTTTGATCAACAATAGGGGTACACATTTCTTGAATGAGACCACGAGGATCATGTTATTAGAGTTCATGGTGGCTCATCACAAGACTACACACTATCACCCACAAGAAAATGGAACCACGGAAGCATTCAACAAGATATTGAGTCATACCTTGACCAAAATTTGCGATGTTGGAAGACAAGATTGGGATGACAAAGTATCGGTAGTATTATGGGCTTATAAGACAATGTATAAAAGGATAAACAAAGCCACACCATTTCAATTAGTGTTTGGTGCGGAAGCTATTTTTCTCGGTTGAATTTATGTTACCTTCTCTGTGAATAGCGTGCAGGAGGATTAGACGATGAACAAGCATTGGAAGAAAGGATTGATGAGTTAATGAAACTGGATGAGAGACGATCACTTGCCAGGTGGAGCCAAACAACAGAAAAAAAAAAGAAAAAGGCTTGGCATGATCACCACATCAAGAACAAGAAGTTTGAGGTTGGGCATATGGTGTTACTATATGATTCTAAGTTTCTGCACCATCCTGGGAAGTTGAAAGTCCATTGGTTGGGTCCTTACACAATCTCGTACATCCTTGATTTAGGCACGCACTGGCCACAAGCGCTAGATGGGATGAATTTCCTAGGACACTTGAATGGGAGTAGGTGAAGCCCTACTAATAAATAAGTATTCTTGGTGTTTGTAAATAAGGCGTTTTACAAGTTAGTTTAGAAGTTTCCTTTATGCTTTCCCTTTCTTGTGTTTCCCTTTCGCATTGTTGTTTTGTTTTGCGCCTTGGGCACCAGTAACCTTATTGCTATTTTTGAGAATTTGTGAGTGCATAGAGGACTGCACATTGTTTTAAGTGTGGGGTGGAGAAATGTGAAGGAGCACATGATTAAGGTACCAAGGAAGTTGTGTTGAAAATCCTTGTTGAATGGCCCATTGAAAGAGGTATACGAAGAAAGATGGAAGATGAATGGTTGGTGTCAAGGTAAAGCTACTTGTAGATCCCACATACTAAGAAGGAGAAAGTGCATTTAAGCAACACGAGGTAGGAAAAATCAAGAATCAGGACAAAATAAGTGCCTTTAGTATGGGTTACATGCATGCAAGAGTCTCCTATCATGTTAGATTGGTTACGCACTAGAAGGTTGGAGGAGTTTTCGCGCAAGGTTGGGTGCATGAGTGAAAGTGCTGAAGATGGGATTTGTTTGAAAAATCCACATTAAATGAACAAAGTATGGTGGTAGGTGAAGTAGCATTTAATGTTCAAAAAGAGAAAAAATATAAGTAAAGGGTCGAGGCTCTTTCATTTTCACTTTATGAAATAGAGAAAGGAGCGAGTTTTATAAACTAGGGTTTCTAGATTCGATCGTGCGAAGAAAGACCTGCAAGATCGAAGCGTGAGTAGCCAGTTTGAGTTTGTAAACTAGAAGGAAGGGGTTACATGGGCATGAAAAGGGTTGTAAGGAGGCACCGTCTTGTGGAGTTAATTTGATCCTAGTTAGGGTTCGAAAAACTAGGGCATGGGTTCAAGAGAGTTATATCATGATTTGAGATTAGAGGTTGGAAGAATTGGAAGAATAGAGTAATAAAAAGACCTCGACAATGGCACCCAAGAAAGGAAAGGGCAAGGGCAAGGTGAAACAATAAGAACCCAACATAAACACAAATGAAGAATGGTATGTAGAGATGCAATACCCAGATGGGGTGATGATGGGGAAGGAGTGGGAATCCCACCTGAGAAATGTACCTATAAGTGATTATAATCACTGAAAAAACATGATAGAGAAGGAAATGACACTAGAATTAGTGTGCCCCACCAGTAAATGAACACTAGAGGGCTCGCGATATACAATGGTGATGTTAAGGTCAAAATGGAGAAGGCAGGGCTATTGCAACTATATGAGTTGCCCTATTTTGGAAAACCAGAGCACCTATACCAATGGTTAATGTCATGGGTACATGAAGATTACTTCCACTTTGTAGGGCACAAGATGTGCATGACTCCCCAACTTATCTCACAATTTACATGCCTCATATGTGAGGGAGATAACTTGGAAGATGACCTAGGCGACAAGGAGGCTATTCAGGAGACCATCACTGAATATGCCTGCAAGAAGGGGTCGAGGTATTACAACATTTTAGACATCAAGGACCCGTGATGAAAATGGCAACGCATCTGGAGACTAAGTTGAATGGCCAGGAGAGGTGGAACCAGGTCAAAAACCCTGGTTACATGTCTGTAGGAAAATTACAGAAGGCACCATATACAACTTATCCACATACATCGCAGAAGAAATCATTAAGTGCACAAAGGAAGGTGATAGAATCCTCTTCGGCAACATCTTGCTCACCATTGTATTTTTGGAGATTGGAGTGCCTGACGCACTGGAAAAGTTTGTATGGGAGTACCCCATCGAGGATCCTTCACCCGTGAAGAGGTTCAAGAAGTATGCCTATGATATAATGACAACACCCCACAAGGCATGGCTGGAGAAATGGTATACATGCCTAAGGAACACGTTTGGGGCAGAGTGGAGAATCCTTGAACAACTCCCAAAGCAGCCATTGAGGGGGAAGCCGAATTCATTGTTTATCAAAATTTCTGCTGGGTAGATTCAAGCTAATAAACGAATTAGAGAGTCCTTGGTGCAAGCTTCCCTTTGCGTTCACTACTCAATAATTCCAAGCTAGAGGAACATATTTAAGGAATCAAAGAAGTTAAGGCTGGAACTAGGTAGTCTAGAATGGGAGCATAGGAGATGAGAAATAAGCTAAATTAGCTCGGTGAAAAGTGTGCGTACATGGAGAGGTACGTATCGTACAACATCTAGATGATAAGGCCGATGACACTACCCTTCACTAGAGGAACCGTGACGTGCGTGTACCTCCGTATAAGGCCGAAGTTTGAGAAGGGTGCATATCTGGAGAATGATGTCTCCATACCTGAGGATCCCATGGGTAGGAAGAAGCCCATGCCAAAGAAGAGAGGGAGAGGAGAAGAAGAAGCACCAAGTGTGTAGACTACTCAGATAGTGAGCATGCCAACAACAAGTGCCAAGCCAAGCACTTACATATGGAGAAAGAAGTCCTGGTGAAGGAAAAGACACTAGAAGTAGAGGCACCTAGGCAACCCCTCACCAAGGAAGAGTCACCTAAGGGAGAAGATAAGGCCAAATCCCCTGTTTAGGAGCCACCTCTCAGGAAAAAGTAGAGGGTAGATGAGGAAGCTGACTCGGAGGTGACCGACAACATGGAGAAGTACATGGGCGGAAGAGGGGATGAGAGTGAAGAAGATGACGGCGAGGAAGATGAGCCTGAAAAAGACTAGGAGCCACAGGTCTTTAGTGTCTATGACTTGGAAGAGGAGAGTGGAGATGAGAAGCAAGAGTTTGTATTCACATGGCACAAGGGTGCACAAGATGAGGAAGACACCAGAGACATGGAAAGGAATGAAGAGGTTGGTGGGGAAAAGTAGGGAGCAATAAGTTTTACAAAGGAGTAGATCACTGAGGTGGTGGAAAGAGAAGCAAAGAAAATGCTTGAAGCCTTGGTAGACCAAGAGTTGGAGCACAACACAGACATAGTGCTGAAGGAAGGGAAGGAGGAGAATATTGAAAAAGAGCATGACAACCTAGGAGGAGGTCCCACTCTAATAGTAAGTTTCCCCAAAGGTGCGCACTCGGGTAGGAGGACTCTTGATATGGAGCAGAGGCAAGTAATGGGCTACATTGATGACACAAAGAAGGTGCTACGCGTGTGATTCCAAAGCACTATACCCACTGTAAAGGCTTTTAGCCATGGGGTCTTTTGAAAAGGAGGGCGCGTACCCCAGAACAAAGAAGATGCTCTCTTGGGTGTTTGAGTCCCACATTGATGAGCCAGACTTTGAAGTTTGTTAAGGAGTGCTCATAACATTTCTAGAATCTAAAGGGGCCAATCCCTTAGTGAATGCTCAGAGCTCTCGGACAAGAAATTTTGTAACACACTCAACAAGGTTGCGGTTGAGACCGAGGCTAGACTCTTCACGCGTAATGATAGGATAAGAGTACTGGAGGAAAAACTAGGGAAGAAGGAAGAGGAGCTGGTGGAGAAGACCCAAAGCTTAAAGTAGGAAGAGCTGATCAACACACAACTAAGGTGTGAGTTAAAGGAAGAGAAGATAAAGGTGCAGGAAGTATACAAGAAAATGGAGTCTATCAAGGGCACCATCCTTTTAAAGCACCCAGACTTAGCGCCGCCCGCACAGAAGTACTCGTCCCTTCTAGAATGTATAGAAGATCTAACACACATCCTCACTATGGAGAGACAACCTTTGGCCCTGGAGTCTGTAGAAGAAGTGGCCGCACGCTTGAAGGAGGAGGATAGATTGAAGGTGGTAGCGCTCGTTTCCGAGTATAGCCAAGTGCTCGCAGAGGTTAAGGTCACTGCCCAATCTGCGGAGGCCATGTATGATACATGTGTAGACAGAGATAAGGTGGCAAGCTCCTTGGTTGCCACACTCGAAGTGGAGCTAAAAGAGTTCCAAGAAAAGAACAAGGGGAACAGGGTGGAAAGGGAAAAAGTTCTAGCTAAAGTAGAGAGAAAATTAGAGGCAATTGAAGCCTTAAGGAGTTTGATCAAGGCCCGACTAAAGGAACTATACCCTCAAATTACTAGGAGGATGGACAAGCTTGAAGACCTAGGCAAAGAGATGGAGTAGATCATGGACACTTTGGGCACCCAAGGAATTGGCCTGAGTTTTGACGAAGTGAGCACCCTAGTGGGCGACCTTTGTCAAAAGGCACATGGCAAGGTCGAAGTGTGGAATAAGCTAGAGGAGACTTATGGAAGGATTTTCCTAGCTTGTTGAATTAATGCTCCCCCCCATTCTTCATTCTTTCCCCAATTCTTTCATTCCCTTATTCTTTTGTAAAGTGTAAGATTATACATTGGTTCCCTAAGGCAACATGCATCTTGGTTGAGTAAAGTGTTTCCGAGGATGGAGAATAGGCGTAGTGTGGGGTGATGTTGGACCCCTGGAATATTGGCCAAGTATGAAGGTGCATAGGTGCGCAAGGTCCTAGTTATGGAAAGGCGCGCAAGGCAAAAGTGCGCAAGAGAAAGGTTTAAGGAAGCACATAGCATGCGCAACATGTGAAAGGAGGTTTAGGACTTAGTCAATTTGAGCACCCAAGGTAGAACACGTGAAAAGCATGACCAGTTGTGCATGGATAAGGTGCTAGCCTGGTGACAGGTTGGCCCAGATAGGGGCATGCCTTGGATGGAATATTCTAGAAGAACATCATGAGATAAAGTGGAAATCTCAGGCCTGGAGAAGCATGCTCACATGAAGGACCACATTTGACACTTGGCACCAGATTTGAGGGTCGTTGGAGGGTGAGTTAGCAGTGTAGGAAAGTGATAAATACAAGTGCCTATGGAGTAAAAGATATACGAGTTTGAGATATAGCGGGTTAGAGAGAGTGCAAGTTTGAGAGACAACATGGGTGGAGCTCTGCATAATTACTATGAGGACTCTGTTAGTGGATAGTTGCATCAAGGAGAGAATGTACTAGGCATGAAGTTGTAAATTTTTTTGGTAGCTTAGTTACATAAGTCCAAAGTGAAATGTATGACCGTGGTCCGCTTCTCTCGTGACACTCTGTAATGGTTCAATAAATGTAATGAGGTTACCTGATATAATATATACATGAATATCAACGATTCTAATGCATATTTCTCTCTCATGAGTTCTCTTTCCTTTCATGCTAAGTAGGAATGCTTGTATATTTATTTCTACCATAATACATGTTCTGGATTCTGTTAAAGCACTCGGTCTGAAGTGACTATAAGGATCTAGAGGCTGTTCTGAGCCCTATGGTTCTTGTATGTCTTAACTTCCCTCCTAGAAACTCTTACACTAATCATAGATGATGTTTCCCACTAAAATCACATAAAAGAGAGACTCGGTACTGCGCATGTCTCGGGTGAGCGCTCAACTTTCACTGGGTGATAGGTCGGCATGCATGGGGTTCCTTCCTTTTTGATGGGAATAAAAATTACTACCATGCATCATACTTATCGGGATTAACCCCTACCCTACTTATGATCATCACTTGGATTCCCTCATTGGTACTATCACTTCTACTTTGCCTCCTAGGCCTATCATTACCTTTGATGGTTCTAATATAACTCATGATATTGTTTCGATACACTTAATATTGGACACTTTTTTAGTCTAAGGCCTCATAATTTCTTGATTAAAAATGAATATAAGAGTAACATATATATTTAAATTTCTTGATTCTCTTAGATATACTAAGAAACATATGAATTTTGATACTAATACCTCTCTTGGGAATATTATTTTACTTCTCACTATCAAATCTACTAATATTTACTTCTTGTCATGGTTGATTCCTCCCTTGGGTCATGTGACACATGGATAGTGTTAATGCAAAATCACAGTACCCCCAAATGAGTTCTAAAAATCTAATTTTCTAAGGCAGACTCATTTGGTGTGATTTCATAACATTGAACTTTCCCCAAGGTGTGGGACCTTGCAAACTGGAAAAGCTCTCTAGATTAAAGGTTGGTTCCTTATTCCTCTCTTTAGGTGCATACGTAGAAACTTGTAGAGGATCTTTTCTTAATCCTAATCTAAAACTTGACAAGGAGATAGGGATAAAAGAGTATATAAATAAGAAATAACTAAAATGCCGGGTGATGCACCAAAGGAATGATGAACACTTGTTTTGCCAATAGACACAAACCAAAAATACATACAATAAACCAACACGAGATAGCGGATATATAATGGAAGGCTAGATGAAAACAAAAGAGACAAGAAGATCTAAAATTGATCACATACGTGTTTTATTGCTTTGTAGATTGATATAGTCCATTACAAAGTAGCCAAGAGGTAGAAACGTATTACAATTTTAGTGGAAGGCCTAAACCCCACAGATCCCTTTTCTAGAAGGAAGAGGGAGCCTGCAAAACAAAGAATGTCCAACCCTTTACAATGAATCCTACCCCCGTATTTATAGATTCAACCTGAAAGAAGGAAAGAGAGAGAAGTGGGAAAATAGGTTGAAGCTCAACCACCGCTATTAATGCCTCTGATGAAATCTCTCCCCAAATCCATCTTTACTGCATCAATCCTTGGTTTGCACCTTAAAGGAAGAGGAAACGATAGAAACAAATCGAATATAATCTAGTTGTTTAGACAAATGGATCCCACATTGAAGGCCCGAAGACGTTCCTCCATTTTCTTCACCTAAACTCCTCAAAATTAAAGTTTCAGACCCCATGGCATGTGTGAGGCCGAGATCTTTCCAACGACATCAAATTTGAAATATTTTGAGCCATGAGTCAAAAGATATGCCCCTTGAAGTTTGTATCAGGTCTGTACAGGAGGAGGGGAAAACAACTTGAAAATGGGTCCCCTTTCTTCTGATTCCCAGCTTGGCTTTGACTAGGGCCCAGATGCTGAATTTTTCCTTGGGCAGAGTTATGGGCCATTTTACAACTTTTACCCCCTTTGAGATAACAAGGGCAAAGAAAAAACTTTTTCCCCGATAGTCCGCTTTTGATTTTGTTTCCTCTTATGCGGGATCACGGTTGATCCAATATTTGGCATGGGGTGAAATATGGATAACAATTTGGCGACTCACAAGGGTATCTTCCTGCTAGATGAAAAGACCAATTGCCTTGTCATATCCATTGGGCATGGAGTCATGGGTGATAGCTTGCTACTAATATGAACTCGTAAAGTGACCCCAGGCCGCTTGGAAACCCATTAGAGCCGAAACCGGCCAGTCTTGACCAAATGCCGAGTCCAAACACTGGATGAGAGCAACAAAATAGCACCACACTATATACAAAATTTGAAATCATACATGCTCCAAATGGAACATGCAAAGTGTGCAAATAAATTAGGAGAAAACAATCTACACTAAACAAAACAATGTGCATAAGCACTTAGAGGAAAGAGAAAACTAAACTATATATACAGGTGAGAACTCCCTTTTAGTAGCGAGTGCTTAAGATAGATCCCATTTACTGGAATCAGAACTCTTCACCCTCCAATGTAGACAATTGGAAAGAATTGCTACTTTTGCATCCTATGATCATATAGGGGCCACTCCAAATGGCATCAAATTTGGAATGCCTTCTTGATTTTTCTCGATCTTCATCCCATTTCAAAACCGGGTCTCCTTCCTAGAAGGTCCTTGCCTTTGTCTTCTTATCAAAGCATTTCTTTATTGAAGCCTGATTTTTCTCTATTGCTTGGAAAGCATGCTCTATGGTTTCTTCTAACTCCATCAGCTCTGTATACCAGGCCTCCATTGGTCCAAATTTAGACATCTCTAGTTGCTTCACAAGCTCCAATGCTGGCAACTCAAGTGATATAGGCAACACTGCCTCTTTCCCATAGACAAGCTTGAATGGAGAGCTACCTGTAGATCCTTTGGGCATTATTCTATCAGCCCATAAGGCCGTTTTGAGCTTTGTGTGCTAGGTCCTCTGATTCTCATCAAGAGTTCTTCTGATGATATTTAGCATGTTCTTGTTTGTGGACTCAACCTGGCCATTACCTTGAGGGTAATAGTTTGATGAAGTACTCAAATAAGTCCCATTATTGATGGCCCATCTTGTGATCTTGGAACCTATAAATGCTAATGCATTATCTGATATGATGGTGGTTGGCACTCCAAATCTAGTCACTATCCCTTCATAGAAATCCAGGATACTAGACTCGTTTACTTCCTTGAGTGCCACTGCCTCGGTCCATTTGGTGAAATAATCTATCGCTATCAGGATCCATTTGTGACCTTGGCTTGAGTTTGGATTGATGACTCCAATGAAGTCCAATCCCCATTGCATGAAAGGTTGGTCGATTGAGATTGGGTGCAATGGAAGTGCTGCTAGCCTTTCCTTGCCTTTGAAGAATGCACAATTCTTACACCTTTTGATCCATGTGTAGCAGTCACTAAACACTCTGGGCCAATAATATCCTACTTTCATGATTTTGAGTGCTGTCACTCTTGGAGAAAAATGGCCTCCAGTTGCTTCAACATGGAATTCTTGTAGCATTCTCTCCACTTGATATGCCCTAATGCATCTCAACAGAATGCCATTGATGTCCCTCTTGAACAAGACACCATCAATAAGAACATATGGGATGACATGTAGCCTAAAATGCCTTCTTTTTCTTTACTCATCCCATGAGGACACAATCATGTTCGAAGGAAGTGTACCATGTCTTGGGTCCAATAAGGAGCAAGTACATCATCTCTCCCTTATTCTTGATCATCTTGTAGAACAAAAACAACCTCCTTCCCACTATCTGTCTCATCTCTTTGACCTGAGGCTAGTTGTTCACATAACCCCTTCCCACGAACTAGCTTGGTGACCTTGATCTCAATGTCATATTCCATGACACGAGTGATCCATCCTGCACACTTTTCATTCAAGTCCTTGCTAAGAAGGAATTCTTTAACTCCCACATGGGAGACCAATAGTTGGATTTTGTTATTTGAAACCAAATTCTTAAACTTCTTCAATCCTCTAATTACCACCATGACCTACCTCTCAATGAAGGATTACCTCACCTCATAATCTTCCAGTAATCGACTAAAGAAAGCAATTGGGTACATTCAGACTTTCTTTGTTCTGCTACACTAAGATTGCAGAAATTGTGTCGCTGCCACCAAAGGCGTACAATATGAAGTCTTTGGAAAAATCTAGGTTCACAAGAGTTGGGGCGTGTGATATGGCTTCTTTTATGGCCTCAAAAATTGATTCTCCTTCATTTGTCCACCCAATGTTAAGCTCTTCTTCAACATCAACATTATTATCTTAACAAGGGAAAAAAGTTTGGAACAAACATGCGGAAAAATTGATTTTTCCCAAGAAGCTTAGAAGAGACTTCTTGTGACTTGGCAATGGCAATGCTCTTATTGCTTGAAATATTTCAGTCAATTGCTAATCCTTCCTTTGATACGATATGGCCTAGAAGCTTACCTTCATGGGCCAAGAATTTGCATTTTTTGGGGTTCAATGACACCCTAAGTCTTCTACATCTCTAAAAAACTTGCCTAAGATGGAAGAGATGATCTGTTGCATTCTTGGAAAAAATATTGATGTCATCCAAATAGATCAGCACTATTTGATTAATCAACCCCTTGAATTCCATATCCATTGCCCTTTGAAAAGTGGCTCTAGCGTTGGATAATCCAAATGACATTTTCTTGTATGCATAGGTGCCCCACTTGGTGGTGATGGCTATTTTGAATTGATCATCTTATTTCAACGTGATCCGGTTGGTTGTACCATGACTAGCCACCTAAGATGGAGAACCTTTCTAACCTAGACACTACTTGCAAGATCTGCTCCATTGAAGGGAGTGGGTAGTGGTCTTTGAGGGAGGCTCTATTCAAATCCCTGAAGTCAACACACAACCTAATTTCTCCATTTTTCTTCTTGACTGGGACCAAATTTGCAACCCAACTTGAGTGTTTAATTAGAAATATGATGCTTGCCTCTATCATCTTGTTCAACTCCTTCATCAGAGGCTCAATATGTGGGTTGACTGGTCTCTGCTTCTACCTGATGGGTTGAGTAGCTAGATCTAGTTCGATTGTGTGTTGTGCTAGTTTTGGATTGAATCCTCTTAGGTCCTCATAACTCCAAGAAAACACATCAGGGAATTCTTGGAAAAGTTGTATGAATTCATACCTTTCTTGTTTGGTGGCCACTTTGCCAATTTGAAGTGTTCTATCCTCTCCAACTGGGATCGACTCTGAATCTTCTCCTTTGATCTGCATGTTAGCCTTCTCTTTTCTGAACTAATCATTAGGATTGAAAATAGATTCCAGTGTCACTAATCCTTTGGGAAGCTTGTTTGTATGTAATTGTACTATCTGATTCCCATACTGCTGCTCTAGTTTGCTCTAGTTTATAGCTAAGAATTCAGCTTCTTCTTGTAGAAATTTAATGATCTGTTGATCATTCTCAAACACCTACCAGCATGTATTATTATCTGGCACTGCTGGCCTCACAACCACATGGATATGTGGCTATTCTCTGTCCCTCTTGATGTTGTCAACCACATCAAACGCTTCTCTAACCGCTGCAAGTCTATCAATAACTTCATTCTCCTTCCTGGGTATGGACACAATATTAAAGGCCTCAAAATCCTCCATGAGATCCCATACCCTACTCTTGTAGTTTTTGAGTAGGTCATTTTTGACAGCATTAAGTCCTCTAACCTAATTGGTAACTAGTTCACTATCACCGAATACTTACAAGTTCTTAATTCCCAGCTTCCTTTCCCAATGAAGACCTTGGACTAAAGCCTCATATTCAGTAGTGTTATTTGAGCAAGTGAACTAGAATCTAAAGGCTGAATAATATCTCATACCTCTGGGGGACACAATCATGGCTCCTCCTCCAGCTCCTTGTCTACTCCTTGAACCATCAAAGAACAATTGCCATACCTCATTTTCATCCTTGTATTCTGGCTTGATTAGGTCAGGAAGAGACTGGTTCTCTTCATGTAGGTAGTAGACACCTAGCTCAGATTATTCCATCTCCCTATAGGGGTCAAAAGCATGAATTTTGTTGGCCCAATCATCGAGATTCAAGTCTGGGATATATCCCACCTTGGTATTTGCTTCAGAAGTGCTTAGGAGGTCCTCTTGATCAAAAGATGAGTAGTTGGCATTGATTGGGCTAGGAATATAGGATTCAAATATGATATTCAGCAATAGGTTCAGATCTGATTGTGGCCTTCACTCCATACCTTGTCCTAAAGAGTATATGTGACCAATCAAAAGACATGTAGCCTCCAATTTTGGCAGTGAATTCTCTAGACATGCAGACACAGAGAAAAATGTGGTGGCAGGTCTATGATTGACAAATTTTACAAAACAATCACATTAGGAAAAGCGTGTAGAGTGAGACTCAGATCCTTGATGATTCCCACAGTAGTCACTGCTGTCCCATCTAATTGGACTACTCCTCTAGAGATGACCTCATATTGGAGACCCAACTGATCAGCTATTTGTTTAGGCATCACAGAACTATTGGCCCCAGAATCAATCATACAATTGTTCACTAACTTGTGTCCAATAATCAATGAGACATAGAAGGGACAAGGTTTCAGGTTTTTATCTTGTTGTTCTCCATGGTTCCTCCCAGGCTGAACTGCATTGGAAAACACTCTTTCTTGCTAGTTGGGGGTGATTTGAACTTGACCAATTTTGAATGGTAGTCTGCAATGATCCCTCTGCCTTGGAATGGCCAGTGACTCCCATAGTGAAATTTTCACACTTTTCCTTTTCATCTGCTCAATAATATTGAATGAGCCATCTTTTTGCTGCCCCTTCCTGACACATTTCTTTCTTGCACATGGGCTGTTACAACCGGTGCTTGACTGGGTTTGGGAGGTGCTCTGGATTGGTTCAGCATGTTGGGAGTTGTACTTGGAGCACCAGGACCTTGTGGAGCGATGGAAGGTTGAGGGTCACCTAAGCTCAGTGGTTGGCCCTCTCCAATATTTCTCTTTTTGGACCATGTATTGGCAGCTACACTTTGAGGAGGGAACTGATTCATCCCATAGAAGTCTTTGGCCTACCAGTTGACAAGCATAGTCTCGTTTGGGGGGCCACCTTGCTGCTGATCTTCCTCTTGGTCAAGTTCTTGTGGCACCACACTGGTTTGCACCATCAAGGCCTGATTTAGAGCACCATTAAAGCACATTGATTGGTTATGTGGCTATCTGCATGGAAAACACCAATCATATTCATATGCCATATTGTTACGCAGGTGAACCAATGCCCTAGATGTTGAAGTCTGTTTTAGGATCATACGACCGAAAGGTCTAGTAGCTTGGGGCTTTCCTTGGTTCTAGATATGGTTTATAGTTTGAGGTGGTGGCCTATTCTACTGATATTAAGGTCTAACTTGATATTCACTTGGGGTGGGTATGGCTCGAAACTCTAAGCTTGTTGTCTTTTGATGGTCACTAGTTCATTCCTAAAGTTCGAAATTGCTTCATTACCACTTCTTGAAACTCTTTATTGTAATTAGACGATGAAGTGGAAGCTTCAGCTGAGCTTTGACTCTAGGTGGTGGGTATAGGAGCTAATGTAGGTGCTTGGCTAGTATATGGGATTCCTAACTTAGGGTACAGAGGCATGGATGGCCTAGGAGTGATTTTTCCATCTTGAATCAAATGGTTTTCAGCCCCTATGGAGAGGCTATAGGCTGTAGGTAATGTAGTGCTCCCCATTGGCTGAATCATCAGAGAAATATCAGAATTCAAATCCCTAAGAAAGTATAAGAAGGAAAATTCATTAGTGGGTTTTACTACTGTTGGAATCCTATCCAAGGTCTGCTAGAATATGAGGTTGAAGTCTCGTTTCTCATTCGGGGCTCTCTTGATCATTGTTAATTGCTCCAACAAAGACAAGTTATCACCTATTTCCCCAAACGGATCGTGAAGAGCCATACACAGCTAGTTGCAATTCTAGATAGAGCATGTTGTAAGACTCCTGAACCATTATGAAGCTTTCCCTTTGAATGAAGAGGAGAGTAGCTTGACTGTAATGTCCATCTCATGGGTCTCATGGATTGTACAGACATTTGCAATATCTTAGACATGGTCACTGGGAGAAGTTTGATTTTCCCCAGTGCAATATGGGATGATTTTTAATGCTGCAATCGAACTGGGTTTTGTGTAATCAAGGTGAGTGGAATACTGCTAGTGAAGTTGACATATGGATTTGGTTGTGCCATTCTGATTGGCCTAAGAATCCTTGCAGACTGAAAGAAAGGCCTCGCAAGTGGAGGTGTTGACAAGGTTCTTCTTGGTGGAGATGGAGACCTCTGAATTCTTCTTGGTGTAGATGGAGACCTCTGAATTATTCTTCCTCTCCTTTCTCTTCCTGGGGATAGATGCAAGTATTAAAATATACCTTCTTTCCTTGCTCTAGACCAAGTTTTTCTCATGAATCTTCCAAGCTTGGGCTCTGAAACCGAAGTAGATTTGTTTCTTTTGGAGTTGCCAGATGTACAATTTTAAGGCTTCTTAAAATCTAGAATCACAACAAGTGTACATCAATTCCTACTGTAATAAGGTGGAGACTTCTTAGTCCCCGGGTGTGCCAGAACTGTTAATGTGAAATCACAGCACCCCCAAATGAGTTCTAAAAATCTACTTTTCTAAGGTAGACTCATTTGGCATGATTGCATAACATTGAACTTTCCCCAAGGTGTGGGACCTTTCAAAATGGAAAATATCTCTAGATTAAAGGTTGGTTCCTTATTCCTCTATTTAGGTGCATATGTTGAAACTTGTAGAGGATATGTTCTTAATCCTAATCTAAAACTTGCCAAGGAGACATGGATAAAAGAGTACAGAAATAAGAAATAACTAAAAACTGCTAGGTGATGCACCAAAGGAATGATGAACACTTCTTTTGCTAATAGACACAAACCAAAAAAATGCATACAATAAACCAACACAGATAGCCAGATATATAATGGAAGGCTAGATGAAAGCAAAAGAGACAAGAGAGGATGTAAAATTGATCACAAATGTGTTTTATTGCTCTGTAGATTGATACAATCCATTACAAAGTAGCCAAGAGGTAGAAATGTATTACAATTTTAGTGAAAGGTCTGAACCCCACAGATCCCTTTTCTAGAAGGAAGAGGGAGCCGACAAAACAAAGAATGTCCAACCCTTTACAAAAAATCTTTCCCTTGTATTTATAGATTCAACCTGAAAGAAGGAAAGAGAGAGAAGTGGGAAAACAGGTTGAAGCTCAACCACCACTGTTAATGCATCGATGAAATATCTCCCAAAATCTATCTTTACTAAATAAATCCTTGGTTCATCGCCTTGAAGGAAGAGGAAATGACAGAAATAGATCGAATCTGATTTGGTTGTTGAGATAGATGGATCCCGCATTGAAGGCCCGAAGACGTTTCCTCCATTTTCTTCACCTAACCTCCTTAAAATTAAAGTTTCAAACCCCATAACATGTGTGAGGCCGAGATCTTTCCAACAACATCAGATTTGCAATATTTTGAGCCATGAGTTGAAAGATACGCCCCTTGAAGTTTGTATCAGGTTTGTACAGGAGGGCGGGAAAATAACTTGAAAATGGGTCCCCTTTCTTCCGATTCCCGCCTTGGCTTTGACTCGGGCCCATATGCTAACTTTTTCCTTGGGTGGAGTTACGGGCCATTTTTCAAAATTTACCCCCTTTGAGATAACAAGGGGCAAAGAACCAAATTTTTCCTCGACGGTCCGCTTTTGATTTTGTTTCCTCTTATGCGGGATCGCGGTTGATCCAATATTTGGCATGGGGTGAAATATGGATAATAGATAGGTTTCCTTAGATTCATACTCTTAAGGATATCCCTTCCCTTTTGCATCAGTGTATACTTTTAGTTATAATAAGTAAGTTATTACAGTCAAGGCTATCCCATGTGAGACTCTTTTGCCTAATCCTTTTACTAATAAAGTAGCAGCTTTCCACACTTAATAATGTTACACCTATTCTTATGACTTCTATTAGATCTATCCCTCGTACAAATCTTCCTTAGTCTTCCAATGCACATACTATGGATTTTAAGAATGTTAAACAACCGGGCTTCTAGAGGTATTTCACAATCCTACTACACTTGTTACATACTTAAGGGTTGAGTATCCTTTGATTATAAATCCCACCTATCACCCTATTGAGTCAATCATAGGATGGTTATTATTTTTCCATTGTTTTTTTATACAATTTTTCTAAAATACCAAACATTTAAATACTTCAATAAACATGAAAAACTTTCAAATATGTTTAAAATACAAAATTAAGACCTACATTTGACTTTATTTTCTAGAATTTCACTTTACATATGCTATTTTTCATATATTTTGATAGATAACATATTTTCTATATACTCTTTACACATGTGTGTTTACAAGGTATCTCAAGGTTAATTCAAAACATGCATAGGATTCTACATAATGACATGTGTTGGCCTCGAGTCCATTCTATTGTCATTTCTAACATGGTGCATCTCCTACACTATTTAGGCACTTTTGTTTCAATAAAATTCCTTTTACTTCCTAATTATGCTCAGTTTATTATATTGTATTATACAATAATTTTCAAAATAATATGGGTTACACATGTGTCTTGTGAAATGATAGTTTATCTTCATCTAAGTGCCTATAGGATAATATATTATATTATACAAACTTGTTTGTATGTTTTGTTCTATGTATAAATCCTATAAATTTTTCTATGATTGTCTTTGTGACACTTTGGTGTCCCTTATTTGTGGATTCTATAACTTATCACTTATGATTTTTGTGCATGTAAAAATTTTGTGTGCCTTTCTCATGGATCCTTGTCTTTGTTTTGACTAACATATGTAACAATTCTTATGTACTTGTATGCTAGATAATTACAAACTCTTGAATTTGATAACTTATCCTTTGGAAATGACAAGTTTGGCTTTGTTTCCTTGCCAATACAAATGATCACATTCTAAGATCAATTGACATAAATTTTTAGATCTGTCATGACTTTCTCATCTATACACTCTTCTTTTCAATCATATAGGAAATATTAATTATCCAAAGTAGTAATGCATCTAAAGGTATCATTCCTAAACTTTGGATCTTTATTCATTAATTACTTTTTCGATACCGTACACCACATGTATGGACTGTAATATGGTCATGGAAGACTTGTATGGTACCATATCCTGTCATATAATGAATATTTTTCCATTTTTAATATCTTATGTGGGTCTTTTCATCTTCCCTAGGTCATCTTTAGTGCAACATTTGATCTATATAAAAGCCTATATAAGTAAGTCAACTGCACTTCATAACTCATAAGACATTTTCATAAATTCCTATTGAAAAAATTAACACTAAAGCACTCAAGGATATCCCAAATATTATAAAAGTAGTTTCTTATCATTTAAATTAGCCACCACATAGGTCTAAAGAAATCAAATTGGGTATAATGGTCTAACTTACTCCATTTCCAAGCATGCAAAGGTCCTAGAGCCATGTATTAATAAAAACAAGTCACTCCAAGCATTTCCAAAGGTCTTCAAGTGAATAAAGGGATAATATAAGCATGTAAAACACACCACATAACACTACACCATAGTAGGTACATTTTCTACGCTATATAGTAAACACAATATTTCTATGTCATGAGACACAAGGGAAATAATAGGGGTTTGGCTTATATTTTCATACAAACTTGTACCTACATTAAGAGAATGCATGAGGTTGTATCCTACTTGGGGGATACATTATAAAACTTGGATTGGTTAAACAAGGGTTGGATTCAAAGGGTAGTCTAACCTTACCAACACATTGATTTATCCTTTGATTATATCTAATGCTTTCAAGAATTTTCTTGCATGTGTCTAGGGTTTCCATTGGTTATAGGTGGTGCTCAAGCTATGCGAGGCCTAGTGACACTCATTCTAAGAAAGCAAGGGGTTGGTGAAGTTTTAGAACCCTAAATTTCATAGCTACAAGACTATATAGAGAGATATAATACCATACTATATTCTAGGTAGAGTTGTATGGATATGCACAGGAGAACTTTCCAGCTCCAAAATCATAAACAAAGAATTTCTAAACTTAGAATAAATATTTTACCAAATCTACACATGTAGATCAATTATACATCACTTTGCATAGATAAATACTCATCCCTTTGCATTTTAAAGCAGTGATCATATCGTTTTATCCTAGTAACAAGTATTAAAAGCTTTATTCTAGATTGTATGGTCAATGTTTATTAATTTGTTCCAAATAATCAATATATAATATCTCTTTTACATTTTCCTAATTTTCATTCATCTATTTATAAATTTGTCAAAAAATAACTTGTATTCTTGATTTCTTATGTAATTTTTGCTTTATTTATTTCTTTGTGTGATATGGTTTATACCATGCACACCCTTGCAAGAACAATTTATCAATGGTGTTCATCTATAATATCCCTCCATGTGATTCAATGTTGATTATAAAATACATTTGACATGGATACACATAATTTATTTTGATTCAATAATTCTATTTTCACATATCATTCACCTCAAAAGAGGAGGAATTTAGTGGGATTTATTACACACACATCTATGACATAGACACAATTTAGGATTTAGGAACAAAATCATATTTAGAACATGAAAAAAGTATACATATGGACAAAACTACTAAATGTTATGGTTCGTAATGGGGATTTTTGTCCTGTGGGTATATTTTTAGCAAATTACAAAATTATCATTTTATCACAGATAGTTATAGGTCTCTAATATAGGTTTGGGAAAAAAGTAGAGATTTTAGAGTAGGCTCAACTACATTTTGATAGAGAATGCGGGGATTTGAGTACTTCATTATTTTTGATCTTGCATAACTTGAGAATAGTTTCCCTACAAGGTATAGGGACACGATTCTTCATTCTCCTTTTACTATATTCAAATTTTTACATATGATATTCATGAGAAATCACATAGTGGGGGAGTGAGAACAATCATTCCCTTTCAAATTTGTGTTACTTTCACTTAGACCTAGATCCATCTATAATGGCATGGTTCATGATATTGGAAGAATATCAAGGTGACTAGAAAACCCTATGGTAATCTTCCTCTTATTTACACCCTCTCTCTAGTTAGGTTTATAAAATGTGACTTTACAAAAAAATAAGAAGGATGTATGGGTTATAAATAGGTATAATATTATGATCTAATTAACTAACTTCCAACATCAATTATACGTGACCGAATAGTGAATTCAAACTTGAAATGATAAAGATGATTGATAAAAATAAGAAACTAATTCAAAACATAAGAGGAGAGATAGAATTATCTATTCATGATGATTTTAGAGTGATTTGGGTGTGTAAGAAAGTAGAACAAGAATATCTAGATATGTAGATTCTACATAGAAGATTCTAAAACTAGAAAATGAGTAGGTATAATAATGTATGGAATTTTATGGCCTAAGAAATACCTGTATGATCCATGATAAAGACTATACAATTTCAGACCTTGATATCGTATGGGTGTACAAACTCATGCGTGTTTTTTCTTATCTAGAAATGGTGCTCACCTTTGTGTGTTTCTCTTTCTCATGTAGCTTTATGATGACTTGTAAAAAAATAGAATCCGTAACAACCTGTAAAACCCTTCATCAAAACATTAACAAATAAAATGAGAAAAAAGGGTGCATTCGAGGATGGACCACCCTTAGTGGTTAGAATCCTAGCTACTTAACCAATCCAAGTGTTGCACTACATGTCCTCATTACAAAAATTAAGAGTCATGTAGTTCTCATAGGTTCTTGTGCATGTGTATATATCTAGCTAACCCTTAGGGGATCCTTGTGTCTCCTAATAAGAACATAGCAAGATAACTTCATATTATAGAATGTAGCTAATGTAGTAATAATGAGATGTGTTTCACCTCAACTATGTGACATAATCATTTATTGATTAAAACTCTTCGTAATGCTTGGAATGACTTTTATCTTGTTAAGACACGACTCTATGATCTTTGCATGCTTGTAGATGGATGAAACTAGAATATTTAACCTAGTTGAGTGATTCAAACTTGTAGTAGGGACTTCCTTAGATGACATGTAGTTAATTTGAGAATATTTAAGAACCCTTTGAGTGATTTTAGAATGATGTTTGCAATATGATCTTGTAAGAATGTCAGGTGAGTTATAAAGTGATAATGACTTTATTATATAGTCTTTTGTAGGTGAGATATTCTAATAAGGCCGACCATAGGAAGATGAAATGGCCTAATGAATGATTTAGAAGTGAAAGAAAAGTTGGTGATTGAGAAGGGGGTAAGATCTTATAATTTGAATAGGATTTGGTGATCGAAGGATAGTTTATAGGTTCTTGATGTTCTGAAATATCTTGAAACTAGTTGCATACATAATTACGCTTCAAGATATTTCCAAATCCTTTTTAATGGAGTAGAGAAGAGTTTATATGTAGAAAAAAATGTCCTCGCAATATCTGGTATAACAAGAAAAATAAAGGCATAGGTTGCATAAAGTGGCAGAGTGAGAACTTTCTAAGTAGCAATACGTGAAAGTGACAAGTGAAAATTTGATCATGAAAAATAATAGTTTTACCTCCGGTATTTGATGATCGTAAAAGAAAGTGGGGTCCACATTTGTTTTGGAGGGGAACCTAGCCACCATAGAATAATGAGTTGGGACCGAGGTGGATAACTCCAACTCTTCATATTTCTAAGTAGATCATCAAGCTAGTAGGAGAGTTGCATGATTGAGTTGCACAAAAAGTTGGAGGATTGAGTTAGAGAGTTCTAACTCATACTTTCCATATCACATTAACAACTCATCAAGATATAAGATGAGCCAAGAGGGATCGTCTATCACCAACTCGTCAAGAATTGAGTCGAGACCGAGTGTCAAGGAATCGAGACTAAACCAAACTATCACTTGAGTCAGAAGGGATCACCAAATCATAAATACCAGTGTGTCTAGGTCACCACCGAGTAGGTTGAGATCAAATGTACCTTGACAAAGTGTCCAAAAAAAGGACCGAAGTGTGACCAAATCCATGACTTATCATTCTCCCCAGGATTATTAAAGCCAAAATATCTTTTTAATTCCACAGACATGGGATTTTAAATGGAAATGATCTCAAGAAAAGGATAATCCTTAAGAAAAGGATTTGGATTTGGCTATGCGTGAGGATGGGATTTGACCCCTTACCTCTCGCGACACAATTTTGGGTCTTACCACTACACCAAGCCTATTATTGGGCATGAAACTACACAATATGCCCTTTATCTCTTAAACTTGTGATATAATTGCTAAAATTATATGCAGAGGAGGGGATTTGAACCCCTAATATGGTGATGAGTAAAATTATTATTTTCCACTAGGCCACGGGGGCTTAGACAAGTATATATTAGAGCTTGTTGTTAATTGAAACGTAGTGGGAGATAGGATTATGTAAAGTCCTAACACTTAATCATGAGGTATTAAGACATTAATTTGGATAATTTTGTTGTTATATGATTTTCCGCAGGAAAGGAGCAACAAAGATAGACCAAAGTTATTATGTTTATTTTTGGAGAAAAATTCAAGTTTCTAGAGAGATGTTTTTTCTTTTTGGAGAGAGAAAAAAATGTGAAGTAGATTGTTTGAAGCGGGGATATAATATAGTCAAGCCGAGAGATGAGAAATAGTTATGGAGACTTCATGAAATTGGTATGAGGTGCTTGTAAGTCCTATTTTTCAGTTCTAAAGAATTTGATGTAAGAAAAGTGTTTCATATTACTTGAGTAATAAGATCGGTTTGATATTTTGAGACTCCAAAGATGTAGCCTTTAAGGTGAACTACGTTATCAACTTATAGAGTTTCTTATCTCTATTTTTCCTTCTTTGCTGCTATTTATTATACTTTGAATCTAATTTTTAATAATTAAGCCAATACATGTAATTTGCAATTTTTTCGGGAAAATGGAAAATGAAGGATATGAATGCGGAATTGGGGGTAAAGTTAATTCTTTTATAAAATTTTTATCATAGAATATTTAAGTGCGATTTAGTGAATTATGTTAATTTAAGATAAACTTTTAAGTATCCATTAAAATGAGAAAAATCGAATTAGTAAAATTTACCATTTTCAAATCAAGCTTAGTATCGAGAAGGATTTACGAAGCATTGCTAATATTTTTCCACTTGAGATTATTGCATTTGGTTAAATTTTTAGTTAGATATAGGTCAGTAACATGTTAAGCATGAACAAGTCTCTTAAAATTAAGGAGCTAGAAGCAATTAATTTCCATATCTAGGAGAATAATTTTGAGATAAGAAGAAGATGGAATTCCTTGAAGAATGAAAACTTGGAACTTCAAGAGAAATTGAACAGAGAAAAAGAGATTTTCTTGAGTGTCATTGAAACATTGCAATTAGAATTACAAGCCAAGGATATGATCTTGGAAAATTTTCAAACTGGTGATAAAGTGGAGGAGATGGAAAAATACACCAAGGAACATTCCTCTACTACATTTGAAAAAATTGAATCAGAGGTATGCATTGTAAGTAAATCACCACATTTACCTTTCTCTCATTAAAAATCAGATATTGATTTTGGTAAATTTGAAGATCATACTAGAGGTATTGGATCTAAGTTATCGAGTAAAATGGTTTTGGGTGAAAGGGTTCTTGGAATAAATTTCCAAGGAATTAATAATCCAATTTAGGTAGAGGAAAGACCTCACTATGCAGGATTAGTATTTAAAAGTGGCAAGAGGGAAATTGAGGAAAGCTCTAAAACAATAAAATAATCTTTACCACTAAAGCTCAAAGATCAACCTATTCAAGGTAAAATACAATTGGTTTGTTGATAATCATACTAATGAGGATAATGCTACTTTAAATATTAGAAAAGACTCAAAAAGTGATGATGCGAGTGAGAGATATTCAGAGAAGGAAAATCCTTCTAAACAAGGTGAACTTACCAAAAGAGGAAAGAACACAAATTCACCTTATAAATATGGTATAAGTAAAAGTCCTAGTAAATCTGGGCAAGGAAAATTTTCCAATGTGCACTTTGATTATGAAAAGGTAGGTCAAGTAACATAAGATTTGTGGAATTTATTTCCATATACATTTTGTGGATTAGATAACCGACGTGTTACTACGTGTTGAAAAAGGAAAGGCTTATTAAGGAAAATTGACAAAGACTATCCTCCCAAACAAGATACAAGGAACAAGAAAAATTTCTATACTCATTTCTAGAAGAGTGGACATAAGATTGAAAAATGTTTGAAATTGCACCCAAAAATTCATAAGATGAAATTGGAAAAGCAATCCCATGCATAAAACAAGACTATCCAAAACCCATAGAGGATCATATGTGAAATTGGGTTGGTATGACATTGTTTGTCTCTTATGGATAACACTTTATATAGCTTAATTTATTTATAATTTTTTTAATTTTCGCCTCCTATTCAAAATTTTGATGGAAAAAAACACCAACTCATTGCTTGAGTTAAAATGTGGAGGTAGAAATCAAGAGAGATTCTCCATATTAGTGTTAAGGTAAAATAGGCACAATTGTTTTTTGAATGTACCTTGGCATTATTTTCTTCCATTTGAAATTATATTTGTAATAAATTTTTACTAATTTTAATTCACTTTTTTAAGTCCATATGTTGGGTAATGTTGTAATGGAAGAATATTAAAAAATCATATCTATTTGTAATGAATAAAAACCCCATTGAAGGGTAAATTGTACAAGTAAATTTCATTGTTTAGTTAAGGATGATAACACACATTCAAAAAACAACTAATTTTATTACCATGTATTGTTGTATTTCCTTTTTGAAAACAATGTACAGCAAGGAGAAACATTAAACATCTTTTCTAAGCATCTAACAATGAATTTGCTAAGAGAAATTACCAAGAAAAGACCGACACACCATGAGTGAAAAAGTTAAGATGAAAAGAGGTGTAAAACTTATCATCACCTGGTTACATATTCCAATTTGGGGATATATTTTTTCCAAAAACTGAGAGATAAATCATTATTGGTATACACCGCGACATAACTCGGTACAAGAAGAGAATCCATTGAAGTAGGAAGGTAGGAGACTTCTTGGCTTTATGGACTATTTATTTTGTATGGCTATGTTGTGATTATCATGCTTAATCTACACCTTCATTCAACTTTTCGGATTCCTTATTTGCATGGAGGAAATAACCAATATATAAGAGGGTTGATCACTAATGAACAATGAACATGGAGTATCTATTTTGGAAGAGAAACATGATGAACAAACCCATAAATGAGGTTTTATTGTTTCATTTTCATTCCAATAGTCATGATAAGATTACCATTTCTTAGTATTGAACAAATTTTGGCAAATATGAACTCCTAGAAATAAGTTTCAAATTAGTTTATTTAAATGTATGCAATTTTTTGGATGCATGTTTAAGACCCCAAGTTTGAGGAAGCGTTTATAATTAGTGCTACATTACAAAGTGTTTTGCATTCCAAAATGTATGGTGTAAGACCCATGTCTTTGGGAAATGTTTATAAATAGTCTATATTTAAATTATGTTTACAAGTTAAGCATTACATTGGTGTAAGACACTGTAGGTAAATCATGAATTTGGCGATCATTATAACACCATTACATGCAATATTGTGATCCCTTGTTTTGTGTATTCAAAAACAAGGAGAGTTCCTCTTCATCTTAACCATCTACAATATAGTGAAGGTTAAGAGAATTTTTAGAGGAACCAGGACACTATGGTACAAGTTAGTGGCATAAAAGAGAAAAAATTTCATAGACGAGGATGTTTTACCTTCATTTTTTGTAAGTTGAAACTTTTGGTGGTATAAAATTTCTTTAGTGGGGAGGTCTAACTGGAGGATAGTTTACGAGGTTCCCTATGTTCCCTAAATCTCCTAAAACTAGTTTGATATGGAAGCACACTTCAAGATATTTCCAACACCTTTTGAACATAGGAAAATGAAGTTTTTATATAGAAGAAACTGTCCATGTAAGATCAAGTGCAATGGGAAAAATAACGGCATAGGTTACACAAAATGGTAGAGTGATTATGTGTTAAGTGACACCGTGTGGAAGCAACAAGTGGTAGTTTGGTCATACAAAAGAATAGTTTTCCCTCCGGTATTTGATAGTCTTAAAAATACTATGGGGTTCACTTTTATTTCAGATGGGGACCTAGCCACCATAGAATGTCATCACGTTGGGACCGAGATAAACATTTCCAACTCTTAATATTTCTAATTAGCTCATCAAGCTAGCAAGAGAGCTGCATAAACGAGTTGCAGAGTGAGCTAAAGGACCAAGCTAGATAGTGCCAACTCATAATTGCCATGTAAAATTAGTAGTTCACTGAGATAAAGTCCGAGCCAGGAGGGATGACCTATCACCAACAAATCAAGGATTGAGTCTAGCTCAAGTGTCAAGGGATCAAACCAAACCAAGATACTGGCCAAGAAAATTGGGCTCACCACCTCATAACCACCAAGTGTTCGGGTTGAATGCCAAATAGGTTGAGTCAAGTGCCAAACATGATGAGCTCACATTTATCTCAATGGTGGCCAAAAAAGGACCAAATCATGACCAAAGTCATGGCTTATCATTCTCCTTAGGCTTATTAAATCCAAAATATCTTTGTAATCTCATAGATGTGGAATTTTAAATGGGAATGCACTCAAGAAAAGGATAATCCTTAAGAAAAGGATTTGGAGTTAGCTATACGTAAGGATGGGGATTCCCCCACCTCTTCGCAACCTAATTGCAGGTCTTACCATTGTGCTGAAGCCTAGTATTAGGCATGAAACTACACAATATGCCTTTTATCTCTTAAATTTAGAATATACATGCCAAAATTATATGTGGAGGAGGGATTTTACCGCTAATGTGACACTTAATAAAATTATCCTTTTCCATTAGCCCATGGGGCTTAGACAACTATATATTGGAGCTCATTGTTAATTGAATGGTAGTGGGTGATAAGACTATGTAAAGTCCTAAAGCTTAATCATGAGGTATTAAGATGTTGTTTTAGAGAATTTTGTTGTTATATGATTTTTCTTCAGGGGAAAAAGCAACAAAGATAGACAAAACTTATTTTTTCCATTTTTGGAGAAAAATTCAAGTTTCTAGAGAGATGTTTTGTCTTTTTGGAGAGAGAAAAATAAAATGAAGTAGACTATTTGAAGCGGGGAAGATAATGTAGCCAAGTCAAGATTTGAGAGATAGTCATTGAGACTTCCTAAAATTGGTTTGAGGTGCTTGCAGTTCCTATTTTCTCACTTATGGAGAATTCGATGTAAGAAATGTGTTTCATTTTACATTGTTAATAGGATCGGTTCAAAATTTTATGAACTCAAAGACATAACCTTTCGAGGTGAAATCTATTTTGAACTTGTGGAGTTTCTTGTCTCTATTTTTCCTTCATTACTTCTATTTATTTTAGTATGAATATGATTTTAAAAAATAAGCCAATACATGTAATTTGCATGTTTTACGAGAAAATGGAAAATGAAGGATATGAATGTGAAATTGGGGGAAAAGTTTAAATTTGTTGATTACACTTAAATTCTAGAATATTTAAGTACCCAATTTAATGAATTACAATAATTTGACAGAAAATTTAAAGTATCCATTAAAATTGGAAAAATTGAGATAGTAAAATTACCATTTTCAGATCAACTTAACCCCACATCTTGACCCTTGTGTATGGTTTTTGAAAGGAGAGAGAAAAATCCAAGTTGAATGTCATGTCATAAATATTAGATGTTTTATATTGCTTTGATGAAATAATATTTCCATAAGCGATGTTAAATCATAGTGTAAAAAATAGTAAGTTGCGAGAAAGGCTAGAACGATAAAGAGATTGGATTCGAATGTGAGATTTTGTCTTAGTAAGGATACAAGGTCAAAATTGAAAATACATAAGGATGAGTTACCAATTTTTGGTGTCTATATTTTCACCCCTTTTAAGTGTGTAATTAAAAATTGCATGCTTAAAGGATAAACATACCGAGTGTTCACACACATTTTCCTTCACTCATAGGGATTTTCGTGATGTGTTGGTGTTAGCACACTCCATGACAAAACCTACAACACAAAGTGTAGTCAATGTCTATGAGAGAATCTGAAATTTAACTCAAATATAGATAATTGATTATAACTTTAAACATTATAAAAGATATGAAAAGGAGATTCAAAAACATGGAAGGAATATACTTGTTCATTTTGTAGAGGATGAGATCTCGTTGTCTCTTTTCCTTGGAAAGATAAAATTTACATTGGATATGTTAGAGGATTGGGGGTGATCAGTCCCCAATGTTGTACCATAGGAAATAGTAGATAGAAGGAATTACTAAACTATGAAGAACCCATTTACTTCAATGCCTTCCCCATTTAAGAATGTGAAAAGAGGGGAGGAAATATTAGTCTATGAAGCTCATAGTTTTTCTTCTACACTTTCGTTATTTAGGAATCGGTGAGAGAATAGGAAATATATGTGAAGCTCATAGTTTTAATTTAAAACTTTCAACAAACCCACACACGTGACAATGTTGAATATAAATCTAGGCCTAATCTCCTCCAAGTTGAAAAAAATATACTTTGGAAGGAATAGACATTGTCATGCCCCATAAGGTGCTTCTATGTTTGAATTAATTATGTAGAATTTTAAAAATTTGAAGGGGAGAAGGAGGCCCATTCCCCAAACCCATTTTGTAATTACATATAAAACAAAATTTTGAAGAAGCAATGACGTACTCATGCCCCTTGTAACCTACTTTGGATTCTATTGTTTGTATCTATAACTATGTAAAAAGTCAGTAACCTTTGATAGAATATGTAGAAAATAGAAATTTGAATGAAACTACCATCTATCTGGGAATGTATGGAAAGGTCAAAACTGTACCAAGGTCATAACTGCATCTTGTATCATTTTGATATTGTTTGAATTCGCCACATTTTATTACCTATGACCTTTTTGAGGATTCGAGCCTTATGAAAATGTGTTCCTATATCCCTGTAATCTATATATAACTATAGAAATACCCTGTTGAATGTCCCCTCTTTTGAGGTTTGTGTGATAAAGTATTTGAGTGTGTAGATCAAAAGAATAGATGTGTACCTATGTACTTGTATGTTTGATAATTTTCATAAAATCAAATGGAAGGTGGAGTGGTAGCCACCAATAAGAATCTATAACTACAAATGGGCTATCCATGGTGATAACCGAGCATGATGGAAAAATGACATTAAACAAGTAACAAAAAAGCATACATTCGCAAATTAATTATTAACACAAGAGAATAATAGTAATAACATCCTATTCCACGAGTAAAACAAGTATAGAGTCAACATAGTAATAATGTCAAAATCCATAGCAAAAACACTATTGTAAGCATAAATGTAAGCTAGAAACAATATAATAGAAACAACAATATACAATCAAGTGAATAGTAATATGTTAAAACATAGTCATATGTCAACATGGAGCTACAAACATGATACAACCATGATGTCACAAGACAATCGTAGTAGAAGGCACAATGTGCCACAATTAGAGAAGTAAGTGCATACATGCAAAATAAGCATGAATCCAAAAACATGGGAAACCCACAATGTCAAAAAACAAAGCAAGAAGCTTGGGCCATATAAAGAAAAAAGTCATAGAATTGTAATCAAAGAAGATGATTGAGTGAATCCATGTGGTAAGTAATCAAGGAATGGATCTCGCATAAACAAGAAGTGACAACAACATAGAAATCAAGTGTAGCAAATAGTAATAGTAATAACAAAGATGAAAAGATATGGTAACATGACACAAAACACGTGTTGCTCCCATTGATCCAATTAATAACAATAAAGACTTTACATGTAAGTAAGCGTGATGAGGAAGGTGTAAAGTAGCATATAATGAAAAAAATAAATTGTATAGTGTGGGGAGATGCTCCCAATATAGTATTTTAATGAATAAAGATGAATCCTATCATCGTGTATCAATATGTAAGTATCCCACATCAAGGTCAAGATACCTTGTGAACACATGTGTGTACATAATATATATGACATGTATAAAGTAAATGCAACAAACATCATGTATAAAGTAATATGCTAGCCAAGAAAAATAAAACATGTCATAATTTTGTATTTCTGATCATATTTGAATGGTTTTTAGTGTTTTGAAAATATCTATATAGAATAAAGGGATAACACAAGATATATTCAATAAGGGATTCATGAAGAGGCATGTCATGTGTGGTATGTTAGGAATTTAGTGTTCATATGTGGTTTGAGTTTCTTGTATAGTAAATGTCTTTTAATATGGTGTGGTTATTATTTTAGTTATATTGTTAAAATATATTGTTTAAACAATATATTATTAGTAGAGTGTGGTTACACCGTATTGTTATTAACATGTTTATTGTTTGTAATACATCCTATTTTATAGGATGTTTGTTCTCCACTTCTGTGGCTATATATTAGCCTTTGTATTATGGTCTGAAATAATTTTAATCAAGGTGATTCTACTGTGCAAATCTGGTTGTTCCACTTTATTTGGTATCAAAGCTGGATCATGTTCTGTATAGCTTGATGTTGTATTAAGGGCATTTGGACTTCTTCATTGCCCTGCTAATGGTGAAGTTGTTATATGAGAAGTATTTTTGCAGAGAGTATTTAAGATTGGTTATTATTCCATTTGTGTTTGTTTGTGGTTACATTCTGCACTCACGGTCTGGTCAGTTATACAGTTCCATAGAATAATAAGCGTCCAGTGTATATAATTTTCTTGAATAGTGTGAGATTTCCATGTGGAGATTTATGCTTTGATAATACTGTAATTTTTACATTCTTCTACACGTCTATCTCCCCAACTGGTTCGCACACTTGGGCATAAATGTTTTTGAGGGGTCTGTGTAAATACTTTATGGCGTCCAAATTTGCATCTATCTGAGGCATACAGGTGGACTTCAAGTAAATCGATCCAACATTTTATCAAGCTGAGCACCCAATATGCATATTTATCAGCTATTTGAGTATTGTGCTATCCACGACTTGGGAGGATTGGATACGCCTTGTCAGAAAGGTTGGATAATATTTTATTATGAGGCTGTCACAAATCAAAGAGGCAGAAAATGCATCTCCTTATGGCTGTGATCTAGTACGTGTGGTGCTATCTGTTAACAAAAAGGTAACTCTTTTTCATTTTTGAAGATAGGCTTCGTCTTGGAGCTGCAAATGTTGTATCTACTCTAAAAAATAAGGCTGGGATCCATGTAATGATGCTGACTGGAGATCACGAATCAAGTACCACTCCGGTCTGAAGCCTGAAGATAAACTCCATCACGTTCAATTCGTTCCTTCTTATGTTCATTCATCCACATAAGGTAGCACTCCTCCTGGTGGTCGATCTATCATCTTAGCATTTCTACAAATATACCTACGAAGACTGCATTGGTATTTGTTATTCCTCCACATTTGCATGTCACCACAGAGTAGATGAATGCTTAAGCTCTGCCTATATTCTTGACATACATGCAATGTATGTGTTGTCAGATTCATTATATCCGCACATTTGACAACACTAGAAATTGTTAATTCCACGTGGTGGTCGACTATGAGTTTGGCACAAAGAAGTGAATATCAAACTTGAGTCTTCCTTCACTTTCCACGTTGCCGCCAACTCAATCGAGAAATCCAGTTGTTCGATGATTTCATTTTGCTGGTAAAATCTATCCTTCACCAGAAGGAAATTTTTTGTCTATACATATTATAACGAGGCTTTGGAACTTGGATTGACACGTATACGCATCAATTTGCTTCGAGATCCCAATTCCTCACCACTATTTGAGTGTTGTTAACAAGATTCATCAGATATTTTATCGCCATTTGGCTTGGTCCAATCCAAAATAGGCTTGCATTTGGTGTTAATATCATACTAAGAGGTGCGTTTACTTCCACGCAATGATGTGAGTAGAATTGGAGTTCTATATTATTTCCTTATTGTGTTAACCATTGTCATATGCAAGTCAAATTTTCTTTGTAGTCCATGTCTGGTAAATTTGGCCTTTATAGTTTTGTCCTTTAGTGTTCGATTGAAAGTAAAAGTTGAGTCAATTAGGTAGTTATTTTTGGTATTACCTAAAGTATCTTTCCTTTTGTCTCATCCAAGTTAGAGTCTCAAATTGAAAGTCCAAACCGTAACCTAATTATTAGTCAAAATAAAATTACATGTTCACGAGTCGTTAAAAATTGTATTTCTCATTTAAATTTCATTTGTGTCCGTCTTACTTAGAAGATGAGTCCTTAATCGGTCAATTTTTATCCCTTTATTACATAAAAAAATATTATTTAAGTTGTCATTTTAGGAGTCCAAAAGTGATTGTCTAAACGTTTCACCGCTAAGTATCTTAGTATATTGTGAGTCGGAGTCAAAAGACTGGAAAATAATTTTTTTTTGCCTCATGGATGCATTTTCGTTGTTACACGATGTCCAAGGAAATAAAATGTTTCACATTATGGGGAGACAAAATAAAATCAATGTGGAAACCATTGAATGTCTAAGTCAAATCCTATTGAGTTAGCAACATGTATATCTTGGAGGACAGAGACAATGGAGGAAGGAGGTCGAACCTCTCGCCGAGTCATCAACGCAGCGAGGACCAAACTTTTGGTATGATGACGTTTGTTTCATTTTTGTTTTCAGTGTGGTGCTCAAAATAAGAACAGATGATGTAAATTCCTGTTCACTTGTGAGTATTCCTCATGTAACCCCTTTTGTAGAAACATTGTAGAATATTGATCAAAATGTATTGTAGCAATCATGATGTGAAGGTTTTTGGTAAACCAGGAAAACCAATTGTGAAGGTTATTGGTAAACTAGGAAACCAATTTTGTAAGGTTTTGGTGAACTGTAAAACCAATTGTGAAAGGTTATTGGTACACCTACAAAACCAATTGGGTAAGGTTGTTGGTAGAAGCTGGAGAAAACCATCAGTGGAGGAAGAAATGTGCGTTGGCACATGTGGGAGTTTTGTGCATGCTTGATGCTGCACAGTTGAGGAGTTGATCATGAGCGCACAAAGGTGGCATGCTACAATCAGAGAACAAGATATGTTTTACCATGTAAACACTAAGGGGGAATGTTAGGAATTTAGTGTTCACATGTGGTTTGAGTTTACCGTATGGTAAATATATTTTACTATGGTGTGGTTATTATTTTGGTTATATTGTTATAATATATTGTTTAAACAATATATTATTAGTAGAGTGTGGTTACACCCGTATTGTTACTAATGGGTTTATTGTTTGTAATACCTCCTATTTTATAGGATGTTTGTTCTCCACTTCTGTGGCTATATATTAGCCTTTGTATTATGGTCTGAAACAATTTTAATCAAGGTGATTCTATTATGCAAATCTGGTTGTTCCACTTTATGGTAGATGAAGGAAATGTAAGCCCCTCAAATTGTAGAAGAGACAAAGGATGCTCATGTATAATCCATGGAGAATCCGTAAGATGTTCCAAAGGGGAGTGATGGTAAGAAGACCTGTAAGAAGTAATAGATGTAGAATGTGTTCGTCAATGAGTAGTATGTTCTAGATGATCGAGGAGGATACCTATGTATGGATGCATGAAGGAGTATAACATGATACATAGTAGATGAAGTTGTAGGTATATTAACACTAGAGATAACACTGGATTTTTGGTACAAGTTGAGATGATGGAGGAGGTGTGAATGAGAATCCCTAATCTTTATCACTTGATAATTGTAAATGAACTTGACACATTAGTGTAGTATAGAAGGTATAGTTGAAAATGTGTGAATCAAAGAACAACATAGGCTCATGTTGCATGATGTGAGAAAAGATGCCACTAATAATGTAGAGAAAATGTATGGGGCCAACGGTCGGGGGTAATGTAACATTCCTAATGTGTGTGTGTGTGAGGATTAACAATGACATCCTTCTTAGTATATATAAGAGAGCATAGTAATAAAAAAGTGCACATATTATGGAGAGTATTTCTATCAAATAAAACATTATGTATGAGATGTTGGTAAACTAAAGTGGGGATGCATAGTGTATTCGAGACAAACCCATGTGCCATATCAATATTGTTAAAGGTAATAAGCGACGAGGGGACCATGGTGAAAATAGTTCCAATCATTATGGCAACTATGTTATATTAAGAAAGTGGAGGTGGGAAAACACGATAAACATTGTGGACCTCTAGGGTAGATTTGGCAACATCATGTTCCGAGAGTGGATCGCTAAATATTTTCATATTTTTATTTTTATTTGTAGGTATGGTTTGAGGTGTAGTTTGATATTCAATAGTAAAATCATCAAGTAAGTCTTGGATAATGTAATGAAGCTTAACAAAATTATTATTGTAGTGACCAATACATAAATGGTAGTTATAGTGAGCATTGGCATCAAATTTATAACCATGAGGTGCACTTAAATCAACCTCAAATGATGGAGGAGAGATGCAAAGTTTCACTCAAGAGATAATTGAAGCACTTTTTAAGGTGAGAAATGTAGACGAGTGAAATAACATCGGGAGAATTGTAATTGTAGCTTCATACGTTGTGAAACAACACTTGGTTATGGTTTTAACATTGGTTTTATCATCAATAACTTTGTTATTTAAGGTAGCCTTGGATTGAAACTTATGAGTAGAGGTGTTAGGAGGATGCTCAACATAGTTAAGCTTATTCATGTTGAGAATATTAGCTTCATGCTATTTCAAAGTATAAAAAATATGATCAATTTTTTTGGGACTTATAAAACATCATCAATTCTTGTAAAGGAATAAGGTGACTTTGTGTAAAGAGATCTTATAATTAAATGTCATCCAACAAATTGTTCATCTTGGAAAATGTAGTCTTATATCATAAGACAATCATTCATGGGATCATTACAACCTTGTCACATTTTATCCATTTGAGCATATGACACTTTGTCATGAATGTTGATAGAAAATTGTGCAAGGAATTGATTAGCTAGAGGAGTGAATGTTTTTGGTGAATGCTGATGTCACTTTTTATGTGAATCCTATTTTATTCCCTTTTAATATTTTAGTGTGTTTCTAATTGTTTCACCTCAAAGTATGTGATAAAATAGATAAGGTAATGGTCAAGGAGGAATACTTGTGATTATGTAGACAGTATGCACACGTTGTAGAATTTGATCAGATTCAATGCAAGAGCTTCCCTTTGGCTAGGAGGAACAACCTGTATAAGAAACAAAACAAGACCACCAAATGATATTAAATAGTAAATGACAGTGGATTGCCTAGCGATTTCTAGTTCTGGGAAGTGTGATACTTCCTAGATGGTTGTCAATCCACTGTTTTAAATTAATGAAAGTAAATACAAGAAATAAAGGTCCTATTGCTAACACTTTGATTTAGGTATCTCAAAACATTATCAACACACTAGATTAAACAAAATATTGAAATACAAAATAATCTAGCATTAGGCAAGGTATGTTTCTGGTTGGGGAAGGTCACAAAGGTGTTAGGTAAGGTCACTAGGATATCTGGTAAGGTCTGGATGGAATTTGGTGGAGTTATGGGTTGTTTGGTGGAGGTTTAGAAAAATACATAGCGACCGATGTTGGTCGGATGATCTGATGTTGGTAGGTGCAATTTGGTAGTAATTAAAAAAAATAGTTTTAAAACTTATCTATGATTGCACAAAGAATGGAGGGAGAGTGGTTGGGTTCATAATATTGCCAAGAAGACTCGAGAAATGTGAGAGGCGGTATGGAGAGAAAAATTTTTGTAGGTGGTTGGGTTGATGGATTGGTGAGAAGGTGGAGATAAAGGAATATAGAGAGAAGTAAAGTATAATGAAAGAAGTAATGGATCTAACCTTTAAGCAAACACAAATGATTAAAATCATGTATACTTACTTGCATTTGCAGATCGATAGGTGAAGGAGGATGATAGTTGATCCGTGAAGAACCGTGTTGATCCGCATCAATACTCCCAGAGTGTCCCCGTGAATATTCTAATACCTTGGGATGAGAGTCAGATGTTTTCTTGGGCTTGTGGTTGAGTATTTTATGTCATTTGGATGTTGAGAGGCTTGGATTCACACTTGAATGTAATAGTTCTCCCAAAAATGAAAAATGACCAACCTAGGTAAAAGGTTGCAAATTTGTATATAAAGTAACCGATGACGGTTAGGTGACCGGCGTTGGTCGAGGAATAAACGACCTCTCTTAAGGAGGGAAAATATAAGTTTACCAAAAATAGGCAGATCTTCCCAGATTTGGTATGCTTTCTCATTGAGTCCTTAGGAAAGTGGAGTTCAAGTGAGAGAAGGTAGGAAGAACTTAGAATATGTCCAATTAGGTTTAGGAAGAAGTCTTAGTTACTTAGGTCAAGTGGTGATTCAACACTAGGAGTGATGACTCAGTCGTTGAGAGCGATGACTAGGTCATTGAGAGTTAAATACCCCTAGAATGGGTCCAGGTGAGGTTTAATGATGAGGTGGAGGTGTGAGGGTGAAATTAATTTAATTAAAATAATTAAATTAATTAATAATGTGAAGATGAATAATTAATAATGGGGTGATGGTGTCATGATTAATTAAATATATTACGTTAATTGATTGAAGGGGACCAAGGGGAGTGTGACCCAAATTTGGTGTCTACATTTTCCCCTTTTTGTCACATAGCTTGTATTTGGTAAGCGATGCTAACAAAAACAAAAGTGGTTGCCCCAAATATAGGTGAGAGTGGGGTTTCCCCAAGTAGGGATGAAGGTGCTCCCCTCAAACCACAAACCGATGAGGTAGGAAATGTAGTCGGGGAGTGGTTTGATAAATAGGTTATTGAGGAAAGTGAGGGCTGGTAGGTAAGGGTATGGTCATTGTGGGTAATGGGTAAAGGTCAGGTCGGGTAATGGGTAATGGCAATCGAATGCATGCACACATATAAATTGCAATATGATACTAGATGGAAAATCTTGCAAACTCTATGTTGTTAAAGTTTGATAGGTTTATCCAAACGAGGTTGAAGTTATTCATGTATCCGAGGTATAGGATATGGTTGTGAAGCACAATGAGGTCTGGTGTAGGAACGGGTAATAGGTTTTTTCCATGACACCAAAGGTATGGTCTAGATAAACATCACGTCATTAGGAAAGGTAAGGTCATTCGGCTAAATAACATGGGTAACAACATTGCAAGGTATAACAAGTACATAAATTCAAATGTCACAAAAGGTGGTTCAAGTTAGGGTATGTGGGTCAAGGCACAGTTACGGCTGAGGTAGAGGTAAATAACATGTCCTTAAATGTAATTGAAGGAAATGTACAAGTAATTTAGGTGTGTAGGTAAGGTGTAAGTGGTGTTGGTAAGAGTAATATAGTTGTATGAACAACATTGTTTTAGGCTAAATGGGCATAAGGTAGGTCAAAGTGTATCGGTGGTGATGTTGGTTAGAGTTTAACCGACGTCGGTATACTAGGGCATGATATGACCGACGTCGGTTATGTCTATTTGGGGATAAAAAGGAAAAATCCATTTTTACAGATTCATTTGAACCTTTCTACTTTTAGAAAATGATAGAGAAGAAGAGTAAGAGTGGAAAGTGATGGTACGAGGTGTTTGAGCTGAGTTGGCGAGTGACTAGTGCATGATTGGCATTCGGTAGGTGGGTCCATGAGATCGATTAGAGCTATTTGATTGGTGGCAAGGTGAGGAGTTGATTTATGGCATGGAGGAGGTGGGGGATGGAGTGGGTGGACCTTCGGAATAACGACTAGATGTGCCACCATGGAGACGACACTGAGTAGAGGTAGGAGACAATCCGAATCCTTCAATTTAGTTGAAAAGATTGAAATTGTTTTGTTTATTGCATGTGAAATTTGGGTAGAAATTTAATTTTGAAAATGTGGTTAAAATGAATGAAATGGGGGTTGGGAAGGTCAAATGTAGCTTAAATAGGGTTGGTAATGAAGGTAGGATATGTTTGGGTGGGTCAAGGTAGGTTTTTAGGTTGTATTTGGTAGTGTGAGTCTACGATATGGAGACATGTATGTTGCATGCCCACAAGAGACCAAGCTAGTTGTGTTGATGATGGTGGTAGTGAGATGTTTTACACTTTTGGATTCTGAGGGTGGGAGATTACCACGAGTGCTAATGGGGGTGTTATAGGATATGATCAAGGAGTGGATACACTTTGCTTGGGCACCAATGTTTTTGGTTCAACTGTATAGAGAGCTATGAGCCTATGATAGGTTGAGGAGGTTTTGTATATGTTGCATATTCTTGTTACACTGCTGGGCATATGAGCACATGTTGTGTGTACACCTAGCTAGATTACCATGACATGATTGGTTGGGGTGATTTGTATCAAGTAGGATTCATGAGATGGGTACCATCCAGGCACAACCGAGAGTGGCCAGGGCCACATATGATGTTATATACTACATGTGGCTATTGGAGGGCCTATCTGTGGTAGCCATATGTTGATTATTTGTCATATAGAGGCATGGTTGAGGAGTTAGAGGAGATGTAGTTATTGAGATGGATATAGGGGAGGCATGTTGGGGAGCAAGTGATGATACCGTGGACAAGATTAGATGATAGTTTTGATTTGTGGCGGGACGTGTCCCTATCTTTCCCATAGTCTTGTAGAGATGACATGGAGAGACATATGTCTCCACCACATCCGAGTGTTCCCATAGGGTAGGAGGAACATGTGCTAGATAAACGAATTGATGATGCGGGTGTCACCGATGGATATATGAAGTGGTGGGTGGCACGGTTATGGGTGACACTACCGAGGCTAGGGAAACTTGATTTAGTGACCATCATAGTGGAGATGGATACATTACAGGTCAGTGGTTACTCTATAGGCATAAATTATAGGGTTATATGGATAGTTTAGAGGGTCACGGGTATAAGTGACCACCTTGCAGGCACATGTGACGGCCTTAAAGGCCTAGGTAGCACATGCATAGGATCCTATACAGGGTGGAGATGGGGATAGAGGGTAGGTAACTGCTTGGTAGGTATAGGTGGCCGGTTTATAGGGTCATTTGGCCACTACATAGGCACAAGTTGTGGCCTTGCAGGCCCATGTAGCTACACATGAACTAGTAAAGGCACAAGGACAGTGGTCCCATAGTATAGGCACCTACACGAGGACAATGTATACTCTTGGTTGGGCGAGTTCACAGTGGCGGTGAGATCGATTGCACCACCCCTGAGGCCTGTATCCATGGTGAGGTTCAAGGATTGCCTAAACGAGGCTTGCTATTATTAGGACCATCTAGCCACCTGCAGGGATTGATGTGTCGTCATATACCGAGTACCAAGCCCAACAGATATCCAAAGTGAGCAGACTAGATCCAAGACTCACGGTTAGTAGCAGGGGGTCATCGACCATAGAGACAGGGCCATGATGAGGTTAATAGCTCTCAGAGACTTGGGTTGTGAGAGGGCCAAGAGGAGGAGAGAAGTGAGACTAGAGAGGAGGGCATCAGGTGGGGGTGATTTGTCACTGTATGTGATAGTGTACCATTATTTTGATTTTTGATATATACATCTCGCATGCATTTCGAAGATGTGAGATTTTACATGAGATGTTTTGAGATACTGATATTTATTTATATTTTTGTATATATGTATTGATACACAAACACTCCCATTATATAGTTTGATGATATTTACTGGATGGATGATGTACTCGTTTTTAATTTCCATTGTTATTGTGTATTATGGAAACTAGTTGAATTAGGCATGATTGAGTCAAGGTCATGTAGGCATGATGGATTCTAGGTCATTTAGGCATGGTTGAGTTTAGGTGAGTTAGGCATGGTGGAGTCAAGGTCATATAGGCATGGTGGAGTCAGGTATAGGCATGATTTGGTCATGTTTTTACATTTGATTTAATTTCCAAGTTATTGGTAGTATGGAAAATAAATGATGATGTATATGTATGTTGTGGTGTAAATTTCCAAATATTTGATATCATGGAAATGTGAAATGATTGATGTATGATATGGTTGATGTTATAAAATGGTAGGTATGTATGTTTTTATGATTTTTTTAATTTTCCAGTTTTGTGTAAAATGGAAACTAAGGTAGAATGTGAATATAAAAAGGGGGAAAATTGGTTAGGGGAAAGAGTGGCCGAGCTAACCTCTAAGGGCCCCATGTCCTCGGAGTCTTTGCATACATATCCCTTGTGAAAAGGGGCCTCAAGAATATGTAGTTCTCCCATAAGCTAGGGAATAATAAGAGGATGATAAAGGAATGTCTTTGGTAGGTTTTAGGCATGATTGAGTCTAGGTCATTGCGGTCATGGTTGAGTATAGGTTGAATAAGCATTGGTGATTTTAGGTTGAATAGGTGTGGGTGAGTTTGGTGGGAGAGGAATTCCTAGAATGTAGGTGTCGAAGGTTTGGTCCTATGTAGGAGGATCAATAAGTAAGAAAAGAGGTGAATGGTAAGAGGAGACAAAAATCCACCTAATTGGTAAGAACTGTATGAGTCTATCATACCAAAGAGTATCCTATGAACATAAAACCCTAAAGGTGTCACATGATTGATTGTTCTAAGGGTGAAGAAGGTCACATGATCACAAAATGTCACATGTGTGGAAAGTCCCTTGAGTAGGTAGAAAATTTAGAAAGGAAAAGGCGGTGAGGTGAAAGAAGTTGTTGTAGTGTACCTTGGTGTGAGACAACATGAATATTTGGCAAGATACACAAGATCAATAAAGGCGAGTCCATGACGAAAAAGTTAAATGTTTCTTTTTACTTTTTCTTTATAAACCGATCAATGCCTAGGAAGTATATGTGGGATGAAAAAAATCTCCTTGAGGTCTTCATGAAGCTGATCGATGTGGGAAGCTTCAAAATATTTTTATTGTTATTTTTGTAGGAATAGTCTTCTTTTTTTTATAAACTATGTACAATATGACTAGCTTTGTATAGTTGTCCTTCGAGGGAGCAGTCTATTTATAGCAGAAAGATAGAAAGATTAGATGTCCTTTTTGAGGGAGTCATCTTTTCTAGAAGTTTGACTCAAGGAGTTTGAATTTGAAAATCCTATATATTACCTTTGAATTGTTTGTGGACTTTTAGGTCATGGACAAGACTATAGAGAAGTATAGGCTTCTTTTATGAAGACAAAACCATAACACATAGGGGTAGCTATGAAAGAGAGGTTTTAAGTGATGAACGACCATGAGATTCCATCTTAAAAAAGATGAAAAGTATCCATGAGGATCATGCCATGAGTAGATCCATGGTACTCATATTAAAGATAAGGATGAAAGGTGATGCATAATCACATGATTCTTGTTTAGTCGTTGATCCTTAAAATAGGTAAGTGGAAGGTGGATGTTGCTCAAGGGATGAACGTTTAATAGAATGAGGGGATGAGGTCCGAGGTTTACCTTTGAGTGAAGATAAATGATAAGCACCCGATCCATATGCATGAGTAATGATATAGGGTCTAAGCCAATTAGGAGAAAACTTGCCATGTTTACTTTTTTTCCACTTTTTTTACATGTTTGTTTTCCTCTAGGATGAGATTGCCAACTTGAAAGGTTTTTCTTTGAAATGTTTATCATAGACATGTTCGATACATTTTTGGTAGATTTGGAGGTGATCGAGAGCATTGAGATGAAATTCATCTAATAACTTGAGTTGTGCCAAATGGTCTTGGAAAAAATCATAATCATTAAGCATATCTTTGAGTGAGATACAAAGTGATGGAATTTGGACTTCGAGAGGTAAGACAACCTCAGCACCATAAATCAAAGAGAAAGGTGTGGTAGCAGTTGAGGTAGGAATATTAGTACGATAAGCCCATAAGGTAAAAGGAATGTGCGTGTGCCAATCCTTACCAGTATCATTAACCACTTTCATAATAATTTTTTTCAAGGTTTTGTTGGTTGATTCGGCTTGGCCATTTGTTTGAGGATAATAAGGTGAATAAAAAATGAGTTGAATGTCAAAGGCATCATAGAGTTTCCATAGGGTTTTGTTTTTAAATTATTTTCCATTATCAGTGATGAGGAACAAAAAAGTGAAAAATGATATGATGATTGATGAATGCATAGATCTTCTCATATTTTGTAGAAATAAGACATATGGCTTCCACCCATTTAGTAAAATATTCGGTAGTGGTAATAATCCATTGATGGCGTTGGGAAGATTGAGGTTGATCTCTCCGACAAGATCCAAAACCCATTGAGAGAAGGCCAAAGGTATCATGTGACCTATAAGGCATGACTAGGGGTGTGATTATGAATAGCATGTTGTCGACGTTTGACACAATCTTGACATAGTCACAAAAATCATAGTTTAGGGTTGGCCAATAATAGCCTAGGTGCAAGATGCACTTAGCGAAAGCTAAAGCATGAAGTGACCCCCATAAATCTCATCGTGAACTTCCTTTATGGTGTATGAAATTTCAAAACTTGTAAGGCATCGTAAGAGGATAACGTCAAAGCCGCATTTATAGAGAAGACCACCCATGATGACATAACGAGAGACACTTTTGAGAAAGGCTCATTGTCCATTGTGAGTAAGATCTGGAGGAAGAATTAAAAGGGAAAGGTAGTTAGCAAACTACTTATACCAAAGGTCACGTGGGTCAGTTTCAATGTTTCCTACAAGGTTGACATCTCGAAATAGATAAGAAGGTGATTGCAACCTTTGTATTGTGACAAATATTTTTGATTTGGAGGGTGAAGTGGGGATTTGAGAAGCAAGATAGGCCATGGTATCTGTAAATTTTATTGGTGGAATGCGGGGTGGTTTGAAGTTCATAATGGTCAAAGGTAGTCAAAAATATGTCAACATGATGTTTATAATTTTGAAGTATCTTGTTATGACACTTGTATATACCATTAACTTGGTTCATAACCAATTGAGAGTCACCAAAGATATTAATTGATTTAACGTCTAAGACTATGGCGGTTTGAATACCTAACATGAGTGCTTCATATTTGGTGATATTGTTAGTACAATCAAAATCTAGTTTGAAAGATAATGGCATAGGATCACCGTCAAGAGGAATGAGGATAACTCCAACACCACCCCCACACTGGCATTTGGAACCATTTAAGAATAAGGTCATATGGTAAATGGTATCTTCTAGGAGAGGGTAGTGATGGATTCATCAGGGAAATTAAAGTTAGAGGATTGGTTTTCGGAGAGAGGTGTGTCTGCGAGTTGGTCAACAATTGTTTGTCCTTTGACATATTTTTGATGGATGAATTTGAGATCTAGGTCTGCAATAAGCATGAGCCAATGTGAAACATGTTGATGTTGGTAGGGCTTAATGTACATGTAATGTAAGGGGTCAGTATTGGTGACAACAAAGGTTTTGTGGTTGAGTAGGTAATGGAAAAGTTTAGTGGCAACAAAAACTAAGGCTAAGTAGAGTTTTCGGTGTGAGTATATCTAGTTTCATAGTCTAAAAGCATATGAATTATATAATAAATTGATTACTCCTATGTTTCTCATCACGATGAGTGAGCATGGCACCCAAGGAATGATCAATAGTAGAAATGTAAAGGTAAAATGGTTGGTCATCCTTAGGGGGAATGAGAACAGGTGGTTGGAGGAGGTATTGTTTTAAGGCATTAAAGGCTTTGTGGCATTCATCATCCCATTTGAAGGAGACATCCTTTTGATAAGATGATGAAATGGATGGTAGGGGTTGAAAAGTTGAGAAATAAAGTGATGAATAGATTGAGACTCACCTTACAAACTACGAAGTTGGCGAAGGTTAGTAGGTGGAGGTATTTTTAGAATAGCATTGATTTTAGCATGATAAACTTCAATGCCACACAAAGAAATAAAAAAAAGGAGCTTGCCAAAGAGAACAATGAAGACAAACTTCTTAGGTTGAAGGTGAACACAATATTTGATGGGAGGGTCAAAGATAACCTTAAGGACTATAAGGTGTTCAGCCCGATGTTTGGATTTAGAAAGGCGATCGTGAATGTAATCTTCCAATACGCGATGCATAAGGTCATGAAAGATATAATTCATAGCACATTCATATGTAGAAGCACTAGTGTTTTTAAGGCTAAAGGGCATGACACAATAATGAGAGGTGCCCCAAGGAGTGATGAAGGCGGTTTTATGTTGGTCTTTTGGGGAGATTAATATTTAGTTATAACCCGTTAAATTTTCCATGAGTGATATCTCATTGTCAAAATTTCACCCCTGGGGTAAATTTCGATAACATGCATCAGAGTTTTGCAGTGCAAGTAGATTGAAACAGGAAAAATCACGAAAAATGGCTAAGTCCTAGTCCTAGGAGCAGTCGGGACATTTGGGACATCTAGGCGCGGATCGGCCGAAAAGCCTCCAGGCGGCCCGTGAAGCAAAGGGACATCTGGGCCAGAAGTATGCGAATCGGCCGGATCGGGCGAACCGGAAGAATTTGTCCCACGAAGCACTGGGACATTTGGGACAAATGGACGCTTGAACCGGTGGGTTCTACCGAAAAGCAGAAAGTTCGTACTGGGACATCTGGGCCGCAAGGACGCGAGGGACACAGATAGCCGAAAAATCCGAGAGCCAATCAGATTGCGCCACGTGTCATCGGCAAATGAGGGACGAGGAAGCTCATTTCGGGCGGATCAGAGGTTTTTGTCCCAAACAGTTTGGGACATCCGGGACATAAAGACGCCGAAGGGCGCGAAAAGCGGCAAACCCGTGGACCAATCAAATCATGACACGTGTCACAAGGAGATAGTCCAAAAGTCAAAGGGCGAGGTTTGAGACCGACCGAACCAATGAAATAGCGCCACGTGTCCAAGTTTAAGGGGCCCACAAGGAAATTTCAAAAGGAAAGCCCGCGAAAGGCAGAGGAGAGAGAATTGCTTGTCCAATCAGCACGTGTCACGTGTCATCCAGGTGGCAGAGTGCGGGAAAGATTTCAAAACACGTTTTGGCCCATTTTTGCCCTAAATCTTCAGATCACCATAACTTTCGATCCAGAGCTCGGATTGGCACGTTCTTTATATCAATGGAAAGCTGGTAAAATTCTCTACATGATTTCGGGGTCAATCTTGCATTTTGGTTCAGTTTGGAGAGAGAAAATCAAGAAATTCCTCTGGCACGAAATAACAAGCAGAAGTAATGCTTCAACAAACAACTTTAATGCAGCAGACAGTTCGCCGCTTCTGTTAGACAGCCCACCGTTTTGCCAGGATCCACCGCTTCTGCCATAATGAGATGAATGGAATGCAACCTGGAGGTGGTTGGGGTAGATTTGGCTTTCCTCTCTCTCTTCCCTCTCTCATTCTTTCTATATATTGTAAAGAGGAGCTTCTTTTCAAAGGTCGAACATTTTCTGTTTTGCTCCTCCCTTCTTCTCCTATCAGGCGAATTTGTGGAGTTCGAACCTCTCATTTGAACTGTAATACTATTCTACCTCATGGCATTCTGTAGTGTATTGTATCAATCTTTGGAGCAAGTAATGCATGTCTGTGGATGATTCTCAGCCCTCTCTGTGTTCATTTTTGCATCCTCCTGGTCTTTCACTGCAGGTTTTGTCATCTGTGCATGATCTTATATCACATTCAAATGGTCTCGTGTTCACCGGCAAAATAGGTGTTCTTCATTCCTCGGTGCATCACCTCTATTAGCTTAGATTTATTTTATGCATCTTCTTATGTTGTCTCTTGGCAGATTAGATTAGGTTTTGAGAAAACCCTCTCCGCATATTTCGTGTGCATCTGAACAGAGGAATAGGAACCAGCCTTCTCTGGAGAATCCTTTCTCATTTTTTCAAGTCCCACACTTGGAGAAAGGATTCAATGTTATGCAATCACACTAGATGCCAAAGTGATCAACCTAGAAACCTGATCTGCATCCAGGGGTGCTGTGATTTTGCATCAACAGTTTTGGCACGCCCGGTGGGACCTAGAGGTCTCATTTTTATTGCAACAAAGTTGATATGCATCTGCTGCAATTTTCTTGCTTGAAAAGAGCTATTATTCGCATATCTAGCTTAATCCGAGAAGAAGATCAATCTGGTTTGAGTAGTACAAGCCTCGAAAGCTTATGAGAAGAATCACAAGGTCAAGAGTTGGAGAAGAAGAAGTCTTTGTTTGAATACCCGTAATTATCTCCAAGAAGAAGGCAAAGAGGAAGAAGGATTCAAAGGTCTCCATCTCCACCAAAGAGAAATCTCTCAACTCCTCCACTGCTCGGCCTTTCATTCAGTATTCAAGAGTCCTTCGACTAATCAGAATGGCGCAACCACTAAATCCCTTTGTCAATTTCACTGGCAAGTGACCCACTTGCCCTCAATGCACAGAATCCAGTCCCAATTGCAGCGTTGAAGAACATTCCATTTTTCACTGGAGAAAATCATACCACTCCGGTGATCATGTCAAAGACATTGCTAACGTCTCAGGCAATCCATGAGATAAATGAAATGGATGTGGTCACAAATTCTTTGGCATCATCATTCAAAGGGAAGGCATTGCAATGGTTCAGGAGCCTTAGAGCTGGCTCTATCACAAATTGGAATCAGCTGTGTATTGCACTTCATGAGTAGTTTGGGGAAAAGGGAGACAATTTGTCTCTACTGGAACAATTGAAAACTATCAAGAGAGCCCCCAACGAGCAACTGACTGATTTCAACTTCAGATTTCAAAGGTCTTGGGATAGGATTCCAGTGGCAGTCAGGCCAACAGCAGAAGGTGCTTTTCTATACTATCTTAAAGCTTTGAATTCTGATATTTCTATGTTAATTCAATCTATGGGAGGCACAACCTTACCTGCTGCTTATAGCATTGCCATTAGAGCTGAAAACTGTCTTATCCAAGCTGGTAAATTGGCTCCTAGGCCTCCAATGCCATTATATCCAAGTTTAGAGAGCCCAAGTGCTAGTCAAGCACCTGTCTTAGCTCCTATTCCCACTCCTAGAAATCAGAGTTCAAATGAAGCTTCCACTTCATCTCCAAGTGCCCCAAATGAGCTTCAAGAGGTCATGAAGCAATTGCAAAATCTAGGCAATGAGTTGGTCACTCTAAAAAGACAAAGCAAGCTCAAGGTTTTAGACCTTCGTATCAGACTCAAGCTCAACCTAATAGGTAGCCATATCAGCCTCAAAGGCCACCTAATCCAACTGCAAATATGAATCAAACAAGGCCTCAAATCAATAGACCATTCCAAATTTCTATAATCCAAATGCCATCTCGCCTCTAGGGCATTAGTACCAAGACAAAACAACATTGCCAGAGTATGATTGGTGTTTTCCATGTAATGAGCCTTATAATCAATCCATGTGCTTCAATGGTGCTTTGAATCAAGCTTTAATGGTAATAACCTGGTGTGGAGGGTGAGAACGATCAAGAAAACAGCCAACAACAAGAAACATTCAAACAACAATCAGCCCCAAATGACACCACATTGGTAAATTGGCAAGTAGAGGATTTTTTTGTGGCATGAACCAGCAGTTCTTAAGGTGTTGCAGCAAACACAAGGTCAAAAGGAGAAATTTGGGTGAAGAACAACCATTAGCCCCAGCCAATCCACAACCTTCCATGGCTCCACAAATGATTGGCAAGCAAAGTCCCGCTTCAAATGTACAAGGAAAGCCAAGAACAACCCCTAGGCCAACTCAAATGCTAGTACATTGCTGCCCACATACAAGGAGTAAATGTGCAAACCAAGGGGCAGCAGAGTGATCCTTCATCACCATTCAGTATCATTGATCAGATGAAGAAAACAAACGTCAATATATCTATGTGGGAATCCCTAGCTATCCTGTGCCAAAGAGATCTGTTGCTGCAGTAAGTGCCATGAAGGACTCGCCAACTTCGAATCAGCAGATACAAGACAAAGTGCTTACAAATGCTACCCACTGAGGGAAATCATGGAGGACAACAAGGTAAGATGTTGAAACCCCCTCCTTTCTATGTTTCGTTAATCATTGGAAATCAGCTAGTGTACAATTGCATGATAGACTCCGGGAAAGTAGCTCAAGAATGCCTAAACAGAGATAGCTGATCGAGCTTAGGGCTCCAAAGATGAAATAACATCTAAGGGAGTAGTGTAGTTGGATGGGACAATAATAAGAACAAGCTTATTGGAGTGATTAGAAATTTGAGTCTTACCTTGCACGCATGTCCAAATGTTGTTGTTTTACAAGATGTGTCGATCATAGACCTTCCACCACTCTTTGCCCTCTGTTTGTCAAGGGACTTCACCTTTGCCAAGATTGGGGGATATTTGTCTCGCTGATTGGTCACACATGCTATTCAGACAAGATATGGAACTAAGGCCACGATCGGATCTCGAACCTATTGCAAACTTCCATATTGAGCCCTACACTCCAAGTCGATTAATGTCAATTGCTCAAAGATTTGATCAAGAAGATCACCCTAAGACTCGATGAAACCGACACTAAAGTTGGAAACATCCCAGATCTAACTCTTGATGAATGGGCAAGCAAGGTGCATGCTTTTGATCCTTATCAAGGAATAGAAGAATCTGAGCTAGGAGTCTATTGTATACACGAAGAAAGTCAACCTATTCCTAGCATCACCAAGCCAAACCACAAGGATGAAAATGAGGTATGGCAGTTGTTTTTTGATGGATCAAGGAGTAGACAAGGTGCAGGAGGTGGAGCCGTGCTTGTTTCACCTCAAGGAGTAAAGTACTATTTAGCTTTTAGATTTCAATTTGCATGCTCCAATAACACTGCTGAATATGAAGCCTTGGTGCAAGGGATGCATTGGGTAATCAAGAAAAAATAAAGAACTTGCAAGTTTTGGGGACAGTGAATTGATTGTAAATCAGGTCAAGGGACAACATGCGGCCAAAAATGATCTACTCAGAGTGCTACAAGAACAGGTGTGGGACCTCATGGAAGATTTTGAGGGTTTCGGCATCAAAGCCATTCCTAGGAAAGAGAATCAAGTCACGATGAAAAGCTTGCAGTGATAGGGGCAACCTTGACATTGTAGAAAACATTCAACAAGACAAGGTACAACCAAACATCCATGTGATTGTGAGGCCTTGAGCTCCGAATAACGATGTCGATTGGCAAGTATTTGAGAATGACCAGCAAATCATCCATTTCTTGCAAGAAGAAGTGAGTTCTTAGCTAAGAATCAAGAAAAGTTGGAACAAAATATGGTGACCAAGTGATACAAATTGAGAACCGACAAGTCGCGCATGAGGACTTATCACTTTGGAGTCCATTTTTAACCCCAATGATCAGTTTAGAAAGGAGAAAGCAAACATTCAGTCAAGAGAGAAGATAGGTATCCATCTTGGTAGAAGAGAACAAGCCATTGCAAATTGGAAAGATGACAACCGAGCAAGAAAGATGTGAGTTCATACAACTATGTCAAGAGTTACTTGACGTGTTTGCTTGGAGCTATGAAGAATGAAAGGTTTCAATCCCAACTTAGCTCAAAGATACCATCAAATTGGATCCAAATACTAAGCCCTGTGTGCAAAAACAGAGACCATCAATCCACACATGGAGCCTCTCATGAGGAAAGAATTGGACAAGCTGATTGAGTCAAGAATCATATTCCCAATCAAGCATTCTAGTTGGGTTGCCAACTTAGTTCCCGATCGGGAAGTAGAGTGGAGAGATCGGGCTTGTGTTGACTTCGAGAGATTTGAATAGAGCCTCTCTCGAGGACCATTATCCACTCCCTTCCATGGAGAAAATATTGCAGTCGTAGCTAGTTCGTAAAGGTTTTCACTACTTGATGGTTACTCGAGGCTTCAATCAGATTATGGTGAAGGAGGAAGACCGATTCAAGACAGCTTTCACAACCAAATGGGGCACATATGCTTACAAGAAGATGCCATTTGACCTGTCGAACACGGAGCAACATTCCAGTGAGCTATGGATATGGCATTCAAAGGCTTGATCAACAAGATAGTGTTGATATACCTAGATGATATTACTGTCTTCTCAAAGAATGCAGCAAACCATTTCTTTCACCTCAGGAAAGTGTTTCAGAGGTGTAGAAAGTTCGGAGTGTCTTTGAATCCTAAGAAGTGCATCTTTCTTGCACATGAAGGGAAGCTCCTTGGCCATATTGTCTCCAAGGAAGGATTAGCAATTGATCCAGAGAGGGTTGAAGCCATAAGAGCACTACCATTGCCAAGCCACAAGAAAGCCCTTCAGAGTTTCCTGGGAAGGATAAACTTTGTTCGGAGGTTTGTCCTCAGATTTTGTAGCCCTTGTCAAGCCCATCACCAAAATGTTAAGGAAAAGCATGGCTTTCAAGTGGACGGCAGAAGGCAAGGAGAGTTTTGAAGCAATCAAAGAAGCCATCTCCCAAGCACCCACTCTCATCAACCTAGACTTTTCCAAGGATTTCATCCTCTATGCATTTGGAGGTGATGACACTATTTCTGCCATTCTGGTATAGTAGAACAAAGATAATGATGAAAAATCGATTGCCTTCTTCAAACCCAGAGCCTAGATGACTGCGAAGTGAGGTACTCTTTTATTGAAAAGCATGTGCTTGCAGTAATCAGAAGCTTGAAGAAATTCAAGCATTTAGTCTCAAACAACAAGGTCCAGTTGCTGGTCTCACATGTTGGGTTAAGGACTTCCTCCTCAACAAGGATTTGAATGAGAAAAGGGCAGGATGGATCACCCGTGTCATGGAGTATGACATTGAGATCAAGATCACCAAGCTGGTGAGAGGTAAAGGTTTGTGTGAGGAGCTCGCTTCAGAAGATGAAGAAGACGCTGTCTTGCTATTACAAGATGATCAAAAACAGGAAAATGATGATGTGTCCACTCCCTGTTGGACTCAGAATATGATACATTTCCTACAGACGGGCATGTGCCCTCCAGAAATGAGCAAAGCAAAAAGAAGGTACTTCAGATTACAAGCAGTTCCATATGTGCTTGTTGATGGTGTTTTGTTTAAAAAAGACATCAACGGTGTTCTATTAAGATGCATTGGGACAGGTCAGGTTGAGAGGATCTTACACGAGTTCCATGACGGGGAGGTAGGAGGCCATTTCACCCCATGAGTAATAGCTCTCAAAATCATGAAATCTGGTTACTATTGGCCTACTGTATTCAATGATTGCTACTCATGGGTTAAGAAATGCAAGAAATGTGCATTCTTCATAGGGAAAGGAAGGTTAGCAGCACTGCCCCTTCGTCCAATTTCAGTAGATCATCCATTCATGCAATGGGGATTGGACTTCATTGGAGTCATCAATCCCAATTCGAGTCAAGGCCACAAGTGGATTCTTACAGCGACAGACTATTTCACCAAGTGGACCGAAGCAGTAGCGCTCAAAGAGGCAAGTGAGTCTAACATACTAGACTTTTATGAAGAAATAGCAACTAGGTTCGGTGTGCCGGCCACCATCATATCAGATAATGCATTAGCATTCATAGGTTCAAAAATTACAGAATGGGCTGTCAAGAATGGAATCTATTTGAGCACCTCTTCAAATTATTACCCGCAGGGTAATGGACAGGCAGAGTCCACAAACAAGAATTTGCTAAAAATCATCAGAAGGACTCTGGATGAAAATCAAAGAACATGGCATACAAGGCTAAAATCAGCGTTATGGGCTGACAGGATAACACCAAAGAGGTCTACAGGTAATTCTCCCTACAAGTTGGTCTATGGGAAGGAGGCAGTATTGCCTATATCATTAGAATTGCCAGCCTTGGAGCTCATGAAGCAGTTTGAGTTATCTGAGTTCGAACCAATGGAGTTCAGGTATGTAGAATTGATGGAATTAGAAGAAATCAGAGAACATGCAGTTCAGATGATTGAAAAGGATCAGGCCTTAGTAAAAAGATGGTTTGATAAGAGAGCAAGAGCAAGGACCTTCCAGGAAGGGGACCTAGTTCTGAAATGGGATGCAGATCGGGCAAAACCAGGAAGGCATTCCAAGTTTGATGCCATCTGGAGTGGTCCCTACATGGTCACGGGATGCAAAAATAGTAATGCCTTCCAATTGTCTGCATTGGATGGAGAGGAACTTCCGATTCCGGTTAACGGAATCTATCTTAAACATTGCTACTAAAAAAGAAAAGGTTTGCCCTTGTAAATATTAGTTTAGATTTTTTTTAATTCCTCTAAGTGCGTATGCACATTGTCCTGTGGTAGTTAGGTTTCTATTTCCCTAAGTGCTTTGGCACAAGTTTTCTTGCTCTCGGGTTGTTTTCTGATTCGAGTGTTCTTTGGAGAAGAAGTTGCAGATGTCGGCTCGCTTCGAGTTATTGCTTATAACTCCATGCCCAATGGATCGCTAAAAGGCCACTGATCTTCTACCTAGCAGGCAGGTGACCCCACTGAGTCATCAAAACTGTTGTCAAAATTTCACCCCAGGGTAAATTTCGATAACATGCATCAGAGTTTTGCAGTTCCAGGAAAGTAGATTGAAACAGGAAAAATCACGAAAAATGGCTAAGTCCTAGTCCTAGGAGCAGTCGGGACATTTGGGACATCTAGGTGCGGATCGGCCGAAAAGCCTCCAGGCGGCCCGTGAAGCAAAGGGACATCTGGGCCAGAAGTACGCGAATCGGCCGGATCGGGCGAACCGGAAGAATTTGTCCCACGAAGCACTGGGACATTTGGGACAAATGGACGTGAACCGGCCGGTTCGGCCGAAACAGAGAAAGTTCGTACTGGGACATCTGGGCCGCAGGGACGCGAGGGACGCGGATAGCCGAAAAAGCCGAGAGCCAATCAGATTGCGCCACGTGTCATCGGCAAATGAGGGACGAGGAAGCCCATTTCGGGCGGATCGAGAGGTTTTTGTCCCAAATAGTTTGGGACATCCGGGACATAAAGACGTGAAGGGCATGAAAACCCGGAAAACCCGCGAACCAATCAAATCACGACACGTGTCACAAGGGAGATAGTCCAAAAGTCAAAGGGCGAGGTTTCGAGCACTGACCCGAACCAATGAAATAGTGCCACGTGTCCAAGTTTAAGGGGCCCACAAGGAAATTTCAAAAGGAAAGCCCGTGAAAGGCAGAGGAGAGAGAATTTCTCGTCCAATCAGCACGTGCCACGTGTCATCCAGGTGGCAGAGCACGGGAAAGATTTCAAAACACGTTTTGGCCCGTTTTTGCCCTAAATCTTTAGATCGCCATAACTTTCGATCCAGAGCTCAGATTGGCACGTTCTTTATATCAATGGAAAGCTGGTAAAATTCTTTACACGATTTCGAGGTCAATCTTGAATTTTGGTTCAGTTTGGAGAGAGAAAATCAAGAAATTCCTCTGGCACGAAATAACAAGCAGAAGTAATGCTTCAACAAACAACTTTAATGTAGCAGACAGTTCGCCGCTTACATTAGACGGCCGCCGTTTTGCCAGGATCTGCCGCTTCTGCCATAATGAGATGAATGGAATGCAACCTGGAGGTGGTTGGGGTAGATTTGGCTTTCCTCTCTCTCTTCCCTCTCTCATTCTTTCTATATATTGTAAAGAGGAGCTTCTTTTCAAAGGTCGAACATTTTCTGTTTTGCTCCTCCCTTCTTCTCCTATCAGGTGAATTTGTGGAGTTCGAACCTCTCATTTGAACTGTAATACTATTCTGCCTCATGGCATTCTGTAGTGTATTGTATCAATCTTTGGAGCAAGTAATGCATGTCTGTGGATGATTCTCAGCCCTCTTTGTGTTCATTTTTACATCCTCCTGGTCTTTCACTGCAGGTTTTGTCATCTGTGCATGATCTTATATCACATTCAAATGGTCTGTGTTCACTGGAAAAATAGGTGTTCTTCATTCCTCGGTGCATCACCTCTATTAGCTTAGATTTATTTTATGCATCTTCTTACCTTGTCTCCTTGGCAGATTAGATTAGGTTTTGAGAAAACCCTCTGCATATTTCGTGTGCATCTGAATAGAGGAATAGGAACCAACCTTCTCTGGAGAATCCTTTCTCATTTTTTCAAGTCCCACACTTGGAGAAAGGATTCAATGTTATGCAATCACACTGGATGCCAAAGTGATCAACCTAGAAACCTGATCTGCATCCAGGGGTGCTGTGATTTTGCATCAACAATATCATCTCATGGCTAGTGGTGAGATCAACTAGTTGGTCAATAATAGGTAGAGGAAAGTTGTCTTTGGGGAAAGCTAAGTTAAGGTTGTGGAAATCCATGCAAATGTGGAGTCCCCCTGTCACTTTTGTGACAAGAACGATGTTAGAGATCCATTGGGGATAATCAATGGGTAGGATGAAGGAAACCGAAAGAAGGTGTTGGATTTATTCTTTGATAAGAAGGGAAATGCGAGGATGCATTTTTGCAACTTCGTTTCACGGGTTTGGCATTAGGAATGGTTACGATATTGTGGACCACAATTTTTGGGTCAATACTAGGCATATCAGCATAGGACCAAGCAAAAGCGTTGTTATGATCCCAGAGGAAAGAAGTGAAAGCTTCATGTTCAACAAAATCTAAATATTGGCCTATTTTTAGAATGTGTGGGTCATCCTGAGTGTGAATATTAATTTTGATGGTCGATTCATTCAACATGGTTTGCATCTTAGAAGGTAATGACCGATGAATATAAGAATCTTCTCGCACCAAGGTAGGTGAGAATAGAATCATCATCCTGACATTGAACGATGTTAATAGAAGGTGTATCATCATCGATCATGTTAGGATACAGGAAGGGAAGAGAAGAGGGAACCTTTCCATCTCGTTGATAAGTTAGAGATCCTAGGGAAATGGTGTTCATGAATTTTTTTTAGGAGGAATGAATTTTAGATCCATAGACTTTGTAGGTGAAGGTGGTGTAGGTGGTGAATAGGGTGGGGAATGTTTATCATCCTCAATGAGTTTGACTGGGCCTTCTTGGGAGGTGGTTCAGAAAATTCAATACCACTGCAGTCTTTATTCTTACAAGTGGTGCAAGGAATGACAATATGATGACCTTGTTCATAGAAACCAAATCCAAATCCCTTCCAAGCATAATGATGGAGGAAGGTGTGGGTGAAGCGGTGGTTGGTGAGAGATTGAAGGTTAGAGGAAAATGGTCAAGTTTTGGAAGGTGGCTTGGGTGAGTAGGTAGAAGCATCAAGCACCCCATATGTTAATTTGGTGTGAAGGTGGGAGGGCCATAGAGAAAAACCTTTCCTATAAGGTGATCATAGTGGGGATGTTGGTGAAGTTTACCATATTCTTAAGGAGTAAGGAATGTGTCAATGTAATAAAGGAAGTACTCCCCGAGTGAGGCATTGAAAAAACCTTCTAAAGGATTAGTAGTGGGTATGTGGATAGTAGGAATAGATGAATAATTGGTCGATTAGGAAGAAGAAGCATTAGTTATTTGAGAAGTAGATGGGTTGGCTAATGGGTCAGATATAAAATCTATGGCAGTAGTGGGAATAAAGGAGTTAGTTGTGGAAGAGGTAGTGGTGAAGAAGAAGTAGTAGCAGTGGTGGATGCCTTATTTGGTATAAGGACATCATTGGGTCAATACAACATGTTATAGGTCTTGAATGGTTAAGGGTCAGTTGGGATGGTATAGTTGTATCCTTCATGTTCAAATTTTAAACAATGGTGTAAGGTTGAAGGAACACAACCCATGACATGGATCCAAGGTTGGCCAAGCAACATGTTGTATTGGAATTCCCCCTCTAAGACATAGAATAATTCAGAATGGTACAGAGACCTGCACAAATGTGGAGAATGATGGTGCTAAGAGTGGAAGTCATGACATTGTTGAATGAATGCAACATAAATGGGTTATTATGCATGTAATTGGTAGGGATGCACATTTGGTTATACGTATGGGAGGAAATGATGTTGATATTGGCACCGCCATCGATCATAACACATCAAACACATATATTATCAATGTAGATGGAAATAAATAGGGTGGGATCAGGATCATCTGATTGGAGAGGTACAATCTCATCGTTAGAAAAACTAAGAGTGGCTACTTGATGAGTGGTAACAGGTGTAGAGGAAGGGGATGAAGTGGTGAGAGAGGCCACATGGTGAGGAGTGATAATGGATGCAACATGAGTAGGGTCATTAGGTAAAACCTCAATAGATTGCAAAACCTCAATGAGGGCCTATCAATGAGACTTAGAGGTTTGGATAAGGTTGTACAAAGACATTTTGAGAGGAGACTGGTGCAATTGTTTAAGTATTATATGATGGGAAACCCGTCAGAAATAGGGTATGTGGGTCCACGGATGGTGATTTTTGGTGCAGGTGTAGATGGAATATTGGGTAAAAGAGTGGTGGATGAGCTGGTTGTTTTCTCCTTTCCTTTGTCCTTCTGGGCTCGAGTGGAAATTTGAACCATATTAATATGTGGTAAAGGAGCAAGTGAGTTGTGATAGGTGTAATGACATGATGGGAAAAATTATGGTTTGGGCATATCTTGGTTTTTACAAATAATGTAACACATTGGCATTTTAGCAGAGGTTTGGCTAGCTCTCTTATATGGACCATATTAATCTTAAATGTTGGAGGAGAATAAAACATTTTTGGAGGGGGAGATGAAGGTCTCTAAATAGGTACAAGATGAGGATGTGTGGTGATAGGTGCAGATGGAATAGGGTCCTCATCTAAAAGATCATCATCATCAAAGCTTTCTTTGGGAGGACATAGTTGGAGAAGAATAGTCTTAAGAGCCTTACAATTTTCCACATCATGCCTTGACACATGATGGTAAGTGCAAATTTTTGTATCGTCAAACCCTTATAGTTTAGGTTTGAGTGGGTCATAAGGTCTAAGTGGTGGCAATGTGATGACAAAGGTTTCCAAAAGGTTAGCTAGGATGTTGGCATAAGACCCTACCAATGGATCACAATGCGAAGTAAGTGTGGGTCTGGATGGAGGTGTAGGTGAATTTGGTGGGAGAGGTGCCACCGGAGGTGGAATCAGAGGTTGAGTCAATTTTATCACCTGTTTAGTAGGTAGTGTGGTTTTAGGTTTGGATTGTACCTTCTTGGGAAAAGATGTAGCAGGTGAACTAGTTTTGAAGGTGGTGTAGGTTTAACCACCTCTTTAGAGGGTAGTGGGTTCTTGGGCTTTGAATGCATATTGTTAGGTAAAGTTGAAGAAAAGGGTGTATTGTAGAAGGGAAAGTAGATGATGAAGGGGATGGGTTAGCCAAGATGATAATGGAAGTGCGGTGAAGGTTGTAGTAGGATGCAATGTGGAAGGTCATGGTTGAAGAGAAAGGAATAACGTAGGTAATGATGAGGATACTGGAAGTGGTGTAGGTATAAGAGGTAAAAGGATATAGGTGATGGTGAAGGCGTAATTTGTGTAGGTAATTTGGGTGGTGTTGTTGCCCTCAAAATTCCCCTCTTTTAAAGTCAAGTTTTTAAAATTTGAGTCATCTGAAGTGGACTAATCCGTGATTTTACTTGAAAATATTTTACTTCATTGGACGTCATTTTCAATCCTTATTTTGGTCTGTGGATCACATAGAGCCAAGTATTTTTTTTCTGTTTTTCATTCCATGGAGAACAATTTAAAATTTGGGCATAAAGGTGGGGTTTTCCCTTTTATTTTTATTTTCCATAGTCGTGAATGACGAACGTATCTTCCCTGTCAATTTTTGCCCCAACATCCATGGGTAGTACATGGACATCTCTGATTGGATGTAGCATGGCCATGTTTCAAGCGGTAGCGGAAGCCTCCACATGTCCAAACAATGCAACTCAAAGGGAAGGGCCTAAGGGATAGTCCTCAAATAAGTGTAGGCTTTCCACGTGTCCTAGGTTTAAAAAAGGGGATAGAGCCGACTGTTTAATCGACTAAGTATAAGAGGGTTAATGGAAGCCTCCATGTGCCTCAATGACATAATTTCAGAAGTGAGGCCTAAGGAAAAACCCCAAATGAGCATCAGCTTGCCATGTGGTCGAGACAAAAGAGAGATAGAGTCAACCGTTGAAGAGTCCAGAACTAGTGGAAGGAGCCACACGTCAACTCGGTGCCCTTTTAGGGGGTGAATCTAAAGTGGAAACTCAAATGAGTGCCAAATCTCCACATGTCTAGGGTCTACAAGTCAAGTCAAGTGGACAATAGGCCTGAATGGGATAAGTATAAAATAACTAGTGGAAGTCTCCACGTGTCTCGTTAGTGAAAATTCAATGGAAGAATCAAGAGCGGGTTCCCAAGTTTGCTTGGGCTCGCCATGTGGTTTGAGTCAAATAAGGGGCAGAGATGGATGGTGAATCGGCTAAGTATAGAAGGGTTTGTAGAAGCCTCCACATGTAAGTTAAACGTAACTTCACAGGCAAAATCTGAAGGTAGGCCCCAAATGTGCGTTGAGCCTCGATGTGTCCATGGTCGACATATGTATTTGCTAAAGAAAAGGGACTTAGTAAAAAAAGACAAAAACTCGAACCGGCTTGCAAAGGGACACGTGGTCATGTTTCAAGTGAAGGCGAGAGAGGGGACCTTTTTGTGTTTTGATGCTTTGAAAAGTCAAAGCGGAAAGCGGGCCGTCGGAGCGATTTGGGAATTTTTCTTTGTTTCCATAAAGAGCTTAAAGTTATAAAGTGACCCGTGGCCCCGCCCATGCCAAGGGATAAAGTCAAATGTTGAGCCCGCATTGAAAGTCAAAGTAGAGAGGTGGGTTGATGGAGCAATTTGAGTTTTTGAGCCCACGTTGAAAAGAGGTAAAATTATAAAAGTTTCTTCCTTTCTTTCGTATTGATGATCTTTGGGCATAAAACGTTTCAAAGTATCATGAATCCACACTTTGAAAGTTATACATTTGTATATAATTTTTTCTGCTTTCTTTTAATAAGGGAACCTCTCAATAAGGGAACCTCAATAAGTTCAACAAGTGAGGTGGGTCCTTTATTGAGGGACTCTAAGAGGAATTGGCACAAGAAACTTTATGATGCTCTCTAGGAAGATATAATTACACCCAAAAGAGAAATTTGGATGTCTCCATTTCAAGTGGTGTATGGTGTTGAAGCTCAGTTTCAAGTAACAATAGAATTACCAGCCTTGCACTTAATGAAGGCCATTGAAGATTCAATTTTTTCCAGTTCCTTGGACAAGAGGATCATGTATCTCTAGAAGCTAGATGAAGACAAGTTGTAGGTTTTTGATAGAATCTCAGCTCATCAACTGAAGGTGAAATCTTTGTTTGACAAGAAAGCTAGACCTAGAGATTTTCAAGTGACAAAAATTGTTTTGTTATGGGAAAAAGGCATGAACCTTGTGGAAGTGATGGTAAGTTTAATTATCTTTGGCTTGGTCCCTTCAAAATCAGGCACTTTGCTAGAGAAAATTCTTTCTATTTGGATTATATGGATGGATTTCCTATCCGACTTCCTTATAGTGGGAAATATTTGAAGTTATTCAAGTCCTAGGTGACTAGGTAGTCCTTCTGTATATTGTGTACAGTGTTTTGGTTTTTGGTCATTCCTTTGTGTTTTGTTTATCTTTCCTGTTTGGTTTATTTCCCTTTCATGTGTTTTGTCTTCTGTATTGGTTTTGCCTTTGAATTTAATTGCCTAATGGATAAGGCACTGGTCTACTTTCCCAGAGTTTTTCTATGGTTCTCAATCTTACCTCGTTCCTCTGTCAAGTCATCCCCAGAAAGAGCCAGCTATTGTCGCCCTCAAAATTCCCCTCTTTTGAAGTCAAGTTTTGAAAATTTTGAGTCAGTACCTTGGAGTAATCTGTGCTTTTTCTTGAAAATATTTTCCTTCATTCGGATGTCATTGTCAATCCTTCTCTTTGGTGTGGATCGCATAGAGCTTGGTATTGTTTGTAGTTTTTCATTCCATGGAGAACAATTTAAAATTCAGGCATAAAGGTGGGGTTTTCCTTTTATTTTTATTTTTCCATAGTCGTGAACGACGGGCGTATCTTCCTTGTCAATTTTTCCCCAACATCCATGGGTAGTACATGGACATCTTTGATTGGATGTAGTGTAACCATGTTTCAAGCGATCTTGAATCCTCCACGTATCCAAATGACACAACTCCAAGGCGGGGCTCAAGCGAAAGTACTCAAATAAGCGCATGATTTCCAAGTGTCCCAAGTCTGAAAAAGGGGATAGAGTGGCTGTTTAATCGACTAAGTATAAGATAATTGTGAGAATCCTCCACATGCCTCAACGATGTAACTTGAAGTAAGGCCCAAGTGGCAAACCCTAAATGAACGCCACTCACCACGTGGGAAGAGTCAAAAGGGAGACAGAGTCAACTATTTAAGAACCTAGAACTAGAGGAAGGAGCCATGTGTCATCTCGGTGCCCTTTCAGGGGGAGAATCTAAAGCAGAAACTCAAATGAGCACCAGATCTCCACGTGTCTAGGGTCCAACAGAATTCAAGTGGGTAGTAGGCCTGAATTGGCTAAGTATAAAAGAACCGGTGGAAGTCTCCATGTGTCTCTTCGGTGCAACTTCAAAGGAAGAATCAAGAGTAGATTCCTAAGTTTGCACAGGCTCACAACGTGGTTTGAGTCAAAGAAGGGGCAGAGCCGGAGGCAGTGAATCGACTAATTATAGAAGGGTATGCGAAAGCCTCCACATGTTAGTTCGGCACAACTTCACAATTAAAATTTGGAGGTGGGTCCCAAATGTGTGCTGATCCTCCACTTGTCTAGGGTCAGACATATGGCCCGCCAAACAAAAGGGACTTAGTCAAAAACACAAAAATAATTAACTAGCTTGTAAAGGGACACATGATCATGTTTCAAGTGAAGGCAAAGAGGTGGGCCCTTTTTTGTGTTTTGATTCTTTGAAAAGTCAAAGCGGGAAGCGGGTCATCAGAGTGATTTGGGAATTTTTCTTTGTTACCATAAAGAGCTTAAAGTTATAAAGTGACTCTTGCCCCGCCCATGTCAAGGGATAAAATCAAATGTTGAGACCACATCGAAAGTCAAAGTGGAAAGGCGGGTCGACAGAGCAATTTGAGTTTTTCATCCTGTGTTGAAAAGAGGTAAATTATAAAAGTGAGCTGCGACTCTGCCGCCACTCAAGTAAAGCCATGTTCCAAGCCCATATCAAAAGCGGTGGGCTGGCCAAAATGTTTCAAAGTGCCATTTCTCTAAAAGGAACAAAATACAAAAGGTGTCCTCAGGTCCTCTTCATTTAAATCTCTCCCACGTGGATGGCTCAAATTCAAAGTTTTCAAAGGCAAGATGAACAACTACAATTCAATGCGTCTGGTTTTCCACTAGGTATGGAAATGGTTGAGGCATTGGAGAAGTTCAGACATTGGTTTCTTGAATCAGTTCCATCATTTTTGTAACCGAATGTAACCGTTCTTGGAAGCTATTTAATGGCTTCTCCACATCATTGTTAGGGTTGGATCCTGGTACTCTGTAGATGTAATAGATTTAAAGTAATCAATACATAAGTTTTCCCTTTTCTTCCTCTACTATTCCTTCTTTCCTTGTCTGAAAATTTACGAATCATCCATCTTTTATGATAAGAAACTTTGTGTTCTTGTTTATATGATTTCTAGAAATTTGTGTCTATGGAATTATTGTTGGTGTAGGTGTTTTTTGATCACTTTATTTAATTATTTAGTGTTATTTCCACCTACACCATGTGAGTCATCTCACTTAGGTGGACATGGATCTAGGTGTCATTTTAGTTATGATAGATTCTCTTACAGAATCTGTCATATGTGTAAGTGTGTCATAGGAGTTACATTCCCATTTGGGTAACTCCTCTTCTCCATTATGGAGGAATCTTCTCTTACATGGGAGTTACACATTTACTCCCCTATTTGTACTCCTCTTCTTTTTGGTCCATGGTAATCCAAGAGCATTCTATTCCACTCCATTTTCGAATCTTGAGCTTTCTATGCATGCACATTACTTCTTAAAAGTTTCTTCCCTTATCTTACAACTCCTTTCTTGGTGAAGTGCAGTTTTTTGGTGCACGTGTATTCCTTCCAGACCCTCATCCTACACTCCTTCACGACATTAGAGCCTGGAGACTAGAATCACGCTGCTTGCCATTGTTGCTCCACCATGTAGTTGCTTGTGCAAGTTTTAGCTTTTGCATGTTCTTTACTTGCATATTTCAGATTCTTGTGGTTATTTTTTAGTGGTTTGTTTGTGTGTTTCTTGCTGGTTTACGTGTGATCAGGGCCAAAGAAGAAGTCTATCTAGCTTATTGTGTTGGAGAGCCAAGGAAGAATACAACAGTCTTCTTTTGCACAACAAAACTCAGTTTTGTGTATTGAGTGGTTCAACGTTGAAGGATTTTCTTCTTTTTGGGTCTGCGTGAGGACATCTGTGCATTGGTCTTTGTGTTCACCATCTTGGCACCTAAGACTTTGATCTCCCAACCTGCTGGTCGTGGTCATCTCTGCACAACAAGCACAAAACTCAGCGTTTCTTTTTCCTGTTTCAGCAACACGTGGTCTGCACATTGGGCATTTTTATCCACATGTTATTTGGTCTTTCTTTGTGTGGGAATTTTTTTTTCAGAAAGCACTATCAGGACACGTGCCTTCAACCTTCCTACCCTCTGTGTGGTCATTTTTGCTGCAGTAGTATCAGGACACGTGCCTTCAACCTTCCAACTGTTGTGTGGGCATTTTTTTTGCTGCAGCACTACCAACTGTGTGTGGGCATTTTTTTTTACCGCAATGGTTACACTTTGCTCCATTACAGGCATGCCTTAACAAAGGCGGTGGCTTTGCACAACTAGTTCACTCCTCTATAATTTGGTTACAACAAACAACAAATCTCCAGCATCAACGTGGTCCTTCCTTTTTTAAAACGTGATTGGAGGTAATTTAAAACACATCAGACCTCTTCTAAATGTTTTAAGGTGTTAAAACATTTCATATTATTGGTTGTTTTAAAAATTTAGGCATTTTACTTGTATTGGTGGCCCTTCCTTCGAGTGTCGAAGATGGAGGGTGAGGTCTGGGATTGACAGGAGGCTAATCCCCACTCACACTAACAAAAAAGCCCCTCTGAAATTTGATGTTGTTTCCAATGGGCACAAACATGAAACCTTTTGAATGTGTTTTGGGCACTTTTTTAATGTTTTGCAAGGATAACTAGCTTTTTTTAATCAATTGCAGGAATTTATTTAAGCCATAACTTTTGACTCATTGCTCCTTTTTAGCACTTCTTTAGTCAAAATTGGATGTTTTTCTGCAATCTACATGATGGGAATATTAGTTTTGTAAAATGAACTATGTTATAAAGTGCCACTTTTTGGGGGGTATCTTTCCTTTTTCACACATTTCTTTTCTATCATGGATAATCATGGTGTTCCTTTGCTCACCCCATTCAACTATCAAGAATGGATGAATGCTATGAAAACTACCTTAAAAGGAAAGAAATTATTCTGCATTGCCACCGGTCTGCAAGTTGAACCCGATGATGAAAGAGAAAGAGAAAAGTGGCTTGATAAGTGTGATGAAGCCATTGGGTTCATGACCATGTGTGTATCTCTAGAGCTGCGTTTTCACATTTCCTCTTCCACCACACCCAAAGAAGTTCTGGAGACTCTCCAAAACTTTTTGGGAAACATGATGAAATGTGGGGACATGAACTTGAGAATAACCTAATAAGCCTTAGTCCCAATGATTTTGACACCCTTCAAGACTTCTTCTCCAAATTCATATCACTTAGATTACAGTTAGAAGATTGTGGAATAAAGAAAAAGGAATCTCAACTCATTTTATCCATCCTTACCAAACTTGGTCCTGAATACTCCATATTTGTCTCCACCTTCCATGCAAAAAAAAGGGCAGTTGGAAAAAGTTGGTCTATGCCCTCTCTTGATGAGTTTATTACAGATTTGATCAGGGAAAAAATTAAATTGATTCAAATGGGCAGTTTGATATCCACAAAATCCATGCTCTCATGCTTTGGAAAGGAAAAGCTGAGAGATTCTAAGGAGAAGAAACCGGATCATGAAAAGAAGGACAAACCCCAAAACAACTCTTCCACCTCCTCTTCCACCTCCCGAAATTCCAAAGAACAGATCAAATGTGGATACTACCATGGCATGCATGATGAAGAAAAGTGCTTGAAGAAAAAGATTTCTCTCCTCACTAATGCTGAGAAGCACAATATTGGAGTCCCAGATTCTCTCAAAACACCTTCATCATCCCACGACAATTCTAAGGAAAAAGAGAGTGAAAAAGAGAAAGTACAAGAGAAAGAAAAAGTAAAAGAATCCAACAAGGAGAAACCAAAGGGAAGAGCTCTAGTGATAGTTGTGCCACCTACCCCTACATGGATCATTGATTCGGGTGCAACTCATCACATGGCATCATCAGACATTGAGTTTGATTCACTTGAGCCATGTGACATGTCCTTTATTCAGCTTGGTGACAACACCACTACATAGGTTTTGGAAGAGGATCAGTTGAAGTGAGTGGTGGTACTTTCAACAATGTTCTAAGTATCCCTTTACTCTCAAAAATCTTCTTTCAGCCTATCGATCACTCATCTTGGACAAGGCATGCGGGTTGAGTTCACTCCAGACTCAGTTTATGTTAGGGAGCTCCACAGTGATGCTATTTTTATAGTTGGTATAGCTAACCATCACACTCAGCTGTACTCATTCTCTCACTTTGCTCCTCCTTTAGATTCTTCATCCGACTCAGCTGGACTTGAGGATACTTCTGAGCCCATTTATGATGTTTTTGACATCTCTTCTAGCATAGTTGATTGCCATGATGATAAGGACCCACCTCCACCATCTACTTATCACTTGCCACATCTTGAGGAGTTGTCTCTTGATCTTCCCACTTTTGGCCCACTTCAGACACTTCAGGAGTAGGCACTATGATTCAGGACTCATCAGGCATTGGGTACACTTCTTCATAGGTTCAAAGCATTCCTCCTTCCTTCATTACCACTGCTTCTAGATCTTCACTTCTTCACGGAGCATCTGGATTTTCCACCTCACATACAGAGCATTGTTCCCTTAATTGGAACAACACCTTGGCACTTTTAGGGTCCTCTTCTTCCTCTTCACTCAACACTAGGTGGCTCATGACCTGGATCATCTTCTTGGGAGGTATGATAGAATCCTTCTTCTTAGTAGTTTAGGAGATTTTTTTGCTATCTCTTGTAAGTTGAGGTTTTTCCCACTGGGTTTCCCCTCACTACTTGAGACCTTTTGTGCATGGGTACCTCATCAGGCTTATAGCCAGGACCCATTTCTTGTTTGTCTTTCTGACTTACCTTGCCCCATCCTAGTTTCGATGAAGGGGGGGTGTTGGTGTAGGTGTTTTTGATCACTTTATTTAATTATTTAGTGTTATTTCCACCTACACCATGTGAGTCATCTCACTTAGGTGGACATGGATCTAGGTGTCATTTTAGTTATGACAGATTCTCTTACAGAATCTTGTCATATGTGTAAGTGTGTCATAGGAGTTACATTCCCATTTGGGTAAGTAACTCCTCTTCTCCATTATGGAGGAATCTTCTCTTACATGGGAGTTACACATTTACTCCCCTATTTGTACTCCTCTTCTTTTTGGTCCATGGAAATCCAAGAGCATTCTATTCCACTCAATTTCCAATCTTTAGCTTTCTATGCATGCACATTGCTTCTTAAAAGTTTGCTTTCGTTATCTTGAAACTCCTTTCTTGGTGAAGTGCAACTATTTGGTGCACGTGTATTCCTTCAGGACCTCATCCTACACTCCTTAAATTATATTTATTATGAAAGTGAATGATTCTACTCTGCATCTCCTTGGCTCAATACATATAAGGTTATACTCTGCCATCTATATTTCCTGAAGGTATTGTTATGTTCTTCCTCTCTCATCTCCTTAATTCTTCCATTATTTCGTATTGATGATCTTTGGGCATAAAACGTTTCAAAGTATCAGGAATCCACACTTTGAAAGTTGTACATTTGTATATAAGTTTTTTTTCTTGCTTTCAATAAGGGAACCTCTCCCATTAAAGAGGAGGGACTTGTTGTCCCCTGACTGTGGTTTGTTAAAGTTCCATTTAAAAACCCAATAGTTTTTGGTGACTCTGTTGGGGATTTTGTTTCAAATGGATCCCTTTCTAAAAGAAAAACTTCAAGATCATTTTTGGTCTGGTGACTCTATGGTATACACGTGGGAAGAAATCTCTCGGGGTTGAGGATTCCCATTTTCAACTTCTAGAGTAACAAAAATTCTCTCTTCCAGCAAGAAGGAACATAGGAACTCATTATACAAGCAAACCTCCTGTTAAAGATAGAAATTCCAAGGATAGTGTTCTTCGGGAACATCCGTGTCCTAATCTCTGTGCTTTGATACTTGCTGGTGTTTCAATTCCCCTTCATAAATTTTTCCAAAGATGGTAGCCCCTTTGCCTTGGGGACAATAGGTTGGGCCTCTTTCTCTTCCTCAGCCATTGCATGAGTTACCTAGGGGTAACAGGAAAAGTTTTCCCAAATTCGGGGTGATGGGAAGGTTCATCCAGATGAACACATTGCAGCCTTCATTGTTGCATGTGGGATTCTTGGGGTTGAACATGAAGATGTTTTTGTCGGAGGTTTTTATGGAGACATTGTAGGACAATGCTGCTGATTGGTTTTATCATCTTCCTGTTGGGACGATCACTAATTGGAATACCATGACAACTCAGTTTGAGCAACATTTCAAACCTGCTAAAGATGTGCATGCTCTATTAGCTCAAATCTCTCATATAAAGAAGGAACCATTTGAGCCCATGAGGGATTTTGTGGCTAAATTCAACAAGCTAATTCATAAAATTCCACAGAACACTCATCCAGTGGATCAAATTCAAAAGTGCTTCTTCCTCAATGCTCAGTTACCCGAGGTGAGTTATGCATTAAGGAGAGATAACCTTGCAACTTTGGATGATGATCAACATTTGGCTATCAGTGTTGAGGATGATTTAATCATGTTTGGTAAACATAAAAGATAATCCTCCAAATATAAGGCTTCTTCTTCTCCCTCTTCCACTTTGGAGCCAATCGTGACCAGATAATACAAAAGCTTGTAAATGATCTCATTGCTATCAAGAAATAATTGGCTCATCATACTCCTTACCAAGATGTTCCAAGGAAGAATTTTTAGCCTAGGAATTGTCTGCCTTCTTCTCAAAATAGATTGGCTATTGAAGGCCCACCTATCAAGGTTCTAGTCAATGCAACTTGTGAAGTTGAAGAACCTAATGATGAGGAGTTTAATGAACTCTGTGAAGAACCAGAAGAAGAGGTTGATGAAGAATTGGAGGAGCTTGGTGGATCTCAAGTTCATTTCCTCACCACTGAAGGTATGGATGATGAAGATGAATATGATGAAAGAGTGGCATATATGAATAGTGAGTCATATGCTGTTATGACTTAGGAGAAAATGAACAGAAAAGAAAAAGTGGTGCAACCTGCTAAGAAGTCTAAGGAGTTTCCTATAACTATTCCAGTGGTTGTAAGAAGAGGAGCTCATATTCCCACTACCTCCACACAAAAGGTGAGTAATGCTAATTCCCCTTCTTCTACTTCTATTTCCAAAGCTTCTTGTTCTTCAAATCCTAAAAATGATACATCAAAATGCTCTCAAGCTCCTAGAAATGATGCCCGTCCACTTCTAGATCTTTTGATATTATTGATCACTTCAAAAAGACCAAAATCCAAATCTTAGAGGCAAATTTTTACCAAACCCATCCAAAAGATTTTGCTAAAATGATAAACTTTGTCAATTCCAAATCCAAAGCCTCATTTAGTAATTCTAAAGGTCTTTTCCCACTCGCTCTTCCTCACCTCAATCAAGTGTTGTGGGTGTAGTAACTTCCCCTAGTGAGAAAATTGAACCATTCTATGTGACTCTTCTCGTAGCTGACCATAAACTTAGTAAGTGTGTTATAGACTTAGGGGCATCAAACAATGTAATGCCTATGAAAGTATCTCATGCTTTGGGCCTGACTCTAACACGTACCTTTGGTTCCTGTTATTCCATGGAGAGTAGGAAAGTGCCTTTGGCTGGAAGAATTAAAGATACACAAGTAACTTTTGTTGCTTTTCCAAAGAAGAGGGTCTTAGCCACTATTTTGGTAGCTGATATTCATCCCTCATATGGGATGTTGTTGAGTATGAATTTCTATAAGGAGGTAGGAGGTGAAATTCAGATGGATTGGTCACATGCTTTGATCCGGTCAATGGAAAAATGAAGAAGTTGCTACTTGAGAAACAAACTGAATACATTGTGCAAAAGATTGATGATCCAAAAGCACAAATACTCTATGAAGATATAGGGCATGGTAACTACATGATCATGTCACAAGATGATGAAAAACTTCCTAAGGGAGTGATTCATGACCCCAATGGAATTTAAACTCTGGAGTTTGATGGAAGCTGCTCTTCAGCTGGTTTTGGGGCTGGTGTGGTGCTAACCTCTCTAGAAGGGAACATTCATCCTTTTTCTTTCAAGCTTTGTTTTGAAAATACAAACAATATAGCTGAATATGAAGCACTCATACTTGGATTGAACATGACCAAAAAAATGGGAGTGAAGAATCTTTGTTCTCGTGGTGATGTAGAGCTGATTGTGAAACAAGTAAGAGATATTTTTCAAGTGAAGAATAGGAGATTGAAACATTATAGAAATCTTGTCTGGGATTCCATTGAGTTTCTTGATGATTTCTCCATTGAAGTGAACACTAGAGTTGACTCTCTGTTTGTCTCAGGATCTTTGTTGATTCCTCACCCAAATTTCTCTCAGGAGAAATTTACCATTGAAATGATTCATAGGCCTAGTGTACCAGATAATGCAAGTAACTGATAGGTTTTCAATGATGATCAACATTTGCTCTCTTTCTTAGAGCTTAAGGATAATTTTGACTAGTTATATTTTGAAGGAAGTGAGAATTTTCCTAGAGAGTGTGTATCCTCTAATGAAGGATATATCAAGGAAGAGATGGATCAAGATGGTTGCATCAAATTGAAAGGTAACAAGATCCCTAAAGGGCTGGTGAGTTTGGAAGATCTATTTGATAAGCATGATAGGTACATTAAGTCTAAAGCTTCCCAAGGAGCTTGATAGTCTGCTGAATGTGAAAAGATTAATATTGGGAGTCTTGATGAACCCAAGATGGTGAACATTGGAAAATTCTACACTCAAGAGGAGAAGAAGAAGGCAATAAATCTACTAAAAAGGTATGCTGATGTTCTTTCCTATTCGTATGATGATCTCAAGGCTTTCCAGCCAAAGGAGATGCAACACTTTATCCCTCTGAAACTTGGGATCAAACCATTCAAGTAGAAACAAAGGCAATACAATCCCAAGGTTGCTTGGCACTATTTTTCAAGAGATCCAAAAGTTACTAAAAGAAAAGATCATTTTCCTATACATCATTCAACATGGATTGCCAACATTGTGCATGTCAGGAAGAAGAATGGTGAGATTCACATCTGTGTGGATTTCAGGAATTTGAATTAGGACTCTTTGAAGGACAACTATCCTCTCCCCATGATGGATCAAGTTTTTCAAGCTGTCATAGGCTCTAAGATGTTGTTTATGCTTGATGGATCCTTTGGATACATTCAAGTGGAAGTCGAGTACCCTGTGATCAACACGTAAGCTGCTTTCACTACTCTTTGGGGCACCTTTGCCTACAAGAGAATGCCTTTTGGTCTTATCAATGTTGGTGCCACCTTTCAGAGGGAAATGGACTTGGATTTTGGAAGTCTAAATGGAAAGTGTGTTGTTGTGTACCTTGATGATTTGATTATTTTCTCCAAAACAAGGGCAGATCACTTTCAACATCTTGAAGTAGTCCTCTAGAAATGTAGAGAACATGGAGTTTCTCTCAATCCAAAGAAGTTTTTATTTTGTGTCACTAAAGGAAAGTTGCTGGGACATATTGTCTCCAAAGAGGGAATCAAGATAGATCCAAAAATATTTCAAGCAATCTAGCAGATTCCTCTTCCCACAAGAAAAAGGGGGTTCACTCTTTCTTTGGTAAGATAAACTTCTTGAGGAGATTCATTTCTGATTTTGTAGAACTAACTATGAGCATTGCTCACATGATGAAAGGAAATAAAAAGTTTTCTTGGAATTATGAGGGTAAGGAAGCATTTGAAGGTATCAAGAAAGTCATTGCTAAAAATCCCATCTTAGCATGTCTTGATTTTAGCAAGGATTTTAACATCTATTACCATCCTACAAAGAATACCTTGGCGCTATGATAACTTAGAAGAATTCTAAGGATCATGAACTTCCAATTTCCTTCATGAGCTATTTTATAAAATCTCATGATCTATGTTCTAAAAGCTCATGAGTTGAAATATACTATGATGGAGAAAAATGCTTTTGTAGTAGTCAAAGCTGTCAAGCAGTTTCATTTTTATGTTCTCAATTCTCACTCTGTTGTGCTTGTAAATGATACAACCATCAAGTCTATTCTTGCACAACAAAAGTTTGGAACTAACAGAGGAAATTGGGTAGAAATAGTCCAAGAATATTACCTAGATATCAATCCAACTAAGCTAGTCTAGGGTAAAGGCTTATGTGAGCTTATTGCGAAGGAGATGATGTAGAATTGTCCAAACAAGTAGTTGATGTTCATGTTGTCCTCTTTCTCAGTTCAATAGATGAATGGTATGCTGATATTACACATTTTCTTACTCATGGAGAGTGTCCATCTAGCTTGAGTACTAAGGAGAAGAGGGCTATTAAGTTAAGGTTTGCATAGTATGTATTATGGGAGAATGCTTTGTTCAAGTGAGGCATAGATGGAAGATTCTTGAAGTGTGTGGAAAAAGAGCAATAGAAGAAGTTGTTCTCAACTTTTCATGATCAGGCTTGTGGAGGCCATTTCTCTTCTGCTATCACTACCCATAAAATCCTTTGTGCTGGGTACTATTGGCCTACATTGTTCAGAGATGCATCAAAATGGGTAGGTAAATGTGAAGCCTATCATACTTTTGTTGGGAGACCTAAGTTGGCTGCTTTACCACTCAAACTAGTAGTGATTGATGATCCTTTTCAACAATGGGGATTGGATTTCATTGGAACTATTAACCCACCTTCTAGTGCTGGACATAATCACATGCTAACTGCTACAAACTACTTCACAAAGTGGGTAGAGGCTATTCCAGTCAAAAGCACTACTTCTGAGGTGGTGTGTAATTTCATTAAAGAGAACATCTTGATAAGGTTTGCGGTACCAAACAATATTGCGAATGATAATGCTTTGAATTTTTCTTCTTCTAAGATGATGGATTTATACTATGTTTATGGAATTTCCCTTGCTCATTCTTCAGACTACTACCCCTAAGGGAATGGATAAGTAGAATAAACAAATAAGAATTTGGTAACCATCGTTTGGAAGCTTGTCAATGAATCTCAAAGGAATTGGCACAAGAAACTTTATGATGCTCTCTGGGTAGATAGAATTACACCCAAAAGAGTAATTAGGATGTCTCCATTTCAAGTGGTGTATGGTGTTGAATCTCAGTTGCCAGTAACAATGGAATTACCATCCTTGCACTTAATGAAGGCTATTGAAGATTCAAGTTTTTCTAGTTCCTTGGACAAGAGGATCATGTATCTCCAGAAGCTAGATGAAGACAAGTTGTAGGTTTTGATAGAATCTCAGCTCATCAACTAAAGGTGAAAGCTTTGTTTGACAAGAAATCTAGACCCAAATATTTTCAAGTGGGAGACATTGTTCTGTTATGGGACAAAAGGCATGAACCTCAAGGAAGCCATGGTAAGTTTGATTCTCTTTGGCTTGGTCCCTTCAAAATCAGGCACTTTGCTAGAGAAAATTCTTTCTATTTGGATTATATGGATGGATCTCCTCTCCCACTTCCTTATAGTGGGAAATATTTGAAGTTGTTCAAGTCTTAGGTGACTAGGTAGTCCTTATGTATATTGTGTACAATGTTTTGGTTTTTGGTCACTCCTTTGTGTTTTGTTTCTATCTTTCCTTTTTGGTTTGTTTCCATTTCGTGTGTTTTGTCTTCTGTATTGGTTTTTCCTTTGAATCTATTTTACCAATGGATTAGGCAACGGCCTACTTTCCCGGTGTTTTTATATGGTTATCAATCTTGCCTCGTTCCTCTCTCTCAAGTCATCCCCAGAAAAGAGCTAGCATTATTGTCACCCTCAAAATTCCCCTCTTTTGAAGTCAAGTTTTGAAAATTTTGAGTGCTCTTGTGGATTAATCGTGACTTTTCTTGAAAATATTTTCCTTCATTTGGATGTCATTGTCAATCCTTCTCTTTGGTTGTGGATCGCATAGAGCCTGGTATTGTTTGCAATTTTTCATTCCATGGAGAACAATTTAAAATTCGGGTGTAAAGGTGGGGTTTTCCTTTTATTTTTATTTTTCCACAGTCGTGAATGATGGGCGTATCTTCCTTGTCAAATTTTTCCCCAACATCCATGGGTAGTACGTGGACATCTCTGATTGGATGTGGCATGGCCATGTTTCAAGTGGTAGTGGAAGCCTCCATGCGTCCAATCAACACAACTCCATGGGTAGGGATCAAGGGATAGTCCTTAACTAAGTGTAGGATTTCCACGTGTCCCGTGTCCGAAAAAAGGGGATAGAGTCATCTGTTTAATTGAATAAGTATAAGAGGTTCGAGAGGAAGCCTCCACATGCCTCAACAACGTAACTTCAGAAGTGAGGCCCAAGGGACAGATCCCAAATGAGTGCCAACTCGCCACATGGTCAGAGTCAAAAGAGAGACAAAATCAACCATTGAAGAGTCCATAATCGGCGGAAGGAGCCACACATCATCTCGGTGCCCTTTTAGGGGCGAATCCAAAGTAGAAACTCAAATGAGTGCCAACTCTCCACGTGTCTAGGGTCCAACAAAAGTCAAGTGAGCAGAAGACCTGAATCGGCTAAGTATAAAAGAACCAGCTGGAAGTCTCCATGTGTCTCTTCGGCATAAATTCAAAGGAAGAATCAAGAGTGGGTTCCCAAGTTTATATGGGCTCACCATGTGGTTTGAGTCAAAGAAGGGGTAGAGCCAACCGGTGAATCGGCTAAGTATATAAGGGTTTGCGGAAGCCTCCACATGTCCAGGGTCAGACATATGGCCCCTGCCAAACAAAAGGGACTTAGTCAAAAACAAAAAAATACTGAACTAGCCCACAAAGGGACATGTGGTCATGTTTCAAGTGAAGGCGGAGAGGCGGGCCCTTTTTGTGTTTTGATGCTTTAAAAATTCAAAGTGGGAAAGCGGGTCGTCAGAGTGATTTGGGAATTTTTCTTTGTTTCTATAAAGAGCTTAAAGTTATAAAGTGACCCACGGCCCTGCCCATGCCAAGGGATAAAGTCAAATGTTGAGCCCACATCGAAAGTCAAAGCAAAGAGGCGGGTCAATAGAGAAATTTGAGTTTTTGAGCCCATGTTGAAAAGAGGTAAAATTATAAAAGTGAGTGCGACTCTGCCACCACTCAAGTAAAGCCACATGTCAAGCCCATATCAAAAGTGGGTGGGTGGGCCAAAATGTTCAAATGCCATTTCTCTAAAAGGCACAAAATATAAAAGGCATCCTCAGGTCCACTTTAGTTTAAATCTCTTCCACTTGGACGGATCAAATTCAAAGTTTGCAAAGCGGGATAAACAATTCGAGCTCAATGCATCTGGGTTTTGTTGCTAGGTATGGAAATGGTGAGGCATTGGAGAAGTTCAGATGTTGGTTTCTTGAATCAGTTCCATCATTTTTGTAACCGAATGTAACTGTTCTTGGAAGCTATTTAATGGCTTCTCCATGCCATTATTAGGGTTGGATCTTGGTACTCTGTAGATGTAATATATTCAAAGTAATCAATACAAAAGTTTTTTCCTTTTCTTCCTCTTGCTATTCCTTCTTTCCTTGTCTAAAAATTTACGAATCATCCATATTTTATGATAAGAAACTTTGTGTTCTTGTTTATATGATTTCTAAAACTTGTGTCTGTGGAATTATATCTATTATGAAAGTGAATGATTCTACTCTGCATCTCCTTGGCTCAATACATATAAGGTTATACTCTACCATTTATATTTCATGAAGGTATTGTTATGTTCTTCCTCTCTCATCTCCTTAATTCTTCCATTCTTTTGTATTGATGATATTTGGGCATAAAACATTTCAAAGTACAAGGAATCCACACTTTCAAAGTTGTATATAAGTTTTGTTGCTTGCTTTCAATAAGGGAACCTCTCCCATTAAAGAGGAGGGGCTTTCTATCCCCTGACTGTGGTTTGTTAAAGTTCCATTTAATAACCCAATAGTTTTTGGTGACTTCACTTTGGATTTCATTTCAAACGGATCCCTTTCTAAAATAACAACTTCAAGATCATTTTGGTCTGGTGACTCTATGGTATACACGTGGGAAGAAAGCTCTCGGGGTTGAGGATTCCCATTTTCAACTTCTAGAGCAAAAAAACTTCTCTCTTCCAGCAAGAAGGAACATAGGAACTCATTCTACAAGCACACCTCTTGTTAAAGATAGAAATTCCAAGGATAGCATTCCTCAGAAACATCTCGTGTCCTAATCTCCATGCTTTGATACTTGCTGGTGTTTCAGTTCCCCTTCAGTCAATTTTTCCAAAGATGGCAACCCCTTTGCCTTGGGGACAATAGGTTGGGCCTCTTTCTCTTCCTCAGCCATTGCATGAGTTACCTAGGGGTAACAGGAAATTTTTTTCCCAAATTATGAGGTGATGGGAAGGTTCATCCAGATGAACACATTGCAGCCTTCATTGTTGCATGTGGGATTCTTGGGGTTGAACATGAAGATGTCTTTGTCAGGATTTTTGTGGATACATTGCAGCATAATGTTGTTTATTGGTTTTATCATCTTCTGTCAGACGATCACTAATTATAATACCGTGACAACTCGGTTTGAGCAAGTGTTTCAAACCTATTAAAGATGTGCATGCTCTATTAGCTCAAATCTCTCATATCAAGAAGGAACCATTTGAGCCCATGAGGGAGTTTGTGGCTAAATTCAATAAGCTAATTCATAAAATTCCACATAACACTCATCTAGTGGATCAAATTCAAAAGTGCTTCTTCCTTAATGCTCAGCTACCCGAGGTGAGTTATGCACTAAAGAGAGCTAACCTTGCAACTATGGATGTTGATCAACATTTGGTTATCAGTGTTGAGGATGATTTAATTATGTTTGGTAAATAGAAAAGATAATACTCAAAATCTAAATCTTCTTATTCTTCCTCTTCCCCGGAGCTAATTTTGATCGCTTAGTAAAGAAGCTTTTAAATGATCCCATTGCTATCAAGAAATAATTGGCTCAACATACTCCTTACCAAGATGTTTGAAGGAATAATTTTCAGCCGGGAACTATCTATCTTCGTCTCAGAATAGATTGACTATTGAAAGCCCACCCATAAAGGTTTCATCAATGTAACTTGTGAAGTTTAAGAACCTAATGATGGGGAGTTTAATGAACTTTGTGAAGAATTAGAAGAAGAGGTTGATGAAGAATTAGAGGAGCTTGGTGGATCTCAAGTTCATTTCCTCACCACTGAAGGTATGGATGATGAAGATGATATAATGAAATAGTGGTAGATATGAATAGTGAGTCATATGTCTTTGTTATGACTCGGAAGAAAAAAACATAAAATAAAAAGTGGTGCAACATGCTAAGAAGTCCAAGGAGTTTCTTATTGCTATTCTAGTGGTTGCAAGAAGAGGAGCTCCTATTCCCACTTCCTATACAAAAAAGGTGAGTAATGTGGATTCCCCTTCTTCTAATTCTATTTCCAAAGCTTCTTGTTCTTCAAATTCTAAAAATGATACATCAAAAAAGTCTCTCAAGCTCCTAAGAATGATGCCCCATCCACTTCTGGATCTTTTGATATTATTGATCACCTCAAAAAGACCAAAATCCAAATCTTAGAGGGAGAGTATTACCAAACCCATCCAAAAGATTTTTCTAAAATGATAAACTTTGTCAATTCCAAATCCAAAGCCTGATTTAGTACTTCTAAAGGTATTTTTCCCACTCCCTCTTCCTCACCTCAATTAAGGCTTGTGGGTGCAGTCACTTCCCCTAATGAGGAAATTTAACCATTCTATGCGACTCTTCTCATAGCTGGCCATAAACTCAGTAATTGTGTTATAGACTCAGGAGCATCAGATAATGTAATGCCTGTGAAAGTAGCTCATGCTTTGGGCCTGACTCTAACACATGCCTTTAGTTCTTTCTATTCCATGGAGAGTAGGAAAGTGCCTTTGGTTGGAAGAATTAAATATACACAAGTAGCTTTTGCTGATTTTCCATAGAAGAGGATCTTAGCCACTATTTTGGTAGCTGATATTCCTCCGTCATATGGGATGCTACCGAGTAGAAATTTCGTAAGGAGGTAGGAGGTGAAATTTAGATGGATTGGTCGCATGCTTTGATCTTGGTCAATGGAAAAATGAATAAGTTGCTACATGAGAAACAAATTGAATACATTGTGCAATTGAATGATGATCCAAAAGCACAAATACTCTATGAAGATATAGTGCATGTTAACTACATGATTATGTCACAAGATGAAGCAAAAATTCCTAAGGGAGTGATTCATGACCCCAAAAACTAGCATTTGTGTGGTGGGTTTGGTTGTTTGATACACCTTTAGATAGATTGTGGAAGTATCAACAGACAACATTTGCATCTGAGTTGAGAAAGGTAGCCGAAGGCATCTGCAAAGCATGGAATTGTCAACATAGTCCAAGCGGTCAGCTAATTTTTAAAACTACATCACCGTAGGGGGATGATGTTTGTTTGGTAGTAATACCTATTAATAATATCTGCAAGATAGGGAATTTTGGCTTGAGAATCTGTGGGTAAAAGAGCCGAGAGGAAATCAACAGTGGTCCTTGAAAGCCAATGGAGAATTGTCACCAATAGGAAGGGATGTTGCTAATAGATCCCCATGGGTAGGCAAGATGAAAATTTGAATGAGGCAGTTCATCTTTTGGTGAAGAAGAAGGTAAGCAAGAATCTCATGTGGGTAAAAGAGTAAGTATTGTGGGTTGGTCATCAGATTGAGAGGTGAGTTGGGAAATTACATCGGCGGATATGGTAGACTCCTCCATGGGTGAAGGAAGAGATAAGGGATCCTCCTATGTGGGTAAAGGGGTAGATGAAACAAGTCCCTCCGTGGATGAAGGATCTTGTGTAAGTAACTCCTCGATAGATGGAGTAGGAGGAAATTAAGGAAGAGATGGTATGATGTCAAAAATAACATGAACCTCACAAATGTTACTGTCATTGGTCTAGGTTTCACTAGTTTGGTTAGATGACGGGGTGTGATTTGGGAATGAATTCTTGAACATATTAAGGTTCTGATTAGCCGTTGCATTAGGATTATCCAAGTCTAGATCTCCATTATCTAACATTTCTTGGATGATATTTTTTAAAGTTATACAATTACCGTCACTATGAACTTTAACATGACGATAGTTGTAATAATAATTTTCTTTGTACCATGCAGGCATAGGGTGAGAGGTCAAAACCAGTATGTGGTTTTATGGGTGGAAGAGTGATTTCTCTGGATTTTATAATTTTTCCTAAAATTAAAGAGTAGTGTTCTCCTATGGGAGTGTATTTTTGTTGCTCCCGCTTAAATTGAAAATCTGAATAGAAGAAAGGTTTGAAGAAGGATTTGATTTGTTGGATGGGTGAGATGGGCTGGATTTCAAAACTACCATGTTGGAAGATTCTTTTGATTTAGATTAATTTTTTTTGCGGTTTGTAAGAAGTGGGTTCATTTAATTTAAATGCAAAATTGTTGTTATGTAATTGTATCTTCTTCTCTTTAATGGTACAAATTTCAAGTTTCGAGCCATGATGAACACCTCATCAAACGTGTGGAAGGTTTGAACTTGGAGAGTTGGTGAGATGTGTCTAACACAAGCCTTGGTGAAAAAATATATTAACTTGGTTTGAGGTAGTTGGAATGTGAGCTGGTTAATCAGGCTCCACCAACGAGTGACAAAATCTATGATAGATTCATCTTCATATTGGCGTGTCACATACAATTCAGTCATGGTGACCTTCTTGATAATGTTGATAGAAAAATGGTCTAGGAAATCTTGAGCTACTTGATTGAATGAGAAAATGGAGTGCCTAGGTAGAGCACTATACTAATCCAAAGCAGGTCTTGTCAAGGACATTAGGAATGTTCGCAAGAGAAAACGTCATCATGAGTGATCATATAACACCCATGCTTAAAAGACCGAAGTGTTATTACGGGTCTTCTTTGTTGTTAAATTGGTTGAATTTAGGAATTTCCCAATGTATAGGGTATGGATGAATCAGAATGGATGGGTGAATAGGCTCATTGCAAATCTCGTTGTATGTCAGAGAGTTATGTGATCTAGAGACAGATGCTTCCAATGTCTACATCTTGTCCATCATCATTTTGATAAGATCATTGGTAGGTTGTGATGATTGGGAACCCCCTACAAAGTATAAGTAGGTAAATGAGGTGTGTATGACATGGGAGAAATCTCAATATGGTGTGCACGAGTATGAAAATTGTGAGGGAGGAATGTAGGATGAAATAGATGTAGGTGGCAAGTATCCTGAATAAGCGATAGATGAAATAGGGGATGTTAGTGATAAGTGTAGGTAGGTGGAGTGGACGTAATGAATCTTGTAGTAATTGGAGGAAGTGGATCATGGGATGGAGAGGACAATGTTTTGGAAGGGAGTATGGGTTGCGACACCATAGGTGAATGAGATGCAATATGTATATAAGAGGTGGTGGGTGTAGATAGACCTACACTCAAGGTAATTGATAAAGGCATGGTTGACATCATAGGAGTGATTGACATCAAAGGCATGACAAATGCCATAGGTACAATAGATATCGATGATGTAGGGTTAGGATAGGACACCATAGGTGGTAAGGTGGAAGAGGTTAAGGTTGAGCTAGTAGTAGGCCGATACAAAAGTGGGTGCTGGGGTAGGAGGAATGGACACATGCATGCGTATATAAGCTACCCTGATGAATCCTAAGTGGATGAATGGGCTAAATAATATTGTAAAGTAGTGGGGTTTTGATCAAGGAGTCTCACAAACTCCTCATCATCGTATTAATGGTAATAGGCTGATTAGGATCCATAGGTGATAGAATGGAAGGCGGCGATGGGATAGGTGGGAGTGACTCAAGACTAGCATGGAACATGAGAGCATTGGCTTGGCTACGAGTCAAAACCATGTGACTAATAGTAGACCTGGTAATTTGAGCTTTGTAGATGGCACATGAGTACAAAAGGAATGGAGAAAATGGTTCTAGAAGGTGACAACTGATCGCTGTTTTAATTGAAAAATTAAAACATAGAGACCGACGGTGGTTGGGTAACCAAAGTGTTGGCGATGGAGAGTATGCAGATTTTGATCGGAGAGGATCGATACTTGGTCACTATGGAAAATAAAAGGACTTGTAAATTTGGAAACAAATGATGAAAATGGAGCAGATTTGGACTTTAACAATGATTTTAGAGATATAGAGAGATGGTGAGCTAATCGAGGAAACCCCACAAAGAACAACAATGTGGTGAATGCTACTTTCGTTAAAATTTCCAAAACAACAGAAACCTGATAGTAGTTAGTAAAACGATGATGATCGGATGAGGGAACCGATGACGGTTTATGGACCGATGCGGTTACTATGAAATTTGTGAAAAGATGGAAAAAAGTGAATTTAGTGATTTAGATCTAATAAAATACCAACCTAGAAACTCGAGTATGGCAATGATTTACCCTAACGCACTTAGAAAGAGTCAGAATACACCAACTATGATTATGGAGTGTGAAGGGAAAGAAAAATGGAGAGAAAATAATCACACCTCAAAATACAGATCAAGCAGAAAGCTAGCAAACATGAAATCCTATGTGATAGATTTTATGTTATGGCTTATGCCATTTTGGACTGACTTGTGAATATAGTAGAGTTTTTGGTTTGAAAAATTTTCCCTACAAAATCCAACAACTATGGATAGTTTTAGGTATGTTTTTGTGTGGGGATCCTTCTATGAGATGATGACTAGACAGAGAAACTAGTTTGGAGCCCATTGTCAATCCTCTGATCATGTGATCATTGACAGCTTCTTCCAGGAAAGATGTTTGTTTAAGAAAATGAGTAATTTATTTTTAGTGGTTTGGTATAGAGAAATAAGGGTGCAAAGTGTGAGCTACGGTTCAATTCATCAACCATCAGTTGGTCATGACTTCCAGCATATAGGTTGCCCATAATTTTTAAATGAGCTACAAATGCAACACACAAAAATGATATGAAAAGATTTTAAACCCAAATCCACAATGAAATTTGATGAAAGCAATGATGAAGAGGCAAGAGTATGTCTTTCACTAATGCAATACAAAATAGAAAGAAACATTCTTTTTAGTCAAAAATACAAGTGTCACTGCAACCAATATAAGAAAAAGAATTTTCCAAGGAAGAAATTTTAATGTGAATTGTTTCAAAAGGAAATAGACACACAAGGATTCACCCAGGAATGGACAATGCAAAAGAACCCTTGATGGGTCCCACTGGGCATGCCAAAATGTTTCACCTCAAAGTATGTGATAAAAGCAGAGATAAGGTAATGAGTCATGGAGGAATTCTTGTGATTATGTAGATGGTATGCACACACCGTAGAATTTGATCAGACTTAATGTGTGAGATTCCCTTTGGCTAGGAAGAAAAACCTATATAAGAAACAAAAGAAGACCACCAAATGATATTAAATAGTAAATGACAGTAGAATGCCTAGCGATTGCTAGTTTCAGAAGTGCGATACTTCCTAGATTCTTTGTCAATCCACCTTTTTAAATTAATGAATGTAAATACAAGAAATAAAGATCCTATCGCTAACACTTTGATTTAGGTATCTCAAAACGTTATCAACACAGTAGATTAAGTATAATATTGAAATACAAACTAATATAGCATTAGGAAAGGTATGTTTCTGGTTGGGGAAGGTCACTGGGATATCTAGTAAGGTCTGGATGGAATTTGGTGGAGTTATGGGTTATTTGGTGGAGGTTTAGAAAAATACATAGTGATCGATGTCGGTACAGAGGTGAGACTAATGACGGTTAAGGTGACCGATGTCGGTAGGGGAAATTTGGTAGTAATTAAATAAAATCATTTTTTGAACTTCTCTGTGATTACATAGAGAATGGAGGGAGAGTGGTTGGGTTCGTAATATTACCAGGAAGACTCAAGAATGTGTAGAGGGCAGGTATGGAGAGCCAAAATTTCATAGGTGGTTGGGTTGATGGATTGGTGAGAAGGTGGAGATAAAGGAATACAGAGAGAAGTAAAGTATAATGAAGGAAGTAATGGATCTAACCTTTAAGCAAGCACAAATGATTAAAATCACGTATACTTACTTGCATTTACAGATCCGATAGGTGAAGGAGGATGGTAGTTGATCCATGAAGAACCTCTCGTGTTCGAGCTTTATAGAAATACTCCTAGATTGTCCTTGTAAATATTCTAATACCTTGGGATGAGAGTCAGATGCTTTCTTGGGCCTATGGTTGAGTATTTTGTGTTGTCTGGATGCTGAGAGGCTTGGATTCACACTTGAATGCAATAGTTCTCCCAAAACTGAAAAATGACCAACCTAGGTAAAAGGTTGCAAAGTTGTATATAAAGTAATCGATGATGGTTAGGTGACCGATGTCGGTCGAGGAATAATCAACGTCGGTTAAGGTAGGAAAGTCTAGGTTTACCAAAAATAGGTAGATCTTCCCATATTTGGCATGCTTTCTCATTGAGTCTACTTAGGAAAGTGGAGTTCACGTGAGAGAAGGCAAGAAGAACTTAGAAAAGGTCCAGTTAGGTTTAGGAAGAATTCTTAGTTAGTTAGGTCAAGTTGTGATTCAACACTAGGAGTGACGACTCAAGTGTTGAGAGTGATGAATTAGTCATTGAGAGTTAAATGTCCCTTGAATGGGTTTAGGGTGAGGTGTAATGATGAGGTGGAGGTGTGAGGGTGAAATTAATTTAATTAAAATAATTAAATTAATTAATAATGTGAAGATGAATAATTAATAACAGGGTGATTGTGTCATGATTAATTAAATTTATTACGTTAATTGATTGAAGGGGACCAAGGGGAGTGTGACCAAAATTCGGTGTCTACACTAATTAACATACATAAAAGGATGAAATGATACAACAAGTGTATATTTTGATTTAATTAACTTCCAACATTAATTGTACAAATTAGAATAATGCTTTTCAAAGTGACTATTGATTTAGAAAATATAAAAAATACAAGGGATAATTGCACTTAGCTGATTTTGTGTGGATTTGGGAGATTTTGAGTGATCTGAATGTAGGAACAAGAAAATATGAGATTGAAAATGCTCTACAAAAAATGACACATGAGACTCAACTTGGTAAAAATGTACAATGACCTACTTGGAATCTAGGTCTATAACTTCCTGAGTGCTTTACCTACCTAGAAATGAGTATCGATGTGTTTCGGTCTTCTTCACTTACCTTTAGAATGGCTTTGTAAACTCTTCCCAAACTATAGAACCCTTATAGTGTTAGAAGGAGTTCTTACAAAAAAAACTTTAGGTGGGTTATGGGAACCCTTATGCACTTTGTTGATGTAACCACTAATCCAAAGAGGGCTCAAATCACACATCATTCTCCTAGCATGTGATATCTATCATATTGCAATCAAAACTTGACAATTTTTCTTTGATAATAATTTTCTTGAGTTTCACACTTACTCAAATACTTAGGAAGGGTCACTTTATTTTCTTGTAGAATGAAGATGGAGACTCCTAGACCTAGAAGGATACTTCAGACCTATAGAGGGTGTTATCCTAATGGATTTTCATGAGTTATTTCATAGTTTAGGGAGCTTGGAGTGCCTTTTGTGCTTGCTTTTACATGAGGAGTTCTTAAAGTGCCAGGTTCCTAAATGAGGTATGATTGACTTGCTTATATATGCTTCCAAAGGTTGTTATATCATGAAATTAAAACCAAGGGGATGCATTTTATCATAAGAATGTGATATAATTAGAAGAATTATCCTAAAACATGTCGTTACAAAACCATACAATGGGGTTGACTTGTAGAATTATACAACCGAATGAAACTAGTAGTTTTGATCGGGAGGGAAAAAACATGTTTCAAATTTATGGGTCAGAGGATAGATATTTTTATATGTGTTTTATACATTTAAAATTTATAAACTTAAGGTGTGTAAAGATAAGTGAGTAATTGGAGAGCCAATAGGGTATGCTAAGTAAAAGTGAGGAAAGTGCATTTGTACATGCAAGTGTGCAATGTCAAGATCCATAGTATTAAAGGATATATTGCCAAATTTGAGTTTCTAAAAATGCATGGGTAGGTCATAAACACATTGTAAGGAAATTATTTGATAATATGAGGAAAAAACTTGGTAAACAATATATCACTAGAAGAATAGTCCAAGCAAGAAACATGAAACATACCAAGGTGCCCTTTAGGGTCTCCTTTACCATCATAGATAGGTAGTTTGGGAGAAACAAAAATGATAGGTAAATGGTATGAAGCCACTTTAGGTGTAAGTGGGTTATGAAGCATTTGAGTAGAATCCATAGTATGAGAAGAAGCAGATGCTCCTTGTTGCAGTTGTAAAATTTGAGCTTGTAAATTGTGAACATTGGATTTGAGAGAATATATATTAAAAGAATAAGCATGTACATTACTATGAGTGTAGATAGGTAATATGGAGGTATTAATGGTCAAAGACATAGTCTTTGAAATAGTAAAAATAGAGAATTAGATACTACCGAGGAAATAAGAAATGTCGATGTAGGGATGATTGTTGTATGCACAGTGGATGACAAAGGGGGATTAGGAGGTCCAAAAAGGTACCACTAATTAAGAGGATGTTTCTAAGAAATAACAATAAAAATAAGAGGCTCATGTGATGAGGTTTTTCACATATTTGTACACATAAATTAGAGACCATTTCAACTTATGCTTGGTCTACATTTTCATATTCATTAATATTATCATCAAAAGAGTGTTTGTTAGTGATTTATATTTCCTTGAGAGGATAATTAGGGATGGTGTAATATAGAGTGTAATGAACCCTAGAAATATGGGGTAGTGAAGAGGCCATGAGGGAACACCTATTATGGGTAGGACGTGAAATATTAACATGTTCAATAGGTTTTTAATTAAGATGATTGTTATGCCAAAAAGGAATAGAAATAAACTATAGACAAATTGAAACCAAATATTCATACTAGGGTTACTAATGTTTGGGAAATGGATTCGATTCAAGAGTTGGTTTAAAAAAATTCTTACACCCTCTCTCAAGTCAGGTTTTTATAATGTTATTATCTAATAAACTATGAAGGATGTAAGGATTAATAATATGTAGATTATTTTATTATAATTAACTACTAACATCAATTATACATGACCATACTAATGCATTCAAACTTGAAATGAAAAATATGATTTATAAAAAATAAGTAATTGGTTTAAAACATGATTAGAGAGATGAAATCAAATCTTTAGGATGATTCTAGAGTGATTTGGGTGTGTAGGGTTTATGAAACATGAAGATATGGAGCTATAGATTATTCACAAAAGATTATGGAACTAGAAAATGAGTAGGTGGAGGAGTGTATAGAATTTGTATGATGTAGGTAGGAACTATACTATCTAGGAAATGGAATGTGTGGTTTTAGACATTGAGATTTTTTTATATCTACAAGCTCATTCATGATTAACTTATCTAGAAATGGTTATCTTTGTGTGTTTCTCTTGCTCGCAAAACTTTGGGATGATCTATAATAAATTAGAAGCCCTAACAACCTATAACACCATTTATTAAAGTATTAGCACACAAAAGGAGAAAAATATGTGTGTGTTTGAGGTTGGACCACCATTGGTGATTATATTCCCACATACTAAACCAATCCAAATGTTTCTTTACATATCATTATTGTGAAAATAAAGCCTTGTATGGTTTTCCTAGTGCTTGTGTAAGTGTATATTGCTAAGAAACTACCTAGGGGTGCCATTGTGTCTCCGACGACACAAAGTAGTGCGATAATTACATACTATAGAATGTAACTAGTGCAATCATAGTGAGATGTGGTGTGCCTAAGCTATGTGACCTAACCCTTTTTTATTGAAACCCTTATGTAATGATTTAAATGGATTTTCTCTTGTTAAGACATTGCTCTATGATCTTTGAATGCTTGTAGATGGTTGAAGATAGAATCTTTAACTTGGTTGAGTTCTTAAAATTGTATTAGGTAATTCCTTAGATTATTCATAATTGATTTGAGTATATTTAGGAACCATTTGAGTGCTTTTGGAATGATGTTTAAAATATGTGCTTGAAACAATGCCACATGAATTATGAAGTTATAATGACTTACTTATATAGTATTTCATAGGTGATATATTCTAATTAGGTAGACCCTAAGAAGATGAAATGACCCAAATAAGGATTTAAAATTTAAAGAAGTGTCGGTGATTGAGAAGGGGCAAGACCGTACATGTCAACTATGACTAGACCCACTTCTTGACCCTTATGTATGATTTTGATAGGAGAGAGAAACATATAAAAAAACTTGTGTCATGAATATAATATGTTTATACTGCTTTGATAAAATAATATTTCCAAAATTGACAACAGAGCATAGTGTAATGAAAAAGTTGTAGAATGGCTAGAGAGATGAGGAGATTGGATTCCGAATGTGAGAATTTTTCTTAACAAGGATACAAGGTCAAACTTGGCATTACACAAGGAAAAGTTACTAGATTTTAGTGTCTACACATCCTTTTAGGTCCTTAAGAGGATTAGAAGTTCCTATGACACCTTTTAGTATTGTGTCAAGTGATACCTAATTCCTTTGTGCCTCGACATATCCTTTAGTGGAATTGAGGACTAATCACCCCCAATCCTTTAACAACTTAATTTCAATTCAAATCTCTAAGAATGAGAAAATTCAATATCTTATCCTTTGGAAAAAAATAGGTTTATTCCTTTCATGATTTTGTATCTCCATTTTACAACTTACAATTTCAGTTTTTAAGTTACACATATTTTCAAAGATAAGTTATAATTCAACCATTTTATAAACATTAAATATACTTAGTGTTGCATTTTTCATCATGAAGCAAGCTAATATTCAATAGAGATCAACATTTTTGAGTGAAGAAAAATTGTTTGTACACGCTCAAATATCTTATCCAATAAGCATGTAATTTTCATTTCATACTTATCGGGGAATGAACACACCTAAATTTAACAATGATAACTTTGGATTCACATGTAAAGTATTAATTTTACACTCATTATAATCTTAGGTAACCCATCTTATCTCTCTTCCATGAATTTATTATCTATTCATACTACACGATAACTAATAAAACAACTTATATTAGCCTAAAAAGACATATTCCTCCCACACATAATTACCTAAAACTTGCATAATTCCAAAGAATGCTATAAAGGACTATCTATTTAGGATATAAATTTCTCATGGTTTAGTTCAAAGCTAGTGGTTTCATCCATAACCACCCAATAATTAATTTTCCAATTTGATATTTTTCATGGGTTATTCATATGGCCTTAATTTGAAACCAAACCTATAGATACCTATATAATCAAGTCTAATAAACCTATTTACCTCACTTGGAATTTTGAAGAGCATACTTACAAAATACATTCCTACAAAGACTCCAAGATCTACTAAATCATTTAAAAGAAAAAAAAATATAGAAGCAACCCCCACACATATCCAAGCACTCCCAACTAGGTTCAAGAGTCAATCTTACCATTCTAAAAATATTCAAATCCAAGCTAAGCCAAACTTAAGCATGCTAAGACATTGTTTCTAATTTCTAACCGATCAATTTTCCAAAGTAGATGCATCCATATATATCACGTGATAAGTGAAGAAATATGTGTGGTTTGAGGTCTCCTTAGAGTAGTGCATATGTAGGAAGTTCAAAATTGGACTTCAACCCAAAGACTAACCTTTTTATAGGGTATTTACTAATGGTTAGGGTTTGTGGTTATTTTACATCATATAAATGGTTTAAAAAATATACGACACTTACAATTTTTGTGGGAAGGTCATCATAGAGTGTTGTAAACACTCAAGTTTTGAGTATCCCCATTTAACACTGCTAGTTTTGATAATGTAATCTTGCTAAGACAAATATGCTCTTTCTATCCCTGTTCAATACATCCCAAGGTCTGTTGTGTAACTTTATTATTCATACACACCGATGGTTTGACAAATACTAAGAGTTAACTACATAAAATTGATAGGAAAAATCCACCTAATGGGACACAACCTTCAATTTTTATGTTTTTCATCCCTTTCCGAAATGTGCACTTGGTCAACTTGTGGCATCCAGTCTCGACAAAATTTTATAGTTTTGGAATGATATATTCTCCATCGATATTTTAATTTGATATTACTGATTGGATCATTGTTATGGTCATAATTTACATGATGATTTACCTTTGAATCCATATGTAAGCATGTTAAAACTCACCTCATTTACTAAATTGACGTTCTCATAAACTCTTATTATAAACACTAGCACTAAAGACACCCAAAGCTCCCTAAATCTTGCTAAAGCTTATACACAATCATTAGGGAAAAATCATTATACGTTTGAAGCATTAATCTAGGTGAAGGAATCAAATCAACACATTTGTAAACACTTAAACATCCTCGTCTCAAGTATTAAAAAGTGACAAAGTCATTTACAATATTTTTCAAAGAGGTTTCAATTACCGAATTATAGTTGTATTCATTCGGATAATACATGTTAGGTGGAGAATGACATGTGGTTTGATGCCTCTTTTGAGTAGTGTTAATTTTGGAGTTGTAAGGATTTCACTTCAACCCAAATAATGTTTGTTTTATAGGATCTCCTACCTATGGATAGGGTTTGAGATCTTAATTAAAATAATTATAGGGCTTTACATGATTCGACATATATGAATGGTCCTTGTATGCACCAAAATTTTTATTTGCTACATGATCGGAAAGAGGTTACGAAAACCCAAATGATGATTCAAATCTCTTTGCAAGGTGTTTGGAATCTAGAGAGCATGCTAAGTGTATATATTTGCATCCTAAAATGCCTTACTTGGCCTTTGCATGCTTTGTTTTATCTTTTATCCTCTTTTTCCTTGCATTTTGGTCTTTAGTGTTAGGACCACCACCCTGTTTGGGCAGCAGTCCCATGACTACCGCCCAAGACAGGCGGAGGTCCCTAAAGCGCCACCTTATGCTAGGTGGTGGTCTTGTCTGCATTTTACAGAACTTTCAGATGCACTCATCACCGCAAAAATTCAAGTTGTGCTTGTAACTCTCAACCACTCTTTCTTTCTTTAAATTTTTAGCCACCTTGTAATAGTAATTTTTTTAATAGGTAGAAGAGTTCAATTTGATCTTACCTTTTGGTAAATCAAAATGCTATAAATACCAAGCTTGTTTACAAGAAAATGGCCCCTCAAAAAGTCTCAACAGGTCTAGATTTTGTGTGAGAAATCAGTCTAGGTCTCTCTCTCTGATATATGTAATTCATTTGGTCTCTCTTATTCTCTCTTAGTTTGCTATTGATTAATCAATCAGTGTATATCTAAACACCAAGTTCAATTTGTTCTAGCTAAGAGTTTCAATTCTGTCTAGAGTTCTTAAAGTGTTGTTTTTTCAAAGGAAATACGAAGTTGAGAATTAGTGGTGTGTCTTGTATTGTATTTCTATGACGATCCTGCTAGGAACTGCATAGTCAAGCTCTGTTCACTTGCATTATCCTTCTCCTACTTGCACTCTGTTCAGTTTACCCCCAAGCTATCATTGTTCCAGTGCCTTCTCCTACTGCTTTATTGCTACACTCCTAATTCCTCTGGATTCACGTGAATACACAAGAACGAAGAGATCACACTGAGGGGACAAGTTACTACATAGTTGGATTTACCTCTATTCTATAAATTCTAGGTTTGAATTGTCAAAGTTATAATTACATCATATCAAATAGAGTAGAAATTGATTTCATTTCGTATTGCAAATATCTAGTTAATTTCCTAAAGAGTTTTAGATCAACAATAGCAGCTCCCAGTGATGGATCTTCTTCTTTCCATCCCTGTGGATTCAAAGGAGAGAATATCCGTAGGAAGTTGAATGCATATAGTATATTAAATTTCAAAGTTGTTATTTCTTATTAGCTTAAAGTAAATTCACAAATGCACAGGAAAATAGCCACATCCGGCTATCTTGTTTGTTTTAGTTCTATTTCATTAGATTAATTGCTTATTGTCTAAAACACAAAAAAAAAGAACAAAAACATCTACTTTCACTAGATTAGCTCGTCTTATTGCTTTGATCCAATCTATGCTGTGAAAACAAACAAAAATATAGTGTTTAATCCATCTTATCGTCAACAAATCAAGCCAAGACATGCATGACCATTCAAGGTCTGCAACAAGAAAGTGCATACATTGTGATCCCTTGGTCCCACAACCCAACGAAATTGATACAAGCCTATGCTTAACAATTCTACGCATGCCTGCAAGTCATGTTGGAAAGCTAGAGCAATTTCTCACATTAAATATTGAAGCTGAAAAAGCTTATGAGTATTGGATAGTTGGAAACAGAGATTGATTCTTCACATGACCATAAAAATTCTACAACAACTATGAACTCACGGTTGTGATCCCCAGGTCCCACAACCCAATGGGCCTGCTAATCAATTAGACATTGACACCGGTTCACATACACTCATACTTAGGTCCTCACCACTTCTGCCAGAAATTATAACACAACTTTCCATGTTGAACGTAGCATCTGATCAGGATAAGATTTTCTAGACTAGACCAGAAAATCTCCCATAAATCCAGAAGATTCATTACGCTTCGCACTATCACTTTTATGACCTTGTCTAGAAATATATGCAAGGTTCTTACAGGTCACTTTCCATGCATCCAACAACCAATAAATGGGATCTCAACAGAGCTCAACATTGATTAGAGCCTCCGAGTGGCTATCATATCTGAATGATCCATTACACTAATTCAAGTTAGGAGAGCATTCTTTTCCTTAGACTCACAAATCCTAGTATTGCGTGTTGAAGATATAAGATTGCCTAATTAGCTTGTCCACATTCACATACACTTCATTTCCACCACTATCTCGGCATGACCTTGAGAGGTCAGGTGTGAAGAAGGTCACGTGTTGACTTTCTATCGTACAAAATTGGTGAACCCGACGTGAAAGGAACAATTGCTCCCATTTCATTTCCATTTCTTTCATCTATCTTCACTCCTTCCTATTATTCTTTGGGTATTTATATACCCCCAAATATGTTAGGATACAACGCATATGGTAGACCTCTCTCAGTCTTGAAGCACATTACGACCAATCGATTAGGCAAAAATCACCTCGCTTTCGCATGGGCTGAACACTACTCATGAAACTACCTTTCATCACAAAATACCCCTCAAAGGACTAACGGTAGTACTTTGTTATGAATTGAGGAACTAGACCAACACACACAAACGTAACTTGAGCCCTCAAGCTCTAACAACATGACATTTATTAGAGAATCCAGCTCATCTCCTCAGGTTTTTTAAGACCACAAATCAGTAGGAAATCAGATCCACTCCCATTCTTGGACGAGGAGTTCTTAGCACGCTAACCTAGAAATGAGCAATGCTTCCAAAACATGTATCCACCTCTAGGAAAATTTTAAAATAGAACCGGACACCTTGCTTCAAGAAAATACCCCCATTCCTCCAATGGAAAATACTCTTGGTGAATTTTGGTAGAGTAATGAACAATTCTTAATAGGGTACCATACCCCTCTGTAACCTCAAGGGGTATAACAATAGCCACCAAGGTAAAACACTGTGTCATCACCAATTGAGGTCATCTTGGATTTGGTTGAGAGGGTTAGAGGGCTAGAAATTTCTCAAGCAAATCAAACTTCACATTCGGGGCAAGCAGGAACTCCCAACCCTCCGCATTATCCTAGTCAAGTTGACCTCCTCACAGGAACAAGAACATTAGGCATGCCTCCCCAACATTTGTATGGGTATACACAATAAACATTGAGTAGAACTATGTTTTAAAATGCTGTTCTATTTGAAAATATGATACCTCCTGGTTTAGTACCAAACAACCCATATCAGAGCAATGTTCCTCCCTATCTAAACATGTATTCAAAATCACCATAGGGAGACATGTTCTCTTTTCCCGGACGTTCACTCAACCGCAAGGGTTTCCTTACGCCCCTAAAAATGCATACGTTATGCCATATCAACAACCCATTCCACCTCCACCTCCTCAACAGGCACCATCGATGGTTGAAACCTATGTGGTAGGGACTTACTCTGAATATTTAAAAGAGCCTCTTGATTTCACCATACGAAGCGTCATGCTCCCAAGACCTCTACCCAATTTACCTAAATTCAAAGGGGAGGGAGACCCAAATGCACATATCAAGGCCTATGCCACGACCATTCGAGAACTACTCCCCTGGGATGTGGTTGTTGCAAGATTTTCCCTAAGACCTTAGAGGGCATTTCCCTTGATTGGTATTATAGAATACCCGAAGCTTTGATACACTCATTCAAACAAATTGTGTTAGAATTTATCAAATATTTTGACATGAACAAATTATTAAGAACAGGGATCAGGGAATTCTTACACATCAAACAAGAGCACAATGAATCTGCTACTCACTTCATTCAGAGATGGCATACAATCCTCTATTCTTTAGCAAGTGCTCCAAATATGGATCAGATGGAACTATGTGACTTATTCCTTCATTCTCTCAGTAGAGAGATAAAGGAAGAAGTCCAAAAGTTCCCACTAAGGACCTATGATGAAGTACTCGAGAGTTCCCTCTGAATAGATCAAACAATGATAGACAACGGTCGTAAGACCTATGGAACAAACAGAAGATTAGTCACCCCAATAAAAACACTACAAATTATCCTAATGTCGAGAATACCAATCAAGGACCCAAGATCCTTAATAAAACCATGGGGTTACAACAGATGTAGTCACAGACCAAGTTAAAAGGGAAAACGTTGTAAACACTCCAAAGCACCGTTAATGGTCAATGGAATAATAGATTTACTCTAACAATAAAAGTGGTGTATTTTAATCATCCTCCATCACAACAATAACAACAAAAACAACAACGAAAAATACACATCTCAAACGCAACTAGATACTCCGAACCAAAGCCAAAGGCAACAACCTCAAAATTTCAACTATAACAACCAACAACCTAATCAAAATTTTGGACCACAACAGGGTTCAAACCAACAACCACAGGACTATAATACTAGCTTGTATTGTGGTTTCCACAAGATTCAAGGCCATGATACTAGGACTTTCCACAACTACAACAAATTCTTGCAACATTTACCAGAAGATCAAAGACAACTCTTTGTAGATATGTTTTTAACAAATTCTACATTACCCACGCCAAACACCTATATGGGATTAGTTTCCCCTCAAAATGCACCCCTCAATATTTTTAACGATCCTCTCTTGAATCGTTCTAACAATAATCGGGTTAGATCTAAATGGGACAAACAAGAGTGTCATAACAGGAAATAACGATCATGAAGCCTCAACTTCATCAAATCCACCGGTCTCACCCCAATTAAGAACTCGACCACAAACCAAGATAGTTGGTTTGGTAGAGTTAGACACCCAACTACTGGTAGAAACTATAACAAGAATGTGATATTATTATTCTCAACCAGTTCCAACCTACCCATCAGTACCAAACAATGTTCAACAAACACTGACAAAACCAATAGGTGCTTACAACCTAATTAATGACCTAACAAAGACCTTCTCTCACATTTCCTTCTTGGATTTGTTGAAAAACTCTCCCACTCATAGGGCTGCTCTCTTAGAAGTGTTGGGTCTTGGTCATCTGATTAACATCACTCCTCCTAAAATGTAAGTAAACCATATAGACTTTGACGTCTACCCTCCGGGGGCAACCAGATAGGGATACTGAGTTTATATTTGATATAAGAAAAATGCCAATGGATGCTGAAATTACATGTAGAGGTGACCCAACCTTGCATTTATAGGTATGGATTTATAATAATTATGTTAAGTGTGCAATGATCGATGATGGGGTAGAAATTAACATAGTCCCCTTCAATTTTCTTCAAAACTAGGATACGAAGAAACAAATTATTCCTCAACACGAAATACACTAAGGGGTTATGATAGCCTCAAGGAAACTTCAATTGGGACTATAGTGTACCAGTCACCTTAGGACCCAAAAAATTCCTCACCGAATTTTATATTCTAGATCGGGAAACCAACTATAACACGATTCTTGATCGACCATGGATACATCGCATGAGGGAACTCCTTCCACATTATTCTAGGAAATAATATTTGTACACATGGGAAAAATATTTGTGGTATAGAGTGACCCAAAACCTTTCAACATACACTTAGCAAATTTGAAAAAGAGACCAGGTGTCCACTTGGAGTTTGAGCTCCCAATGAATCAACTTAACAAACTAGACAATTCAGAGCCAGAAGCAAAGTTGGTACCTACAACAAAATTATAAGTCACAAATTTGATCAAATGCATTACAAAAGTCCAAAATGAGACCAACATCATAGAGATAGTATCATTAGGAACCACCACAAAAATTGTTGAGTTACTAGAGAAAGATCTACCTATTCTCCTACCATTTGATTCCATGGGTATAGGATGTACCCTAGGAATTGGATCCCTTCCAAAGTGGACAAAGTTTATATGGTAGAGGTAACCGAGGAAAAATAAGAAGATACGAAGAATGTTCCAACATCCATTTTTCTGAGAAATTGTTGGACTCTCCATTTCGATGGAGCTAGATATTGTTTTGGCACTGAGGCAAGTGTGATCCTTACTTCTCCTGAGGGAAAGATCTTAAATTTTACCTTTAATTTAAACTTCGAATGTAAAAACAATGAGGCTGAATACGAAGCCCTCCTCCTTAGCCTCATCATAGCCAAAAGCATGGGTGTTGATAACATTAGAGTGCTAGGAGACTCACAATTAGTTGTAAACCAATTATTTGAGGTATATGAGACTAGAGCTGAGCACTTGCAACTCTATAAAATGGTAGTATTAGATCTAACCAAGGGATTTGAATTCATATCAATCGAAGCAATTCCATAAGAACATAACCTTCTCGCAGATTCAATAGCAACCTTAGCTTCCGTTTCACTCCAAGCAATGAGTTGGAAAATACAAATTTCATGGTATCACTTCATGCTGAACCTTTGGTTTGTAAAATACCAATAACCCCAATCTTGACACACATAGAAGTTGAGAATGAGTTTACCATCCTAGATCACTTTGACAAGTGATAGGGTAACTCTTGGATATCTAAATGCCTATGCAGAATTACATCTCACTCATCACATGGTAGATTTATCCCTAATCCCATATTCCTCTTCCTATTTTGGAAATCCCATGATAGAATCTCCCTGCAAAATAATCTCAAAATCTATGAGGTAGAGAATGAAGGGAGTTTGGAACTACCTCCGGCCCCACCTAAGTTTGAAGAGGGAAACACCTCCTTAATCGAGGGAATGATTGATATAAATATTGGAATAGAGGAAGAACCAAATATTTTGAAACTAGGATCCTCCTTAACTCCATAGGAGGTGGAAATACATACCCAGATCCTCAAGGAGCATCAAAAGGATTTCATGTTTAGTTACAAAGAAATGATGGGAATTGCACCACATATCACAGTGCACAATCTTGTCACCAAACTAGATGCAAAGCTGATTAAGCAAAAGTCGAGACCCATGAAGCCAAAAGTGGCTCTCATGGTGAAAGAAGAAGTAATGAAACTTCTCCGGTGAAGTTCATCAAAGTGGTTGATTATTTACAATGGGTATCTAATATCATCCCCATTCTAAAAAAGAATAGAAAGATCTATATTTCTTAGACTTCGGGACATTAACAAAGCTTGCCCCAAAGATGATTTCCCATTACCATCCATCGATGTTATTATTGATGCAACAACTGGATTTGAATTATTGTCTCTCATGGATGGATTTTTGGGATATAATCAAATCAAAATATCTGAAGAGGATCAAGCCAAAACTATGTTTATAACTCCTTGGGGAACCTATTGTTATGCTATCATGCCATTTGATCTTAATAATGCTGGTGTCATGTACCAACTAGCAATAACATACATAATCCATGACCTTATTTATAAGATTATGGAATCCTACGTGGATGAACTACCGACTAAGGCCGGGAATGTTGCGATCACCCGGACGTGCTTCATATCATCCTTTCACAATTAATCAAGTATGATGTCACATTGAATCTAGAGAAATGTGTATTCAAGTGTAATAGGAGACAAGCTTCACAGGTTCTTGTTGTTGCGAGCTCACAAAGACCCACTGGATGCGCAGATCGGGATTCTAGGTTGATCACTCTAGCATCCAAAGTGTGATTGCACAACATGGAAACCTCTCTCCAAGTGTGGGGACTTGTGAAAATGAGAGAGGAATCTCATTAGAGGCTGGTTCCTCAAACTCCTCCGATTTAGATCTATATTTTACAAAACTACGAGAGGTTCGAGATCCTAATCCTACTCTAAATTACGAGGGTCGGGATAGAAATGCAAAAATTGAAACTAACTGAAGATGGTGATGCACCGAGGAATGAAGAACACCTATCTTGCCAGTAAACACAGACCATTCAAATGTGATATAAGATCATGCACAGATAACATAACTTGCAGTGAAAGACCAGGAGGATGCAAAATGAACACAGAGAGGGGTGAGAATCATCCACAGACATGTATTACTTGCTCCAAAGATTGATACAATACACTACAGAATGCCAAGAGGTAGAGTCGTATTACAGTTCAAATGAGAGGTTCGAACTCCACAAATTCACCTGATAGGAGAAAAAGGGAGGAGCAAAACAGAAAATGTTCGACCTTTTTAAGAAGCCCCTCTTTACAATATATAGAAAGAATGAGAGAGGGAAGAGAGAGGAAATCCAGAATCTGCCCCAACCACTTCTAGGTCACATTTAAAATCATCTCATTATGGCAGAAGCGGTGGATCCTGGCAAAATGGTGGGCTGTCTAACAGAACGGCGAACTGTCTGCTGCATTAAAGCTGGTTGTTGAAGCGTTACTTCTATCTATTATTACGTGCCAGAGGTGTTTCTCAATTTTCTCTCTCTAGACTACACCAAAATTCAAGATTAACCCTAGAATCACGTAGATAATTTCATAAGCTTTCCGTTGATATAAAGAACGTGCAAATCTGAGCTCTGAATCGAAAGATATGTCGATCTGAAGATTTAGGGCACAAAACAGGTGAAAACGTGTTTTGAAAATCTTTCCCGCACTCTGCCACCTGGATGACACGTGTCAAGCACTGATTGGATGCATAATTCTCTCTCCTTCCCTACTTCATTAGACACGTGTCCTCTTTTTATTGGCTCAGGTCAGTGCTTGAAACCTCACCCTTTGACTTTTGGACTTTCTCCCTTGTGACACGTGTCGTGATTTGATTGGTCCGTGGGTCTGCCGGCTTTTCGCGCCCTTCGTGTCTTCATGTCCCGGATGTCCCAAACTGTTTGGGAAAAAAACTCCCAATCCACTCGAAATGGGCTTCCTTGTCCCTCATTTGGCTGATGACATGTGGCATTGCTTGATTGGCTTTCGGCTCCTTTGGCTATCCGCGTCCCACGCGTCCCTTTGTCCCAACTGTCCCAAAGGTCTTTGAAGTTCCCATTTCGGCCGAACTAGCGATTCGCGCCCTTTGCATCCATTTGTTCAACTGTCCCTGACTGTCTAGGAAAAATTCTTGAACCGCCCGAAATGGGCTTCCTTTGCTCTCGGCCGCTTCACCTTTTCACGTCCTTCACGTCCTCGCGGCCTAGATGTCCCAACTGCTTAGTGCGAAAGTTCTCCTTTTCGGCTGAACCGGGCGGTTCGCGCCCTTCGCGTCTTCATGTCCCAAATGTCCCAGAGCAGTTAGTCGATTTTCTTCTCCTTCGGCTGAACCGGCTTTCCGCGTCCCACGTGTCCCGACGGCCCGGATGTTCCTTTGCCCTGCAGACTGCCTGGCGGCCTTTCGGCCGATTCACGCCCCGATGTCCCTCATGTCCCGAACGTTGTGAGGATGAGGACTTAGCCAATTTTCACATTTTTTCTGGCCCAAGCTTGTTTTCTGCAACTTTTTCACATTTTCTCAGAGCTTGCTCTTTCCTTCTTCGGCCAGGGGAGTTAGAAAAAATCTGAGGGGACCCTAGAAACATGATTTTTGCCCTGAATCAATCCATTTTCCTGAGACTTGAGAATTCTGATGCATGTTATCAAATTAACCCTGGGGGGTGAATTTGGATAACAATTTGGCGACTCAGTGGGGTTACCTGTCTGCTAGGTAGAAGATACCAGTTGCCTGAAGTAGTCCATTGGGCATGGAGTCATCAAATATTATGTTTAGAACCTCAACTGACTCAGAATGTGCAAGGAGGAAGATGGAATGTCACCTGATGAAGGCAAGGACTACTAAACATCTCCATGGATAGCAAGCTATGCCAAAGCACTTAGGGAAAACAAGACTAACCTACAGCAAAACAATGTGCACAAGCACTTGGAGGAAAGAAAATATAATCTAATATTTACAGAGGTAGTGAACTTCCCTCTAGAAGCAACGCTTGAGATAGATTCCATTGACTGGAATCTGCAGTTCTTCACCCTCCAGTGAGGCTAATTGGAAAGCATTGTTGTTCTTGCACTTTGTGACCACGTATGGGCCACTCCAAATGGCATCAAATTTTGAATGCCTTCCGGTTTTTCTCTGTCCACATCCCATTTCAACACTAGATCTCCAACTTGAAAAGATCTATCCTTGGCCTTTCTATCAAAGGTCTTCTTGATCAAAGCTTGATCCTTTTCCATTGCTTGGGATGCCTGATTTCTGATCTCTTGTAGCTCCATCAACTCTGCATACCTCACCTCCATGGGCTCAAATTCAAGCAACTCCAGCTACTTCATGAGTTCCAACGTTGGCAACTCAAGTGACATGGGCAAGATTGCCTCTCTTCCATAGACAAGCCTGAATGGAGAGTTACCCGTGGATCTTTTGGGAGTTATCCTATCAGCCCATAAGGCTGATTTCAGTTTGGTATGCCAAGACCTCTGATTCTCATCAAGAGTCCTCCTAATGATCTTCAACAAGTTCTTGTTTGTAGACTCGGCCTGGCCATTACCTTGAGGGTAATAGTTCGATGAAGTGCTTAGGTAAATACCATTCTTGACAGCCCACTCAGTCACCCTAGATCCAATGAATGCCAATGCATTATCAGAGATTATTGTGGTAGGTACACCAAATTTGGTTGTTATCCCCTGATAAAAGTCTAAGATGTTAGACTCATTCACCTCTTTGAGTGCTACCGTTGTCCATTTGGTGAAGTAGTCTCGTGGGTCAAAATCCATTTGTGCCCTTGCCTTGAAATGGAATTAATGACTCCGATGAAGTCCAAACCCCATTGCATGAATGGCTGGTCAACTGAGATTGGATGCAATGGAAGGGCAGCAAACTTCTCTTTTCCTGTGAAGAACGCAATATTCTTACACCTCTTGATCCATGCATAGCAATCACTGAAGATTTTAGGCCAATAATAACCAGCTTTCATGATTTTTAGAGCTGTCACTCTTGGTGCAAAATGGCCACCAGCTGGTCCACCATGAAACTCTTCCAACACCCTTTGAATCTGATTTGTGCTAATGCATCTCAGCAACACTCCATTCACATCTTTCTTGAACAAAACTCCATCAACAATGGCATACGGGACAACCTGTAATCTGAAGTGTCTCCTTTGGGTCTTGTTCATCTCTGGAGGGCATAGGCCTGTGCCTAGGAAGTGCATAATACCTTGGGTCCAACAAGGAGTGGGGGAAGCATTGTCTTCTTCATGATTGCCACTTGGCTCATGGCTGTCCTGGACTGTCAAAACAGTTTCTTCTTTGTTGCATACTTCTTTTTGCTTCCCCAAAACCAGCTGCTCACACAATCCTTTCCCTCTTACCAGCTTGGTGATCTTGATCTCAATGTCATACTCCATGACACGGGTGATCCAACCTACCCTTTTCTCATTCAAATCCTTGTTGAGGAGGAAGTCCTTAACCCCAACATGTGAGACCAATAACTGGACCTTGTTGTTTGAGAATAAATGCTTGAATTTCTTCAAGCTTCTGATTACTGCAAGTACATGCTTTTCAATAAAAGAGTACCTCACCTCGTAGTCATCTAGGCTCTGGCTGAAGAAGGCAACTAGATGATCATCATTATCTTTGTTCTGCTGTACTAGAATGGCAGAAATAGTGTCATCACCTCCAAATGCATAGAGGATGAAATCCTTGGAGAAGTCTGGGTTGATGAGAGTTGGTGCTTGAGAGATAGCTTCTTTGATTGCTTCAAAACTCTCCCTACCTTCAGCTGTCCACTTAAAATCCATGTTCTCCTTTAACATTTTGGTGATGGGCTTGACAAGGGCTGCAAAATCTGGGACAAACCTACGGACAAAATTGATCCTTCCCAAGAAGCTCTGAAGGGCTTTCTTGTGGCTTGGCAATGGTAGTGCTCTTATGGCTTCAACCCTCTCTGGATCAATTGCTAATCCCTCTTTCGAGACAATATGGCCTAGAAGTTTCCCCTCATGAGCCAGGAATATGCATTTTTTGGGATTCAATGATACCCCAAATCTTCTACACCTCTGAAATACCTGCCTCAGATGAAAAAGGTGATCCACTGCATTTTTGGAGAATACAGTGATGTCATCAAGATATATCAAAACTATTTCATTGATCAACCCCTTGAATGCCATATCCATTGCCCTTTGGAAAGTGGCTACAACATTTGATAGGCCAAATGGCATCTTGTTGTAGGCATATGTTCCCCTTTTGGTTGTGAAGGTTGTCTTGAACTGATCTTCCTCCCTCACCATAATCTGATTGTAGCCTGAGTAGCCATCAAGTAGTGAAAACCTTTCTGAACCAGCTACAACCTGCAATATTTGCTCCATGGAAGGGAGTGGATAATGATCCTTGAGAGAGGCTCTATTCAAGTCTCTGAAGTCGACACACAACCTGATCTCTCCATTCTTCTTTCTAACTGGGACTAAGTTGGTGACCCAAATTGAGTGTTTGATGGGGAAGATGATACTGGCCTCAATGAGCTTGCTTAACTCTTTTCTCATGAGAGGTTCAATATGGGGATTCACTGGCCTTTGCTTTTTCCTGACAGGCTTGGATTCCGGATCCAGCCTTAATTGTATGTTGTGCCACTTTGGGTTGAAACCTCTTAGATATTTGTAAGTCCAAGAAAAGACATTTGGGAACTCTTGGCAAAGCTGAACAAAATCAAATTTCTCTTGTGAGGTACTTACTTTGCCAATCTGCAATGTTTTGCCTTCTTCCACTAAAATAGGCTCTGAATCTTCACCCTTTACTTGAATGTTCACTTTCTCCTTCCGGAACTGATCATTCGGGTTGAAGATTGACTCCAAGGTTATGAGGCCTTTTGGTAATTTGTTAGTTCTCAGCTGCACCACTTGGTCACCATATTGCTGATGCAGCTTGTCTTGATTCCTAGTGGAGAACTCAGCTTCTTCTTGTAGGAAATTAACAATTTGTTGATCATTCTCGAAGACTTGCCAACTTGTATTGTTATCCGGAACAGCTGGTCTCACAACCACTTTGATATGAGGCTGAGGTTTTTCACTTTTGATATTTTCTACAACGTCAAATGCAGCCCCAATTGCTGCCGATCATCAGTCAATGCTTCATTCTTTTTTCTTGGGATGGAATTGATGCTAAAAGCTTCAAAATCTTCAATAAGATCCCATACCCAATTTTTGTAGTTCTTCAACAGATCATTTTTGGTAGCATTTTTCCCTTTGACTTGGTTTACAATCAGCTCACTATCACCAAATACTTGTAAATTCTTGATGCCTTTCTTCATTTCCTAGTGCAGTCCATGAATTAAGGCTTCATACTCAGCCATGTTGTTTGAACAGGAAAACTAGAAACGGAAGGCTGAGTAATACCTTATATCTTGTGGTGAAATGAGCATAGCTCCTCCTCCTACACCTTGTCTACTCCTTGACCCATCAAAGAACAATTTCCATACTTCATTCTTGTCTTTATGATCGGCTTGGTGATGCTTGGGGAGAGGTTGATTCTCTTCATGTAAACAATAAACTCCTAGCGCAGATTCTTCTACTTCTTGATAGGGATCAAAAGCATGTATCTTGTTTGCCCATTCATCAAGAGTTAGATCCGGGATGCTTCCAATCTTGGTGTCAGCCTCATCAGTGCTAGGGTGATCTTCTTGATCAAATGCTAAGCAATTGGCATTAATCTAACTTGGAGTGTAAGGCTCAATATGGAAGTTTGCAATAGGTTCGGATCTGATTGTGGCCTTAGTTCCATATCTTGTTCTGAATAGCATGTGTGACCAATCAGCAGACAAATACCCCCCAATCTTGGCTGTGAAGTCCCTTGACAAGCAAAGGGCAAAGAGTGGTGGAAGGTCTATGATTGATACATCTTGTAAAACAACAACATTTGGACATGCATGCAAGGTAAGACTCAAGTTTCTAATCACTCCAACTGTTGCTACTGCTGTTCCATCTAACTGCACTACCCCTTTGGATGTTATTTCATACTGGAGCCCTAGCTGATCAGCTATTTGTTTGGGCATGACAGAACTACTTGCCCCGGAATCAATCATGCAATTGTGTACTAGCTGATTTCCAATGATCAACGAAACATAGAAAGGAGGGGGCTTCAACATCTTACCTTGCTATCCTCCATGATTTCCCCCAGGCTGGGCAGCATTTGTAAGCACTTTGTCTTGCATCTGAACCCGCTGATTTGAAATTGGCCAGTCCTTCATGGCAGCTTGCAGCAGATCTCTTTGTCCTGGGATGGATAGGGATTCCCACATTGATATATTGACGTTAGTCTTCTTCATCTGTTCAATGATACTGAACGGGGATGAAGTATCCTTTTGTTGTCCCTTGGTTTGCACATTCACCCCTTGCACGTGGGCAGCAACAATGGCATTTGAGTTGGCCTAGGGGCTATTCTTGGCTGCCCTTGTGCATTTGAAATTGGATTTTGCTTGCCAACCACTTGTGGAACCATGGGAGGTTGTGGATTGGCTGGGGCTAATGGCTGTTCTTCACCCAAATTTCTCCTCTTTGACCTTGTGTTGGCTGCAACACTTTGAGAAACTGCTTGATTCATGCCACAGAAATCTTCTGCTTGCCAGTTCACCAATGTGGTGTCATTTGGGGCTGATTGCTGTTGGAATGTTTCTTGTTGTTGGCTGTTTCCTTGACTACCCTCACCCTCCACACCAGTAGTTGTCACCATCAATGCTTGATTGAGAGCACCATTGAAGCACATGGATTGGTTATGAGGCTCATTGCATGGAAAACACCAATCATATTCCTGAGCAATGTTGTTCTGTGTTGGCACTAATGCCTTAGAGGCAGATATGGCATTTGGATTATAGGGCTGGAATGGTCTATTGGCAGGAGGCCTTGTTTGATTCATATTTGCAGCTGGATTAGGTGGTCTTTGTGGTTGGTATGGCTGCCTATTAGGTTGAGCTTGGGGTTGATAAGAAGGTCTAAAACCTTGGGCTTGTTGCCTCTTGAGAGTAACTAGCTCATTGCCTAGGTTTTACAATTGCTTCATGACTTCTTGAAGCTCATTTGGGGCACTTGGGGATGAAGTGGAAGCTTCATTCGAACTCTGATTTCTAGGAGTGGGAGAAGGAGCCAAATTAGGTGCTTGACTGGTGTTTGGATTCTCTAAACTTGGAAATAGTGGCATGGGAGGTCTAGGGGCAAGTTTGCCAGCTTGGATCAAATAATTTTCAGCCCTAATGGCAATGCTATATGCCATAGGGATAGTTGTGCCTCCCATAGACTGAATCAACATAGAAATATCAGAATTTAAAGCTTTGAGATAGTAGAGAAAAGCACCTTCTGCTGTTGGCCTGACTGCCACTGGAATCCTCTCCCAAGTTTTTTGAAATCTAAAGTTGAAATCGGTCAGCTGCTCATTGGGAGCTCTCTTGATGGTTGTCAACTGCTTGAAAAGAGACAAGTTTTCTCCCTTCTCTCTAAATTTCTCATGAAGTGCAATACACAGTTGATTCCAGTTTGTGATAGAACCAGCTCCAAGGCTTTTAAACCATTGCAATGCTTTACCCTTGAATGAAGATGCTAGTAACTTGACAACCACTTACATTTCATTGATTTCATGGATTGCACAAAGGTTAGCAATATCCTTAACATTATCACTGGAATAGTATGATTTTCTCCAGTGAAGTAGGGAATGTTCTTCAAGGCTGCAATAGGAATTGGATGTTGTGCATTGAGAGCAAGTGGCTCTGCTGTCTGTGAAGTTAACATAGGGGTTGTTCTGAGCCATTCTGATTGGTCTTAAAACCCTTGTTGACTGAATGAAAGGTCTACCAGGTGGAGGAGTTGAGAGAGTTCTATTTGGTGGAGATGGAGACCTTTGAATCCTTCTTCCTCTTTGCCTTCTTCTTGGAGATAATTGCAGGTATTCAAACAACACTTCTTCTTCTCCAACTCTTGACCTTGTGGTGATTCTTCTCATGAGTTTTCAGGCCTGTGCTTGGAACCAATTGATTCTTCCCCTGGGAGTCACCAGATATGCAAATAATAGCTCTTTTAAGCAAGAAAATTGCAGCAGATGCACATCAACCCTACTACAATAAAAATGAGACCTCTAGTCCCACCGGGCGTGCCAAAACTGTTGTTGCAAGCTCACAAAGCACCCTGGATGTAGATCAGGCTTCTAGGTTGATCACTCTAGCATCCAGTGTGATTGCACAACATGGAAACCTCTCTCCAAGTGTGGGGACTTGTGAAACTGAGAGAGGAATCTCCAGATTAGAGGCTGGTTCCTCAAACTCCTCTGATTTAGATCTATATTTTACAAAACTACAGAGGTTCAGATCCTAATCCTACTCTAAATTGCCAGGGGGCAGGGATAGAAATGCAAAAATTGAAACTAACTGAAGATGGTGATGCACCGAGGAATGAAGAACACCTATCTTGCCAGTAAACACAGACCATTCAAATGTGATATAAGATCATGCACAGATAACATAACTTGCAGTGAAAGACCAGGAGGATGTAAAATGAACACAGAGAGGGGTGAGAATCATCCACAGACATGTATTACTTGCTCCAAAGATTGATACAATACACTACAGAATGCCAAGAGGCAGAGTCATATTACAGTTCAAATGAGAGGTTCAAACTCCACAAATTCCCCGATAGGAGAAAAAGGGAGGATCAAAACAGAAAATGTTCGACCTTTTTTAAGAAGCCCCTCTTTACAATATATAGAAAGAATGAGAGAGGGAAGAGAGAGGAAATCCAGAATTTGTCCCAACCACTTATAGGTCGCATTTAAAATCATCTCATTATGGCGAAGCGGTAGATCCTGGCAAAACGGCGGGCTGTCTAACAGAAGCGACAAACTGTCTACTGCATTAAAGCTGGTTGTTGAAGCGTTTTACATCTATTATTATGTGCTAGAGGCATTTCTCAATTTTCTCTCCAGATTGTACTAAAATTCAAGATTAACCCAAAAATCACATATAGAATTTCATAAGCTTTTCGTTGATATAAAGAACGTGCAAATATGAGCTCTGAATCGAAAGATATGTCGATCTGAAGATTTAGGGCACAAAACAGGTGAAAACGTGTTTTGAAAATCTTTCCCACACTCTGCCACATGGATGACACGTGTCAAGCGCTGATTGGATGTGTAATTCTCTCTCCTTCCCTACTTCATTGGACACGTGTCCTCTTTTTATTGGCTCAGGTCAGTGCTTGAAACCTCGCCCTTTGACTTTTGGACTTTCTCCCTTGTGACACGTGTCATGATTTGATTAGTCTGCGGGTCTGCCAGATTTTCGCGCCCTTCACGTCTTCATGTCCCAGATGTCCCAAACTGTTTGGGACAAAAACTCCCGATCCACCCAAAATGGGCTTCCTTGTCCCTCATTCAGCTGATGACACGTGGCGTTGCTTGATTGGCTTTCGGCTCCTTCGGCTATCTGCGTCCCACACGTCCCTTTGTCCCAACTGTCCCAGTGCTTAAAGTTCCCATTTCGGCCGAACCGGCTGGTTCGCGTCCTTCACGTCCATTTGTTCCAACTGTCCCGGACTGTCTGGGACAAATTCTTCTCGAACCACCGAAATGGGCTTCCTTTGCTCTCGGCCACTTTGCCTTTTCACGTCCTTCACGTCCTCGCGGCCCAGATGTCCCAACTACTTAGTGCAAAAGTTCTCCTTTTCAGCCAAACTGGGTGGTTTGCACCCTTCGCGTCTTCATGTCCCAAATGTCCCAGAGTAGTTAGTCGATTTTCTTCTCCTTGATCGAACCGGCTTTCCGCGTCCCACGCGTCCCGACGGCCCGGATGTTCCTTTCCCGTAGTTGCTGGCAGCCTTTTGCCGATTCGCGCCCGATGTCCCTCATGTCCCGAATGTTGCGAGGGACGAGGACTTAGCCAATTTTCACTATTTTTTCTAGCCCAAGCTTGTTTTCTCTGTGAATCGCTGACAAAAATATGCCCCCGCGCTCATATTTATGGCCAACTCCTTTGTTCCCCTTATCTTGTGCCTCAGTCTCCATTTTTGATTTTCAGGCACTCAAAAGTTTCTGGAAGTGGCACCATTGGATAGAGCTTTTTATCAGCTTTCCAGAAAGGTAAAATTTTCCCCCTAACTCCTCATATTTTTCAAGTTACGGCTCGGCGGAGTTTTTGTGGGAAATTTTCCCCTAGCAGGCCCGCAGCCAATCGGAAGCCGCCACGTGTCCTTGGAAGTGGCGGAGAGCGGAGGAAAACTTGGAAAAATTCCAAGTTTTGGACAAATTTGCAAAAGGAAAATTTTTGGCCCGCGGCCCGCCGGCGAATCAGAATGCGCCACGTGTCGGGGGAGCAGGGTAAAAAATTCGCTAAGTGTTGGCGCATGGGAGATTTTTGCAATTTTGGCCCGCAACCAATGAGGTGCTTCCACGTGTCCCAGGGGGGATGGCGGGTGTCGGGGGAAAATATTAGATTTTTGGCCAAGTTTTGGTCAAAAAGGTCAAAATGGAAGGATTGGCCCGCATGGCCCGCGAGCCAATAAAACGTCGCCACGTGTCCTCACCATCGGTCTCGGCGTCGATGCAAGGAAATCGGGTTTCCGGATCGGGTTTCATCGTCGGAGAAACAACAAGCGGAAGCATGTCGCGAGGGGTAGAAAATCCGACGCACAAGGAAATCGGGTTTCCGAGGCGGAAAAACAAGTCGGGAAAACAAGGAAGGAAAACATGTCGGGTGGCTTTCAAAACCCGACACAAAGGGATATGTCGTCGGGTCGTCAAAATCCGACGCACAAGGAAATCGGGTTTCCGAGGTGGAAAAAAGTCGGGAAAACAAGGAAGGAAAACATGTCGGGTGGCTTTCAAAACCCGACACAAAGGGATATGTCGTCGGGTCGTCAAAACCCGACGCACAAAGGAAATCGGGTTTCATAATCGGGTTTGCACGTCGGAAATGCATGCCTAGGGAGCATGTCGTAAGGGTTCCAAATCCCGACGCAAGGCAAATCGGGTTTCGGGGGCAGAACAACATGGCGCAACAAATACATGTCGGGGGGTCTTCAAAACCCGACAGCAAGGGAATTCGGGTTTCCGGATCGGGAAAACACATCGGAATAGCATGAAGAGGGAACATGATGCACCACCGCCCAAACCCGATGCACATGCGAGTCATACCTCCGAACCCGAAAACAAGGGAAAACTTGGAAAATGCAGCGGAAGCGGAAGTCGGGAATACACGAACAGCAAGCATATGACGGGACTTCTTTCAAACCCGATTCAAAAATTATAGTTCGCCATTTTTTTGGGTGGTTGGGGTTCTTACCTACCGCCATGAGGAGGAGTTAAGTACAGTCTTGGAGGTGGTTGGGGCAGATCCGAATCATTCTCTTCTCCCTCTCTTTTTCCTCATATAAAATGTAAGGAGGGGGCTGTTTTTAAAGGTCGAACATTTTTGTTTTGTGCCTCCTCCCTTCTTCTCTTTGGCAGGTGGAGTTGTGGAGCTCAAGCCTCCCACATGGACTGTAATGCCGTTTTTGCCTCTTGGCCTTTGCGATGTACTGTATCGACCCTTGAGCAATATATGTGTCTGTGATTGAACTTAAATCCTCTCATGTATTCATTGTTGTCATTTTCGATCTCTTGTTGCATTTTGGCTACCTGTGCATGGTGTTGTGTTACATCTGTATGGTCTGTGTTTAATTTGGCAAAACATATGTTCTTCATTCCTCGGTGCATCACCCCCTTAGCTTAGGTTTGTTTTTATGCATTTCTCTCTCCCTGTCTCCTTGGTAGTTAGATTAGGTTTTTGGGTAAACCTCTGCGTTTCATTGGTGCATCTGAACAGAGGAATAGGAGCCGGCCTTCATCCGGAGAGCTTTTCCGATTTCGCAAGGTCCCACACTTGGGAAAAGCTCCATGTTGTGCAGTCACACTGAGATTCTCAACCCATCGAGTTGCAGAGTCCCAGGGGTGCTGTGATTTTGCATCAACAGTAACTTTTTCACATTTTCTCAGAGCTTGCTCTTTCCTTCTTCGGCCAGGGGAGTTAGAAAAAATCTGAGGGGACCCTAGAAACATGATTTTTGCCCTGAATCAATCCATTTGTGCGAGACTTGAGAATTCTAATGCATGTTATCAAATAAACCCTGGGGGGTGAATTTGGATAATAGTTACATTATATCTTCACGAGGGATTGATGTTGACCTAGCCAAAATCCGGATTGTATTGGAAATGGTTCCACCATTAGACGAGTCTGATATTAGACCTTTTCTTGGGAAACTTGGTGCAATCTGAAGGTTCATCCCTAACTTGGCCTTTTTTGTTCATCCAATCAACAATTTGTTAAAAAAATATTATAGCGTTGATTGGATAGAAGAATGTAATGAGGCCTTCAAGATAGTTAAATGATTATTGTTGTCCCCTCCCATGCTAATGCCACCTAGATCATATCACCCTTTGATCTTGTATTCATGAGCTACAGATGTTTTTCTAGCCTACATGTTGGCTCAAGAGGATGACGATAAACGAGAACATGCAGTTTATTTCATTAGTCAAACGTTGCTTGATTATGAGACATGTTACACACAAGCAGAAAAGGAGTGCCTAGCTATAGTATTTACAACAAAACGATTGAGACATTATATGTTGAACTAGGAAAAAGGGTAATCATCAAAACTGATCACTTATGAACCTATCCAAATAATGGATCACCGCATCAAAAAAAGGTGGCTACTTAATAACACTAATAGGTGAATTCAAGTTGACCTTTGTTAACCAAAATTCTGTGAAAGGAAAAATCATTGTGGATTGGTTAGCTGATAACCCAATGGATGATGGTGATCTAGTTGATTTAGACTTTCTAAATGAGTGTGTATACTTTGTCGAAACTAGGCCCCCCATTTCTACGTGTCCATGGTACACTGACATCATCAATTTCATAAAAGACCATACTTACCCAGAAGGGGCAACATCATAACAAAGAAGGTGGTTACACATTATTACTGCTAAATACATTATTTTAGAATAGGTTATCTATCATAGAGCCTTTGATGGAATTCTTTTAACATGTGTTGACATGGAAGAATTTAAAAATTTATTTATGAATCCCATAGCGGGATATGTGGAGGCCACTTCAAAGGTGACCACACCACTGCTTGTAAGATACATTGGATGGGATATTTATGGCCCACTCTAGAACATGACATAGCATATTTTGTGTGCAAATGCCATAAATGCCAAGAGTTCTCCCACGAGATTCACATGCCAACACAGATCTCGTAACTAATCGCATGACCCCATGGCCCTTTTCCACACGGGGCCTAGATTTTATAGGGAAATAGTCTCCCTCATCAATATATGGACATAACTTTATAATCACAGCCATAGAGTACTTTACTAAATGGGTAGAGGCCATGCCTCTCACCACCGTACTGTGTTTCGTAATCGTTAAGTTCATTCGAATCAAATCATTTTTAGGTACGGTGTCCATGCAAGTCATTATCTTAGATAATGGTACATCCTTCAAGAAAGATGAGGTCTATGAGTTATGAAACAAATTCAAGATATACCACCACACGACCTCTCTTTATTACCCCAAGCCAATGGATAGGTGAGGAAACAAAATAAACACATTAAAATCCATTCTCCTCAAAATAGTTAAGGAGAACGAACAAGATTGGCATTTAAAACTATACCCGGCCTTGTGGGCCTATCAAATGTCAATAAGAACACCAATAGGGAAGCCCCTTTCTCATTGGTATTCAGAGAGAAGAAGTTATACCGCTTGATGTCAAAATACCGGTCTCCGCATTGCATTACAAGGGATCTTGGGAGAAGAAGCCTATAGAGAAACATGTATCTCTAAACTAGAAAGCCTTGATGAGGCCAGGTTAAATGACGAACAATGACATATAGCCTATATTGACTGGATGTGTTAGCAATATAACAAGAATGTTTACGAACAAGAAATATACGAGGGAGATCTAGTTTTGAGACTAGATAGCCAGATTGACAAGAAGATAGGCAAAGGAAGGAAATTCTGGCCCAAGTGGTTGGGTCCATACCAAGTCATAAAGGACTACGGAAATGGTGTGTATCTCTTATGTACACTAGAAGGTGAGGAATTCAGTGAAACTGTCAATTCCTTACATCTCAAATGGTTTCATGCATAGGTCATCAACATCACCATTTGTATAGTATGTTCATCTGCATTGCATTAGCCATTCATTCAGTGCATTATGTTAACTCATTTCATAAATTTTGTGGTCAAGGAACTTATTCTTAAGCAATTTGTTACAAGCTTATGAAAATATTGGCAAAAACATTCAAATCATATCTCTTCAAATGGTTTCAAAATCATCTCATCAAATCAACAGAAAAAATCTTGACAAAAACCATACCAAGGCTGCATACTTGGTCATACTCATTTTCTTCTACTAGGTTAAGTTTTTCTTACCTACGGTCTATTCTAGAAAGCTTCTTGGTGTCACATCTATCCCCCTTACATCTCTTTGAAACAAGGATACTCCAAAATCACAGATCAGAAATGTCAAGTTAAATTGAATAAAAAATACTAAACAAACAAAATATTTTATTTTACACACTTCTTTTCCCTACCAACCTTTGGTGTTGAGCCCATGCCTCTTACTAGTGGCATGAGTTTGGGAAAGGAAAGAAGTTCCCTTACCCACCTATGTCCTACCTTTGGCGATAAGCCCATGCTTCTTACTAGTAGCATGGGGCAAGGCGTAGGGGTATGTTCATACAAATTAATGAATCTTAGTATTTTAAGCTCAAAACAAAGTGTATTGTGAAAAGTGAAATTAAGCATCCAAGTTCCAAAGAGATTAAATCCCCAAAACCATATTTTGTCAACCAATTTTCCATCTATGGGTCTAAGTCTAGATAAATTGGAAAGTAAGTCACACTCTCAACCATGTAGAAAAATTTGAGTGTAGTAGGTATGTAGGGTCAAAATTTGGTTTCTGTCAATACTTTGTCTTTTCCTCATCACTTACCACTCAATAAATTCACATAATTTACACCTTTCCCAACTCTCGGTGTTGAGCCCTCACATCTTACTAGTTGCATGGAGTTAGGAATAGGGAAAAATTCATTTCATTATCATTACATATTCATCACATTTTGCCAAAACAAGAAGAAGCAACGAACATTGCTAAAAGAAGCTAAAAGTTCAGTACCACAATATGTTTACATTATCATATATTAGCATTACAAACATAAACAAAAAGAAAACATTTTGTTCAACATTTTTCACCACTTATCATCCTGTTTCGCTCGGAATGTTTCGACTTCTGGGAATAGAGTTGCTTCTATCCTTTCATTCCTTTTAGAAACAGATAAGGGTTAGGGCTAGGAGGAATACCTGTGGAATGTCGAGATGGTGTGCACGTACCGTAGAGGAAGATCAGGCTGACTGCGAAGAACTCCTTTTTGTCTTGGAAGGACTACCTGCAAATAAGAACACAAGACCACAAGATTTTGATTAGACAATAAATGAGGAAACTGCCTTGGGCCCAGGAAATATAAAACTTCCTTTCGAAGGTGGTCAGTTTCCCTGCTAATATGAATTAACACAAAAGACTGTAAAATATCAATCAAATTACTTCGTTTGGAACAGATAGGGGAAAGGCTGATTTCTGGTTTGTAGTCTGGGTAACCGATACCGGGTTATTGGTAACCAATGTCGGTAGGGTTTAGGATCTGTAGGTTGGTTGTTTTGTGGGGTGTTTGTGTTGTTTGGTAGCTGTGTTATTTGTAAGGTTGTATATGGGTGATATTACGTAATAAGGTGATGAGAGGTAGATGAATGATAGTTAGATGTAATATATTGCTGGGTAGTGGGTCCAGAAATGGATTTATGAGGACTGTGATTCAAGAAGCATAAGAAATGTTATAACAGAGGACATGCAAGATGTGACTTACTGGTTTTGACGAAGATGCAAGCTGATCTCCTTTGCTGTAAACACTTCTGGTATCTCCACTCGTCTCTGCTCGGTCAAGTGAAGATCTGGACTCTGTTTTTCGCTCCCAATGATCTCCGTTGATTCAAAAATCCTTCCCCCTTTGATTTTGGTTCGGGGAGCCCATTTACAGGGAGCCGATGGTGGTTACGTAACCGACGGCGGTCGAGTAGGAACCGGCATCGGTAAGGAAAAAGTAGGCTATTTTTAGTAAAATAGCCCACCTTCCCTGCTTTTCTCCCGAGAGATCAGTTGCGGGCTTGGTCAAATGACTAGAAGGTCGGTTTTGGGTGTGAGAAAGGGGTCATTAGTTATGGGTGTAGGTGTGGACCAAGTTATGGGTCTTAATTAGGTTAGTTTAGGGTTAGGGCTAGGTCATGATGAAGTGGAAAAATGAGGTGGTAGGTAAGGTGATGTGGATTTATCAATTACAAGGTAATTAATAAATAATTGTGTAAGGTTTAGGTGATGAGGTTATATTGCGAGATGAGATGCGGGTCACAAGGGGTCGTAAGACACAAATTTGGTGTCTACATTAGCCCCTTATTGTCGTGTAGCTTGTTTTGTAAAGCTGCGCGGACAATAATATGAAGTGGTTTTCCCTGTTAAGGGTATAGGTAATCCCCCTCAAATCTATCACAGATTGAGTGAACGGGAAATCAGGGATAGGGTTGATAAAGGGTAAATGGTGTAGAGAGGATGGTAAGATGGTGGGGTAGGTCCAAGGAAGCAGACGCATGTTGAAATGCAATAGTACGACTAGGGTACATGATTTGACGAGCAAACCAGCAGTGCAGAGGCAAAGGTCGATAGTTTATCCAAACAAGGGTGATATAATCCTGGTATCCAAGGCATAGGAAGTAGCTCCAGGGTATATAACAGGTAAGGTACAGGAACGTTTAGGCATGTTCGGCAGTACCAAATGGTTGGTTTGGTTGAGATAAACGTCACGGTCTAGGTCTGGGCAAAGTTGGTCGACAGATCAAGTCAAGGACCCTAATCATGCTAAAACACGAACAGGTGAGCTCGATTGAACAAAAAACTACAGGATGGGTGGATAAAAGTGTATGGTGTTGATTTTGGGTAAAGTATTGAAGTGGTACGGCCGTGGGTCGGGCCAAGTTGTTGGATTGCAGCCTTGGGTCGGGCCAGAAGGGTAGAGTGAGGCCTTGGGTCGGGCCGGATGGTTAGGGTGAGGCCTTGGGTCGGGCCGGATGGGTAGAGTTGCGACCTTGGGTCGGGCCGGATGGTTGGGGTGCGGCCTTGGGTCAGCTGGATGGGTAGGGTGAGGCCTTGGGTCGGGCCAAATGGGTAGGGTGAGGCCTTGGGTCGGGCCGGATGGTTAGGGTTGCGGCCTTGGGTCGGGCCAAATGGGTAAGGTGAGGCCTTGGGTCGGGCCGGATGGTTAGGGTTGCGGCCTTGGGTCGGGCCAAATGATTAGGCGAGGCCTTGGGTCAAGCCGGATTAGTTGGTTGGCGGCCTTGGGTCGGGCCAAATGGTTAGGGTGAGGCCTTGGGTCGGGCCGAATAGGTAGGTTGAGGCCTTGGGTCGGGCTGGATAGGTGAACAAATGGTGTTCAGCAAAGGTGGATATAGGCGATATTGGGAGAAAGGGCGATTAGTAAATAGGGGTAGAAAGTTGGGTGGATAAAGACAAAACCGATATCGGTTAGCTATGACCGGTACCGGTTAGGTAACCGATGCCGGTTCCTTAGGGCACGATGTGACCGGTGTCGGTTCTATGTTAAAAACCTATAAAAAGAAAAATACGGCCTGTCATTGTCACATTTCTAATTTGGAAGCCAATTTGAATTGTCTGACGTGGAGAGTGGAGATTGGAGCATTTGTTGCGTGAGGTGGCGTTATTTGACCGGAGGAGTGAGGTGTTAGCGGGCCCGAGTGAGGAGGAGGCAGTAGTTGATTGGTGGAGGACCCAGAAGAGGATATTTGGAGCCATGGCCCAGCCAGGAGGAGCAGGAGGGGCTGGACCAGCTGGACCACCACCACCCATCCCACCACGACGACGTGTCATCGTACGGGTAGGTTCGAAACCCCTCATTGTGTTCATTTTATTGCATTATGCGAAATTTGGGGTTTTGGGTAGGAATCCAAGTTTTTGATAAAAGAAGGAGTAAATGGAAGTTGTTTGGAAAATAGAGAGGGTAGGTAGGGTAGTTAGGCTAAAACGGTAGGGTGGGTAGGTTTGTAGGGCTTTTCAATGGGTAAAAGGGTAGTAATAGGCAAAAAATAGGTTTGGGGGGCCGCGTCGGGTTCGGCTCCGCATTTTTACAGCGACCGATGTCGGTTGCTAAGCGACCGACATCGGTCGCAAATTTCAGGGATAGGGTGTTTTGTAGCTGACCGGCGCGGTCGTATATCGGCCGGCGTCGGTGGGGTGGTTTTGGGGATTGTGGGTTGATTTGGGGTTTGTGGGGGTTTGGGTGGGTTAATTTGGGTTTTGTGGGTTTGGGTGGGTTGATTTGGGTTTTGTGGGTTTGGGTGGGTTATGGGTTGGGCTTGGGGTGGGTTGATTTGGGGTTTGTGGGTTTGGGTGGGTTGATTTGGGTTTTGTGTGGGTGTGGGTTTGGGTTGGGTTGGTATGGGTTTGGAGGTGGTTTTATGGGTTTGGGGTTGGGGTATGGGTATGGGAGGGAGATAGTGGAAAAGGTAGGTGACTAGAGGGGGGGGTTAGAGAGTCGGGGTGTGGTCGGGGGGATAAAAGGGGGTATAGAGGGTAAAGTAGATGATGTGATAAAGAGTAGGTCTAAGGTTGTGGGTTGGTTTTGCAGGCACGTCAGCAGTTGACGATGCGGGATAGGATGCCCCCGCTGTTGGTGCGGATGTGGCCACACGTATCCGCGGCACACTGGGCTATCATGCGTGAGGTGGGACTCGGCGGAGTCCAGCGATACAGAGCTATTGATAGAGATCACAGCCTGATGGTTGCCCTCATCGAGAGATGGGATCCGGTGACCAATGTGTTCCATCTCCCGACTGGGGAGATGACTATCACATTGGAGGATGTGTATCGCATCCTTCGACTGCCGATCGAGGGAGAGGCAGTGTTCCAGGTAGATTCAGAGACGGCGATGGACAACATCCTGCAGGTTTTTGGAGATGCAGCCGCGCTACTTACCTATCACAGCGCGAGTATCGGGTATGGTGATATGTACCATGTGCACCGACATGAGACACGGCTAGCCGTGCTGATGATGATCGGGATCACCTGCTGCGCCCTCCCGGACTCAGAGGGAGGTGCTTTCCACGGGCATTGATGGGGGTGTTGCTTGAGATGGTGGAGGAGCACACCTGTTACGCTTGGGCACCAGTATACCTGGTGCAGTTATACAGGGAGCTATGGGGCTATCGCCGGATGAGGCGATTTGGGATTTGCTCTACCTTTTTACTTCACTGTTGGGCATATGAGCACATCATATGCATCAGGCCAGTAGGGTTACCCCAGCAGCCAGGGCCACAGGTCATATACAGATATGGCTTTCAGAGATGGTTGGGGGTCGTGGGCCAGCCACGAGCAGTTCTTGCAGGTCGGGATGTGGCGTATTATAGACATTTGTTAGAGGGCCTGACAGCGGTAGACATTGTATGGAGACCTTACAGAGGTCATCACCCGCATGCAGAGGAGCCCGAGTACAGTTACGCTGGATCCAGTACACCTTCTGGATAGCAGGACGGAGGCCGGGAGAGTACGAGAGGATACCCCTAGAGAGGGTACGCAGGCAGATGGGGCTGCGACAGGACGAGCCACCTCCCTTCCCTCAGTACAGGAGGGATGATGTAGAGGCCCCACTACCGCACCACGCCCCTTGACCCAGATTGGGTTGGCGAGAGGCCAGCAGTGATGGTGTAGATGATAGTGTTGGGTGTACGGGGCATTCATGGTTTGGTGGGTGGGTCGAGAGCAGCCTAGGATAGCACCGCCGCACACGGCCAGACTTCATTGCAGTGTGATAGCAGAGCGAGATCAGCTCGGGGCTAAAGTGCAGCTATTACAGGACAGGATTGGCTTCACGCGTGAGCACGAATAGGTGTCCTACAGGGCAGCTTGAGCAGCAGTGTATGTGCACAGCACACAGCACCACCACCAAGGTGGCGCAGCCACGGCCCGTGCAGTACATGATACCACCACCACGAAGGCGGCAGCCATGGCACCATGGCACCACCAAAGACAGCACGGGGTACTGGCAGTAGGAGTCCGGGGACCAGCCCCAGTACCGACGGTGGCATGGGATAGATACATGGAGGTGAGAGCGGAGGCCCGGTACTATCAGGATGTCCTTGATAGTACCGGAGCTGAGTATCAGCCATATGCGGCACACCGAGCGGAGACCTCGCATAGTCAGAGATCGCAGGGAGGCGCAGCCACAGCCGGCGTGTCCGTTACAGGTAGGAGGCGAGAGGCACCACAGGGACCAGCAGGGAGAGGTGCTGAGGGTGGTGGGGAGAGCTGAGGGATCCCCACATAGTTTTTGTATATGGACATGGGCACCGGTCTGCGAACCGGTTGTGTTGATAGAGGCCTGCGTGCCTACATTTATTCATGTATTGATTCATTCATTCATTATATACCGGCCTGCGAGCCGAGTACGGGTTGTACAGTTGATACCGGCCTGCGAGCCGAGTATATTTTTGATATGAGGGACCGGCCTGTGAGCCGAGTCGAGGTGATTGATATTTATTGCGGCCTGCGTGCCGGCTTTGTTGTTGTATTATGAGATCACAGAGGCCCCGATGCAGGGCACATTGTACATTTGAAACTTGTATATATATATAGAGATGATGTTTTGATCCATATGCGATGTTGAAAATGTTTTAAGTATTTAAATCAATGGTTTGTGATATAGAATGTAGGATGAGTTTAGTTGACATGTTGATATATGGATGATGTTGATGTTTTTGTTTTTGCACGTATATATGGATGACATGTTATATGATGAAATGTTGCATGTTGTGGGCTGGTTTTGTGACATTGTTATATATGTATCTGATGAGTTGGATCCAAATGATGTATAGATTGATAGTTTTTTGATATCCTTAGTTGATGGTTTGTTTGTTTTTGTAAAAATAGACGATGTTAATGAAATTGTAATGATATGTGTGGTGGATGGACAAATATGGATAATGGTGTTGTGATGCAGGAAAAGAGGTGGGCGCGACAAAAAATTAGGTAGAAAATGAAGAAAAGAACCATGTTTTAAAAAGCCAGGTGTGTAACCGATATCGGTTAGGGAACCGATGACGGTAGCTGATAGACCGATATCGGTTATATAACCGATACCGGTTACTTAGGTATGAGCTTTTCTAAAAATAGAAAAGCTAGGGTGGCAACTTAAGTTCTTATTTTTAGAGCCATGCAAGAGGTTAAATACGCGAATGCGACACTTTTTGATGACTGAGACAGGTAATTGTATGAGAGATTTGAGTGATAAGAAAAGAGATTCAGAAAGTAGAAAGGCGAATTTGAAAAGAGTGGTGATCATGGCAGAACAAGGAGAAGCATCCAGCAGGCAGGGCCGAGAGGGAAGACAAGTGCCACTGCAAGCTGCTGCAACCCAAGAGGTAAACGTTTTGGTTGTGATTTGATTTTTGCATGTGTTATGAATAGGAGATTAAGTGGGTAGATATGAAAAAGAAAACATGATAGCAAGGGTTATAGGTGAGGTAAGTGTTACGGGGTAGGTAATCAGGGGTTTCAGGTATGTTTGTATGTATAGAAAGGAATAAACACTCAAATTATTGTCGTAGGCAGTGTGTTTAGGCAGGCTATATGAAGGTGACAGTGACCGATATCGGTTAGGGACAACCGGTATCGGTTACTGAACCGGTACCGGTTGACTATAAACGATACCGGTTGCTGTAGGAATTTCCAGAATGTGAGGAAAAACCCGTGGGGATTTGATGGATTGAATGGTTGTTTGTTATTTTGATGTATGCAGGCAGAGGCAGGGTTGAGGATGAATGATAGTGTACCAGCGCTGTTGTCACGAATCCGAGCGGATGTAACGCCAGCTGAATGGACATTGATAAATCATTTGGGGTTAAGTGGAATCCACTATTATTCATGAATCGCACGTAACCATGCTATGTTACAGGCGTTGATTGAGAGATGGAATCCTGAGAAAAATACCTTCTATCTGCCAACAGGGGAGATGATAGTAACATTAGAAGATGTGTTCCGTATTTTGAGGCTCCCTATTACAGGAGAACCAGTATATCAGGCATTACCTAGTGCGGTGCGGGGAGCAATAACAATAGTATTTGGTCCATACGCATGAGATCTGACACAGTGAGGTTTGACATTCACATATGGGGTAATGTATGCAAAGCACACCCGAGGAGACAAGGTTAGCGAGTGATATTAATGATAGCGGTAGGGTATTATGCGTTACGAGGCGGAAGGGGAAGATTTCCAAAGGCATTGATGTGTGTTATTTGGGAGATGATAGAAAGGAACGTGACGTTTGCATGGGCACTGCATATTTGGCGGAGCTATACAGGGGTTTATGGGCTTGTAGGTGAAATCACGAGCGACACTTGGATTGTTCATACTTATTACAACTGTTGGGCCTATGAGCATTTTTTTTGTGTGCGACCAATAGGCCGACCCATAGCGTAAGAGACCGGAGGTGAGGTTGGGATTCGAGACGATGGGTCCGAGAGCAGTAACAAGAGGCAAGATCTCAGGCCGTGACGGGTGACATTGAGTATTACAGGCAGGTATGGGAGAGGGTGACGGTTGCGGATATCTGTTGGTTCCTAGATGCGAGGCAAAAAAGGAAAGATTGCTCCGTAGGTGAAAAGAGCAAAACGAACCACACAACATAGAATGAACGTGAAGCCCTAGGTACCGGTGCATAGACGAGAAGTCAATAGGTGAAAAGAGTTGTATGATCACATCCTATCAGGTGTACGTCACGTCCCTTGAGTTGAAACAAATGGTGAGGTGAGGTGAATGGTATAGTTGAGGTATGGAAAACTTATTACAAAGTGAGTGTTCGGACGAAAGAGAACCTACCCTAAATAGACAAGTCCATGACTCAAAAGTTCTTTTGAATGAGGATTTTATTTTATTGAATATAGATTGATCGATGCGGGAAGTCTACAAGGGATTTTGATTGTTTTATTCTTGAGGTCTTCACGAAGCTGATCAATGCGAGAAGCTTCTGATAAATGCTGACTGTGTATAGCTGTCCTTCGAGGGAGCGATCATTTATAATAGCAGAGATATGATTTTAATGCATAGCTGTCCTTCAGGAGCAACGATCTATTTATAATAAAAGCAATAGTTCGGCATATAGTGTCCTTCGAGGGAGCATCTATATTTAATTTAGATGACTAGATGTTCTTTTGGCGTGAAGCATCTAGTTTAGTAGGAAGTTTGACTCAAGAAAATCCCATAAGAATACGAGCTTATTTTAATACTTTGAAGTCATGGACTAGACTAAAAGGGGAAGGCATCATCAAGGGAGGTGAGAAGTGATCTTGATTTTATTTTGAGATGTAAAAAAAAGTGTATGTAGCGGTAAATGAGCTCAAGGGACGAGTAGTAGGTAGATAAGAAGTGATATAACACTAAATTCAACAATAGAGAATGGTCGAAGATGCAAGGCATTAGGGGCTCAGCTCGGAGTTTACCATTAAGCGAAGCTAAACGATAAGTGCCTGATCCATAAGTGTGAGTGATTATATAAGGCCCAATCCAATTGGGAGCAAATTTTCCATGTTTGCTCTTTTCTAGTTTGGTTATATGTTGATTCTCTTTGAGGACAAGATCACAAACCTTAAAGGTACGCTCATGAAGTCGCTTATCATAAGCACGCTTGATGCGTTTTTGATAGATTTGAAGGTGATCGAGAGCTGTAAGACGACGTTCGTCAAGAAGCTCCAATTGGGCTAACCGCTCTTGGCGGAAATCATCGTTGGTGAGAATATCCTGAAGGGATATTCTGAGGGAGGGTATTTGTATTTCAAGAGGTAAGACAGCCTCGGTACCATATACCAAAGAAAAAGGTGTGGCATTAGTAGAGGTACGGATGCTAGTACGATAAGCCCAAAGGGCAAAGGGGATGTGATCGTGCCAATTTCGTCCGGACTCATTGACAACTTTCATGAGGATTTTGGTTAGGGTTTTATTAGAGGATTCGGCTTGTCCATTTTCTTGTGGATAGTACGGTGATGAGAAGCTGAGTTTGATACCAAATTTGTCACAAAGGTCTTGCAACAACTTATTTTTGAAAGATTTTCCATTATCTGTAATCAGGCGATGAGGAACACCAAAACGACAGATAATGTGGTGGTTAATGAACTCGACAATTTTTTCTTTTTTAGTTGAAATGAGTGGAATAGCCTCCACCCATTTTGTGTAATATTCGGTTGCTGTGATAATCCATCGGTGACGTTGTGAAGAGGACGGATGAATCTCACCAATAAGGTCTAAACCCCATTGTGAGAAGGGCCAAAGATCTCGAGCGACCTGGAGTGGGTGGCTAGGAGTATGTTGAAGGTTGGCATGTTGTTGACACATAACACAACGCTTAACATATTCGTAGAGTGATCATTATGAGAGTAGGCCAATAATAACCAAGGTGAAGGATTCGTTTGGCCACGGCAAGGCCGCTAAAATGTCCACCACAAATACCGTCATGGACCTGTTGGATGGTATGGGTGACCTCCACGCCGGTGAGACATCGAAGGAGGATGCCATCAAAGCCGCATTTATAAAGGAGTCACCCCATAACTACATAACGAGAAATACGTTTAAGAAAAGCACGTTTACCAAGACTAGTAAGGTTAAAGGAGAACAGAGGTTGTAAGGTAGTCATGGAATTGGTGATACCAAGTATCTCCGCGAGTTAGCGGAACATGTATTTATCGTACAAACAACCGGGGCTGAATAATATGGGGCAAAGAGTTGTTGGACCAAGACGAAAATGTCGAGTCGGTTGATGAGGATGGAATTTGCGAGGCTAAGCAAGCCATAGTATCCGCAAAATTTGTTAGTGGAGCGGGAATGGTTTGGATAGAATAGTGAGTAAATAAGGCTAGAAGTGAATCCACATAGTGTTTTTATTTTTGAAGTTCCTCATTTTTACATTGGTAGATGCCCATAACTTGATTGACTACCAATTGAGAGTCGCCAAAAATATTGATAGATTTGATACCTAAGTGCGTATAACACTGGAGACCAGAACAAGGGCCTCGTATTCCACCTGTATTATTAGTGCAAGGGAAATCGAGTCGGAATGAAAGAGGCATAGGTTCAAGGTGTCGAGAGGAATAAGAACATCGCTGGCTCCTCCACCACGTTGGCATTTGATCCATCAAGAAGAGAGTCATTGAATACGACTCCTCCGGAGTGAAAGAGTGGCAATGAGTTCGTCGGGAATGTAAAATTGGTAAATTTTTCCCTGTAAAGGGGCTTCCGCAAGTTGGTCTGCGATGGTCCTGTCCTTTGATTGATTTCTTGTGGACAAACTCAAGGTCGAGGTCGGCGAGGAGCATGAGCCATCGGGCGATGCGTTGGTTTATATGAGGTTTGGCATACATGTAATGGATGGGGTCATGTTGGTGATGATGAAAGTTTTGTGATTCAGAAGGTAGTGTCGGAGTTTGGTAGCCACGAATGATAGGGCTAGGCACAACCTTTCTACATGTGTATACCTAGTCTCATAGTCCACCAAAGTATGACTTATATAATAAACGGCTTGTTCCCTATTTTCAGAGTCACGATGTGTAAGCATGGCCCCTACAGCGTGGTCAGTGGCAGAAAGGTAAAGGTAGAAAGGGCGGTCGTCTTGAGGTGGGAGAAGCACAGGTGGCTGTAAGAGATAAGTTTTGAGAGCTTTAAAGGCTTGGTGGCACTCTTCGCTCCATTGAAAATCAATGTCCTTTTTAAGAAGGTGATGAAAAGGTTGACATCGATCCGAGAGTTGGGAGATGAAACGTCGGATAGATTGGAGCTTACCTTGTAAACTACGTAATTGTTTGAGATTGGTAGGTGGGGGCATTTCTAGGATAGCTTTGACTTTAGATGGGTCGACCTCAATGCCACGCAAAGAGACGATAAAGCCAAGAAGTTTTCCCGAAAGGACACCAAAGACACATTTTTTTGGTTGAAGACGGACAGAATATTGTAACAGGTGATCAAAAATAATGGTTAAAACATCGAGATGTTCACTGCGATGTTTAGACTTGCCAAGAAGATCGTCGACGTAATCTTCAAGGATAGTGTGCATAATGTCATGAAAAATGTAGGTCATAGCCCGCTGATAGGTCGCACCAGCATTCTTAAGGCCAAATGGCATTACACGGTAACAGAAGGTTCCCCAAGGAGTTATGAAGGTAGTTTTGTGTTGATCGGCAGGGGCAACCAAAATTTGGTTGTATCCTGAAAAGCCATCCATGAGAGAGAGCATCTCATGGCCTGCAGTGAGATCAACAAGTTGGTCAATACTAGGTAGGGGGAAGTCATCCTTAGGGCAAGCGAGGTTAAGATCCCAGAAATCCGTGCATATCCGAAGTCCCCCCGTCGCTTTAGTGACAGGTACGATGTTAGAAATCCATTGAGGATAGTCAATAGGCAGAATGAAGGAAACAGAAAGGAGTCATTGGAGCTCCTCTTTGACCAAGAGGGCAATGCGCGGATGCATTTTTCTCAATTTCTATTTAATTGGCTTGGAATCGGGTTTCAGGGTAATGTTATGGACAGCAATGTCAGGATCAATTCCTGACATGTTAGCGTAGGACCAAGCGAAAGCTTGGTTGCGAGTACGGAGAAAGGTAGTAAAGGCGGCTTGTTCTGATGCGTTAAGGGATTGTCCGATCTTCATAATGTGAGGATCCTCCTCCGTGTGGATGTTGATTTCTATAGTAGATTCGTTCAACATGGTTTGGGTTTCAGATGGTAAGGCTCGTTGAATATAAGAGTCATCCGCGCCAAGGTAAGTGAGGATGGAGTCATCATCCTGGCACTCAATAACGTTAATTGAAGGGGAGTCCTCTTCAATCATGTCTGGATATAGAAGGGGAATAGAAGAGGGGTCCTCATTATCGCGTTGATAAGTGAGAGGACCTAGGAAGATAGCATTTATGAAAAAAAAAAGTTAGGAGGGATAGATTCAGGATCTATCGACTCGGTGGGAGATGAAGGCAAAATGGGTGATGATGGTTTGGTAGGGGTGACGTCATCGTCTTCTAGAAGACAACTGACACGAGGTTCCGTTGATGTAAGTATTCGAAATCCGAGACCACTACGATCATTATGTTTGCGTGTGGTGATGGGGATGAGCATGTGTCGGCCTTATTCATAAAGACCAAAACCAAAGCCTTTCCAAGCACAGCGAGTCAAGAAGGTGAGGCGGCGGCGATTTGTCGTGTATTGAAAATCGGATTGGAAAAAACCACACCAAGAGGAGGCTCAGGGGCAACGGAAGATGCGTCGACACCCCCATATGTTAGGTTAGTGCAAAGTGAGACGGTCCGTAGGAGATTACTTCCCCCACACGACGGTCATAGGTAGGATGTGCATGTACCTGTCCGTACTCCTGTGGGGTATGGAAAGAACTAACGTTATATAGGCGATACTCCCCCAGCGTAAGGCGTTGAAAAACATCTACTAAGGGGTCCGCGGTTGGGATGTTAGCTGCGGGAAGGGAAGTGGGTTTTGCGACGGTGGTTTCATCAGTTGAAGGCATAGGTGTGGTTGAGGTGGATGTTTGAGGCACAGTTGAAGAAGATGGTTGGGTTGAGTGAACGGGTGTCTTGATTGGTACAAGCACATCGTTTGGGCGGTATAACATATTGCAGGTTTTAAAGGGGGGGGATCAGCTTTTACGGTGTAGGATTTCCCCTCGTACTCAAATTTTATGCATCTATGTAATGTTGAGGGAACGCATCCCATGGCCCGGATCCAAGGACAACCCAGCAATATATTATATTGGAATTCTCCCTCAAGGACATAGAAGAGTTCGGGTAAAGTACATGGTCCTACCCGAATGTTGAGGATCACGGTGCCTAAGGTAGAGGTAATAGCGTCATTGAATGACCGCAACATGATGGGATTGGCACACATGTAGCTAGAGGGGATATTCATTTGTTGGAAGGCTTTTGAAGAGATGATGTTTAGGCTAGTGCCCCCGTCAATCATAACACGACGTACCCGAATGTCCCGGATGTAAGCGGAGATGAAAAGGGCAGGGTCAGGGTCTTCTGTACCAAAGTCAACAATTTCATCTTCAGAGAAACTGACTGCAGCAGCTTGTGGTACAGAGACGGAAGTGGTTGGGGCGGTGGGTTGTTTGGTGAGAGAGGCAATGTGATTGGGTGTCAGAATGGAGGCAACGGGCAGGGTTTCATTAGGTAAGACCTCGATCCCCTGAAGAATTTCAACGAGAGCTTGTCGATGAGATTCAGAAGTCTGAATGAGATCATATAGTGTCATTTTTACGGGTGATTGGTGAAGTTGTTTGATCATGGCTCGATGGGCAGCTCCATTAGAGACGGGGTAAGCAGGTCCACGAATAACCACTTTCGGTGGTGGTGCGGTGGGATCTTTGGACGGAGAAGGAGAGGACGCAGGTGTGCTTTCTTTCGCTTTCTCATTGTTTTTCTGCGCTCGAGTAGCAACACTAATCATATTAATCTCGTAAACCTGAGATGAGGAAGATGGTTGGGATAAATCATGGTTTTCAAGAGGTGGGGTTGTAATAATGATAGATCTTGGTGAGGCGGGGACAGATGGTAGAGGAGAGGGAATGGAAGCTAAAGGTCTCTCCCTTCGTAAGTTGTCTTTCTTAACCTTTCTATCTGGGAGAGGTGACTGACGAAGGATGGTTTTTAAAGCTTTGCATCCCTCCACATCATGTCCTGGTGTGCGGTGATAAGCGCAGATTTTAGACTCATCGTAACCTATAGGGCGAGGTTTAGAAGGGTCATAAGGTCTAAGTGGGGGTAGAGAAATGGTCGCATTCTCCACCAACATAGCAAGGATTTTGGCGTAAGATCCTTTGAGTGGGTCAAAATCGGAGGAGGATGAGGGCATTGGTTGTGCGGGTTTCGGTAATGTTTGGGCGTGGTTGGTTCGTACGGGTGGTGGTTTAGCCAAGGGGTGTTGACACGTGGTTTTCACCAAACGTGGTTTCTTTGGCGCAGGAGCTACGTTCGGCTGGTTAGATGATGAGGCTACAGATGACGTGGTAGCGGAAAACAACCACGGAGAAAGGGGAGTGACAGAAAATAAATCCTTTGATGATGGAGCTTGTTTAGGGTTGATGGGTGGACAGGATACGTGGGGTGATAATGTTGATATACCCTTAGATCTTTGTATAGGTGCAGAAGGCGTAGGTCGTTTTGAAGAAAACGCAGGAGGTATGATATATTGATGCAAGGTGGAAGGATGAGGTCCCAATATGGAAGGTAGGTGTGATGATGATGGTTTTGATTGTGATAGAGGCACGGATTGAGTTTGTCTCCTAGGTGGCGGGGTGGCTTTATTCTTGGATAAATCTAGTCGCTTAGGCGGGTGTGTTAGACTGGGTATGGGTGAGGTCCCAAGTGTAGGGGAAGATTTGGTTAGGTTGATAGAGGTGGATGGGATACTTGATATAGATACGGGGGGTGAGAATGAGGACATAGGCATTTTGAGTTTCTGTAAACACTTAGGATATATGGTAGAGGTGTCGGGATCGGTCATCTGCATTTGAGTAGAATAAGGGGTACTCAAACGTTCCCATAGGATTCGTCTATCTTCTGGAGAATGACAGTCTTCAGGTTTGAATTGTAAATTTGGTACGGAAGAAAGACGGGTTGTGATTCCAGTCCACTGTGGGTGTGATACAGGGGGTAGATGAGGTACTGTATCAATAGATATTAAGAGGTCGACCGGTTGTTGAAAAGATTTAGGCGATGAAGGACTAATAGGCAGGAGGGCATGTTTGAGAGGGTCTGTTATGGCTAAAGAATTTGGTGATGTCGGTGCAAGAGATTTCTCGTCTAAGGATGTCGAAAGGAGTGGCGTACCTTCCTCTTGTGCAGCAAGAGTGGTAGAAGGAGAAGTTTGGGAAATAGATAGATTAGATAACATCTATTCACAGTCTTGTAGGGATGTGGTATAAGAAGACTCATTGATAGGAAGAGAAGTCTGGGCGGTTAATTCCTTTATGGGTAAAGGAATGATTTCGCTTTGGCTTGATGGTGGTAAAGGAGGTTCGGGCTCCTGTGTTAGTGAAGAGGCTTGATTCAAAATTTTCTCGATAGAGGCTTTTGGCTGGGTATCGAAGACTGCATGGATCTCATGAACACTCTCCTCGGCTAAGATATCCTGGTTTGTGTTACTGTTGGGAGAGTGATTCGGGAATGGTTTGTTGAAGATTTTCAAATTTCGGTTGGCAGGGGCATTAGGATTATCGAGGGTTATATCCCCTGCGTCAACCATTTCCTGCACTATGTTTTTCAACATCTTGCAGTTTTCATGACTATGTCCTTTTACACGGTGAAAGTTACAGAAGTCATTTTCTTTGTACCAGGAAGGTATAGCGCGAGTGGAGTCAAACCCGGAGTGAGGTTTAACAGGAGGCAAGGTGATAGCTCCGGCCTTGAGCAATTTTTCCAAGATGACACCATAGGTTTCTCCCAAGGGAGTGTAATTGATGGGCTCTGCTTTATACTTATAGGTGGTTTTTGGTGGGGTATTAGACGGTGTTTGAGATTTAACCATCACCGCGTGGACAGCTCCTTTTGATTTAGAAGAAGTGGACGCGTGAGGAGTGGTGGTATTTGGTTTATTGGTAGAATCAGGAGTTCGGAAATTGGGGTTTTTGTTGCGCAACCGCAATTTCTCTTCTTCTAAGGCTCGAATTTCTAGTTTCCGAGCCATGGTAAAGGCCTCATCAAATGTGCGGAAAGTTTGAATTTGAAGAGTAGGATAAATGTGCTTAGCACATGCCCGTGTGAAAATTTCGATAAGTTCAGCCTGAGGCAAGGCATATGTAAGTTGGTTGATAAGGCCGTGCCATCGTCCGACGAAATCTGCGATAGATTCGTCTTCGAATTGTCGAATGGCATAAAGGTCGGTGATGGATACTTTCTTAGCAATGTTAATGGAGAAGTGATCCAAGAAAGATTGGGCTAGTTGGTTAAAAGAGAAGATTGAGTGCTGGGTTAAAGCACTGTACCACTCCAAGGCGGGTCCTGATAAGGACATGGGAAATGTGCGGAGTAACAAGGCATCATCATGGGCAATCAAATAACAAGCATGTCTAAATGATCACAAGTGTTGTTGAGGATCCTCTTTACTATTAAAACGAGTAAATTTCGGCAATTCCCATTGAGGAGGATATGAGTGAAGGGGGACAGAAGGGTGAATAGGCTCCCAACAAACTTTCTCGTATGTCAAGGCACTACGACTTCCCGAAACAGAAGCCTCTAGATTTTGCATTTTGTCCATCATTTGTTTGATGAAATCTGTGGTTGGATGAGATGATGGTGCGGTTGTGGTAAACGGAGGCAAATTGGGCCAAGGGCCTCCGCTGGACAATGGTGGGGTTAAGTGTTGATAAGGTATGGAGGATGAATATGTTGAGGTGACCGAATAGGGATGTCCCATATAAGATGTTGAGGTTACTGGATACGTGTATGGGAATGAAAAGGTAGGCGGAGCTTGAGAAGGAAAGCTCGTGTGGATAGGTGGCAGAGAGCAAGTCATGAATGGAGTGGTCTGCAAGAGAGATGAGGTAGGGGCAGTCGGTGGTAATGATATGTGGGGTCCAAGATTAGCCAAAGGAAAGCCAATCTGAGTCGTATGAATCTCTGAAGCTGTCGGATTGGGAGATGGGGCTAAAGGTGCAGGAAGCAAGGCGGTGTTATCAGGCGGAGTGGGCGCTAAATGAGCAGCTATACTAATAGGCATGCCAACAAGGAGCTGACCATCAGGCGTACGGTCAGGGGCATGAGACAAATAGTATTATACAGCACTAGGATTAGCATCTAGAAACTTGGCAAAGTCCTTATCTCCCACAGGAATTTTAGGAACCTCGCTGGTATCCATAGGATTCCCCACAGAATGTGAAGGGGGTGATTCAGGTAAAGAAACAGAGCAAGCATGTGAAACCATAGCGGCGGCTTGCTTTCGAGTGATAACAACCATGGAAAGTTCACGTAGGGTTTCAATCATCAGAATAGAAACAAACTCGATAGTGAAATTGGTAGGTTCTTTGGTTTGTCGAAGAATCGGGAAAGACAAGAACCGATATCGGTCCCAATAACCGATGTCGGTTATACTATACCCGATGTCGATGCAGTAACCGATGTCGGTGCAAGAAGTCTCAGGCTAACAAGGTATAAAAAGGCTGCTAATTTTATTTTTAACAACGTTTAGTATACTTGTCCAATTATTGATCATGAGACAGGCAGTATGAGAAAGAAAACAGAACTAAAAACAAGCAAGATGTACTCAGAAATCCAGAGATTAACCCTAGGGTTAATTTTAATTATTGTGGGCTTATGCCTTTAGACGTAGAATGATGTCAGAATCCTAAACAAAAGACTTAGGGGAAATGTCAAGTTTGTTTTGGTTTATAAGGTTACCTCAATCGGGCGGAGGAATACCGCGGAAAAAGGGGGATGTTTGAGCTGTTGTGTTAATTGTGAAGTGATTCGGTATGTGTTGTGTAGTGAATGTAAGATTAATTTCTTGTCAATACCGTGGATATCACCCCCACGTGTATGACCTGTTACTTAATCTATGTTTACTAGAATTGAAAACAACAAGCAAGGATGCCAATGCACGTGTTTTAAACCCAAATCGAAAATGATATTCGATGAAGCAAAAGAGATGACTTTCACTAATGCAAGATGCAAAAAACAAAGCAAGTTCTTTTACCAAAATAATAAAATACCTTGTGAATATCTTTAGAAGAAGAAAACAGCAAGTATGCTCCCTATATGAAAGCAAGCAAGAAATAAAGAAACCCAAAATGGGTCCCACCGGGCGTGCCAAAATGTTTCACTCGGAATGTTTCGACTTCTGGGAATAGAGTTGCTTCTATCCTTTCATTCCTTTTAAAAACAGATAAGGGTTAGGGCTAGGAGGAATTTGGAATGTCGAGATGGTGTGCGCGTACCGTAGAGGAAGATCAGGCTGACTGCGAAGAACTCCTTTTTGTCTTGGAAGGACTACCTGCAAATAAGAACACAAGACCACAAGATTTTGATTAGACAATAAATGAGGAAACTGCCTTGGGCCCAGGAAATATAAAACTTCCTTTCGAAGGTGGTCAGTTTCCCTGCTAATATGAATTAACACAAAAGACTATAAAATATCAATCAAATTACTTCATTTGGAACAGATAGGGGAAAGGCTGATTTCTGGTTTGTAGTCTGGGTAACCGATACCGGTTGCTGGTAACCGATGTCGGTAGGGTTTAGGATCTGTAGGTTGGTTGTTTTTGTGGGGTGTTTGTGTTGTTTGGTAGTTGTGTTATTTGTAAGGCTGTATATGGGTGATATTACGTAATAAGGTGATGAGAGGTAGATGAATGATAGTTAGATGTAATATATTGCTGGGTAGTGGGTCCAGAAATGGATTTATGAGGACTGTGATTCAAGAAGCATAAGAAATGTTATAACAGAGGACATGCAAGATGTGACTTACTGGTTTTGACGAAGATGCAAGCTGATCTCCTTTGCTGTAAACACTTCTGGTATCTCCACTCGTCTCTGCTCGGTCAAGTGAAGATCTGGACTGCTTTTCACTCCCAATGATCTCCGTTGATTCAAAAATCCTTCCCCCTTTGATTTTGGTTCGGGGAGCCCATTTACAGGGAGCCGATGGCGGTTACGTAACCGACGGCGGTCGAGTAGGAACCGGCATCGGTAAGGAAAAAGTAGGCTATTTTTAGTAAAATAGCCCACCTTCCCTGCTTTTCTCCCGAGAGATCAGTTGCGGGCTTGGTCAAATGACTAGAAGGTCGGTTTTGGGTGCGAGAAAGGGGTCATTAGTTATGGGTGTAGGTGTGGACCAAGTTATGGGTCTTAATTAGGTTAGTTTAGGGTTAGGGCTAGGTCATGATGAAGTGGCAAAATGAGGTGGTAGGTAAGGTGATGTGGATTTATCAATTACAAGGTAATTAATAAATAATTGTGTAAGGTTTAGGTGATGAGGTTATATTGCGAGATGAGATGCGGGTCACAAGGGGTCGTAAGACACAAATTTGGTGTCTACACATCCACTTTGCATATATTCGAAAATAATATAAAATAAGATATTCTAAAACATCTAGTGTACACATGAGAAACAAACCACAAAAATCTAGATACAAAGAAGATCTGAATCCAAAAAAGAGATATGTATATATATATAGGAATCATGTTTTATATACAATGCCATCATGCACTAGGCATGGTCAAAACACTCAATGAGCCCAAAAATATAAAAACAACTCATATAAATATCTGGCAAAATCACTACAAAAGATCAAATGGCCTCTCAGTCCCTGTGGGACCCCTCAGATGGTGCACGATCATGCCTAGGGCTCCTGCTATGGCTGTGATGCCGAGAATTTAATGAATGGTCGAGTTCTTATGGTGTCAACCACTAGCTTTGGTCTCACTACAGAATGGCTCCACCTCATCACTCTCTCGGTAGCCTCATACCCTGGAACACTTGGGTACGAAGAGCCACCTAGGCCTCTTCTACCTTCTAGATAGGTACAAACACATCAGTGTGTTTGCCACCTACCAAATAATCTCATATGCCCTCGGTGAGTTAAGCCCAAGTCTTCCCCGAAGGGATCAATAGGGTGTCTATGCACACTTAAAAATCAGATCCTACCACCCCTGTGTAATTGCTGAAAATAAGAAAGGAAAACAACAAGTTAGAAAATCACCAAAAACAAGCCAAAAACAAACAAAACAACAAAAAAATAAATATCAACTAACATTTCTAACTAACAAGGTCGAGAGAAGAGTGCTAACTTACTCGAGATCTCCGGGCATCCAGGTAGGATCTCTAGGGTTAGCACCTACTACTAACATTGTTGCTGACTGCGAAACCTCCCCCAAACTTGGGACAAAATGATGTCCTGCCACGGACTCATCATCTCCCTCACTTCCTCGAGAAGGCAACTCCTCTGAGACCAAGGTCTATTTCTCCACACTCGCCTTCGCTCTTTTTACCATCAAGATATCCTAAGTGTCATGCCACTCAGAATCACTGTCATCCTCCTCGGCCGCCCTACCAGCCTCACCTCCAACCCTCTCTCCCATCGTCTCCTCCTCAGTCTCCCCTCCTGTGAACTCCTCAGATTCTAATTCCACATCAATGGGATCGTCCTCCTCCCCACTAAAAGCAGGAGCAGCCCCAATCTGAAGTAAGGGTGCTCGAGGAGCACCAGCTACCTTTCAGAATGAACCACTCACCTAACTACGATAGGTACTCCAGGAGTAACTGTGGTCCAACCTCGATCTCCTCTAGGACCTCCCGGGCCTCATGAACAATCCTATACATAGGCCCCACTGGAGGAAGCATATCAATATAAGGGAGGCCAAACTGTTGAGGGACTCGATCAAAAGGGTGGATCTCCACTCTCCCTATCCTATCCACCAACCTGACCCATGGTAGAGCAAACAACCAATGTCACCTTCTTCCCCACAATCTCGCCATGTCCTGATAAGGATTAACCTCCATATCTACAGTAGTAAGTGAATCCACTGATTGGTGTGGTGTCCTAAGCACTAACATCCCTATCCACCTGGCTTCCCTGATAGCCCCGGATCCTCTACTAACACACCCCTCCCATAGGGAATGATACGCTCATACACCCAACTCATAACCAAAGTAGGGTGACTCAAGGACTACCCCTGTAATATGACCACCCTATATAAATCATGGTAGGTGGTCTCGAGAATATCTACTCCCCAAACATAAACATGGCCATGAGCCTAAATCTGCGTAATCACGAGAGCCAATCAAGATAATGGAGTGTCTCCTCCCTTATCCCAATCAATCGTGAGACCAAGATACCCATGATGGCCTTACGAATGGTAGGGATAGGATCTATAGCAATTGATTAGAACTTCATCCTATTCTTCAAGCCAAAGGATACAACAACATCCCCCATGTAGGTGGCCTACTAAACCATCTGAGGCTTGGATCCTGCAGTCTTGAGATACAACCACCTCCCAAAAATAAGAACTCCCAAAATGTGGTAAACATCCTCCAGGGTGATAGTCATCGCACCCCTAGCACAGTAATTGAAAAGTGTTCCGGTCTGCATCCCAATAGGAGAATAAGTCACATAATATGTGATTGGTAGGAGAAATATGAGGAACCTGCACAATCCTCAAAACACCAGCCCTCCAAGTATATCTTGCTCTTCCGAGTCAACATATCAAGCACAACTGGGAGCCAATCATAATCCCTCTCTCTAATCCACCGTATATACTCTTCCTTCCTCTGCATCCACCCAAAATAGAGAAAAAGATCAAGTTAGTAACACAATGTCGATAAATAAGCTCATAAAAAACATAGTGAAATACCAAAAATACAATTTTTTTAACTTTTATAGTTATCTTTTACTTTCTGTCCGAACCACCACCCTCTCGCAGGCGGTGGTTCCGTGACCGCCACCATTATAAGGTGGTGGTCCCACGACCACTACTCGTGCAAGGTGGTGGTCTTGTGTTGATTGACATGCACCTCTAATACCCTAAAAACACTCAAAAAATGCAAAAATACACCATTTTGAGAAAAATAAAAACCTACCCTATGGGTGCCCCCCTAGAGACTCATTTAACACTAAAATTTTCAAAAATAACCTCTCCTAGACAAATATTTCAACATTTTCATATTTTAGGTATAAAAGCAAACAATTGAGAAAAACTAACTTGGGACCATGCGGGTAGATCTCCCACTCACGGAGGCATGATCATAATCTTGCAATGAATGTTTCGGCTGCACTCTTGTCAAAAATGGTCACTGTGGCCCCCAGAGCTCAAAAAAATCACCAAAGCCAACACGCATAAATGAATAGGGAAATGAGCTCGTTTTATATATATGTAATATTCTAATCTTGTTTTGAGTGTATTTTTTGCAGGGTTGGAGCGCCGATGGAGGTAAGTTCTTATCCCCATGAAAATGGTGAGCCCTCATACCATTGTAATTTAGTATTTATTTTCAATTTCTTGCATCTTTTTGCACTTGAGTTTTCTCTTCATTTTACGGTGTAACGGGAGTCTAGATGGTAACATTACGACACATGGGCATGTCGGTATAGCTTCTAACTCCCCATTTCAGGAACGCCATACTTAGATCCTACGTTTTATGCCCCTTTATGGCTAAAACGCTTCTCCAAGGGGGCAATATGTACGTACCCAAAATTGTATGTGCTACATTGTCAGAAAGAGGTTATGGAAACCCCAATGATGATTCATATCTCTTCGCAAGGTGTTCGGAATCTAGAGAGCATGCTAAGTGTATATATTTGCATCATAAAATGCCTTACTTGGCCTCTACATGCTTTGTTTTAGCTTCTATCCTCTTTTTCCTTGCATTTCGGTCTTTAGTGTCAGAACCACCACCTAGGAAAGGGCGGTGGTCCCGATACCACCACCTTGCACTAGGCGGTGGTCTTGTCCACTTTTTGTAACTTTCAGATGCACTCGTTAACAAAAAAAATCAAGTTGTGCCTTTAACTCTCAACCAATCTTGCTTTCTTTAAAGTTTTAGATGCCTTGTAATAGTAATTTCTTTTTTTTAATAGGTAGAAGAGTTCAATTTGATCTTACCTTCTGGTAAATCAAAATGCTATAAATACCAAACTTTTTTACTAGCGAATGACACCTCAAAAAGTCTTAACAGGTCTAGATTCTATGTGAGAAATCAGTCCATGTCTCTCTCTCTGATATATGTAATTCATTTTGTCTCTCTCATTCTCTCTTAGTTTGTTGTTGATTAATCAATTAGTGTATATCTAAACACCAAGTTCAATATGTTCTAGCTAAGAGTTTTAATTCTGTTTAGATTTCTTAGAGTGTTGTTTTGTCAAAGGAAATACGGAGTTGAGAATTAGTGGTGTGTCTTGTATTGTATTTCTGCGACGATCCTGCTAGGAACTACATAGTCAAGCTCTGTTCACTTATGCTATCCTTCTCCTACTTGCACTCTGTTTAGTTTACCCCTAAGCTATCATTGTTCCAGTGCCTTCTCCTACTACTGCTGCTACACTCCTAATTCCTTTGGATTCACGTGAATAGAATGAAGAGATCACACTGAGGGGACAAGTTACTACATAGCTGGATTTACCTCTGTTCGTAAATTCTAGGTTTGAATTGTCAAAGTTATAATTACATCATATCAAATAGAGTAGAAATTGATTTCATTTTGTATTGCAAATATCTAGTTAATTTCCTAAAGAGTTTTAGATCAACAATAATATCTCCCAGTGACGGATCTTCTTCTTTCCATCCCTGTGGATTCAAAGGAGAGAATATCCGTAGGAAGTTGACTACATATAGTAGATTAAATTACAAAGTTGTTATTTCTTATTAGCTTAAAGTAAATTCACAAATGCATAGGAAAATAGCCACATTCGGCTATCTTGTTTGTTTTAGTTCTATTTCATTAGATTAATTGTTTATTGTCTAAAACACAAAAAAGAAGAACAAAAACATCTACTTTCACTAGATTAGCTCATCTTATTGCTTTGATCCAATCTATGTTGTGAAAACAAACAAAAACATAGTGTTTAATCCATCTTATCATGAACAAATAAATCCAATACACACATTACCATTCAAATTCCACAACAAGAAAGTGGATACAGTTGCGATCCCCTGGTCCCACAACCCAATGAGCTAGAGTTGATAAATGACATCGATACAAGCCTACGCTTAACAATTCTATGCATGCCTACAAGTCATGCTGGAAAGCTACAACAATTTCTCACATTAAATGTTGAATATGAAAAATCTTATGAGTATTGGATAGTTGGAAACAAAGATTGATTCTTCACATGACCATAAAAATTCCATAACTACAAACTCACGGTTGTGATTCCCAGGTCCCACAACCCAACGGGCCTTCTAATCAATTAGACATTGACACTAGTTTGTGTACACTCGTATTTAGGTCCTCACCACTTTCACTAGACATTATCACATAGATTTCCATGTTGAACGTAATAGCCGATCAGGCTAAGATTTTCTAGACTAGACCAGAAAATCACCCATAATTCTGGAAGATTCATTACGCCTCACACTATCACTTTTATGACCTTGTCTTGAAATCTATGTGAGGTACTTACAGGTCACTTTCCACGCGTCCAACTTCCAATAATCGAGATCCTAGTAGAGCTCTACATTGATTGGAGCCTCCGAGTGGCTATCATATCTGAACGATCCATTACACCAATTTAGGTTAGGAGAGCATTCTTTGCCTTAGACTCACAAATCCTAGTATTACGTGTCAAAGATATAAGATTTCCCAATTATCTTGTCCACATTCACATACACTTCATTTCCACTGGATGTCTCGCCATGACCTCAAGAGGTTGGGTGCGAAGAAGGTCACGTGTTGACTTTTATTATGCGGTCCTCCACTAGGTCACTTGGAAACTATAGCTCTAAGGACAAAGGAATTACAATTTCAGATCTCCCGGCCCAACATTCAACAAACCTAAAACTTCCCATCTATTTTTAATCAACTAAGTGCACTCATTCTCTTATGTTTTTGAGCTCATAACATATTGTATACACTAGTTGCAAGAATTAATGTGTTGTTTTGATATTATATAATTAATGTTGGAAGTTAATTAATTAGAATAACCTCTTATATCTCCCATTACATCCTTTTAGTGTACTTAATTCACTGATTTGATAAAGTTAATAAGAGTGTAAACATTTGGTGATGAACCTAACTCTTGAATTAAACATTGTGCACAAAAACCTAGTTATCTTAGGGCTTGTTAGAGTTTTGATGTTAATGCTTCTTGTGATTATCATAGTTGTACCGATCACTCACTAGTTGGTGAATCAAGCTTCATAATGTTATTCAAGATATTATTGACTTGAGTGCAATTGAATGGGATGAGCCCACTAAATATTCTAATCCAACCAATGATAATGCAAAATTGAAAATCTTCAATGATCCACTTCTTAAGCATAAAAATGACAAATATACTTCAAAATTACACAATACTCATCATGTGATGCCACCACCACCCTCTAATGATCATCCTTTATATGTAATGATTAACATTGTCATTCACATGCAATATCCTACATCAATTATAAATTTCAATTACTCTAATATAAATGACACACTTATTTCGGATACTCTATCCATTTCCATCTCTTTTAATCAAGTACCTATACATGGTGTTTTGGTCGATCTTCATAACAATGATAATGTTTTATTTTTGATGCTACCTCACACTCTTGGAATTTATACAAGTAAGCTAATATTCAATTCTAATCCTCACCATTGACATATTACTCTACCTAGTATGACCTTACTACAAAAATTTCATTCTTGGTTATTAGTAATCTTAGCTCGGTACATCATATTTAGGTATCCCTTGCCTACGTGCTCTTAGGGTTATTCCATTATTTATTCACAATTGTGTCAAGTTTATTCATAATCAACAAGTTTTAAAAATTCAAGTTATTCCCTTTAAGGCTCCTCCTCACTTGCCTCGTCATTCTTCTACAGTTTATATCCCTACTCCTAGTGCATCTACAAATAGGTCTTTGGTTTTACACATTATCTCTAGTGGTTCTAGTCCTCCCGGGTCTCCTAATGGGCCTCTAGTTGCACATTATCTCTATTGTCTCTAGCCATCGTAGGCCTCCGAGATGCCTTTGGTTGCACACACTATCTCTAGTAGCTCTAGCCCTCCTAAGTATCTTGATAGGCCTTTGATTGGACATAATGTCTCTCATGGATCTAGTCCTAGGTCTCCAAATAAACCTTTGATTTCACATAATGTCTCTAGTGTCTCACACTCTCATAAGATCCCACATAGGTTCTTTAGTGCACTTGTTATATCTACAATTTGTTGCAAGTATTCTAGTGCACATGGTATGTCTAGGAGTACATGATCTTATAGTCCTCTATACAGGTCTTCTACTTCACACACTACTCATGGATCTATTTCACCTAGTTCTTCTCTAAGGACTTCTTTAGCATACATCACTACTATTGTACCACTTGCATTTGAGTCACATTCTTTGACACAATTGAGGCCCGAGCCTCTATATTATTTGATAGTTACTTGTCTTCTTTAGTATTTTTCATTAGGTAGATATTGTGTTATCCCTCTCTATACATATCTAAACATTTATAAATATAAAAAACACTGAAATTTTTAAGAAATACAAAAACACTCAAATATTTACAAACATACAAAAATAGGACTTATACACACTTATTTTGTTAGAACTTTACATTATAAATTATTTGTCACTTTGGTTTAATAGATAACATAAATCTTTACTCTTTACTCTTTACACACATGTATTCACACAATATATTGACCTTGATGTATGACCTATATACAAAGTGGTACATGGTGGCTGACCCATCCTTTAACCAAACTTATTATACATCTCGGGGCATCTATGTTTAGAAAAGGGTAAAAGTGGGGGTTTTAAAAGAACTCACATCCTTATACAAAAGGATAGAAACAATAATGAATCCGTTAAGAAAAAAACACCGAAGGAAAAGGAACTAAGGACAAGAAGGCCCAAACCAAACAAATAACGAATAAGGGAAACATAAGAGAGGAAAAAGAGGAGCAACTACTGATCTAGTTACAACAAAGCACAAAGCGTAGCCACAATGAATGAGAAGAAGTAACCCCGGAAAAACCGCACTAGATACATCCGAAAGAATTAAAAAATAGGAAGGGGAGATGCAACATGAAAAGGCTACAAGACCGAGAAGAGGAAGTGAATTTGGGAAGAAGGGAGAAAAAGAACGAGAAAGAGGGAAATCAATTCTTTTCCTTCTTCAAACGCACTAATTGCCATGTATCTTGTGAAATCATCTCGAAATAAGAGTATTGTATTCTAATAAGTTCAAGGGAGTGGAGACTGTGACTCCTTAATAAGAGGATGGACACCTTCCTTATTCAAGTTAGAGTGATCAAAATCATGAAGTCACTTAATTATAGGAGAAGGCCTCACCAAAGAGGGAGGGATAACCAATGGCTACCATACTTCCTTTACATGTATAGTATCGATTGTGCTTGATTAAAGGAGTTTGCAACTATAACTTATTGACCTTCTCGATGAGAAATGTCATCATCCACTAGATCTAGTGGGCTCCAATGTTTAGGGACGAGATCCTTTTTTAGGAGAATGGGAATTTTTTTAGGACAAGTAGCTTGGAGGTGACCCATGGTCCTACTGATTACGACATCTAAAAGCTATATTTTCATAGTCAATAATTTGGGTATAGCTTGTATCCCCCATCTTGAGGGTCATCCTATCCAAATACCTTCTCAAGTCAACACGCACAAATCGACATAAGTATGCGAGACCGCTCCACAACCTCTTCCTGTCTTCTTTGATGAACCTCCCTAGAAGGTTTCCGATTTACTCCATTGTACATAAAAAGGAAAGGGGAAGATTAGGAAGTCTTACCCAAACTAGAACACGAGTGATGGAGAAGGTATTCAGATCAAATTTTAGAAACCATGGGGTAGTGATGTCACATCCTGTAATGTCATTGTTCCATCGATAGGAATAAGTCGTCGATGGGGAGTGGGTTATGAGAGCTAGAAAACAAGCTTTGCTGCATAGTTATATATATAGCCACATGAGTGTGTGTTATCCCGAAAAGGATGTATGCATCCTCGTGCGATTACATATATAACTCGTAAAATGGAAATTTTCATTTAACGCTCGTAACACACTCAACAACTATGACATATTTCTATTTGGCTTTGTTGTTTGTACGAAATTACCTTCTGGGTATGTTGACTTCGGTGCATGAGTTACTATTTGATTATTGTATCTATAATGAGAAATTGTTGTGCACCTTACTTTGTTAATATGTTTGAGGTAATTTTACATGGTTGGGATATCAGTATATGATATTGATATTATTATTTTACCGTCTTGTTGAAAGTATGACTGAAATGATACATAGCTGCAATATATTTGGATAAGTGAGACATTGTCGAATGTTAAAGTAGTTGCTAACTCTTTCAGAAATATGGTAGTCATTGAATAACAATTAAATAAAAATGAAGGGCTACTCTTTGTGAACAACAGGTAAAGAAATTACTTCATAATAATACGGGTTTGATTATTCTTATTATGAAAATGGTGGTACAATTGATGGAAAGGTGATCATTTATTAAGTTGTCTTAATCTTGTGAGCATTAAGTGTTTAATTTGATCCTCTCTTGTTGGAATGAACATGCTGGTTTTATGTCAATCTGGGACCGACCATGAAACCATATTTAAAAGATCAATGATTGTGGTTATTATTAAAAAAATATTGTTTATATTTCTTTGGATTTTGATGGCCTTTGGGGATTAAACATCTTTTGTTTGAGAGGTAATGGCGACCCAAATCCATTGACAATTGATCGTGTCTTGGACCATGGGTCATGGATTGTATGCATCATGGAAAGATATTATAATGCAAAGCTCATGATTTACATTGAGTTGCTTAATTATTTTCTATTTTGAACCACATAAAATTAGGGAAGAATGTGGTTGGGGGAATTAATTATAAGTAATAATATGGTCTCGAGACAATACTAAGGATGAAAATGTAATGTTATATTTAAATAATTTTTAATTGACCAATTACGACCTATGTATTAAGTAGGGGTTGGTTGATATTTTAAAACTCCCACTGCCTTATTTGGAGGGAACTTCGCAATGCCACCACTTGGCACTATAAATATTTATGGCATTAAATGAATTGAGGAATGATTTCTTGAAGATGGTGAAGCTTCTCTCTGGAAGCTATCTACATGCGTTGCTTGGTTTTATTTTTATTTTTGTTTTGGTTTTAGTCTTACCATCTGGGTGAAGTCATGTTGTATAAAAAGCTGGGTGTTTCAAAGTAGAACTCAAAACTCTCCATTTTGGAGTTGTGTATGTAACATTGAGTGAATATTTTATGAGATATTATTATATCCTTGAAGCTAATGGGATACAATTATTTTAGTTCAAATGTAGAATTTATATTAATTTAGCAATAGATGGTCTTGAGCTCTCAACCTTGCTTGATCATTTTGGTGTCTTTTTGTGAAGGAAAACATCTTCGATTATTTGTTAGATCCTTAGTGTAGGAGGAACAAAAATTTAAGGCTTGTGTTTTCTTAACTCTATCCTATTTTGCATTATGGGATTTAGGCTATTAATGAGTTATCTTCATACTATTAAAATAGTAAGGGTGGATGAGGGTCGATTCCTTTATGGTATTCGATATATATTTGTGTTCGCTTTGTACTTTTCTTATATGGGTTATTGAAGATTTTTTTATTCATTTTCTAAGAAAGTAATATGTCTCTTTAATATGGATGTATTTTTCTACGATCATATATTAGGCATGTAAATGATTAAGATAATAAAATATCTTGAGTACATGATGGTATGAATTTTGGTTGTGGCCGTTTGGTAGGCTTGTGAGTAATCGTGGGTTACGAGTCTTCTTGTGACTGAATGCACTTTACTTTTATCTTTTATAAGATGGGTTAAATACCCAATTTGATTTCCAGTGGATTATATAAATGGTTTACTAGAGTTATGTTTATGTTCTTTTGTAAATATTCTATTCAAATAATTATAGATAAAATAGTGTGTTTTTTTCAGAATGCAAATAGTTATTATTATTCCTAAATAATATATAAATCGATGGATATATCATGTGGATATTGTAATGATATGGGTTTGTTCTGTGTATGGATATTTTGTTAAAGAATTTATGCTCAATAAGCGGTCGGCCCATTTCTAATAAAAACTCTCGATTTTTAGGTTTAGTGTTTCTTGCGTTTAATATGAAAATCCAAATGACTATATATCATTGTTTAAATGATTTATGTTAAAAGTCCGATTAAACCTGATTGGGATTTTTATTAATAATCAACCACCATAATGATCATGGTTTGAGTATATTGATTTTACCATCATGTGTCCGAGCTTTTAATTACTATTTGTAACTAAACATGTAAAAAAATAAAGGAGTACAATCATACCCATAATATAACCCTATACTTTATTTTGTGCCATCATGTGAAGGAAATGGGCTTGGTCCAAACTTAAAAGTCTCTAATTCAACTATGTCAGCTTAGTCAAACCAATTAGAATTCATATGTGTTGAATGATGATTGTACCATTTGGTTTTTGTGTTCGGTTTTGTTAAGGTAAGATTGTCGATATTAAGGTAAAGATTAGATTATGCTAGTTTGATTTGTGCAGAAACCTTAATAAGAGGTGTATTACTTCCTTTAGTGTAACTTAGAGAAGTAAATTCCCTCTAATGAGATTTGTGGGAGTTAGAGATAGTGGCAATCTAATTATCATCGTTTCTTAACTTAATTTATAGTGAGGCTATGAGTAATTGATCTTAAGTAAACTCAAAATAAATTATGGAAAGGGAATGTGGATCGGTTTGATTAATATTAGTTGATAATATAAATGGTAAGTGATATTAGTTTCAGCTAAGTGTTTTGCGATGAGAAACAATATGTACAAGATTCTTCACATAAGTATTTGTATAACACATCTTCTTATGAAAAGGTAGTTTATCATAGTTAAAAAGTAGAGCTATTTTCATGTCTTGGTTACTGGTTTGAAAATGATTCTTTGCATAGATATTTGTGTGGCATATCTATTTGTGAAAAGGTAATTTATCATGGTTAGCTGATAAAAGTGGCGATATTTTCATGTTTTGATAAATCTTATTTTAATTATTTAAGCGCATGAAATAATTGTATATTAGTAACCTATTAATATTCGGATATCATAATGTAAAATATGAAGGAATCATGAATCCATGCCAGTTCACTTGAACCTGACCATGTACTATGTTGAATTTTACCATGCTAGAATATTTGCATTGCAAGTTCATTTAGAAGGAAGGATTTACAAGTATTAATTGCTTCATTGCTTGATGCGATTATAAAGATAAAATTTGTATTTGATTTACAATATTCTGATTGAGAAACACCATAGTTATATTGTACTTGATTAAAATCATAAATGAGTACTTGCATGTTGTAATAAGGCAATTGATAAGCTTATTGTACTTTACTTTGTTTAAAATGATCATTATTTACTTGTAATGAGGTTTAACCTCCAAGTCATGAATATAAATGTTGTTTTTTTAACAACATACCTTGTTTATACAAAGTGTTAAAATGTTGAGTTTACGACAGATTATAATGTGATAGTACAAGAGCAATTTGATAATTAATTTTTCTATGATTTGATAATCATCATATGTTAGAGGAGAAATTAATATTACGATAACCACAATAATATTGTTATGATGCATTTACAGATTTACTTGATATAAAAACATGTATAATTAAGAGATATATGTTCATAGATTAATCATATGATTAATGCTTAATCACATAAGTATGATGGAAACCTAATGCTATGTAATTACAAAAGAGATAGTCATGATAGATGATATCTCATTGCTGCATTATGATCTCTTCCAATGACACTTAATTTATTTATCATATCTTCCTTTAATGGATATGTAATTAAGTAAGCCCGATTAATTTTGTAATTATGTGTCGTAAATTGTAGTGACAATATCGACCGATTCACCTTGCAATGACTATGGGGTGGGTGGAAATACGTGATGATGTAAGACATCATGCATCCATAACCTTTCCCATAGGAATTACAATAGGTTCGATCATTGTATTGTCGTAGGGCCACAGTGGAACTTAATTGCTGCAAGACAAAACTTAAGTAGATAATGGATAATCTATATCTGTAGCTTAGTGGTTGAACCTAATAATTAAATACATGATTAATTTGATGAATAACTTATCTTAATAACTTAATAATGGGAGTAATCCCGATACTGATGAATGATACGATTGTGCGAGTTAATTTAGGGACATGTTTCATGTGGCTAGTGTGTAGTCATGAACCTAGGCTAGCTAACGTGATGCTTGAAAATTATGTCCATAATAATGCAAATGATTGATTGCATTTTCAATCGCCATTTCTAATTTTACATTGTGTTACACCTCAAAGGATACACTAAGAAGATACACTCTCTCTGTACCTTTATAAAGGTCTAACCAAATGATATACTGGGTATATTGGCTTGTAATGAGTGTTTAACAGGATCTAGTAGGAATTGAACCCTTGCACTTGCACATAGTTATCATAGTTTGTTTGGTTGGAGTATAAACACTATTTAAAGCTAGTTTATTTCTGCTATTATTGTAAATGATGTTATTCAATATAGCATAAGATAAATTAGGGATTTATAACTATCGTATGCTAGAATTAATTGTTGCATATTAAATTCATTAAAGGCATACATCTAAATTAATTGATTCAAGTATAATTTTTTTCCCTAGATTTGAAGAAGTAAAAGTGGTGTTACATTTTGGTATCAGAGTGCAAGGTTGCAGCTCTTGGACTAATTGGGTTCTTACGCTAACTAAATATCTTATTTTGTTAACCAAAAATAATGGATATGGGAAGGATGTACCATGAGGAAAGAACCAGAACTTATTTTGTTGTAGGTTCAATGGTTCAAAAGTTAAACAAGATTCTAATAATCCTTTGATATACTCGGAGCCGGTTAGCTTCCTTAGAGTAGTTGGTGATGGGTGAAAATGACAAGTTAGAAGAAAAACAACTTGAACTTGTTAATAACAATCAATAAGGGAGTTTCTTGATTTCTAAACTAACTAGTGATGACATGTTTCAGATTTATAAATCCAAAGAGGAATTAAACCCAAAATTGGGAGAAACATTGGATGAATATAGATTTTCTATTGAGGAAGTGATATTCGGAAAATCCATTGGGCTAAAACTGAATCTACGAGACATTCCAACTCATAAGAAGGAGAAGAATCATAAGAGCATCAAATATTCTTCACCATGGAATGCTAAGAAAATGTGGTGGAAGAAACATAACAAAAAAATATGTTCTTTAGGAATAAAACAATGAGAAAATCTTGTTGTAATTACTAGCAAGAAAAATTAGAATAACACTATAGGTGGCAAGATTAGGTTTGATCAAAAGGGACCCACTAGATGATGTTTCATATGTAGGAGTGAGCATTATGCCAAAACATTTCCTTTGAAGGAGATGAAAAAGCAATGGTTGATGATGCATGTTGTAAGGGAAAATAACCAAGAAAGGGAAACAAGTATCCCTAACAAGATGTTGGGTTAGTTGGGAAGGACTCTCTGATGTTGATTTAGTATAATTCTAGTATGATGGAGGTTGTTGCATCAAGTGCTTAGCTGACAACTGATAGAGAAATATGATTTTACCTTTGTAGTATGAGAGGAAAATTGTTTAACTTCAGACCTATGTCTGTCAACGTAGGATTGACATTGCTTACAATCTTCATGGAATTGGAATTATATTTACATGCATTTTGGACTTATGATTTATTTTCATATATGTTCCGATGCAATTCAATGGTAATTTGGTATGAAGGACATAAATGTGTTTGGGGTAAAACTAGTCTTTATGTGGAAAATCGTTGATGCATTTCAAAAATTTGGGAATTACACAAGGAAAAGTTTGGAAAGGCAAGTGTAGGAATGAAACAACATAGTTTTGGAAGACAGGGTGAGGATAAAAACAATGTTTTCCTTATTTATTTTTGTGATATAAATTATTTTTTTAAAATTTTTGTTATGTATATCAAATAATATTACATTTTATGACTCATTGTAGTGACAAAAATTAGGTCATATTTATGACTGTGTGACGGTTTTTTTCGAATGAAAGGCGATACAACCAATAAATTTGAATTTCAGAACTGAAAATTGCAAGTTTTTGTGGAAGAAGATGACTGATCTCCTTAGTTATTAGATATGATTTTACGTTTGATTAATTTTATTACATTTAATAAGTGAAAATCATCGGTATCATGATTCATTAACAAGGGAAGTATGCCACATATTACAATTTTAGTCATTCCATGGATAGGAAAAATTCATTGATGGGGAGTGGGTTACGAGAGCTAGAAAACAAGATTTGTTGCATAGCTATATATGCAGCCACACAAGTGTGTGTTATCATGAAAAGGATGTACCTATCCCCATTTAGTTGCATATATAACTACACAACGACGCTTGTCATTCAACGCTTGTAATGCACTCAACATTTACGATATATTCCTATTTGGATTTATTGTTTGTACGAACTTACCTTACTAGGTATGTTGACTTCAGTGCATGAGTTATTATTTGATTTGTCATATATGTAATGAGAAATTGTTATGCACCTTACTTTGTTAATATGTTTGAGGAAATTGTACATGGCTATGATACTATATCGATATTGATATTTTTATGTTGCCATCTTCTTTGAAAGTATGACTGAAATGACAACTAGCTGCAATATATTTGGATAAGTGAGATATTGATGAATGTTAAAGGTAGGTGATAACTCTTTCGAAATATGGTAGTCATCGACTAACAAATAAAGTAAAATGAAGGCCTATTGTGAAGAGAAGGTAAATCAATTGCTCAAAAATAATACAAGATTGATTATTTTTATTATGAAAAGGGTGGTACAATTGATGGAAAGGTGATTATTTATTAATCTATCTTAATCATACGATCATTAAGTGTTTAATTTGATCATTTATTGTTGGAATTAACATGTCGGTTTTATGTAGATCTAGGACCGACCGTAACATCATATTTAAAAGATCAATGATTGTGGTTCTTATTAACAACCAAATATTATTTATATTTACTAGATTTTTATGGCCATTGGGGATTAGACATCTTCTGTTTGAGAGGGTCAATGACCTAACTCCATTGGCGATTGAGTGTGTGTGTACACACACACACACATAGATGGTATTGGACCATGTGTCATAGATTTTATGCATTGTGTAAAGATATTATAATGCAAATCTTATTATTTAAATTTGAGTTGCTTAACTATTTTTTATCTTGAACCACATAAACTTAGGGAAGAATGTGGTTAGGTGGAATTAATTCTAAGTAATAATATGGTCTCAGACCATAGTAAGGAAGGAAATGCAATGTTATAGTTAAATAATTGTTAACTAGCTAATTAAGGACCCATGCATTAAGTAGGGGTTGGTTGATATTTTCAAACTCCCACCACCTTATTTGGAGGGAACTTCATAATGCCACCACTTGACACTTTAAATATTTATGTCATTAAATGACTTGGGAATGGTTTCTTGAAGATAGTGAAACTTCCTCAAGTAATCTATCTACAGGCATTGCTTGGTTTTATTTTTATTGTTGTTTTGGTTTTAGTCTTACCATCTAGGCGAAGCCATCTTTGGATAAAAAAATGAGAGTTTTAGTAGAAATCGAAACTCTCTATTTTTGGATTTGTGCATGTAGAATCAAGTGAATATTTCATGGGTTATTATTGGATCCTTGAAGCTAATGAGATATAGTTATTTTAGTTCAAAGGTTGAGTTTATATTAATCTTGAAATATATGGTTTTACGCTCTTGACCTTCTGGATCATTTTGGTGTTTGTTTGTGAAGGAAAACGTCTTCGATTATTCATTGGATCTTCGGTGTAGTAGGCCTACAATTTCAAGGCATGGTTTATTAGCTCTATCTTATTTGTCATTATGGGATTTAGGCTATTAATGGGTTATATTCTTACTTTGTTAAAATCCTAAGGGTGAATGAGGGTCGATTCCTTTATAGTATTCAATTAATATTTGTTTTATTCTTTGTACTTTGCTTATATGGGTTATTGAAGATTTGTCGATTCATTTTATAAGAAAATAATATGTTTCTTTAATATGGGTGTATTTTGTCTATGTTCGTATATTAGGCATATAAATGATTAAGATAATAAAATATATTGATTGTGCAATTGTATGAATTTTGGTTGTGGCCGTTTGATAGGCCTGTAAGTAATTGTGGGTTATGAGTCTTCTTGTGACTAAATGCACTTTAATTTTATCTTTTATAAGATGTGTTAAATACCCAGATTCGATTTCCCATGGAATATAGAAATGGTATACCGAGGTTATGTTTATGTTCTTCCATAAATATTCTATTCGAAGAAGTATGGATAAAACATTGTGTTTTCCTAAGCAGTAAATAGTTATAATTATCCCTATAATAATACGTAAATATGATGGATATGTCATGTGGATATTGTAACCATATGGGTTTTTTTCTATGCATGGATATTTTTTAAGGCGTGTATACTCAATAAGTGGTCGCCCCATTTCTACCGAAAACTCTTGGATTTTAGGTTTACTATTTCTGAGTTTAATATGAAAAGTCAAACGACTATATATCATTGTTTTAAATATTTATGTTAAAAGTCATGATTAAACCTAGTTGGGATTTTTCTTAATAATTGACCACCATAATGATCATGGCTCAAGTACATTCATCTTACCATCCCGTGTATGCGAGCTTTTAGTTATTGTTTGTAACTAAACATGCGAAAAAATAAATAAAGGGGGTATAGTCATACCCGAGAATATAACATTATGTTTTTTTGGGCCATCGTGTGAAAGAAATGGGCTTTGTTCGAACTTGAAGTCTCTAAGTTGACTATGTCTCGCTTAGTTGAACCACTTACACTTCATATGTGTTGAATGTTGATTGTACAATTTGGTTTTTGTGTTCAGTTTTATTAAGTTATGATTGTCAATATTAAGTTAAATATTCACTTATCCCGGTTTGGTTTGTCTTGAACCTTAATAAGAGGTGTACATACTTCCTTAAGTCCGACTATGAGGTGTAAATTCCCTCTAATGAGACTTGGGGAGTTAGAGACGATGTGGAAATCTGGTTAACATTGTTTCTTAAGTTAATTTATATTTTGAGGCTATGAGTAATTAATCTTAAGTAAATTTAAAATAAATTATGGAAAGGGAATGTCCGTCGGTTTGATTAATATTAGCTGATAATATAAATGGTAAGTGATATTAGTTTCACTAAGTGTTCTGGGATGAGAAACAATATGTAAAAGATTCTTTACATATGTATTTGTATGACACATCTTCTGTGAAAAGGTAGTTTATCATGGTTAAAAAGTAGAGATATTTTCATGTCTTGGTAACAATTTGAAAATGATTCTTTGTGTAGATATTTTCATGGCATATCTATTTGTGAAAACACAGTTTATCATTGTTAGTGATAAAAGTGGAGATTTTTTCATGTTTTGTTTAAATATTGTTTTAATTGATTAACTCCATTGTAAGAATTGTATATTAGTAACCTATTAATATTATGGGTATCATAATGTACAATATGAAGGAGTCATGAATCCATGCCAATTCAGTTGAACCGACCATGTACTATGTTGCATTTTACCATGTAGGAATATTTGCATTACGAGTTGATATAGAAGGAAGGAATTAAAAGTATTAATGCTTCATTGCTTGACTATGATTATAAAGATAAAACTTATGTTTGATTTACAATATTTTGATTGAGAAACACCATAGTTGTATTGTCGATTAAAAATGTAAATGAGTATTTGCATGTTGTAATAAGGAAATTTATAAGCTTTCTATAATTTACTTAGTTTTAAATGATCATTATGTACTTGTAATGAGGTTTAACCTCTAAGTCATGAATATAAATGCTATTATTTTTAACAACATACCTTGTTTATGCAAAGTGTTATAATGCCGAGCTTATGAAATTATAATGTGATAGTATAAGATAAGTTTGATGATTAATTCTATTATGATTTTATTGTTGTCTTATGTTAAGAGGAGAAATTAATATTACGACAACAAAAATAATATTTTATGATGCATTTACATAATTACTTGATATAGCAACATTTATAATTAAGAGATATATGTTTATAGATTAATCATATGATTAATGCTTAATCACAGAAATCTAATCTTTGTGTAATTACGAAAGAGATATTCATGATAGATGATATCTTATTTTTGCATTACGATCTCTTCCAATGATGCTTAATTTATTTAACGTACCTTCCTTGAATGGATATGTAATTAAGTAATTAATTAAGTTTGTAATTATGTGTTGGAAAGCATTGCGACAATAGCCTAAACAAGTCAACTTGGAATGGATATGAGGTGGGTGGTGGTACGTGATGACACAAGACATCACACATCCATAACCTTTCCCATAGACATTCCAAGAGGGTTCGATCATTGTATTTATTGTAGGAATTAGTGGAACTTAATTATTGCAAGATTAAGCTGAAGTAGATAATGAGATAATCTATATTTGTAGCTTGGTGGTTGAATCTAATAATCAAATACATTATTAATTTGATGAATAAATTATCTTAATAACTTAAGAATGGAAGGAATATTGATACTATGAATGAGATGATTGTGTGGTGAATGTAGGGACATGTTTCATGTGGCTTGTGTGTAGTCACGAAACCAGGCTAGCTAATGTGATGCTTGAAAATTATGGCCATAATAATGCAAATGACTGATTGCATTGTCTATCGTCATTTCTTATTTTACATTGTGTTACGCCTCGGAGGATACACTAAGAAGATACACTCTCTTTGTACCTTTAAAAATGTTTAACCAAATGATATATTGGGTATATTAGCTCATAATGAGTGTTTAAGGGGATCGAGTAAGATCGAACCCTTGCAGTTGCACATGGTTATCATAGCTTGTTTGGTTGGAGTCTAAACACTATTTAAAGTTGGTGTATTTCAGCTATTGCTATAAATGATGTTAATCATTTAAGTGTAAGATAAATTAGGGATTTACAACTCTCGTATGCTGGAATTAATTGCTACGTATTAAATTCATTAAAGACATAAATCTGCATTAATTGAGTTAGTATAAGAATTTTTTGCCCTAGATCCGACGCGAAGTAAAAAGTGGTGTTACAAGTGAAAAGACCCGTTGATCTCCGAACCAATGACCCTCTTCAAAACTCTCTAGTAATCCTCCAATTCATCAAAGAAGATGATAAAAAAACCTCTAGAAAAAGGAATTATTTGTAATTTTCCATTCACGAGGTATGAATCCAGTGAATCGAATGTTAGATGATGGTCAATCACCAATAAATATATAGATAATTCCCTTGGATTTTAGTTCTTGGAGGAAATCCAACAAGTCTTCATCATTGATCTCAAAATTAGGGAGTCATCAATTTACTCCACGATGTAAGTAGGGGAGGAGGACTTGTAGGTTTTTTCGAGGTTGTGGTGTATTTAAAAGAGCCTATTTAAAATGAGCAGAGCTATGCTCCTTGGCTCCACCAAAAATACTACCGAGTCATAAAAATCGTTGAATCCCATACGATCCCATAGGAGATGAGTAAGGAATCATCCAAAAGTGGTTTTCTAGTAAAAATGAGGCCATAAGTACCCAATGTGAAGCCCCGTTTATGAGCAAGAATACATTTCAGATCTATTCCATATGCTAACCAAAGGAGCTAAATACACAGTGTATTTCCATTCAAAGGATGAACGAGAACTTTGAGAATATTTGTATTTTCACCGAGCGGAATAGCCGTGCCTTGAGAAATATCATAGTAAATGGGAGGATCATAATTTATTGAGGAGGAGATGCTAACATGCACAAGGGAAGCTCATCCATTGCTAGGGGAGTCATGATAGGGGAAGAAAGAGCCATTGCCCATAAAAAGTGTCCTCTCGAACTTATGTCCTCAAAGGGAACAAGAGAATTCATACGGGATATTTTAAAAGAATTGGACCAATACCATTAATGCATTGATCTACATGAGAAAATATTATCTTAGGGTTAGGGCAGCGTTTTAGATCCATCACGAAAAATCATTAAAGTTATCAAAAATGCTTTGAGTAGTTTTTATTAATCAAATATGTATATCTAGGGGAATCTATTATACATTATACACATGTCTTATTATTTCGTTATAGTTCATTTCTATTTCCTCATTACCCTTGATTACATGTATTTTGTGCATGCTATGTTTTGAGATAACATAACTAACACAGTGTCTTGTGTAGCATTATAACCTCTTACTTCACATGTTTTTATCTATAAATGTTTTAATATTATTTCATCACATTCGACACTCTTATTTATTATACATACTTGCTAAAGTTGCATGTGTTACTACTTGTTTTTTTAATTGATTGTAGCTTGAGTGTCTTTCTCATCTTGTGACACCATAGATGTCCCATGTTTGTGTCTTTATGACTATCTTGTTTGATCTTTCTTTCATATTTTTATGCCTAAGGGCCTTTATTATCTTGTGAAACCATGGATGTCCCATGATTGCGATTCTATAGCTTTTTCATGGCATTATTTGTATACTATTTGCTATGACTTCACCTTGTTGCTCTCATTGCACTTATTTTATTATACATGAATTAATACTACTATTTATACTATTGATATTTGTTGGACCCCACGGAATATTGACCAAGTATGAAGGTGCACAGCATGTAAGATCCCAGTTATGGAATGTCGTGCAAGGCAAAAGTGCACAAGAGAAGAGTTTAAGGAAGCCCGTAGCACACACAACACATGAAGGGATCGAGAATTACTCATTTTGAACGTTCAAAGTAGAACATGTGAGAAGCATGACCCATTGCGCGTGGATAAGATGTCGGCGTGATGACAAAGTTGGCCTGTGAAGGAAGGAGCATGTCTGCGATAGAATCTTCTAGAAGAACATCATGGAATAAAGTGGAAATCTTAGACCTAGAGAAGCATGCTCACATGGAGGACCACATTCGGACACTTGGCACCAAATCTGAGGGTGCTGGAAGGCAAGTTAGCAGTCCAGGAAAGCTATAAATACAAGCACCTACAAAGATAGAAGGAGATCCATAGAGAGTGATCTGAGCTCGCATAAATGTTGCAAGGAATTTGTCGAGTGGATAGTTGTATTTGGGAGAATATACATTAGGCTTGGGAGTTGTAAATTTTATTTTTGGTAGCTTAGTTACATTAAGTCCAGTGCAATGCATGATTGCGGTCTACTTCTCTGCGACCCTCTGTAATGGTTCCATGGATGTAATAAGATTCCCTATTATAATAAATACATGAATATCAATAATTCTGATGCATACTTATCTCTTATGAGTTCTCTTTCCTTTCATGCTAAGTATGGATGCTTGTATATTTCTTTCTATCATAATACATGTCATGGATTGTGTTAAGTACTTTTTTGAAATGAGTGCAAGGATTTGAGGTCGTTCTAAGTCCTACGGTTATTATATGTTCTAATTTCCCTTCTAAAATATCTTACACGAATCATAGATGATTTTTCCCACTAAACTCACATAAAAGAGAGACTCGGTACACGCAAGTACCTCATGTGAGTGATCAGATTTTTTTGGGTGATAGGCCGGCGTGCATGGGGTTCCTTTCTTTTGTGATAGGGGTAAAAATGACTACATCTTGGTTCTATTTCTAGGACCTCTTTTCAAAGTTGTAGTGGGATTTAACATACATCATGATCTATGTAATGAGTAATGACAAAGTGGTTAGCGTTGGAAAATGTTGAATCATGGTTCAAGAGCATGGAGGATGAATTTTCTCATAGATTCAACACTAAACCTAAGTTTGATGCACATAGATGGGTAGAAGAGAATCTCTACCACGATCTATATGAGACCTTTTTCTGTTGCTTCCCTATGGAGTTGTATGAATGGATCTCAGACTATGTATCTAGATCTAGTTAACGTTATGGATCACATGTATGGACCAACCAAAGGATGTAGGATGTAGATATGATGTGGACTAGTGTTGTGGATTATTGGTGGAAAGGAGTATTAGCTAGCTACACTCAGGAGTACACCATTTCCATGTATTCTTATCCGGAGGTTGCTGATTTTGAGTTTCTGCAAGAGCCCAGAGGATCATTTCTATGTGTTGTCCCTCTTGCTTTGAAGATCTTGATGATTACCATGAGTTTAGAGGCTTTTACAATGGCCGGCTAAACCATTCGAGCACCGGGTGAGGAAGCTAGGGTGGAGGAAGATGACAGACGTTGCGGTGGAAAAGGAAAGGGAGGAGAGACGACTCAAGTATGGTGAAGTGCATGAAATCCCTAGAGATTGGTAGAAAATGTGAGGTTGAAGGTGTGATGGATGTATGGTGGCAGACGTTGTGGGAAGGATTTGAGGTTCAAGCTAAGGACGTGGAACCGAGTAGTCCTGTGTGACCCCATCTTGGAAAGCACGTGATAGAAAACCCTTTGACTTCGATGAGAGTTTGTAGTGCGAGAGAAAGAATAATCATTTCCATGCATCTAAGCCCACCTAGTGACCGAACCCTAGTGCTTGGTTTTCTAGATCAGGGGGATAATATTGCTAATCCAGTTGGTTACATTAGAGGTGATCATTCTACACCCAGGAGGTATAATTTCTCGTTTGGGACTTCTATGGCTGCAAACACCAACCCAATGTTAGGAATTTTTGGGAAAGGTATAGGCACACAAGCATTTGGTCTCACATCTGGGAGTGGCGTGGGGTATACTATTGGTAGTGGGGCATTGTCGCAGATCAGGCACACAACTTAGTGGAACTACGGGGACCCTGGCACATCCACTTCAAGACCAGTGGATCTAGTGGTTCAGGAGGAGTAGGAGCTGGTGGGTTTGGTGGATCTGGTGGTTTAGGACCTAGTGGACTGGTGGATCAGGCATTGGAGGAAACATAGGTGGAAACCAAGGATCTCAGCAAAGGAAGATTTGAGCCCTATCCACCGTGATGGGTTTTATTTGAAATGTCTCTACATTTTCCTAATTATAGAGGTATTGAGGATGTTGTGGAACATGTTCACAAGTGTGAACTGCTATGGTGTGTGAAGGGTGTCACAACCCTAGAATGGAAGGCTAGTCAATTTACAACCACATTGCAAGGGTGCATGCATAGTTGGTATAAGAAGTATGACCCTCATCAAATAGTGGTGGACTATACTACCTTAAAGAATGCATTCTTGGTAGAATTCCACATTCTTGAGTTTGAGCAGAAGAGCATCAACACTTTGAAGGATATTTAATAAGGAATGGCAAGAGAGTGTGTGGGAGTATGATGCGCACTTTAAAACTCTCTTGTCTAAATTATCATATGATATTCACCCTTCACAACATGCTCATTTGTTTGTTGGAGGGTTGATCAATCCCTTTAGAAGGGCCTTATCTCATAAAAATTTCACGAGACCGCGTGAGGCATTGGAGGCTGCCCTACGTGTCGAAGCATTTGTTGGTAGTGTTGATATTGGCATTAGCCCATTCTTGGAGACTCGACATTCTGCTATGGCCATGTAGTTGGAAAATTTGTCTCGTGAACTTAGCCCATGAGACTCACGGTGTTTTGTGGTGCACAAATTATGAGATAAAGGGGAATGTTAAGGATAATTGCCCCCAGAGGATAGTTTGTGCCATGGTAGTAGATTATGAAATTTGTCATGGGGACCATGATGCGAGTAGGTTCCCCTTGCTACAAAGTGCACAATCAGGAAGAATGTATCTTATTATTGTAAAATTTTCACTTCTATAACCCATGATACTAAGGATTGTAGGCTCATTGATCAGATCCATGAGGCCATTGATCATGGGGTGTGCCAAACTAGTGTTTCCAGTAGTTCCAAGGGTGATGATCACCATTATGAGGAGTGCAGATGGAGGCACATGGGGAAGAGGTTTTAAAGGAGGATTCCTTGCTTGTGGTAACTATGGGGGAGGAAGGAGTGAGTTCCTGCATAGAACCTATTTTAATTGTGGATCTACAGAGCATTACAAACATGAATGCCTGGACCTATTACAGTGCTCATGGTGTGGAAAGAAGCATAAGTATGAGGAGTGCCCATAATTTTTGAGCATATGAATCAATAGCACCGGAAAGACAAGGGTGTTGCAATGGTCAGTATTAAGAAGGCAGATATATAGTGGATGCCTCGGGTAACATGGGATGTAGGTTTAGAACTTGTCTTAGTAACAATAAGGGCATAAACTACATGTGAAAAAGAGATACCAAGATATAAGAACCTAGTTTCAAGGGAGGAGGTCATTCATGGAAAGTATCTAGACCCCACACATCAAAAGGAGATATATCAGGACACCATGGATTTCATTTGGATCTTACAAGGGGAAATCCAGTGTCTAAAGGAGAAATCCAAGAGGGAGGAACAAGGAAGGAGAGTCGAGGTGCTAAAGGATGACCTGGATGAGGTCAAGGAGGTGTGTAAAATGCTAAGGCAAGAGAATATTATTCCCTTGTTAGGATCATGGTTGAGAGAGAAGGCACCACACACTAGAGGTAGGTTTTGCACGTGAACCTTCCCCATCACAGCCTTGACTATGACAAGGAGATCACGTTGAATGCAGTTGTAGATGGATGGATCCTCAGTAATATCCTTATTAACACAAGTGTGGAGGTTAATGTTCTAACTCTGGATGCATGGCATAGATGGGAAGACCTGCATTACAACCATCTTCAAATGTGTTGTATATGGCAAACAAGACTAAGGCAATGCCCATCGGTGTCTTAAAGGATGCAACTATCACTATCTAGGGCCCTAAGTTTACTGGGGACTTTGAAGTCTTGGTGCTCACCGAGGTGGACAATTTCCCAGCACTACTTAGGTGCCCTTGGTGTTACAAGAACAATGCGGACCTTGAGCCAATAAAGGGTACATCAGCTTCAAGAACAAGGAGGAAGGGGTCATTATACCCGTGGCTGATGGAAATTTGACACCCTATATTGAACCATTGGGGGAAGAAGTTCTGGACAAGATATATGTGAACTCAATCAAAGACCCTGAGATGATACACCCTACTAACAAGGCTTATCCGGTTTGAAGATGCTCAACAAGAAGTGATACCACTAGTCCGGCATGTGATAATTGGGTGAATGGAACTTATGAATTAATGGGATGGTAGTTGAGAGGTTTGGTGACCAAGGTAACAAAGACATGCATGGTTCGGTTCCTTGGAGGAAAAGAAATACCCAAGTATTCGGGGGAGCCTTCCCGATATCTTTCGTAGGAGGTGGAAGCTCGGTGGAAGGATGAGAAGGAATGAATGGGGATGTTAAGTTATGTCTTGCTTAGAATAGTAACATAGTGGTGGGTTACACATCGGGAGATCCTTTTAGAGTGACGTGAGGTAAGAATTGCTCTCTCTACCAGATTATCTAGGAGCAATGTGCCCACCATCATCAAGGAGTATGATGGGAAGGAGCCCACCTCTTTCCATATCTAGGAGTGTGAATGGGTCTCAGAGAGAAGGCACGGAAGCTTTGCCACCATCCCTCACGGGTGCACAAGTTATATTCTATACTACGGGGTTACTCGCGCATGGTATATTCATTTGGAAACATCTGCTAGACAAGGAATTGACAAGAGTTCGCAGATGACTTTATTCAAACCTTTGAATATCAGAGTACCAAACCATCAATTGATAAGGCCTTGTAGGGTATCAATCACCTTACCATGGGGGATAGTGTCAGGATGGAAGATAGGTTGTTGGAATTACTAGGTGAAATAGGATTGGGGGCATGCTTTAAAGAAGAAGTAGAGGAAATAGAAGAGTTACAACTTGAGCATGCATGTTTGGAAAAAGAAAAAGGAAAGTTGGTGTATGCGATCGATGGATAATATCGTTGACACTTTGGGCACCTGTGGTATTAGCCTAAGTTTTGACGAGGTGAGCATCTTCATTGACAACCTCTGTCAGAAGGCACAAAGTGAGGTTGACGTATGGAACAAGATGGAGGTAGAATTATGGAAGGATTTTCCTAGCTTGATGAGTTGATTCCCCCATTCTTCATTCTTACCCAATTCTTTCATTCCTTTATTATTTTACAAAATGTAAGACTACACCTTGGTTCCTTAAGTCAACATACATCTTGGTTAAGTGGAGTGTTTCGAGGATGGAGAACAGGCGTAGTGTGGGGTGATGTTGGACCCCTAGAATATTGACCAAGTATGAAGGCACGTAGGCACGCAAGATCCCAATTATGGAATGGTGCGTAAGGAAAAAGTGCACAAGAGAAGAGTTTAAGGAAGCTTGTAGCATGCACGATGTGTGAAGGGATCGAGACTTAGTCATTTTGAACATCCATAGTAGAACACGTGAAAAGCATGACCCAGTTGCACGTGGATAAGATGCCATCCTAGTGACTAGGTTGGCCTAGGAAAGAGCATGTCTGCGATAGAATATTCTAGAAGAAAATCATGGAATAAAATGGAAAGCTCAGACCTAGAGAAGCATGCTCACATGGAGGACCACATTTGGACACTTGGCACCAGATCGAGGGCACTTGAAGGTGCTTTTGTAGTTCATGAAAGCTATAAATACAAGCACCTACGAGAGATAAAAGGAGACCCATAGAGAGTGAGCAAAGCTCTACATAAAGTTTGCAAGGACTCTGTTGAGTGGATAGTTGTATTCGGGAAAAGATGCATTAGGCTTGGGGGTTGTAAATTTTATTTTTGGTAGCTTAATTACATTAAGTCCAGTGCAATGCATGATTATGGTCTACTTCTTTGCGACCCTTTGTAATGGTTCCATTGATGTAATAAGGTTGCTGTTATAATATATACATGTATATCAATGATTCTGATGCATACTTCTCTCTTATGAGTTCTCTTTCCTTTCATGCTAAGTATGGATGCTTGTATATTTATTTATGTCATAATACATGTTATGGATTCTGTTAAGTACTTTGTCTGAAATGACTACAAGGATCTAGAGGTCGTTCTGAGCCCTATGGTTCTTGTATGTCCTAATTTCCCTTCGAAATCTCTTACACAAATCATAGATGATGTTTCCCACTAAACTCACATAAAAGAGAGACTCGGTACCCACACGTGCCTTGGGTGAGCGCTCAACTTTCATTGGGTGATAGGCCGACATGCATGGGGTTCCTTTCTTTTGTGATAGGGGTAAAAATGACTACAATATTATTGCAAACCATGGTTTCTACCATTGACATCCCCTTTTGTAGGTTTAAAATCCCATCGTTGGTGGTCACTACTATAACCTTCCATGTGTTCCTAAAAAATTTATCAAAATCATTAGACATGGTTACATACATATTATTTTTATCCACATGCTCAAATTATTTATCACACACACCTAAAAAGAGGGGGAATTCATCTAGGTATATTCTACACCTACAATAGCCACATAAAAACTTATGGGATTATACACATGTATACTTAGGTACAAGTACTGTAAAGAACTTAAAACATAGGAATTCAAAAATCATGCACATGTTCACAATCATACAACTTGTTCAGGACCATATGGATGGTTTTGACATTTTAACACACTTTTTTTTATTATTGGCAAATAGTTTTTTGAAAGGGACTATACCCTTGTGAACAAAAGAGGGCCTAGGAGCCAGAATAGGAATTAAAACCAGAATAAAAAGGATCAGAATCCAAGTGTGACAATGAAGCCCAAAGTAGCCAAAAAATAGCTACCCCAACAAAACAAAAACAGAAAAAACTCTGCAATAAAGCAGCAAAAAGACCACAAAAAAACAACAACAAAAACGTAAGAGCAGCTAAAGCACCTACAATTACTTCTTGGCAGCTTTGTCGATGCTGGATTTGATGTTCTGCCAGGATTTGAACATTGCCAAAGTTGTCATGTGGGCAGTGTCAGTCTTATCCAGCTGATCAATGGTCCTTTTGCTTTCCTTATCAGTGCCCCAAAGTGTTGCCGGAACTCCGCTGAGATTGGAGACACTTCGGACATGCTGCTCAATGAACTCTTCAATCACACTGAAAATGGCCATATTATAATCATGACGAGTCTTGGCCTTCCCTAAACGGGAGTCTAAGGAGTTCAAATTCTTGTAAATATCTTCAATTTGGCTATTATCAATAGCCTCCTCCTCCTCCTTCTTCCTCTTACCTTTCTGTTTTGCCAAGTTCTTAACCTCTTCCTTCAATAGCTTCATATCAGCTTCTAAGGCTTCTAGCCTTTTTGTAGAGCTCTCCATATGCACATCCTGGGGACTAGCACTGCTAATATTCAGGAGGTCATGTGTAATTTCAATTTCATGAGGACCCTTCCCCACAACAAGGGTATCGAGGTTAAGCCTTCTAGAGGACCTGGTGACCGGTCTGGCCGAGGTGGAAGCGAAGGGGGTGGGAGCAGCAGTAGGGGGAATGGAAGATGAAGCCTGGATGGCTGGCAGAGGGGTGACAGCAGTGGTGGTGGGGATAGAATGTGGAGAGATGGGGCTAGCGGCAGCTGAACCAGGCAGAGGGGGAACGGAGCTAGGGGAGGAAGGGAGACCAGGATATTGAAGAAGACATAATTTATGCAGCAATAAAATAAGCCCCTGGTGTAAAGGAACCACCTGTATGCTTTTGAAACTCCAAAATGGAGTGCTCAAGAGAGTTAAGCAAATAATGGGGGAAACATACCGTGCGATTCCTGTGGAAGTGGTTGAGGAAGATAAGATGCTTTGCAGGTACGGTGACAAACCTCCCTTCCAAAGAAATGAAACGTATCATCATGTGTGTAACCTCATCATAAGGCGGAGGGATCGAGCTAACAAGTAGGCCCGCGGTAACAAAGATCAGCTTCTCAGTTCCCTCCACAAATCTCCTCTCTTTAGCTTCTCTGTCGACCCTTTTGTTAAAAAAATGGTAGCCCTCCATGCCAAGGCCAGTCGCTTCAGCAATAAGCTCCTCGTTGACCAAGATCTTATGCCCCCCATAATCCACAGTCTGCTCCTTCCAATCCTTCACAAAACGCACTGAGATGCTTTGATCATGGCCTTGAACCTTCTCCATGAAGTTGGTGATGCCACCCTTGCTGAGTATATTCTAGAGCTCAACATTATCCTTCCAATCCGGTCCGCACTGGGCTCAATTTGGCAAGGGGGACCCCCCATCTTCACTGTGCTTAACTGCTTGCAACAAATTCTAAAATCCTTGAAAGCGCTGAAGCTGGTCTACTTTTTACTGTTGTAATCCGCACAATGCTGAATATGAGAGCCGTTGCTTTTCCCATGAACATCCATGTGACTGCTGATCTGAGCCTGTGGAAGTTCACATGTGGGAATAATGGCCTTTTTGCTAGCCCACTCCCTATCATCAATTACATTTTTACTATCTTTGGGATCCGTGGAGTCTTGTATCCATATTGTAGATAGCACAGTGCTACCCGCATGCACGATTTTCATATCTATGCAACTCCACTTGAACTTTCCCATATACTTCACACTATCTTGATTATTCGATAAGATTTGCATAATCTTAGTTTTTAGTTCAACACGTGTGGGAGTTTTATTGATACTGATCCACGCCCAATAATCATAACTCAAATCAAGAAATTGCGTGCGTATAGAGATCCACTTGAATGCTACTTTGAAGCTGCTTAGGGATGCTATTATTATCCCAAACAATGTGGTTAACATTAATGCCATAATTAGCCAGTGCATCTGCCAACTTATTACCCTCCCGGTAAGTATGCATGATCCGAATGTTATTGAATGTTTGACATATACTTATGGATTCTGAGATAAAATCCTTGATGCTCCAACTTGGAGATGAGCACTGTTTAAGGAGATTAATGATATTCAAAGAGTCCCCTTCAATAATGAGGTTCTGGATATTTTGAGTCTGTGTAATTCTCAGGCCCCATAAAGTAGATAATACTTCAGAAAAATGATTGGTTTGAATTCCCATTTTCCCTAGCATACGCAGCAATCAGACTACCTTTATGATCCCGTATCGCTCCTCCCCTACCACAGTCCCAGGGTTCCCCTTAGAGGCCCCATCAAAGTTCAACTTAAACCAATTAAAATCAGGAGGATGCCATTTAATCAAAGATCTATCAATACTATTCCGGGATTGCTACGGCTATTGACGGTTCCAATCTGCCAGTTGGATAAGATAAATTCTTCATTCTCTGGATATCTCTTGTTCTTGGGGGGTTTAAATCTAGCAATATTCTCTTTGATATCATTAGAAATTTTACCAATACTAAGTTTATAGTTTTGATTCTTATTTCTGAAGATAATATCATTTCTATCCTTCCATATCCTCCAAATTATATGAGGGATAACCAGCTTCCAGATCCTTTTGACAACACAATGCCTATAGGGTGGGTTCCATTGAGTCCATAGCTGATTTAAATCCTTCGGCACCACCCAGAGAGCTTCAAATTTAGAGAGGGAAAAACTCCATATTCTGGTAGCATACTCATGCAATGAATGAACAGATGGTGATATCCTCGAATCGTTTTTACAAAGATGACACCTATTAGGCATTATAAAACCTCTTCTCATCAGGTTGTCAGTGGTAAGAATCCTGCCTTTGATAGCCAACCAAAGGAAAAAAATTATCTTAGGAGTTAATTCAGTCATCCAAATCTTATTCCAATTGAACTCGTTTGACTCATCGTGGAAGAAAGTATTATATCCAGTTTTGACAGAGTAATTCCCATCATTGGAATTATTCCATACTAGCTCATCCTTGGAATCCAGTTGACTTAAGGGAATAAGATCTAATTGATCTTGAAGGGAGGAAGTAATTTGTATCAGATCATCTCTCTCCACAGAAAGTTTTTTCCATTTCTTGTTGGTGCCATTTCCCTCAATATAATCCTTGATTTTGATGCCATACTTGCTTACAAGACTGTCCTTAACTATCCCAAATCTATCCATGAGATTTCCATTAAACTACTTATCATCCCAAAAGTTTATATCCCAACCATCCCCCACTTTCCATATACTGCCCTGCTTAATGAAATTTCTGCTCTTAACCAGATTGTTCCAAAAGATGGAACCATAGGGGAGGTGTTCATCTTGCAGGAAAGAGTAGATAGTTTGTTGATTTAGGTATTTTTCTTTGATTAAATCAATCCAGGGTTGTTTCTCAGACAGCATTCTCCAGCCCATTTTAGCAATGAGGGCCTCATTCATTTTCTCAATGTCTTTTATACCCAGTCCTCCCATAGACTTTGGGGTGCAAACCTTATCCCAAGCAACTAAGTGAAATTTAAACTTCTCTTCCATGCCCTGCCATAATTTTTTTTTGGTGGATCCTTTCAATATTTTTTCTCCGAAGGAAGAGGGGATCTTATAGAGTGACATGACATAAATGGGTAGATTTTAAAGAGTACTTTTAATGAGTAGGCACTTACCAGCACTAGATAGAATGGTTCCTTTCCAACCAGCCATTTTTTTTTGGAATCTCTCCAATAAATCATCCCACACCTTGCTAGAAACTTTTATAGTGCAGAGAGGAAGGCCCAAATAAGTGACTGGAAGCGCACTTATTTTACAACCCAAAATTTTAGCAATTTTAAGTTGTCTTTCCTCAGGATTTGAAAAAGAAGATGGAGCTTTTATCATAATTGATCTCTTGCCCAGAAGCAGATTCGTAGAGCTGTAGTAAAGCCTTGGTAGCCTTGGCTTCAATGACTGATGCCAGAAGAAGGAGGATAGTATCATCCACAAATTGCTGATGGGAGACAACTTGACTGATGGAAGTGGGCTTAGAGCCTTTTAAAATACCGTCATTAACTGCTTTATCAATTGTTCTACTAAGGCTATCAGCCATAAGAATGAAGAGCAAGGGGGAGATAGGGTCCCCTTGCCTAAGCCCTCTGCTGCTAGTGAAAAAACCCATAGGCTCACCATTAACCACCACTGAGAATCTGGCCGTAGAGATACAAGCCTTAATAATTTTTCTAAATTTGTCGGAAAACCAAATTTAGTTAAGACTTTGTCAAGGAAAACCCAAGAAACCTTGTCAAAGGCTTTATTCATATCAAGCTTGAGGGCCATATTTGCATTTTTATTATTTTCCATAGAATGTATGGTCTCATGAACCATAATCACTCCATCTTGTATAATCCTACCTTTGATAAAGCCACTCTACTGCCTTGAGATTAAATCATTCATAATGAGTTGAAGCCTAGTAGCAATAATTTTAGTAAAAATTCTATAGATGGCGTTCACAAGGCTGATAGGTCTGAAGTCTTTGAAGTCTTTAGCATCCATTTTTTTGGGGCCAACACAATGTGAGTGTTGTTTAGCTCTTTCAAAATATTTCCCATTCTGTAAAATTCATTCACCGCTCTGAGAAGATCCTCCAAACAAATTTCCCAAAATTTTTGGAAAAAATTGATGGAGAACCCATCCGGACCAGGAGCCTTGTCACCCTCTAAAGCAAATATAGCCTTTTGCAGCTCTTCAAGCGTGACAGCTTTGGTGATATTTCTAAATCTCTGTTCCTCAATTTTATCTTGGGGAATGGCCTCCAACATAAAAGAAATAGCCTCAGAATTGATGATATTCCTCTCCTCAAGAAGCTTTTTATAGAAATCAAGCGCTTCTTTCTTGATGCTATTGGGATCTTTTATGATATTTCCATTACTTTTAGTTACTTCTAAGATCCTATTACAGGATTTGTGCTTCAAAGTGGTCATATGAAAGAACTTCATATTCCTGTCTCCCTCTTTAAGCCAAATAGCTCTAGACTTAAGTCTCCATAAAGATTCTTCTCTCTGCAGATCGTATGCAACTCTGAAAGGATATTCTTTTCATTAGCTTCGTCTTTAGCCGATCTCCCCATAGTATCCATTTTGATTTCCAGATCCTGAAATTTTTTGTTTTAACTTCTTTTTATTATCAAACACATTGCCAAAAACGCTTTTATTCCAGATTTTAACTTGCTTTTTAACATTTTTGAGCTTTTGAATCAATCTAAATTGAGCAGTGCCTTCACCATTCCATCCCCACCATTATTTTATCTTGTCATAGATATTTTCATGCTCCATCCACATCTTTTCAAATTTGAATGAGCTTCTGGTGGGTTTAGTCCAATTGAGAAAATTTAAAGCAATCGGATTGTGATCCGATCCAACTCTGGGCAAGGAAGAGAGGTGAAAGTCTTGACTGAGAATCTAGCTCGCTGAAATCAGTGCTCTATCCAATCTCACCTAGATAAAATCTTTTCCCAACCTTCTATTATTCCAAGTGTATTTATTTCCATGAAGATCCACATCTAAGAGATTATGTTCAGCAATAAAATCAGCAAAATCCTCCATACCTATAGAAAAGCTGGAGATTCCTCCATACTTTTCACCTGGGTTTAGTGGAGAGTTAAAATCCCCCATAATAAGCCAGTTAGCTGAACTATGTTGGTTTCTAAAATGTTTTAAGGTCAGCCCAAAGTTTTCTTCTCCCACTAACCGTATTAGGGGCATATATGTTAGAAAGGATCCAATCACCATTATTCTCAATAGCAATAAATTTGATTGCAAGATGATTAGTACTAGCATTAAGAACCATACCAGTACAATGCCTTTTATCCCAAAGAGTAGCCAGTCCTCCAGAAGCTCCCTGGGAGTCTACAACCGCCATTTCAGAGTTATCCTAGAAACTCTTTTTATTAGTTTCAAGGGCCTTAGCTTTCATCTTAGTTTCCTGTAGAATCAAAATACTAGGACTACTAGAATCCCGTAACTCCTTGATGATTCTCTGTTTGGAGTTTCCATTTAGGCCTCGGATGTTCCAAGAAATAATCTTCATTTGGAATGATTGGTAGTTGGAATTTCCTGATGGTTCAATTGACGTTGAATGCCATCTGCAATGTCTCTCTCAGTTCTCTTAGATCTAAGAGCCTTTTTAGAGGGCCTTCCTCTTTTTGTGCTTCCTCCAAAGTCTACTAGTCGTCTTGTAGAAGATCTAGTTGTTCTGGATGTTGAGGTATCCTAGTTATCTTTTTTCTTTTTCTTATCACTGTAAAGTGATTCTAGGATCATTTCAAATCCTTTCATTCTTTTTTTCTTTTTTGAAATGATCTTTGTGAATCCAGAATCTGGATCCTCATCATCTTTGACAGGCGTAACTTCTCCCTCTTCACGCTCTTTCTGATTCCTGTCAGGTGTGTGTGGATCAGCTATTCTGATGCTGTAGCAAGTAGGTGAAACCGATGATCTGTTGCTGGAGCAAGGAGGTATATCTTCGAGATGAATCTCCCTAGGAGTGTTTTTTTGCAAAGTTTCTTTAAAAACCATACTGTCCTTGTTCGATGCTTCCTCAATGATGCACAGATGATTATCTATCTCGGCTTCCTTATTGCTATGATATTGATCATTAGGGACTATATTAATCTTCACAGAGCCTTCTTGCTCGTTCACCACCATGGACACCTTTACAGGATTTTCCAAGTCCTCTTTGTTAGGTGCTTCAGAAAAGCCGCCGCTAAGATTTTAGGGTGCCGTAATGTATGTTTCCTTATTTAAGTTCTAAAACCCCTTTTTTTCCCCTTTCTATTGAAATCCAACTCCTTCTGACTAGAGGATTTGTCTTCATTCCGGCTATCCATGTTAAGAACCCTACATTCCTTGCTCAGAACTGAGCCATCCACAGGTTGTTCAGCTTCCATTGCAGAGATCTTCTTCTTGGGACAACTTTTGTCGGAGTGTCCTATGTGATGACAATGCTTACATCTCAAATGAAAAGTTTCAAACTCAATTTTTTGAGTCCATATCCCATACCTAGATTTCAAGATGATGTGCTCCGGTAACTCCTATTCCATTTCAGAAAAGATGCAGAAATGAGAAAAAGCAAGTCTGGATCTGTTTCTCGTGGGCCCATCCAGACCGATAGGAGCACCTAAGGATTTAACAATATTTAGCATAATTTCATCATCCCAAAAATGCAATGGTAGTCTAGGTAGCCTACACCAGATTGGGATGGTGTTTATATTTTCAGTATTAGGGTCAAATCCAGGATACCATTTTTTCAAAAAGAGGCCCATATTACCTAGCCACCAAGGTCCTCCTAGAAGCACCGATTCCAAATCCTCTTGCTGATTAAATTTTTCCAGAAAAAAACCTTTTGGCATGATGGTAATACTCAGGTCTCCCTTAGGTTTCCACTTTCTCAAAGCCCATTTTCTAATGAAATCAATATTAGGTCTAGAGCCAAGAAACTTACCAACAAGGGAGAGATTCACTTTGCTTAAAGCTCTATCAACACATCCATCTGGGACCCTCAGGTAGGTGGCACCCTCATTGTCCTTTTCCCACGTGAACTGGCCTTTTTGAGGAGAATGCGGACCCACTTTGATGTTAGGGCTTTGAAGCATCTTATTCCAGGCCAGAGGTGTGGATCCCAACATTTCCACTTTTTCATTTTATAGATTTACAACCGTCTGATTTTGGCCAGAGATCTGCCTCTCCTCAGCATTCTTAGGTTTAGCGCGCAGACATTCTCCAGAACTACAGAAACTACGCTGACAGTACCTCCATTGCTTTCTCCTTCGCTCGTACTCGTGCTTACAACCGTCTGATTCTGGCCAGAGATCAGCCTCTCCTCAACAATTTTAAGCTTAGCGTGTAGACATTCTGCAGCTAGAACTACGTGAAACTATGTGGCCGACATAGACCTCCATTGCTTTCTCCATTGCTCGTGAGTTACCTAGGGATAGTTACACCAAATTTCTCAAAAGTTTCGTAACAAGAACAATTTCTTAACACAATTTTAGATTCATTTGAATTTGTTCGGATCATTTACACGGGGCATGAAATACTTCACCTCTTCTTCACCATGAAACTTAGTTTCAATTATATTTTCATGGGTCATAGGGGCACGGGTCTCCTTTCTCCATATATATTTCAACATTATAAATGCTATTCAATTTCTACTACTCAGTTGTGGCACATAGGAAGGGCACGAGAGAAATCATTCTCTTTTCTATCAGTGCATCATTATTTACAAAATTATCCCCAAATCTATCTACAATGGTGTGTTCTATGGGGTTAAAGTAGGTATTCAAGTGGCTAAGTTATTCATAGGAAGTCCTTGATTTTCTCTTACATCCAAAGTAGAAGATATCGAGTTAATAACTTTTATGTATAATCTTATTCCTTCATGGGGTTCTTTGATATATATATATATATATATATATATATATATATATATATATATATATATATATATACATTATCCTCTATTCCATGTTGGGTTTTATGTACCCAACACTCCATTTTATCCTCGGTAAAATTGGGGATCGATCACCCCCAATCCTTTAACAAGATTAAGAATCTAAATCTCCAAATGTAAGCAAAGAAGAGAGATTATACCTACATAAAAATAGGTGTATTCCTTTCAAAAAATTATTTCTTTATTTCACTTTAGGAAAATACAAATTTTACTGATTACATTTTACATTTGAGTTAAAGTTCAATTCTTTATTATGTACATCGACTAAACTCTCGTGTTGTAGGTTTCATCATGAAACATGCCAACACTAACACAATGAGACATTGCAAAACAAACTCCAAGTGAAGAAAAAATGTGTTTACACACTCATGTATCTTTTCCTTTAAGTGCATGCAATTTTAATTTCACAATTAAAGGGGGAAATGTGGATACTAAAATATGGTAATTTACCCTTTCGCACTATTGGTTTTTACAATGCACTCTTGCTAAGACAAGAACTATCTTTCTATCCACACAAAGTACATTTCGAGGTATCTTGTCTAAATTTCTTATTAATACACGCAAATATGTTAACAATTTTTTAGAATTAAATGCATAAAATCCTTAAGAAAACTCCACCTGATAGGATGCAACCTTCAATTTTCATGTTTTCATCCTTATCCAAAAACTTAAACTTTGATCGGATTATGGAATCCAATCCTAAATGACATGTATGGTTTTAGATTGACATATCCTCTAATTTATATTATTGTTAGATCATTTAATCCCTTTGGGTCATCATTTCCATGATAATTTACCTTCAAGCCATATATAAGCAAGTTAAACTCACCTCATTTACTAACTTGGAATTCTCATGAACTCCTATTGCAAACACTAGAAATAAAGGCACCAAAAACTCCCTAAATATTTCCAAAACTTATGAACAATCATTAGGGAAGAAATCACTACAGGTATGAAGCATTCTACTAGGTTAAGGTATGAACTTCCCCCATTTTCAACGATAAACTCATTTCTAACCTTATCAAAGAGGTTCTAATTGCTAAATCATAGTTGCATTCATTTAGATATAAAATGCTAGGTGGATAATGGCATATGGTTTGATTCCTCTCAGTGTTTTTGTCATTGGTGTAAGGATTACACTTCAACCCAACTAATGTTTTTGTACAAGATCTCATACCTACGACTAGGGTTTGAGATCTTACTCAAAATATTAAGGGGTCTTCACAGATTGAGCGACAAGTAGGGTTTGACAACAACAAAAATTTATAGGAAGATGACTATCTTCTAAATTTATAGAGGAGGATTCAAAGTAGGGTCAAAACTATACAACAGGTGCAAAACTAAATGTATGGTTCCTACAAATTTGTATAGTCCTACAATTGGTCACTTCCTAACTACAGTTCCAAAGATAAAGCACTTATAGGTTTATATTTTCTAGTTCCAGTAGTTTTTACACCCAAAACTTCATATCCATATGTAATCAACTAAGTTCACACATTATCTTATATTTTTCAGCTCACAACATATCAGTATACACTAGTTAAGAATTAATGTGTTGTTCAGATATTGCATAGTTAATGTTGGAAGTTAATTAATCAAAATATCCTCCTATATATCCCCTTACATTATTTTAGTGTACTTAAATCAATAATATAATAAATTTAATAAGGGTTTAAACAAGTGTCACAACCACATATAACATTGTAAATCTTTAAAAATTTCTCATTCGAGACTGTACAACAAAGAATTGGGTTGAACCATGCCTATGCATTTGTAATTTCCTATATTTACACTTAAGTTCTATAAATTAATCACTTCTAGGTTAGATCCAATATATACAATCAATAAACACTACTAGTTCAACCCCTTACCTCTGTAATAAGCTAAGTGCATCTACTTCTTTGTTATTTATTAATCATTTCCATGTTCGATCTTGTAATTTACTAATGAGTGTATGTTTTGATTTATGTTTTAATGTTTATAAATTAATTTGAATATACCAACATGTTGCTAACCATTTAGCCCTTGGGTAGATAAGAACAACCTTCCTACACATTCTTATACATTCAAATTAGGGTAAAGTCACAAATATAACAAATATACAAGCATACAAGCTCACACACAAAGTCATCTATGAAAACACACAAAAATGCAAATTGAATAAACTAAAGGGACACACAAGTGTCATTTCCATGTTCGATCTTGTAATTTACTAATGATCTGTATATTTTGATTTATGTTTTAATGTTTATAAATTAATTTGAATATACCAATATGTTGCTAACCATTTAGCCCTTGGGTAGATAAGAACAACCTTCCTACACATTCTTATACATTAAAATTAGGGTAAAGTCACAAATATAACAAATATACAAGCATACAAGGTCACACACAAAGTCATCTATGAAAACACACAAAAATACAAATTGAATGAACTAAAGGGACACACAAGTGTCACACACTCATAATAGGCCAATAGCTCCACAAGAAAAGAATAATGAGGCAAAAAAATAGACACTTAAGTGTCACACTCACATAAATAGACTAAGGTGAGTACACACAAGGTGAGAAGTAAACAATCCAATGTGCAAAGAAGAAATAAAACTTTCTAATAGGAACATGAAACAAGATACAATATTATTAGACATTCTACATGTGTTAATAAAAATAATCACAATAATATCATATTGCAAACACTTAAATATTGTAATTAAGTGTTGAATAATTACTAATTTGGCTTTTATATGTCATAAATGTATTATCATTCTAATGTAAGAGTATATGGGTTCATATGCAACTAGTGATAAAAATTGACCCCATCATATCCCATCAAAGGGATTCATACCATCAAATAAGTGCCAACCAAAAATTGGTGATAAAAATTCACAAATTATAAATGACTCGAAAAATGAGAAGTATAACATATTAGTGAAAGTGTCAAAATAAGGGCTTAATTAAAAACGCTCGTCAGTTGTAGACACTCAAATTTGGTAATTTGCACTTTGACAACCCTTGATTTGAATATTCACTTTTGATATGATAAGTACATCTTCTCCATTCCTGTTTATCACTTTTTGAGGCCCATTGTTCATCTTTTTATCCTTGCACACAAACATGTCAACAAAATATGAGAATACAATACACAAAATTAACAAAGAGACGTCAATTTACTAGCTCTAAAATTCATCCGACACATTTCCTACTCCGATTATGACAGCATGATTGATCAAGACCATATATCTAGTCATGATCTACTTGACGGTCTTAGATAGACATGTCTTCCAACTACACTTTCAAATTGAAATCATTCGTTGGGTATTATACTTCATGTAGGTCAACCTTTCTTAGAAAAATAATCTACATAACCCTATATAACCAAATAAACAATACCTCATTTACTAACCTAGAAATTCTAAGGTAATGCATTATAGCACTCACTTCATACACTTGCAAAAGGCATCAAAATCTCCCTAAATCTAAAAATTGCACATCTATAGTCATTAGGGAAATACCCACATCAAATATGAAGCTATAAAATAGGTTAAGGAAACTATATATCGCATCTACATGCATCTAAACACCCCATCTCCAAGTGTATTAGTGAGATCCAAGTGAAATCAGAGATGGTCAAAATACTTATGAAATCTGATTGATCTATCTAGATATCACATGCTAGGTGAAGAATGACATGTGGTTTTAGGACTTTTCGAGTAGTGCCAATGTCAAGTGGAGTACGAGGGTGCCCAAAACCATTCTAATATTTTTTTGTAGGAATATTCATCCATGGATAGGGTTTTCGATGATGTACATTATATTTAGAGATCCTCACCGCATGTGTAAAAACTATGGTTTGACAACAATAGGAAAATCCAAGAAGTTGAGCAACCTATAAAGTTACAAAGGCCAATTCAGAGTAGATCCCAGACCATACATAAAGTTTTAAACCACATGGTATAGTCCTAACCTAATGGTATAGTCTTAACTAAGGTGAATTTATAGTTCCAGTCTAAGTTGTGAAGGTTATCCACATTCAAATATCCTAGTTTCTTTGTTACACAATCCTAGATCTCTCCAAAAGGCATATGAAATTAGCTAAGTTCCCCCATACATATGTTGTGAACTTTCCATTTCATGTTAGGTTGATCTATGTGTGTTAATTATTTCTATATGATCGAGTTGTAAATTTGAATTAGTTTTTATATTATAACATCTTTGTAAGATCAATGATCAATTCTAATATATTCTATACCTATTTAAATCGACCAAAAATTTAATTAAGGATTAAACATTTTGGTGAACCCACTTTTGATCAAATCCTCAACCTAGTCTAAGATCTATTCCTTGTGTATTAGGCTTTTGATCTCTAAACCTTATATGTGATTCAGTGGTTTCTTGGTGCATGATCCTTCTCATCTTTCTAATATTTCTTCTTCTATATTTGGGTAACGTGATCGATTCTCCTCCTTATATTGTTGACATTGATCTCACTCTATATGTTCAAGTTATTATGCATAAGACTTTGGTTAAACATGTTCTTCTCGACAAAGGATCAATCCTCAATGTTTGTGGTATCTCTCTATATAACTAAAAATTACACATCTATAGTCATTAGGGAAATACCCACATCAAGTCTAAAGCTAGAAACTAGGTTAAGGAAACTATATATCTCATCTACATGCATCTAAACACCCCCTCTCCAAGTGTATTAGTGAGATCCAAGTGAAATCGAGAGATGGTCAAAATAATTACAAAATATGATTGATCTATCTAGATATCACATGCTAGGTGAAGATTGACGTGTGGTTTTAGGCCTTTTCGAGTAGTGCCAATGTCAGTGGTGTACGAGGGTTCCCAAAACCCTTCTAATTTTTTTTTGTAGGAATATTCATCCATGGATAGGGTTTGCGATGATGTAAAATATATTTAGAGAGCCTCACCGCATGTGTAAAAACTATGGTGTGACAATAATAGGAAAATACAATAAGTTGAGCAACCTAGAAAATTACAAAGGCCAATTCAGAGTAGGTCCAATACCATACATAAAGTTTTAAACCACATGGTATTGTCCTAACCTAATGGTATAGTCTTAATCGAGGTGAATTTATACTTCTGGTCTAAGTTTTGAAGGTTATCCACATTCAAATATCCTAGTTTCCTTGTTGCACAATCCTAGATCTCTCCAAAAGGCATATGAAATCAGCTAAGTTCACCCATACATATGTTGTGAACTTTCCATTTCATGTTAGGTTGATCAATGTGTGTTAATTATTTCTATATGATCTGAGTTGTAAATTTTAATTAGTGTTTATATTATAACATATTTGTAAGATCAATAATCAACTCTAATATATTCTACACCTAATTAAATTGACCCAAAATTTAATTAAGGGTTAAACATTTTGGTGAACCCACTTTTGATCAAATCCTCAACCTAGTCTAAGATCTATTCCTTGTATATTAGGATTGTTGATCTCTAAACCTTATTTGATTAAGGGTTTCTTGGTGCATGATCCTTCTCATCTTTATAATATTTCTTCTTCTATTTTTGGGTAATGTGATGGATTCTCCTCCTTATATTGTTGACATTGATCTCACTCTATATGTTCAAGTTATTGTGCATAAGACTTTGGTTAAACATGTTCTTCTCGACAAAGGATCAATCCTCAATGTTTGTGGTATCTCTCTCTAAATCTAAAAATTACACATCTATAGTCATTAGGGAAATACCCACATCAAGTCTGAAGCTAGAAACTAGGTTAAGGAAACTATATATCTCATCTACATGCATCTAAACACCCCATCTCCAAGTGTATTAGTGAGATCCAAGTGAAATTAGAGATGGTCAAAATAATTACAAAATATGATTGATCTATCTAGATATCACATGCTAGGTGAAGAATGACGTGTGGTTTTAGGCCTTTTCGAGTAGTGCCAATGTCGGCGATGTACGAGGGTGCCCAAAACCATTCTAATGTTTTTTTGTATGAATATTCATCCATGGATAGGGTTTGCGATGATGTACAATATATTTAGAGATCCTCACCGCATGTGTAAAAACTATGGTTTGACAACAATAGGAAAATACAAGAAGTTGAGCAACCTAGAAAGTTACAAAGGCCAATTCATAGTAGGTCCAAGACCATACATAAAGTTTTAAACTCGCATGGTATAGTCCTAACCTAATGGTATAGTCTTAACCGAGGTGAATTTATAGTTCCAGTCTAAGTTGTGAAGGTTATCCACATTCAAATATCCTAGTTTCTCTATTACACAATCCTACATCTCTCCAAAAGGCATATGAAATCAGCTAAGTTCCCTATACATATGTTGTGAACTTTCCATTTCATGTTAGGTTGATCAGTGTGTGTTAATTATTTCTATATGATTTGAGTTGTAAATTTGAATTAGTGTTTATATTATAACATCTTTGTAAGATCAATAATCATCTCTATTATATTCTATACCTATTTTAATTGACCCAAAATTTAATTAAGGATTAAACATTTTGGTGAACCCACTTTGATCAAATCCTCAATCTATTTTAAGATCTATTCCTTGTATATTAGGCTTGTTGATCTCTAAACCTTATTTGATTCAGGGTTTCTTGGTGCATGATCCTTATCATCTTTCTAATATTTCTTATTCTATTTTTGGGTAATGTGATGGATTCTCCTCCTTATATTGTTGACACTAATCTCCCTCTATATGTTCAAGTTATTATGCACAAGACCTTGGTTAAACGTGTTCTTCTTGACAAAGGATCAAGCCTCAATGTTTGTGGTATCTCTTTCATACATGATTTTGGTGTCTCCATTGTAGATCTATCTCCTTATAATTTGTGTATCCATGGATTTGACAATATCCCTAAAAAAGTATTTGTTTATATCATTGTTGGTTTGAATACCTTTAAAAATATTTGTTATATACTCCATGATGACCCTTTTACAATATTATTCCTAGGAAACCTTAGTTATATGCTACACACACCACCTTAACACCCGAATATCTATAAATTTCTCATCAAGTATCTACTCATCTTTAAAATTGGGATACTCTATAAGATCTTCTTGATGCACATTATTTTGATTGGGATATCCCTTTTGAGTCCATTATGAAACCTAATCTTCCTTGAAATACACATTAATCACTCGATAATTGTTGAGTTGTGGAGCTCAATTACTTTAGTTTATTATGAAATGGAAAATTGCTGGAAAATATAGTAATCGACATCGGTTAAGGAGGAACCGGAAGTAGTCACCAGGATCGAAATGGTCGTGTATGACCGACATCGATCAAGCAAGGAAGGAACATGCAGCAGTTAGGGCTAATCGCATCGGTTATCTGTGCGAGGATGTTTTAATTAACTCTTAGGAATTAGATCTATTTTTAGCATTAAAGTATTTCTATTGATTGTAATTACATGGCTAAGTTCCCTAAGTCTATAAATGACTATATAAGCATAAAATCTAGGGTTTAGAAGTAAGAAAGAAGATGATTAACAAGAATTAGAAATAACTTGCAAAAGTTGGTGAGAGAGAGAATTCTTGGTGATGAAGAAAATATTGAGGGAAAGAAAGTATTGTACATCTGAGAGGTGTGGAAGATTGTGAATATTCATTGTATATCTTGTCAAACCTTTGGATAATAGTTTGGCTTGTTTCTTGGTGGACATAGCCCTTAGTGGGTGAACCACGTTAAATATGATGTTGATTTATGTCTCTTGTTTTGTATATTTCTTCTGGTAGAATATCCATTTTTATTTGCATGTATTCTTAGATATGATATATTATCTGTACAACCGGTGTGCTAACCCCAACAACTGGTATCAGATATTTATTTGAGGGTTTTGTGTGTTGAAAGATTTACTCACATAGGGTTTTCTGATTGAGTGGGAGCTACAACAATGGTAGAAGATAATAAATACAAGGTAGAGAAATTTGATGGCTGAAATTATCAATTATGGAAGATGTAGATTGAGGATTATCTATATCAAAGAGATTTGTACTTATTGTTGGATGAGAAGTCTAGACCTATGAAGATGACTGATGAAGAATGAAATATTCTTGATAGAAAGGATTTGGGATCTATAAGATTGATCCTGACAGCATCCATGGCTTCCAATATTATAGAAGCAGCTTCTATGGTAGAGTTAATGAAATCTCTTGCTAATTTATATGAAAAACCTAGTGCTTCAAATAAAGTTTATTTGATGAAGAAACTATTTAGTTCTAAGATGCATGAAGGTGGATCTGCTTCTAGTCATTTGAATGATTTTCAATCTATTATAAATCAATTAAAATTAGTTGTTATACCATTTGATGATGAAGTAAAAACACTTTTATTCTTATGTTCTTTGCCTGATAGTTGGGATAACTTGGTAATGGTTGTTAGTAATACAACATCTGCTAATAATATTTTGAAGTTTGATGATGTGGTTAGTATAATCTTGAATGAAGAAATTCACAGGAAGAGTATAGAGGAATCATCATCTGGAAATTCTTTGAATGTAGAAAGCAGGGGTAGGTAGAAGGAGAGATCCAAGAGTAAGAGTAATGAGAAATCAAAGTCAAGGGATAGCAGATCTAAATCCAGAAGTAAGGGAATTACTTGTTGGAAATGTGGAAAGAAAGGACATGCAAAGAAAGATTGTTGGTCAAAGGATAAAGAGAACCAACAACCAAACAAAGGTAAAGAAGAAAATCTTGTTGCATCAGAGGTAATGCAAGATGCTCTTATTCTTTCTTTAGATAATAGAATTGAATCATGGGTTTTATATTCAGGAGATTCTTTCCATGTAACCCCTAATAAGGGTTATTTCAGAAATTATGTTCAGGAAATTTTGGGCATGTTTATTTGGGTGATGATGAACCTTGCAATATTATTGGTAAAGGGAAGTTCATCTAAAATTACAGAATGGAAATACATGGGTATTGAAATATGTGAGGCATGTGCCAAGCCTCATGAGAAATCTTATTTCTGCAGGGTAACTAGGTGAATTTGGTTGCATGGTTACTTTTACAGGAGACTCTTGGAAAGTCACCAAGGGTTATTTTGTTATGGCAAGAGGTAAGAAGGTAGGAATGTTATATTTATCTACATGTATTATTGATTCCTTTTCTACATTATCTACTTTAGATTCAGATGCATGCATGTGGCATAACCGGTTGGGTCATATGAGTAAAAAAGGAATGCAGATCTTAAAGGCTAATGGTAAGTTATCAGATTTGAAATATTTAGATCTTGATTTCTATGAGCATTGTATCTTTGGAAAGAAAAAGAGAGTGAGATTTCTCATAGTGGGGAAACTAAGAAGGAGAAAAAATGGAGCTTGTACACTCGGATGTGTGTGGACTAGCTCGGGTAGCTTCTCATGGAGGATCCCAAAGTATTATGTTACTTGTATTGATGATGCTACAAGAAAGGTATGAGTTTATTGTATTAAACATAAATCGATGTTTTGAGACTTTTAAAATATGGAAAAACCTTGTTGAGAATGAATCAAATTCTAATTTAAAGTGAATTAGATCGACAATGGTGGTGAATACCGTAGCAAGGCTTTCAAAGATTATTGTTCAGTGAATGGGATATGTAGAGAAAGCACGGTTCCAAGAACACCACAGGAGAATGGTGTTGCAGAAAGAATGAACAGGACAATCATGGAACGTGTTAGAAGTATGAGGATAAATTCTAGATTTCCCTTGTATATTTGGGTAGAAGCAATTGATACAATGGTTTATTTGATTATCCATGGGCCTTCAAGTTCACTAGATGGAGGAATACCAGAAGAAGCTTGGAACGGAAAAGAGGTATATCTTTCTTTTCTTAAAGTTTTTGGTTCAAAATCTTTTGTGCATGTTGATAAGGAAAATAGGAAAAGTTGGATGCAAAATCCAAGAGATGCACTTTCATTGGTTATGGATCTGGTGATTTTGGTTTCCATTTTTGAGATTTAGAGAATTATAAAATTATTAGGAGTCATGATGTTGAATGGAATGAAAAGAGAATGTATAGGGATCAAATTTTGGTACCCAAGGATGAACCGATTGAGAATTTTGTGAATGAAAATGAACTCTCAGATTTTAAAGAATTACCGACAGGGTTACACAAGAATCGATGTCAATTGACTCTTGACCGACATTGCTTAGACGAACCGGTATCGATTCTGAGAAGATCCAAATCGGCCTCGGTTAGTAAAAATAAATTTTTAGAGGTGACCAAAGCATCAGTCACTATTAGATTTGGATAGGAATGTCCAGGAGGTCCAGATTGAGCCTCGGTACCCCAAACTCTCTGTGAGAAGGTCACAAAGGGTAAGTAAACTTCCAAAAATATTTACACCTTCTCTATTTTATTTATTATTGACTGATAGTGGTGAACTCGAGAGATTTGAAGAAGCAATGTGGGAAAAGACTCAAGTTCGGTAGGAACATGGCATGGACGAGGAGATGGACTCTTTGGAACATTACAAAACTTGGGATTTGGTTAAGTTACCAGCAGGTAAGAGAAAATTATAGAACAAGTGATTTTATAGGATTAAGGAAGAAGAGGGTGGATAGAAAAGGTACAAGACAAGGCTTGTAGTAAAGGGATTTACACAAAAATAGGTATTGAATTTGGTGAAATATTTTCTCCTATTGTTAAGATGACTTCTATTTGTACTGTATTGAGTTTAGTTATAGCAGTAATATTTACATTTAGAGCAACTAGATGTGAAGATAGATTTCCTTCATGGTGATTTGGATGAAGAGATTTATATACAGAAGCTGCTTGGGTATGAAGTCAAGGGTAAGGAGAAATTAGTGTGCAGGTTGAAAAAGAGCCTATATGGGCTCAAGCAAGCTCCAAGGCAATGGTATATGAAGTTTGATAGTTTTATGCAAGAGCATGGTTACTTGAGATGTGAATATGACCATTGTGTTTATTTCAAGAAGCTTGAAAATGGGAACTATATTACTTTTTTACTATATGTGGAAGATATGATTATTACAGGATCTAATATGTAGGACATTGGTGAGATTAAGAGAAAGATAGCTCACACATTTTCTATACAGGATTTAGGAGCTGCAAAAAGAATCCTTGGCATGCAAATACATAGAGATAGGAAAAATAAGAAATTGTATTTGTCTCGGGAGGATTATATCTACAAGGTGTTAGAAAGGTTCAACATGAAAATGTAAAACCTATTAGCACACCTATGGTTGGACACTTCAAACTAAGCAAATATTTATGTCCTTCATCACATGAGGAGGTCAAATACATAACATGAGTACCATATGCTTTAGCAGTTGGAAGTCTCATGTATGCTATGGTTTGTACAAGACCAGACATTACACAAGTAATGGGAGTTGTGAGTAGATATATGGCTAATCTAGGTAAAGAGCATTGGAAAGCAGTCCAATGGATACTCAGGTATTTGAAAGGGACATCTAGCATGCAGTTATGCTATGGAGGTTTAGATATTTCATTATGTGGCTATGTTGATTCAAATATGGCTGGAGATCTGGATGGTAGAAGGAGCACTACTGGATATATTTTCACAATAGGTGGAACGACAGTTAGTTGGATTTCAAGATTGCATAAGGTTGTGGATTTGTCTACTATAGAGGTAGAGTATGTTGCAGCTACAGAGGCTAGCAAGGAGATGATATGGATGAGTAGGTTCATGGAAGAGTTGGGAAAGGAGAAAAGTGATTGTAAACTGTTTAGTGATAGTCAGAGTGCAATTCATTTGGAAAATAACTCAACGTTTCATTTGAGAACAAAACACATTCAGTTGAGGTATCACTTCATACGACATGTATTGAAGGATGGAAAATTGAATATGGAAAATATTCATACGAGAAATAACCTTGTGGATATACTAACAAAGCCATTAGTAAAGGAGAAGATAAAGCTACACTCCACTTCTGTTGGTCTTCAAGTTTGAGACTTGAAAAAGAAGAAACAAAGCTAAGAAGGATCTAAGAATTGCATTGTACATGTATGGTGTAGTAATTGACCTCCAAGTGGGAGATTGTTGAGTTGTGGAGCTTAATTACTTCATTTTAGCATGCAATGGAAACTTGCTAGAAAATACAAAGAATCGAAATCGGTTAAGGAGGAACTGGAAGTGGTCACCCAGACCGCAAGCGGTCAAGTATGACTAGCATTGGTCAAGCAAGGAAGGAACTAGAAGTGGTTAGGCTAACTAACAGCGCCGGTTACTGTGTGAGGATGTTTTAATTAACTCTCGGGAATTAGATCTATTTTTAGCATTAAATTAGTTCTATTCATTGTAATTTCATGGCTAAGTATCCTAAGTCTATAAATGAATATATAAGCATAAAAGATAGGGTTTAGAAGTAAGAAAGAAGATGATTAACAAGAGAGAGAGAATTCTTGGTGATGAAGCAAAAGGTTGAGGGAAAGAAATTATTGTACATCGAGAGGTTTGGAAGATTGTAAATATTCATTGTATATCTTGTCAAAGCTTTGGATAATATATTGGCTTGTTTCTTGGCGGACGTAGCCCACACTTTGGGTGAACCATGTTAAATTTGGTGTTGATTTATGTCTCTTGTTTTGTATATTTATTCGGTAGAATATCTCGCTTTTAGTTACATGTATGCTTAGATATGATATATTGTCTGTACAAACGGTGTGCTAACCTGATAATAATGTTCCTCTAATTGTTTCTCACACTCTTCCTCCCATAGCTACATATGTCATACCCATAGTGTTGGGTATATCTCATATTCCCATTCAAAATGTTATAATGTCTATGGATTTCAAAACTGTCACTTGGAATAAATCTCGATACACCTCTAATGATAGTATAATTGTTGATCTAGATGGTTGTCTCATTGCTTCACTTGATGCTACTACTTCACCCCGATTTATCACATCCTCTTTAATGACTCATACCACTTTATCTTCATACACTCCACCCATAAGTTTCTATTATCCTATGGTTATTTCCCGATGTTCACTCCATGATTCTTACATATTTGGGGGCAACCCATATTAACTTCCGCAATGTTATATCTTTTATGTATTTCACATGTACTACTTGGCATATGCTCATATTCACCAATCATCTAATTCACACATCACTTCTTGTAGATCTATTCCACCTCACTCTCCTCCCAAGGTTTATATGACATATGCACTTAAGTCACATTATTTGGAAAAACTAAGGCCCAATCCTCCATCTACCCTAACAAATTCTCCACCTCCTCAGAAGGTTATCATTGGATAGATTTATTTCTACTTAGCATATTTTGTACATAGCTATGCACTAAGATAATACAAAAATTCAAATATTTGTAAAAATATAAAACTAGGACCAGTGTATTTTACTTGCTTTGTTATCACTTTACATTACACATGTTGTATGTCACTTTTTTTTATATAGATAACATGATTTATTTCTTTACATACATATAGTCACTTGGTATATTGAGTTGGATGTAGGGAACACAATATTGGTACACACTTATAAGAGCACTCATGTTTTCTTACATTCTCATCATTAGGGGGAAATTCCTCCAAATTTTTCTAGGTGCTATAGTTCTATTATAGTTCATTTGTACTTCCTCATTTATGCTCAATTATATACATTATGTATTTTTTCTTTTAGATTAACAAGAGTAATACATGTGTCTTGTGCAACATTGAAATATATTGTTTCACATATTTTACTCATGTTGGGTATTACATCATATTATCATGTTTTGAAACTCTTGTCACATGTGTGTGTGTGTGTGTGTGTGTGTGTGTGTGTGTGTGTGTGTGTGTGTGTGTGTGTGTGTGTGTGTGTGTGTGTGTGTGTGTGTGTGTGTGTGTGTGTGTGTGTGTGTGTGTGTGTGTGTGTGTGTGTGTGTGTTACTGCTTGATTGTTTTCCTTACTTGTGGCCTATGTGCCTTGATTATCTTGTGACATCGTGGGTGTCCCATGTTTGTGGCATCATTCCTATTTTTTTACATTTTTTTCTTTTATTAGTAGGATTACATGTCTTGATTGTCTTGGGATAATGTGGGTATCCCATGTTTTCAAGACCCAAAATCCTTTTGTATGCTCTTGTATGTCATTTTTTACAATCAAATGCACTATTACTATTCTTGGTTTATCCTAAATGCATTTATCCTATTGGTTTTTTTAGTTTCTACTATCGTTATCTATTACTAGAACTATTTTTGTTGCACACCATTGCTGCTACCAAACACAAACATCTTTCCTTTTGCAGGCATAGGTTGTCTAAGGTGGATACCTCTTCAAGACTTTACACAAATTCTCAAACATCCCCTTCAATTGTCAAACATATTTATTTTAAGACACGTGCTCAAACATGGTTTTCACACATGCCTTAAAAGAGGGGGCATTTATCTAGGTTTATTTTACTTTTAATAGATACAAATAAAATTCTAGGGGTAGATGTAGGTACAAATAGGGTATATGGACCCAAAAATATAGTCACACATATAATTCTAGTGAAACAACATAGGGTTGAAACCAAACATTTTGGTCAAGACCATATGGTACAATCTTGACCCCCCACACATTTCCAACCAGGGGAAATTTTAGTAGGTTTTTCCACATTTTCAAATTTCTAGCTATATGTACATGTTTTCACCAAATTTACACATCCAAATTACCCATTTTAGATTAATATAGGGGTAATGAAAATTTTCATTCCTTCTTCACACCAACACTCGATTTTAGATGCAGTTTAAATAATCTTATGGGCATGGGTTTACTTCCTAGTTCAACATTGTTAGCACATTTCAACATTTTTTTCAGTTTATACTCAGTTATTCAACATATGGGGAGAGTTTGGGGGCACTTATTCTCTTTTGTATTATATGTCCTTATTTACAAAATTGGGTCTAGATTTGTATGCAGCGGTGTGATATGTGGGGTTATGGAATGCAATGAAGTAGGTAAGGGTTTTGTGGGTAGGATATCCTCTCCTATTAAAATTAAAGGGGAAGATATTAGAAAAGTTGAATAACTCGTACATGGTCTTATTCCTTCACAAGGGGTGTATTTGTACCTCTTTCTTCTTCTCTCTTTGGCACATTTCCATGTTGGGTTATATCCACATAACACTATGATTTCTCCTCGGAATTGATTGGTGGTTGATCACCCCAATCCTTCACTAAACTTCAACAGATACAAATTTCCAAGTAAAATTAAATCACGAGAAAACACATGTATTATTTCCTTTTTTACATATTTTCAATTTATCTATATCCAAATGAAAATATTTTCGGTTACATGTTTTATTTGAGTTACAACTAATCATCTATCGTAGGCATTTAATACACTTTGTGTTAATGGTTTCATCATGGAGCATGTAAACACCAAGCATAATAACAAAATCCGTAAAATAAATATTCAAGCAAAAAAAGTGTGTTTTCACACTCGTGTACAATTTCCTTTAAACATGTAATTTTCTATTTCATACTTAAAGAAGGGTAAATGTAGACACTTTGAAATCTAGTAATTTTCACTTTAACAACCCTTCATTTGACTATGCACTCTTGTTATTGAGGCCCATTATTTAGCTTGTTTATTCTTGCACACCGCCATGTCTAGAAACTTTGAGAATACAATGCATAAAATCAACAAAAATACATCAATTTACCAACTTCAAACTTCATTTGGCACATTTCCTAATCCTATTTATGACTCAGTGCATATGATCCCGACCTACTTATACGGTCTTATAACGACATGTATTCTAATTGTAATTTAAAATTGACATCCTTCGTTGGGTCTTATACTTCATTTAGGTCAAAATTTCTTGGAAAAATATTTTACATAACCCCATATATGCAAGTAAACACTACCTCATTTGATAACCTAGAACACTTAGGGAAATGCACTAGATAACTCACTTCATACACTTACAAAAGGTATATAAATCTCCCTAAATATCATAATTACACATATACAATCATTAGGGCAACAATCACATCAAGTATAAAGCTACAAACAAGGTCAAGGAAGTCATATCTCTCATCTATAAACATCCAAACATCCTATCTCTAATTTTTTTAGGAAGATCCAAGTAAAAGCAAACATGGTCAAAGTAATTTCCAAATATTATTGATCTATTATATATCACATGCTAGGTGGAGAACGACGTGCAATTTGAGGCCTCTTTGGAGTAGTGCTAATGTCGGTGGTGCACAAGGGTGTCCAAAACCCTTATAATGTTCATTTTGTAGGATTATTCATATGGCTAGGGTTTGAGATGATGTTTAAACCATTCAGAGAGCCTTTTTGCATGTGTGACAACTAGGGTTTGAAAACGATATGAAAATCTAGGAAGGCTAATAACCTAGAAAGTTGCATAGGCTAATTCGGAGAGCAGGTAAAAGACCATACAAAAGGGTCTAAATTGTATGGTATAGTCCCGACATAATGGTATGGTCCTCGCCTAGGTATTTTACAATTTTAGTATCAATTGTAATGGTTAGCCATGTTTAGATCTCTCATTTTCTCTATTACACAGTCCCACACATCTCCGAAGTGGTATGAAATCAGATAAGTACCCTTATAAATATATTTTGAGCTTTCTATTACATGTCAAAGTTGATCGGTGTGTGTTAATTCTATCTATCGATATGAGTTGTAAATCTTAATTAGTATTTTTGTCATAACATCTTTATAAGATCAATAATCAACTCTAATCTATTCTACACCTAATTAAACCGACATAAATTTAATTAAGGGGTAAACACTTTTCATTTATCAGTAAACTATAACATTAACACATCGGTGATAGTAGATACAAATCCCAAAATAGGCTTGGATGTTTGATTATGATTCATTGATGCACTAAGTAGTAGGATATTCTATTACTTAGAAATATATGATTCGGATTTGTACTATGATTTTATGTTTAAATGTAAAAGAAGTTTCTATTAAATAATTAAAAATGTATGAATTTGAGTACTTAGGTAATCTAATATCCTAATATGATGTTATTTAATTAAAAATCTCCCAAGATGGGATTAGGACTAGGATTGGTACAATTTGTTGCATGAATGAGTTGTACATTAAAAGGTTACATTTAATTTTGTTTCCTAAGTCTATCCATTAATAATATGCAATGAAAAGTTTTTAAATACCTTTTCATTACATATTGTGTGTGTTTGAAAATGTCGAAAAAAATCACACACTTGCTATTTACATCATACCTCTAAGTATGTCATTATATGCATGATTCCTAAGTAAGAAAACTAGAAATTAACAACACTTGTTTTGCTTTTACATTACTTTATCCTTCTTATACTTCTATTATTTTATTTTCGGAATGATCACTTTACTTTTAGACATCGAAAAACATGTGACCTAGCTCAATATTTCCCATTTTATCCTTAAATTATCATAGAAAATACCTCCCATTAGGGATAGGGGTACCTAAACACTATTGTCCCCTTTGGGTGTTTATGTCCCTTTCCCTCCTTTTCTCAAATTTGAAATGCCACATCATTTGTTATCTTTTCTAAATTACTACCTATCAATTTGGATTAACCTTTTTAGTTGCTAATATTGAAACTCAAAAAAGTGAATCATATATATACATGACTTACTCTTATTGGGGGCTAGAAAAATTGGGATATTACTTCCTATCTACTAATTGGGAAAAGAGAAACATTCAAAGACTATATTATGGGTTGCATTATCCACCTTTGCATAGGAGGGGATATTTATGAATTCCATCTCACGCATCCATCTTGGGGGAAAATTAGTTGTATCCCGCCATCTTTTTGTGATTGGAACAATGGAAACCTAGCTTCAAGGGACATTATTCTATCATACACACACTAAAACTACATAGAGTCTAAAATGTAGTGCAACGCTCGGTGATAATCAAATTAGGGTGACCATCAAGGCCAGTCTGACTCAAACATATGCATTATTTGTTTCATTTAATGTTTTCTTAATCTGTATGTAGCTAGGATTTGTTTAAAAGGTTAAAGTGTAACAATGAAAACCTATAATGAAGATAGATGGATAACAATTGAAAGGAAGACGATAAGTTTAGACCTTGTAAAGATCGGAAGAAGATACTTTCAAGGACACTAATGCTAGGGTAGTCTTGTCCTTTTCTAGGTGGTTCTATTTGAAGGAGTTTCAAATTCTAGTTTTCTATACAAAGCATAATTAGTCTAGATCCATCCTATTCCACTCGGTGTCCCCCAAAATCATCCCATATCTCCGGATATAAGCTAAGTCATTATCATCTCACCATTGGTTACACTATCTTTTCTTTTTTCATGATATATCTTACTTGTTACTATTATATTTATTTGATATCAGTCCTTTGATAAATATTTAATTTTGTTAAATCATTTGGTGAACCTAATCCTTGCACGCCCTTTATTGGATCTCTTTGTTTTCTATCATGGCTAGCACCTCTCATGAGTTTACCACTAAAAATATTAATGACCTAAATACATACCTTGTTGATCATCCTGAGAACCTAAATATATTGCTATTTTCTACTTGTGAATAAGTTAAGTAGATATCCGCATCCACTCCTCTAAAAATTGATGTTATCCCCACTATAAAGCCCATATCCTCTATTCCACTCTCCTCCCCTCCCACTAATGTGTGCTTCTCCACCAACCATGTTCATATTTTCACACCTAACACTCACATTTCTTCCCTTCTCATTTCCCATATCCAACTTAACACTTCTTTAGGAACCTATGATTTATATTATTTACATCATGATTTATAAGCTCAAATTTGTCAATTGAAATAGTCACCCTTTTCTTCTTCTCCATCTCTTGATTCTTCACTTTTTCTTCATAGTCCTCTTGGATGTAAGGTTTCTTCTTATTCACTTCCTTCCAATTTTACCTCACCTAAATTTCCTCTCTTTGATGACCATGAAGATCCCTTAGATAACCATAGATCATTTCATGTTGCATGCTTGGATTATTCTTGTGATGACACATTATTGACCAAGTTGTTCCCTATGAGCTTACATGACTATGCTTTACAATGGTTTTATGACTTTCCTTTGCACTTTATTAGATATTTTACTCCTTCATAAAAATTTTGGATCACTTTTCTATGAATATTGTAACAAAGATATCAAATATACAAATTGATAAAATAAGGAAGTGATTTAATGAACATCTTAGTGACTATGTTTTATGGTATAAGAATAATATTTCTAAAATGAACAATGTCTTGGTTGAATCTGAATTGTAAGATCTTTTTATCTAAAGCCTATTACCTCCTTTGCAAGAATGTGTGCTCTTTGAATCTTTTCATTCTTTTGATCATCTATGTCATACTCTGAAAAAATCATGAAATCAAGTTACTTTCTTTGGGAAAAATTAAATATGGTGCTAATATTTCTGATCAATCTACTAACAAGTTCCTAAGTAAATCTACCTTTAAGGGAAAACATAGTGAATCTAAGAATGTCGCCAATGTTATATATTAACCCACAAATAAAAAAATTATAACCTACATGACACACTTTTACTAGATTTCCATATCCACCACATATGTTTTTACCTCAACTCATAGAAATCCATATGATCTCTCCTATGGCTCCTTTTGAGCTAGATCATAACATGCCTCATGGCAAGAAATTTTATGAAGATATGCATCGTGATTACTATAGATGCAATGGCCATTATACTAACATGTGTTTCAATCTTAGGCATTAAATCCAATATCTTAATGACAATAGTGACATTGAGTTGCCTAAATCAACTATTTCTATTTATAAATCTACTAATGAGAATGACAAGCTTAAAGTTTTTAATGATCCCTATCTAAGCAAGAAAAATCAACTCTTGAATCCTCTTCAAAGTATGCTTATCATATTATTCCCCCTCCTTCATTTTTTAGATCATCATCTTAGATTTATTTTTGGTACTATTGATCTACCTTCCCATGTCATTACTTTTACTAATGTTGATTTGTATACCTCTTTTTCATCACATGGTTTACACATTGATACTTTTATTGGTCTTTATACTATTAAAATTGTTATAGTGCATCTTATTTATATTTGCAATGCATGTTTAATATCTTTGTTACAATCTTTAGGTTTTTCACTATCTCAAATGACATTTAGATCACTTACTTATCATGAGAATTTCATTCTTACCATCACTAGTGGGCCCCTCACTATATCTATGCATTTTTCTATTGGATATGTACTTATGCATTGTGACATGGTATTAATACTCCCTTGGCTTAGGGATGTCAAATACATGTCATACATAGTTTACTTATTCCTTAAGTTTGTACATTAGTGTCACATTATCACTATTCAAGGCATCCCATCACAAACACCATTATCCCTAGCTTCTATTTCTCCTACACCTTAAGTTGATTCTACACCGATTGCTACATCTATTATTGATAGTCATATGGCTTTAACATACACTACTTTGTCATCTGGAAATCCCATCTCTACTTGTGTTACTCCCACACCTTTACATAGATCTCCTACACAAGTGATTTTTTCTTCTCACCCACGACAACTACATTGGTCTCATATCCCACCTCATAGGCATAGGTCTACACATCAGATACATACTACACTTGGCACATCTAGGTATCCTTCATGGTATCATTCCCTAGAGAAACGATATAGTCCTTACCCACATACCTTGTCCCATGTACTTTATAGGGACCGTCAAGTCTTATACCACGTTCAATTGCATGTACTTCCTTCACATTAACATATAGTGGGACCTTTACCCTATCTACCACATACGTTGTTGCCTTAACTCAAAGAAATTAATCTGATATCTCTTTTGTTTCCTCTTAATCTAGATCCTAACAAGCCTCATGACAAGAAATTTTATGAAAATGCACATTGTGATTACCATAGATGTAATGTCCATTCTATTGACATGTGTTTCAAGATTAGACATTTAATCCAAGATTTGATTGACAATAATGACATTGAGTTGCATGAATCTACTATTTCTATTTATAAATATACTAATGATAATGGCAAGCTTAAAATTTTCAATGATCCACTACCTAAGCATGAAAAATCAGCTCTTGAATCCTCTTCAAATCATGTTTATCATATTTTCCTCCTCCTTCATCTTTAGATCATCCTCTTGGATTTCTTGTTGGTACTACTAATATACCTTCCCATGTCATTGATTTTACTAATGTTTATTTTCATGCCTCTTTTTCATCACATAGATTACACATTGATGCTTTTATTGGTCTTCGTTAGATTAAAAAGGTTATGATGCATCCTACTTATAAGTGTAATTCACGTTCAATATCTTTCTTGCAATCTACATGTTTTCCACTATCTCGAGATGACCCACATATCACTTAATTATCATGAGCATGTCATTATTCCCATCACTGTTGGCCCCCTCATTATCTCCATGCATTTTTCTATTGGATCCACAGTTCCGCATTGTGACATGGTCTTAGGAATCCCTTGACTGAGGGCTTCCAAAGTTGTACCATCCATAGTTTACTTATACCTTAAGTTTCTACAGGAGTGTCATGTTATCACTATTTAAGGAATCCCACCATGAACACCTTTATCCCTAGATTCTATTGATCCTACACCTTTATTTTATGCTACACCTATTGCTACATCTATTACTAATAGTCATATGGCTTTGACATATACTACTTTTTCATTTAGGGCTCATGTCTCTTCTTGTGCTACTCCTACACCATCACACAGATCTCCTACACAAGTGACCTTTGTTTCTTTTTCATGACAAACACATCATTCTTATATCCCACCTCATAGGTTGAGGTATACACATCATATACATATTACAATTGGCATATCTATTCCTCTTTCATGGTCTCATTCCATGCAGACGTGATATATTCCTTCACCACATACCTTGTCCCATGTACTCTCTAGGGGTCATCGATTCTTAGACCATGTTCACATGCATACTTCCTTCACACTAGTATATATTGGGCCCTTTCCCATATCTTCATTGGATAAATCACTATGACATTCACACTTGGGGCATACTATTCCCCCCTGCAATACGATGACACACTTTTGTTCTAGGTTCAAACATGATCATTAAGGGTGCGATTACCTACATGAACCTCACTTTACACACATAAATTGGGGGAAACCTTGTTACCCTCTCTTATCCATTTTATTTCATATTCTAATAATTTAAAAACATTCAAATATTTACAAAAATTCAAAAATACTAGCTTAGATATTGATTGGATGTATCCTTGTTTGCTTATACTATTTTATGTTGCACATTACTTACCATGTTACTTTGATTCATAGTATGTTATATCCTTTTTTCATGCACACATGAAATTTCATTTAGTAATTTGAGGTGAATTCATGCTATGTACAAGTTATTACATGATGCATGATGTTTGAAATTGTTCTCTACCAATCCTACTAAGGCTCTTGGGGGCATCTACCTTTCCTACTTCTCTAGATTAATGTTTTAACATTGTAATATCTACTAGTTTGATTTCAATATATATATATATATATATATATATATATATATATATATATATATATATATATATATATATATATATTGTGGCATAATATCAATATTTATAACATACCAACAGGTGATTCATGTGTAGTATTTTTCTTATAGGCCTACCACCAATCATGGTTATTTGATTTACTTATGTCTTGTCTCTTTTTCTTGTGTCTTGTTTCACTTTTTTGTGGGATTTTCTCTATGCTTGATTGTGTATTTTCTTCTATATCATTCAAGGCTTTGAGTGTATTATGAAATCATGAGTGGTGTCCCATGTATTCAACCAACTACTCATTGTGTTTATTGATATGTTACTACGTGTTTTGACTAGTTTCTATTATATCATGCCATGTTTGTTTGTGACTAACACTTTTTGCTAGCTTTTCCCATTATTTTGCATGTTCCATGGTTATTACCATGCACATTCCCTATTCCTCTGTAGGATTTATATTTCATATGTGCACATCAATTTTATCTTTCCTCATTTGGGTCGTTCTTACATTAGTTTAACTCACACAACCAAAGGAATGGGGGTAATCATTGGGTGATTACTCTACCCTATCCATAGTTTAGAATCCTAACACATGTTATTACATGACATAATCAAAATAAAAAGAGATAAACAATTAGATAAGAATGAGGCTTAGCCCAAAAACATAGGAGGGAAAAATACACCTAGATTAGAAAATAATGGTGGCTGCTAGTGTCCCACTTGGGTGGAACTATTCTAGAGGAAGAAATAGGTACATTGTAGTTTTAACAAGTTTCTAGTGATAGGTTTCTCCAAAATCTACCAGGAGATAGTCAACTATGGGAACAAAATCAGTGGCAAGTTACATACTTTGAGAAAGGGAACTAATTACTCTATTTTCTTGGTATCAAATAAGGAATGACACCTATGGCATATGCAACACAATGATGTGCCTAGAACAATGTGTCATCTCTAGCCAATTTCTATGGGGTTTTTACCATATGTAGTGACACTTATCCATAGGGAAATATCAATGGTTGGAGGGAAAATCCTAGAGCTTTCCCACCACTCTTCCCTCCCAATACTCTTCCCTTGGTAATAGGATGCCTAAATCCTCGGTATGGCCATAAGACGTCCAAATCCTCAAGTATGGCCATAAGATGCTATAATAATCCTTAGTACTTTTCCAACCATATCCAAGGAAAAAAATACACATGAATAATTCTATCTCTTCTCTCATAGCATTCAGGTGTACTCTATCCTTGATTCACTTATTTTTAAATATGTATTTATTTTCAAATTTACTAAGTTAAAGTTCAATTTAATTTAGCATGAGCATTGAGTAAACTTGTATTCTTTTGTAGGTCTAACCTTACTTTAATAAAAGGAAACACATAAATGGAAAAAGGGGCAATATTAAGCATAAAACACTTAGGCAAAGGAAATACTTAAGGAACAAACAAATGCATCATTTCTACTACGCACACAAGCTCACCCCTAAAGTCATCATCCCCTATTAGATTCCATAATACACACATTACAACCTCTATTTGACATGTTATCAATTATAATTTCCATATGACACACTATTCGCTATAACCTCCTTTTGCTCTCCACAAGGTACACTCTTTTTATCTAATTTATGCAGCCAAATATTAATTCACCAACATAAAGTGGGGATAAATTTAGACACAAAATCATGCACTTACAATTTACACCACACCTCTAGGTATGCCATTAAATGCATGATTCCTTAGAAACAAAACAAGACATTAACTACACTTGTTTTTATTTTGCATTACTTTATCATTCTTATATTTATATTATTTACTTTTCTTGAATAAAAAATTACTTTTGGACATTAGAAAACATGTGACCCAACTCATTATTTCCTTTTTTATCCTCTCTGAGCATCCTAGACAATACTTCCAATTAGGGATAGGAGCACCCTAAGAATTACTTGTCCCCTTTGGGAACTTTTGTCAATTTCTCTCCTTTAACAAGGATATATATATATATATATATATATATATATATATATATATATATATATATATATATATATATATATATATATATATATATATGACTTACTATTGTTGAGGGATAATTTTTTTGGCTATTACTTCCTATCTACTACTTGGGAAAAGAAAAACATTTAAGAACTACAATTTGGGCTGCATTATTCACTTGTGCATAGGAGGGGCTATTTTTGAATTCTATCTCACACATCTATCTTAGGGGAAAATTAGTTTTAACCTGCCATATTCTTACAACTAACACAAGGAAACCTAACTTTGAGGTGAAATATTATATCAACACACTAAAACTACATAGAGTTTGAAATATAGTGTAATGCTCGGTGACAATCACATTGGGGTGACCACCGAGGTCAGTTCGAATCAAGCATATGAATTGTTTATTTCATCTAATGTTTACTTGAGCCTTGTGCAGGTAGCTAGGATTTGTTTTGTAGGTTTATGTGTGTTAGTGAAACCTTACAACAAATCTAGAGAGACAAAGAGTAAAAGGAAGAAGACAAGTTTATACCTTGAAACATAAGAAGCAAATCATTTTCTAGAACACTAGATCCTAGTTTAGACACTAGCACCTAGGTGGTCCTGTCCTTCTCTAGGTATTTATATTCAAAGTAGTTTTAGATTCCACTTTTTCAGATGAAGCATACTCATTATAAATCCAACCTATTCCACTTAGTTTCTAGATCAGAATCAACCTAGATCTCTAGATATAAGCTAAGTTATTCTCATCTCACCATTGCTTACACTTGATTATATTTTTACATGATAGATATTTCTTGTTACTTTTATATATGTTTGATCTTAATCCTCTAATAAAGATTTAATTCTGTTAAATCAAGTAGAGACTATGATACCATGACATTAATATCATCCACTGAATAATACTAATATTTCTATAGAAAATGAAGATATATTTCAAAGAGAAAATAAAATGTTAAAATTTTGAGACACCGATGTATGGAAGTTTCTCATCCACCTCAACCTTAGTGATCTCTTATCCCATGCCAAATTTTTAACACTAATAATCTATCCATCTCAGGATTTATATTCCTAGGCTTGACTAAGGTGAATAAAGTATAGGTGCCTATAATTTGTAGCTTGAGTTGATCTACCTCTTCATTGTAGTGAATGAGGTATACATAAATTTTTCTTCTTGTAGGGAAGTACTTTGTTGCAAGCTTTTTATTTCACTCAAAAAAACCTCTTGTAATAATCACGAAAAACCACTTTGGATCTAAGAATTATTTTCATGCATATGTTGGCACCTCCCAACTATCTTCAAACTTCACTCACACATTTTATTTGAACTCAAAACTTCACTTTAGATCCTTCGTGTTGAGTGGATTAGGTCTCCATTGTCACATGGTTTGTATTTTATTATTCATCTTAAATATGTCCCACTTTCTCAAATTGAGCGTCACCGTCTCTTTACTCTAGTCATGTATTTTTCTACCAGGCCTCATCTCACACTTTCTTGAAATAAATACATATATGGTTCCTTTATATTTATAAACACATTGTGGATAGTAGAAATATCCATCTCATATTTTTGATCTTGTTCTATTGATTAATTCCATTCCTATTGGCATTCACCTTTAAACTTTCCCTTTGTTCTCTTTACTATCGATGTTCATGGAAATAGTCATTATTTTTATGGATATTGGTTTAGTCTTAAATTCGATCATCCAAAATCTAGTTTTATGTGGTTAATGCACTTAGTCTCAAAGAATGATTTAAGTGCTCAAAATTTAATAGAAAGTAATCAATATTAAATAGATCTCTACATTACCTCCTTTGAGATAAAAGGTATGTCTTCATCCTTTAATGATTCCATCTCCCCCTCTTATTTTTCCCTAATTAATGGAATGATGTTTAGATCAATGGTATGATGTTATTTAAATAGAAAATTATACCTTTATACAAATGTGCCAAAACATTAACTATATATAGTTTGTCTCTTTATCAAAATTAATTAAGTACGATCATTTTATTCCGTTACTCTATATTTATTTTCATGATAATGTTACTTTAAATATTATATTCTAACTACACAATAATGATGAGGACTATTTTAAAAAAATTACATGCATCATCCTTATTATGCCATTATATGGGATCAATGTAAAAATGGCCATAAAAAGTTAAAAACATAACAAACTTAACCTACACCATCTTACTATGGAATCATCTAATGGAGTATGAAGTGTATTTTCATTTTTATTATATATTTCTCAATGCATAAGATTTAACAACAACCCTCTATTTTATTGAACATGAATCAAAATAATATGTCATTGATTGTTTAAAATTTTTATTAGTTCCTTTTAACTCAACATGAAAGGATAATATCCATTAATATATTTATGAATAGTTTATATGTAATGTTTTGTGAATTTTTTCAATTCAATATTTATTTTATAAAATAGATTTATATTTGACATATTTGATAGGGGTCTCGACTTTTTTTTGTTTTCAAATATAATCATTTATGTTTTAAAAATTCTTAATGTTTATGACATATGTAGTGGATATACTCTTGTCTCGTGAAGTGTAAATATTTATATTAGTTTTGAATAAGGAAGGGCTCGTCAAGCACATGCCCTTCACATTGAAATTTAGGCCAGCCCTTTAGATTTGATCACTATATGCAATCTTACATCTACCAAAAATACTTATTCTTAACATATACAATTTTTCACATTATCCTTGCACAATGCTAGTGCACATTACCATGCAAATCTTAAGCAATCCATGTAAAATTCCTTGTATTGAACATTTTACAAAATTTGTGTTAAACTACAAAATATGGTATCCCAATCCACAAAACATTATAGGAGCCACATAAGCTTACAAATACCCACAACACTATGGAATATACAAAATCATACAAAGACTACACAATACTACAAAAGTCATATAAGCTTACAAATATTGCATAACACTATGAAATCTATGGAATCTTGGACTTTTCTATGTAAGATTATTATAATTCACCAATACATGTATTGAATATAAAACATCATTATCACATTGTTAGATGCCAACAATTTTTGTCAAATATTGTGTCTTTATAGGACCATTCTCAGTCAATCAAATGATCGGATCTATAACTATCTTTAAGTGACTATTAACATCAACGGTTGTATAAGGTGCACGTGGGCCTTGATTTTTCCTTTATGCCTAGTGACCATAAAAACCATCTAGTTCAAAGCTTGATCCAATAAAAGGGAACATTATTATGCATATTAATGACAAGTTGCACCCTAGGGAATATCCATTTAAGGCTTCTTTATCCACATAGGTATATTTAATATCTTTCTTAGGAACATATGAATTTTATAAGTAAAATGAGGTTGTAAACTTATAAAGTATCTCAAGAAGATTTAATATTACTTTGAGGAATTAAGGTTGACTATCCTTGTATGTGTGAGAAAAATATTGGTTATATAGAATCGTAGTAGAGTTTATAAGATTAGGATAGGTCTAGTGTTGGAATTATTAGAAGTATTATTACAAAGTCTCATTATAGATTGCAATTGGAGTGAATTAGCGGCATGAAGTTTTAATCTCTTTCCTTGAATTACTAGAAATATTTTTTCATTTTTTCTTAATTAAAATTTGTGTTTGATATAGTTCCTTAGTGAAGTCTAGTTTGAAAAGGGATACATGTTGTAACATGTCCCTTCACTTGGGAACCTTTAATATAACTACATCAATTTACTATCAAAACTTAGGATTTGGAATTCTTGTTAGTAAGAGCTTATAATTTGATATTCATATGGAAGAGGTTAGTCAAAGTATAGAGTTTTGAATCTTATTGAGGATATTAGTGTAAACATAAATCTCGGTTCATTGAGTGACCTTAGGATTATTGATTTCCATAATAGGGGTGTTTGTAGAAGGTATTTATAAACATATCTAATATTATGGTGTTCGGTAGAGGGTGTGAAATAGAATATTATGAATATATTGTGAGGAAAGGTGACATGTAGAGTCAATAGAGCACCAAGACTAGTAGACTTGGCTGATGTGATAAGAGGAATGTAATCCTATTTATAGGTTATATAAACCATGCAACATAGAGGAGTTTTTGTGGATAAGGATGAGAGTGATGATGATTAGAATGTGAGAGTAATTAAAAAATAATAATCCATACCATAGCATGTAAATGAACAAGAGGATTGGTTTCTATGATAAATCATAAGGATTAGAAGTAAATTACACATAAAATTTATGTGGTACTGGGAACTTGGATATAGAAGATCTAATAAACGGGAATTACCTTTGAGTTTAAAGGTGTGGAAGATATAAATAAGGTTATATTTATAAGTACCAAGTTGAAAGACCATGTATCCTTATGGTGGGATCATGTGCAAAATGAGAGAGGTGAAGGAGGAAAAGATAGGCTAAATAAATTGGATGAAATGGTAACAAAGTTAAAGGCTAAGTTTATGCTTATGGATTACTAGCCTCATTTGTTTAAACAGTTGTAAAATTTGCATAAAAATGAATTAAGTGTAAGTAAATACACTAAGGAGTTAAATTGTCTCAACATTAGATTTCACCATGTGGAGGATGGCATTGAAAAATATCAAGGTAGGGAAATGGAATAAATATTTCTATTCAAGATAATATTTGTATGATCATACTAAGATATGTAGAATAAACATATCAAATTGGAATAAATACAAATGGGAAGTTATCATGAAAATATCATAACTTGTTGTCTAAGGTAAAATTCCTATGCGCAGACATGAAAGTTTGCGTAGTGATGCACAAGGTCATGCACATGAAGGAAATACACTCTTATTTCATGAATACAATAATTCAAAAAGAGGTGGAAGAAGATCAATGTCCCGAGGTAGAGGATGTAACAAAGTAAGAGGATTTCACAAAACCTATTTCAATTATGAAGAGACTAGACATTGTACATTTGAATTTACACATACTATATAAACATTGGAAACATGTAGATGTAGAGAATCATACTTTGGTAAGTATCACAAGAAAATTTGAACATTGTGAAGTTTTGATGATGAAGAGGGTGTAATTAAATCCTACAAATGAAGAAAGTGTTCTGTGTAGAGGAAGAATTTATTCGAAACATTTGCAAGTCTATAGGTGAGTGTTGTAAAATCATTATTAATAGTGGTATAATAGATAATATTGTTCCTAAGGAAATTATAAATAAGCTCGGTTTAAAGAATATTGTGCACTTCAACCCTTACAAGGTGTCATGGTTTTGAAGGGGAATTAGTTTCTTGAGAATGAGCAATGCAAAGTGTTCATCAAGATTGGTGCCTATGAATATGAAGTCATGTGCGATGTAATGTCTATAGATGTATACTATTTTTTATTAGGGATAACTTATTATTATGATAAACAATTGATTTATGATGGCCACGAAAATAAATACACATTTGTGAAATATGGACAAAAGTAAAAAAATTTAATCGTACAAAGAATTTAAATGTAGAGGTTGATAAAAGTGTGCATGTATTCTTGGTTTCAGAAAGGAGTTCTTAAATGCTATGAAATGAGATAGTACATGATTTTTTATTCATTTCGAGGCTTATGTAGAAATCATAGGAGTGCACAACCACGTAAATAGAGGATATCCCATAGAAAGTAAGAGATATGGTATGTGAGTATATGGACTAGTTTTCCTAACAAATATAAGTATAAGATGATGCCTATGGAGAATGAAGAAATCAAGGTTCAATTGTAGTATTTGATTGACAAAGAGTTGATCAAATAATAAATGATCATGTGATTTGTACCCACAATATTGAAACTAAAGGAAAAAGGAGAATGAATTTTGACATTAAGGTCAATTATCCTTATAAGTGTGAGCAAGGATTAGTTATATAGAAGCTTACCAAAGTCTACAAGATCAAGATAGGACCAATGTTGGAATTTTTAGCATAATTATTACAAAGTCTCATTATAGAATGCAATTGGAGTGAATTGGTGATGTGCATGAATTCTTAATATATTTCCTTGCATTAATATATCTATTTTCCGTTTGTTTCTTATTTGGAATTTGTGTCTAGGATATTTTGTTAGTGAGGTATACTTTGAAAAGGGATATATGTTGTAAGACATCCCTTCACTTGGGAAATATGATCGTAACTACATCAATTTGGTATTAGAGCTTAAAATTTGGAAGTACTCTTATAATAGCTTAGAATTTGAGAGTCATGCTGAAGATTTTAGTCAAAGTATAGTGATGGGGCTGAATAAACAAAAACAAAAACATCGTATTAGGAAAAGGAAATTTCCAAATAAAACTCTAGTAAACCCTCCTTATTCTTTTGTTTGAATTACATAAGAGATCCTTTTTTCAAAATATAAATAGAATCCTAATTAAACTTGACTTCTAATCCAAACTTGACTAGACTTACTATTTTTAGTAAAACTTATTATTTATAACTATTTTTAGTAAGTTTTAAATTTAGATTTCTAGAGCTTATAAACATGCATAAATTATCCATGCACCTAAAATATTTTATTAATTGAGTTTTAACTCAAGTTGAATCACATTTACAAAGATAAGTATTTTGAAATTTAAAAAAAAAAACAAAAAAACTTCAAACATAGATACTTGGCGCTAGATGGATGATTTCAACCTCAAAAAATTTTCAAACCTACCATAAGTTGTTAGTGCATCTTATCATGATGTAGATATTTCAATATGTTTCAATCAAAAAATGGATTCATTTTAGTTCTCAAATAAAAATGATGGCCACCCAATCTACACCATTCTCCTTTGGTTGAAAAGAACTCAACTTATGTGAGATTTTGTGATTGAATTGTTATAGCTTATGTCTATCAAGTTTCTTTAGATCCCATTTTGAAATCCATGTGCTATCCTCTTGTGGAAAAATTTCCCATTAAAACTTTACATATCCTCTTAGAATCTTGACATATCCTGCATCTTGAAAATTTCCCATTGTATGTGTTGATTATTTTCTTGTCAAAAACGCACACCATGTTATCCTTTGTCTTCCTTGTAATTTGATCCTTCTATTCCACTTATTCATTTTACTCCTCTATATCCTCCTCCCCATAAAATATATATAATATGAAACATTAAATACTAGATAAGTGTCAACATTATGTGGTAGAATTACCTCATATGTATTATCATTTATCTTCTTCACAATTTTACAAGGGACAATCTTCTTGTACTTTATCTCATTGTATGTTCCTTTGGGAAATCTCTCCTTCCTCAAATAAAACATTACCAAATATCCTTCCTTGAATAATTTATGTCTTCTAGTGTTATTTGCTACCATTTATATATTTTTCATTACTTTCTTCCTTATATTTCTTAATTGTATGATATGATCTAAAAATGATTACGCATCATCACTCACCCTTTCTAAAATAGTTAGTTATACCAAAAAAATAAACCATTAGTAATTATTCCATATATAATTTGAAACAATGACTTACCCATTGATCTATTGTAGGAAAATTCTGCTTGTGGTAATGCCAAGTCCTAGTGTTTGGGTTTCTCACCAATGATACACCTTAAAACATTTCATGATATCTTATTCAAAAATTTTGTTTTTTCATCCATTTGAGGATGGTATGCACTATTGAATTGTTATTTTGTGCCTAAAATTTTCCATAAGGTCCCTTTAAAAGTGACTTGATAATTTGGTGTCTCCATATGAAGTGACAGACTTTGGGATACCATGCAACCTAAAAACTTCCTTGAAAAAAATATTATATCCTTGTAGCATCATTTTTCATCTTACATGTAATAAAGTGCACCATTTTAGAAAATATATCACAACAAAAAAAAATTTATTGTTACCTCTTTAGGTGTTGGGTAACTTCAATACAAAATCCATGCTCAAGTCTATCCACAATCCTATTGGCATTGGTAATGGCATGTATAATCTAGTTTTTACACATTTCTCTTATAAGCTTGACATATCTTGCATCTTGAAACATACCTTACAACATATCTATTTATCTTTTTCCATAAATACTTTTCCTCCATTAGTGTTATTGTCTTACTATTCCCAAAATGACAACTTAAACCAACACTATGTGATTCTCTTAAAATATTATCCCTCATAGATCTATCTGGAATACATAACTTATTTCCCATAAAAATATAACAATCTTGCATAAAATGATCTTAAGGAATATTACCTATGTCACCTACCTTTCAGATCCTTTGTTTCTTAATAACCCTCCCAAATTCGGGATCAGAATTATACAATTCTTTAATAGCTTCAAACCCAACCACTTCACTTACCATAATAGTTAGTAAGGCCACACATCTACTCAAAGAATCAACTACTTGGTTCTGTTTTCATGAATTAGAATTTAAGACAAATGTATATCCCTGCAAGAATGAATCAAACTTTACATGCCTACCATTCACCCTTTTTGTGTATTCACAAATTTTAAGGCCTAGTGATTTGTAAACAAAATAAACTCCTTCGGCACCAAGTAATGCTTGTAATGCCTTAGTGCTTGTACAATGGCATAAAATTCAATATCATAAGTAGAATACTTGTTTTGTACCTCATTCAACTTATCACTATAATATGATACATTCCTTCCTTTTTGAATTAAAACAACACAAATTCCCACATGTGAAACATCACAACCAACCTCAAATTTTTTTAAAATTAGGTAATGCCTAAGCATGTGCATTTTTCACTTTCTTCTTTAATAATTCAAATGTCTCACCCACAACCTTTTCCATAAAAACTCTTTCCCTTCATGCATCCTATTATTGGTGCCACAATATTACTAATTTTTATATAAACTTTCTATAAAAATTAGCCAATCCATGGAAACTTATGTTAGGAAAATATGGTGTAGTGCTCCACATGGGTAGTGAGAAAAATTAATATATAATATTGTTTTATTTGTTGTAATGACAACTCACATATGTAGCTAAGTGTGAGAGAAAGTAGGATTTTTTTCTCCTTGAATATAGGAGAAACTTCTCCTATATAAATGTAACATTCCATATAAATAAGATATATATATAGAAGATTATCAAATTTAGAGAGTTTACTATTTTTTAGTTTATTCAAATATGAATCCAAACTTCCATTTGGGATCATAGCAAGATTGAGTCCTTCATTGGTGTAGTAAATGTGAAGGGGTGGATATGGTTTTTCCCATCACCCCCATGGATGATATTATTTTAATACATGCAATCTATGTTGGAGGTGAAGCATTTGACATGTAAGTGTACTATGGATCCTAAATACAATTGTAATATTTAGATTAGTTTTCTTTTATTAATTATGTGAAGAGTTAGTTAAAATTATGATATGGTATTAGCACCCACATGGGAATAAAATTGAAGAAAATAAGAGGCATGGCCATATTGCTACATCTACTCAATTTTGTTAATAGTGGAAGGAATAAATAACGTAAAATCTTGACATGAGAGAAAAATTGATTTGGTAAATTTTATAATTAAGAACCTTTCATCATTAATTTTTGTTTTACAACCCAACACACTTTTCTTAGAATGTAATATTAAGTGCTTATAAACTTTAGATTATAATTAAATAATTTAGAATAGATTATATTCTTAATTATTTAATATAAAATTTAGGTTATGTTTAATTGTTTATTTAATAACCAATTTATATAAAATCAAGGTATGATTTAATCATACCCCTTCACTAAATATGTTCATGACCCATAGGGTCATTTAAATATGACCACAGAAATTATTGTTTTCACTAAGGTGAATTGATTGGAGAGAAGTGAGGAGGGAGATGTTTAGACTGGACTGTAATGTTTCTCAAATAATGGAAATTCTCTTTATCCATGGTTTTCCCCCTCGAGGGTTTTCCACGTAAAACCCGTGTTCATGTGTTTTTTACTTGTTTTATGTATTTATTTATGCATTGCATTAATGTTTGGTAAATATTAATATAATATGGTTAATTAATTTATTATCCCTCGATTCTGATATGGTACTAGAGCGTGTGTAATTTAATCCTATTTTAATTAACCTATCGGATGTGTTGTTTGGGTGGTTAGTTTGTTGGAAAAAATTAATTTATACCCCCTTCCCTTCGGGACATAGTATTTTTACAAAGCGTGTGAATAGGTGGAAAGGACTTGAAAAACATTTACCCCACATGTGAAATATCAAAGTGGAAGAATTACCAGGACTTGCAAAACAAAGGTAAGGGTTAAAATTTTATATGAAATATTTTTCTATATGTTTATAGTTTCAAATGTGCAGGTTGAAATTTTTTAGGGGTAAATTCAAGAGTTATATGAAGTTTAAAAGGGATGAGACAATATCCATGTGAATAGAGTTATAAAATTTCTTCATTATTTGGGTTAAAATTCTTGTCCCTTCCGTAATACTTCATGTTAAAATCTTTTACCCTTAGTCATTTCAAAAATACAAATTCATATGTCTCCCCTTTAATAAGGGTTAAATTTTAATTAAAAAAAAAACTATAATACTATAGTTTATATTTTATAAACTATAAATTTAAATATATATATATAAATATATATATATATATATATATATATATATATATATATCACAAAAACCATAGTTTATAAGTAGAATAAACTATATCCTATGTTATATTTTCACTATGGCCTAAGCACCCCCTTTCTCCTACACCCTAATGTTTTACCAATATATTATATAAAATATAGTTTATTCTTTATAAACTATACTTTTATATGCTAAAAACCTTATATTATAGTTTATATAATATAAATTATATACTAAAATTTATATAGTTTAAAACATTTAAACTATCCTATATAGTTAAAACTATAAGTGGCTTATGTTTAAATCCTAAACCCCTGTTGGGCCCCTAGAATGTTGGCTAAGTACAAAAGGTGCGTATGCATGTAGGTCCTAGTTGAAGAGAGGTGTGCAAGGACAAAGTGCGCAGGGCAAGATTTAAGAAAAGGGTTTTAAGAAATCCTGTGGCATGCGCGCGCGCGTAGAAATAATCAAGGGTTCAAGACTTAGAAAAATTGGGTGTTTGAGATAGAACACATGAAAAGCATGACCCGACTGTGCATGCTGAGTGATAAGGTGTCATCCCGGCAACAGCTCACCCTGGGAAGGAGCATGCCTACGGTAGAAGCTTCAAGAAGTATATCATGGTGAAAAGTGAAAAGCTCAGACTGGGAGAGCATGCTCGCATGGAGGACCACATTTAAACACTTGGCATCAGATCTGAGGGCGCTGGAGGATGACTTGGTAGCCCAGAAAGGCTATAAATACAAGCACTGTAGAGTAAACAAAGAGAGAACTAGAAGAGGGCGGAGCTCTACAGAAATACTGCAAGAACTCTGTTAGTGGATAATGATATTTGGGAAATAATGTATAATGGGTATGGGGATTGTAATTTTTATTTTGATAGCCTAGCTACATTAGTCCAGTTGTAATGGATGATTGCGGTCTATTTCTCTGTGACATTTTGTAATGGCTCCATGGATGTAATGAGGTTACCAGTTATATGAATATGAATATCAATGATTCTAATGCATACGTATTTCTCATAGGTTCTCTTTCATTTATGTTTATGCTAAGTATGGATGCTTGTATACTTCTTTCTGTTATGGTACAAGTTATATAATTTGTTAAGTACTTTCTTTCTATAATGATCATGCGAGGATCTAGAAGCCATTCTGAGCTCTATGGTTCTTGAATGTCTGAACTCCTTTTAAATCTCTTAAGCACAAATCATAGATGATGATGTTTCCCACTAAACTCACATAAAAGAGAGACTCGGCACATGCGCATGCCTCAGGTGAGCACCCAACATCCCATTTGGATGATAGGCCGGTGTGCATGGGGTTCCTTTCTTTTGTGATAGGGGTAAAAATGACTACATCTTGGTTCCATTGTCGAGACCTCTTTTCAAAGTTGTAGTGGGAAATAGCATACAACATGATATTTGTAGTGAGTAATGACAAAGTGGTTAACTTTGGAAAGTGTTGAATCATGGTTCAAGAGAAAGGAAGATGAATTTTCTCAGAGATTCAACACTGGACCTAAGTTTGATGCACGTAGATGGGTAGAAGAGAACCTCTACCATGATCTGTATGAATTTTTTTTTGTTGCTTACTATTAGAATTGTATGAGTGGCTCTCGGCTATGCACCTAGATCAAGTTGTCATTATGGATCATGTGTGTGGACCCATAATAATACCGAGGCTACAGGATGTAGATCGACGTGGACCCGTGTTGTGGATCATTGGTGGAAAGGAGTATCTTGACTAGCTACACTTTGGAGTATGTAATTTCCACATATTCTTGTCTGGAGGTTTCTGAGTTTGAGTTTCTATGGGAGCCTAGAGGATCATTTCTACATTTTATCCCTCTGGAAATGAAGATCCTAGTTGTTACTTTGGGTTTAGAGGCATTTCCAATGGTCGGCTAGACCATTCTGAGTGTTGGGCGAGGAGCTAGGGTGGAGGAAGATGGCAGATATTATGATGGAGAAGGAAAGGGAGGAGAGACAACTCAAGTATAGTGAAGCACGTGAAAGGGAGATTGCTAGATGACATGAGGCTGCAAGTGTGATGGATCTATGGAGGTAGACATTACGGGAAGGATTCGAGGTTCATGCGGAGGACATGGAACCTGAGCAGTCTGTGCTACCCCATCTTGGCAAGCACGTAAGAGAGACCCCTTCAAATTCAGGTGATAGCTTGTCGTGTAGAGAAATAAGAGTCATTGGCATGTATCTAAACCCACCCAGTGACCAAACCCTAGCGCTTGGTTTTCCAGAACTAGGAAGGAGTATCATTGACCTAGTTGATATTAGTGGAAGTGATAGATCTACGCCTAGGAGGTACAATTTTTCAATTCCCACTTCTATGGCTACACATATTCCTAGTATTCAGAGGATTCTTTGGAAAAGGAGCCAATATACAAGTCTTCGATCTCACATCTAGGAGTGGTAGTGGGGCATTATAACAGAACATTGGCACATAGTTCGGTGGAACTATGGGGAAACTTGGCACGATAACTACGAGGACACTGGTGGAGGACTGGTGGGTCGGGGGCATAGGACTGGTGGACCTAAAGGTTTTGGTGGATCTGGTGGCTCAGGAGGCATAGGACTTGGTGGACCTAGTGGATCCGGTGGTGGAGGAAACACTGGAGGGAACCAAGGCTCTAGCTCAGGAGGACAAGGGCCCCAGCCACCCCCTCAAGTCTTCTTTGAGATGTCATTACACTTGCCAGATTATAGAGGTATTGAGGATGTTGCGGAACATGTTCACAAGTGTGAACTGTTATGGTGCGCAAAGGGTATCATAACCCCGGAGCGGAAGGCTAGTCAGTTTGTAACCACGTTGCAAGGGCGCACACATAGCTAGTATAGGAAATATGACCCTCATCAAACAGTGGTGGATTATACTACTTTAAAGAATGCATTCTTGGAAAAATTCCACATCCCTGAGTTTGAACAGAAGAGCATCAACACTTTGAAGGAGATTCAACAAGGAATGGCAGAGAGTGTGTGAGAGTATGATGCACGCTTTAAAACTCTCTTGTCTAAATTATCATATGATATTCACCCTTCATAGCATGCTCAGTGGTTTGTTGGAGGATTGATCACACCTTTTAGAAGGGCCTTATCTCATAAAAATTTCACATGAGACCCACGTGAGGCATTGGAATTTTCTTTATGCACCGAGGTTATTCGTAGTGTTGATATTGGTTTTAGTCCGTTCCTGGAGGCTCAAATTTCTGTTATGGCTAAGTAGTTGGAGAAGTTGTCTACGAACTCATCCCATGAGACTCGCAGTGGTTTATGGTGCACAAATTGTGAAGTAGAGGGGCATGTCAAGGATAATTTCCCCCGGAGGATGGTACACACCATGACAGTAGACTATGAAATTTGTTGTGGGGACCATGATGCAAGTAGATGCCCCTTGTTACAACACACAATCTGGAAGAATGTGTCTTGCTACTATAAGATCTACACCTCTACAACCCATGATACTAAGGATTGTAGGCTTATTGATCAGATCCATGAGGCCATTGATCATAGAGTGCACCAGACCAGCATTGTCAGTAGTTCCAAGGGTGATGATCACCGTTATGAGGAGAAAAGCAGATGGATGCGGTCACGAAGGGGTTTTCGAGGAGGATTCCATGGTCTTAATAACCATGGGGAAGGAAGGACTGAGTTCCCGCGTGGAACATGTTTCAATTGTGGGTCTATAGAGCATTATAAATGAGAGTGCCTAGACCTGTTACAATGCTCATGGTGTAGAAAGAAGCACAAGTATGAGGAGTTCCCGGAGTTGTTTGAGCACATGAATCAGCAACACCGGAAAGACAAGGGCGTTGTAATGGTTAGCATTAAAAATGTAGACACACAGTGGATGCCATGGGTAACATAGGATTTAGGTTTGGAGCTAGTTTTGGTAACAACAAGAGTAGAAGCCACATGTACAAAAGAGATACCAAGGTAGAAGAACCTAGTTTCAAGGGAGGAAGTAGTTTATGGAAATTACCTAGACATTGCACGTCAAAAGGAGGTATATCAAGACACCATTGCTGTCATTTAGAGTTTAAAAAGGGAGATCTAGTGTGCGAAGGAGTAGTCGGGGAGGGAGGAATAAGGAAGGAGAGTCAAGGAACTAAGGGATGACTGGATGAGGTCAAGGAAAAATGTAAAATGCTAAGGCAAGAGTATATTATTCCCTTGTTAGGATCACGGTTGAGAGAGAAGGTACCACCCACTGGAGGAGATCATGAGAGGCAGGTCTTACACACAAACCTTCCCCCTCATAGCCTTGACTATGACAAGGAGATCACATTGAATGCAGTTATAGATGTATGGCTCCTTAGTAATATCATCATTGACACATGCATGGAGTTCAATGTTCTAACTTTGGATGCATGACATCAAATGGGAAGGCCTGCATTACATACATCTTCGAATGTGTTGTTTATGGAAAACAAGACTAAGGTAATTCCCATTGGTGTCTTACAGGATACAACTATCACTATCCAGGGAGCTAAGTTTACTAGGGACTTCAAAGTCTTGGCACTCGCCGAGGTAGACAATTTTCCAGCACTACTTGGGCACCCATGGTGTTACAAGAATAATGCGTACCTTTGGTTCAAAAAAGGTTACATCATCTTTAAAAATAAGGAGGAGTGGGTCATTATACCTCTGGTTGATGGGAATTCAACACCCTATATTGAACCTTTAGGAGAAGAAGTTCTGGATAGGATATATGTGCACTCAATCAGGGACCCAGAGATAATTCATCCTATCGACGAAGTTACCCAGTTTGGGTATGCTTAGTCAATAAGTGATACCACCAGTCTATCATGTGATAATTTGGTGCATGGAACTTATGAATTGACCGGATGGCGATTGAGAGGGTCGGTGACCAAGGTAACAAAGGCACACACAGTCTGGCACCTAGGAGGAAAGGAGCTTCCTAAGTATTCAGGAGGAGCCTTCCCTAAGATCTTTTTGCAGGAGATGGAATCTCAGTGGAAGGAGAAGGAATGGAAAGGGATGCTAGGTTATGTCTTTCTCGGCATAGCGGCATAGTGGTGGGCTACACATTAGGAGAGCATTTTGGAATGACGTGAGGTAAGAATTGCTATCTCTATCAGATTCTCTAGGAGCAACATGCCCACTTCCATCAAAGACTACCATGGGAAGGAGCCTACCTCTTTCCATATCCAGGAGTGTGAGAGGATCTGTAGAGAAGGTAAGGAAGATTTTCCACCACCATCCTCTCCGGGTGCATAAGTTATATTCTACACCGCAAGGTTACGCGTGCACATGATACATTCATTCGAGACACACCTTTGCCAAATAGGAAATTAGCAAGAACTAGCGCTGACCTCATTTAAACCTTTGAGTATCAGAGTACCAAGCCATCAATTGATAAGGCCTTGCAGGGTATCAAGTGCCTTACCATGGGGGATAGTGCCATGGTGGAAGATAGGTTGTTGGAGTTGCTAGGTGGACTAGGTTTGGAAGCGTGCTTTGAAGAGGAGGCAAGAGGAAACAAAAGAGTTACAGTCGAGCACGCATGTTTGGAAAAGGAGAAAGGGAAGTTGTTGTATGTGATTGATGGGGAGGAAGTAGAAATCTTGGATGTTATCCATTCTATAGGGATGCGTGAGGTAGTGGACAGTGTTGATACTCACGCGCATGCCTACCATGAGCCCTTAAAGAAAAAGAAGGTTAACATCGGTTCAAGAGAAGAACCTAAGGAAGCTATTATTGGATATTAATGGTTGAAAAAGGAAGTCTCTAAGATCACCGATCTATTGCATGAATTTGAGGATTTATTCTGCGTGGGTACCATGAGCTCAAATGTGTCCACCATTACTGGGGGAGATGAAGATAAAGCTGAAGGATGGTGGGCACCCGATCAGGAAGAGACCCTACCAAATGAATCCCAATTTGCATGTAAAGGTTAAGGAGGAGATAGAAAAAATGATAGCTTCTGGGATCATTGAAGTAGTGGAAGAATCGGAATGGATAAGTCTGATGGTAATTAACATCAAGAAGGATGGGTGGATTAGGATCTACGTGGATTATAGGGAGTTGAACGTAGTTTGTGTCATTGATCCTTTTCCAACCCCCTTCACTGAAGAAATTTTGGAAGGAGTCATTGGGCACAAAATCTATTCCTTTACGGATGGATTTTTGGGGTACCACCAAGTCTAGATTACAAAGGAAGACCAGGAGAAGACAACTTTCACCACTGAGTGGGGAATTTTTGCATACACGGTCATGTCCTTTGGTTTGAAGAATGCACCTGCTATTTTTTATGCATAGTGGTGCAAGAATTCTAGGACTTCATCCATAAGTTTCTTCAGTCTATTTGGACGATTGGACAAAGTGTGTGGGCTAGTAAAATACCATTGTGACAATTTGAGCTTAATTTTTAGAGGTGTAGGCAGTTGAGGATATCCCTCAACATTAAGAAGTGTGTATTTGCTACACCCTTTGGGATGTTATTAGGGAATATCATATGTAAGGAGGGCTTACTGGTAGATCCTGCCAAAGTTGTAGTTATTGTGGGGTTAGGGGAGCCTACTAGCTAGAGCGCAGTGCGCGGATTCCTTGGGCATACGGGTTATTACAGGAAATTCATCAAAGGGTATGCCAAGATCACCACACCTTTAGAGGAGCTTCTCAGACATAAAAGTGCCTTCCATTGGGGAGAAGCATAGCAGAGGGCATTTGATACATTAAAGTATAGGCTTGTCACCGCACCTATATTATGTTTTCCCTCTTGGGACAAGCCCTTCCATGTCCATGTAGATGCCTCAGGAACCACCATTAGAGTAGTGCTTACATAGCTAGGTGAAGGAATTATTGATCATCCTATGTGTTTTGCAAGCAGGAAGTTGACACCAGCAGAGAAGAATTACACCACGACGGCGAGTGCGAAGCATTTTCAATGATCTACGCACTTTTCAAATTTAGGTAGTATCCATTGGCAACACCCTTTGTATTTTACACCGACCATATGGCATTAACGTATTTGTTGAACAAGACCGTTCAACAAGGGCACATATGTTGGTGGGTATTTTTATTTCAAGAGTTTGAGTTCACGGGAGTAGTAAATCTTGGGAAGAGTAATTGTGGACTTGATTATCCGTCAAGAATTGATTCAGTGAGGACACATAGAGTATTGAGGACACAATTTCAGATGTGTAAATTTTTAGGTTACAATGCACACCCTCCGATTTGGAGGATATTGTAGTATTTTTGAAGGAAGGTGTGACACGGAAGGAATGAAGGCATTAGAGAAGAAGCAGCTTTCCATACGCTCCACACCCTACTTGTTGATGAGTGGAGACTTATACAAGTTGGGATATGATGAAGTTTTGCGCATGTGTGTATTAGAGCTTGAGTGCCTCGCCATCATGGAGGAGGAGGCACACGAGAGGAAGTGTAGGTGGGAATTATGCAGGTGATGCCAATGCACGTAAGATATTAAATGAGGATTGTGGTGGGAAACCCTATACAAGGATTGTAAAGACTATTGTAAAGCGTGTTACCATTCTCGGGTGCATTGGCAAGCCGGGAAAGAGAGATGAAATGCCTTTGCACCCTATACCTAGCATGGGACCTTTTGAGAAGTGGGAAATAGACTTTGTAGGCCCTATTACACTATGTCATCACTTGCGTGAACTATTTGACAAGGTGGGCGAGAGGCGGACCCAACTAAATACCGCACAACATGCCATAAATGGGAAGATTCTTGTGGGAGAACATTATCATGAGGTATGGATGTCCTGTGATTTTAACCAAGCGATAGGGGTACACATTTCTTGAATGAGACCATGAGGATCCCTGTTAGTAGAGTTCACGGTGGCTCATCACAAGACTACCCCTTATCACCCACAAGAAAATGGAACCACGGAAGCATTCAACAAAATATTGAATCATACCCGACCAAAACTTATGATGTCGGGAGACAAGATTGGGATGAAAAAGTATCACCAGTATTATGGGATTATAGGATAACTTATAAAAGGATTAACAAAGCCACACCATTTCAGTTGGTGTTTGGTACGAAAGTTGTTCTATCAGTTGAATTCATGTTACCTTCTCTGTGAATAGCATGCGCAGGATGGTTGATTGATGAGAAAGCATTGGAAGAGAGAATTGATGAGTTAATGAAGCTAGATGAGAGATGATCACTAGCCAAGTGGAGCCAAACAATAGAGAAAGTAAAGAAAAAATCTTGGCATGATCGCCACATCAAAAACAAGAAGTTTGAGGTTGGGAAAATGGTTTTACTATATGACTCTAAGTTTTTGTGCCATCCTAGGAAGTTGAAATTCCATTGGTTGGGTCCTTACATAATCTCATACATCCTTGATTTGGGCACATGCCAGTTACAAGCATTGGATGGAATGAAATTGCTTGGACACTTCAATGAGAGCAAGCTAAAGCCCTACTATAAATAAGTCTTCTTGGTTTTTGTAAATAAATCAGTTTTTCCAGTTAGTTTAGAATTTTCCATTATGAATTTATTTTCTTGTGTTTCCCTTTCACATTGTTTTTTTTTGCGCCTTGGCGCGTGTAACCTTATTACTACTTTTTGAGAATTTTTGAGTGCGCATAGGACCACTCATCATTTTAGTGTGGGGTGGAGTAATGTGAAGGATAGGATGGTTAAAATTCCAAGGAAGTTTGTGTTGAACAACCCAGTTGAATGGCCCTGTTGAAAGAGGTGCTTGGAAAGAAAATATGGAAAAATGATGGTCGGTGCCAAGATAAAAGCTACTTTCAGATCCCACGGACAAAGAAGGGAAGAGTGCATAAGCAACACGAGGTAGGCGAGAGCAAAAATTAGGATAGAAGAAGTGCCTTTGCTGTTGGTTATGTGTGTGCAAGATTCTCATGTCATGTTGGATTGGTTATGCGCTAGAAGGTTGGAGGATTTTCCGCGTAGGTTTGGGCACGTGAGGGAAAGTGCTGAAGTCGGGCTTTGTTTGAAAAATCCACATTAAATGTTAAAATTATGGTGGTAGGTGAAGTATCACTTAATGCTTAAAAAGGGAAAAACTATAAATAAAGGGGTTAAGGCACTTCATTATTCACTTTGCGTATAAAGAGAAAGAAGCACTTTTTGCACCTTTGTAAACTAGGGCTTCCAAAAAATTGATCCGTGTGAAGAAACATTTGGAGAAATTGAAGCGTGAGTAACTAGTTCGGATTTGTGAACCAGGAGGAAAGGATTTCACAGGCGTAGGAAAAGTGGGAGAAGGCACCGTCTTGTGAAAGGAGTATCCTAGTTAGGGTTTGAAGAACTAGGGCACGGGGTTAAGGAACTTTCTTCACAAGTTCGAGATCTAAGGTTGGAGAGAGTAGACAACTAGAGTAACACGGAGTGATTGAAGTGGTAAGAAGACCTAGATAATGGAACCCAAGAAACTAGTTAGCACACCCAAGAAGGGCAAGGGAAAGGGAAAGGGTAAGTAATAAGAAATTGACGCACACACAAATGAGGAGTGGTATGTAGAAATGCGTACCCAGATGGAGTGTTGTTGGGGAAGGAGTGGGAGTCCCATCTGAGGAACATGTCTGTGAATGAATACAATCATCAGACAAGCACAATCAAGAAGGAGATGGTGCTGGAGTTAGTGCACCCAAAAAACAAAAGGACACCAGAGGGTTTTCCCATTTATAATGATGATGTGAAGGTTAAGTTGGAGAAGGAAGGGTTATTACAACTCTTTGAGTTTCCCTACTTTGGGAAACCTGAGCACTTATATCAATGGCTGATGTCACGCGTGCATGAGGACTACTTCCACTTCAGGTGGGTGTAAGATGTGTATAACCCCTTAGCTCATTTCACATTTCATAGGCCTCATCTATGAAGGAGACAGTTTGGAGGATGACTTGACCGACAAAGAAGCGATTAAGGAAACTATCGCTGCTTATGCATATAAGAAGGGGTCAAGGTATTATGATGTCACAGACATTAAGGATCCGGTAATGAAGATGGCCATGCACCTGGTGTCAAATTCAAAATGGCCCAGAGAGATGGACCCAAGTTAATAAGCCATGGTTGAATATTTGCAAAAAAATTTCAGAAGGCACCAACTACAAATTTTCTACATTCATCACAGATGATATTTTCAGCTACGCAAAGGAAGGTGATAGGATCCTTTTTGGAAATGTCCTATTAACCATTGTGTTTTTGGAGATCAGGGTACCAGATGCATCAGAAAATTTCATGTGGGAGTACCCTGCTAAAGACCCCTCACCGCAAAGAGGTTTGAAAAATAAGCTTATGACACTATGACAACTGTGTGCAAGGCGCACTTGGAAAAATGGTATACGTGCCTAAGGAACGTGTTCGGGGTGGAATGGAGAATTCCCAAACAACTACTAGTAGCCACTAGGGGAGAAGAAGAATTTGCTTTGTACTAGCATTTCTTCCGGGAAGATTCAAATTCTCAGATGAGACATGGAGCCCATGGTGCAAGCTCCCCTTTTCCTTCACATCTCAATACTTCCAAGCAGGAGTAAATAGGTTTAGGAGTCTAAGAAGTTTAAGCTGGACCTTGGTAATCTAGACTAGGACCACAGGGAAATGCGCAAAGGGTTGGTTTACCCTGAAAAGTGCATGTACGTGGAGTGGTACATGTCACATGAAGTTTAAATGACAAGGCCCATAATTTTTCCCATTACAGAAGGATCTATAACGTGTGTGTACATTTGCATAAGACCCAAGTCTTAGAAGAGCACATATCTAGAGACCAATGTATCTATACCTCAAGATCCAACCGGTATGAAGAGACTAACACTCAAATGGGAGGAAAAAGAGCCAAAAAAGAAAATACCAAGTGTGGTAGAGACACAGGCAATGGGTTCCCCTGGGACAAGCATCAAAACCAGTATGTACGCACGCAAGAAGAGGCATATAGTAAAAGAGAAGACTCCAGAGCTAGAAAATCCATCAAACAAGGAGTCATCAGGAGAGGAAGAAATGGAGTCACCTACACCAGAATATATAGTTAGGAAGAAGAAGAGGGTAGAAGAAGAGACCGTCTCGAAAGAGATTGATAATTTGGACAAGTGCATAGGAGAAAAATATGAGAGCGAAGAGGATGAGAGTGGAGAAGAAGTAAGTGGGGAAGAGGACCCTAGGAAAGATCGAGGGACATCCATCTTCAATGTACATAATTCAGAGGAGGAAGGCAGAGAAGAAGAACAATGGTTCCTTCTCGTATGGTACAAGGATAGCTAGGTATGAGAAGGTGCCCAGGACATGGGAAAAGGTGAGGAAGCTAGTACGCAGAAGCAAGAGTCTCCAAGCTCTGCGCAGGAATAGAAAACTAAGGTGGTAAAAGGAGAAGAGACCAATAACATTGAGACCATGGTGGAGGACAAATTAGAACACAACATTGAGCCAGTGTTGAACAAGGAGGAGGATAGTGCAGAAGAGGAACACGGTAGCACTAGAGGCCCCATTTTGACTGTAAGTATACCTAAGGGTATGCACATGGGAGGAAGGCGCACAAAGGGGGAGAGGCTGGAGATGGGTTATATTGATGACCCCAAGAAATTGTTCCACATGTGGTTCCAAAGTACTATTCTAGTAGAGGATCTTGTAGTAATGTCATCTTTTTGACAGGGAGGCTACATATCCACGGACAAGGAAGATGCTCTCATGGGCAATAGAGTCCCACCTTGATGAGCCAGAGTTTGAGGTAAGCCATGGGGAAATAATAACATTGCCAGGACCAAGAGAAGATAACCCAGTGGTGGATACCCAGTAGCTCTCGGATGAACAACTGTGTAACATGCTCAACAAAGTCTCTGTTGAGATCGAAGCTAGAATCTTCAGGTGGAATGATAGGATCAGAGATCTAGAAGGGGAGCTAAAGAAGAAAGAGGAAGAGCTAGTTGTAATGACAAAGGAGCTAAGCCAGGAGAAGTTGATCAGTGCCCAGTGGCAGTGTGAATTGAAGGATGAAAAGGCTAAGGTATGCACTATGTACAAGAAGGTGGAATCCATCAATGAGGCTATAGTATTGAAGCATCCGGACCTAGCATCACCTGCGTAGAAGTATGGATCTACCTTGGGATGCCTGGAGGATTTAACAAGGGTCCTCACCATGGAAATATAGCCGCTAGCCTTAGAGTCTACAAAATAAGTTGTCACATGCCTAGAGAAAGAACTTAAGTTGGAGATCGTTACACTCATCACGGCGGAATACAGCAAGGTTCTTACTAATGTAAGGGATGCTTCTTAGACTGCCGAGGTTGCGTCTACGATAATTGCATGGATAGAGACAAAGTGGCAGGTGCCTTGGTCACCACTCATGAATCATAACTCAAGGAGTTCCAGGATAATAACAAGGGAAATAGGGTGAAAAGGGATAAAATCCTTACCGAGGTCAAGAGGAAATCTGAAGCCATTGAAACCTTAAGGGGTTCAATCAAAAACCGGTTGAAGGAACTATATCTGCGTATTACATGAAGAATGGATGTGCTAGAGGATATAGGAAAGGAGTTGGAGAAAATCACTGATACCATGAGCGCGCAAGGAGATGGACTAAATTTTGGGGAGGTGAGCACCCTGGTCGGTGACCTCTATCAGAGAGTGCAAGAAGAAGTCGATGCCTAGAACAAGTTGGAGGCCGACTTGCAAAAGGATTTTCCTAGCTTGTTGCAGTGATTCCTTCACTCTCCCATTCTTTCTTCTTTCCCCATTCTTTCATCCCCTTATTCTTGTTCCAAGGTGTAAGCCTGTTGTATTCTTTCTTTCACTAGAGAAGTGTTCCTGCAGATGGAGAACATGCGTAGTGTGGGGTGATGTTGGGCCCCTAGAATGTTGGCTAAGTACAAAAGGCACGTATGTGCATAGGTCCTAGTTGAAGAGAGGCACGCAAGGACAAAGTGCGTAGGGCATGGTTTAAGAAAAGGGTTTAAGGAATCTCGTGGCACGCGTGGCATGCAAGGATGGAACCAAGGGTTTGGGACTTATCCAAATTGGGTGTTCGGGATAAAACACATGAAAATCATAACCCGACTACACATGTTGAGTGGATAAGGTTCCATCCTAGTGACAAGTTGGCCTAGGAAGGAGCATGCTTATGGTAGAAGCTTCTAGAAGCACATCATTGTGAAAAGTGGAAAGCTCGGGATTAGGAGAGATTGATCACATGGAGGACCACATTCAAACACTTAGCTTTGGATTGGAGGGCATTGGAGGATGAGTTGGCATCCCAGAAAGGCTATAAATACAAGCACCTATAGAGTAAACAGAGAGAGAACTAGAAGAGGGCGGAGCTCTACGAAATATTGCAAGAACTCTATTAGTGGATAATGGTATTTGGGAAAGAATGTATAATGGGTATGGGGATTGCAATTTTTCTTTTGATATCCTAGCTACATTAGTCTAGTTGTAATGCATGACTGCGGTCTGTTTCTCTGTGACATTTTGTAATGGCTCCATGGATGTAATGAGGTTACCAATTATATGAATATGAATATCGATGATTCTGATGCATACATCTTTCTCATAGGTTCTCTTTCATTTATGTTTATGCTAAGTATGTATGCTTGTATACTTATTTTTGTTATGGTACAAGTTATATAATTTGTTAAGTACTTTTTGTCTGTAATGACTGCAAGGATCTAGAGGCCATTCTGAGCTCTATGGTTCTTGAATGTCTTAACTCCTTTTAAATATCTTAAGCACAAATCATAGATGATGATGTTTCCCACTAAACTCACATAAAAAAGAGACTCGTCACCTGTGCGTGCCTCGAGTGAGCACCCAACATCCATTGGGTGATAGGCCGACGCGCATGGGGTTCCTTCTTTGTGATAGGGGTAAAAATTACTACAACCCCACATTAGGATGGCCTCGTCCAAAACCCCACTCTTATTGTGCCTCCATGTGGTCAACTCTACAACACCCTCACACGACCATCTCTCGCAAGCACATGGACGCCTTGCCCCTCTCTACCGACCAACTCCTAGGAAAAAATGGTGTTTTTTATGTTTTGGGATTTTTAGTCCCACATTGCAAAAGGGAAGGATAGATAAGGGGTTTTTAACCCACATCAACCATGGAGGTATGCGTGACTTAGGTCATGCCTTACCCTTTTTTTCTAAATGTGGCTTGGCCATGAAGAGCTCGACTCAGTTGGTAAAACATTGAAGTGGCTCATTTGGAAGATAGATTTAACTTGGTTCAACTATGTGATTTGGAAAATATTAACTTGGTTAAAAATTTGGCATTACATTAAACATTGATATTGGTAATTATTATCTAACTTGTTGGTATAAATCAACTCAACTCGCCAAGTTGGGAAATCCAACTCTATTTGAGCTAGTCGAGTTAAGAGAAAATTATAAACAACTATTAAGGAGATAAGCTCCACATTTTTTAATGTATGTAATTTTTTTGTTTAATTAGGGAGCTAAATATTTCGATTTAATTTAATTTAATTCATTTATTTTTTATTGTAAATGAGAAACTTATTTTTATTGATTATATTATATAGAATGATGTTCAAATAATGTGATTTTTTTACGACACGATGACTAAGTCTTCATGTTTTTCATGAAAAACTAAAAACATTTCACTCAAATTTCAATAAATTATTGTTATAATCAATCTAATATATCGTATGTTCATATTATTTGTTAATCAAGTCCCTTTTTTTTAGAATTCATCAAAAAAATATTTCATGGATTGAACAATAATTAGGGGATTTTTGAACCTTAATCACTATAAGCTTCGTTGTTCTTAATTCTGAAAATTTTAGTTACAAAAATGGAATGTAACCACTTTACTATTGATAAATCATAAATGTTGAATGGAAATAATTACAACATTTGGAAAATATGATTGAAAGCAAAATTCATGGCTCGTAAGCTCACGCAGTCGATCGTAAATGGAATAGAAAAGGCTCGACAGGAAGATAAGCAACAACGGACAATGTTGCTATATATCAAAAAAAGGTGTAGGAAGTTATGTCCATTATTTTTGGAGCATACAAGATGATTTCCTCCTTCCTATTGGGAGTTAATAAAGTCATAGTGAGGCTTGGACGCAATTGTAATCAATGCATGAAGGTATGTGATTATAAAAATCATTAAATTGATTATAGAACTAATGACGAATCCCATGAAGGGAGATGAAAAAGTAATTTTTTTGGCTAAAATTAAAAATATTAAGTCTCAATTGGATGGATGTAACTATAACTTAATTCATGACAAATTACTTTACTTTATTATTCAGTTGAATATACATGAAAGGTTTAGAAATTTCATTTCAATATTGAATTCTAAGTATCAAACTGAATAAGACATCCCTGATTTAAAAACCCTTAGTGCTCTCCTAATTCAAGAAGAGAAAGTTATGATAATTTTTATTCAAAAGAGAATGCCACTCAGGTACTTCTCACTCAAAAATTGAAAAGTAAACCTTCTAGGTTCAACAAGAATCAAAAATCAAATTTTAAACCTCCTAGTAAAGATAAGAAACCAAGAAAATTAAGAGTTAGTTTTGATGGTAAATGTCATAACTGTGGAAAATTTGGTCATAAGAAAGAATATTGTAAATTGAAAAATAAGTCAAATTTCAAAAACCAAAAGGCAAAAAAAAAAACAAATCAAAATCAAAACTAAAACAAGAATAAAAAAGGTGAAAAATCTAATGTAATTGCTTTGTATGATGCCTTTTTAACTACAAAGAAAAATGAGTGGATATTTGATAATGGTGCCTCTAGGAACATGACCTTTAGATCCAATATCCTATATGAACTTAGAGAATGTAATGATCAGATCTATTTGGGTGATCATTCCATCCTTGACGTTCAAGGACAAGGTAAAGAAAAAGTATCTAATGGTTTTATTAACAATGTTTTGTTAGTTCCTAAACTTAAAATGAATTTTATTTTTTTCCTCAATTGACTCAAAATAACTATAGTGTAACTTTGTTAAAATATAAATGGTTTATTAAAAATGAACATGATGTTACTATAGTTGAAGGCATACAAAGAGATGGTCTTTATGTGTTTAATGGCTTTCCCTCTGCTTCTTGTTTGACATCTCAAAGAAGTGACATGTAATTGTGGCATGAAAGACTAGGTCATGTCAACTTTAGGAGCATGTATGACATGTCTCACTGAACCTAGTGTCTGTTCTACCACCTATTTCCCAAAATCATGAAATGTGTGAAGGGTGCTTACGTGGTAAGCAATCTACTAACCCCTTCCACAATCATCATGATGAAAATTCTATTGAACCTTTGGAATTTGTCCATAGTGATGTTTGAGGACCCCTAGAAGTTCCATCCCTTAATGGTTCTTTGTATGTTGTCATGTTTATTGATGATTTATCTCATATGATTTGGTCTTATTTTATCAAAAATAAATCTAATGTCTTGTCTAAATTTAAGGAATTTAAAGATTTAGTTGAAAACAATTCTAGTTATAAAATTAAGAGGCTTAGGACTGATAATGGGGGAGAATATGTAAGGAATTTGACTCATTTTTTGTCAAATGTGGTATTCAAAGAGAACTGAATACTCCATATTCCCTCAACAAGAATGGGATTGTGGAAAGGAAAAACCACACCATTCTGGAAATGGATAGAACCATGTTGCATTCAACACAAGTCCCTAAATTTCTCTGGGATGAAGAAATGAACATTGTTGTTCACATTTTGAACAAAGTACCCACTAAATCCTTAGTTAACTCCACTCTATAAAAGTGGTCAAATAAAAAACCAAGTGTGTCTCATTTGAGAATATTTGGTAGCCCTACTTCTATCTTCATTCTAAAATCAAAATGGAAGAAGCTTGATCAAACCTCCTATCCTTGTATCTTTGTAGGTTATGGAGGTAAAACTAAAGGTCTTAGGATCTACAATCCTTCAAAAAGAGAAGTTATAGAAAACAAGAATGTTAAAATATTAGAATTTTTTTCTTTTCATCCTCTTCTATTTCTATTGTTCATAATGAATCTAATGAAATTGAAAATAATGATAATAATAGTGATAATGATGTATGTGATGATGAAATTAGTAATGAACCTATAGTTGAAAAAGAGTTAGTTCCTATTTCCTCTATATCCAAAATACCTAGATGGGTTGAGTCTATTATTCAAGACTCTAATCCTGAAAACCTTCAAAAATGACTAGAAGTCAACATACATATCATGCTTTGATGATGATGTATGAACCTAAACCCCAATCTTTGAAGAAGATTCTTCGATGAAAGATGGGTAGATGCAATGAAATCTGAATATACTGCCTTGATTAAAAATAAAACTTGGGATTTAGTCCCTCCTCTGAAAAATGAAGTATAGTCGGATCTAGATGGCTATACAAGATTAAATATAAATTTGATGGTAGTGTTGATAAATTCAAATCCATGTTAGTAGCTCGAGGGTTTACTCAAAAAATCGGTATCAAATATGTTGAAACCTTTGCACTAGTTACAAAAATGAGCACAAGTAAGGATTCGATTGCCTTAGCTACTCAATATGGTTGGGAAATCCATCAGATGGATGTCAAGAATGCATTTCTAAATGGTGATTTAAAAGAGGAAATCTATATGACCCAACCTAAAGGATTTGAAGAACCAGGTAAATAAATGTATGTTTGTAAATTGAAAAAATCTTTATATGGTTTAAAACAAGCTCCTAGAGCTTGGTATGCAAAGATTAACATTTTTTCAATGAAGTTGGATTTTCTAACTATTCTTTTGATAATGATTTATTTGTTAAAATTGAAAAAATATGATTATTCTCATTGTATTGTATGTTGATAATTTACTTATTACTAGTAACTCTAATAGTTTAATTATGAAAATTAAAGATAAATAAAAAAACTTTGAAATAATTGATTTATGATTATTGCATCATTTCTTAGTCATGGCTATATATCGGATAAAAATTCTATTGTTGTATGTCAATCACAATATGCCACTAATTTGCTTTAAAATTTTAATATGATTTATTGTAAAAAAATTTATTCCTATAGAAGTTGGATGTAAACTAGATCCTAAACCTGCATGTGAAAAATCTAATCCTACTTTATACATGCAACTTGTAGGTAGTTTGATTTATCTAACTATTACTAGATCTAACATTGCTTATACAATAGGGATTGCTTCGAGATTATGCAGGAGCCATATCAGGATCATTGGAAGTTATCCAAAAGAATATTGCGTTATATTAAAGGCACAATTAATTTTTGTTTACATTATACTTCTTCTAACAATGCATATTTATATGGATATTGTGATTCTGACCATGTTGGTGATGTGATAGATCGAAAGTCTACAATTGGATATGTGTTCAATTTTGGTGTAGGTGTCATTACTTGGAGCAGTAAAAAGTAACCAATAGTTTCCATTTATTCTACTAAGGCAGAGTATAGAAATGTAATGGAAGCAAAGAAAAGAAGCCATGTGGTGAAGCGGCTTTAGACAGAGATACACATGAAAGCTAAAGGAAGTACTCCTCTTCTATGTGATAGTTAGAGTTGCATTTCTCTTACTAAGAATCCAGTTCAACATAAAAAAAAGCATATAGAGATTCATATGCACTTTATCCGAGAGAAGGTTCTCTGTGGTGATATAGATCTCCAGTACTGCTTGAATGAAGATCAAGTTGCATACATGTTTAGGAACCCAATATGTGCTATAAAATTCTACATGTTTCGTGCAATGCTTGTCATTTTAGATTTTCCATTGAGGGGGAGTGTGCATGGAAATTTCACCTCCTAATGGTTGTCTAGTTGATATCTCCTTCTCCTCTATACTTTTGCTCCATTGTAAAGCATTGTAAAAATATCTTTATGATCTTTATAAACTTATAACTCTAATTTTACAATGTATAGTCTAGTGTGTTGCATTTATTTTTAAAGGAGGTCCTTATGTTATAAAAGGATCCTAGAGATGTGATTTGAGATATTTCCATGAGAAACTATGAGATGTAGTCTCACAAATCATGTTTATCCTAAATCATAACTTCTGATTTATGGATTCCAAATCCTTTTGTACCAAAAGGTAATTTGAGCATGATGAAGGTGTTATAAATCCTTCAAAAGTGATATGCTAGCCTAAACCTTCACTAATGGTTTATGGATTTGTAAATCTTGTTGTATAAACAGGTAATGTTGGCATATGGTTCCCCACTTAATATTAAGGGGAGTGTTAGAACGTAATATTAAGTGCTTATAAACTTTAGTTTATAATTAAATAATTTAGAATAGATTATATTCTTAATTATTTAATATAAAATTTAGGTTATGTTTAATTGGTTATTTAATAACTAATTTATATTAAATCGGGTACGATTTTATCTTACGTCATCCCTTAATATGTTCATGACACGCATGGGATCATTTAAATAGTATTGTGGATCATATTTTTTCATTGAGGTGAATTGATCAAGGAGAAGTGATGAGGGAGATGTTTTTACTTGTATCTTGTAATGTTTCTCAAATAATAAAAATTATCTTTATCCATGCCTTTTTCCCCCTTGGGGGTTTTCCACATAAAACCCTGTGTTCATGTGTTTTTATTGTGTTGTGTATTTATTTATGCATTGTATTAATGTTTGATAAATATTAAATTAATATGGTTAATTAATTTATTATCCTGAAGATTCTAACATACTTTATTATCCCTGGATTGTGACAACTTTTTTATCTCCTTGATTATAAAGTATTGAGCACCATTTTCTCTCGAGGTTTCTGAATGCGTATTGATCTTTTTGGTTACTCTTTACATGCATATAGTTTACTTATGTTAACTAAAAGCCTTTTATATCAATATGCTAAGGGTTTTCAATGGTTTTGAGTTACATTCAAACTTATATTAAATGGTGCATTGGTTGCATCAATCAACTCTCCTCTCAACCAATTTGACTACCATATATTTTGTTGTTGCCAACTTGCATCTACATTATTATTTAAAACTATTGGAAAACACATAAAATTCTGAATAGAGATTAGCAATAGGCATGAATATTAGAGAATAGGCATATATGCTTAAAATACAATGTGTGAAGTGAACTAGCTTCAAAGTACACATTTTTGATGAAAGGAGCAACTATGGTGAGTTACTCTTCATACGAGTGGCGAATTATGTTTAAAGAATTATTAAAATTCATTTTCATATGGTGGTATTGTCTTTTTATCAAGGTGGTGGTTTTAGGGGATATTAAATCAAAGTTTTGTAAATTCATTGTCCATTTGTTTAGTCAAGTTTTAGTGTTTTATTTTTATAGAGTTTAGATATGTTTCGAATGGTCTTAAAAATAATGATATTTAAAGTCATTTATTAATTAAAGTGTGCATGTTATTATTGTTATTCTTATATTTATTTGTGTTAAATAACTTTAGCAATGTCGTAACAAGAATATAGTATATTTAAATTCAATCTTTAATTGGATTTCATGTTAGGTCATATGTACCTAGTCAAAATTGTCATCTCACAATAACTTGTAACTATATTAGATAAGTATGTCACTATAGTCATTAGTTTTAGTCATGTTTCTATTATAAATTATGTGTCATAAAATTTGTGTCGTTATAATCTATTTTATAAAGTTTGTGTCCAATTTAAATTTTTCAATATTGTCCCTTATCATCAAAAAGAGTTAATATGAGTAGATTTATGCCTTTTTGTGTCATAGTAAACAAAGCCTATAAGTATCAAAAGAGTAGGAGAATTAAAAATCCCTATGGACACATTTTCGATGTAAATCAACATCCTATAAAATAATGTGTTTCACATTAGGGTGGAGAAAAGAATAAATACAATGTGGAAAAAATGAGCTTCAAGATCACATTCATTGAGTAAGCAACACATTTATAGGAGGATGAAGGCAATGAAGGATGGAGGAAAATCAATGTCCTCTCACTACCCACAAGTGATGGGGCCACATAGTGATGTTGTGGCATGTGTGTTCATGTTTTCATTTTAGTTTGATTAAAATAAGAAAAAAATGTATTCATGATCACATGATAAGTGAGCACAATTCTAATGTAATCCCCTGATGGAAACATTGTGGAAAGATAAAGCACAAGTGTATTACAACATCATGATTCTTGAATAGGATGAACATATATGTCTATACCTAATCATATCTAGGTTAGTGAACATCCTATGAAAAAATTTCATTTGTGAAGGTTGAATAGATGGTTCATATATAGTTACCATCTTTGCCTTGGTCGATGCGATCCTAGTTGATAGATAAATGGTTCATGTACATACTTCCCACACTGGTTTTGTGGGATTAGTTACCAAAATTGTATGAGTTCCCTCTCTATGTTTAGTTTGAGTTGTGTACTAATATTATGAGAAAGCAGAGGCTTCATGTATTGTTGAAGGAAGTGTGATTGTATTTCTACCATGTTTGCATCATGGGGAATGTTAGTAAAATATGGTTTAGTGCTCTACATGGGTAGTGAGTTAAATAAATATGTGATATTGTTACATTTTTGTAATAACAAATCATGTGATAAAATAGGTAATAGAGATATAAGTTTATGTTTATAGGTGAGGTTTTTAGAAACAACTCATGTATGTATTTAAGTGTGAGATAACGTAGGATTTTTTCTCATCGAATATAGGAGCATCTTCTCCTCTATAAATGTAACATTTTGTATGAATAAAATATATATATTAATTTATAAAATTTAGAGAGTTTATTATTGTTTAGTTTATTATAATTTGAACCAAAACTATCAAATTATTACTTATGTAATGCTTCTTGGGATATACCATTCAATAATTACATTTACCTTTCTTACATCCATCTTCACACCATCTTCTGAAACTACAAACCCCAAACATAACAAGATCCTTTACATAAAATTTCATTTCTTCAAGTTTGCATATAACTTCTCTTTCCTTAACACTTCCAACACCATTCTCAAATGTAATAAATGACCCTCTTTACTTCTACTAAATATCAAGATATCATCAAAATAGACTACCAAAAACTTACCAATGTAATCTCACATTGATTCATCATCCTCATATAGATAATATAAATTTCATTACAAACCAATCATATTTATTTTACTCAGTACCAATGTAATCTAGTTTTGAATGATGTCTTCCATTCATCTCCTTACATGATCCGTATTTGATAGTATCCATTCCTTAAATCAATTTTTGGTAAAGAAATAAGCTCTTGCAAGAAGATCCATCATCTAATCCATACGAGGTATAAGAAATATATATTTTATGGTAATTTTATTGATAACTTTACTATATGTACACATAATCCATGTCACATCCTTCTTGGTAGTAAAAAGTGTTGCATTTCACATGGGCTTATACTTTCCATTATATCTTCCTTTCTCACAATTATGATACTTGTCTATTTAATTTTGCATGTAATATTGTAGTCATTTTGTATGTGGATTGATTTTCTAGGGATGATCCTAGAATCAATTTATGTGATGTTCAATATTCATCTTAGGTGATAGCTAATCTAGAAATTCTTTTGGTATTGCATCTAAAAATGCTTATAGTACCTTTTTTTTCTTGTTGGTATGGTTAATACCTCTCGTGTCTTCGTTATTTACCATTAATGCATAAAAAACATGTCATATTCATCTCTGTGATAAAATCCTTTGTGGAAAAAATGCTCTCCATTTGTTTTTCTTCTTTAAGTGGTAATAAAACAAACTTTACTCCTTTCTAAAACATTTGGGTTCCCTTCTCTTCATGATGAATTAACTTTCTATCAAGTTGTGATGGTCTCTCAAGTAATACATGACACACATATATTAGAATAAAATAATTTTATATCTCATCCTTATAATTATTTCCTATAGAAAATTTAATCAAACATCTCTTATCTACTATAACTTCATTCCCTTTCTTAAACCATGAGACCTGATAGGGAAAATGATGCTTTTCACATTGCAACCCTAACTTATCTACCATTTATTTGGAAACCATATTTTCACAACTTCCACCATCAATGATAATGTTACATACCTTTCCTCCATATGTGCACCTTGTTTAGAAAATATTTGTCCGCAACCATGACTCACCGCCTTGAAAGTGTTATTTCCTTGGGGTAATCATTGTTCTCATTATGAGATTATCACCCATATCGAGTACAACTTTTGTTTCCTATTATTTAACCTCATCCTCGATCAAATTTAACTAGGATGATTTTATTTTCCTTATATATTATTTAACCTCATCCTCGATCAAATTTAATCTAGGATGATCCTCTAATATTGTGATGAATCGTACACGTGGAGGTAGATAACTAGTTAGGTAATCTTATGTCTTCAACACACAATAATGGGATCAATAATCAAAGAAGGCTTTGAATCGGTGTGATAGATCGTTGATGAAGGCTCCGATCCATGATCCGATCTATGGGTTGTGGAATATGTGGAAGATGACCTATGGATGCTTCGTATATATCTCCTGACCATGTCATGAAAATGGAATGGCTAAATGTATAGTGGATCTTTTGGTGCTTTATGGATGATTCTCTGGTCTAGTCCAGAAATCTTTAGCTTGATTAGCTACTACGTTTAATAATGATAGTTGTGTGATGATGTCTGGTGGAAGTGGAGAAGACCTAAACACCAGTGTTCACAAGCTGGTGTCAATATTTGATTGATTTGTAGGCCGTTGGGTTGTGGGACCTGTGGATCACAACCGTAAGTTTGTGGTTGCTATGGACCTCCTATGGTCATATGAAGAGTCAACCCCTGATTTCGAGTATCCAGTAATCATATGCCTTTTCAGCCTCTATGTTTAGAACTAGAAGTTGCATGATTTTCTCGGAGTACCTAACAGGTGTTCTGGCAACTTGGATACGTAAGCTAGTGTCTATATCAATGAGGAGGTCTCTGCGTCATTTATGGGACTAGTGGATCACAACCGAATGTTTGCTCTCTTTCAAGTCCTTCTACAGTCATACGGATATCTATCAAGGCAGTCTATAATTTGGCTGATTTGACCAGAATGTGTGTGCTTTGTCATCTTCTATGTTTAATCCTCTTAGCTATGTGCTGATTTCTTGTAGGTCTGTTGTTGTTCGGAAGACTTGAATTCTGAGATTTTGGTCTATGTCAATTAATGCTACAACAAGATTGGGTTGAGGCATGATTGGCTCAAAAACATATTCCCTGGGCTCCCTAGGTCCCATGATTGTCATACAAGATCAATATAAACCTAACTGAAATGAAATAAACTAATTATGCAAGATATATCTACAACATATATATATATATTATATATTCCTTGTTTTTGTATTTTTGATAGAATTTTTAATAGAATTGAAAGAGAAACTAATCTAATATATTTAGAAAATGACAACTAATCTAATAACAAAATTAAAACAAGCAAGGTAGCCGGTGTAGCTACTTTTTATGCAGTTGTGAGTTTATCCTAAATAACTAGATAGTTGATTAACTTAATTGAAAGATTCTCGATCCTACCTCAGAAGTGAGGAATGAATCATAGTTTCTCAGAAACTATCAATCCCCACAACTTCCCTGGCAATATCGAAAATGAAATTTAACTGAAATGAAATATTTCACTACTCTATTTGATATGTTTTAACTAGAACTTTGACAGATAAAACTTGGAATTTGCAGAATAGTGGCGAATCTAGTAGTGTATGATTTTGTCCCCTCAGAATGATCTCCTTGTTCCTTCATGTTCATGTGAATCCTAGAAGAGTGTGTATATGCTAGCATCAATAGAAAAAGGTATTTTGAACAATGGCAACTTTGGATATAGACCGAATATAATGCGAGTAGGAGAGGGATAGCGCAAGTGATAGAGCTTGGTGTATGTAATTCCTAGCGGGATTTATTACGGGAATACAACACAAGTGTACCGAGAGATTCTAGAATCTACCTTCTATGAAGAACACAACCTGTAACTCTAATGAATTCAATCTACAAATGACACTACTCTGCTCTAAACTAATTTGTATGAACAACAATGAACAAGACTAGAGCAAGAAGATCGAATGGCTTCTAATAGCAAAGGAAAAACTAGCATGGATGCAAACATGAAAACAAAATGAGTTCTAAGCAAGAAATTGAAAGACTAAACAATGGAAATGAGAAGTTGAGGGGCCATTTGCTTGAAAACAAGTTGGCTATTTATAGATTTCACATTCACCCAAAGGTAATTCCTATTAGAACTCTTTTACCATTAAACAATGAAGAAACACTATTCCAGGGAACATAAAACATTAATACGAGCTAAGGTGGTTGAGAAAAGCTGGTAAATGTTGAAAAATTATGCAAGTTGTGATCAAAAGAACATGTTGGAAAATGCGTGAAAGGACCTGAGCGGGGCGGCGGCCCTGGCGGAGGTGGCGGTTTTGTCATTGAAGGTCAAAAAGCTTAGAAAAAGAAAGAAAAAGGATAAAACAAAGCACAAGGAACTTGGATAAAGCATTTGGGATGCTAACATATACTTCGTGAGCTTCTCTGGATCTCGAACACCTTACGAGGTGACCTGTATCATCATTGGGGCATGTGTAACATCGTTCGGTGGTACAGTACCCTACAATTTTGGGTACGTACATATTGCCCCCTCGGAGAAGTGTTTTAACCATGAAGAGGCGTAAAATGGTGGGTCAGTATGGCGGTCCCAAAATGGGAAGCTAGAAATTATACCTGACACGCCCGTGTGTCGAAATGTCACCATCCGAGTTCCCGCTACCTGTAAAATGGAAAGAGGACTCAAGTGCAGATAGATAAAATAAATCGAAAAATAAATACTAAATTAGTATGAAATGAGGACTTACCATTTGCGCGGGGATGAGAACTTACCTCCATCGGTGCTCTAAACCTGTGAAAGGGGCATTCAAAATGAGTCAAAACACCATATATATATATATATATATATATATATATATATGGGCTTATTTTCCTATTCATTTACGCGTGTGATTTGATAGTTTTTGAGCTCTAGGACCCATGGTGATGGTTTTTAATGAGAGTATAGTCGAAACGTTCGTATCGAGATAGTGATCATGCCTCTGAGTAGAACCTCGACCCACGAGATCCCAGGTTAGTTCTTCTTGATTTAACATTTTTACACCCAAAATGTTAAAATGATGAAATCTTTGTTGTGGGGGTTATTTTTAGAAATGTCAGTTTTAAATGTGTCTCTTAGGGGGGACGCCTAATGGGTAGGCTTTGTTTTAGCTAAAATGGTCAATTTTTTGCATTTTAAAGCATTTTAGGGCATGCGACCCTGTTTGTAGTCGGGGACAAGGACCGCCTAGTACAGGCGGGGGTTATGGGACCGCCACCTTTTAAGGTGGTGGTTACGGAACCGCCACCCTGCTCAGGGTGGCGTCCTCTACAGAGTGTTAAAACAACACTATTTTGAGTTTATTTTTGCATTTCTAGTATTCCTACTTGCTTTAATGATTTTTCCAATGCAATCTTGGCACTAACTTGCTTCTTTTTGCGTGTTTTTGGGTGTTTTGTAGAAGAAGGAAGAGTACATTAGATGGAGCGAGAGAGGAGTGTGATTGGCTTTAGCGAGTGTTAGATGCACTCTCTCGGGTGAGCGAAAGATACTCTCCAGAGGGCAGGTATATTGAGGATTGCACGGGTCCCCCACGTTGCACCTGCCAATCACATACTATGTAACTTATTTTCTTATTGGGATGCGAGATCGGAACACCTTCCCGATTTCGGGTGTTAGGGGTGAGTGGACTATCACCCTAGAGGATGTCTACAACATTTTGGGAGTCTGATTATTGGGAGGAGAATTTCATTTTATACGGTAGTATCCAGAGCTCAGGTGACTTAGTGGGCCACCTATATGGGAGACGCGATTGTCTCCACTTGGTTCGAAAAGAAGGGGGTGAAGGTCCATTCTATTCTGGCTTGCCCATTCCTACGATCCATCGAGGCCATTATGGGCATCCTTGCTTGAGATTGATCGGGGACAAGGGAGGGATACTTTTCTCTACATTGTTGGGCCCCCATCATCACATAGATTGAGGCACATGGTCAGATTTATGCCTGGGGAGCCGATATACTTAGGACCACCTATCACGACTTATACAGGGTGGTTCGATTATAGGGATAGTCATTGAGCCATCCGACCTTAGTTATGAGCTGGGTCTATGAGTGCATTATCCCTTATGGGAGAGGCGTAGAGGTGGAGGATCTCGGGGCCGTGAGGGAAGCTAGATGGACAGAGATGATGGTGCTTAGAGAACCCCACCAGCCAGTTTCTTCCCTGACTACTGAGGATATGGAGGCCACACCTTATCAGGCCATGGCGGGGTTGTGGGGTGAGGAGACCTTTACTTTGATTTCCTGCTCTACTACAGGGCAGCTTGTGGACAGGACGGGGAAGGTAGAGACACACCCCTTTGATGAGTGCCTCAATAGTTCGGCCTTGCTTACATTGACATGCTTCCCCCAGTGGTGCCAGTGTTCAGATCAGTTTGGGAGGCTAGGGGAGGTCCTAGAGGCTAGGGTTGGACTATTGTTACTCCTGGCATCCCTATTGCAGCTAGGAGGGTGGTATGCACTCGAGAGAGAGTCGGTGCTCCTCAGGCACCTTTACTTGGATTGCCGCCGGTCCTGCCCATAGCAGTGATGACCCCATTGATATAGACTCCGAGTCTGAGGAGTTCACAGGGGGAGAGATGGAGGAGGAGACCAAGGACATGGAGATCAGTGAGTCGGGTGGGGAAGAGGATAGCGATCCTGAGTGGCATGACACTCAGGAGATCCTACAGGCCGAGAGGGCAGAGCAGAGCATGGAGAGGGTGACTCTAGTCTCAGAGGAGTTACTTTCTCAAGACCTAGGTGGAGAGGATGAGTCATGGTAGGATGCCATGTTTCCCCAGATGTAGGAGGGGGACACAGTTAGTCAGTGGTGGCATGTCCATGGTAGGTGTGGATCCCAGAGATCCTTCTTGGAGGCCTGGAGATCGAGTGAGTTATCACTCTTCTTTTGATATTTATTTTAGCTAGAATTGCCTTAGTTACTACCTCTCTTTTTTTTCATCCTTGGTTTCACCTTTTGATTATTTTCTAATTTTTTTCTCCTTTTCTTGTAGAGACCACTGATGAGTGGCGAGACTTGATTCACCGGGTATGTACTGACACCCTGATGCTCCCCACGGAGAAGACTCGTGTCGAGCTATCCGTGGATGCAGGGGAGCCTTCAGCAGTCGGTAGGCATACCGATGTTTTTCCCCTATCTAGCATGTGGCCAAGATGGTGACTTCCCTCTGTCGAGGTAGCTAGGTATAGGGCTGCAGAGTGCTTGATGAGGAGGAGCCACTCTCATAGCGAGACTACAACTACTGTTTGGGACCGCGAGCCCTCAGTGCACTTAGAGCGCCGGCGTAGCCGGAGTCCTAGACGTGATCATGCACCTTTGGAGGGATCCCATAGGGATTGAGAGGCCACTTGGCTCTTTTTGTAGTGACCTTTGTTAGGTTGTTTATATGAGTATTTTTGTACTTTTCTCGGGCTCATTGAGCATTTTGACCATGCCTAGTGCATGATGGCATTGTATATGAAACCTATATATATATATATATATATATATATATATATCTTTGGATCTAGACTCTTGGTATCTTGAATTTTGTGACTCATTTTCTAAATGTGTTTTTAGATGTTTTTAGAATATTTGCTTTTCATGTTTCCAGAATGTATGCAATGGACAACAAATGATAGTAAATAGAATGTTTTACTCTATATGTTTTTGCAATGTTGATATGAGATGATACTAACATATGGTAGTACTGAACTTTTGAACTCTTTGGGAAATGTTTGTAATTCCTTCTTATATTGGAAAAACGTGATGAATGCATAGTGATAAAGAGATGAACTTGCCCCAATCCCAAATCCATGCAACTAGTAAGACACGAGGGCTCAACACCAAGAATTAGGAAGGGCACAAGTTGTATGAGTTTGATTGAATGGAATGATGAGAGATAGACAAACCAAGAACAAGAACCAAATTTGGACCTACACACCCACCCTACTCAGAACTACTACCAAGCTTAGAAGGCCACTTACTTTTCAGTTTATCTAGACTTAGATTCATAAATGGCAACCTGGTTGACAAAATCTGGTTTTGAGGATTTGATCTCTTTGGAATTTGGATGTTTGGATATTTGCTTTCTCTTAACATAATTTGACTTGTGTTTTTAGCATACCAAGATTTGTTAGTTTGTGTGACTGGACCCCCCACACCCTGCCTCACGCCACTAGTAAGAAGCATGGGTTTGTCACCAAAGGCAAGATATAGGTGAGTAAGGGCACTTCTTTCCTTTCCCAACCTCACATCACCAGTAAGAGATGTGGGCTTATCACCAAAGGTTGATGGGGCAAAGAAGTGTGTAAAATAAAATATTTTGTTTGCTTGGTGCTTTTGATTTCATTTGATTTTGACATTTCTGATCTATAACTTTGGGATATCCTTTCATTCTAAGAGATTTTAAGAGGGATAGATGTGACACCAAGAAGCTTCCAGAACAGACCGTAGGCAAGGACAACTTTACCTAGTAGAAAGAAAGAGCAAAGCCAAGTATGTAGGTCTTGGTATGGTTTTTGTCAATGTTTGTCTGTCGAAATTGATGAGAAGATTTGAAAATATTTGATGATGTTTGAAGAGATGTGATATGAATATTTTTGCCAATATCTTCAGAAATTTGTAAGATTTTTAAGAGTAAGCTCCTGAACTATCATTTTTATGAAATGGACAGAATGAAGTAGCTAAAAGACTAATGCAATGTAGGTAGCTATAATGTACTAGCAATGACTTTGACATTTTATGCGTAAAACCACTTAAGGTGCAAGGAATTGACAGTTTCACCAAATTCCTCACCTTCTAGTGTGCACAAGAGATACACACCATTTTTGTAGTCCTTCATGACTCGGTATGGGCCCAACCATTTGGGCTGGAACTTTCTTCCTTCGCGGTTTTCTTATCGATCATTATCTAGTCTTAGAACTAGATCTCCTTCATATATTTCTCACTCATAGAATTTTTTTGTTATACTGCCGGCACATCCGGTCAGCATAGGCTCTATGCCATTGTTGGCATTTAACTGGCCTCATCAAGGCTTTCTAGTTGAGAGAGGCGTGCCTCCTGTAAGCTTCTTCATCTAGAATCCCTTGTAATGAGATGCGAGACTGGGTATTTCAACCTCAAGTGGGAGGCTTACTCCGAATACCAGTGAGAAAGGAGTTGCTCTGTTGGTGTTCTTATTGAGGTTTGGTGGGCCCACAAGGCCGGATATAATTTTAAATGCCAATCTCGTTTTTTTTCCTTTACTATTTTGAGGAGAATAGCTTTCAACATTTTGTTTGTCACTTCAGCCTACCCATTGGCTTGAGGGTAGTAAAGAGAGGTTGTGTGATGGTTTATCTTGAACTTGCTACATAACTCATGAACCTCATCATTCTTAAAGGACGTGCCATTATCTGAGATAATGACTTGTGGGACACCATACCTGCAGATAATTTGGTTCAAAATGAATTTGGCAATCATCGAACCTAGTACAGTGGTGAGAGGCATGGCCTCCACCCATTTGGTAAAATATTCCGTGGTTGTGATTATAAAATTATGGCCATCGGTTGATGAGGGAGAGAATTTCCCTATTAAGTCTAGACCCCAAGTGGAGAAGGGCCACAGAGTCGCTATTGGTTGCAAGGATTGTGCTGGCATGTGAATCTCGTGAGAGAATTCTTGACATTTGTGGCACTTACGTATAAATTCCACTACGTCATGTTCGAGAGTGGGCCAAAAATAGCCCATCGATGTATTTTGCGAGTGGTGGCGTGACCACCGAAGTGGCCCCCACATATCCCACTATGGGATTCATGAAGAATCCTCTTGGATTCTTCTATGTCGATGCATCTTAGAAGCATGCCGTCGAAGGCTCTACGATAGAGCACTTGGTCTAAAACAACATATTTAGTGGTAATAATGCGTAACCGCCTTCTTTGTTGTGACGTGGCACTTTTGGGTATGTATGGTCCATGATAAAATTGATGATATCAGTATACCAGGGACATGTAGAAATGGGGGGTCTGGTTTTGACAAAGTATACACATTCATCGGGAAAGTCTAGATCTACCAGCTCACCTCCATCTAGTGGATTGTCAGCTAACCAGTCTATAATGATTTGTCCTTTAACGGATTTTTGGTTTACGAATGTTAACTCAAATTCTCCCATTAGGGTTATGAAATGGCCAACCTTTTTAGATAAAGATCCTTGTGTGAGAAATGTTCGTAAATGGTCTGTCTTTACAATGACCCTTGTTTCCTGGTTTAACATGTAATGTCTCAAATGTTTTGTTGTAAAAATTATGGCAAGGCATTCTCTCTCTACTGTGTGTAACGTGTTTCATAATCAAGCAACGTTTGGCTAATGAAATAGATCATGCGTTCTCATTTATCATCGTCTTCTTGAGCCAGCATGCAGGCCAGTGAGACATGAGTGGCTCGTGAGTATAGGATCAAAGGGCGGTCTGGCTTGGGAGGCATTAGCGTGGGTGGTGACAACAAGAAGTGCTTAACTACTTGAAGGCCTCATTGTAATCTTCAGTCCAATCGATACTATAATCTTTCTTGAGTAGATTGTTGATTGGATGAATGGAAAAGCTTAAATCTGGGATGAACCTTTGGATTGCACCGAGTTTCCCAAGAAATGACTGATTCAGACTCATCGAAGGTGGGATCATTTCGAGAACAGCCCATATTTTGGCGGATCAACATCAATCCCTCGTGAAGATATAATGTATCCTAGAAGTTTGCCTCCTGTTACACCAAAAACGCACTTCTCTGGGTTTAATGTGACACCATACTCAATTAGTCGTGAGAGGATGATACGGAGCACTTCCGGATGATCACAACATTTCTTGGCCTTGGCCAACAAGTCATCCACATATGATTCCACAATTTTATGGATAAGATCATGGAATATATAAGTCATTTCCCCATTGATACGTAGTGCCGGCGTTCTTAAGACCAAATGGCATGACAACATAACAATAAGTTCCCCAGGGAGTTATAAATGTGGTTTTGGCTTGATCTTGTTTAGATATTTTAATCTGATTGTACCCTGAGAACCCATCCATGAGGGACAATAGTTCAAATCCAGTTGTTGCATCAATGATAACGTCAATGGATGGTAATGGGAAATCATCCTTGGGACAAGCTTTGTTAATATCCCGAAAGTCTATACAAATGCATATCTTCCCATTCTTTTTGAGGATGGGAACGATATTAGACACCCATTGTGAATAGTCAACGGGCTTGATGAATCCTACTTGGAGAAGTTTTACTACTTCCTCTTTTACCATGAGAGCCACTTTTGGCTTCATTGGTCTTGACTTCTGTTTAATTGGCTTTGCATCTGGTTTAGTGATGAGATTATGTACTATAACTTGTGGTGCGATACCCATCATTTCTTTATAATTAAATGCAAAAGCCTTTTGATGTTTTTTGAGGATTTGGGTGTGTATTTCTATTTCTTCTAGAGTTAGCGAGGATCCCAACTTCAAAATTCTTGGTTCTTCCTTTGTTCCAATGTTTATGTCAATGGTTTCTTCTATCAAAGAAGTGTTACCTTCTTCAAATTCAGGTGGGGCTGGAGGTAGTTCCAAGCTTTCTCCATTTTCTATCTTGTAGATATCGAGATCCTTATGTGGAGGAGACTCTACCATGGGATTTCCAAAGTAGGAAGAGGAGTGTGGTATTAGGGAAAGATCAACTATAGGGTGAGCAAGGTGTAGCTCTGCATAGGTGTTTAGATATTCGAGAGTGACTTTATCACTATCAACATGATGTAAGATAGAAGATTCATTCTCAGTTGTATGTGTTAGAAGAGGGTTCGTTGACATTTTCTTCACCAATGGTTCAGTATGAAGTGATACCTTGAAACTTGTATCTTCAACTCATTACTTGGGGTAAAACGTGAAGCTGAGGTTGTTATTGAATCTGTGAGAAGGTTTGTTCTCGTGGGATTGCCTCAATGGATATGAAGTTGAATCCTTTGCTTAGATCTAATACCGTTGTTTTATAGAGTTGTAAGTGCTCAGCTCTAGTCTCATATACTTCAGAGACTTGGTTTGTAACTAATTGTGAGTCTCCTAACACTCTGATGTCATTAACACCGATCCTTTTGGCTATGATGAGGCCAAGGAGGAGGGCTTCGTACTCAGTGCCGTTGTTTGTACATTCAAAGTTTAATTTAAAAGAAAAAGGTAGGATCTTTCCCTCAGGAGAAGTAAAGATCACACCTGCCCTGGCTCCATAGTGACATCTAGCTCCATCGAAGTGGAGAGTCCAATATTTACTAGGAAAAATGGATGTTGGGACATTCTTTACATCTTTCTTTCTGTTTTGGTTACTTCTACCATGCAAAGTTCCTCTGCTGGAAGAGAACCAACTCCTAGGGTACATCCCATACTGTGGAATCAAATGGTAGGAAAATTGGTAGATCTTGTTCCAGTAATTCGACAATTTTTGTAGTAGTTCCTAATGACACTGTTTCTACAACGTTAGCTTCATCCTTGAGGGCTAGGATGCCCTTGACTAGGTTCGTAATTTCTAGTTTTGTTGTAGGTATTAATTTTTCTTCCGGTTTTGAGTCGATTGGTTTGTTAAGTTGGTTTGTTGGGAGTTCAAACTCAGAGTGAACGCCTGGTCTTTTCTTCAGGTCTGCTAGGTGTATGTCGAATGGTTTTGGGTCACCTTTTGCTATGAATATCTTTCCTAGGTGTAAGAATCTTATTTCCTGGAATAACGTAGAAGGGATTGCTTTCATGCGATGTATCCATGGTCGACCTGAGGATCATATTATAGTTGGTTTCCGATCTATGATATAAAACTCGGTGAGGATTGTCTTGGGTCCTAAGGTGGTGGTAGTATTATAGTCCCAATTGAAGTAGCTTTAAGGCTTGTCATAACCTCTTAGCGTATTTCTTGTTGTGGAACAGTTTGTTTCTCCATATCCTAGCTTTTGAAGGAAAGAGAAGGGGACAATGTTAACTACTGCCCCATCATCAACCATTGTGCGTTTAACATAATTATTGTAAACCCACACCTATAAATGCAAGGCCGGATCGCCTCTACGTGTAATTTCAGCATCTGTTGGCATTTTTTTATGTCGAATATAAACTCGGTATCCCTATCTGGCTGCCCTGGAGGGTGGATATCGAAGTCTATATGGTTTACTTGTGTTTCGGGAGGTGGAGTGATGTTAATTAAATGACCTAGACCTAGTGCTTCTAAAAGAGCAGCCCTATGGGTAGGAGAATTTTCAATAAGTCCAAAAAGGAGATGTGAGAGAAGGTCTTTGTTAAGTCATTAATTAAATCATAAGCACCTATGGGTTTTACCAACGTTTGTTGAATGTTATCTGGCTCTAGTGGATAGATTGGATTTGGTTGAGAAGAATATTCTCATGCTCTTGTTATGGCTTCTACATGTAGCTCAGTATCTAACTCCACTAGACCAACTATCTTGGTTCGTGGCTGATTTCCTAATTGTGGTGCGACAAGGTGGATTTAGTGAAGTTGAGGCTTCATGATCATTATTTCCTATCATTACACCTTTGTTCATCCCATTTGGATTTAATTTATTATTGTTATTGTGATTTGGAAGTGGATCATTGAAGATCTTAAGAGGTGCGTTTTGAGGAAGCGCCCTGTGAAAGTATTTGGCATAGGTGTCACAGAATCATTAAGAACATATCTATGAAGAGTTGTCTTTGTTCTTGGAAAATGTTGCATGAACTTATTGTAATGTGGAAAGTCCTAGTGTCATGGCCTCAAATTTTGTGGAAACCACAATACGAGTTGGGATTATAACTCCTAGGTTGTTGGTTTGGCACGTGTTGTGGTCCAAAACTCTGATTAAACTGTTGACTATTAGGATTAAAGTTTTGTGTTTGTTGCCTTTGGTTTTGGTTTTGATATCTAGTTGAGTTTTGACTTGGACCTGTGTATGCGGATCATTTTGTTGTTGTTGTTGTTGTTGTTGTCGTTGGGGATGATTAAAATCCACCGCGTTGATTGTTGGGGTAAAATTGTTGTTTCGTTGATTGTTAACTGGTGGTGGAACATTTACAATGTTTGCTTTTTAGTTTGGTCAGTCACTCCATCTGTTGTCACTCCGTGGTTTTTGTTAAGGATTTTAGGTCCTTGATTGGTGTTTGTGGTAGTAGGATAAGTCGTAGTGTTTTGGTTGGGGATGATTAACCTCCCATTTGTTCCATATGTCTTGTGACCACTATCTATTGCAGCTTGATCTATTCGGAGAGTGCTCTCGAGCACTTCATCATAAGTTCTTAGTGGGAACTTTTGGACTTCTTCCTTTATCTCTCTGCTGAGAGAATGAAGGAATAAATCACATAGTTCCATCTGATCCATGTTTGGAGTGCTTGCTGAAGAATAGAGGACTGTACGCCATCTTTGGATGAAATGAGCAACAGATTCATTGTGTTCTTGTTTAATATGCAAGAATTCCTTGATTCCTATTCTCAACAATTTGTTCATGTCGAACGCCTTGATGAACTCTGAAATGAGTTGTTTAAATGAATGTATTGAGGCTTCAGGTATTCTGTAATACCAATCGAGGGTGATACCCTCTAAAGTTTTGGGAATATTTTAGCAACAACTCCATCCCAAGGGAGCAGTTCTCGAATGGCTGTGGCATAGGCCTTAATATGTGCATTGGGTCTCCCTCTCCTTTGTACTTGGGTAGATCGGGGAGAGGTCTTGGAAGCATGATGCTTCGTATAGTGAAGTCTAAAGGTTCTTTCAAATATTCTGAATAAGTCCCTATCGCATAGGTTTCGACCATTGATGGTGTTTCTTTGAGGGGGTGGAGGTGGAATGGGTTGTTGATATGGCATAGCATATGTATTTGTAGGGGCATAAGGAAATCCCTGTGTTTGAGAAAACATACTGGGAGAAGAGAACATATCTCCTGTGGTGATTTGGAATACATGTTTAAGTATGGAGGAGCATTGCTCAGGAATGGGTTGTTTTGTACTAAACTGGGAGGTATTATATTCTCAACTGGAGCGGCGTTAGAAAACGTGGTTCTAGTTGGCATTTGTTGTAAATACTGAGGAGGCATGCCCAACGTGCATGTTCCTGTGAGGAGGTCTACTTGGCTGGGATGATGTGGAGGATTGGAAGTTCCTGCTTGCATGAACTATGGATTTTGATTTTCTTGAGCAAGTTCCAACCCTCTAACCTTCTCAACTAAGGCTGAGATGACCTCGTTTGGTGAAGACACGGTATTTTCCTTAGTGGCATTTGTTGTATATCTTGAGGTTGTATAGGCATATGGTACCCTGCTATGAATTGATCGGTGCCCTACCAAGTTTCACGAGGGCATTTCCTATAGGTGGAGGAATGGGGGTGTTTTCTTGGAACGAGACCTCGGGTTGTGTTTGCAAACCTCCTATAGGTGGGTACATATTTTGAGAGTGTTGTTCACTCCTAGCATAACGTGCTAAGTATTCGTCATCTAAAAATAGATATGGATCTGACTGTCTACTAATTTGTGGTCTAAGCAACACCCGAGGAGATGAACCAGATTCTCCAGTGAGCATCATGTTGTTTGAGCCTGAAGGCTCTGGTTGTTGCATTTGAGTGAGCTGATCCAACTCCTCTATTTGGAAAGAAGAACTATATCTAGTCCTTTGAGGTGGAGTTTGTGTTGAAAATCGGTTAGTTGAATAGTTGTCACCCCATGCTGAGAGTGAGGGTGATGGTTGTCTATTTAGTTGATCGTAGTATGCTTCAAGACCTAGGAGAGGTCTACCATATGCATCGTATCCTGACATATTTGGGGGGTATATGAATACCCGCAGAATAATGGGAAAGAGTGAAGGTGGATGAAAAAAAAAAAAAAAAAAGAGGAATATTAGTTTGATTCACGTCGGGTTCACCAATTTTGTTGGTGAAGCTGATGTGAAGGCTAATGAGGTGGAAAAGATGAAAAGTAAACTAATTGGAAGAACAAGTAGAAATAAGACTCGAACTAGAAGGTAGGAAATTTCATGTCGGGTTCACCAATTTTGTACGATGGAAAAGTGACATGCAAGCATGGGAATCTACAAGTAACTCTTCCTCACACCGACCTCCCGAGGTCATGTCGAGACAGCCGGTGGGGATGGAATATACGTGGGGTGCAGATAAACTAGTTAGGTAATCTTATGTCTTCAACATGCAATAATGGGATCTATGAATCTAAGGCAAAGAAGGCCCTCCTAACCTGAATCGGTGTGATAGATCGTTTAGTGAGGATAGCTACTCGAAGGCTCCAATCAATATCGAGCTCTGCCATGATCGATCTATGGGTTGTGGGATACGTGGAAGATGACCTATGGGTGCTTCGTATATATCTCCCTGACAAGGTCATGAAAATGGAATGGCTAAATGTGTAGTGGATCTTTTGGTGCTTTATGGATGATTCTCTGGTCTAGTCAGAAATCTTTAGCTTGATTAGCTGCTACGTTTAATAATGATAGTTGTGTGATGATGTCTGGTGGAAGTGGAGAGGACCTAAACACCAACGTTTGCAAGTTGGTGTCAATATTTGATTGATTTGTAGGCCGTTGGGTTGTGGGACCTGTGGATCACAACCGTAAGTTCGTGGTTGTTGTGGACCTCCTATGGTCATATGAAGAGTCAACCCCGATTCCGAGTATCCAGTAATGTATGCCTTTTTGGCCTCTACGTTTAGAACTAGAAGTTGCATGATTTTCTCGGAGTACCTAACAGTGTTCTAGCAACTTGGATACGTAAGCTAGTGTCTATATCAACGAGGAGGTCTCCTGCATCTGGTTGTGGGACTAGTGGATCACAACTAAATGTTTTCTCTCTTTCAGGTCCTTCTACAGTCATATGGATATCTATCAAGGTAGTCTATAATTTGGTTGATTTGACCAGAACGTGTGTGCTTTGTCATCTTCTATGTTTAATCCTCTTAGTTGTGTGCTGATTTCTTGTAGGTCTATGTTGTTGTTGGAAGACCTGAATTTTGAGATTTTGGTCTATGTCAGTTAATGCTACAACAAGATTGGGTTGAGGCATGATTGGCTCAAAAATGTATTCCCTAGGCTCCCTAGGTCCCGTGATTGTCATACAAGATCAATATAAACCTAACTGAAATGAAATAAACTAATTATGCAAGATATATCTACAACATATATATATATATATATATATATTCCTCTATTTTTGTATTTTTGATAGAATTTTTAATAGAATTGAAAGAGAAACTAATCTAATATATTCAGAAAATGACAACTAATCTAATAACAAAATTAAAACAAGCAAGGTAGCCGGTGTAGCTACTTGCCTGTGTAGTTGTGAGTTTATCCTAAATAACTAGATAGTTGATTAACTTAATTGAAAGATTCTCGATCCTACCTCAGAAGTGAGGAATGAATCATAGTTTCTGAGAAACTATCAATCCCCACAACTTCCCTAGCAATATCGAAAATGAAATTTAACTGAAATGAAATATTTCACTACTCTATTTGATATGTTTTAACTAGAACTTTGACAGATAAAACCTAGAATTTTCAGAACAGTGGTGAATCCAGTAGTGTATGATTTTGTCCCCTCAGAATGATCTCCTCATTCCTTCGTGTTCACGTGAATCCAGAAGAGCGTGTATATGCTAGCATCAACAGAAAAAGGTATTTTGAACAATGGCAGAGCTTTGGATATAGACCAAATATAATGTGAGTAGGAGAGGGATAGCGCAAGTGACTGAGCTTGGCGTATATAATTCCTAGCGGGATTTATTGTGGGAATACAACACAAGTGTACTGAGAGATTCTAGAATCTACCTTCTGTGAAGAACACAACCTGTAACTCTAATGGATTCAATCTACAAATGACACTACTCTGCTCTAAACTAATTTGTATGAACAACAATGAACAAGACTAGAGCAAGAAGATCGAATGGCTTCTAATAGCAAAGGAAAACTAGCATGGATGCAAACATGAAAACAAAATGAGTTCTAAGCAAGAAATTGAAAGACTAAACAATGGAAATGAGAAGTTGAGGGGCCATTTGCTTGAAAACAAGTTGGCTATTTATAGATTTCACATTCACCCAAAGGTAATTCCTATTAGAACTCTTTTACCATTAAACAATGAAGAAACACTATTCCAGGGAACATAAAACATTAATACAAGCTAAGGCGGTTGAGAAAAGTTGGTAAATTTTAAAAAATTATGCAAGTCGCGATCAAAAGAATGTGTTGGAAAACACGTGAAGGACCGCCACCTGAGCGGGTGGTGTTTACAGGACCACCGCCTAGCAGGTGGAAGTCTTTCATCTTTGAAGGTCAAAAATCTTAGAAAAAGAAAGGCAGAGGATAAAGCGAAGCACAAGGAACTTGGATAAAGCATTTGGGATGCTAACATATACTTCGTGATCTCGGGATCCTTATAATCTTGGACACTGTAATATTTTTTCCTCAAATTTTGAAATCTTTTATATAGGGTTTGAGTATAGTTGACATGTAAAAAAATTATTTATATTCTTCTTTATCTTAATCCAATTCTTGATATTTTCTCTCTTTTTCTACCTCTCCTTTTGCAAGTGATCCCACCATATCATTGCATGTCCCTTCAACTTTGTGCATGCAAATTTGACCTCCTCTTTTGTCATAGGCTTCCATTCAATAAAACATTCATGTTATTTAACCAGTCTATCAACTCCTCTAGTTTTAAAGTCCATCCATATTTAAAAAGATATACCTTAATCCCATATTTCCTTCCTTCAAATTATTTAATCAACCTTTATTCAATGGTTTATGGTTTCTCTTATCCTTTTTCATTATGTGTTTCTTCTTATTGATCTAACTCTTATTTTGTATCATCTCCTTAGGCACATAATAAAGTTTGATAACTCCTCTACTTAAATTTACAATTGTTGTAGAGTTTGATGTATTTGTGAATAACCCCCTAGACCTCTTTTCATCATGTCATGAACCTATGCTCTGATACTAAATGATGCAGATCCTAATGACAACAATATTCACAAATTATCAATTCACTCAACACAACAAACCACTATATACATCAATTTTTAGTACTCATCAAAAACCATCACTTAAGACCTTGTCTAGACACCCTAAATTTACTCAAATCCATCAAAAATTCATCCAAAACCAATTGAAGGATACAAATTCTTTGAACATGTTTAAATTCACTGATTAACATGATCCAACCCTTGTTAAAAATCCATACCATCAACTTTACTCTTTTTTCCTTTATACCTCAATCGTGGCTAATGGCCCTACTTTTAGACAAAATATGATGAAAAACACACATTCCTAGAAGTTATCCCATACTTTGGTAAATTATTTGGATACCCATTAAGCTCATACGGGGGTTTAAAAAGTTTTAGATTTAAAAAAATATTTACCCATAAAAATTATTCTTCTTTATCTCTTTTGGCTAAGTTTTCCCAATTAGTGCTAGTTTTAGGTAAGTCTCTAAGTTTTGAGCAATCTACAAATTTCCCTGAAAAGTAAAAAAATTAGATACCCTTTTGGGAACTCTTGCTTTCAGGTGAGTTTCATGTCCTAACTCCTTATGAATTCTTCCCAACACCACTTTCTCCTTCTTGGGCTTGTTCAATTAGGTCTCCTTAGGCTTTGATGACTAATTTAGGGTTTTACTCCTTTTCAAACAAACTAGAATGATCATTCTCCTTTTCCTATCTTCACTCCACTTGTTTTAAATATCTCCATTATCTTCTTACCTTCTTAACATCAAATTTTCAATCTTTCATGTCCTAGCCTATATAAGTTTCTTGTCTTTCTCAAGCTCTATCAACTCTCTTAACTATGTTTCAACTTCATTTTGATCTTCTAGGTTTTCTATTCACCTCCTAATACATTTTCATATAGTCACTCCCTCTCTCTTCATGCATTACCTTATTCCTTTCATCCATTTATCCCACTCACTCTTTATCATGCTCAAATCCCCTTAAGGTTTCTTCAAAATTCACAATCCATGACATTTATACCATTACTGAGTTAATGACTTCCTTAATTCTCCCTTAAATTCTCAGGCTCTCATTTTCACTGATTCTCAAGTCAATTTCACAACAGTTAACACTTACTCTCATAAACTTCTTCATGTTGTCAAACCTCTTATAAGTCTGCTACGAGTTTCTCTCTTGGGACTGTACTTGTGCCTTCATTCTTTGATTTGGACATTCACTCTCATCCATCATGATTTTATACACCTTTCTACTAGATCAATAACTCATATACACCATTTCTCAATATATTAAGTTCATTAATCATCTCTTCCCTTTTGGTTTTTCCTTGCTAAATGATCATACTCCTCAAGCTTAATGTCATAGTTTTTGTCTAACAAGATTGTGCATGCATATTCTATACAATTTTTCCAAGGATATAGTCTTCTATAAGGATCAATATAAATAATCATTTCTTTTATCAACTTGTATCAGTGTTGACAGACCTCAAACATATAGGCTCTTATATTATTTCTAAAAATACTCTATTCAAGCCACTAAACTAGGTGTATAGAATCTTACCCCGAGTTTCATATTTTTAGGAGCCTAAATCCTATCCCAAAGGTATCTATCACCTTATACACCTAATTCCCACCATAATATTCCCATGTACTCCTTGAAACAAATTACCATGACTCCTATGATCAAGCATTAGTTTTCTCATACCTCTTGAGGTTCTGCAGACAGGGTGTAGACTATGCATAAAGGGTTTTATTTTTATGATTCTATTAGATTAGTTTCATTTAACAAGTTCTTGATATCTACAACTCCTTCCAGGATTCAACCTTACCACATACCTCTTGATTCTACTTGGATCCTTCTTTACACAAGATTATTGTCATGAAACCATGAAATAGGGTATATGTAAGATTGTCACACATGATTCTTAACTAGTTAGTCTTTTATCTTAGATTCTTCAAACTCTATTGTCATATGTAACATCAAATTATAATTAATAGATCAAATGATCACTTCAACACAAGGTCTATCCCATCAACATTACTATTTTTAGCATAAAATATAGATTTTAGGGTTTCTCACCTTCCTTCACACAAATTACCATTCATAATTTCTTAATGGTCCACATAAACACATTATCAACTTCAATCCTCCTCCATATATTTATGAACATGAAAATTATTTTGATTACAAAACTTCATGCAAACTTATAATATTTCATAAATAAGTAATAAAATTTCCATGATATCATGATAAACAAGAATATATAGTTATATTACAAAAAGAATCCCTTTCATTGATTTTCAACATTTTTACATTGTTGTTTGAGCCCTTGGCTCTGATACAATATCTTCTCCATACTTCACCTCTCCTCCTCACGTAACTAACCCATTCATTCGAATTACCTCTTTCTTATCTATTGTGAGGGTAGTTACATAACTCACTAGCCATGGTGCATGATGACACATGGTCAAAATAACCTACGTATAAGGCTAATACACCATTTGCATCCCTTTGAGGTCTTAAATAACCTTTATAACATTACATGACCTTATTTTCTTCATGAAACCTCTTTTAAGCTAAGTCTCACATTTCAAATATTTAAATTCTTACTTTTGGAGGAAAATACATAGTTTCAATTATACATCGCATAAGAGGTCTTCATGTAGAATCAAGACTCAGTGAAACATATAAATGAATCTTTAACACCTACATAAAACTAAAAACCTTGTTTTATTCTTCTTTACAATGGATTCTCTAGAATCATACTTCCAAGGTGGAAGAAATTTCTTGCTAGCATAAAGAACTCTCTTTTTATTCTTCTTCCAATTGTAGTCTCTTCTTGATTTCTTCTTTCTCTCAGCTGAGTATTATTTATTTTCTTTCTTTCTTTGGCTTATCCACAATACCAATTATATCATCAAGTCTTCCTTATCCATTTCTTCTCTTTATTTCTCAATCACCTTTTTATTTCTTTGCTTAGATATTCATTACAACTTGTCACAATTTATTCGCATACTCACACCACTTTTTGTTAGAAATAAACATTATGAATTTATCAATATATATTTCTTTGATACCAAATGATGCAGATCCTAATGAAAACAATATTCACAAATTATCAATTCACTCAACTCAAAAACCCATTATATACATCACTCAGTAGTACTCATAAAAACATGACTTAAGACCTTGTCTAAACACCTTGATTTTGTCAAATCCATCAAAAATGTATCCAAAAATGATTAAAGGATACAAATTATTTGAACATGTTTAAATTCACTTTATTAACATGATCCAACCCTTTACAAAACTCCATACCATGAATTTTACTCTTTTTGCCTTTAGACCTCAATTGTGGCTACTAGCCTACTCATCAACACCTATCACAATTCCATGCTCATGAACACTATGGTTTGTTAAATCCATCCCATATGAAAATGAATCATTCTTTAGAAAATTGATAGGTACCTTTTGGATTGAAACATATTTTTCAATTTTTCATCCAACAAATAATATTTGATCCTCTTTGCCTTTCCCACTAATACAAACATTTTTCTCATTAGAAGTCATACCTTTTTCCATTAAAGATTCTTCTCCTTCAAATCACAAGGTGGAATCCTCTATGGGTTGCTTCCTCTTAAATTTTTGCAGCTTTGATTGTTCTTCTTCCTTAGCATGGTGGATATCTTCCTCTTTTGTCACCTCAGAAGGGTTGTTATAGAAGGAAGTTATATCTTTGAACTTCCTCATGACTTCTCCACCTTGTAGATGTTCCTCTACATGCTCTTGGAATTACTTATTCATGGAGGGTTTTATTCCCTCTATGGTTGATGCCTTTCTATCATGGCCTTTTGATGATGTTCAACTATTATGCCTTGTGCCTTTACTATTCTTCAATTTGCATAAATAAGATGAAAAACACACATTCCAAGGAGTTATCCCATACTAGTAAATTATTTGGATACCCATTGCTCATACAAGTGTTTACAAAGTTTTGGAGCAAATCTCTTTACTCATAAAATTTATTCTTATTTTGGCTAGGTTTTCCCAAGTAGCCCTAGTTTTAGGTAAGTCTCGATTTCGAGCAATCTACAAATTTCCCTGCAAAAGTAAATCTTATTTTAGATACCCTTTTGGGTACTCTTGATTTCAGGAGAGTTTCATGTCCTAACTCCTTATGATTTCTTCCCAATGCCACTTGCTCCTTATTTAGCTTGTTTAATTAGGTCTCCTTAATGTTTGATGACCAATTTAGGGTTTTCTCCTTTTTAAACAAACTAGACCACTCATTCTCCTTTTCCTATCTTCACTCCACTTTTTAAAACTATCTCCATCATCTTCTTACCTTCTTGGCATCAATTTTTCACTCTTTCATGTCATAGCCTATCTAGGTTTATTATTCTTCTCAAGCTCTATCAACCATTTGAACTTTATTTAAACTTAATTTTGAAATTATAGGTTTTCTAGTAACCTCCTAATACACTGTCATATAGTCACTCCACTCTCTATTTATTCATTACCTTGGTCCTTTCATCCATTTATCCCATTCACTCTTTATCACACTCAAATCCCCTTAAGGATTCTTTAAAATTCAACAATCCATGACAACCATATCTTAACCAAGTTAATGACTTCCTTAACCTCAAATTATCAAGATCTACTTTTCAACAATTCTCAAATTACTTTCATAATTTACACTTACTCTCATAAACTTCTTCATGTTGTCTAACCTCCTAGAAGTTTGTTACAGTTTCTCTCCTAGGATTGTACTGGTTCCTTTATTTTCTGATATGGGCATTCAATCTCATCTATCATGATATTTTACACCTATCTATTAGATCAAGAACTCATCTACGCCATTTCTCAATATATTAAGTTCATTAATCATCTCTTCCCTTTTGGGTCTGTCTCACTAAATTCTCATATTCCTCAAGTTTTGGTCTAACAAGACCGTGCATGCATATTCCTTACCATTTTTCAAAGTATATAGTGTTCTATAATGATAAATATAAATATTCACATCTTTCATCAACTTGTCTCGGTGTTAACGGACCTCAAACATATAGGCTCTTGTCTTCTTTCTCAAAAATACTCTATTCAAGCCTCTAAATTGGGTGTGTACAGTCTAACCTTGAGTTTCATATTTTTTGGAGTCTAAATCCTATTCCAAATGTCTCTATAACCTTATACACCTATACCACTATAAGATTACCACTTACACCTTAAAACAAATTACCATGACTCCTATGATCAAGCATTGGCTTTCTTATACCTCTTGAGGTGCTAGACAGGTACATACTATGCATAGAGGGTTTTAATGTCATGATTCTATTAAGTTAGTTTCCTTCAAAAATTTATTAATATATACAAATCCTTACAAGATTAAACCTTCCCATATGCCTCTTGATTCTACTTGGAGCGTTATTTACATAAGATTATTGTCATGAAACCTTGAAACATGGTATATGTAAGAATGTCAAATGTGATTCTTAATTAGTTAGTATTTTATCTTAGATTCTTCAAACTCTCTTGTCATCTAAAAGATAAAACTCCTCATTAATAGATAAAATTATCACTTCATCACAAGTTTATCCCATCAACATTACCATTTCTTAGCATAAAATACGAGTTCATAGTTTCTCACCTTCCTTCACACAGTTTACCATTCATAGTTTCTTGATGGTCCACATAGACATATTATCACCTTCAATCCTCCTCCATATATTTATGAACCTATAAGTTCTTGTGATTAGAAACACTTCACAAAAACTAATAATCTTTCACAAATAACTAAGCAAATTACCATTGATAGCATGATAAACAAGAATACATAATTATATTACAAACAAGAATAATTTTCATTAATTTTTAACATTTTAACATTTATTTTTGAGCCCTTGGCTTTGATATAAGCTATTTTCCCTACTTCACCTCTCGTCATCCTCACCTAACTACCCCATTCATTCAAATTCCCTCTTTCTTATCTAGTGTGAGGGTAGTTACATAACTCACTAACCATGGTGCATGATGAAACATGGTCAAAATAACCTAACTCTAAGGTTAATACACCTTTTGCATCCCTTTGAGGTCTTAAATAACATTCCATGAACATATGTTCTTGATGACACCTCTTTTAAGATAAGCTTCACATTTCAATTATTTAAATTCTTACTTTTGGAGGGAAGATACATAGTCTCAATTCTATATTGCATAAGAGGTGTTAGGTGGAGAAATTTTCTAAGGGTGAGCACATGGGGCGTATAGGCATGCGTCGGTTTCAGTTATGAGGGGTGCACCAAGGAAGACTAGTTTGGTACTAGCCAATTTTGCATGGTACAAGATGAAAATAGGAAAATTAGATGGAGTGTAGATCAAGAAAATATAAGAAAAAGAATACTTCATGACTAAGCAAAGGCTATTTTAGGAGAAAGTTGAAGAAAAAGTTCATGTAGGGTTTATGGTAGTAATAGGATTAAGATAGAGTTTAATTATAGATTAATCTATTATTATCCTTCTTGTAGAAGCATGAAGTTTTTGGTGCATGAATATTTTGATCATGCAATCTATTCTGAGATGCATGGGTGGTGAAGGGAAATTCCCCACCCATATATATATATTAGTTTATCTGCATAGTTTTGATGACCATATGTATTAGACATTGTATGTATTATAGAGTTATGTTGTCACGATGTCCTAGCGCGCATGACTTTCTAGTTACTATGATTATGTATTCAACTTCTATTACTTGATGAATTAATGCAAAGAAGTATTGTGGATGTATTTTGGTAATTGATGTATCTGATCATGGTACTTGTGTGGTGAATCTAGACCTAGTAATAGTTTGATCTATATATCTCCTTACTATTTATGTTTCCAATCTGAGCTCTTGGATATGATTTTTATACTAGAATGTATGATTTAATAATGGTTAATATGAACAAGCATGCTAGCATCTTAACAAGACAATACAAAAGAGGGACTTGGTAGCTTTACGCACTTCGGGTGAGCATTCAAATCTATTTGAATGAAGTAGTAACACACCTAGGCATTTGAGTGGAAAACAAGACTACATTTTGGTTTCGTTTCTGGTACCACTTTTGAGACCATTTTCTATGATGTTGCATGATGATGGTGTATCAATTGAATCTTGTGGCTATTGAAGTTTTGGTAGATGAAGGACAAGATCAATTTGTGTGAAGATGTGGTTTTACACCTAATTTCAATGCACACAAGTGGGTGGAAGATAACCTATATCATGAGATCTATGAGACATTTTTCATCTTTTTTCCTATATAATTATATGAGTGGTTTTCAACATATGCATCAAAGAAAAAAATAGAGTTACAAACTTAGGGTTTGGACGTAGGAAGATTACTAGATTTTTTGATGTAGATGAACCTTGACGTGTGTTTTAGATCATTGATGGGCTCTTGTTGCGTGTAGTTATACTTTGGAATATGTTGTTTTTACGTATTCTTTCCCGAACTTCTTTGAGTTTGAATTTTTACGTGAGCTCAGAGGATCTTACATTTGCACTATTCCTTTGAAAATTAAGATCTTGATGGTGGTTGAGTTTACGGTTCCTACTTACATATAGATAAACATACCACCACGTGCAAGGGTAGGAGAAGGTGTGGTGAGAGATGGCGGACCTAGCCGTAGAAAGGAAGAGAGAAGAAATGAGGATCAAGTATAATGAAGTAGGAGAGAGAATTGGTGAAATAATGTGATATTGAGGAGTCTGTGGAGTTTGGCAGGATGATGTATTGCAAAGGATTCAAAGCGCATGTAGAATATGTGGAGCTAGAGCATCAGGATATCCCCCACTTAGGAAAGTGTAGTAGAGAATCCCCTTTGGCTTTTGATGAGAGTGCATAAGAAGAGGAAAGATTAAGGACCATAGGTGCGCATCTGATCCCACCTACTAACCTAGCCCTTGCACGCTCGGTGTTCTAATTCTAGAAGTAATAATTGATATGCAGGTGAGTGTAGGTAATCCAATAGCTTAAAGTATATATCATTTTTGTTTGAATACGAAGTGCATCGACAACACACACACCTATGGCAAGACATACGATCGTCATCATTGTTTGGGGGCCCAATTGGAGGAATATTTTTTGGTACGTCATTAGGACAAAGTGTGGGCACGCAGAACATTGAGAATATGTTTGGAAGTACTACAAATTTATAGATTGTGGGAATTCAATTTAGCACTACAATTGGAACATAAGGAATTACATCCACTAGCTTGTTTCCTACTATGGGAGGTTGATTAGGAGGATAGGGATCAAGAGGATCAGGAATTTTTAGCGGTGGAGGAAATACTGGAGGGGTTTCTAGTTCTCGATCTGGTGGAGAAGGTCCACACCCTCATCAACCACATAAAGTATATTACAAGATGTCTCTTCACTTTCCATAATATAAAGGTATTGAAGATGTAGCAGAGCATGTGCACAAGTGTGAAATACTATGGCGCACTAAGGGAATCAAAGCATCAAATAGAAAAGTAAGTCAATTTTCTACTACTCATCAAGGGTGCATGCATAACTAGTGTAGAAAGAATGACCCACATCAGACTGCGATGAATTATGATGCTTTGCATTCTACGTTTCTAGCTGATTTCTATATTCCATAATTTGAGCAAAAAAGTATCATCGCGCTTAAGGACATTAAGTAGGGCTTATCATAAATCATGTGAGAGTATGACATTTGTTTTAAAATCTATTGTCGATGTTGTCTTATGATATACATCCTAGTCAAAGCATGAACATTAGTTTTTAGGGGCTTGTTGTTTCTAATCATAAGGGTGATATTATATAAGACCTTTGTAGATCCATGCGATACTTTGGAAGTGGATCTACATGCTGAGGTAGTTGGGAGTGTGGATACTAGAGTCATTCCATTCCTAAAGGTGAAAATTGCAGCCATGAAAAACAAGTGTGAGAAGTTCTCTGCTAATTCAGCTCATGAGACGCGTAGTAGAATATGGTGTAAAGATTGTGAGGTTAAAGGACAAACTAAGGATAGATTCCCTTGAAGGTCAGTGTGCACCATGTTTTTTTATTGTGATATTTTTCATTTGGACCATAATGAAAGTAGGTGTCCTCTCTTACAGTGCACATTCTGAAAGAATGTGTCTATGTATTGTAAGATTTATAAAACTCATACTTGTGACATTGTTGACTACAAAGAGATTTATCATATTCATGAGGCCATTTAGATTGGTGTGTGCCATAATAGTGTAGTGGGAGAATCTAAGGAATAGGGAGAGTAGCATAATAAAGGGCACAATAATGGGGATAACATGAATAAAGGCTTTCGTGGAGGATATAGAGGTTGAGGTCGCGACGGTGGAAGAGAAGGATTTACTAAAGGAACTTGTTATAATTTTGGATCTCCTGATCATTATCAGCGTGAGTGTCCTCAGAATGTTCTCATGGTGTGGAAAATAACACAAGTTTGAAGAATGCCCGACTTATATGATCACATGAGAAAGAAGTAAAATAAAGACAAGGGTGTTGGAATGATTAGGTAAAACACATAGTTGACAATCAATGGATGTCAAAGGTAGCACCTACCCTTGAGTTACAACCTATTTTAGTTACTACATGCATTGAAGTTGTACATGAATGTGAACCTCTGAATTATAAGCCAAATATAACAAAGAAAGAAGTGATTAATGCAAATTACCCGATGATGCCACACATTAGAAAGAGGTTTACAAGGAGACTATGGAAGTTATTAGGGATTTTCAAGGAGATATTAAGAGCTTAAAGGAGAAGGCGTGTGTGATGGAAATTTAAAAAAAAATATAAACTCCCACATAAGGATGTAGATTAATTGAAGGAGGTATGTGGAATATTTTTCCAGAGAACATCATCCCTTTGTTATAAGAGTGGTTGAGAGAAAAGGTACCACACATAGGTACTGAGCGTGAGAGGTAGATACTCCATGCAAATATGCCCCCACACAATCATGAGTATGATAAGGATATTACACTAAATACAATCATAGATGGATGGATTATGAGCAATATTCTAATAGATACATGTGTGGAAGTTAATGTACTCACATTGGATGCTTGGAATCAGATGGGAAGACCACCATTACAACCTTCTTCGAATGTGTTGTATATGGAAAACAGGACTAGGGCTAATCCTATTGGAGTATTAAAGGATGCAACCATTACAATTCAAGGAGCCAAGTTTACTGGGGACTTTGAAGTATTGGAGCTAGCTGAAGTAGATAGCTTCCCAACATTACTTAGATGCCCTTGGTGTTTCGCAAATAATATAGATTTGTACTTCAACAAAGGGCACATTAACTTTGAGAACAAGGAAGAGTGCGCTATTATAACTTTGACAAATTGAAAGGTTACTTCATATGTTGAGCCTTTGAGAGAATAAGACTTGAATAGGATATATACACACACAATTAGAGACCCAGAGGTAACTGAGCCATTTAAGGAAGGCATGATACAGTGGGTTGATGCTCATTTAGTTAGTGATACCAAAATTATTACTTGTGATAATTGGGTGCATGGAACCTATAAAGGAGTTGGGTGAGAGTTGAAAAACACATTTAATCACATGATCAAGCTGCACATGGTTAGGTGCTTGAGTTATAACCAAGTACCAAGGTATACCAGTGAAGGGAACCCTGATGTATTTCTATGCGCCATGGAAGCCTAGCAGAAAAATGAAGAAGATAATAGAAATATGTTAGTATATACTACTGCGGGAAAACAACACGTTGGTGGACTACACAGAGACAACCTATTGGAAGTGAGAAGTGAGAATTCCCTTTTCTATTAGGTTCCTAAAGAGAAATTTACCTTCTTAGATATGATAATTTAGTGGGAATACCCCTGCCTCACACCACATTCGAATTGTGAGAGACTTTGGATGGAGGGGTAGGAGGCCTTGCCACCATCACTCTAGGTACATAAGTTCTACTCCACTTTAATTGGTTACATGTGCATGGTATGTTCATGAAAATTTAACTAGGAAATAGCTAATTAGCAGGAGATGATCTTAGGTATGAACCATACTTTTGATATTTTTACTAAGCCTCCGGTCAATGAAGCACTATAGATTATGAAGTGCCTTACTTTGGGAGATGGTGTGAAGGCTAAGGAGCACTTGTTAGATATTTTTGGAGAGTTGGATTTAGAGGCATGCCTTGACCTTGAAGAGGATAAGGAATAAGAAATGATCCATGCTTGGGAAGCTAAATAAAATGATAATATAGTCTTCTTGTTAAATGATGATGACGTTAAGGATAATAACCTAAGTGGTAACCACACTAAAGGTACACATGAGGTGATGGACACAACAGATGAAAAGCTACACACGTATCATGATCCTATGAAAATAAATAAGGTTAACATTAGAACAGATGTAGAACCTAAAGAGGCCATTATTGGTGACTACTGATTGGAGTACGAAGTGGATAAGATTATTAAACTCTTGCAAAACTTTTAGGACTTATTTCCATGAGGATATCATGAGTTAAAATGAGCACACCCTTATTTAGGTGAAATTAGAATAAAGCTTAAATATGGAGCATGCATGGTTAAGAAGAGGCCATACAGGATGAATCCTAATTTGTGCGTCAATGTAAAGGAAGGAATTGATAAAATTCTCAAGTTGGGTATCATTGATCCCATCAAGGAATCTGAATGGGTTATCCCCATGGTCATCAATATTAAAAAGGATGGGAAGATAAGGATCTATGTGGACTACATATAATTAAATGTTTCATGTTTCATTGATCCTTTTCCCACTCCATTCATAGAGGATATTCTTGAGGGAGTTGTTGGGCACGAGATCTACTCTTTTACATATGGGTTTTTAGGATATCATCAAGTGTGCATAGTAAAGGAAGATCAGAAAAGAAAACTTTCACCACCGAGTGGGAATTTTTGCATACACAGTGATTCCCTTTGGACTAAAGAATGCTCTAGCGGTGTTCTTGTGCATTATGGTACATGCATTTCAGGACTTCATTCATAAGTTTTTACAGGTGTATTTGGATGATTGGACTGTTTATTACTTGGTTAAAGACCATTATGAGAATCTAAGACTTTTATTTGAGAGGTGCAGTCAGTTGAACATCTATTTGAATATTAAGAAGTGCATATTTGTAACACCTTTTGGCACCTTTTTGGGACATATTATTTGTAAGGAAGTGTTTTTGGTGGACCTAGCTAAGGTCATTATGATCTTGGGTTTAGAGGAATCTACTAATTAGAGTGAAGTGTCAGAGTTTTTGGACATACAGGGTATTACTAGAAATTCATTAAAGGTTATGCAAATATTGCTACGCCCTTGGAATAATTGTTGAAAGCTAAGGAAAATTCTATTGGTATGACACACAACAACAAGTGTTCAAAACATTAATGGAAAGACTTACTACTTTACATATTTTGCGCTTTCCTTCATGGGAAAAACCATTTCATGTTTACGTTGATGCTTCTAGAATGGCAATTCATGTAGTGTTGTCACTGACTAGGAGACAAAATTGTAGACCAACCTGTTTATTTTGCAAGTAGGAAGTTGACACCTCCAAAATATAATTATACAACTACTGAGTGTGAGGCTTTTTCCATGATTTACGCATTGCACAAGTTCAGACAATACTTATTGGCAATACCATTTATCTTCTTTATAGATCATATGTCACTTAAGTATTTTGTCAACAAACCTCTTTTACAAGAGCACATTTATAGGTGGATACTACTATTTCAGGAGTTTGAGTTTACAGTTGTTGTAAAGCTACGAAAAAACAACTCAGACCAGGTCATTTGTCAAGAATCAATTGCAGCAAGGATGTGCGAGAGAATTGAGGATGCAATACTTGATGTGCATCTTTTCAAGTTAAACCACACACCCATAGAACTAGAGGAAATTTTATTATTCTTGTGCATTGTACAAGCACTTGAGGGAATAAAGGTATAAGAGAAGAAGAAGCTTGCAATATGTGCCACACCTTACCATTTGATAAGTGGAGATTTGTATAAGCTAGGATGTGATGAAGTTCTACACAGGTGTGTTCTAAAGAATGAACGTAAGGCTATTATGGAAAAAGCTCTTGGTGGAATTACAACAGGTCATTATGTAGGGGATGCCACCGTGTGAAAGATTCTAATGGTTGGCTTTTGGTGGGTAAATTTTTACAAGGATACTAAATAATATGTCAAGGTGTGTGACCATTGTCGGTGCCTTAAGAGCCTATAACAAGAGATGAGTTGCCTTTGAGGCCTATTACAATTGTTGAACCTTTTGAGAAATGAGTGATTGACTTTGTAGGCCCTATTTCCCCACCCACACGTAGGACTGGTACACGCTACATTATAACTTGTACAAATTATTTGGAAAGGTAGGAATAAGCAACACCTATAAAGGATTTCATATTCATTATAGCAACAAGATTTTTATCCAGAAAAATTATCAGTAGGTATGGATTTCCATTGAGTCTAAGAAGTGATAGGGGAACTTATTTCTTAAATGATACAATCATAATTTTATTGGCAGAGTTTATGGTGGCACACCATAAGACCACACCTTATCACCCACGGGCCAATGGTACTATTGAAGCTTTAAACAAGATTATAGGACAAACACCGACAAAAAATTGGTGATGTTGGATGGAAAGATTGGGATGACAAAGTATTGTTGTACTTTGAGAATATATGGCCACATACAAAAGGTTAAATAAGGCCACACCCTTTCAGTTGGTGTTTGGTGTTGAGGCTATACTACTGTTGAATTTATGTTATCATCCCTAAGTATTACGTGCACGTAGGAGGACTAGGTGATGAACAAGCTTTGGAGGAGCGCATAGAAAAATTGATGGAGTTAGATGAGTAGTGTACAATCACACATTGGAGCTATAATATGGAAATGAGATAGAAATCATGGCATGATAGATGTCATGAAAAAGGTATTTGAGGTGGAAAAGATGGTTCTTCTATATGAATAAAGTTTGTGTGCTACCTAAGGAAATTGAGAGTTCTTGGTTGGGACATTTTGTTGTAACAAATATATTGGATTCAGTACTCTTCTATTGTAGGCATTAGATGACACTTTATTGTCTTGTTACTTTAATTGGAGTAGGCTAAATCATTACTATAAATAAGGCTTCTTGGTGTTTGTAATAAGGTAGTCTTACGACTTCGATTAGATTTCCCTTTCATGTGTTTCCTTTCATTGTTGCTATGTTTTGTCAATTTAGTTTAGTGTTTTGTTGTAATAAGTGTGCTTGCATGCCAAAATTTGATTACTATCTTTTGATTTCATGCACATACTTTTAGTGTGGGTTAGATTGCAAGTATGCGCAAAAGAGTAAGTTGGTTGGTGCTGAAATTTGACCATGAACTAAAGGAGTGCACTCGTGGATGAAAATATTGGTTTCTTAAAAGAAAGATGTTACAGGTGCTTCGATTGAAGGTGTTTTAAAGGATTTTTTCTCAAATTGAAGACCACACATAGAAGGATGATTGCACAGTGTAACGCAAGGTAGGTAGTAGCATAGGAAACTACTTAGTATGAGGCACAATGGATAAGTACTTCTGCATAAGGAAGTGTGCATAAAGAGGTATGTGGCTGAGAAGTAGTAGGCACACTAGAAGGTTATGACTAGGGTAAGAAAAATTAAGAAAGTGTTATTAATGCTGAGTATGGTGGTAGGTGAGGAATAATTAATGCAGAAAAATTTACAAACTTTATAAAAGGGGTTCTTGTGAGTTCATTTCTACCTTGCATACTTTGAGTTTTCAAGTTGTGAAGTGCGTTTTGAAGAGTGATTTAAGTGCAAAGTGCAAGAATGGTCATATAAATTAGTAAATTAGTTGATATTTGTTCACGACCATAACAGAGCTCCATTGGAAGGGTGTTTGAGCTAGTAGAAGGCATGTGAAAGAAAGGTTCGTAGAGCTTGGGTTTGAGAAGAACAAAATTTTAACTAGGGCACGTAGGTTTGGAGTTACGGAGGTCGAACCAGTGCAAGGAAACATTGTAAAAATCACAATGGAACCCAAGAGAGCACCTAGAGCAGCTACTCGAGGCAAGAAGAAGAATGAAGTGGAAGTGGAGGTTGAAGACGTGCTTAAAAGCATATTTTTAGAGATGCAGTACCCTGAAGGTGTAATTATGGGGCGAGATTGGGAATCACATATCAGAAGAAGTAAGGTGAGTGATTATCACTACAATAAGAAAAAAAGGATGAAATGGAAAAGGCACTGGTAACAAAGATAGATTTGCAAACAATGGACAATAAACCCATCTATGATGATGCGAGTAAAAGATGTTGGAGAAATTTGGAGTTTTGCAAGTATATGAGTTGTCATAATTTAGAAAGTTAGAAAAACTATACCAATGGTTAATGTCCAGAGTCCATGAAGACTTCTTATATTTTTCAGGAAGGCGGGTGTGCTTCACCACGCCCTTGATCAAAAAATTGATAGGATTAAGGACTTTGGGTATTGAATTTGACAATGACCTTAATGATGATGAGGGCATGGAAGAAACTTTTGTTGAGTTGGCATATGCAAAAGGAGGGCACGCTATGGACATTGAGAAATTAGAAGATCATCCTATGATCAATATTTTTGCACACCTCCTCACCAAGTTAAATAACTAGGAGCGTTGGAGTCAGTAAATAAGAAGTGGCTCCATATCGCCAAGAAAATGTCTGAGGGAGTTATATATAACTTGTTTGCATTCATAGCGAAACCATAATTGAAGAAGCACACCAAGGAGATAAGATAAGTTTTGGTGTTATTTTGTTATCTATTGTGTTTTTGGAGATTGGGGTGCCTAATGGGCCAAAGGAAAAGATATGGTAGTTCCCTACGAGAAAATAATTCACTCGCTAAAAGATTTTTAAAGTATATGTGTGAGGCAACTATGAGTGGTCCTTATAAACAAAGGTTGGAGCTTTGGTACAAGCACATGAACATGAATGGAGAATACCAAAGGACCTACTGTCGTGTTAGAGAAACATAAATAATTTTTAGTTTTCTAGCATTATTGCATTGGTAGATTTGGTATGAAGGATGGGAAGTGGAGCCCTTGGTGCAAGCTCCCTTATGCTTTCACCACTCGGTACTTTCAACTCTTTATGAACAAATTTTCAAATATGCGCGGATTAATATTTGATGTAGAAAAGGTGGACTATGAATATCACACTCTCTAAAAGACATGTTTAATCAGGTAAGTCTGTGTATATTGAAATATTTTTATATGATGAAATTAATATCATTTCCATGAGTTTTTTGGTTATGAATCTTGGTACATGTATATATTTATCTTAAGCCAAAATTGGTTAATGGAAAGTATATTGAGAATGAATTTAAGGTCCTTGAGTTTCCCAAGAGGAAGCATACAATTGGAACTTTATAGGATGATGAACCCCCTCCCCCTCATATAGATGAGGAATAAATACCAGAAGAGGAGGAGAAGGAGGAGGAAAGTGGTGGATTAGATCATAGCACATGAAGGAAGCTAAGTGTGGGATAGAAGAGGCAGCACAAGAGCTCCCCTCCAAAGAATAAGAAAACGTGAGAGTTGAGATGAGCTTTGAGGATACAAATAAGGATGAGGGTGGTGTATAAGACCAAGGCTTCAAAAGAGTCTTGAAAATAACAAATATCTATGGGGTTGGCACGGGACTCTATCATCCTTTGAGGATATTGCGAGGACATATCCTATAAAAATGAGAAGGAAAAAGAAGGTAAAGAGAAGGTGCAAGTATGTCTTTGAGGAGAGAAATTGAAGAAGAATTTTCTAATGAGGATGCGCACATTGTACATGATACACCAATTTTTATGTAGAAGGAGAAGATGACCCTAGAAAGGAGGAAACTCAACATGATACAAAGGGACTTAGTGAGTGTGAGGAATAAAAAGGCCCCACATGTGAAGAAGAGGAGAAATAAAATAATATAGTTGAACCATCGGTGAGCATAAGGGTATGATAGGTGAAGGCCTAATTCATGATGCAAAGATACATATTCCTAATGGAAGGCGGATTGAGAGACATAAGGAAGAAGAGATTTATAAGGTTCCTAAATTGGGTTATGTAAATGACCCTTCAAAAAGGGAAAAAATTTAGTGGTGAATATTCGTTAATTCACGAATATTCCAATTTTGAAATTTTAAATTGGAAATTTTTTTGGGTACCAACTAGGACCAGTTTGCCAAAATTGTTGGGGGTACAAGTCAATTTTAGGGGTCAGTTCACCAAGGATTTTACACCAATAGCTGATTGTTATCATTCAAATCGCCCTTAGTGTGAAATTAAAATATGCCAAATTCACCTCACACACACACACACAAACACACACACACACACACACACACACACACACACACACACACACACACACACACACACACACACACACACACACACACACACATATATTTAAGTATTTATAATTCATTATTCATAGTTCCAAACATCCAACTTCCCCTTCCGTAAAATTGTGATTATCAAATATTCCTCGCAAATTCACAATTCCTTTCTACTAGTACATCATCGACCGGATGACGATCATCGGATATTTCCTTTCTAATTTCAAGGTACTTTATAAGTGTGTAAATTTGATATTGGTCTATTTCATAGACCATGTAGACAACCCAGTAGGATATATAATGCTTTTCTCGGCAACATATAGTATGCAACTTGAGGGTAGCATATAGTATGTTATCGGCCGAGTCTACATTGTATGCTAACGGAAATTTGAATATTATGCAGTATCGCATGAAATTAGATGACAACATACAATATGCTACCAACTAGTGGGATGAAGTATACTACCAACCGGTAGTATACTACATGTTACCAACTGTTAGCATATTGCATTTTATCGGTCGATAGTATAATGCATTATGTTGGTTGGTAGCATACTTCATGTTGCCGGCCGGTAACATATTACTTGTCGTCTGGTAGCATACTACATGTTTTCGTTCAATGGCATATTGCATGCTACCAGTCGGTGGAAAAATACATGATACTGACCGTTAGCATGTCGAATGCTTCATGTTGGTAGCATGCAGTGTGCTCCTGGATGGTAGCAAAAAATTCATTCTGAATTTAGTTTCATTTACAAATTTTAAAATATTGTTTAGATTTTGATTAAACTGATCTATTTTAAAATTTCTCATGGATAGGTACAATGGCTTCTTTGAACAATCAACAAAAGGTAGATAAACTAAAAATAAAAAGTAGCATATTAATTTTTTCAACCACCTAAAAAAAATGAAGACCCAACATGCATCCACTGGAAACATTAACATGGGTATTGGTAAGTTATATGATTATCATAACCTTTTTCCTCTTTTTCATCAGTTTAGTTTAATTTTTTTAATATCTTTGTAATAATAAAAACATTTTTGTTTTTGAATACAGAAACCCCTACTATTAATTATATTTAGCATGAAACAGTAAACCAAAACATAAACCCTAAAGAAACAATTATTTCATTAGATGAAGATATAATTGACCCAGACATGCCAAAGCTAGAAGATTGTCCGATTTCCAAATGCATTCAATACATGAATGTTCAAAAGAAAATATTCCAGTAAAAATGATATTGACAGGACCCTTAAAAAAATCTGTGAGAAAGAAGAAAACATCTTGGACAATAGGAAGGTCTTTTCAGGTAGATTGGGCAGCAAAATACCCATTCATTGAACTTGTACAACTAGATAATGGTAGTGATACTCCAAAATAATGTAGATGTACTATTTGTGGTTGGAAATTGGGTAAAGAACATAGAATGCAACTTAAATTGGACACTATAGAGAAACATTGTGGCAAAGTATATTACACAGTCATTGAAAATGATGGAAAAATAATGAAGACTCATAGATGGAAAAATGCAAAAGAGTGCATGCATGTAAGATATAAGGAGGAGTATGAAAATAAGATGAAACACACTCAAAAAATTTAGGAGAAAGGAGGAACCATTAATGAAAATTTTGGAAAAGCTACAAATGAAAATCTGAAGGCAAAACTACCTAGTTTTCAACCATATTCTTTATTCTTAAAATGGGCAGACCAATTTTATATTTTTCAGAATATAAGAAATTGTTCAAGTTCAATGGGTTTCCAAACCTTCCACATTCACATTGGTCAGAGAGTAGTGCTTGGGAGATGGTGAGATGTCTTGTGATGATTGAATAAGAATATCTAAAAGAAAATGTCAAGAATGCAAGTTTCATCTCCCTTTCAATTGATGAGGTTACAGTTGTTGACAACACTTCTTGGGTTTGCATGCATGTATATACTTTCTAGAACCACACAAGGACACCTCATCTACTATCTATTCATAAAATGCAAGAAAATTGCAATGCTGAAAATATTTTCAAATTGGTTATATCTAATTTGAAGGACATAACAGGAATGGATAATTATTCTATAGCTACAAATCTTATTTGTGTTGGTGTTGATGGTGCATCAATGATGCAGGGTCATAGAAATGGTCTATGTGTGCATCTCCAAACATCTGTTTCTCCTTATATGATTCATATTCATTACATGGCTCACATGATGAATCTTGCATATAGGATAGTAAGCACATTTGAATGTGTTGAAAAAGTTGAAGAGCTTATCCGTGAATTGCATGCCTATATGTCAAGTAGTCTAAAAATATTTCTAGAGTTTCAAAAGTTTTCACTTGGGGTCATAGATGGTAAGAAACTTCTTAAAGATGTTGATACAAGATGGATTTATATGTATGAGCCTACACAGAGTTTTTGAGGAATATCCATCATTAATTGGTTTCATGTTTAAGAACTGTAGATAAGTTGACAGGGAAAAATATTTTCTTTACCGCTTAATAGACTTAGAAACATTGTTTACACTTTGTGGGATTCTTCAATGTTGCATGAAATGAATTGCATAAAAATCTTTCTCAAGAACGATCCATCTATATAGAGGACTTCATTAGGTTCAGGAAAAGGGTGTGTCAGAATCTAGATATGTTATATAACTCTGATGAATTTTTAAAGGACATGTATTCAATCATTGGAAAGCTCGAAATATTTAAAGGATCCTAACAACTACTTCAAATTCAATATATGTGGCCATCTTTGTATCTTTGTTAACATGAAGGAGATTCAAATGCACACATTCAAAAAAATGAGTGGATATTGCTAGATCAGAGCTTGAAGAAGTGCTTGTTACACGTAATTTATATGATGCTATTATATCGAAACAAGAAAAAAATTGCAGAAAATTTCACAATGCTTATCCAGTGAGATCAGAGATCATTTTTAAAAAGGTGAGATTCTTGAGGCCATGGGAGTGGTCAATCCTAACTTTTGGATTCTGTAGGAGGCAATGTTGTAGCTGATTCATTTAAAAGACACATGGGTACTATCATTAAGCATTTTGGATAATCAATTGAATGTAATGGATTTTGATTAATGGTGTTCTTCAAAAGGAATCACTTGCATTGCAATCAGCTGATTTTGGCTAGGTAATGAGTGAACAATTTGAATTACTGAGTGAGCCAATAGAGAAAGGAACAATTACACTTCTATGGAAAAATTTGTATCCTAGTACCATCCTTCGTGAAAGTATTAGTGAATATTTCTGATTGTATGAATTATGTCAAACAATGATATTGGGATCAATTGAAGATGAAAGAGTTTTCAGTGCACTAACATTTATAAAATCAAAATATCGAAACAAATTGGATAAAAATATTGAGACTTTCTTGAGATTATATGTTTCATGATATGATGTGGATACATTTCCTTATGAATGGGTAATGACAAGTATGGAATTCTCTTACAGAGAGGAGAGGGATCAGTAATTCTAATACAAGGACTACGGATAACAACGAAATTTTGACTGAAAATTTCTACGAAAGATTAGATAACAGTACATTGGGAACCAAAAAGATATGTTTCAGTTTGAGCTAGTTGATATTGAGTAAAGAAGAATGAATGTACATTTTAATTCTGGAAAGAAAATCTCATATCAGAATATAAGTATGTATATTGTTATTTTTGTTATACACATGTTCATTATTGAATAATATTTTCAATGTTGCAATTTGTTTAGAGTTTTTAAATGAGAAATGTCATACTTATTTTTTTTGTTTTCTTTTAAATGATAATAATATCATTCCATTTATGGTAGATTTTTAGTCTTATGCATGAATATAGTACAAATACAACAACATATAATTTTTTAATTGCCGATATTTTTAGATAATTTGAGTGTTTGTTCTTTGAAAAATAATTTCAGTGTTTGGAAATGAAACTTGTAGTTCTATCCACAGAAAGTATTTGAAAATGATAATAATCAGTAATGTAATATGTAATAGTAATATCAAACACAATTGAGAATAATAATCACATTAAGAATCCACTTGAATAACTTATGCACTAATATAAAAAAATTAAAAGTAAAATGCCACATCAATTGAAATTTGAAACTTTCAATATTTTCATTAATAAGTATATTTGAAACAGTTTTACAAAAAGATTCTAAAAACAACAATTACAATTTCACAATTTTTTTACAACATCATCCTTGAGAAGATTCTTCTCTGTGTGTTTCATTTATACCTCTGCAAAAGCACTTTCTTTTACAACACCCGACTGAATAAGATACTTTATTGTAGCTTTGATATTCAAAATAATTTCTTGTTCTAGATTTTCTGCATCACCAACAGATAGTAATGTTGGATCCTGTTATGTTTTCTTCTTCAACAATATCTCTGGATCCATTCCATGTGCCTTTATGATCCTTCTCAAGGTATTATTTTTCTTGTTTAATATAACAAGCTTTTACTTCAATTCAATTGTTGCATTTTTTTTTTAACTTTTAAATGCACATCAAACATTGTAGCCTCATTTTTCAAATTTTTGTACTTTGAATGCATTTCAAAACAAAAAAATAATTAATAAAGTTTCAAAAATTGTAAAAATATTTGAAAATTTAGTAAGACTTACCAATGCCTTATCTCGTTCCGCATTTGCAATAACTACAAGGCCCTTGTCTCTCGACCACATATTGTGGTAGGCTTGTGTTTTTATTTTAAATTCTCAATTCTATTCAACATAATTTCTAACACTTCATCATCATAACTATTTTCAAAAGATACAAAACCAGACACAACTTGATTCAACAAAATATCAAGCTTTGTTGGCTCGTTTTGAACTGAAGAATACAATATATGTCTTTGGGAGTGATTTTTAAATCATGAATTTATTTCTTTAATCATAAATTTATCCCTAAACTCCCACAATTTTAATTTTTAATATCCTTCAATAAAACATCAACATTGGCTTCACAATTTTCAGCCAAAAGAGCATTAAGTGCAAAAGAAGTTTTTTGATCATCAGTTAAGTCAGTATGTATTGGAGAAGGTGTGCTTGATCTATCCACTCTTATTAGAGAAGGTTTCCTTGCCCCATGAATCATATCTTTGGGATTGAAAGTTCCATGGGCATGAACCCCACTTTCAATCCCTAGATATTTCTCATCCAAATCAATTTCATTCAAAACAGAAACACCTCATCCACTAAGAACATTTCCCAACAAAAATGTTGGAAAATCAGCTACAAAATTAAGGGTGCCCCTGCTTGAAGTTAGAGGAACAAATGAAATATGCTTGCCACTGCACTGGTCCTGATATTTTGTGGTGGAGGTGGAGGAGGTGGCATCTTCCTCTTCATAGTAGATGGATTTTGAATTGGATGTGGAGGAGGCCCTGTAATAATCAAATGTAATTTTGTAAATAACATAAGAAAATTCAAATGAAAAACATAATAGGATTGAAATAATAATAAATGTAACATTATATCATATATGATTATAAATATTACTTTGTTGAAAGGATTCCATCTGAGGTGCAAATTGGGCCTATTGCAGTTGATGTGGTTGTTGTAGAGAAGTAGACTGAAATGTCTAGGAGTTTTACTAGTAGGTGTGGTATAAAAATTATTAAGCATCAACAATGATGAGCTTGTCAAATTTTTGTTTAAAAAATAAAAGCAAAAAAATGAGGTATTGAAGATATTTCTACATCCTGTTGTGTTTGACCAAATTCAAATACATTTCCTGTGTAAGTCCTGGAAGTTTATGCAGCAAATAAATACAAGTTACAAGAAATATTGAAACATATACAAGTTATAAATAATTAATTACATTTATTTTCAAACATATTGAAACATATGTCATATATACATCATAAATTAAAATACTTACGATTAATGTACTGTGGTATGGTGGATGTGTCAATTTGAGGGTTTAAGGAACTCCTCATCTATTTGAAATATTGTGGAGTGGTGTTCTCCTCATGATGATTATCGATATAATGCTTGAATCTTTTGATCCTAGTGTGAAATGACCTCTGATAGCAATGTCCCTTCGTGATGCAATCACAACAACTATTTTCTGTTATAATTCAACAATAAACTATTTATTAATCCCAAATAAAAATTATACTAGATAAATATTACAAAAAATAATAATAATTAAAAACCAAATAATAAAAAATTGGGACTCACCTCCTGCTCTTGAAGTGTTAACGACAAAGCCGATAGCTTTGCATGCATTGTTGTCGGTGGAGTGGTGCCATGTAAATTATAGAGGGATTCATAATATAAACCAAGAATAAAATTTGTGCAATCTGATGGTAACATTTTCATTCAAATGAACATTTACAAAATCACCTCTTATAAGCATATGTACGATCAAATTTTTTCCCACTTAGGGTGTGAACGATATAAGCCAAATCCCACCACGAAATATTTTTATATCAACCTTGCAATATAATTATGTCTTGGAAGAACTGCACCACGACCTGAAGAAATGGGTGACTGAAATCCTTGAGTTGAATTCCTCTTTTTGAAGGGTTTTGGGAAGTTGTAAGTGTAAATACAAGGAGACACATTTTTAATACTGAAATGAAATGTAAAATTGAAAATAAACTTACGAGTAGTAACATTGTAATTGCATCAATAGATAATTGAAAATGAGACTCCAAATACTTGTAATCTTCATCTAATAAAAAACCTTGGTCGTGACAGATCCACATCCTTGTGTGGTAGTCTGTCAGATGCTCAATGTCCTCGGTGAAGTTCCAAATGACTATGCATGAGATGGGAGTTGATAATGAAAGGTGAAATTGGAAGTGTCATAGTTGAGTAGAAGATTGTTAAGTGTTTTTGGTCTATCTAAAATTGGGGCATATACACTAACCTTGTGAAACTGACTTCTTGATCCATTGGGAAAACATATTAGGATCCTCTAGAAATGTGTATAGTTGAGGAAAGACCAGGCTCTTGAATGAAAACTTAATCATATTTGTTGTTGATGCAGTTGGGCTCTTGGGCTGTGTGGAAATTGTCTTTCTTCTTGGAATTTTCAATCTATTATAAAATTCTTGGCACTTGCTTCCTATTTGTAGCTATCATTTGGCATTCTAGTTTCTTCGTCTAGATTCTGTAGATCACCTTTTTTTTTGAGGATTTTTCTCATTTTCTTTGGCTTCTCTCATTTGTGTAGAGTGAAAATGACTACCCTTCATGTATATATAGTGCTTTTTAATACAGCTATCAATCTGCTACATGAAAAACAACACCCTTTATGCCACCTATAGGTAGAATTCTACATGCTACCAACCGTCAGCATTTTCTATGATACCCACTAGTATTATGTATGATACCACCAGGTAGTAGCACACATAATTCTACCAGCCAATAGCATGATACATGCTACAGGTTGACAAGAGGAAGAATACTACTGATCGCTAGCATTACGAATGCTATCGGTGGTAGCATGCGAGAATGCTACCGACTAAAAAAATTTTGTACATTGTTGGCCGATAGCATGCGAATGCTCGACATATAGAATACATACTACAAATGGTGGTAGCATGTAGATCACTACCGATCGATGGAATTTTACATGCTACCGGTCATAACATTCTATATGTTGTCGTTCGGTAGCATGCAAAATGCTATCGGACTAAAGCATATAGACTATAATCGGTCAAGTAGCATATAGGTTGCTATCATTCGGTAGCATGCGAGAATGTTACGAGACAGTAGCATGTAAAATTTTATTAGGTGACAACATGAAGAATGTTATTGGTTGGCGGCAGATGAGAATACTACTAGTCAGTAGCATGCATAATTCTATTGGTTGGTAACAACAAGCATGTAGACTACTACCAAGCCAATAACAAGTAGAATGCTACCAGTCAGTAGCATTAAAAAATGTGGCATTTGTTACTTTTGTCATGCCTACCTTTCCCACAATGATGCTAAAAAATTCGCATTACATGCAAAAGTGATTTTACCAATATTCACCAAATATTTTCTAAGGATTTATTTGGAGGGAACCTTAAAATTTTCCCTAGAATGGACCTACAAGTTAGTGCTTGAGTAAGAAACGAGGTTTGCATTTAAAGACAAAATCCCACCTTTTATATTTATAACTAACGAGGTTTTGCATGCTTGAAAGAGACCACATTGGCGAGATAAGGAGAATAGTTTATCGCATACAAAAACAAAGATTTCATGTTGGATTTAAAGGTAAAAGTGACCTATATATATTCTACTAGCTTAGTTTATATTGGCGTCGAGACTATTAAATACCAATGCATTGGTGGTTGGGAGAAGATTCGTAGATTGACATGGAGACAAAAAGCTCACTATTTGCATGGAAATGTCAATATAAAAGTGTCAAAATGATATCATGAAGCCACATCATGAAAGGCGATAACCAGATCGTGCCAAGCCAAGAACATGAGATCTAATCGGACACCATGATCAATAAGATGAAAGCAATTCACCAGAATAACTTTACATAAAACCTTTGCAAACAAATGAGCAACAATATCATATATTATTATGGAACTCAATGCAATACATTGAGAATGGGCCTTGTTTAAATAGGCAAGGAATAACAATCTAAGAACAGTCAATGTCGTAGATCAAGCCATGAATTAAGGAAATAACTAGTCATCAAAGAATTAGTCAAGACCATAGATTTAGGAGATAACTAGACATCAAGGATCTAGTAAATACCATAGATCAAGGAACGAACTATACATAACAACTAGATAATATCTCCTAATATCTAAATAAGATAAAAGAAATATCCACACACATAAGTGGGTAAGGATAAATATAATAAAGGTAAATAAAGTACCTAGGTGAACATGAGCTAAGGTAAATACCTACTCTAACACATCACTCTAGAAATGGTGACAATATCTTGAAATGGTGATAGAATTAAGTGGTAAATTAAACATTATTATTCGAGTTGATAAGTTCTTCTTAGTAAAATGGTGTTGTGACATATGTCTTGTTGAAAATTTGTGGTATGAAACAACAATTTTGCAAAAGTAATCTATACCAAACAAAGTGAATGCTGAATCCACGTACCCAAGCGGTAAGGCATAAATCTTTTCTTCTTGAGAGCACTATCAACACTCCGACACTAACCGTGCACGTGGAAAATGGTTTGTGAATGCGAGGAGAGTTTTGAAGGTGTATCACCATCAAATATAATACACATATGAATTTGTGTGCATTGTGGAAATTAAAATAATCTTGAAGGATGCACTAGAATTTATTTTTAGATAGAAAATAAATGGTGGAAGAATTCAAAACTAAATTATTATTATCTCATGCTCTCATGCAAATTCATATTACAAAATGATTGATGGGTTATCACTCGAGCTCTCAAGAGAAAGAAATTAAACAAAATTATGGAAAATTAAAATTGTAAAACATTTTTGTTTTGTTTGTCTTAAAATGAGATAGGGTTGTAAAATTCAAAAATTAAATAAAATCTTGTTTTATTTTATTTTGGAGAATTTGGAGACAGAGACTCCATACCAAAAAAATCGTTATTATTTTCTTTTCTCTTACTTCTACCTAATAATGTCAACATCAAATAAATCAACACTAAAGTATGAATTTCAAGCGTCATACCCTTATCTTGCACTGGTTTTCATTTATGACCATATAACTGACACCAATTTGGGTCATGTTAATATGAGTCAATTTTGTGACATGAAATTTTTGAAGGCCATACATTGTTCTCACAATGCGTGTACCATAGTGTTTTGCTACAAGAAATAACGCTTCTAGCCTTCGTTAAGTGTCTAGATCTCTTCATCACTTGTGTTGAGCACTACAATCCTAATAAAAGAGGAGTTTTCAATATCAATAATGAGCCCATCCTACCGATTACGCTTTGAGCACATTCAAGAAATGCTTAGGTTTCTATAATATGAAGAGAATGTCAAAATCAAAAAATATTTTACACAATGGTATTGGGATGAAGACCCAGTAAAAATTTTTAAACTGATAAATAATGACTGGTTATTCAACAAGAGATTGCATGTTACTCGACTTCCTAAGGAATTTCCCTGCATTAAGTTCCAAGACAAGATTGGATACATGATCACTTTGTTGAGTAGAGTATTTGGTATCCCCTCTGCATGCTACTTTCAACCGTGGATGTATAAATCTATCTGTGTGATTTTGGATCAAAGGATTCATATAGATTAGGCTATCATCATCAGTGATTCTTTACACAAACAATTATTTGAAGTAAAAATGACTCATCATTTTTACATGACCTCTTACTTAGTCTACAGAGTGGCACAAAGAAGGATTTTTATTGGTCTTTAAACTAGAGGCACCATTGCACCTACACAAAATATTTTTTTCACTACTATCCACAAGCTGGAGTTTAAATCAAGTTCACCTTATTTTCATCGTGTTAACGACACTTTTCTCTTTTATGTTATTAGGATGCTCACAGATAGGACATGTGAGAGATTATCACAATAAGATAAAGAAATGGTCTCACGATGGGGCTCGTGGTTCATTCAATTTCCCACTTTCTCATACATCCAAGTGGGCAGATTTAATGGAGTAAATTATAAGCTAGATAAATATGTGAGTGAAAATAGTCTCTCATGGAAATTTCATTACAACTAGTTTCGTTGAATGACTTCTTGGGAGAAAAACATCGTCCCGTTCCTGTTTCCCAATTTCAATTGGTGTGTAAAGTTTCCATCCTTCCACATGGCTGAATCAATGGATAAAGAGATGACCATTATGATTATGCACCCATTTGTAAGAAGATGGGAATTTGACATTTGTTGTTTTATAGAAAGTTTTTTAGGACCTAAATACATACATTTTCAGTAGAGAACTTTTGGGATGGTTGTATAGATGAATTTTAATTCTGACGTTGTGATTACTCTAGGATGACTTTAGATCAAATTTCCTCATTCTGATTAAAGAAATTCCCTCAAGGATTCATAGATAATGGCCTTGATATGATTGATCCTAAAGATGATTTTTTTGTAATATCTCCCTTGTTAAAGTCAATTGGTCCAGATGAGATGATACATCACTTGATGATAGAATCCAATAAGTTATAGACACAAAATCTATGCACTTGGGTACATTTCTAGGTCCTAATGCACACTAATGTCTACATGATTCTTAAGCATGAAATTAGTGGTTAACAACTTCTTGTGGGTATTTTTATTTATCTCTTGCACTTTGATTTGCCTTACATATCTTGCAGCCTTGTCATAACTTTACTAATTTATCATTTATAGCTGCGAGACACTAGTTCCCGAGGTTAGGATAGAAGTGCCAGGCACTCCTTTCCCTCCTCGGAAATCCTAACATTATTTATCTTATTATTATTATTTTGGGTCTCTTTTACTTCTTGGTCACCTTTTAAAACTTTTAGGTTATCCTTTTAGTTGTTAATCATGGAATTCAACCAAGGGAATCATATATATACTGAAAGGAACGATAACCAGATTGTACCAAGCTAAGAACATAGATGTTAATCAAACACCACAATTAATAAGATGAAAGAAATTCACCAAAATAGCTTTACATAAAACCTTTGCAAACAAATGAGCAGCAATATCATATATTATTATGGAACTCAATGTAATACATTGAGAATGGGCCTTGCTTAAATAGGCAAGGAATAACAATCTAAGAACCAGTCAAGGTCGTAGATCAAGCCATAAATCAAGGAAATAACTAGTCATCAAAGAACTAGTCAAGACCATAGATTTAGGAGAGAACTAGACATCAAGGATCTAGTCAATACCATAGATCAAGGAAAGAACTAGTCAATACCATAAATCAAGGAAAGAACTATACCTAACAACTAGATAATATCTCCTAATATCTAAATAAGATAAAATAAATATCCACACACATAAGTGGGTGAGGATAAATACAATAAAGGTAAATAAAGTGCCTAGATGAACATGAGCTAAGGTAAATACCTACTCTAACATATACTTAGTTGTTGCTCTCAAATAAGGGGCTAAGCACTATAAGCATTATCTATCATCACCTAAGCTTGCATCAAGGCACAAGATAATTTCAAAGGCATACATCTAGCACATTCATACAAGGGACAAGGGTTGCATCATTCTGCATACACAACATAGGAGGGAAATTTTATTTTGTTCCATTTCACACATTTACATACCTGGAGAAATCTATATCTATCTCGTTATCGTAATGCAACTTACACAAGGGAAACCTAGGGAATCATTACACACACATACACCAATAACTACATGTATTCTGAGATGTAGTGCAGTGCTTGGTCATAATATCACTCTTTGGGTGGCTACGAGGGTCGAGTCCAACTCCCCATTTTACATCTTCTTTATTAGGTTTGATGTGGTTTTGGGCATGTGCAACTAGCTATCTATTTTGTAGGTTATAGGTACGACTATCAACATTGGAGAAAAACTAGAGTGAGATAAGAAGACAAACAACAAAGCTCCTACTATAGACACAAAATAATGCACTTGGGTATATTTCTAGTTCGAACAACATATTTGTGTTTTTATGATTCCTAAGCAAGACAACTAGTAATTGACAACTATCTTTGGCTTCTTTTATGTCTTTCTTGCTTTCTCTTTAGTCTTACACACCCTATAGCCTAGTCTCAACTTTATTTCTTTATCTTTCATGACTCAGAAACCAACGCCCAAACGCCCTCATCCCCTTTGGGCACCACCGACCTCTTTCTATCTTACTCACTCTTTTTGGGATTCTTTTATCTTTTAGGCATATTATTTTTTTATGGTTTTTTTATGGTTTGGCCTTCTAGTTTTCAATTATGAAATTCAACCAAGATAATCATATAAATACAAATCTATGAGACCAAAATAAATTACCAAGCTCTAAGCATCTATTATCATCACCTAAGGTTGCATACAAATGCATATAAGAGCATCAAAGGCATCCATCTAAATTTCATTCAAGGGATAAGGGACTACATTTTCTACATACACACATACATATATTTACATTGGTACATATATCCATCACCCACTATCATGTGCACTTGCACAAGGGCTTACTAGGGCACGATTATATCACACACGTACAAGAACTATATAGAGTCTGAGATGCAATGCAATGCTTAGTTTTAAGTCCACTCAGTTGGGTGACCGTTGGGGTCATTACGGCTCTTCATATTGCACATTTTATTTTTGGTATTTGATGTAGTTTGAAGGTTTTAGGTCATCATCTCTTTGTAGGTTACAAGTGAATTTTGTGATCATAGTGTGAAATATAGGTGACCAATAATGACTATTAGTGACCACCTTGTGAAATAAGAAAAACCATATTTTGAGCCCCGCTGCGTATTCATAGGCGCCAGTGAGGTATCTCGGCACCTATGTGCCCTCACCTCGAGTCTAGGTGCCCTAGTCCATCCTTGTTTGATATCTCCCAAAATTATTGTGCACGGTTGCAATAGTATGCCCTTATTTCTCATCATTTTTCCAATCTAGATCGATTCCAAGGACAATGCAAATCAGCTAAGTAATTATTTCCCTCTCTTGCACTTAGTGTATCATATTTTATTTGGTTATCACTTGTGTAAAATATGTACTTTAGCATTTATTTTTCCTACATTGATTGTGCAATAAATTAGGGTTTTAAAATTTTCATATTTTTTAAATCACTTATAACCCATAAAATATCAAAACCTAATCATCTAATCAAAAACTAGTTCCCGGATGAGTCACTAATGCCCAGGAACTCCTGTTCTCTAGTGGGTGTTGTTGTCTTATGTAGTTCTAAGTCACAAAACCCTTAGTGAGCCTTGAAAACACTCTTCCCAATATGTTCTAGTATTTACTCATTTCAGAGCACTTTTAGGTTGCATGAAATCATCTAAGTCACCTTCCCTCTCTCATTCGCTTAGGGTTATACATTTTGAATGCTTATTTCTTGGACACTATTGTAATTTATTACCTAAATATCATTAGTTACAATAAGTTACTCTAAAATAAGGTTTAATTTGATATAGATTAAATCATTTGGTGAACCCAAAATCTTGATTAAAAACACATATCTTTATTTTTACATTTTCTAACGTTCACATTCTTCTCCCCTATCTATTGTTTATCATACCTCTAATTTGCATAGGTCTTCCTAGGGTTTCATCCTTGGTCTTATCTTTCTAGGGATCTTATTTCACACATTACCTTTTATTTCATGGCCTCTAAGGTTCCTCAAGTCTTCATGTATCAATTAATTCAAATCCACCACCTTGTAAAGATGTTCTCTAAAAATTCCTAGACACTATGTACCTCCCTCACAATATTCCACCTTCACAAGTTAGTTCCACTTTAGATCGTCTCTCTAATTTCCTGTCAGACATGATACCACAACCAATCAATCCATCTTTGATTCAATTCAATATTTACACCATTTATTTTAAGATAAATTCCAAGCTATGGAAACCATTATCACATCCCTCACATGTGAAATCCAACATTTCAAGGATGTTTCTCAATCCTATGCTAGTTCTTCTTCGCACCTCATCCACGATCCCATGTCTACTACATTTTCTCATACAAGTAAGGTACACATCTCCTCATAACAAATACCTTATAAGTTTGATTGAAATGCTAAGCAACATGATATTCTCTCTGATCTCCTCAATCATTAGTTAATCACCTTTCCACCTACTCATTACTACCCTCTTTATTGGCTTACAAAATACAAATTTCACCCATTTTACAATTATCATAGAATTAATGGACATCATGACAATGATTTCTATGCTTTAGAATGAATAATTAGGCAACTTGAGCATCAAGGATTTATTTCATTTACTACACAACATTATGCTACATGCTCATCTCCAATTACTAAACCCCAATGGGCTCCCAAATCTGATCCCTCTATGTCTAGTGAGCATCATGTCATAATTACTAATGTTCCTTCTTTGGTAATTCAAGAGCCACCTATCCAACCTAGTGTCATACCACCTTTAGAAGTACCTACCCCATTACCTCCTCCTAGTAAGTCATCTATAGTGTTACCAATCCCACATATGCAACCAACATCAAAAGTAGAACCACCACTTCCCTCACCACAATCTCACATCCTAAATCAACCTTCTATATTTAAACATATAATTCCTCCATTCGATCCGGATAATGCATATGTCGATGACTGGAACTAGGATAAAACTTACACTACATGGCATGGTATCTCTCACATCATCAATAGATCTCCATCACTTGCACGCTTGGGGGAATCCAACTTCCCCCTATAGTCACACGTTTTAATCAGCAGTTTCTTATCCATACTACTCACATACACACCTATACCTTACTTTTGTTTTTCACTTCAAGTCAATATTTCTAGCAGCACTTTCTCTTATCTACACTAGGAGTACACCTTGATCCATCTATTTATGCTTATGACTTTTATTTCTGCTCCTATTCCACTCCATTTATGATTTTTTCATCATGCTTACTTATGAATCCTTTTATTCATGATACACATACTATACATTATACATACCCTGGTTATTCTTGCTCACAATGATCATATCTATTTGACATCAGCTTTTGATATACACACTTGGGTGGCATCACACTTTCCACCCCCTCCCTCACTATTTTATGTCTATATTTTATACTCTTAAATCCTTTGTTACACTTTACGATAATTTTTTTCAAGAATTCTAAGATCTCTGGTACACACATTGTAATGGCATTCCCCGATGACACACTCTAGTTCCATGGTTCATACTTGACTGTTGAGGGTCCAATTATTAAATGAACCTCACATCATCTACTTTCGCTACACTTCATGCTCTATGCTTCAAGATAAACATTTCCAAGAATTCTCCCACCTATGGTACACACATTTTACCATCATTACCCGATGATGCAATCTATTTCCATGGTTCATACTTGAATATTGAGGGAACATTCCTAAATAAACCTCATCTCACACATGTTCATTGGGGGGCAACGTGGCTTCTCCCATATTCACATAATGTAGCATACCATCATAGTCACACATCATCTACACATATTGGTTGAACTTTATCTTGTTCACTTATACCACTTATATGTTGCACTTTATTTCTAGGCTAGCCACATTCTTGGTATGTCATTATCTTTTTATATACACATGTGCATCCATATAGTATCTTGAGGTGAATGCAAGACTACCATAGATTCTTACATGATTCATAATGCTCGACACTTTGCTCTTTATCGGCCGTCAAGGCTCCTCGGGAATCTACCTTTGCTACTCTCATACTTTCTACATCATAGGTCTTATTATTACATTATCTAATACTTGTTAGGAAATAAGGGATAAAATATGTGGAACAATCCCACTCATAATCGCAATAGTAGAAACTAATATGCAGAAAATATCACAGATCTGAAATAAAAGTGTAAAAATAAAAGAACACAACATAGAGACAGTATTTAATGTCCACTAAGAATCACTTTCTCATATTTTATTACAAGCCACCTTTCTCTCAATACAATACCCAGATCTGTTTGGATCTATGCTCAACAAACTCTCTTGAATTCACACTTGAACTCACACACATCTACAATGATATGTCTACCCTATCAAAATCCCAAAATTACATCAATAGGAAACTACTTAAGTAGTTTTACAATACCGTGGGTACCAAAACCATGGGCTAAAACCACCCCATAAACCTATGGGTCAAAATCCTGCCCATATGAGAAGAGCATGTTTCTCGAGATATCGGGCACATTTTTTAGGCCATTTTTTTCTTAGGGGTTGTGCCCTCGAACCCTTACTACTAAGGGCTTCCGACCCGGACCCTTGCTTAGAGCCCGGCCCAGCCCCAAAACGCGATGAGAAAACTATGGAGAGTGTACAATACTTTTAGTGTACAGTCTTCAACACTTCCACACATGAAAATAGGCTCCACAACATAACACTTCTTGTTACTATCACTTTACTCTTCACTTATATATACATGCTTTGACATACTTCTTAGCTTCATAACATGCTAACGGGTGCTTCATATGTAGTATTTTCCTTATAGGGACTCTCCATTGTTATTATTTGGAGGTTATGCCCTCTTTCATTCTTGTTCATTGTTTTCTCATGGCTAATTAGGCCTTGATTATATTGTGACATTGTGAATGATGTTACATGTATGTAACCCACTTTTCATAGTATATATTGTCTCCATCTTTACTTTTCACATTTTCTTATATTGCATGCTATCTCCTTTTCACTAAGACTTTCTACTAGCCTATCTTGTTTGCACGTGCCTTGATTTCTACCATGCACATCCCCTACCCTTGTAGGTAACCACTCTCATATATACATATTAGTATCGAGGTCCTCTCCTTTCGAATACATTCTCCAACAGTCGTTGCATGCACCCCAAATGAGGGGGCATTTATTGGGTGAAAAACCACCCTTACAACATCTCGAGCTCCAGAATAGATCAGAAAAATACAAAATTGGAACAAAAACACAATTACGGATTAGTCCAGGATCAGAATTAGACCCAAAACACATAGCAGACACTAACACCCACTAATAGACAGTAGTAGTGGGAATTTGTGTCTCCCTCTGGGTGCTTGTGTCTTGGGGGAAAAAATAATAATCTTCTTATTTCAACACATTTTCTATCAATTCACAAGTATAATTATCCAAAGATTATCATGCACTTGACTCTAGTTAAAAAAATCATTCAATCAGTTACAACATGTTACAAATCAGGGATGTTCCATCTACACTGGAGCTTATTTGTGAAGTGTCATGGAAGGAGAGAAAAACATACCTCTCTCCTAGAAACTCTTCTTTTAGCATGAGATCTCCCAAAAGCATGAGATCACCCAAAAAAGTTTCTCTTAGTGCGAGATTTCCTAAAAACCTCACCCTTCAGCAACAACACACACAAATTTTACATCATCTCCAAAGGAAACATGATAACTTTCTATCCTTTACTCTCTCATACATCAAGTGCACACTTTCCTTTTACTTTTACACACTTTTACTTACTTATACATATGTTACTTTGATTTTTCATATGAAGAAATTTGACTACTCTTTTTATTTTCTTTTGTAGGTATGTCCTTACAAGAAGTAGCTTACATCTACAATCACAAGCTCTAATATCCCACTACTACACATACACTTCACCCCTAGGGTCTACCTCCCTTTCCTAGTTTCCACACTTCACATTACAATCACTTCACGCTTCACTTCTCCATTTGGAATGCTAGCAGCTACACTCTTCTATATAGGATTACAAGGTACACATCTTCTATCTACTTTATCTTATCGAGTATTCACTCAACATCATAAAGTGGGGAAATGTAGACACAAAATATATGCACAGAGATACATTTTTATGTCTTAACTCACAATAATGTATATGTAGTCACAAAATCATGCACTTTAGACATTATATAGTCCCGGTATCATATTACTATTCATATGGTTTTTGAGTGAAGAAAGTACTAATTAACCCATGTCCTTTGGTCATTTTTACCTTGCTTTTTGTCATCACTACCAACCTTCAACACATAATTTTCCAGTCTATTTTTGTCATTTTGTGTCATTTTACCTCTGACTGGGGTGCCTGCCAGCCCCATACCAAGGCACCCCAGTGCCCTTGTCCCATTTGAGGCACCCTGATCCTTTTGCACTTTCCTACCATTTTTTGGGCACTTTCTAGCCATTTGAGTTTTCCATATTTTTAGTTATCGATATTTTCAAGGTTAATTACAAAATTAGAACAAGATAACCATATAAATATAAAGTTATGAGACCATAATGAGGGACCAAACACTAATCACTAATATCATCACCTAAGGTTGCATCCATCAAAGGCTCCATTTGCATCCATCTAGCTCCATCACAAGGCACAAGGTTGGTTCATTTGCATCACACTACATAGGAGGGAAGTTTATTCTATTCCATCCACCATTTGATTACATTTATACACATATTTATTTCTTGTTACTTTCATGAAGTGAATCTAGCACAAGAGAACCTAGGGCATGATTGTACATACACACATAGAACTACATCGCGTCTAAGATGTAGTACAATGCTCAGTTATTAAGTCCACCATTGTGGCCATTAAGGATAGTACAAACCCTTCATATGAATGTTTATTTTTAGGGTTTTGGTGTTTTTCTTGGGGTTTTGCAAGTCTCTACATCATCACGAATTTCCAATGACATATTGTGTAGTCTAGCGAAGAGAGTGTGACAGAAAGCAAACGCAACGATCACTCAGTGACACCTCGGAGGAAGGTTTCTGACTTTTTCATAGATCGGGATACCTAGTTATAAAACTAGGGCACCCATAGGTGCCCTTGTCCCTCTCCATCACTCCATTCTAACCTATTATTCCATATATATGTTTATTGGAGCTTCGTGGGGTTGTTCTTACGGTTTGTTCATCTGATCTACACTACAACATAGTCCAACACCTTCGTCAAATTATCTAAACTCTTTCTAATCCTATTTTCTCATTAGGGTTTCAAATTTCTATTTACTTAGTTGTTTGGGTCATTTTCTTTATGCATTTATCTGTTATTTATTGTTTTTCTTAATATTAGATTAACTTAGAATAACTCCACATTTTAGTTAATCATTTTGGTGAACTGAATGCTTTCACGCTTAGGATCCTCATTTTTCCTCTATCATGGCTCCCAAAGTTTCTCAAGTTTCTTTATCTGATTTACTTAAGAGATATCCCAATTTCTAGGTTGTTTTGCAAAAATCCCTAGACACCATGTATCTTGATGACAATACACTACCACACAAAATAATTTTTATATTTGTTTGTCTATTTGATGACCCTAGTGTTCCTCCATCTAATCAACCCCTATTGGACTCAATTCAAGCTCTACATGCTTTATTTCAAGACAAATTTAAGGCCATGGAATCCACGATTACATCTCTCAAATATGAAATTCAATAGCTTAAGGATGTTTCTCAAGCACATGTTTGTTCTCCTTCTACATCTCATTCTCATTCTATGTCTGCTACATGTGCTCATATTAGTGAGCCTCAAGTCATACCATTACCAGAGCCTCTCATCCTTGATCACAATACTCAACAACATGACCTTATTATTGAGCTCCTTAGTCGTCACTTGATCACTTTACCACCTACTCATTGTTATCCTCCTTATTGACTAACAAAGTATCAAGGGCATCCATATTGCCATTTTCATCAAATCAATGGACATAATGACAATGATTTCCACACTTTACAAAGCAAAGAATCAAACATCTTGAGTGTTAGGGATTTATCTCATTCGATACACAACATTTTGTTGCATGCCCATCTACAAATACTACATCTCAATGGGATCCTAAATCTCTTCCTTCTACATCTAATGAGCATAAGACTATCACTTTTGAGGTACCTTCTTTGGTCAGTCAAGATCCACCTATTCAATCCACTCAACCTCCTCTCAAGGATGATCCCACTTCTCTTCCACTCAAGCTATCTAAACATTACCAAGTCAAACTAAGCAATCACCTATCAAGATTTGTTCTCCATCAAATTCTCCTACTAAATCATCTACAATATTACCAAGCCTATCTAAGCAACCTCCACTAAAGCTCAGTTCAATCTGGCCTCCACTCAAGTATTCCACAACATCCCTAAACAAGCCACCATCATGCAAAGCCCCTTCCCAATCACCACTTCAGCAGCCAATCATTTTTTTCAAAGCAACTACCCTTCTACTATTGGTCAAGACACATTGCAAATTCCACCACCGCATGGTCCTATTGTTACTCTTTCCCATCATGCTTCCACCGCTTCATGTAAACTTGGTATTTGGTAGGTGAATCTTATCACCCTATGTAAATGATGACACTCTTGTCCTTTGGTTCACACTTGAATTTTGAGGACATACTACACATGAACCCCACACACTACACAATAGATACTAAAAAGTACGACTCTTCATACATCTTGTGTTATATGTCTTATATCTTACATCATACACTCTACATTTATTCTACATCATTTTTAAATTCACGCATGTATACATCATAAATCATATTATTCTTCATCCTACATGTGTCACCCTTCTATTGTCTACAAGTCTAGCATCCCATACTACTCATCCTACATACTACATAGCGTGCACCTCACACTATTAGGCTATTTACACATATTGCATTGCATTCTCCACATCACATATTTACACATTCTATACATCACATGGTCATCTTTCCTCATTGCATATACTACATCTAATTTCGCGTCTGCACTCACTACCCTATGATGCACTCTAGTTCCTCGGTCCATACATGAATTATGAGGGGTTACAAATGAAATGGACCTTCTCATACACACGCATTCATCACTCGACCTTTTATCATGTGACATTACTAGGTTAGTGATATTTTATTTAGGGTAAATGGTCACCTCTTCCATCATCTTGTAGTGGTATATGCTTTAGGCTACATCACCACTCTCTCTATTCATCTTATATTGATATATACTTTAGGATAAATCATCACTCTTATGCTCATATTGATGTGATATACTCTTTGGCTATACGATCACGCACACACTTCATATCTAGGTCGTATATCATCATCACTACATATACGCATTCTCCACAATGCGTTAGATGTAACACACACTTCTACCATTTCCCGATGATGCACTCTTGTTTTTGGTTCATTCTTGACTATTGAGGGGGCATACTAAATAAACCTCATTGCATACACTTCCATTTACTTGAGGGGGCACACAAATCCTATCCTCCATCTTTCATTCCATTCCATCCATCCACATCATGTTACATATCTTGGTTGCATTTATTTTTGCTTACATTTTCTTGTTCATGATTCGCTTCACTACACATGCTAGTTAGACCTCTTGTATATTATTATCTTCACCACCCACACATGCATGTTCACATCTTTATCTAGTTGTGATCACATATAAAAGGCTATTTCACACAACATGGATGCTCTCCTCCTACCCATCCTACAATGGTTGCTGGGGGCATCCACATTCGTACACTACAGGTGCTATAGTTTCATTTTTTACTTAGCACTTTACATTACTTGGATATACACCTTTTGACATACTAGTTATCTTTTTAACATGCTAACGGGTGCTTCATGTGCAACATTTTTTTTGGGATTACTTGTGACCTTGGCTATTTGTTGTTTGTACTTGTTTGTCTTTGATTGATATTGTATATCCTGAATGGGCCTTGCTCCATTATTAATTTTAAGGTTGAGTGCTCTACACTTGAGAGTTATTTCCATTATGGCCTTTCATGTCTTGTGACATCATGAATTTGATCCACGGTGCTACCCAATTTGTCATATCATGAGTTGTCTTCTTAATGTTTACTTGCATTTTATCTTATATATTGTTTCTTAAGTTGCATGCTTCTAGAGGACAATGCTTTTTACTATCAACTTGTTTTCTAACCAATTATTTGTGTGTTCGTTGGTTTTATGGGAAGCTATCATTCCCTTCCCCTCAACGTCAAAATTTGTGCAATATACCATGTGGGTCTGGTGTGTTGAATTGGTCCACATTCTCTAATTTTTTTTGCTTCTAACCCCCAATAAGGGGGCCATCATTTAGCACTCCCAACTACTTCAGCACATAGATTTTCTTCCAAATCTTCACGCAGATCTGCATGTCTTGTGAGATAAGTTCTATGGAATTTATGTCATAAATCCTGAAATTATGGGTGAATGTTGACTTGGAGTGGGTTCATAAAATAGTTTGACAATAGAGCCCTTAAACCTATTTATATTTTATAGGACATGGTTCATGCGCCTTAGTAATTATGGGGACATTTATGTTAGAGGATAGAGAATATTTCCTCTATAACTCTATACTTCAACTAGTGAGTGACATTCTTGAAAAAACTAGGAAGTGAAAAATATTTCTTCATACACCTTGTGGTGGAAGTTTTACATGTTGGATAATAATGTACCTCCTCTTTCTCCCTGACTTTGATTCTCTTACGACAAGGTGGGTTAGAATTGCCTGAAAAACTCATAGTCCCTAGATATCCTTTATACACCCTTTCTCTCATCACGGATCAGGTGCACATGTTCCTTTTACATTTTTCATACTTCCATTTATAGTATTTTTACTATATACATGTGGTTTTTACATATACATGTGTATTTGACTACTTGATCATCTTCTCTTTTGCAATTTCATCCCTATGAGAAGTAAGCAGTCAACAACTACAAAAAGGCATCAAAAACAAAAACACACACATGGCGTACACACATGATACTAATCATGCAGGTACATCACACACATCGGAAACTACACATGTGTTTCCGCCTAGGTACACTCTCACCACTTTTTACACTTTTACATATTTAGTTTCCACACTCCACTATTTTATCATTCCATGTTTTGTCTAATTAGCACACTTTCTACACCACTTTACATGGATCATCAGGTACACATTTCTATCTACTTTATGTTACCAAGATTTCCACTCACCAACATAAAGTGCGGGAAAATTTGGTCAAAAAATCATGCACTTTATACATTATTTAGTACCAGTCTCATACTATTGTTCATATGGTTTTTAAGTGATGAAAGTACTAATTAACCCCTATCATTTGGTCATTTTTGCCTTATTTTTTGTCGTCACTTCGACCTTCGGTACATACTTTCCTAGTCTATTTTTTCATTTTACATCATTCTACATTTGAGTGGGCACTTGGCCCTATACCAGGGCACCCCAGGCACCCTAGTCCCATTTGAGGCACCCTGAGCCTTTTGCACTTTCCTGCCACTTTACGCACTTTCTAGCCATTTGAGCTTTCCATATTTTTAGTGGTTGGTATTTTCGGTGTTAATTACGAAATTAGAACAATGCAACCATATAAATATAAGGTTATGAGACCATAATGAGGGACCAAACACTAAGCACTACTAGCATCACCTAAATTTGCATCCATCTAGCTCCATCACAAGGCACAAGGTTGGTTCATTTGCATCACACTACATTGGAGGGAAGTTTATTCTATTCAATCCACCATTTGATTACATTTATACACATATTTATTTCTTGTTACTTTCACAAAGTGAATCTAGCACAAGAGCACCTAGGGCATGATTACACACACACACATAGAACTACAGCAGGTATGAGATGTAGTTCATTGTTTAGTTAGTAAGTCCACCATTTTGGCCGATGAGGACATTCTGACCCCTTCATATGCATATTTATTTTTTAGGGGTTTGATGCTTGTCTTGGGTTTTTTCAAGTCTCTACTTCATCACTAATTTCCAATGACATACTATGTAGTCAAAGCAGAGATAGTGTGACATAAAGTGAAGGTAGGTGATCACTCAACGACACTTTGAAGGAAGGTTGCAGATATTTTTCATAGACCGGGATGCTCGGTTCTCAAACCAGGTGCCAATAGTTTCCCTTATCCCTCTCGGGTGCCCCAATCTAGCCTACTATTCTATATCTGTGTTGTTTGGTTCTTCTTTGTGGTCATTCTAACATTCTGTTAATTTGATCTACACTCGACATAACCCAAAGACACCTTCGTCGAATCAGCTAAGCTCTTCCTAACCCTATTTTCTCATTACTGTTTCACATTTCTATTTACTTAGTTTCTTGGGTCATTTTCTTTATGAATTTGATCTATTATTTATGTTTGTTCTTAGTATTAGATTAACTTAGAATAACCCCACATTTTAGTTAATCGTTATACATGATTCCTAATCAAGAAAATTAGTGTCGATAACTTCTTTTGGGTCTTTTTCTTTATCTCTTGCACTTTTATTTGCCTTACATATCTTATGGACATGTTGAAACTTTATTGATTTATCTTTTATGGCCGTGAACACTAGTGCTCAGTTAGGATAGAAGATCCCGGTGCTCCTATCCCTCATCAAAGACTCTTGACCTTCTTTATCTTCTTCTTATTCTTTTTGAACTCTTTTTACTCTTAGTCACCTTTTAAAATTTTTGGGTCAGCCTTTCAGTTGTTAATTATAAAATTCAAACAAGGGAATCATATATATACTTAGTTATTTCTCTCAAATAAGGGTACAAACACTATAAGCATTATCTATCATCACCTAAGCTTGCATCAAGGCACAAGAGCATTTAAAAGGAATACATCTAGCACATCCATACAAGGGAAAATGGCTACACCATTCTGCATACACAACATAGGAGGGGAATTTCATTTTACTCAATTTCACACATTTGCATACTTGGCGAAATCTAGATCTAGTCCTCTATCATAGTGCAACTTACACAAGGGAAACCTAGGGAATCATTACACGCACATACAAAAATAACTAAATGGAGTTTGATATGTAGTATAATTCTTGGTCATAAGAGAACTCTTTGGGTGAGCATTGGGGTAAGTTTGAATCCCCATTTTGTATCTTCTTTATTAGTTTTGATGTAGTTTATGGGCATGTGCAACTATCTATCTATCTTGCGGAGTTACAAGTACGACCAGGTGACATTGGAGAAAAACTAGAGCAACAAAAGAAGACCAAAAACAAATCTCCTACATCCCAAAAGATATCATAACCTAAGCATTTGAGGAAACACTAGCATCTAGACTAGTCATTAGTTCCCAAGCGCTCATATCCTCTTGTGGGCACTTTTTTCCTATGCAGTTCTGAGTCCCAAAACCCTCAGTGAGCATGGAAAAAACTCTTCCCTAGTTTGTTCCAATACTTACTCATCTCATATCACTCCCAAATTACACAAAATCAGCTAAGTCACCTTCCTCTCTCATTTTCTTAAGGTTATACATTGTTTAATGCTTATTTCTTGGACAATATTGTAGTACTGAATATCCTTAGTTATAGAAAGTTACTCGATATAGGGTTTAATTTCATATATATTAAATAACAAGTTCTCAAGAGAAGTCTTGTTTAGTATGAATAATCTTTGGCCCAATTTATTGTAAAAAATAAATGCACACAAAAGGATCAAAGGCCAATAAATCAAAGTGAGAAGAGAATTCCACAATTTACTCATTCATCTTCTCACCACACAACATTGACCTCATCATACACCCAAATGAGAAAGAAACAATGGATATCCAAGTTATCTCAGGACCAGCCTTCAACAAAAAATAAACATGAGCTACCAAAGAGGATTAAAAAAGGGAAAGAAAGTGTTTCTAGGATATTATAGCCTATTATTTTAGTAGATCGCTATGTGCGTTGGCACCTCATTCGATCGAATCGAATGCTCACCCAAGCATGCATAGCTACCAATTCCCTCTTTATTTTTCTTGTTAAGATGTTAGCATGCATAATTGTCATGATAAATAACCAAGTATTCATTCATACATACTTAATCAGTTCATTCGCACCATTTTGGAAACTTATATAATAAGGAAAAATCACAATTTAGGAAATAACCAAGATGAATTACACTATAGCATCACCATACTTAGACTCATTAACAACAAATATCTAACCACATTTATCCATTAGAAATCATAATTCATTACATAACAAGGAAGAAGATTACAAAACCAGCCATAATAGTGTTGCATAGAATCATGCGGGTAGGCATCAAACCCTAGATCATAACAACATGATTATATCAAAACTCTTAAAAATCAAAACTAGGTGACATATAACATGTATATATAGTGGTGGGGACTTTCCCTTCACCACCCATGCACTCTTCTAATAATATGTGTGCTCTTAAAATAGACTACATGCATTGCATTCCTAAAAATATCCATGCATACATCCTTTGCATGATTTTTACAGAACATCTAATAATATATTATTCCTAAAGATAGAGCATGATTTAATCCTATTATGAGACCTCTTCATTCATATTCTACATGTGCTTTCTACTTGCGTGATCAGCACTCCAAGTCTATTTTTAGCCCGTCCTCAAAAAATTGGCTAAGTTCTTAATTAATTTTCCGAGTGTGTGTGTAAAATCATATGCTTCCCTATCTATCACCTACACATGCCCTCCTGTGCACTTTCCCTTTTCCTCTAAATGTGTATGTTCTTGCGCATAATCCTTCATGCTTGGTATTCAATTTGTTTCTCCAAGAAACATTACCCCACACTAGGCATGTTATTCATCCTCGGCAACACTTAGTCAAAGAATATCCATGAAAGAATAAAGAATGTGTGTAGACAAAGAATAATAATGGTAAAAATAATGGAGGAATATCTAGCACGCATTGATCCCCTAATCCTCAATCATCTGCAAATATTCAGGGAACTCCTTATTAATGGTGTTCTCTAACTCCCCCCATTCTACTAGCCCTTTAGCACCTATATTTGGAATCAACCCAGCTTATCTCGCACCATCTCTTTGGGGGTCATGTCTTCACCCTTATACTTCAGTTCCCTTATTACTTCTGTGAGGCCCGACATCAACACTTTCAATCCATCCATTTTTACATGACAAGGGATCCCATCTCCTTAATCCTTACTTCATATATAGCCCCGATTGTCTTTAATACATCTCACTTTTGCACAATCTCTGTTAAGATTTCCTCTTGACAAAGATTCCTTTCCTTTTTCACATCTTATGCGAGTGCCAACTCTACCTCTTCTTAAGTAATGTATGCTTGAAGGATGCGGTCAAGGTCTTGATAATGATCAAATTCCCAACCTACCTTCCTTATCATATCCTTCAATGTCTAGCACATGGCTTCATATTCAATTATCTTGTGCATTATGACCTTTTATTTTTCTTCTTCTCGGAAGCCTTTTCTTCCTATGTCACTCCCTCGCACACTTAGCTTTTCTTGTAAGAACATATGAACTAGAAATTTCAAGTAGTGCACTACCGAGGATACGTATCCTTTTCTCTTTCATCAAAATATGGGTGTGTTGTTGTGATTTCTCTACTATATCAATGACCATATGTAGGAAAGTCTTGGTGCACATCTCTACCTTCTCGTATTCCTTTTTGATTCATTGTACCTCATGTGCTTTATCCTTCTTGTCCTTGAGCAATGTTCGAATAGTGGCTGCATTTTCTAGGTTTCTACACACCAACTTCTGTCACCATCTTGTTCGGTGCATTGTTGGATTTCTCATCGATAAGCTCGTTGGCCTTACCGTCAAAAGTTTATTTGGTTCCTTCTTCAGTTTTTTCATTTGGAAAATTCATCATTGGAGATCTCAAATTCAGGCTCATCCACATGAGTCTTTATTCTCCATGAAAAAATTTTCCTTGTGTGTATGGATGTGCCATCTAGTTCTATCACTTCCCATCCATAAAGCTTCTATGTCACCATAGAACTCGGGAACCAAGTGCACAACACCTTGGATTGATCATCAATATAACTGACTTGAGATGTACACACAACCTCATCCTTCTTTCTCCTTTCACCTGTGCACCATCCTATAGGTATATGTTGTTCCTCACAAGTATGCACACTTGTCCCTCCTTCACTATTTGAGTGCTCCTAATCTCCCTCAAGATGCTCTTCATGGACTTTGTGTAGCTCTATATCATGCATAACACAATCTTCCCTATGTTTTTATTCCTCTTCATCATGGATTGGAACTTCTACCTCCTCCTCTTAGTTGATTTCTTCTACTACTTCTTCCTCATCGGTGTCACCTCTACGCACCAGCCTTCATCTTCTCTTTTTTTTGTTTCTCATATTTTCTTAAGTGGACTAACTTCTGGCGAATTCATAGGTTCTAAAGTCCATGTTCCACTTTCATGTTCCTCATGCATCCTTTTCACTCTGCTTTTGGTGTAGTGGTCAAATGCAGTGCTATCTTCCTTCTCTTCCTCTTCTTCCTCCTCGTCCTTATTCTTTTCTTCCTCTTTAGACCTTGAATGAGTGACCTTGCACACTTGCTTTGTCTCAACCATTTGTCTACCCTTAGGTGGCTCTGGGACCTTAAACTCATCCTCAATGTACTTTTCATTGACCAACGTAGGCTTCAGGTAGAGGTATACCTTTGTTTCTTCTTCATTTTCTACCACCACTTTGTATAATTTATGTTGATATCATCTAATATCATGGTATCTATGTATGTTTCCTTCCTTGGATATACATATGTCTTACGTAGCGTATGGTACTCATTATCTTCCTTATCAAGCATCAAATATGATATATCACGTGTCTAAGAACTTGTTCACCAATTCTTGAAAGTAGTGCGCTATAAATGCATACGGCAGCTTTCACCAAGGGCTCTTCTTACCATTCTTTATATAGAACATTCCGATGTAGAAGTGTTGGTACACCACAAAATTAGCCTTCCCATCCAAGACCAAGGGAAAATCACTAGGTATATTCCACTCATGCTCAAATGCCTCGCACATTCTCCTATACCACCTTTCCACCCTCATTTTTTAGGTGTTATTAATTTCATCGCATGTATACTCTGTGAATATCTTGGCCAAAGAATTGTTCTTAGGTGGGTACTTCCATATTTTTTATTAGGGTCGTCTGGAACTCCAATCTCCAAAAATATGATGGAAAAAAGGATCATTCCCTAAGTGATCATGTCACCCACATGTGCTTCCTCAATAATCCCTTCTGCAATGTTGTACATCGTTCCCTCAACCATCTTCTTTACAATATGCAACCACCTCTTATTGACTTGGTTCCACCTCTCTTGCACTCTCAATGTTGTGACCAATTGCATAGTGATTCTCATGATTGGGTCAGAAAGCTTGATTATGTCCATCGCATGGCCACCTCTCTGATATTTAAACTCAATGACAATTTCCTTTACCCCTCCCTCGTCATCGAGGTCTATTTCTAATTATACGCCTAAACTACGTAATCCTATAATTCTTCCAATCATTGACATGGTAATGTGTACCTACTACGCAAAGTAAAATAATTCCTCATGGACTCTTAACATCAGCCCCCGATAAAGGCACTCTCTGGTTTTACAAAATACGATAGCTCATAAATTTTAAGTACTCTTGTGCCCTCAAAAATCTTGTTCCCTTTATCATCATAGATTGGTTTATCATTGGTAGTCCTCTCGTTTGTATTTTTCACCAACTCATTTTCCATCGGTGTTTGTTCACATTAGAGCGATGATTATATTTTCTCACCTTACACTTCCTAATATGGAACTCCCGGATATGTCCCATAACTAGGATACTACATCTCCAAAAATCTCTCTTCTCGGTGCTTTTTCTACCTCGTCTTTTGGTTCTTTCATCTTTCCTTTTCCTTTTTTTTCTATAGTGGATGCTCATTTGGGTGTCATTCCTTCTTTTTTTTTTCTTCTTGACCTAATTTTTTGTGTGCCCTAGGTATTTTAACAACCTTTTTCTTATCAATAAGGGCCGACCACTCTACTTGTTCACCTTCCTATCTCCCAGACACTTATCACAGTCAATCAACTTCGTGCCCTCGCTCGAACTCAGTGTCCTATCTTGAATTTGTGCTTTTACAAATCCTAATTCAACCCCTTTTCACAAATCCAAAATTTTATGCCTTTGAGCTTCACACTTCCATACGAAGGAGTTCAAAATAGGTTGTGTGTTCTCTTAATCTAGGTTGTTTCGATTTTTCACACTTCATCACAAATTTCCACATAATTGCATTACTTCACACTCTTAATGCTTGAATTCTTCACAAGGAAAGGTAAATAATGAACTCTCTTCAGCACATTTTTATATATTTCAAAAAATCTCCCACATTAATTACTCATCACCTACTACTATCACAACTTTACTTATGTTTTTTAGTTTTTTTACACTCTTTTCTCTGCTTTCTTCCATGCGTTGGAGTCGTAACCTTTTGGCGTGCTCACTAATTCCTAGGACAAAATCCTCCTTGTGCATGCCTCCCTTTTGACACGGTACATAATCCTCTATACCATATACCAAGTAGCTCATCCTATTGTTTCCTACCTTATGTTACACTGTGTGGCTTTTTCCTCAAATGGTCTTCAATCTGAGAAATTTTTTGTCATCACCGTCCTTCTCCACACTTGTAGCACCTTTTTCCTTTCTTTTGTGTGCACCCTGCAACCTGCATCCCTAGTATTGTATGCCATCGTGCACACATATTCATCAAGTTCACCTCATACAAGCATCAACAATCGTGTACTTACACTTGGTTCACCCCACACTAAAAGTATGTGTAGTCCTCTGCGCATGAACTTAATATATAGTAATCATCTTCATGTGTGCAAGCACTCTTATTACAAACAAAATGAGGTAAAAAAAAAAAAAAAAATAAAATATGAAAGGGAAACCTAATCTAAGTGGCAATATTTCCTTATTACAAACACCAAGAAGATTATTTATAGTAGGGATTTAACCTACTCCCATTTAAGTAACCGAGCAACATGGTGTCATCCAGTTCTGTAATTGAAATGCACCTAATTCAAGTATCTTGGTTACTACAAAAGGTCCCAAACAATACACCTTCAACTTCCCTGGGTGGCACATAAACTTGGAGTCATAGAGAAGGACCATCTTACCAACAATAAATGTCTTGTTCTTAATGTGTGTATCATGTCGGGCCTTCCATCATGGCTTCTCAGTCCTATGGCTCTAACACACAATTTTTTGTCGCTCATCTAATTGCATCAGTTTCTCAATGTGCTCTTCCACATCTTTGTCATTTCAAAACCCACCTGCACACATAATACACAAGGATGGTGATAAAAATTCTCTGGTAGTATCGCCTCGCACCAAACATTACCTAAAAGGGTATGACCTTATTCAATACTTTGTATGTATTCCTATAAGCACAAAGTACATTTGATCATTTATCATCCCAATCCTTTCTTCCAACATCACAAATATTCTTAATATTTTTCCCAAAATCTTTTAAAAGATTTTGTAGTACCATTAGCTTGAGGGTGATAAGGGGTAGTTTTATGGTGTGCTACCATAAACTCGATAATAGAATTTTGATTTTCTTATTCAAGAAATGAGTTCCTCTATCATTAGTCAAGCTTAATGAACAACCATACCTACTAATAATTTTTTCCCATAGGAAACTTACTATTGTGGCTGCAAAGTGTAATCCTTTGTAGGCGTAGCCTCCGCCCACCTTCTTAGATAATATATACATGTAATAATGTAGCATGCTCCATTCCTACGTGTGGGTGGTGCAATAGGTCCTATAAAGTTGATGGCCCATTTCTCAAAAGTTGTTGCACTCGCAATAGGTCTCAAGGGAATCTCATCCCTACCTCTATGTTTCCCAATAATTTGACAATGATCACATGCCTTTACAAAGGTCTTAATATCTTTGTACAATGTCTCCCACCAAAGACCATGCATCAATACCTTGTGCACAATAACATCACCTACATAATGGCCTCCTGAAATTCCACCGTGTGCCTCCTCCATAGTAACTTTGCGCTCATGTTCAAGTACACACCGGTGTAAGACTTCATCTCTACCCATTTTGTACAAATATCCACCTATTAGCTGGAAAAGCGCTACACGTATAACAAGATGATTTTTTTCCAAGGACTTCATTACCTCAGGATCCAATACAATGTGTAAAAATATTACTATGTCTTCCATATCTAGGGGTGTGTAATTCAACCTAAACAACTATACGTCGAGGCATTGTATCCTCAATATTATGTGCATCCTTTCTAGAATTGATTCTTGATACGGGATCATGCCCTGAAATGCTCTTGCCTAGCTTTACATAGGCATGAAATCAGACTCTTAAAAGAGAAGTATTCACCTGCAGATGTGCCCTTGTAAAATAGGATTGTTACGCAAATATTTCAATGTCATATGATTTGTATAAAAGATAAACAAAGTAGCCAACAAGTATTAATGAAACTAATGAAGTGCGTAAATCATAGACAATGCCTCACCCTCGGTTGTAGTGTAATTTTGTTCTACTAGTGTCAGCTTCATACTCACAAAGCATATAGGATGATCCACATTTCCATCTCCAGGTTGTGCCAAGATAACGCCAATAGCCATACCAAAAGCATCAACATGTACATGAAATGGTTTGTTCCATGAAGGAAATCGCAGGATTGGTACAGTGGTAAGCCTCTCCTTCAATGTCTCAAACACATATTGTTGCACATCATCCTAGTGAAATTTTCCTTTCACTTTGAGAAAATCTTCCAGGGGCACAACAATATTTGCATATCCCTTGATAAATTTCTTGTAATAAACAATATGCCCCAAAAATCCATGCACCTCACTTTTATTGGTAGGGTCTTCTAAGCTCAGTATCACATCTATCTTGGCTTGTTCTACCAATAATCCTTCCTTGAAAATGATGTGCCCAAACAAAGTTCCAAAAGGTGTAGAAAAAATACACTTCTTAATATTAAGGGAAATGCTTAGCTTCCTACGTCTTTCAAACATCAGCCTCAAATTATCATAGTGATCCTTGACCAAGCCATAAACAATCCAATCATCCAAATAAACATTCAATAACTTGTGAATAAATTCATGAATGGCCTGCACAACAATGTGCAATAATACCATTGGCACATTCTTCAATCCAAAATGCATAACCGTATATGAAAAATTTCCCCATTCAATAGTAAAAGTAGTCTTTTCGTATCCTTGCACACAATGTGCACCTAGTGATAGCCTAAAAACCCATCTATGAATGAATAGATCTTGTGCCTTATGAATCCTTCAAGAATCTCCTCAGTGAATGGGATGGGAAAATGATACATGACGCATGGAGTGTTAATCTCTATGTATTCTACACAGATCTTGATCCTCCCATCCTTCTTGATACTTATAACCATAGGGCTAACCCACTCAAATTCCTTAATCAGTTTGATAATTCTATACTTAATAATTTTATCGATTTCCTCCTTCACCTTCACGTGTAGGTTCGAATTCATGTTATAAGGCCTCTTCCGAACCGAACATGTTCTTTATTTCATCTTAATTTTCATTTCTCCCAATGATGGGTGCACTCCTTTCAGCTCATGATAGCCTCACATAAACAAATCCTCGAAGTCACAAAAATCTCAATGATCTTTGCTACCTCTTATTCTAACCAATAATCATCAATGATGGCCTCCTTGGGTGTATATTCATTTCCACTATTTACCTTCTTTATTTTCATGGACACATGGTATGCGTGTGCTTTCTCATCTCTTTGTATCCATTTCCTTGAACACACCTTTTTTATAACTAACCTAAAAATTCTAAACCTCTTCATCATCAATGAGGTAAACCATTTTACCCTTTTCTTTCTCCTTCCAGAGCATCCCAATAGTAACTCTTCTATTTCCTTAGCATCCAGGCACGCCTCAGAATCAGGTTCTCCCAATAACTCCAACATGAGCTCTTTTACTTTTACGCCATCCCCCAATGTGATTCTCTTCATGATTTACAATGCTTCATGTACTGGGGGTTTATTAGAAAAATAATCAAATGTATGGACCATACCTTCAGTCATATCTTGCCATCTTGCACTCTCTTACTTGAGCTCAACATGTACGTACCACGCACATGCACAGCCTCATAGAGTGGAATAGAACTTATGAACCCACAAATATGGTGGCAAGGTCTCATGGACTTGTGCCCATATCCTCTCACAATTATGGACATATAACAAAGCAATATTCCTCCCATGATACTCACACATATGTGTAGGTCCATTTCTCTGTGTGAACCGAGTTGAAAAGGTTATTCTCACCTCTCACAAGCCCAACAAGTTACCTTTGTGTGTCACTCACCAATGCATTGTTGTACCACGCAGAGTAGAAACAAACATATTCATTTGATCACCTTCATTCTTACAGTGTTCTTCCATGACATGTAAGAAGAACTCATCCCTTCATCTCGAGCCTGACCATTTCATACTTATCATGGGCCCAATTATCACAAGAAAAACTTGTTGTGTCACTAACTGACTGTGCATCTCCCACCGAAGCACGCATTCCTTGGATGGTTCTACAGTTTTAGTATCATGTATTGTGCATGCATAAACCCTATTCAACTATTCTTCACTCAAAGGATCGATGTATGGTGAATATTTTTATTCATTCAAGGGTATAATCACAAGCTCATTCATATTCTCAAAACTTATGTATCCCTTATTTAAATGTAGGTATTCATTATTTACATAACACCATGGTTTCTGAGTAATGCTAGAAATTTTTCTACTTCAACAAGCTCTAATACCTCAAAGTCTCTAGTAAACTTAGCTCCCTAAATTGTAATGGAAACATCCTTCAACACCCCAATAGGCATAGCCCTCATCTTCTTCACCATATATAGCACATTATAAGATGGTTGTAGCATGGGTCTCCCCATCTGATTCCACGCATCCAAAGTTATCACATTCACCTCCACATTGGTATCTATCAAAATATTAATTACCAACCACCCATCAATTACTGCATCCAAAGTGATTTCATTAACATACTAATGGCTCTGTGGTGGTAAGTTTTCATGTAGTATTTATCACTCATTCTCAACTCCAGCACGAGGTAGCTTGCCATGTAGTCAATCACCTAATAGGAGAATGTTATTCTCTGGTGCAACATCTTACAAAATTCCTTCGGATCATCCACTTTCTTTCGTGTGGGGTTCAAAGCATTCTTCACATGTTCTCTCTCGTGTGCCTACTCCTTCAAGCATTGTATCTCACCTTTTAGCTCTCTAATGACCCCCATAGGCTCTTAGTAGACCTCTTTCTAATGTGCAACATCTAGATATTTGTGATGTATTCATTCTTCTCTCATGATAATGGTTTGGATTTGAGAGGTTTGCAAGTTGTGTGTTGCATCATTACGTGTAGTGACCAATAACAAATAACTCGAATCAGACATCTTCTTTAGTATCTATTGATCACCCTTCGTTTGTTGAACCTTAATCATCCCCACACCCTTTTCCTTTTCCTTCTTCTTGTTCTTACACATGTAATCATAGATATCGGTGCATTCCTCAAGGTTATGTGGCTTTCCATAATAGGTACATACTATATTCTATGGACAATCACGTTAGTAATGATCTAGGGACCCACAATTATAACAGGTCCTGCGTGGAAATATACTTCAGCCACCACAACTTCTGCTCCTATATCCTCCACCGAATCCACCTCCTCCATTATTAATTTCTTCGTAAGGTTGAGTGCTCTACACCCGAGAGTTGCTTTCCACCACAGATCTATCATAATCCAGTCTCGCATGCCTCATGAATTTGATCTATCGGTCAAAAATCTGTCATATCATGTGTGTGCACTACAAATCTTACAATACATAGATTCATTCTTCATAGTTGCATGCTTCAAGAGAGGACAATTCTATACATCATGGTCCAAGTGGAAAATCTCACAAGAGTGTAACAACATGTGCACTGATTTACATGGGAAGCTATCTTTTGTATGTCCTTCAACGTCAAAATTTGTGCACCATATACCACTTCGGGTCTCATGTGTTGAATTGGTAAAGAGATTCTCTAATTTTTTAGTCATAGCTTCTATTTTTCTTCCAATAATGGGCTCACTCTAGTATTAGCACTCCCAACTACTTGACACATAGATTTTCTTCCAAATCTTCACGCAGATCTGCATGTCTTGTGAGATAAATCTCTATGGAATGGAGTCATAAATCCTCCAATAAACTAATTTGAATGTTGACTTGGATGGATATCATAAAATAGTTTTGACAATAGAGTCTTAAACCCTATTTAAATTTTTAATTCCCTTCACGCGCCATAGTAATTCACATTTATGTACGTTCTCTGTTGCATCCTCTATAACTCTATACTCTAGAAACTGGAGTGACATCTTGAAATAAACCTGAGGTTGTGTCTGTTGAGGCTAATTTTGTGGTGGTTTTTGTTGTGGTGGACCTTTCCCTACAGTAGGACCCAATCCAGAAAGCAGAACCTCCTCCTAGATTCCCTCCACAAAGTGGTTGACTTTATCCTCCTTAACCTCTTACGTGCCTTGTGGGTTAGAACCCAGTTGATGAACTTCCTTGTGTCCCTATTGTAGTACTAAACTAGACATGTACTATCTATTTTTTTCACAACACCTAAATAACCGATTCCAAAAATATGTGTGCCAATACTCTATCCTCTTGATGCTCCCTGAAAATAATCTTGTAAGTGTACTCCCAAACACCGGTGCTTTCTATGTTGTCATGGGTGTGTTACTAATCTGATGCACTTCCTAATTTAACACAAAATTATATCTACATATAACTTCCGATTACCTTCACTACTTTTTCCTTTAACTACCTTTGGATCTCGTAACACCTTGTATAAGGGTTAGGTAGTCAAGATGGGTCGATGCATGCCCATGGTTCTCATCCTCTATTTTGACATGCTCTCATCCAAATATGATGGGAAATCTCTACCACACTTTCCCAGTCGAAGGACATGATGTTTTGGCTCCTCATCTTCTATGAGAGCTTTAAAACCTTCGTGAGCCATCATTTTCCTCAACTACATTGACGCTTCAATTTCTCTCTCACACACCTCATTAAACCTGAGTCGTCTTTCCTCTCTCTTTCTATCTTCCACCCGGGCCTCTACCATCCCTCTCCACACCTACTCCTTCCCTTATGTAAAGTGGGGATTTAGCTATCCATAGGTAATATTTCTAATCACAATTCTACCATCAATATCTTGATAGCTAACGGGATAATGTACAAATAGGATCCATTAGGCTCGCACAAGAGCCTAAACTCAACCTCCTTTAGAAAAAAAAATATGTCCTAATTATGTATTCCAATGTGTATTTTTACAACAAACGGCCCACCAACGATCTATAGCTCTAGTCCATTCTTCATCTGCATCAAAAAGTGTCTGATAATCTTCTTGCATCCAAATCCTCAACCTAGGATACCAAGCCTTGTTTGATGAGTATGCTGCCAACCACTAATAAAAGTCTACTAGAAATAATATGAATAATGTCTCATATAACTCATGATAAATATTTGTGCATGTTAAATCCATGTCCAGTGTTATACCTCAAAGTGCAAATTTATCATGTCCATCTTCCACTCAACTTTCAATACTCTCCAAATATAATTGATATGCCATCTACATGCAACATTTTGGAAGACATTGAAAAGAGGTCCGGAAATGGAACCAAAATGTTCCATATTATTTCATAAAAGTTATATGTGCACTTTGGCACCTCATCCAGTCATAACTAAATACTCACCCTCCTTTTTGTTTTCTTGTCAAGATGTTATCATGCATAATTTTCATGATAAATAACCAAGTATTCATTCATACATAATTAATCGGTTCATTCGCACCATTTTGGAAACACATACAATAAGGAAACATCATAGTTTAAGGAATAACCAAGATCAATTGCACTATAGCATCGCCATACTAAGAATCATGAACAACAAATATCCAACCACGCTTATCCATTATAAATCATAATTCATTACATAACAAAGAATCGGATTAGAAAACCATTCATAATAGTGTTGAGAGAATCATGTGCATAGGTATCGAACCTTAGATCATAACAAAATAATTATATCGAACTCTTTGAACTCAAAACAACTACAATAGTGACATACAACATGTATATATAGGGGTGGGGACTTTCCTTCACCGCCCATGCACTCTCCTAATAATAGGTGTGCTCTCAAAATAGACTACATGCATTACATTCCTAAAAATAGCCATGTGTACATCCTTTGCATGCTTTTTACAAAATAGATTATTCCTAAAGATAGAGCATGCTTTAATCCTATTATTAGACCTCTTCATGTGTATTCAAAGCATGTTCTTTCCACTTGCGTGATCGACACTCCAAGTCTATTTTTATCTCATTCTCATAAAATTAGCTAAGTCTTGAATTGTTCCTGTGTGTGCGCAGATCTGTGTGCTTTGTTTTCTATCACTTGTGCCCACCCTCCTACGTGCTTTCCCTTTTCCTATACATGCATGCATTCTTGTGCATAATCCTGTATACTTGGTATTCAATTGATTTCTTTGACCAATAGATATCACAATCTAGTTATCATTCATCAACTCGCAATGATTCTTAAGGGCTGGTTGGAAATACCACCTTACAATTTGTGGTATCAGATCAGGTGCAAGTACCAATAATTCAGATCTCAAATACACCTGAACCTCCTCTTCGTAAAGATACTCTGCAACCTTCTCCAATTCACCATGAAGACATTGTAACATCTCCTCATCATCAATGTGAAGATTCTATAAGGGCACCTCCTGAATATGAACCTTTGCACCCAATGCTCGAACAATTCCCATAAAATGTAAGGATCCTAGGTGGAAAACTGCTTGAAGAAGTTCCTTCATAGATCCATGGAGAAATAAAAAAGAGGAAAAGGATAATAAAACCAATTGCAATTGATCTTGAGGCCATTACATCATTAACTAACTCCAACACTCCCAAAAGACCCAAATTCATTGTTAAGGTTACAATCAATGACTACGGAGTTTGATATGCTAACATAACAACACCAATTTTTAATAAATAAAAAAGAGAAATTACTTTCAAGGACTATGAATTTGCTAGAGTTATGTTTTGCAAATCAACCATGGAAAATGATGTGGCTCATGCTTGTGAATCAGTTGATATGGTTCTATGATGGATGGGGAAATATAGGATTCAGACTATTCAACTTAAAGAAGAAAATCAATGATTATAGCCATATGTCCAACATATAATCAATCCAATCTCTTACACTATTCAAATACCTTCTATAGTGGTAGTTCCATATCAAGAGGCCCTTGCACTATCAAAAGAGATAAATAATATGGGTCGTGCAACTAAGGCATGGATTGATAATGTGTTAATACAAGGTTTTCAAGTGATTGATGAAGCAATGAAAATATATGATAAGATCCATGCTTATCTAGATTCTATCCTATATTTTGAGGAGTCTCTCAAAGATAAAACAATCACTCTTGACAAAATTTCTCCAAATATTCAAGAACTTGCACAAATGGGTTTTTCATCATTTGTCAATGAGGGAATTCTGTAATTCAATCAATGTGGTCTTCATATTGAGTGGCTGAAATTTTATAAATACAGAAAGATGGTGTTGATTGATGTTCAAGCTCAATTTGATGATATAAAAGAGAGAGGAGAAAATATCATGTGTATTTTTCAAGAATTCATTGAGGATATCGCTTGTAGTTTTTTTAATGGGCACAATCTTAGGAGCTCAACATAGCTTCCAAAGGAGGAATTTTTCAATCTAATCAAAAATAAATATGTTTCTTCGGTAAATTTTGGTCCTTGTTCTCTTGATAAACTCATCAAAATATAGAACTTATTTGTCAAAATGGAAGAAAGAATGGTGAAATTTCATATAGTTCTTGATAAAATTTTGGAAGTACAAGTCATATGTGAAACTTATCTTGTACCTCACAACTTTCCTAAAGATCCAAAGTTGTTGGAATCACTTGAAAAGTACATAAAGTTCAAAATGGCTAGATGATTGGATCCAGGATTCTCAAAATAATATTTTTGTTCTGGTTTCCCTTGGTAACCAATGAGTTCATTTCTCCTACGAATGAGATAGGAAAACTCTTGGCCTAATGGGTAAGGCATTAATCCTAAGTGTCATAGTGAGTCCATGTGTCAATATCTTATTTTTCCATGTCATTATCCAAGTGGGGTCCATATGTACCCACTTTATTATTGTAATAAATAATTATAATTAGGTCAATTATGTGATAAACTTGTGTTATTTTAATAAAGTGACTTTACTTTATTTTTAAAAATTATAAATTATAATGTGACCTAATTGTGCTTTAAAGTGATGTCATATGAACCCTAACTACTTTGTAACCAATGTTGGGCCCTAGAAAATGGCTAAGTGTTAGAGGTATGCATAGGTTCATGAGTGCGGAAGAAGTAAAAAGAGATGCACAGAATGATAAACTTGGTGAGCGCATTAGAAGGACGGGGTTTCTGCATGGAACACTAAAGGAAATGCGCACAAAGACTACGAACATGAAGGCATGAGACTTAGTGAGTTTTTCACATATGGAGCTAAATATAGACTTGGAGTGTGTGACATGTAAGGAAGATTATGCAGCCAAGAAGAGTCTATTTTTTAGGAAGGAACTTGCAGTTTGAAGATATGCATAGATCTAATAATAGGATTAAAACAAGGGTTAACTATAGGTAATCTATTATTAGGCAAAGCTTGCATGCTTCCTAGTTGCTTTTGTAGTGGTGCATGGCTATTCTTAGCATGCAACCTATTTTGAGAGTGCATGGGTAGTGAAGGGAAAGTTCCCACCCATATATATATGTATTGATTTACACGGTTGGGTGTGAATGATTTTGTAAGGTTATGCTATTGGTGTATGAGCGTGCCTTAGTTATGACAGTGATATTTATGTATTCAGCTATTGTGGATTAATATAATGGATCATTGTGGTTGGATCTTGATTGTTGATGTCTTTGTTATTGGTAATTATGTGGTGAATCTGATCTTAGTGGTTATATGAACTGTATGTTTACTTATTTATGTGTGTTTCAAAATTGAGTTCCCAGTGTTGAGATTTGGGTAGAAAAATTAGAGGAAGAGTTTGCTCATAGATATAATACTAGACCTGATTTTGATGCGCCTGCATGGGTTGAATAACATCTGTATCATGAACTTTATGAGACATTCTTTTGCTATTTTCCTATAGATTTGTATGAGTGGCTGGTAGCATATGCATCAAAGATAAATTGGAGGTATAGAACAATTATTTAGACACAGGAAGACTACCAGAATTTACATGATGTTGATTTGACTTGGACATGCGTTGTAGATCATTAGTGGAGTAGTGTTTTGAACCATTACACGTTGGAGTATGTTATTTATACTTATTATTGTCTATATATTGTTGAGTTTCAGTTCTTGCGTGAACCCAGAAGATCTTACATGTGCGCTATCCCTTTAGTAATTAAGAACTTGATTGTAACTCTGAATTTGGAGGAACGGCCTATGGCTAGCTAAACCCCACCATGCGTGGGGGTGGAAGCAATTGTGGTGAAATATGGTGGACTTGAAGATAAAAAGGCAAAGAGAAGAAAGGCATATTAAGTATAATGAAGCAACAAAGAGGGAATTGATGAAGAGACGTGACATTGAGGAGTCTTTGGAGTTGAGGAGAGAGATGGATCGGGAAGGATTTGGAGCTCACGTGGAAGACATGGAGCCAGTATCGGTTCTCCTATCCTTAGGAAAGTGTGGTAGAAGGTCCCCTTAGGCTTCGATAAGAGCACATTTGAGGATGAATAATTAAGAGTTGTGGGAGCACATCTAATGAACCATGGGTGACCTAGCCCTTGTGCTTGGTGTTCTAGTTCTGAGATATTATTGAGAATCAAGATAGTGTAGGTACTTCAATAGCGACATGTAGCTTTCATTTTCCTTTAAATACAATATTTTTTTAGATGGCCACATAGTATTCTTTGTTTGGTTTCCCTATTAGCGGTATATTTTTAGCGCATCCTCAGGGTAGAACATGAGCATGCGAGAATGTTGGTAATACATCTAGAAGTAATATGACTTTGCATACCGTGGGAGTTCATTTTTGTAAAACTATTGGAACACAAGTCAGCACATCCTCTCGATCTAGTTCCCATTATAGGGGGATGGGAGGACGGGTGGTTCGGGATCTAGTGGATCTCGGTGGTTTTGTAGGTGGAGGAAACACTTGGAGGTAATAAGTGTTCTAGATCAGTGGGCACGGTCCGCACCAACCCTAGTAATTTTATTACGATATTTCTCTTCACTAATAGAGAAACAGAGGTATTGAAGATGTAATCGAGCATGTACACACATGTGTGAAATATTATGTCACGCTAAGGGAATCACATATCTTGAGCATAAGGCAAGTCAGTTTTGCTACTACTTTACAAGGCGTGCACATAGTTGGTATAGGAAGTATGATCCGAACCAGACTTGTGTAGACTACAATGCATTGCATGATGCTTTCTTACTAGAGTTCCATATACCTGAATTTGAAAAAAGAGCATCAACGATTGAAGGACATTAAGTAGGGTATGACTGAGAGCATAAGGGAGTATGATGCATGATTTAAAACTTTACTATCAAGTTTTCTTATGATATTCACCCTAGCCAACATGCACAGTGGTTTGTTGGTGGTTTGATCACACCTTTTAGAAGGGATCTCTCACATAATACTTTTACAATCACATGAATCATTGGAGGTAGCTCTGTGTGTGCTGCCGAGGTGGTTAGGAGTGTAGACACTAGAGTTAGCCCATTCTTTGGAGTGCATATTGCATATATGGAAAATAGTTAGAAAATTTTTCAGCCAATTCAGCCCATGAGATGCACAGTGGTATTTGGTGTATGGATTGTGAGGTGGAAGGACATACTAAGGATAGTTTCCCTCATAAATAAGTCATGCACTCCATGTTTTGGATTTTGAGATATGTCACATTTGGATCATGATTCTTGTAGGTTTCTTTTGCGCAGTGTGATCAGGAAGAACGTGTCTTGTTATTGTAAGATTTGTAAGTCTACCACTCATGATACGAAGAATTAGGTTGATTAATCAAATTCATGAGGCTATTGAGACTGGTGTACATAGACCAATGTTGCAAATAATTCTAAGGAACAAGGTGAACATCATAATCATAATCAAAATAAAGGGTGCTCGGATGGAGGTGGTAGAGGTAGAGGTTACCGTGGAGGATTCAGAGGTCGAGTTTGCGGTGGTGGAAGAGGTGACTTTCCCCGTGGAACTTATTTTACATGTGGATCCCCTTATCATTATAGGTGTGAATTCCCTCAAGAACATTATTTTCTCATGGTGTGGAAAGAATCACAAGTTTGAGGAATGCTTAGATTTGTATGAGCATATGAGCAAGCAACACAAGTAGGATAAGGGTGTGGGAATGGTTAGAGTACAACGTGTTATGGAAGATTAGTGGATGCCAAAGTTAGCATGATCCTAAGATGTACTGTGTTGGTGATAACACACGAGGCTAAGGCATGCATGCTCATGAGATTCGAAGTAGAAAACATGTTATTACAAAACAAAGAGGTGATAAATGTGAAGTATCCAGATCCTACCCATCAGAAGGAATTCTATCAAGAAACTATGGAGGTTATTAGAAACTTATAGGGTGAGATACAATGCTTGAAGGATAAGTCATAGAAGCTAGAGTAGGAAAAATTAGTTGAGATTCCTCAGAAAGACATTGATGACTTAAAGGAGGTTTGTAAGATGTTGCACTAAGAAAATATCATTCCTTTGTTAGGGGAATGGTTAAGGGAGAAGGTATCATGCACTAGAGTTGAGCATGAGAGACATATATTGCATGCGAACTTACCTCCTCACAGTCTTGAATATGATAAAGAGATCACTTTGAATGCAGTTGTTGATGGATGATTGTTAAGTAATATACTGATTGATATAGGTGTAAAGTAAATGTAATCACTTTGGACATGTGGAATCAGATGGGGAGGCCACCATTACAACCATCTTCAAACGTGTTGTATATGGTGAACAAGACTAAAGCCATGCCCATTGGAGTATTGAAGGATGCCATTATTACTATACAAGGGGCCAAGTTTACTAGGGACTTTGAGGTCTTAGCGCTTGCCGAGGAAGATAGTTTCCCAGCATTACTTGGGTGCCCTTGGTGTTATGTGAATAATGTTGATCCTGCTTTAATAAAGGTTATATCAATTTTGAGAACAAAGAAGAGTGATTATTCCTTTAATAGATGGGAAGGCTGCACCATATGTAGAACCTTTGAGTGAAGAATATTTGAACAGGATATATGTGTGTACAGTTAGAGATCCTAAAGCACTTGAGCCATCTAAGGAAGGTGTTATTTAGTGGGATGATGCTCATTCCATGAGTGATATACAACAGTGTTTCCTGTGATAACTAGGTGCATGGAACATATGAAATGGTCGGGAGGGAGATCAAGAACACAGTTACTCATGTAATCAGGCCACACATGGTTAGGCATTTGGGTCATAACCAGTACCTCGATACACTAGTGAAGGAAACCCCAATGTATTTTGTGTGCCATGGAAGCTCAGTGGGAGGATCAAGTAAAAGAAGAAATATGCTAGTTTATACCCTACATGAGACAAGCTACACGATTGGTGGACTACACACATAGATAACCTTTTGGAGTGGTGAGAAGTGAGAATCACCTTCTCTACTAGGTTTCTTTAGGAATAATGTACCTTCATAGATCTGTGAATACCATGGGAAGGATTGCTTCACATCATGTTCAGAAGTGTGAGAGACTCTAGATGGAGGGGCAGGAGGCCTTGCCACCATCACTCTAGGTACATAAGTTCTACACCACTCTAAGTGGTTGTGCGTGTGCATGGTATGTGCATGCAAAGTTAACAAGAGAAACATTTAATTGGTAGGAGATGACCTCAGGTATGATTCAGACCTTTGATTACTTTTCTACTAAACCTCGGTGAATGAAGCATTACAAATTATAAAGCACCTTACGATGGGGGATAGTGCAAAATTGAAATCTTGTTAGATATGTTTGGAGAGTTAGACTTAGAGGTGCTTTGAAGAAGAAGAGACAAATGAAGAACAAATTTTGTGCACATCCTGGAAAAATAAAAGGGTAAACTCGTTTATATGATTGATGATGAAGAGGTAGAAATGTGGATGTTGACCACACTATGTAGGTATGCATGAGGTCTTAGATAGTGCATGATGAAAAGGCATGCACTTATCATGAGCCTATGAAAATGAAGAAGGTCAACATTGGAGATGCAAAACCTAAAGAGGACATTATTGGTGACTATTGGTTTGAACAAGAGGTGTCAAAGATAATTGAGCTATTATGCGAATTCCAAGATTTTTTCCATGAGGTTATCATGAGTTAAAGGGAGTGCATCCCTCTTTGGGCGAGATGAGATCAAGTTAAAGGAAGGTGTGCGCCCGGTTAGGAAGAGGCCTTATAGGATGAATCTTAATTACACATCAAAGTTAAGAAGATATTGATAAGATGTTGAAATCTAGAATCATTGAGCCCATTGAGGAATCATATTGGGTTAGCCCCATGGTGATAAGTATAAAGAAATATGGTAGGATAAGGATATGTGTGGACTACAGAGAGTTGAATGTTGCTTGTGTCATAGATCTTTTCCCACACCTTTTACAAGAGGAGATCTTGGAAGGTGTTAGTAGGGGCATGAAATCTATACTCTTTTACGATGGTTTCTTGTTATCATCAAGTGTGCATTACTAAGGAAGATCAAGAAAATAAAACTTTCACCACTGAATGGGGAAGTTTTGCATACATGGTAATATTTTGGGTTGAAGAATGCACCTGCATTCTTTTTGTGCATTGTTGTACAAGCATTTGAAGACTTTATACATAATTTTTATAGGTTTATTTGGATGATTGGAATTGTATATGGATGGTAAAGGATCATTGTGACAACTTGAGACTCATGTTTGAGAGATGTAGAAATTAAGCATCTCTTTGAATATTAAGAAGTGTATCTTTGCTACACCCTTTGGGACTTTGTTGGGACACATTATATGCAAGGAAGGTTTATTGGTAGATCCTACTAAGGTTGTAGTTATCTTGGGTTAGAGGAGCCTACCAATCAGAGTGAGGTGCGTGGGTTCTTAGGACATACAAGTTATTATAAATTTCATTAAGGGGTATGCTAAGATTGTCACGCCTTGGAGGAATTGTTGAAAAGTAAAGGAAAGTTTCATTGGGATGAGGTGTAGCAGCATATAACTTTTGAGACATTGAAGGAAAGACTTATACATGTGCCCATTTTGTGCTTTCCTTCTTGGGATAACCATTTCATGTACATGTTGATGCCTCTGGCATGGCCATTGGTGTAGTGTTAGCACAACCTGGTGATGGGATTGTTGATCATCCTATTTTTTTGCTTTAGAAATTGACACAAGTGAACAAAATTATACAACTACAGAGTGTGAAGCTTTGTCCATGATTTACGTTACATAAGTTTAGACAATACTTTTGCTAGAAACTCCTTTTATATTTTATATGATCACATGGCACTTAAGTACTTGGTTAATAATCCCATTTTAGGGGCATATGTCGTTGGATTCTGTTGTTTCAGGAGTTTGACTTTACAGTGGTGGTAAATCTAGGAAAGAGAAATTTTGGACCAGATCATTTGTCAAGGATTAACTCAAGGGTGAGGACACGCAGAGCATTGAGGACATAATTCCAAATGCACAATTGTTCAAATTGAATCGTGCACCCTATGACTTAGAATATATTGTTGTTTTTTGTACTAGTGTGGCACCTAAGGGAATGAAGAGCTTAGAGAAGAAATAACTTTCCATACGCGTTATGCCCTATATGTTGATCAGTGGAGATTTATACAAGCTAGGTCATGATGAGGTTTTACACCGTTAGTGTGTACTTGAGCATGAGCGTGAAGCTATAATGGAGGAAGCTCATGGTGTAATTGCTAGTGGACATTATGTAGGTAATGCTACCGCGTAAGATTTTTCTAGTTGGTCTTTGGTGGGAAACAATATACAAGGATTTTAAAGAGTATGCTAGGGTGTGATCATTTTCAGTGCCTTGGGAAGCATGGGCATAGAGATGAAATGCCTTTGAGGCCTATATTGAGTGCAAAACCTTTTGAGAAATGGGAAATTGAATTTGTGGGTCCTATTTCCCCATTACGCGTGAGATAGGATGGGTGCGCTATATTATTACATGTACATATTATTGACAAGGTGGGAAGAAGTAAGCACCTAAAAGGATTACACTGAAACTACAACAACAAGGTTCTTATGGAAAAAATTATCAACGGGTATGGATGTCCATTGAGCTTGACAAGTGATAGGGGTACACACTTTTAAATGAGACAATCAAGGTATTATTGGTGGAATTTATGGTGGCACATCACAAAACAACACCTATCACCCACAGGCTAATGGAACTACTAAGGCTTTCAACAAAATATTGGGACATACATTGAAAATATTTGTGATGTTGGAAGAAAGGATTGGGATGATAAAGTCTCTATTGTACTTTGGGCATACAGGACAACTTATAAAAGATTAAACAAAGCCACACCTTTCAGTTGGTGTTTGGCATGGAGGTTGTTTTACCAGTGGAATTTATGTTACCTCCCTACAGTATTATGCATGCACAGTGGATTGGATGATGAAAAGCACTTGAAGAGCACATTGATAAACTGATGTAGTTGGATGAGTAGTGTGTTATTTCTCATTGGAGCTAGAAGATAGAAAAAGGCCAGGAAGAAGGCATGACATGATAGGCACATTAAGAATAAATAGTTTGAGGTTGGACAGATGGTTCTTCTTTATGATTCCAAGTTTTTGCGCCACCTTGGAAAGTTCCAAGTGCATTGGTTGGGACCATATGTTGTGACTTATATACTTGATTCATGAGGCACTTTCAATTACAAGCATTGGATGGAACTCGGTTGCCTAGTTACTTTAATGGGAGTAGGTTAAAGCCCTACTATAAATAAGTCTTCTTGGTGTTTGTAATAAGGTAGTATTTCCAGTTAGATTAGATTTCCCTTTAATGCATTTTCTTTATATGTGTTTCCTTTCATCATTGTTATGTTTTGTCAATTTAGTTTTGTGTTTTTGTTGTAATAAGTAATGCTTGCACTTATAGCTGATTACTATCTATAATGAGTTCATGCATAGAGGACCGCATATAATTAGTGTGGGGTAGAAGGAAATCAAGAGCGTGTGGGAAAGAGTTGAGAATTACAAAGGCCTACAGTATGAGCGCGCGTTTCAAGGAGTTGGTTAATGTCAGAATGGTGATGTGTCATAATAAGAATGGTGATAAGGTGTCATAAGAAGAATGGTGATAATAAGGATGATGCCAAAGGAACATCCACGTACAGTGAATGAGTGCGTAGTGTAATGTAGCGAGGAGGGAGGATGACATGGATACTATTTGGTATAAGGCGTAGAGGTTGATGTACTTCGGTGCATGGAGCGCGCGAAAGAAGGTATGCGGTCAGAGTAGTTTGTGTGCCAGAAGGTTGCAGTTGGAGTGCACGATGAACGCACACGTTAAGCATGATGAGAACTGTGAAAAAGGTAAGAAAAGTGAAAATTTGGAATTAAAAGCATTCGTATACATGGTAGTTGGCAAAATAATTAATGTGGGTAAAAATTGAAACACTATAAATTAAGCATCGAGGTAAAATCATTTTTACCTTACCTTGTGTGAAATTTGTGAAGAGCTATTGTGTGACCTAGGGAAAAATTGATGATCGAGCAAGAAATGAGTGCAAAGTTGAAGAATTTCAAACTAGAAGGTAAAAGATGACACGACCGAGTGGAGTGTGAGTTCCAGTGGGTAGAATCTTGCAGGTTGAGATGGTGTGGTGAGAATTCAAAGGAATCACATGAATTCTCTGACTAGGGTTTTGAAGATTAGGGCAAATTACAAAGTTTGATTAGGGAAGTGTATCAGTGTTGCGTCTAAGGTCTATAACAAGGAGTGTAGAGAAAGGGAGAGGTAAAATTTTGGATGTTGCAAAATTAAAATGGCACCAAGGAAAGTAGTAACCATGTCACCAAAGAAGAGAGGAAAGGGAAAAAAAAATCTAACCCTACAATAGATGTTCAAGAAGAATGGTACTCAGAAATGTAGTACCCAAGATGGAGTGTTAATGGAAAAGAGTGGGCATCCCATGTTAGGAGCATGATTGTAAGTGAATATAACCATCGAACAAATTAGACAGCATGCAACATGGAAACAAAGCTTGTTCATCCAATGAAGGAAAGGACCCCGGATGATAAGCGGTATATGATGACAAGGTGAAGAGGGTGTTGAAGAAGGATGGACTATTGCAGCTTTATGAGATTCGTTCTTTGAGAATCCTGAGAGACTTTATCAATGGTTGATGTCGCGCATACATGAGGACTATTTTTATTTTGTAGACATAAGGATGTGCATTACTCACATAGTTGATTGAAAAGTATACTGGCCTGATTAATTTTGGAATTCCTTTGATGATGATTTAGCTAATGATGTTGAGGTGAAGAAAGCTACAGTGGAGTTTGAGTACAAGAAGGAGGGTGCACATTTGATATTGTGAAGTTGAATGATCCTGTCATGAAGATGGCCACGTGTTTGCTCACAAAGATAAGTGGGTAGGAAAGATGGACACAAGTAAATAAAAGATGGTTTATATATGCAAGAAAATATCAGAAGGAACCATATACAATATTGTTTCCTTTATAGAAGAGATATTATTGATGTTACGTGCATGATGGTGATAAGATCATGTTTGGGAACATCTTGCTAGTAATAGTGTTCTCTGAGATTGGGGTGCCCGATGGGCCTAAAGACAAGATATGGGAGTATCCTGCAGAATATCCCTCCCCTACAAAATGGTTTGCTAAGTATACTTATGCGATATGGTGACACTAACATATAATAATGCGCATGTGGACAAATGGTATAAATGGATGCACGATGTGTTTAGTGTTGAGTGGAGAATTCCATAACAATTTCCCATTTGTGATGGAGTTACTGATTTCTTCGTTTATCAACAATTTTGCATTGGGAGGTTTATGTTAACTGATGGTACTAAAATCCCATGGTGCAAACTCTTGTTTTCTTTAATAGCAATACTTTAGAGTGTTGTGAATAGGTTTAAGGAGGCATGAAAAAAATTAAGATATGATCTAAGTGAAGTGGATAAGGAGCACCATGAGATGCTTCAAACACTTGTCTACCCCAAGAAGCATGCTTATGAAGAGAAGTATGTTTCAAAAAGCATACATTTTTGAAACCAATGGTGACATTACCAATAGCTTTAGTGGATGCAACAAGAATATATATTTATCTAAGGCCTTTTGTTGATGGAGCATTCGTAGAGGATGATGTAAGTATTTCTGAGGAGCCCTCTACATGGAAGAAGGTCAAACCAAAGAAGTGATTTCACGTGAAGAGACTCCTTCTGTCAGTAGAACTGAAGGAGTAAGTAAAGATAAAACTCCAATTTCAAGTGTGGCCATAGGGAAAACTTTAGAATGGAAGGAGGCAAGGACAAGCACCTATGTCGAAGGCAACCTATATAAGGAAATTCTCTAGTGCATAAGAAATAGAAGATAGTCCCTAGCTCTGACTCTGAGGAGACAGAGAGCCGAAGCGAAGAAGAAGAAGAGAGGAAGGAGGAAGAGAGAGTTGGGAAGTTGAGCCCACATGTGCATACCGTTGAAGAATATGATGAAGATGGATAGAGTGAGCACTTTGAGGATGCACATGCAATGGATGTGGATGTAGAAGGTAGAACACATGACATCATCACACACATGTATCACAAAGGAAAACCAGGACCTAACTAAAGAGCATGAGGATAGGCACACTCGTGACCCTGAACTAGAGTGTAAAGTAGAGGAGGAGGTATAGAGATCATAGAGCATCTTGTAGAACATGAGGTGCACACAACACAGAGGAAGAAAAGAGTGAAGAAGAGGAAGGGATCATGGGTGGAGAATCGTGCCTTTTTGTAGGTTTCCTAAGGGTGCAGGGTCTTCATGGAAAGAGATGAATGTACATCCCCCAAGGACCTATAATATAGTATGTAGAGGATCCCAACAAGGTTTTACACATGAGGTATCGAAGTATGATACCATGGATCAACTATTTTTTTGGTCATTATTCAATAAGAAGGGTGTGCTACCACACACAAGGAAGATGTTGTCTTGGGTGTTTGAATCACATATTGAGGAGCCAGAATTTGAAGTGAGTGCCCATTCATTACTGGATACTCGTGAATTAGCAGTTTCAAGAGAAAATTATCCGGTAGTTGATTCTAAGAATTAATATATGAACAAGTGTGCAATGCGCTTAACAAGCTATCGGTGGAGGTGGGTTCTAGAATTTTTGAAAAGAACAACAATATAAGGTTTATGTAGAGGGAGCTGGAGGAGAAAAACAAAGAGATAAGAGAAAGGGATAAGGAGATAAAGGAGGAGTAGATTATTTCACAATTGAAACAAGAGCTAAGGGATGAGAAAGGGCAGATGCGTGCAGCTTATAAAAAGGCCAAACACATAGCTGATGCGATCTTACTAGCACGCCCAGATCTAGCCCCTCCTGATATAACCAAGTATGAGATTGCCTTCCATTGTTTGGAATATTTAACGCGTGTAATCATGACTCAAAAGCCACCCCTTGCATTAGAATCTATAGAAGAAGTTATGGCGCATAGAAGCAGCAAGAAAGAGACCAAATTGAATTCACCATAACACAATACACAAAGTTAGTGGAATCAGTGAAGGTAGTTGCTCACATGGTAGAGGTTGTATATGAAAATTGCGAGGATAGGGACTGTTAGCATATGGATTTTCACGCATGCAAATGACATACAACAAAGTGTGGGAACGAAGTCCCTCCTCAATGAAGGTGAGGTTTCCTTTATTGAAAACCAAAAGCTGTATTTACATTTGTACATTCAAAATTGTATGTGGGGGTGTTTTGGAACATCAATGGAAAGAAGAGTGAAATGAAGGGAATGGAATAGAATGAAGGAAAGGAGTGGAATGGGATGAACTGAAAGAACATGCAAGAGTTAGGTAAAAACAGAGCCTAATATTGCATGAAGAAGAAAGGTGAATGACCAACACAAATAAAACGGAGTTTGAGTTAGCCAAACAAGAATGTGTAAAAGGGAACACACATGAACAAGTAGATAATCAAAGCTTGATCATAGTGAACTAGAAAACCGATTAATAATGTCGACAATAAGATCAAAGATAATATGTGCATGCAGGATTCAAACACCTAACATCTAATGAACATAAGAACACCAAATGTTACAAGAGACAATGAATGAGACACAAAGTTTGCATTTCATTAACTCCAAATTTTTTTCACAAAGAACACAAAGTTTCTTCCTGAAACAAAGCTTGCACAAAAGTATTTTCTTCTCCTCTCTCAAATTCACCCTTACAAATGAGCCCCTCACTTCCTTTTATAACCCAAAATTTGTGTACAAAGTAGTTAGGGTTTTACACGATCATTAAATAAGGCACTTAAGTGACCTTTGACTTTTTCTAACCAACTTTATTAAAGACAACCCAAAAATAGAAATTACTTAAAATATCCAATGTTTCCCAAATAACAACACCTTTTAAAATATACAATAATAACCAGTGCCTTATCCATTGAAACGGGGTCCGCCTATCTCAAACGTATGAGAAATGGACTCTCCCACTTCACTAGATACCAAGAAAATCAACTCCCTACACCGCCGGTGAAATTAGGATCCACTGCTTTTGCCAGTTGAAGGATCTAAACCTTCCCAAAGTTTCAAACATCTTTTCTTCTTCTGGAGGTTCACTTGGCCGAAGAATAGCCTCACAAAACACCTGCAATTCAAGAATTCTACTTGGCATATCATTTAAATTAACAATTTTAGACTGAGCATTCTCAAACAAGTTCTTCAATTTGATACACCGCTCCATGGAAACTGACGAGAAATTGTTGGTGGGAGTGTACATGTCCTTGAACAATCGTGAAAATTGTTCTTCCACCTACTCCGATGAACACCTTTGATTATTCTCATTTACTAGGTTACAAGGAATCTCAGCCATGAATTCCTGGATCAAGGAGAGTGAAGTGAAAGCTTCATTGCACATGCTGTCATAATGGATCATAGAATCCTTGAGAAGCGTCTTTCTTGATTTGAGATGCAGACACCAAAGAAAACGTGTTCCTCGATGTTCAAATTCGAGAATCCCTTCAATAGCCAAAACTGAAGATTCCATACTTGTCATCTCCTGTAGACTGGGCAATATCTCGTCCAAATTTGATATAGCAGAAACAAAAGTTTCTTTGAAAGAAATAATTGGATCTAGATATGTACTGATATCTTCATGAAGCTTAACTGCGGTCTTGATCGCTCCCTGGCCTAAAATGAAAATTTTTGAAAGCCAAGTTTTAGTGACATGGCCCAATGTGTTTACTTCCTTTAACAAATTGATAGTCTCTTCATCCGGGGCAGCCACCGCATCAAGTAATCTTGGGAAGGTGGATGATATGGGATTTATCAAATTGTGAACATACTCCACCAATTGAGTCTTTTTGGCCTTGATCCAAGAATTTTGAGACTTGTATTTCTCCAAGTATTTTTACCACGATATCAATCGAATCTTGAGCCATCACCGTGTCACTTTCTAATGTAGATCTCCCAAGTCCTAGTATGGAAACTTCATAGTCAAGTGCTAAGCGTCATAAAGCATCGCACTCTTTACTTGTGGAATGGCAAGGTCTGTAAACTTGTTTCCATCATTACCCACCATTATTCGAGAGAATACCTTAGGATTTTTAGGAATGGAGTCATTCGAAAGTTTGAAAAGGGCATCAAAATCAATGTCAATTGGCTTGACAACTCTCTTCCTTTGCTTCACTTCGGAATCAACCCAAGAAGGAATTTCATTCACTATTTCAGCATATAGAATCTTGGAGCTCGAATCAATATTCTCATTATTCCTGACATCATGAGATCCTTCTTGAATCCTATCTACGACCTCGATTTGAGGAGACACAACTTCAATATCCACTTCTTGATTATTAGGGAGATTTTGGGAAATCTCTTCATGAACCACATGCTCTGAAGTGTTTGATATTTGAATTACCTGAATCGAGTGGATGCTTGTTCGAAGCATGGCTGAGGATCATTTGCTACCAGCTTCTGAGTGCTATTAACGATGTGAGTAGAAGAATCTCTACTCGAGGTAGAAAATCCAGACACACGCTCTTTTCCTTCTTCGGGGTTTGGATCTTTGGATCTCTCTCCTCGTGACACGTTGCTTGGTGAAGTGGATTTTGGCAACCATTCTTTTCTTGCCTGTTGTGTATGATTGGATGTTAACGAAGTTGATCGAGAAGAAACCTTGGTCGAATGGAGACCCCCTCGTATAGGTAATTTTTGTGATCCCAAAACGTGATCTGGAATTGATTGAAATTTGGCAAGTTCCCTGTCATACCAAGATATGCTTCTTTCGATAATTGGTTGGTTCTTGCCATCGAGAGAAAATTCATCTCTCTTGGTCCAGTCGATTCGAGGCAATGGTGTGAAGGCAATGGCATCATACGAGGGATCGACGACATCTTCATCATCGTTTATGAATGAATCAGGAGGACTCCTGATGTGGAAGGCCTTGATCTGAGCAAGTGTTAGGCGAGAGTACTCCCGTCTCCTTACCTCATGTTCATCCGAGCAAGCAGCCCAGAAATCCTCCATGGTAGGACTATGTTGGTACTTCGCTCCCATGATCTTTTGCATATATCCATTGATATCGAACTGGGCTCTCTTCACATATGGATGGATGGTTATGAGAGAAAACTCCTTTTCCATGAGTTGTGCACTAAATAGATTTGGGCATTGGTATTCCCGATTTGGATTGGGAAATGAATTCCTGGACGGTGCTTGTCACTAAGTAGGCAGTGAACTTGGAACAATTGTCATGCCAGCTCCATTAATGCCCACTTGTCACTGACGTACTTGGGAAGTTTCCACGGGGTCCCAGCAAAGCCACTCACGCGAATGTAGGAAAAAGATGAAAATTGTATAAACCAGGTTCCCCATTGGGAAATGACACTCATGGCTTCTTTGGAAAACCTTTCCTCAGTATTCCAATTCAAGTTCCGGATCACGCGGAAGGTGAATGCATCGTTGACTCTTCTAAAATGGTGAGAACTATTTTTGAAGTTGAGCTGAGGGTAATAGTGAAAAACATTGTTTGATGACCCCAGGATTCCTCTCGTTTCAAGTCCCGAAAATAGCTTTCTTCATGCTACTGCATAGGTCAGATATGAGGTCATGTAGAAGCATCCAGTCATTTTGACTTCTATCAATTGCTTGTGAATGGTGTTGCTGATGATGGTGGCCCAGTCCACAAACTCCTTCTTGGCTAGGATGATACAGATAAACTGGTACATCCATGGGTGGAAGACCCTTGCAGAAGGTAAACCAAAAACTCGACTTAGGAGAGTGATCATGTCTCCAATTTCTTCCACGAACTCAACGCGGTACAATTCTTTAGGGAGCCTATCAATCCGAGGTCTCTTGGTTGGTTAACCTGACCAGTTGTTGACCATTTTGTTCCATCTCAGGGGTTCTTCATCCCAGGACTCTTGTGCTGATTGGCGAGTGATATCCACATTTTCGGGAAAGTCAGGTATGTCGAGCAACTCCTCAATGTGTTCAGGTGTGATTAAGAGGAAAGGCTCGTGATTGTCTTTGAAAATTCCTCGTCTCTCAGGGTCGTAATGCTCCGCGCAAGCAATCACCAATTCTGGACACTGCACCGAGACAGGGAATGCTGCTGCTTGGGGTAGGCCACTATGGTAAAGCCTATATGAGAAAATGGTTTTGCCTTCAGTTTTCACTCACTCGCAAAACTGTTGCACGTTGATGTGACCCAAATTTGTATCGGTGATGTTGTCATATGCCGACTTAATGGAGCTGGGAGGAATAATTCCTTGGAATTCATATTTCAGGGCAGATTTGTTAGATTTCTCCACTGGCTTCCTCGATCTCCCTGCAGATTTGGATCTTTCGGCCATTATGAATTTAATGAATTTAATAGAAAAGTGACTCAGGCACGCCAGACGATGCAAACGGGGCCGGGTCTCAGTCTCTGAAACCCCATTGATGCAGAAAAAATATTTTTCATTTTAATTTAATTATTATTATTATTATTTAAAAACAATAATAATAATAATCCTGATTACAAAAATTATTACTATTCACTTTATTTTATTATTATTATTATTATTATTTAAAACAATAATAATAACAAATAATAAAAACTGAGCGATTTCCAGATTACAATTTTTATAAATCGGCAATATGATTTCGATATAGAGCTCGGATCAACTTGAGATAAAAATCAATGTTGGGGGCAAAAAATGTCTTGTTTTGATTCTCTTCACGTTTTTTTTTACCATGCGTGATCTTTCCTTTGGATTGTTCTATTTCTTTTTCTCTAGCGTGTGGTGTCTTTCTTCAGCTGGCACGTTTTCTGCAATTTTTAACTTGGCTGGGCACGTGGAAACCGTTCTTGTTGTCTTCAAACCGTATTAGATTGTCCTCTTCCTTATGCTGGCTGCGTGGAAAGACCTGGTGGGGCGGCCTGCCTTTCTTATTCTTTCTCTTTGATATTACTCTGCCTTGTTTTCAGTTGGGCGTGTGGAGATCCCTTGAACCTGCGTGGGATGTTGTTCCTTTTATTGTTTTCCAGTGCATGCGTGGGCTTGGCTTTAAGCCAACAATAAAACAAATTTGTTGTTAGCTGTCCCTTTCTCCAAAACAAAACAAATGCAAATTTCCCTTTTAGCTGGGCGCCATGTATGGATAGGTGCGTGGAAATGATCTATTTTTACTTGTTTAAAAACCTTCTCCAACAGGCCAATGCGTGGTCTTTATCCACTTGGCTGAGCACAGTATATGAACAGGTGCGTGGGAGCTAGTTTTCCCCCCCACGTGGTCTCCTTATGCCTAAAAAAACTTTTTCTGTCTTTTCCATGTGTCAGAACCAATCCTTCTTTATTCTTTGGCTGTCTCCCTTGGGCTGCGCATAGATTAATTTCTCTGCTTTGATTTGTTTGAAAATCTTCTTTATAAAAAAAACTATTTCTTCTAAAAAACCAATGCGTGGGTTGTTCTTTCCTTTGTGCAGTCCTTCCTTGGGAGTGGCCTTTGCTGTTTGACTTTGAAAAAGATTCAAGACTGTTTTATATTTTGTTTCCCACGCGTATGGAAAGCTCCTTCTGTTGGCTGGGCATTGGATTTTGTTGTTGACTGTCCTCTTGAGCTTCTTGGTAATACGTAGCCTTTGGTTTATTGTTCTGTAGATCTTCTTTGATGAATGCGTGGAGTATTGAGGGATGTAATAAAAATATTATGTTCTCCAGAGGAAATAAGAAGCAATCCGAAGCATGACTTTTTCCAACGGGTTTGATGGAGGAAGTTACGGGGATTAATTCCACTTCCTCGCTTCCCGGGTAGTGGTTTAAGTGCCAGGGGAAATGGGGAAAGCAACGGGCAATTGCCAATGGGAATGGCAAAATGGGTTGGCAATCCCCGTCCAATTTCCCCATGTGGGAAATTGGGGAATTTTATGCCCGTTTGCCAATCCATGATTTGGCAATTGGCAGAGGAAAACCCCACGTGTGGGAAAATTGAAGGAAATTGCCAGGAAAGTGGAAATCCGGGTTCGGGAAGCCAGATTGGCTTCCCGGCAGTTGGAAACGAAAGCTTACTTCCCCGGCACTAAAACTTGTCGAATGAACTTTAATTTATATTTATTTAATTAAATACTCCTTAAGTGATTTTTAAAAAATTAATTTAATCAAACAAGGAGCAATTAATTAATTAAATATTAATTAATTATTTTAATGTATTTTAACGCGTTTTAAAGCCTGGCGGGAAGAGTTCTCGCCCGAAAATCATGAAACGAAGACCGAAACGATCACAAAAATAAGACGATCACGATGAGTCCAATGAACCACGCAAAGTAACACTTTTCAAAATTTTCTAATTTTTCATTTTTTAATTATTTTTAACAATTTTGCGAAGTCAAAATTGGCGATAATGAGACCATGTGGTGGAATTGCTTGTTGCGAAAGATGAAGCAGATCTTAAGGAATTCCAAGCCAAGAACAAGGGGAACATGGTTGAATGAGAGAGAATATTAGTCGGAGTTGAGAAAAAGAGGGAAGCAATTGATTCATTAAGGGCCTCAACTAAATATAAGTTAAAGGAACTCTACCCTCAGGTTACCAACAAGATGGATGCACTAGCGAGATACAGGAAGTAGTTGGAGTCGTTGGTCGAGCAGCTGAAGGCAAAGGGTGAGGACTTAACCATTGCAAAGGTTCATACCATTATAAATGAAGCTTTCACTCGAGCAAGCAAGGAGTTAGAGGGATGGAAAACATTGGAAGCATTAGTAAATAATGAATTTCCCCTCCTTTTTGCACAGTAGTACTTGGATTCTTTCATTCTTTGGTGCAGGCCAGTCAAAAAATATTTCATTCTTTGTAAGTGTAACGGTCAAAAATATTTCATTCTTTGATTCTTGAAGGATTATTCAACATATTGAGTACTCAGGCAGAGTGTTTCTAAGGAGGCACAACATACCTAGTGTGAGGTAATGTTGGGCCCTAGAAAATGGCTTAGTGTTAGAGGTAACAGAGGTTCGCGCACTTTAAGAGGCGTAGAATGATAAACTTGATGAGCACACTAGAAGGACAGGGTTTTGTGCGTGGAACACAAAAGGAAATGCGTGCAAGGACTACGAACAAGAAGGCACAGGACTTAGTGAGTTTTTGGCATATGGAGCTAAATATAGACTTGGAGTGTGACACGCAAGGAAGATTATGCAGCCAAGAAGAGTCTATTTTTGAGGAAGGAACTTGCAATTCAAAGATATGCATAGATCTAATAATAGGATTAGAACTAGGGTTAACTATAGGTAATCTATTATTAGGCGAAGCTCGCATGCTTCCTAGTTGCTTATGTAGTGGTGCATGGTTATTCTAAGCATGCAACTTATTTTGAGAGTGCGTGGGTAGTGAAGGGAAAGTTCACCACCCATGTGTGTGTGTGTGTGTGTGTGTGTGTGTGTGTGTGTGTGTGTGTGTGTGTGTGTGTGTGTGTGTGTGTGTGTGTGTGTTGATTTGCATGGTTAGGTGTGAATGATTTTGTAAGGTTATGTTCTTTGGTGTATGAGCGCACCTTAGTTATGACAATGATATTTATGTATTCAACTATTTTGGATTAATATAATGGATCATTGTTGTTGGATCTTCATTGTTGATGTCTCGTTATTGGTAATTATGTGGTGTATCCGATCTTAGTGGTTATATGAATTGTATGTTTACTTATTTATGAGTGTTTCCAAATTGAGTTCATGGATCTAGTTGTTAGGAATATGGAATATATATTTATGCACGCTAACTCCTTGAAAAAGCTGACATAAAAGATGGACATGGTACTTTCACGTGCTCGGGTGAGCGCTCAAATCTATATGAGTGATGTGTCGGCGCCTATAGGGTTTTGGGGTAAGAAAATAGACTCAACCAAATTTTGGGTTATAAACGCAAGTTAGAGCTCATTTGTAAAGTGACTTTTTGGGAGAAAGGATAAATATTGTTTATATAGAGATAGTAAGAAATTTTGTGTTCTTATGTAAAGATGAATTAAAGGAACATTTATAAAGAGCTTTGTATCTTATATGTGTTTCCTTTCTTAAGCATTTATTATATATTTTGTCTAATGAATTTGAAAACTCTTACTCTCTATGGGTATTGTTATCCCAAAAATACCCCCAGGGTTATTTTGGCTTTAACAAGGTTAAAAATGGATTTAATCATTTTAAAGGGGAAAAATACGTTTAAACAACTGTCAAATTTCATCTCTCCAAAGCACTAACCGTTGGCATTTAAAACCCCCGCAGAGACTAATGTTTAAACAGATTAGCGGGTTATATTTAAAAGGTTGTGTAATGTTCATTTGGCCGTCAATTTCAATGCAAGCATCGAGACAAGGGCCACACGGCGAGAATGTCAACGGTCAACGCAGAGACATGCGTCACCATTCCATCTCTCCTCAAAGGTTTTGGGCTTCGCGGACATCAAAGCCCCTAAATGAGCCACAATGGATAATTCTATCAGGTCTAGGCAACAACCAAGCAAGATTAAAGGTCAAAGAACACACGGTCGAAGCTGGAGGTGACACTTAGTGCAAATCGAAGGCATTAAATGGACAAATTGTAGAATTTTGGGTCTCTTTGAGTCATTCGGGTTTCGTGGACCTCAAGCCCACGGAAAAACCAAGCTCAATGACAATTTTAGGTCCGTGGTGGGGCGGTGACAGAGTCAACACAGTCAGAGAGGAAACATGGCAGAGTTAGGGGATGACATGTGGCGCGATATCAACGATCGACGGTGGACATGTGTCACCATTTTGGTGCAGGGCGAGAAGATGGGCTCCTGCAAATGTAAAGTCCGCAAAATGAACCGAATTTCAAAAGGCTTCGGTCCGAGTGGTGCGGAAGGTCAAGGTACTATACATGGGTACATTTCTATGGAGCCAACAATTTTAGTCTGCCCAGATAGAAGTCGTGATGCAAAGGCGCAACCAATGAAAGGAAAACACAAAAGAAAGAGAGATCGACACGTGCCATATGTGAAGCTTTCTCATTGGCTCACGTTTTGTGGTTATTAGTCAGGGTAAAAGAATAGTCTAACATTGCGAGGAGTGTGGAGCTTTCTCATTGGTTTGTGCTTCACGCTCTGACAAGGTTTTTATAATTGAGGATTGACATTGAGACATGTGTGGAGATTTCTCATTGGTTTATGCTTCGCGATGGATAATGGAGGTTTCATAAGGCCCGACCCCGCAACCAATGAAAGGCGAACACATGGCAAAGGAAAAGAAATGAACACGTAGACAAAGGCGATTCATGAGCTAATCAAACGTTGTCACGTGCCAACTTCCTATTCATCCCGACATGCAAACTTCAAATGGCCATAACTTTCGCTCCAGAGCTCCAAATCACGCAAAATTGGTCTCGTTGGAAAGGTCTCCTCGAGCCCTTCAATTTGGCATCATTTGATTCAGAGATTGATGGTGTTTGGTGGGAGAAAAGAGGGAAAACAATTCAGGTATTAATGAGCAAGATTACAACAGTTCAACCACCTAAATTGATGAAGTATGGGGCTCTTAATCTTCTCCTACAAGCAAAAGACATTAGGGAATGGTCTTACAAGGGTGCCCATGTTATTTCCCAGAGATTTAATACATGATTGATGGTGGTTGAAGCTTGAAATTCGTGTTGCAAGGAAAGACATATTTTCATTAATGGCAAGATCAAATCCAATCTCTTTCCCTCTCTTTTTCTTCTTCTCTCTCCCTCTCCATTATGTTATATATTGTATACTGATGTTTCTTTTAGAGGGAGTACTCTGTTGTAACGACACCATGCCAAAATGGTGGCCGACTTCCCATGAGTTCCAGACCTCTAATTTGGTCTCTTTGTATTATCGTCTTCTATCAAAAATGTAATGATATGTGCATATTTCAAGCAATAGAATCTATTTTGTGGCACGTTTTGTCTGCCTTAGCTCATTTTATTTGCAACTTTGCCTCTTTGTTTATTTTTGGCATGTTGTGTGTATTTCCTACTTACAAGTTCCATTTTTCTATGTTGTCAATGTGTGGGAAAGTTCAATCTACATGGTTCTTGTCTGTGGCACATCTGTTTGCCCTCTCTCCCATGTTTTCTCTCTTTCCTTCCCCTTGTGGAGAGAAATCAACCCCCTTTTATGGTGCTATCACCTCCCCTTTTAGCTTAGGATTTCCCTTTCATGCATCTTTCTAACCCTCTCTCTCTCTCTCTCTCTCTCTCTCTCTCTCTCTCTCTCTCTCTCTCTCTAGTCCCTTGGATTGCGTAGGTTAGGATTATTTAGTTGCATTTCCCTTTCCATGAGTCGTTTTAGCATTATGATTAGGTAGAGGAACCGGCCTTCTCCGGAGGTTTGTCTCGGTTGCAAGTCCCACAACTTGGAGACAATCCCATGTTAGCAAAAAGTAGGGATCTACAACAAGTAATCCTAGGGTGCTATTTTTTTGTTATAACATGTTTGAGGTCTTCTTTTCAATTGTCATTCTTGTGTTTATTTCGAGGCGTATATGAGTTAATGGTATGTGTTTTCTTAATCTTGCATGCGTTGTTTCTCATTTTCATTCATTCTTTCCTACATCCTATTTAACCTCTTTTATTTCCTCTTTCTCGTCTACTTCTTTTCTTCCATAAAACCCCCTAAAACACTATTTTGAATGTATAGTTGTAAATACAATTTTGGTTTTCAATAAGGGCAACCTCACCCATCATTGAGGAGGGACTATAAGATTTGGAGAATTATATATGACTTGATGCCTCTTCGGAGTATTGGTACATAATGCGGTGCTTATCACATCAATGGGGGTAGTGTGGTGAGTTTAGTCTAACTCAAATCGTGCCAAACCTCTTTTAGGTCAAAACAAGGAGAAGACATGTTGGTGCATAAGTATCATTGGACATATCTAGATATAGAAAACATGTCAAAAGACAGACAAAGCATGTTCTAGAGTCAATTGTGGGTCAAACCCCAATGGAACACATTTGTCTATCCCTAAACTAATTCAACCACAAATTTGTCCCTTGTCACAAGAACCTATAGTGTGCTTAGTTCTAAATTACCAAATTTACCAAATAGCTTGACAACACTATGCATCTCCCTCATCCAAATTTAGCTCATTATAGCTCACTTTGAGCCCGAAGAACAATGACTTCTTTATAATCATTTACCCTAACTATATTGTCACGATCATATTTATAACATGTTGAGCAATCTAATTATCCTTACGTAAAATTAAGATTGTGGATCTATGCATTTGTTATTATGAATTATAAGACAATAATATAAAATTAGGAATAAACCCCTGGCCGTGATATTAAAATTATATGTTTCTAATCTTTCACATCTTGCAATGATTTCATGCACTTCCTTTGTTTCGTCTTCTAATGTGTTAAACCTACAAATCTAAAAGTTCGAGATTTAGGTTTGGAGATCTAGGTTAGACAAATCTATGTCTCTAAAAATCTAAAATCCAAAAATATTTTCATATATTGGTTGGCTTGGTTCATGGTAACATATAAAACCCGATATATCATAGTGCTTATGCTATTAGAGGTGACACCACTATGAAAATGTCATCGTACTACCATAATGGTTGATTGATTGCAAGATGAGCATGTTTGTTCAACTTTCCACTCTCATCCTCTTAACACTACAAAATCCCCTAAAAACATCTTGTAAAATTGCATCTAAATGTGTCTTACCACCCAAGTTAGTTACGCCCTTCAATGCATCATGGAATTTCTTTTAGGACTCTAAAAATCCTCACTAATTTATTAGACTCATCAAAATTAACAATTAACAAATATGTCAATAAACAAAATTTGCATAAAACAAATAAATTCAAAAAGTGCTCCCTTTTATAATATTGGCTAAAATAATAATAATGATCCAAGACATCACCAAAAACAATTCTAATGATATCATTAATCCCATTCTCATAATGCACAATAATTGCAAATCATGTTCAACAGTTTCACTATATGCCACAAACTCTTCTACATGGCACAACACAATCTAGGCAAATCAAACATGATGTCACCTATGTATATACCAAACCTTATACAATCTCCAATGATAGTTTCCTTTAGTTCCCAAATCATCATAAAAAGGCAAAAGACTTACACATGGGAGCTCTTCAATGCATCTTGGAATCACTTTTAGTACTCTAAAAATCCTCACTAATGTCTTACTCTTAAAAGTTTCGATAAACAAAACAATGCATAAAACAAATAAATTTAGCAAGTGCTCTCTTTAAAGTGTTAGCTAAAATAATAATGATCCAAAAGGTCTCCAAAAATAATTCTGGTGATATTACTAGACCTATTCTCATAATGTGCAATAATTACAAATCATGTTTTTAATGGTTCCACTATATGCCACAAACACCTCTACATTAACACAACACAATCTAGACAAATCAAACATAGCATCATTTACATGCACGCTAAACGTAATGCAATCTCTATTGATAGTTTTCTTTGGTTACAAGTAAAAACTTACACTTGGGGACTCGACCATTTCTCCTTTCATGACAATTCTTTAAACCTCCAGAGTGTTTTAACATATGTAAGTGTAACACTTAATATCAATCAAATAGTAGATGATAGACAACCATACATCTCACTCCAGAATATACCATGTAGAGAATGCGTATTAATAAAATTGAGTACTTGTTATAATATTTTTCTATTCATTTTCTTCAAATGTTATTTTGTATTGCTCTACACACTCATACAACACAATTAAATTCTATTTAGGGTGTTGGTCTCCCAAACATATCCTACAATTGGGATCAACCAAGTAATAAGCGTTTTTTAAATATACTTCACTCCCGAAATGAACCTAATCACTTGTCTATACATATTAAAAAAACACTTCACATACTTAAAACAGTGGGCCACAAAACTTTTTAAGAACACTAAACTAACGTGAAGGGGCTATTTTTAGGCGTCTACACTGGTTGAGATCCTACTCCATATTGACCATCTATCCATCCAAGAACATCTAAATAGACTTCTGGAAATTCTACAACAAAACTTGGTATCATATTCATTAATCCTCGACACTGTAACCTGTTCTAAAACGGCGCTTTTGTTAATAAAGTGTAAATAATTAATCCAGAATAATAACACTCGGTACAATTGAGAGAAAATGTAACATTATTATAAATTCAAGCGAGTATCAGCAAGTGGGCAGTGGTAATTTTCTGAAAGTAATAAATTCTTAAAAGATCGATAAATTGAAGCGAAGGCAACACAAGTTGCTTAAACAGCAACTCCAGAGCATGAATCATATTCATCCGCTCATAAGAATATTCATTGGAAGCGAAATAATTGAAAGTAAACCAAGCTGGACATTGCTATCCCATTTCTTACTGAAAAATTGCATGAGGCAATTCTAGAAAACACAGCAACGACTAACAAGCATTCTCCAAAGACAGACCTGAAAGAATCCAAAATCATAAATACATTTTAAAACTAGCAAGCTTATATTAATGTTGGACTGTGTTTTCCATGGTTTAGAACATCAAAGTAGATGCCATTACCAGAGGGAGGGGTTGAAGTCGAATATAAAATATAGGCATTTAAAAAATCAGTTTGCCCAACTTGAATTTTTAAGAATTTCAGACAAAACTGGTGTACGTATCAACATAAGATGCCAATGTTCACAATAATTCAATACTATTTAAGTGATTCAATATGTATGGCCCACTGAGCCATTGTCACAAACTCACAATCTTTCTTCCGGTTTTCCTATAAAACAGAATCGTGACCAACAAATGCAACAGCACATTTTGTTGTTGACAAGCTAAAGTTTCTGTAGCACAACTGAATTGATCAACCCTGCTTGCTCTATTGTCTGCATTGGATTACTCAATGGCTTTGGAGGAAAACTCATTGCTTGGAGTTGATATGTTGAGCCACCTCCTGGCCTTGCAGCATCAATAAATGCCGAATATCTGCAATTGTGTGATGGTGATTGAAGCGAGCTACCATGCGTGTCCCATCGGACAAGCGAAGCTGAATAGATGTGGATGGCTTAGAGTCATCCACTGCAAGACCACGCAATGGCTGACTGCCAGTTGGCTGTAAAGTGGAAGGTATAGTGGGCTCAGGGACTAATAAGTTGGAACCACCCAAAGTCCTGCCAACACCTTGAAATGGTGTATATGCTTGCTCTCGAACCTGCATTCTTCTTCTTGTTATAAAAGAAATAAATCTGACACATTATGAAGAAAATAAAGACCTAATAAATAGCAAATATCACAAGGAACAAGACCACAAGATCCTTTAAAACCCACACAATTGAATATTCATGCAAACAAGGAATCGAATTTCAAATGCCAGGCAAGACTAAACAATGAACCATAAAACCATAAATCCCAAATTTCTAACCAAGAAAAATGACGGCATGTGTTTAAAACATGCCACTATATTTTGCAAGGGAAGGAAAACATACAGGACAGTCCTCTTCCCTCCTTATCAGATTCACGTGTACTGGAACCCTCCTATCTGCTGGTTCTAACTCCTTGGGGCATTCAGATTTCTTAATACTCTGCAGGGAAATAAACCATTTTCACTGTACAATTAAAATTTTTCAATCAGATTATGCATGATTTTAACATAGCCAAAACTTGACCATAGCACATACTTTAGAATGTGATAAATAAATTTACCCACACGAAGTTTTTTTATAGGAGGTTATTTTCCCTACTAAGAATCAATGCATAATGTGATAAATAAATTTACCTACACATAAGTATAGGAAGAATAGTTTCCCTAATAACAATCAATGCATACCTCCAGAAATGGTCCGTTCTCAGGGTCATCAAGCCTTCGCAAAGGACCATCACCAACAGTAAATCCATTCCTCCAAAAGGTAATGTTGTGGACAATAGGTTCTGGTGGTTTGGGAGAGCTTGGGACAGTCTCTCCTGAAAGCAACCTCCCAGTTCCACTAAAGACTCTTGAGCTGGATGATGGTTGAAGCTGGTCAGGAGGCACTTCCATAGCTCCAACTCGTCTAGCCCCATCAAAAATACTATCAACATCATTACCCCCTTGGATGGATCTTGAACAAGCATGCCACTGCCAAAGAATCCCAACAGGTTATACTCTAGATATCCTGGAGTTATTAGGTAGAAACAACTAATTGGGCATATGAGAATGAAAATGATGCAACTGTTTGCATTTGTAGGAAGTTCAAACCAATGTTTGAATTGAGCACTAATACAGAAATAGGCAGCGTTCTTTGCTAATAATACAATGCATAACAATGAGTTCAGATGCAATTAACAAAAAGAAAGAAAGCAATTTCATCCCATAAGAACAAAAAGTGCATCAAAAACACGTCATTGATTGGATGTTACCCTACAAAGGGCTGGAATAATAAAAGAAAATGCCACCTTCAAAGCTCATGCTTCTCAATCATGATATACATACAGAGATACAAAATATTGAGTTGCAGGACAATAGTATTACACTTAGCATACAATAGTCTAAATTCTATAATGAACCTAATCAAAAGAGAATTCAAGATACATCTCAGAAAAAGTAAACATACTAACACTGCTTTTACAAGAAATCTGACATATACGAGCAAAAATTCATTGCATTACACCTTTCTAGTAGCGACAAACCATGACGATATTATTCTATGGCACCCCACCTGGGTATGTACCGGTACAGGTACGGTACCCCCTGGGTATGTCCAGGGTAAGTCCTGGATGCAGGGGTGAGCCTAGGTGTGTCTGCAAACGCACCCGAGCATACCAGCGGGGTACCCAAAATCCAAAAACTTGTTTTCAAAAAAATGATTCTTTATTAAAAAGTCAATATATATATATATATATATTTATAACAAACTATTTATAACCCCAAATGGTGACTCAAACACAAAAAAACAAAGATAAAAGACCACAAAAGGCCAGCAAAACTTGCGCCTTATCTCCCACAAGAATCCAGAGTACAATGAGGGGTTGTCAAAGCATTGGGATATAAATCCCAAGGATGTTGACCTGAATTCTTCCCTTTCACACCACTCATTGTTTGACATTGACTCTCCTAGGAGGCATAGTATAGTTGGCAAGAGTGGTGGAGCTAGTGGTTTTAGTATACCACATCATGTTGATATTGATGCTCTTGATGAAGAGCAAGATGACTGAATATTAATTTTGATGTAATTAATTATGATCAGCACATGACATTTGAGATATTTGATTATTATGACATTTGGCATTCGGATAATATTTTCATTTTTGTGGTTATTTTGTTTTTATATGTATTCTATATGATTAATGTCTCTAATTTTAATTTATTAGACTAATATCTCTATAATTTTTTTATTTTTTATTTTTTTAGTTCAGACGTACCCAAGGAAAAAAAACAAATGCCATATCTGTACCCGAATCACACCTGAACCGGCTACTTAGATATAATTCTATAAAATTTCCAGATCATCCCTTTGAAATCAGGCAAGCAAGTTAGAAACCATCGCTGCTCTTAGCAAGAAGAAAACTATCTAAAGACAATATTTAAAGATAGACAATATTTAAACCACAAGACTTGCTCAATACCAACTTAAGCGCCCCAAATGTACAGCTACAAGGATCAAGAGATCACCTATGAAATGCTCCAGACTGTATTTAACTACAGTTTCACTATCATGTAGTTGGATTTAATGCATTGCAACTTTTTGGATATCAAAGACCATTCTTTTGATTCAGCGGTAGTGGTTCACAAGAACACATCTCTCATGTGCTTGATTTTTCCACTTGGCAGTGGAATTTGTTGCATATTGCCATGTTTGCAGGGGTGAAGTATTAGGACTGAAAACAATGAAGTGAACCGGCACCTAAAACTAACTTCATTCTTCCAAAAACCCATTCCTAAAATAGTCATTTATTCTATGACCCATCTCCTTGAGTCACTCTTCGAACAGCTCATTCCTTACAAGTAGTCATTTCTTCTATGTTTCATACTCAGGTCATTCTACCAACAACTCATTCCTTACAAGTAGTTATCTCTTCTATAACCCATGTCTTCCGAGCTTAATAATCAACAACACTGAGATCATGTATGCTTTTATGATGACTTGAATTTGAGTTCAAATAACGCCATATATCCAGAAAAAGTCAACTCAAATTCAAATCTCTTCTTCTGAATAACACATTCCTAAAGAGTAGTTATTTCTTTTGTTGCCCATGTCTTGTGAGTTCAATACTCACGTCAATCTTTTGAATGTCATAACGTGATTTGTCATTTCAACAACCTGTGTTGTCATTTCTTCTATGACTGAGGTCGGCTGAGTCCAATACTCAAGTCACTCTTTCAAGTCCTCGTTCCTTACGAGTAGCCATTTCTTCTATGGGCAATCTCGTGTGCAATCGAAAATTGAAACTAGTAAACTGAAATAAAACCTGAGGTTTCGGAAACGTTACCCATCCCCATACTAACTGGCTTAAGCAAACTTAATTATGTAACGAAGCACACTTCAGAAATTGAATCTTCTCTGTAATCAAGACTGCTTAGCCTACTATACCATTTTCAATCTACCGCGCTTAATGCACACAAAACCTAAGAAAGAACACAGCGCAAATAGTCGATCCCCAATCCCCAGTTAAAGCCCAAAAATTCCGAAAGTCGTTGAATAAAGGGAGAACGGTTTAAGGGCAAATGAAAAAAGAAATCCCTAGTAATAATAAATGTAAACGTAACCTCTTTTCGCCGCCGGTGTAATACTCCTGGGGGCCGTCGGAATCATCACTGTCAGAACCAGAAGGGCGATTAAGATCGGAAAGAGTCCTGATGCCGCCACGGCTGCCGGTGGGTTTGGCAGCTTTCTTATCCTTTCCGGCCATGGGTGGCGGGAGGGCTCTGTTCTGAAGAGCAGCGGGAAGAGGTTGAGTTTGGGGTTCGGGAAGGGGAGAAGCAGGCTGCGAATTAGCTGTGCTTTCGAAGAAAGAATGAATGGCGTAATCCAACTCCCAATTAGAGCTTTCAAGAAAGAAATGGGCCTCCTGAGGTGTGCAGGCAGTGACGCCACAGAAGTGCTGCACTATCTCCGACACTTGCTCGGGGTTAACCATTGTAAACAGACGATGCTCTTTGCCCTCTTTCTTACGGAGGGACTGCTCTTTTGTCCGTCTATGCCTCTTTTCACAACTAAGAATTATGTTTGTGAACTACATGATACACCCCTTCACCGACAATGTTTTACTTTTATTCACTTACGTTTCCCATGTAGGTCTCCTCCACAAGGTAAGGTATGCACTTTCCATCTCTTTTCTTTGTCAATTTCCGGTTCCAAGTCACACTAGAAACAATATAGGTAGTGGGTCCCACTACACAGCAGCAATGGTAGTGGGACCTAGTGTAGGTGGGTTTGGCAAACAAAAGTGGGAAATGGGTGTGGGTAAATGCAAAGCAATATCGAGGTATAATAAAACGCAGGGTTTCACACATTAAATGGGGACTTCAAAAAAGACACCAAGATCAGAAGATGAAAACTACTCCACTCAAACAAAGGTCAAAAACTCAAATTAAAAGTGGAGCACACAAACGGGGGGCACATGACTATAAGGACAAAGGGGTGGAAGAAGTCTACAACCCTATTTCCACTCCTCTTACTTGGTCATCCGAGTTATATGTTCAAGAGTTGTTGAATGTGAAAAGCAAAATGGAACGCATGGAAGCTCAAGAGCAAGAGAAAAATTGCAAGATCCAAGAGATTGTAACAACAAACCAGACTCTTGTAGAAGACAACAAAGTTTTAAAGGAGCAAGTGGAAATGCTTCAAGAGGCCTTACAAATAGGAAAGCATGAATGGTAAAAAAATGAAAAATGATAATGAAAAGGTGAAAACATAACTTGGCAAGACATGCTAGCATCGACAAAACCGGGTATGTGTGTAACATACTTAAAAACAACAAAAGTAAGAACTCAGAAGGAGCAGAAACAAACTCTCAAGATTTTGTGGTTGAGGAATGTGTTAAAGAAATAAACGAAACAAATCCAAGTCATGGTCTTTGTAATGAAATTACTTGTATAAATTTGATTATCACCAACAATATAACACCAAAGAACACAAGATTGCAGATAAAAGATCTCAATATGCAAGTATATTAGCTTAGCCACTTCGAGGGGGCAACCTCCAAACCATACAATAAGACTCAAATGCTCGAAGATGATCAACTACTACCTACTAACCTCTATTTGTACTATTCCTATGTTATGGCCATCACAAAGGTGACCCATATATGAAAGAGATACATCATGATAAGAAGTTATGATAGCCACAAGTCAACTATATACATCCAATGTAAGATATATGATTAAGGGTGTAACATGCCCCTCCCCTTCAAAGCAACATTGTCCCCAATGTTGGGAAGCCTGGATGTTGTTGCACAAATGCTTCATCCTCCCATGATGCATCCTCAATATTCATATTCTTCCACTTGATTAGGTACTCGGTAATGACTATGGTCCTCAGTCTTTTGGTGCGTGTCTGAAGAATACCTTCAAGTTCTAATATGATCCTTCCTTCCTCATCCAATTAAGCACTGATTGGGTGGAAATGTGTTTCCCAATAACTTTCTTCAAGCAAGAAACTTGGAAGACGAATGTATTTTACTTCTGAGGGAGCCCCAACTCATATGCCACACTACCAATTTTCTTGCAACACTCGGTAAGGACCATAGTATTTAGGAGAAAGCTTATTATCCTTCTTCTATTGTTTTAATGATAACTGCTTATATGGCTGCAACCGTACAAAAACAAAGTCAACCTCTTCAAAGTTTCACTCACTACGATGTTGATCAACTTGTTGTTTCATGCGGTTTTGTGCCCTTGCCAAATTCTCTCTAAGACTAGAGAGTACCTCATGTGGGTGGTGAATGTGATCTTTGATTGCTATCACCTTTGGTTTGACCTTCAAGCTGGATATGAGTGATGGAAGATGGTACCAATAAAGTGCTAGAAATGGAGACATTTATTAGCAGGTATGAAATGAAGTATTGTACCACCATTCTGCAAGTGGCAACTATAAGCCCAATGTTCTTGTTTATCTGAAGTAAAACATTGAAGATATCCCTCTAAACATTTATTTACCGCCTCGGGTTTCCCATCCGATTAAGGATGATAAGAGGAACTCTAGACCGGTTGGGTAGCCAAACAAGAGAACAAATCAGTCCAAAAAATTGCTTGTAAATATTGGATCACTTACTATAATTTTAGGTGTGCCATGGAGATTTTGAAATGTGTCTATAAATGAGATGGCAACTGTACTAGCTGTGAAAGGATGAGCCATGGCACAAAAATGAGCATACTTGGTAAGTCTATCCACCACGACCATGATGACACTTTTCCCTTCTGATTTAGGTAATCCTGTGATGAAATCCATCGATACCTCTTCCCATCTCTCACTAGGAATAGAAAAAGGTTAGAGGAGACCTGGTGTCTTAATGGTCTCACCCTTATTTTGTTAACACACCAAACATTTTGCCACAAATTTTTGAACATCTCTTTTCAACCCTCCCAAAATAAATCTTGCTTAACTCTATGATAAGTTTTCAAGAACCCGGATGGCCACCTAATGGAGAAGAATGGAGCTCTAAAAGAATATGGTGTTTAAGTGTAGAGTTCTTACATAGATATAACCTATCTTTGTACCACAATGTATCCCCTTCCATATAAATTGTTTTGATATGGATGGATCTTCCTGGAGATTTTGAATGAGAGTATGTGTTGTTGCATCTTTATGCCATTCTTCCCTTACTTGATCTACCCAATCTTCCTTTAGTATAGAGATGGCACATAACAATGCTTTTACGGACTCATCCCTCCTAGATAGAGCATCAACAACCAAATTTTCCTTCCCTTTCTTATAAACAATCTCAAAGTCATACCCCAACATCTTAGTGACCCATTTTTTTGTTGTTCATTTGAAGATAGTCGTTGCTCCAAGAAGTATTTCAAACTATCATGATCATTTTTACCTTAAAATGTCTACCCATCAAGTATGGTCTCCATTGTTTGATTGCATGTAGTATTGCCATCATTTCCTTCTCATAGACGGGATTCAACAAATTCTTTCCTTTTAGCTATCGGCTCTCAAATGCTATGGGATGTCCTTCTTACTTAAGTACTGCTCCAATCCCATTTCCTGAAGCATTGCATTCAACTATGAAAGTCTTGGAGAAATCTAGAGTTTCTAATACTGGAGTGGTGCACATTGCGACCTTCAATTTTCAAATGCCCTGTAAGTTTCCTCATTCCACTAAAAGGATTCTTTCTTCAATAATTTTGTAAGTGGTGTTGTTATACTACCATAGTTTTTTACAAATTTGTGATAATACCCTGTGAGACCTAAGAAACCTCATAATTGCTTGAGGGTTCTTGGGAATTCCCATTCCACCATGGCCTGGATCTTGTGAGGGTCCACCTTAACACCTTTATGAGAAATAATATGGCCCAAGTATTCCACTTCATGTACCCCAAAAATAACACTTCGAAGGCTTGGCATATAGTTGATGTTTCTCTAAGACTTCTAAGACTGTATTGACATGTTGTAAATGTTTCTCCCATGATTTGTTGTAGATGAGGATATCATCAAAAAATACTAAGACAAACTTCCTTAGGAATGGTCTAAATATTGAATTCATCAAACTCTGAAATGTGGAGGGAGCATTGGTAAGACCAAAAGGCATCACTAGGAATTCATAATGCCCTTGATGAGTTTTGAAGGTTGTCTTATGAATATCTTCTTTCTTTACTCTAATTTGGTGATACCAGAATGCAAGATCTAGTTTTGTAAAATAAATTGCACCATGCAACTCATCTAATAAATCATCAATGACAGGAATAGGAAACTTATCTTTGATAGTGTACTTGTTAAGTTCTCGGTAGTCTAGACACATGCGCCATCTTCCATCCTTGCGACACACCATCACCACTGGAGCAAAATAAGCACTTTGACTGTGATGAATAATACCCATTTCCAACATTTCCTCCACCATCTTCTTGATCTCACTCTTTTGCACATATGGGTATCTATAAGGCCTGATGTTGGGGGGTTGGCTTCTAGAATCAATTGAATGGCATGATCATGCTCTCTTTCAGGAGGAAATCCTCTAGGATCCTTGAAGACAACTGCATGTTGATCAATAACCTTTTGAAGATCAGGATGCACTATCTTCATTAGCGGTTGAACTTCCATGGAGAAAAATCATGCTATAAAACCTTCAAACCCCTTTTTAAGAATCTTCTGCATTTGGTGAGAACTCACCACCTAAGGATCTTTAGCTTTGTAGTCCTCGAAGTTCAAACTGTTTACCCTCATAATGAAAGCACATGAACAATTCCTAGAAATTTATCTCTATGGTGCCCAAAGTTTTGAGCCACTGAACACCTAAGAAGTTTTCAACTCGCCATGGGAATAGAAAACATCATAGATTCCAATGTGTATTCACCCATCATAAGTTTGATTTTATGGAATTTACCTAAACATTGGATTGTGCCACCATCTGTAATCATTACTTGAAATTCAAGTGTTGGGTAGATGAAACAATTTAGTCTTGTTGTCAGCTTATGATTGATGAAATTATGTGTGCTCCCGAATCAATCAATATTGTTACCTTCTGCTTCTTAAGATAACCCACAACCTGAAGGGTTTGTGGAGTACTAATACCCAATAGAGCATGGCATGAAATAGTGGGCTGGGGATATCCATGTTTTTCCTATAATTTTTCCACTTCCTCGTTTGATGTTTCCTCATATTCTTCCTCATCACCGGACCCTTCAATGTAGAACAATTTTTTTCTCATAACATTTATGATTTGGTCCATATTTGTTATCACAGTTAAAACATAACCCTTTGGCTCTTTTTTCTTCAACTTTTTGAGGCATTAACTGAAATGACCGAGGGTATGATGGAGGCAAGGTGTTATGATCTTTTATGTTGGAGAAGGATTGCCTTATGTTGGAAAGAAATGTTCCCTCTTCCCCGCCATGATAATAGAATCAAAAACCTTGAGTGGGTTAAACATGTGTACCTCATGCTCAATGTGGTCCTTAAGACCCCAAGAAATAGGTTATTCAAATACTCTTCTGTAATATCCTCCACACACAAGGAAAGATTTTGGAATTGATGGACATACTCCTTAACTGAACTTGTTTGTCATAACTTTTATAATTGGCTAAAGTAATTCTCTGAAACACTAGAAGGCGTAGTGTAATTGAATCTCTTCAGTGAAAATTGTCCACTTGATATTTAGACCATTCTTCTACCTTTGAGCACATAACCAACGATACCAAACAAATTGGTTAGGTTTTAGGTATAAGGATGCCATGGTTACCTTTTTTTTCATCGTTGGGATTTGATGGAGATCGAAGAAATTCTCCATTTGGATAATCCAATTGAGCGGATCCTTTCCATCAAATTTATGCATTTCCACTTTCGAATAATGCCTCTCCATTGGTGACAAGATCCACTTGAATGAGTAAAGGAGCCTCTGCGATTGGAGTGATTTGGATCGTGTGACCATTGCTAGAGGAACCCATATGACTGGAATTGGGATTTGTGTTGGAAATAGTATGCAACAACTCCTACTTCATTACGTGAAAATCCGTGTAAAGTTCACTCCTAAGGTTGCCTTTCAGATGAAGAAGCTTATTATTAAGGTCATCCTTACCATATTATTTACCCTTTCCTAAAGTTGGATGACCACCTCAGATACTCCTAAACTAGAAGACTCTAAATCCATATCTTCCTTATTTAGGGTCATTCCTGGAGTTTCTTGACCTTTCCCTTGGCCTCGGGTAGATCTGCCAGTCATGATGTAGGGTTTGGAGATCGGGGTAGACAAAATAGGGAAAAATTTTAGGGTTTGGGGTTTCACAATATTTTTAGCTGAATAGAGGAAATCATAGAACAAAAAACCTAGCTAAGTTTTTGAAAGGTTTATGAAAATATAAGAAACTTGGAAATTTTCCAAAAATTGCACCCTATGGAGCGAATTATGAAAAAGCATAAAACCAATATAACTTTTGCAAAACAAGTCAAAAATGCTTGAAATTTAGAGAGGATCTTACTTGACTGATTTCACCACACCACAAACAAAATTGCAAAAAAATTAGCTACTAATCTTGAGATATATCCAAACCTTCACAATTGGGTTTAACATCGTGTTGGCCAAGATCGGAGCTTTGATACCACTTGTAATGAAATAAATTTATATAAATTTGATTATCACAGAAAAATAGCACCAAATAACACAAGATTGTAGATAAAGTATCTCAATATGCAAGTATATTATCTTAGTCACTTTGAGGGGGCAACCTCTAAACCATACAATAAGATTCAAATGCTCAAAGATGATCAACTACTACCTACTAACCCCTATTTGTACTATTACTATGTTATGGTCATCACTAAGGCCAACCCATATATGAAAGAGATACATCAAGATAAGAAGTTATGATAGCCACAAGTTGGCTATATACATCCAATGTAAGATATATGATTAAGGGCATAATAGTCTTGAGTTGTCGAAGGACCGTCGAATAAAGACAACGAGATAGGTGCAAATTTGGGTAGAATGCAAGAAAACAAAAATAGAGAAAGGCAGGAGAGGATAAAAATATAATTATCAAAGGGGTAAAAGAGTATGGAAAAAATGAAAACACACTCATTTTGACAAGTGACTTTTTAAGAGACAAACTACAATGGCAAGGGTCGATCATGCAAGCAAGGAGAATTGGAAAGGTAGATGAAGAAAGGTCTAGGCCTATCAAATTTTTCATGAGGAGATTAGAATACAAGTGCCAGTTTTTGAGTAAGAAGGGATTCTTGAGGGGTTCAAACTTCTTTTTAGATGATGATTTAACTTCAATACAATTAGAGGCTAGAAGGAAAGAATTAACTAAAGTAAGAGCAACAAGAGATGAAGGTAAAAGAGCATGGTTGTCACAACAAAAAAGTTATTATTAGCAAGATAATATCACAATATTATTTTGCAATAGAATGAAAATGGGAGAACAATGAAATTGATGTCAACGAGGAATGAGTTAGGCCAATCATGGATGTAAAGTTGTGAGGACCATGCTTGAGTTCTCAACACCAAAGTAAATAGGAATCAGGGCCCTCCCATGTATTGTTAAAAATTACATGTTGGAATTGTATAGGTTATCCTTGGAGAAGGGGACTTGGGTTGGGCCCTATAGCAGAAGGGAGAGACATAATTTGCCTCATGGAAACTCATGAACATTATAGTTGCAAGACTCCTTCTTTTCAAGGTTATAGGAAGTTTGTAGTTTGGAACGAGGTAACTTGCAATGGGAAAGGTTTTTTAGGTATAATGTTTTTAGTTAGAGAAGTGGAGAGTAGAAATATTCAAGCTGGTAGAGAGGACACACAGTTTTCCTCTCTCCCACAAAAAAAAATAGTGAAGGTTGAGATAGATTCAAAAGCTTATATTATTGTAGCAGACAGAATCTCATTGGTCCAATTTATCTAATATAATATATAATAAATTGGTGCTTGTTTTCTTTTGGTTATTGCATTTTTTATTTTTCAACGGCCATTGAGAAGCCGTATGAAGCGAAAGTTTCACGTACGGTTTTGGAATAGAGATAAGAACATTGATGTTCTATCGACTATAATTATCCAACAGTTCAAGTACAATTGATATAGTTGAAGCACAGTGCAGATATGGTTTTTTAGGATGGAATTTGTGGCGTCAACCTATAGGGTTTATAGCTTTTTTCATCTCGTCTCTAGCAGAATGTGAGAGATTGCCCTTTGATCTACCAGAAGCGGAAGAAGAATTGGTAGCGGGTTATCAAACTGAATATTCGGGTATCAAATTTGGTTTATTCTACGTCGCTTCTTACCTAAATCTATTAGCTTCTTCATTCTTTGTAACAGTTCTTTACTTGGGCGGATGGAACTTATCAATTCCATTCATACCCATTCTGGAACATTTTGAATGGGATTCAATTTCTGGAATTAGCGAGGTCGTTAATATCACGATCGGGATCCTAATTCTATTAACTAAAGCTTATCTGTTCTTATTTATTTCTATCACGGCAAGGTGGACCTTGCCTAGGATAAGAATGGACCAATTATTGGATCTTGGTTGGAAATTCCTTCTACCTATTGCTTTGGGTAATCTATTACTCACAGCTTCTTTCCAACTTATTCTATTGTGACCAACTCTATCTTCTTCTTCGTGAAGAGGTTGTGCATTCTGTAATACATCCAAATTTATTAGATAGATCAAATCTATGAATTCAAATTTGATAGATAGATCAAATCTATGAAGAGAAAGAATTCTCTATGAAATTAATATTTAAGGAGATTTGCTACATGTTCTCCACGGTGACTGGGTTTATGAATTATAGTGAACAAGCAATCCAGGCTGCGAGATATATTGGTCAAGGTTTTATGGTTACGTTATATCACATGAATCGTTTACCTATTACTATTCAATATCCCTATGAAAAATTGATCCCATCAGAATGATTAAACAAACAATTCCTTTGGTTGAGAGAAATCAAAAAATGGGAGTAACATCATAATAGTATCTTGTTACTTTGCGTCTCGAGATCTCAAGAACATAAAAAAGTGGAATTTGGATGGGAAATATCCTTATGCATCTCTAAAGAAAGATATTTCATAGTTTTTCCAACAAGGGAAGTTCTTCTTTTAGGTGGTTTAGGTCAAGAAGCTGCAAATGAGAAAGCCAACACTTGAGTAGTAAGGAGAACCATAATCTGTTATGGCTCATGGAAGAAGATAATCAACGAGTGGGAAAGATGGTCGAAAGACAACAGGGACATTAATCATTTTGGTGACGAATTATTAACTCTTTTTGGCATGTTTGATTTGATTATTTGTAGTGACATGGAAAATGCCATAAATATGGAAATTTTAAGTGTAAAACTTACAATGGGGAAAGTGTCGTTGATTATGCAATTTGCTCACAAAGTTTAATCGACAAGATAAGATAAGTGGAGATTGATGATTCTATCAGGGACCTAAAGTCAGATCATAATCAAATTTCCATAGTGGTAGCTTGAACAAGCAAGAATCATCCCATAAGGAAATAACAACCTCAACAACATCTTCGGAAAAAGGAAGGATTCTTATAACACAAGAAAATTGTGATATCTTCAAAGTGACGTTGAGCCACTTAATGTAAGAGGGGAAAGTGAGATCACAAGGCCTTAAAAGTTATGAGTTAACAAACATAATTGAAATGGCCCTTACAAGTTGTAAAAGAACAAAAAATAAGAAGCAAAAAAATTGTTTTCCGGTAAATAGATGGTTTGATGAGGATTGTAAAGTGGCAAGGAGAGCTATTAAATGAATAGACATAGAGAAGTTGAACATAAAGTTGTACAAACAAATCATAAAAAAAAAAAGGCGAGTTCATGACCATAAGGAGGGAAGAGATTATATACTTAGAGAAACATAACCCAGAATTATTTTGGAAGGAACTTCAATCAAAGAAAGACATAAAAAACAAAAATATCACAGATCAATTAGTGGTTTGAGTTTGCAAAACAAATTTATGAGCATGATTCAAAAGTTGAAGGCCCCCTTTGGTCAACATGAAAACAAAGCTATTTACTATGCAAGAAGTTGAGGAGGGTATTATGAAATTGGGGGTTGGAAAATCCAAAGACTTGGATGAGTTTTAGGAAGAATATTTAAAAATGGGGAAAGAATTTCTCTCTCCTCACATTTTCGACATATTCAACAACATCATTCATCAGGGTTTTCCTAGAGATTGGACTATCAACCTTGCGATACCTCTTTTTAAGAGTGGAGATGTTAAAAATCCTTATAATTACATAACCATCATGATCAACCCACTATTTGTAAATTTTTTTGGTAGCGTGGTGGAATGTAGAATCAGTAAGTGGGTAGAAGAAAAATGTAAGAGAGAAAAAGGGAAAGCAAGGTTCAAGTCTAAGTATTCAACAACAAATCATGGTATCACTTTGAGGCACAATATTGAAAATGTTTGGAATGATAAAGAGGAAGCTCAATTTTGTTTTGTTGACTTCAAAAAGGATTTTGACATAGTTCCTAGGAACAAGCTATGAGATAGAATGAAGGAACTTGGTATCCTAGTGCACCACAAAGTGACTGTTCATAGGCTTTACAAAAAGTGCAAGTCAAAACTAGAAATCAAACGGTAGCTCGAGAAAGTTTTAGGGTGATATTGGGGTTAAACAAGGATGTCCATTATCACCTACTTTATTTGGCATATATATCGAAAAACTTGAGGAATGGCTAAAATTACAGAGTGAAGATGGTGTTTTCCTAAGAGAGTACGTTGTAAGAATTTTCCTTAATGTTAATGACCTTATCTTGATTGTTAGGTCCACTCAAGGACTATAAAAGCGATTATGTGCGTTTGAATACTTTTGTAAAGAAGTGGGGATGCAAGTTAACACCAATAAGACCAAGATCATGATCTTCTCTAATAAAAAGAAAAGAACTCGGTATATTTTTATTTTGATGGAATAATTTTAGAGGAATTAACGGAGTATAAATATCGTGGGTTTGACTTTAATAACAAGATCAATTGAGATATTTGTATAAAAAAGAGAACTTTATGGGGTGGAGAAATTCCATTCTTTCAAAAACAAATGTAGAGAGGTGGAATTATGGGATTGGAAAACTATGCAGAATTTGTTTAGGCTTTTAGTAACTCCAGTGGTGCTTTACAGATGTGAGGTTTGGGCTAGCAACATTTCAAACTCAAGGTGGAAACAATTTGAGAGGATTAAAAAAAGTATGATTACTAACAAGTTCAAATTAAAGATCTTTGTCCCATATGAGATTCTTCTAGTTGAAACGGGTGTTGTACCTCTAGAAGCTATTGTTATGGTTTGTCTCATAACATATTTAAAAATGGTTGAGAAAATGGATGGTAGTAGATGGCCTAAGGTAGTCCTCAATGAGTTTTTGGAGAAAAGAAAGAATTCATTGATGAATCAAAACAACAAATGGCTTAAAAATAGAATATTTTCTTGGATGTATTTCTTAATAATAGCCAAGAGATAAAGACTTTTGTTATAGATAAATTTTTCCAAGTTATGTGGGGAAATTTATTAGGGAGAAAAAAATGTAATATTTGGAGGAATTTAACTCTACGTGTGATCATCAACAAAAGAATTTTATAGGGGCTAATATCCCGTGGAAAGCAAAGATCTTCATAGTTCAATTGAGGACTAATTCACATCATCTTTAGTGTGAAACATGCAGATGGAAAATACCTAAAGAGGTATGGGAAGAGAGAGTTTGTGTCTTCTGCACATCTAGTGCAGTGGAGTTAGAGAAAAATTTCATGTTGGAGTGTAGTGCTTACAATGACATTAGGGCCCAGTTTGCTAGTACGGTGGTTGTTGCATCCTTACATGATATTTTCAGTGATAATATGGTTGAAAAAACAGGGGAGTTGATTATCAAACTTACTAAGAGGATATCGAATGCCATAAATATGTTTAGAAGAATCTGTTGTCCCATAGGCTATTTACGGTAGCCTCATGGACATTAAAATTTCTTCTTCTTCTTCTTCCCTTTCTATTGTTATTATTATTATTATAACTAAGTATTAATTGCAAATGAGTTACTAACCATGTCATGGAATATTTTTCATATCCATGATATGATGAAGAATGTAAAAAGTAAGAGTAACGGTTAAATCGTGTATAATGCTTATACACATGTAAATGGTTAAAACTTGTACATTTATGACAACTCAAATTCAATATTTCATTTATACCAACCCAATATTTATGTATTTGTTTTTAGTTTAATGGTTTTTTCCTATAAATGTGAACCTTTTTTTACATTTCCAATGAGATGTGTAAAATCTAGTATTTTTTGTCGAGGCATAATGGAAAAGATTTATTTTTTCAAGTTAAAAGGAGGAAAAATTCAACTTCCAAAATGAATTTAAAAACGGTGAGTAACATTCTAAATATTAAAACATTAAATAAGTTTATTGAATGCGGTTATGTGGTATGACAGGGATCAATGAAATAATGCTATAAGCTTACAAGGTAAGTGTTGAGTGCATCCCTTATATATTGAACATTCCAACCAACATAGTATTTATCATATCCCAATTCATAGAGGAATTTGTACAATCCATCAAATTAGAGGTATGTTTTGTTAATCAACTTCATAAGAGCCAATAAAATATGGAAATCACTATCGATATTGGTATGGGAGGGAAATAGAGGTTCGATGTCATAGTAGAAATGTTGGAACATGCATAAAAAAATTGGTATATAGATATGTAGGATATGTTAAATATCTTGTAAACGGAGGGGAAGTTGTTTACAACTTAGTCCCGGCATCCTCTTCTTTTGATGCGTTAACATTTTTGTACACCTCATTCTTTTGCAACACTAAAAATTAAAACCATGTGAAATTTGAAAACTATGTCGAAGGGATGTCCATGTGGTTTTCTTAAATCTCCCATTTTGGAAAAGGTTAGGAAGATGTCGATAAAGGTTGTGTAGTCTAGCTTTACATTTTTGATTGCATTGGTCATACCACATATATTGAAATCATTGTAGTCCATGAGACTACACATCTTTCAAGAATTTTGTCAAACAATTCACATGTGTCTATAATTTTAAAACATATATGTCAAGGCACTTTCAACTAAAACATCTACGGAAAATCCCTTACTCATAATGCTTCAAAAAATGTCCACACCCTCTTTCAAAGCTCCTATTTTCACACATACTAGTAGCATGCTAGCAAAGGTGAATTGATCAAAATGGACGCTCGTTGGCAATTGATTGGTGAAACAATGTCAATGCTTTAGGAATCCCATGTATTATGTAAGTTTCAATTATGGTATTTGATTAGGCAACAAACATTTTGTCAAACACATGACACTTTGTGAATAACAATGATCTAAACGAAGTCTATGTCAACAAATAAAACCTTCATGGAGTGAAGGAAAAGTGTGATTTGATTAGGTCAAATACCTATTGTTTGAATTTTGGGTGTAATAATGTCAATTCCTTACAAGGGACACCCATGTTTTTCTGTAGTTGCAATTGTTGTAAATTAGATATAACATTTGTTTGAGGTGTTGTGTCAAACAATCCACATGCCTTGTATATGCTTCTCATTTTACATATATATTTCTATTGGGGATCTACAACTATAACCTCTTTTAAAAATACCCTTTTCATTACCTTTTGATGGCCATCCATGTCCATTCATGGAGGTGTAGGAGGGTGCATGCTAGAAGAAGGAAAATGCACTCCTTATATAAATAGTAAGATTATGGCTCTTAGGTTTTGATAACAAGAATTCAAAAAAAAATAGTAAAGGGAGGACCTCACTAGAATTATTAAGACAAGTACAATCTCCGTTATGGTTATTATTTATATATGTAAAATGTGATTTGAAAATTTTGTTTATCAAGTTTAATTTTTGAAAATTTCACTCTTGGTAAAAATTTGGGAAATTAGGTCTATAAACTAAATAGAGAAAAGTATTTATTTTATATTATATGTAAATCAAATATGGGTATATCTTCCTCATATTTATCATGCCCCTTATCTACTTGTATAATTATAAACTTATTTATTTTAAACCAGAAATACATAAATGCCCAAGACAACACATATTAGACAAAAAAATAATAATATTAAAAACCCGAAAACCCACAACAAGGTTCAAAAGGATTTATATAACAAAATACCCTTGGAACCATACTCATATTTTAAATATTAAAGTTAGAAGAGATGGTGATTTTGGAAATTTAAAAGTATTTTATAACTATAAACAAGTAAAATGTTTAAACAATCGTTAAATTTAAGACATTTAGGCATTTGGCATATGTGTGGTCGTAATTTCATATAAGATAAAAAATATTCTACCTAATCAAATTTTCATTTTGTGATGGTATTGGAAAATAACAATACTATCATGTACTTCAACAACACCTCTTACCACATGACATATATGTTTATCACATAAATGTATTATGTTTTTCTTGGGAATCAAAGTGAAGCATGGAAATTTTTAGGAGTGTAGTGTGAATACGAGATGAACACAAAAATATAATAGCATCTTGTTTTCCTTTTTGAAAAATACTTCAAACTCTATAATCTACCAATTGCATTTTTCAAAAATATTCCAAGGCGTTTTCAAAACCCACTTTTGCATATCTTTTGATTGGTCACATTTGACGAAACGATGTCAATGCTTCATGAGGATCCATGTGTCTTTTGTTAACAAAAACAAAAGTGAAGTTTCTAGAAAAGGAGGCCACTAAATTTTTTTTGTAAATTGACCACTAGGAAAATGACTATTCCCGACCCATATACCCTTCAATATACAACACCACGGCGTAAATATGGTTTTAGCTAGAATTTTCACCGTAAGGTACAACCAGTTTGAGATATTTGTTGATGTCAACGTATACTACTCCTTTCTTTTTCCAAAAATTGGACTTGTGGTATATATATGGCTTTTCTTATGCACACTTTTTTCGTTTGTGTCATTGATATTTCACCTTAGTCACTTTTATATGCCAAATTTACACATTTATGGTCATTTATAGTTTGTTTAGTGTCCTCTTTATCCATTCACAAACATTTCACCTTTTCGTTGTTCATTGTGTTTTGACCCTTGGTATAAGAAAAAAACCCTAAACATGTTCTATATTGAATTTGTATGTCCATGTGATTGTTGTTCTATATTGTATATACTTAAATATGAACTTATTGCATTTGATAACTAATCCTTGGTATTTTATATCAACCCATAAATCATTGTGTACTAAATTGACTAATATCTACACATCCCTTTCTCAAATAGGACTACCGACCATTAGGTCACACTTTTTATTGCCATTGATAAGTCAAAATATCATTCTCATAATATACAACACATATTCAAACCTTTGGCCACCATCTCCAACTAACAGTTTGCATTGTGCAATGGCCCCATATGAAGTTGGCAATGACCGGAAATTCATATGTTTGACTTTTTCTAAGACAGATTCATCTTACAAAGATGTAATGGTCACATTTTTGAAAATCAAAAGCTACCCGATTTAACAACTATGGAATTTATAAAACCCTAACTACAGAGTCATGTACGATAAAAAAAATGCTAAGTAACTGCTTCAATATAGATGACACAAGCAATGAGATAGATAAAAAATGAAACCCTAAGGGCAAGAGAGAGGGTAAAGGAATTAGATGATTTACACCTGATGTTGGGATTATGCAGATCGGGAAACTTATCTTGTAACATTCGATGGACCGTGGTGAGCTCATATTCGATAACTGATGGCTGTGTTGAATTTTCCTAATGTCAATGACCGTGGTGAGCTCATATTCGATAAATGATTGTGACTTATCTTGTAACATGGATTTTGTATGTGGGATCTTGAGTTCCTTATCCATAGGTTTCTGCACTTTGCTTCATACTTGATGGTTGCATTGGTGTGCATTCTTGAATCAAATTTGATTTTTAACTTTATGGTTGTTTGATTTGTTGGGAGATTTGGAGCTCTTTGAAAATTTGATCTTATCTTGATAAAGAAACTGTTTAGGTTTCATATAAGCTAATGCATGATTTTGTTGATCCCTAGAAGTGGGAGAAGAAAGTGGATGTTTATGATTGATTATAGGAATGTGAGGAATGATGGTGGGATTTCCCCAATCATTGATAGAAGGATAATATGATGGAAGAAAAGGATACGAGTCCAAGAATTGAAGAGGATGGGCTACCAGGAGGTGTCCCATAGATTGAAGATGAAGGGCTACTAGGATGTGGCCCTAGTATGGAAGAAAATGGGCTACTAGGAGGTGTCCCATAGATGGAAGATGAAGGACTAATAGGATGTGGCCCAAGTATAGAAGATGATGGGATACCTAAGAGGTGTCCCATAGATGGAAGATGAAGGAATACTAGGGCATGGCCCAAGTATAGAAGATGATGGACTACCCAAAGGTGACCCACAAATAGAAGATGAAGGCATTGGTGTCCATTTTGATCCTCTATGCTTTTTCCCTAATTTTCCTTTCACTCTACACTTCCTAAAACGTTTTCTACTGATTTTAATGGGTGAAATGAAGTTGTTGCCTCTGCTCCCATGCCTTAATTCATTTGAAAAATCATTTTCCATGCCTCATTTGTGAAGAAACACCCATGCATGCCTTGTTTGTGCCCTAATTTTTCCAAATCTGCGGGCTATGCCATGTTTTCCCTCTTGCCTGATCGTGAAAAATCAAATTTGTTTGTTTCATGCATATATGCCTTCAAAAACCCTTCCCATGGTCAAAACTTGCATAAAATCAACTTCCCTTGTTTTTGAGCAAAAATCCATCACCCACGAAGAGAAAATCAAATTCGGGCATCTCTGGTAAATTCTGCATTTTTTAACAAACAGACAGTGTCATTTGGATTCATCAAAATTAGGCTCAAAATTCTCCTCCTATGTGGTAGCTTTCATCGATTGGATAAGGATCATTTGAGGTTTCTTTGAAAAACTTAGCCATTTTTGGCTTTGGGAAAAAATTCAAAATTCCCCCCGCAACTCGTGAGGGGACACGTGTCATGTTCTTATGCGAAGGTGGAATGGGAAGCCGGCGGGGAACTTAGGCATTTTTGGCCTTTTTTGGCGAAGGGAAAATGGTGTGGAAAGGCCCGTGGGTCCAAATGGAGTAGGGGGTGGACACGTGGCAACACGGTGGCAGAGCGGGGAAATGCGGATGGCGGAGGTTTTGAAGTTTTTGCCTTTGGAGGTAAAATAAGTTAAAGTGAAATTTTGAAGCACGGCCCCATGGCCAATCACAGGTGGACACGTGTCCATAAAAAGTAAAAATGGAGGAGCGGGCGATGGAAAACTTAATGATTTTTATCTTTGTTTTCTAAAGTTAAAAAATGGGATGCATCTCCACTCCAATAAGAGATAGACACATGGCGAAGGCTAGAGCGGGTTGCGGGGTGACGGAGGCAAAAGGGAATTTTTCCCTTTTTGCAAAAAGACTCAGTATGGAAATTTGAAGCTGGCCCATGAGCGAATCATTGAGTGACATGTGGCAAGGGAGAAATGGGAGGCATGGGCCACTGAAGGAAAATTGAAAATTTTCCTTGGCGAAAAAAAGGGGTCAAAACATGAAATAAGCCGCGGAATTTCAGCGATAGAAAGCATGACACATGTCAAGGACAAAGGTGGAGATGCGGGCCCATGCAGGCAAAAGGTGAAAATTTTCCAATTTTCCAAAAAGGGTCAAAATGTGCGAGAATTGAAGCGCGATCCCAATGGGACCCACCATGTGCCATGTGTCATCACCAAAATTCAAGGGTGGAGGGTGGAGGAAAAAGTCATTTTTTTCATTTTTCCAAAAATGTCAAAAAGTCAAGAGGTGAGCCCAAATTGATTTCCAATCATATGTTGACACGTGGAGGGCCCAAATTGAAGGAGAAAGAGCAGATCAAGGGTAACTATACATCTTCATTTTTGGCCGCCATTTTTCTCCAGGAAACTTGGAATTACAAATTTTGCATCAAATTTCATCAAATTTTTGGCGATTCCATGTCGTTTTGGCCTTCTAGGATCATTGGAATCGGTTTCATAACTCAATTTGCAGATTTGAGGTGTTTTTGAAACAAAGTTTTTTCCTAATCCGTCCAGACACGTGAAATGTCAAATTTGAAAGTTGCAGAGGTAGTTTTAAAAGGTGAAAAGGTGAAATGATGAGAGGAAAGGAATCTGCATGCCTTGATGATGAAAAACGTGCCTCCAAGAAAGATAATGATCCAAATATTTGTAATGATTCATCTTTTTAAAACACCTGGCAACTCTCATTACAAATTTGTTAAATGTCATTTTCAAGTGAATCATGAGGAATTGTTGTAACAAAATTGATCCTTGGCATATTCTTTTCTTGGGAAAGAAGGCTCCAATGTGACAAGAGATATATAATGCATTTTTGAGAAATGCAGATGGTGGAAAGTTGAAAATCATGAGAAAATTCTGAGAGAAAGCTCATTTTCTGAGAAACCCACCAAAGAACCAGGTTAATTTCTTTTGTGTTGGATCTTCATGTATGTGAGTTGGTTACAAGTGTATAGCCATCACACAAACTATGATATTGTTCATGAAACTCTCCCCTATTGATGAATCTAACAAGATTTTGAGTTAATCTATGTTTTTCTGGGCAATATGATGTCTATTATCATTTTAAATACCCCCAAATAGTTTTCATTATTCTTATTGCAATCTTGCACTGAAAGTCTTTAGAAATCACACAAAATCTCATCCTTATTGATAGTTTAGTGGCACTTGCAGTTTTGTTTGTCAAAAGAGCTTTCATCTGGCATTGAAAATAAGTAGTTTAAAATCACTCCACCTTCATTTGTTGATTGGGATTACTTGTAAGCCTTTGGGGGTACCTTAGGCATGGTTTGATCAAGGATTTTTGTGTTTAATTGAGTTCTTTACTTCAAGATTTTGTGGTGAGTTCTCAAAGATTGTGTGAAGAGTGCAACCTAGGCTTCCATTTATGCATCTTCTAGTTGAAAGAACATCCTGATTATTTGAAGCATTTTATTTGATAGTTGTTCAAGTATTGTAGAGGTTGTCAAAGATTTGATATATCCAAGTTTTTCTTGTCAATACCCCACCAAAAATCATCTGAATAACTAATCCTACCCATACTACCCTTGCATTGCATTGTGTGTCAACAAAAGAATCTAACCCATCTATAAAAATGCACAAAGCAAATCAAGATCATACCATGTCTCTAGCAGCCTCAACCTTGTTTTGAAAGCATTTCCATCATTTAGTAGTGATAGCTGCTTGAGTTTGAATAATGGAAAATTGATCATGTTTTCCCAAGGCCATCTCCATACAATATGCACAGTATAAGGATATCTCCACCTCCTTCACAAAACATAGAGGCTGCAATATAGGTTCTCTTACCTTGGTTGAAAGGCACAACCTAAAATAGTGAGGGTTAGATCAAATCCTTTCAAAGTGCTATCCATCTCTCCACAAATATGAGTGCAGTTAGATCACATCCCCAGCTACAAAACAACATATATCAAGATCTATCTGCCTTCAAGCTTCATGCCATATTTCTGATGTTGCTCAGACTAAAAAGGAGAACAAATTTGGGTACCAATAGAAGGGATACTAAGAGGTGGCCCACATATAGAAGAAGATGATGGGATACCGGAGGTGACCCAAGGTGAGATTGTAATTGAGGAATTGTGATATGTAAATAATGATTGGGTGATGAGAAGATAGGACATGGATCAATGACAAACTCAGGAGTTTCTCCATATAATGGGGAATATGAAAATGGAATAATAAGAAGAGGATCAAGTTTGATGGTCTTAGGATCTTCTGTTTTATTATGAAAAAGAAATCAACCTCTTCCCCATAATACGTGAATGCATCGAGGTCAAAATAGAATCCTTGTTCATGGTCCTCTAGAGGGATGTCATCATGTAGCCCCATGAATTCTTTGATTGCTTCTTCATTATGAAAGAAATCGATCGGTATGGGTTGTTGTTCTTCGATCGTGGTAGATTGATTAGAAGAAACTGGTCCAATTGGTGTGGAAGATGTAGAAGATGTTTGGTGATGATTGATAGAAGAAGATGACTCAAGAGATGAAGTAGACTTGGATGGAGATGTCTCATGAGTGGAAGTAGATGGGGATTTGGAAGAAGTCATTACTAGTTTTCCTAGAAGATGACATAGTGCTAGGTAGACAAAGAGGGTCACATATCCAGTTAGTAGATTACGACGTAGGAGTCAACTTGGATGATTGATTAGAGGAAATTTGAGTTGCATGGATCTTCAATGGAGGAAGTTGTTGTTGAGGCGACTGATAAAAGAGGTCCTGTGAAGAAAGGGAATACTGCGACATAGGAATGGCATTATTTGAATGATAAAGAGGGTCCTGTGAAGAAAGAGGAGGACCACAACTCAAGAGTCAAACTAGAATTATGATAGAGGTTCGTAAAGAAAGGGAGGACCACGACTCAAGATTCGAATTAGATGTATGATGGGGGTCTTGTAAAGAAAGGGAGGACCACAACTCAAGAGTCGAATTAGAAGTATGATGGGGGTCCTGCAAAGAAAGGGAGGACCACGATTCAAGAGTCAAAGTAGATAAATGATGGGTATAAATTTTGGAAACACAAACCCTTAGAGGAGGACAAACTTTTAAGGACGCTGGTTAATCCCTAAAAGAAAGTTGATTGAATGAAACTCAAAGGACTGAGAGGAATCCGAAAGATAGTTTGGATTAGAATCCTCAGAAGATTGAGAGGAATTAGAAGAATAGTTTGGATTAGAATCCTCAGAAGATTGAGAGGAATCAGAAGAATAATTTGGATTAGAATAAGAAGAAGAGTGGGAGAACCCAAATAATAATTTGGATCAGAAGCATCCAAACCATACCACCGACTATGAAATGAAGGTGGGGAATGGGGTACTCAAACAAATTCTCCAAAGTGTGAAGAATTGAACGAGGTTTTGTCATGATGGGAATATTTTGATGTGAATGCCTAAACCTAGGTTCCTTATTTTCGTAAGTATGAGGAACCCTACGATAATCAATCATTGTTGGCATTGTTGGGTCCAAATGCCTAGACCTAGATTGTATGATTGAACTCCTTCATATGGAAGGAAGTTTTGTGTCGATTTGGGAAGCATAATGACAACCAACTAGACATTTTGCAAACAAATAGGGGATGCTTGTGTGATTTTCCAAAGGGGATATAAGGAAAACATACATAGTGATGACTCAATTTTGATAATCCAACAAGGTTTGGACAACAAGTCGCGAGTGTGAAGGATCAAAGGATCAAAAGGATTGTCCTTAGAAAAATAAATTCACAAGATGAACGATCACAAGGAACAATCATGCAAGCTCAAAACACAAAGCCAATCTACAAGGAAATACTCCCTATGCAAAAATGTGTCTCAATGATAGTTTGACGCAAGATGATCAACTCAATGTCAACACTTACATCAAGTTTAAAATAAACAAGGCATAAGTATTAACAAAGGGTTGAAGTGATTTTTGATCAAGGTATATTATAACCTGTCTAAATATAAATAAGGCCTAAATCTCAAAAAGTGGAAGTTACAAGTGTGAGCAACGCAATAATTCCACTTAGATACGTTTAATCAAGCTTTGCAGAAAAACAAGATATTAGTATTGATATGATCTTGATATGATGCAAACAATTGTAACAACACTTTTCAAGGTTGAGGCAATGTTTGGAAGGAGAAAAAGTCAAATTATACCAAGGAGTTGCTAGTGTGCGAGCAACATAATGATACAATCTCAAAACTTAAACCCAATTTACAAAAAAATATATATGAATCAAAATTATATCGATGCGATGCTAGCAAAGTAACACCTTAAAATAAGATTGATGATGAACAAGCCTAGATACAAATGAGATGTCATGATGTGGGTATCAAGACAAGGCTATCAAGATGTGAAGACGTACCAACACACTTTCAACATTTACCATCCAGTCTCAAGTAAGGATGAATATAAATGGGTGAAAAAGTGGTGACACAATCAATAAATAACACACACATGTTGCTCCTCTTTTGATCAAAAATATTAACAAGATAGTAAAGGAGTAGATCAAATGGGGGTGAAAAATACTTAGCATCACTTCGGCAAAGTTTCACCTCGTCTTATGGCGAGTGAAAAACTAAGACAAAGTAACACTTTGCAAATTTCATGATGAATGATGCTTGGATCAAATTTTAATGGACTCTCCCTTGTTTGAAAAACAAGGTTTTGACTCGAAAAAGTTCTTGCCTCACGAAAGCTCTTTGAAACATGATTGGCTTTGAGTTGGTCAAGTTGGCTCCAAGATGAAATGGCTTCCTAATTGGTTCTCTCAACTAGGTGTCACAAATTATCTTTACAAGCTCAGTTTTCCAAGGAAGTCACACTGACTAAACCTTGGAGTATCCCGACTTTACTTTACCCCCTTCGATACAATGAGCATAAATGCGTTCAGTTGTATTTTCATTGGGGTCGTGTTATGGATAATTTTGACGCTAAATCTCACAAGTGTATACTAGTCAAGTAGGTAAGCAGAGTGCTTCCCATTTTGTCCACAAGGTTCCCTCTTGCGTGGACTACTTTGGGGTTCCTAGGATCATCCCTCTTGTTATCTTAAGGCTTATGCCAAAGGGAGTTTCTCCTAGTTCAAAGCGCATGAGCCATAACTCTTAATAGAAATTTGTATATATAGTGTTTTGAATGTGGTGTTTTTTTAATCTTTGAACTTAATATGGTTTATTTGTAGACCATTTGGTAACATGTAACACACATGTAGTTAAAATTTTGTTTAGATCCCAAGTCTTTGGCAAACGATTAGGTCCCGCACTCAAACATTAATAGTTCTCCAAGAAAATCCCATTATTTGAAAAATGATTAAGAGTTGATTTTGATTCTCAAGATCATCCAAGGATGCAAGAGAATAACATACACAAAAAATAATCCAACTAAAAAGTAGGGGAAAACTCGGTAATTAATGAACCATACAAAAATCTTGATAAATGTTCATTCCTTTAAGCCAAAAATGAAAGATGAAGTTTCCAATTAGCCAAATGTTAGAAAATGAAGACTAAAGTTGCTTTTGATTCTCAAGATCACCCTAAGGTGTAAGAGAAGAGCATCCATAAAATTTATCCTAATTACATAGAAATGGAAAAATTCATATCAAAGGACCATAAAAATGCTTTGTAAAAGGTTCATTCCCTTAAACAAAATGAATAATGAAATTTCCAAGTTAATCCAAATGTTAAAAAGATAGAGATTAAAGTTATTTTTGATTCTCAAGATCACTAAAAGGTGCAAGAAAATATCATACACAAGCTTTGGTCTAAATCAAATAAAACATGGAAATACAACATTCATCAAAACATTAGATATGTTACAAAATGACCAATTTTATAATAAATAGAAAACCTACAATTTACTTAAGTCTAAATCCCAAATTTATATTTCATTGCATAGTTCACTTTAATACCTTTCCTACGAAAAATAATGAAGTCATTTCAAGTTTGGGAGAAAAATTTATGGTCTTTGGAAAATGGGTTACGCATATGCTCTTATGCTCACAGGTATGCACTTAACATATACCCAAAAAATGTCAAAAAAACATCCCTTAATCTGCAAAAAGGTCAATTTTTCTAACCAAGATTAAATTTTGACAATAACCCATCACATTAATATGTGCAAAGAAGACTCAATGCTATCAAATATTAACATTCATGATAAAAAACTTAACATTTTCAAGAAATTGACAAAACTAGCATGTAGAATGTTGAAAAAGTAAGCTCTAAAAATGAAAACATAGAGAAATCTTGAAATTTTATTACCAAGATTTAATTTTCACAGCAACCTTCCACATTAATATGTAAATAGAATACTCAATACGATAAAACACTAACCTACATGCTCAAAAATTTAAGATTTTCAAGAAATTGACAAAACTAACTGGTAGAATGTTGAAAAAGTAAGCTCTAAAAATGAAAACATGGAGAAATCTTAAAATTTTCTCACCAAGATTCAATATTGATAGAAACCCAACACATTAATATGTAAATGGAATACACAACACTATCAAACACTAACCTACATGCTAAATTTTTAAGATTTTCAGAAATTGACAAAACTAGCATGTAGAATGTTGAAAAATGAAGCTCTAAACATGAAAACATGGAGAAATATTGATTTTTTCCCATCAAGATCCAATTTTGATAGCACTTCACCTCCTTTATACCTACAAGGAAGACTCAACACATGCAAACTCAACAAAACATGGTTAGAAACACAAGTTATGTCAATATATTCAAAAAAAGGGTTAGTATGCAAAACAAACTTAACCAAAATAAAGAATGTGTGTGAGACAAAGGGGTGTCCCACTAGGCGTGCCAAATGTGCTCATGTTTTATTAACTAAGCTATAAAAAAATTGAAACTAAGCATCTACATAGCTTCAAAAGTAAGTTAATCTAACAATGAACCATCAAGATAAGAACTTAAAGGAAATGTTCTTCAATGCATAAATGAAACTAACATGCTAAGCTATTTCCTACTCTCTATGATTGCTAAATACAACTATGAACCTATGAAGATCATAAGCAATCAAAATGGAGTGGTGGAGACCTCAAGAATTGAGAATGGAATCTCACCAAGAATGGCTACAAGGCCATTTTGGATCTTCCCATATTACTCAACTTTGAGTGGATGGATGCAAGATGAAAGAGCTAATCCAACAATGGAGAATTCTCAAAGCCAAATGCCTATAGTTTACCTTAGGGAAAATGCATTGTGCTTGTAAAGATGTAAGGAGCTTGGTCCTTTATATAGATTAAATGTTGGAGAGATATGTGCAACTTGGTGCATGTGGGATAAGGGTAAAATAAGATTAGGAATGGATAAGGTTGTTTTAGATAAGTTTAATTTGTCATTAACAACCATGGGAATTGGGAGATGTTTTAATTAATCAAGGGTGATTAATTAATAGATAGAAGAAATCTTATAGAAGTTTGATTAGAGGAAAGTTAGTGTGATTTGAGGGATATAAGAGGAATTTGATCCAATAGATGAAGATTTATGGATTTAGAGTTGCGAGCGTAATTAATTAATAATAATTAATTAACCCAAGTAGAAGCAAACACTAATTAATGAAAGGTCATTAATTGGTATCGTGAATGATAGGAAGGCTAATTAATTAACGAAATATCGTTAATTAACGAATATGAAGAGGAATGTTAGCTAATTAGTGGAAAAGCACTAATTATTACGGAAACAACGAGAAAGAGGATAGTTAGTTCAATTTTAGTATTAAAATTAAGTGGATTTTAGGTGTCTACAGGTATGATGCTCATGAGACATAGATGAATCAAATTTAGGAACCCTATGAGATTTACCAATTGGAGATGAACATGTAGTAACATTTTTGTAGCAAATGCAATAAAAACCTGACACTCAAGGTATTTGATTCTTCATTGTAAATCATAACAATCATTTTCATGATGTCCATTAATTCAATGATAATTGTAAAATGGGAGACCTTGATAGTTGGCAAGATGATAAGGAGGATAACAATGAGTAGGTGGAAAATTGATCAATTGGTGAGTAAGGAGCTTAGGAAGAATGTCATGTTTCTTAGCATTGAGCTCAAACTTGAGAGGTTCTGATAGTGGTAAGACTTGAGGTTCACTGATATGAGCACATGTAGAAGACATAGAATTAGGATGAGATGTAGAAGGAGAATAAACATGGGCTTGAGAAGCATCTTTGAGATGTTGAATTTCATATTTAAGAGATATAATCATTGATTCCATAGCTTGAATTTTGTCTTGAAATAAAGAATTCAAAGCTTGAATTGACTCAAAGATGGGTTGATTAGATGGAGGAATAGGACGAATAGATTCATTAGATAGACGATCAAACATGGCACTTACTTGAGAGCATGGCATGTTAAGGAAGATATATAGTGTCTAGTGTTTTTGAAGAACAAGCTTGCAATTGGGATGTATTTGAAGTAGCTCATGAAAAATAATTTAAGGAATTTTAGGAGCCATGAGAGAAGAAAAGAAGGATTCAAGTGTATTTGAATGCAAGTTCACCAAATGATTTACAAATATGGATTTTGTAAAACCCTAATTCCAAAGTCATGTATGCTAAAAAATGTTGAGTAAATTTCTTGGAATATAGACTACATAAGTAATAAGCCAGATAAAAAATGAAACCCTAAGTGTAAGAGAGAGGGTAAAGGACTTAGCTAATTTACACATAATGTCGGGACTATGAAGACCGAGAAAGCTGATAAATAGGAAGGGTAGACTATCCCAAATGAGCATAGAAAATATTGGAATTGTCGAATGAGTCGGAGACAAGGGCACTAGAGGGGCAAGGCTGCCAGGCACCGAGACCTTTGTTGGGTGCCTGTGACTACGCAGGAGATACGAATCTAAATTTTTGGTGTCCTAAGGTGGTCACTAATAGTCATTTTTGGTCGCTTGTATGTCGTTGGATGATCATCGAATTTACTGTAACTCCGCAAAGAGAAGATAACCTATAAAACCACGAAACTACATCAAATCCCAAATAGAAAAGATGCAATATTAGGAGTCAAAGCGACCCCATCAGTCACCCGAGTGAGTGAACTTACGACCAAGCAATGCATTACATATCAAACTCCATGTAGTGTGTGTGTGTGTGTGTGTGATAAAATTTTTCCTAAGAATCCCTTATGCAGGTGCATGGGATAGTGGGTGATAACTAGATGTACCAATGTAAATATATGTGTTGATAAAAAAATCAACTTCCCTTCCTATGTGTGTATGCAAAAAATGCAATCCGTTGTCCCTTGAATGAAAGATAGATGGATGCCTTTGATGCGCTTAGATTCCTTTGGATGCAACCTTAGGTGCTGATAATATATTCTTAGAGTTTGGTCCTTTGTTTTGGTCATATAGCTTTGTATTTATATGATTCCCTTGTTTAAATTTCGTAATTGACAACTAGAAGGCTGACCCATAAGAAAATAAGATGCCCAAAAGATAAAAGAGGCCCAAAAAGAGTAAGATAGAAAAATGTTGGGGGCACCAGGGGGATGGGGGCACTGGGAGATGGTGTCCAGAGTCATGAAAGATAAAGCAATAAAGTTTAGACTGGGTTGTAGGGTGTGTAAGACCAAAGAGAAAGCAAGAAAGACATAAAATAAGACCAAAGAGAAAGCAAGAAAGATAGAAAAGAGGCCAAAAGTAGTCATCAATTACTAGTTTTCTTGCTTAGGAATCATATGAATACAATTATGTGTTTATGGACCTAGAAATGTACCCAAGTGTGTGATTTTGTGTCTACACCACCCCAATCATCCTAGTGCCATTTGAGAAGAAAATTTTGTGACAATAGTCACCTATAAAAGAAAACTCACATAATCCATTCTAAGGGCCTCACCTCCCACATATTTGGGCTACTAGGAGATCACAATAAATCACACAATTGATTTATCATTATCTCAAGCATATTTAGTTAACATGAAGTCTACATATCACATGTGACTATTGTAGGCCAATTTTTAAAGCTACATCTCACACACCAAAGATCAATACCGATGGTGAGAGGTATGAATTAGGGTCTTCATTTCTAAACACATTGTGATATACATCTTGCATACATACATTAGGGAGAGGAGCTTTGATGGTTTGATGTTTCCTAGATTATTATTATGTAGGCATGTTATGTGCCACTAAACCCAAAATTGTTAAGCCCTTTTTAGGCCCCCAACTAAAGAATAAGCCCGAATTAGCTACGCCAATGTGAGTATGGAATCTCAACCACAAAATGTGGAGTTAGAAACATAAAAGAACATTGTTCCCAAAGTGAGATCTATACAAGAGCCTTAGATGACAAATTTATTCATATAAGACAAATTCTCTTAGGTGAATTTTTCTAGAAAAAAATATTCACCCCGCACTCGAATCACACATCTAGATTTACATAACATCTTAATAATAGCCGACACATCATTCTTGCACACTATTAGATCACCGACATCACATCTTTGTATGAAATAGGTATAATCATATCTAACCCTACTTGTCCTTTCCTTTGTTATCTCATCTATGTTATTACAATTTTTTATTATAATCGACATGATTTAGGATTTGTATGTTTGTTGTTGTTTTGCTATAATATGATCTTATTTCATATTTTCATAATTATTTAATGTTTTAATTAGATAAACCCTAATATTAACAATACATTTTTTTCAACCCAATTAATTTAATTACATGTAATCACATCGCTTTGTACCTCACCCTTATGTTTTTAGATTTCTTCAAATTTAATTGGTTTCATGATTCTTTTAGGGTTTCTTTAGAACCTAATTTTCTTTTATACCTACACATTATCATAATGGTTGATTCTAATACACTCTCCTCTCTAGATTTTCTCATGATGGACGAGGTATGAAAATCTATAAGGAATAATCAAGATCAAGTACCTCATTTGTTACATGTTGTCCAAATACACAAGTCAATACATGAAAATGATAAAATAAGGGAAATCCAAGATGAATCATAACATTATAAAATCCACCATTTATAGGATCTCATTCCCTTGAGGTTCATCAACTCAAGAATTCAACCCACCTTCACATATAACTAATGTGTCAACTATGGGGGCATCATAAATGGATCCTCAAGCTGCTACATATACACACCATATGGATTTTACACAAGGATATGCCCCATTCTATATGGCTAATGTGCCTCTTATTTTTATTCAACAACTACAAGTTATGCAAGCACAAATAACTCTCTTATCGTAAAACCAATCAGAAGTCACCATGAGCTCCATTGTGTTACTTAATAAACATTAGCACATTAATTTCTCAATTATACCCTACCTCTTGTATTTACTCCACTGAATCTTTCCTTTTATGATGGAAAGATTGATCCTCAAAAACACCTTTGTGCCTTCATGGTTTCCTCTATGGACTATATGCATAATGATACATTACATACAAAAAAATTTCCACTTATCCTTAAGGAATATGTACTTGATTGGTTTTATACATTTCCTATAAGATCCATATAGACATTATAAGGTCTAGCTAATAGTTTCCTTACATATTTTTCAATCAATATTGGGAAACATTTTTCAATTGCACAAATTATTCAAGTCAAACAATAATCACATGAAATGGAAGAGGCTTGTTTATTTCATTATAAAACATTTCTTTCATCTAAAACTAACCACATTAAAAAAAAAAAAATTTAAAGTTTTCATTGTTAGTCAAATTCCAAATCTCCACGAACAATTCATGTTTCTTAATTGTATATCTTTTGAGGGCCTCTACCAAATAAGTATAATATAGAGACCAAGCTCATGGAGGCCAATATGTGGACTTGTGAAACTATGCATTCATCTAACAAAACAAAAATTCAATCAAAACCCCCATACTAGGGTAATTTAGTTGATATTGAGAAGGTTGAAAACGTTAAAGTTGCATAAACTACTCCTACGGTAACTACTAGGACTACTAATTTTTACAACCTCATCTCATTATCTTATGTGACCTATTTGAGTGTAATCTAATCCAACTACCATCACCTAATGTAAACGAGAAAGTGACTAAACTTACTAATTATTATTTAAATCCAAATTATGTTCATTGTGTTTTAAATAGAAAGTACAAGCACAAACTTAGTTATTTTACAAGATTGCATAGAATATAATTATTCTTATTATATAAATAAGATTTTCACCAATACACATGCAACATTTATAAGATTGGAATATAAATATATAGATATATTTTCTCGTAGTTAGTTATAATGATTTCATAAATATAATAATAATTACATGAGTAAGATACAAAAATCATCATAGCTAATAAGTACATCCAAGGAAATAAGCCTACTACATAGCTCAACCATAACTAACATCAAGCTAAAGTCTTAGCGTGCATGTTTGGTAGTCCAACTATAATGAGGGATATCATCATTGGAGTGTTTTACCTCTAACCACAAATTTTTAAGGAACCCCTTCACCTTGCAGCATGGGTGGTGTCCCTACCCTTTAATGAAGGAGGTGTTTACACCCTAATTAATTTCTAGAGTTGTTATGGGATACCCAACAATAAGAAAGGTATAATAACTAGCAACAAGTATACTATTGTGATGTAATTAATTTCCAACATCAATTATTCATGACAAAATAATGTATTCAAACTTTAAATGAACTATATGATTGATAAACAATAAGTACATTTCTCAAAAAATGAGAGGAGAGATAAACTTAGTTGTTTAGAATGATTATGGGGTGATTTGGATATGTAAATAAGTGGAATAATAATATCTAAAGTTCAGAGACTTTGCATAGAAGATTATAAAACTAGATAACATGTAGGTACAAGACTGTACAAAATCTATACATCCTAGACAAGAATTGTATAGTCCAAGACATGGGTTGTACAATATCAAATTGAGAGACACTTAAGTTTTGAAACTTTTTGTGTGCTTCACTTGTCTAGAAATGGTGCTCATTATGTGTCACTCTTTCTCACACAACCTCAGAATGACCTATGATGACTTGAAACAAATTATAAACCCTAACATCCTGCAAAAACATTCATCATATCATTAAAAAACAAAAGGATAAAAACATGTGTGTGCATTTGAGGTTGGACCACCCTAGGTGGTCAAAATCCCAATTTTTGAACCAATCCCAATGTTACACTACATATCCTCATTGTAGAAATCAAGCCTCATGTAGTTCTCCTAAGTGCTTGTGTAAGTGTGTATATCTAACTAACCTCATAGGGGTTCCTTCGTGTCTCTTGAAACCAAGAGAACAAGATAACTGTGTAGCATAAAATGTACCCAACGTGGTAGTAGTGAGATATGGTGTGCCTCAGCTATGTGACTTGTTATCTCTTGAATGCATTCTAACCTTGAAGTTGATGAGGATTAGTTGAAGGATGATTCAGTTGTAACAAATGGAGGGTTCTCTTCAATAAGGGGAATGGACTTCATACCATCAAAGGTGAGAAAGAAGGTCACTTCTCTATTTCATCTAGTTCTATAAGGCCAAAGGGAAATACCCTAGCAATTATTATCAAAAGATGAGCCTAAGCACACACTAGATCTGGCTATAAATGCAACCTCCATGACTAAGCACCCAATTAAGTGTCACTTATGACATAGCCACACATTTATAGTGAATCAAAAAGACTTGAATTACTATATTACAAAGATACAAGGATATCCATGTTTTAATGGTTCTATAACAAAGATTTATAATACATCTAGGAAATCATGAATCCAAATTTATAAAAAGAGACTTCTAAAGATACTCAAAATGAAGAAAAAGTATCAAAGGGGGTAGGAAAACAAAAATAAGAAAGGGGTTTGATCATTTTAACTTCAAATGTGCCTTGTCCATTGGGCCAATCCTACAAAGTTGAGATGAAGGAGTCAAAATATCACAAAAATCACTCTGGAGTTTACACAACTGATTCAATTCCCCATATTTAGATAATTAAGAAACCACATACACTGAGATTTTCCTAATTATTAGACAATTGTAACTTAGAATCCAAAATATAGCATTAGATAAGCTTGTTGAGAGCAAATGAAACTAGAATTTCACAAGGCTTTTATAACTAAATGCTTTGGTGATTACACATTAGACCTCTACACCTAATTACCAAATGATAATTCCAATAATCTAAGTGAATACACTTGACCCAAATGATAGCTTCCATATAAATCCACTATCTCATTTATGGCTCAACAAAACATACATGGCTAATCTCTCATACCTTCATTACAATGTCTTTAAATTGATTACTGTTAATCTTAACTCTAACACCTAGAACAAAGTTGATAATGAACACTTACATTCTAGATCACAAAAAGGTATCGAGAGATCTAGCCAAGAATGACAAGCTAGAATATGATTAGATGAGGCATATGCTTCATCTATTTATATAATTAAGAGAACATTTCATAATGTATTTGAATGGAAGTTTAGAGGTAGATAATTGATTAGTGGCTCCACCATTTATCAAATGACTTGTGGAACCAATTGGAATTCAATTTAAGATCTCAAGGACACATTAATGTTTTATAAAATGAACAAAAATCTTACAAAACACAAGGAGGCCCCACATAATCAATTTAGAGAAGTGGATTGATAAATGATGCAAAAAGTGGAAAATGATACTAAAACATTTTCCACCATGTTGTCTCCTAAAAATTGCTCTGTGTTTCCATGCTTGATTCAATTTTTTTGAGATCATGCACTTTATTGGCATTTAAGCCAAGTTAGAGATTCAAGAAATTAGCAAAAGTTTGTGCCCTAGAGCTGTTTTAACCTCTGTTTTGCTTGTTTTTTAGAAATCCTCCATTTCTGGTTTGTGCACGTAATATCCTTTTTGTAACCTCCATTTTGATCAAAATTGTTCGATTGTTCGATGGCACTGGGACGTCAAATCATTGTTTTTCCTCCATGCATCCTGGTTCATGAAGGAAATTCAAAATTGGACTCAAAATGATGAAGTTATCTCCCTCGTGTATTTTTCCACGATCGGGAACGATGGACGTTTCTTTCCCCATAAAATTTTTCCTCAGCATCCCCGAGTGATACGTGGGTCTCTCTGATTGGATGCGGTTCGGTCATACTTAAAAACTCAACGGATGGCTCCACGTGTCGCAACGATGTAATTTCAAAGGTGGGGTAGAAAGGGCCAATTACCAAATTAGCACCAGATCGCCACATGGTCAAAGTCATTAGAGAGGCAAAGCCCGCCATTGAAAAATCAAAGTGGAGGAGCAGGCCATTGGGGGATTTGAGTTTTTGAGCCTCTATGTCAAAAAGGTAAAAATTTTAAAAGTAACCCACATCCCTAATCAGGCTATTAGGGAAAAATTCAAAGCAGATGAATGGGCCATTGGGGCACTTTTGGAAATTTAACCAAATTCCCAAAAGTGAAGTAAAAGTTCTAATTTGCCCTGCGACTCTACCAAGGTCTCGGGCCCGTAGTTGAAAATTCAAAGCAGAGGAGCGGGCCGGCAGAGGAAATTGAGTTTTGGAGCCTTTTTCCAAAAAAGGTTAAAATGTTGAGAAAAGGCCGTGATCCCATTTCTAATAAGAACGTGCCACATGTCTAAGTTGAAAAGTCAAAGTAGGGTTGCGGGCCAATTTGTTCCAAATTTCCAAATCTCATGAAAAATCACAAAATGTGAAAGGCTTCCCCCATAATTGGTCAAATCCCTTCCTACCACATGGATGACCTGATTTCAAAGTTATAGGAGCAAATAAAACGGTCTCTATTTAAACTGGAAAATCGAATGTAATGGTTGCTTTACAAGATCTAGTTTTTAACCCGCCATGAGCGTTTTCTTCACAACAGAGGAATTTGAAAAGGTGTTGAGGATTTGTGAAGTTGTAACGGTTTCTTGTAAAGAATATAATGGCTTCTCAAAGCCATTCCAAAGGGCTGGCGATTGATTTCAGAAAATACCAAAGTGCTTTACCTGGAAAAGACAGAAAATGCCATTCTTCTCCTATTTTTTCTTCTTCCTCAAACTTCTTCCATTCTCAAGCTATGTACAAACTCTACTTGAGCTTCAATAATAAAAGAAAGAATTTTTGCCTCTTTGATTGAGGAATTAATTGGTACTTTACAACCAATGAGTTTCATTCAGTCTTGTAGCTTCTCCTACAGATTTGTTTTTCTTCTGATTATAAATACATGTAAATGAAATTTCTAATTAATGTGTGTGGGAATTTGATATTTTACTCACAACATTAGTTTTCTCCTACCTCCATTTCCACTCCCCTTCCCCTTTCCAAGACAAAGTTTCTTCTCTAGCGAGACATTGCTAGCTTTGCCACAGGGTTAGTGGAGTGCCCCTACTGGATCTCTAGTCGAAAGGCCACCATTGAAACCCATCTTTCATGCATGCACCGTTCAAGTAGAGGGACTTAGATTCTCATAGCATTGGCTTGAAACCCACAAATTTGTTCACAAGACAAATTTTCTTGCCAACAATTTTTGTGCCCACCGTGGGGAAAATTTTGTAGCATTTGCACCTAAAAACGACCTCAGGGTCATAAAATACAAAATAAAATTCAAAAGAAAAGTTTCTGGAGATTGAATAATCATATGAAATACATGGATGTAAATCATGGCTATTATGGGAAATCCTCCTATTGAGAGACCTGATTTACTCTTTCACATCCAAGAAGACATTGCTTTTGATCTAAGAGAAGATATTTGGCATAATAGACAAAGTGTCAATCAATACTTCATTGCTATAAGGATTCGGACTGGAAGAGGAACATCTTTGTTGAATTGGAAAGGCAGAGACAACTTCAAAGACGCTAGAGGAAAGCATAAAATTTCAAGTTGGATGATAGAAGATACACCCGACAATTGAGGCAAGGAGGAAAAATTGATCCCACATTTGAAGAGCTTGAAAGAGAGGCAAGATGCTGAAGAGGAGATAAGGGCTCAAATTGAAGAAATAGAAAGACTCCAAATTAAAGTAGAAGAAAGAGCAGCAATAGAAGTAGCCTTAGAAAGACTGGAGGATAGAAACAAGAATAAAATGGGTGATCATGAGCATGAGGAATGCAGGCCTGACGTACCATGGGGAAGAAATACTGGTCCACTAGCTCTTTCTCAACCACTCCATGAGCTCCCAAGAGGCTCAAGAAAGAACTTCCCAAAATTCAAAGGGGATGGTTCTTAGCTCCAAGAAGAACATGTAAGCGAAGCATTCGTCACCTTTGCTTGTGGAGTGTTAGGAGTTGAAGATGAAGATGTTTTGATTAGGCTCTTTGTGGAGTTAATCCAAGAAAAGGCTGCTGAATGGTTCTACATGTTACCCCCAAGATCTGTCACATGCTGGGAAGATATAAGAAGTGCATTGAACATAGGTTCAAGAGCGAGAAGATTGTTAGGATCTGTTTAGTCCAATTGGTTCAGATGAAGAAGGATACCTCTGAATCAATGAGATATTTTGTAGCAAGGTATAATAGGTTGACAAGAAGGATCCCAAAAGATGTGGTACCCCTAAAAACAACTTGAAAAGGTTCTTCATTAGTGCTTTTCCATCAGAAGTTGGTTTCTTCCTTAGAAGATCCCAACCAAGAACATTGAGGGAAGTTCAAGACTTTGCAGTTGAGACTAATGATGATCTAATTCTTTCCAAAGTAAAGTGAAAGGACCAAATGGGAAGCAAAAAGGTTAGAGTTCAAATTCGAGTCTGCACCAGATCCAATGTTCCAAAAAATGGAAAATGACCTAGTTGCTTTGAAGAATCAGCTATCACAAATCATAATGAGGAATTCCCAAGGAGACCAAATCCTCATGATAGACCAAGACTTTCTCCACCTCCTCGTAGGCTTGCTCTTGAAGAACCACGATCAATGCCACTTGTGACAGTAGATAATTAGAAGAAGGAACATACATTGAGGAAAGGCGAAGAAGAAAGAATGGATGAATATGAAAACTATCTTGAAATTGAAGAGGTTGGCTCACATAATGGCACGATTGAATACATTGATGATGAGGAGGAAGGTGATGAAGAAGCTTCTAGTTTTTCATGTGTTTTTTTCACTCATGCACAATCTAAGAATGGTGTTTCAGCCTCAATAATTGCAATTGAGAGTAGGAAGAACAAAGAAGATAGCTCTTCAAAGCCTCCACTAAATAAGATCATTAACAGGGGATCACCATTACCACCTTCCATGGAATTAGCTAGAGGGAAACTGGATTCACTAGTTGCCAAGGATCATGCTGCTATGCCAAGTAAGTTATCTGATTCTTCTCCTAACTCAAAAGTTGTCAAGAGAAATTCTCTTCTAAATAATGGTTCTACAAGAACATCTAAATTTCAATCAAAGGCTACACCCTCACCTCCTTCCAAGCCCATTGCTACATTTAAAAAGGAGAACCCATCACCAAAAGTAACAAAACCCATGTCATTTAAATCCTCTCCCATTGCTGGAACCTCTTCCTCATCTACCATAACTTCATTTGAATTTGTGGAGCATGCAAGCAAAACCAAAGTTCAGCTCTCTCAGATTGAATACCTACAAACACATCTTGACCAATTCGAAAGATTCATCAAGGTAGTTCGTGGTAGTAACCCTTTTCTTCAAGTCTAATCTGTAAAGGCCTATTACCCACACCACCCATATCACCTTCTCAAAACATGTTAGCCCTCGGTGCAGGCCGCCAACACCAACATAGTTGAGCCTTTGTACTGTCACTTCTCATTAGAGGCTTTCAATTGAACAATTGCATAATAGACTGGAGCCTCATATAATGTGATGCTAGAAAAAGTTACAAATGCTCTTGGCCTCACTTTGACCCGGTAAAATGGCACATGTTATTCAATGGAATCCAAACAAGTTCCATTATTAGGAAGAATCAAGGATGCTCAGGTTACATTAGCTAATTATCCAGACAAGAAGATACTCCTGACCATCTTGGTGGAAGACATCACAACCTCTTTTGGTATGCTGTTCAGCAGAAGTTTTTGTAGATACCTAGGTGGAGAAATAAAAATGGATTGGTCATCCGCAACTATCCCGGTGAAAGGAGAAATGAAGAATCTCTCGAAGTTACACAAGAAGGAAGAATGATGATCCAAGAGCTGGTATCCTTTTCCAAGATTGTGGTCCAAGAAACTACTTCCTCACATAAGAAAAAGAAGATAACTTGCCACTTCTCATGGAGGAAGAAGAAGAAGATCATATTTGGACAATGGAGTTTGATGGAAGTCATTCCAGAGCAGGTTCAGGAGCTGGTGTAGTATTATACTCTCCCTCCCATGAGGTATATCATTTTTCCTACAAGCTGCAATTTGACAATACAAATAATACAACAGAGTATGAAACATTACTCTTAGGCATGAATGCAACAGAAAACATGAGAATCAAGAAGTTGAGATGTAAAGGTGATGCGGAAGTTGTGGTGATGTGGAGGTTGTGGTAGATATTGGTAGAGCCAAGCAATATCAGGTGAAAAACCCTAGACTCAGGCACTATAGAAATAGAGTGTGGGACTGCATTAAATCCTTTGATGCATTCTCCATTGAAGCTATCCCTAGGGAGTAGAATGAAAATAATGATTCTCTAGTAGTGTCAGCTTCCTTAGTGACACCTCATCCTTCTTTTGGCAAGGATAAAGTGACCATTGAGATGGTGTTCAGACCCAACGTGCGGACAATGCAAGTCAGCAGTCGAGGTCTTGATGATGACAATCATATCTTAACCTTCTTAGAACAAAGAGACAAATTCAATAATCTATTCTTTAAAGGAAGTGAAAACCCACACCGTGAATCAGTCCCCAAAGAAGAGAAGGAAGGAATTGAGGGAATTGATGAAGAGGGAGTAATCAAGATGAAAGGAAACAAAATCCCCAAAGGCCTAGTTTCTTTGGAAGATCTCTTTGACAAGCACGACAGGTTCATCCAAGAGCAAGAAAAGTAGTCTTCTCAGCGTCCATCCGATTTTGATCAAGAAAACATTGCACTCATGTAGAGAATCCAAGGATGGTTAACATTGGTAAATACTACTCACCATAAGAGAAGAAAAAGTTTGTTGCTCTGCTAAAAAAGTACTCAGATGTCCTAGCCTACTCCTATGATGAACTCAAATATTTTCAGCCAAAGGAAATGCATCACTCCATTCCGTTGAAGCAAGGAGCTAAGCCCTTCAGGCAGAAACAAAGGCCCTACAATCCAAATATTTTTGATGTTATCAAAGAAGAGGTGATAAAGATGCTCAATGCTAGAATCATCTTCCCCATCCACCATTCAACATGGGTGGCTAACATTGTGGCAGTAAGGAATAAGAACAGGGAAATAAGGATTTGTGTAGACTTCCAAAATCTGAATCAGGCATCTCTCAAGGACAACTACTCTCTCCCAATTATGGACCATATTTTGCAAGTAGTCACGGGATCTGAAATTCTCTCTTTTCTTGATGGATTCTCAGGGTACAACCAAATCAAGGTGGTAAAAGAGGATTGCAACAAAACAACCTTCACAACACCTTGGGGCACTTTTGCTTATAGTAGAATGCCTTTTGGCTTGATCAATGTTGGAGCCAATTTTTAGAGAGCGATGGGCTTGGCCTTAAAATATTTGAAATATTACATTGTCATTTACCTTGATGACCTCACGGTTTTTAAAGAGGAGGGGAGATCATATCAGTCATTTGGAGCAAGTCCTTGCAAGGTGTAGGAAACATGACATTTCTATAAATCCAAAGAAGTGCATTTTTGGAGTCATAAAAGGTAGGTTTCTAGGACACATTGTGAACAAGCATGGAGCACACATTGATCCTGAGAGGATCGAGCTATCTAAGCACTAGCCTTACCAACCAAGAAGAAGGGAATTCATTAATTCTTTGGAAATATAAACTTCCTTATTTGTTTTGTGTTTTATTTTTCGAACTCGACTAAGCATATAAATTCCATGATGAAGCCTCAAGCAAGTTTCAAGTGGAATAAGGAAGGAAAAACAACATTTTAGGAGATCAAGAAAGCCATTGCCAAAGATCCAACTCTTGTATCTCTAGATTTCAACAAGGAGTTCATCATGTATTGTTATGCATCAAAGCATACACTCTCTACTATCCTTGTTCAGAAAAATGATGAAGGTTTAGAAGCACCCATTGCTTTCATGAGATGTCCTTTGAAAAATCATGAGCTAAAGTATATCCAATTGGAGAAACATGCCTACACAGTGGTCAAAGCTGTTAAAAGTTTTAGATTCTACATTCTCAATTCCCATACAAGTGGTGATGGTCCCTAGAAGTGCAATCAAGTCCATTTTGACTCAACAAGATCCTAGGGCTAAGAGAGGAAGTTGGATTGCAAAGACCCAAGAGTATGACTTAGAGATTAGACCCTCTAATATGGTAAGAGGAAATGGTTTGTGCAAGCTGATTGCTGAAGATGAAGCTCTTAAAGCGTGACAGGAGAAAAAGATGATGTTTGCTTAACCTCGTTCAGAGCATCCACATGCATTCTTTGTCAACACTACCGATGAGTGGTATGCCTGACATTGCTTACTATCTCACTTATAGAGAATGCCCTCCTCATCTTGATTACAAACAAAGAAGGACACTCAAACTAAAGACAGCCAAATTTGTGATCCGGAATCATGCACTTTACAAGATAGGCCTAGATGGTTATTTCCTTAGGTGTGTAGATAAGGAGCAGCAAGAAAAGTTGCTCAGGGCATATCATGATCAAGCTTGTGGTGGACATTTCTCAGCAATGGTCACCGCACATAAGATTCTTAGAGGGAGATATTATTGGCCCTCCATCTTTGATTACACTCAGGATTGAGTTTCTAAATGCAAAGCATGCCAACAATTTGTTGGAAAGCCACAACTAGTTGCATTTCCACTCAGGCCTATGGTGATTGAAGAACCATTTCAGTAATGGGGCTAGATTTCATCGGTGTTTTGAATCCTCATTCAAGTGCAGGGCATACTTATGTACTCAATGAAACTGATTACTTCACTAAATGGGTGGAAGCCATTCCAACCAAGCAAGCCAACTCTAAAACAGTCTGCAACTTCATCATGGATAATATCATTGTCTATTTTGGAGTACCACAGAAGATTTTTGTAAACAATGCCACCTATTTCTCTTCAAAGAAGCTCCAAAGTTTTGTTATGGTTTTGGAATCTCCTTATCTCACTCTTCTAACTACTATCCATAGGGAAATGGTCAAGTTGAGTCAAGCAACAAGAACATTGTGACCATTGTTCGCAAGTTGGTAGATGAGAATCAAAGGAACTGGCACAAGAAGTTATATGATGCATTTTGGGCCTATAGTATCACTCCTAGGAAAGCAATAGGTATGTCACATTTCCAAATGTTGTATGGAGTTGAGGTAGAGATTCCACTCACAATTGAGATGCCATCTCTCAAGTTTTCGCAAGAAATAGAAGATGATCAATATAAAGACTTCATTGACAAGAGGATCCTCTTCCGGAGAAGCTGGAGGAAAGCAAATATCAAGTGGTGGATAGAATTAAAGAACACCAATTGAAAGTGAAGAAGATCTTTGACAAGAGGGTAAAGGAAAGAGAATTCAAGGTTGGAGACTTTTCCTACTATGGGACAAGAGAAGAGAACTAAAGGCAAGCCATGGAAAGTTTGATTCATTATGTCTCGGCCCATTCCAAATTCATGGAACTTGTGTTGAGAATGTTTTCTCCTCTCATATTTGGATGGAATGTCATTCAAATTTCCTCAAACTATGAAATACTTGAAATTTTATCATTAGTGAAAGCTAGCTTTCCCGCCTTGTACCATAGGTGATTTGCGTAGGTGTGTTTTTCCCTTTTCTGTTGCGTGGTTTTGGTTTAAGTTTTTTTTTTTTGGTTTTTTTGTTGTGTGTGGTTTGTCTTATGTGTTTCCTCCTTCCATTTTTTCTCGAATTGCACATGACTTTACAAGGCCAAATGGATAAGTCACTAGTCAACGTAATATGTTTTGAAACTTGAGATTCGGATTCTCATGTCATGCCCTAGACATGCCCAGTTCACGTCATGTCCCTAGGCTAGAGCTAGTTGTTGTCTCCTAAAAACTACTCTGCGTTTCCATAGCCAGATTCAATTTTTTTTAGATCATTCCGTTCATTGTTGTTTAAGCCATGTTAGAGATTCAAGAAATTAGCAAAAGTCATGCCCTAGAGCTTTTTTAACCTCTGTTTTGCTCGTGTTTAGAAATCCTCAATTTCCTGGTCTATGCACGTAATATCCTTTTCGTAACCTCCATTTTTGATTGAAATTGTTCACTTGTTCTATGGCCTGGTTCGTCAAATCATTGTTTTACCTCCATGCATCTGGTTCATGAAGGAAATTCAAAAATTGGACTCAAAATGAAAAATTTCTCTCCCTTTGTGTATTTTTCCACAATCAGGAACAATGGACATTTCTTTCCCCGTCAAATTTTGCCTCAGCATCCCCGAGTGATACGTGGGTCTCTCTGATTGGATGTGGTTCAGTCATACTTAAAAACTTAGCAGACGGCTCCACATGTCGCAACAACAAAATTATGAAGGTGGGGCGTAAAGGGCCAATTACCAAATCAGCACCGATCACCACGTGATCGAGTCATTGGAGAGGCAAAGCCCACCGTTGAAAAGTCAAAGCGGAGGAGTGGGCCATCGGGGATTTGTTCCACATTCGGGAACTATGGATGTTTCTTTCCCCATCAAATTTTGCCTCAACATCCCCGAGTGATACGTGGGTCTCTCTGATTGGATGTGGTTTGGTCATACTTAAAAACTTAGCAGACGGCTCCACATGTCACAACCACGTAATTCTGAAGGTGGGGTAGAAAGGGCCAATTACCAAATTAGTGCCAGATCACCATGTGGTCAGAGTCATTGGAGAGGCAAAGCCCGCCATTGAAAAGTCAAAGCGGAGGAGTGGGCCATTGGGGGATTTGACTTTTTGAGCCTCTTTGTCAAAAAGTCAAAAAGTTAAAAAGTAACTTGCAGAGCCCCGATCAGGCTATTAGGGAAAAAGTCAAAGCTTGAGCCCATAGGGAAAAAGTCAAAATAGATGAGTGGGCCATTGGGGCACTTTTGGAAATTCAACCAAATTCCCAAAAGTGAAGTAAAAGTTCTAATTCGCCTCGCGACTCTGCCAAGGTCTCGGGCCCACCATTGAAAAGTCAAAGCGGAGGAGCGGACCGGTAGAGGAAATTGAGTTTTTGAGCCTTTTTCCAAAAAAGGTTAAAATGTTGAGAAAAGGGCCATGATCCCATTTCCAATAAGAACATGCCACGTGTCTAAGTTGAAAATTCAAAGCGGGGCTGTAGGCCAATTTGTTCCAAATTTCCAAATCTCATGAAAAATCACAAAATGCAAAAGGCTTCCCCATAACCACTCCAATCCCTTCCTTCCACGTGGATGACCCGATTTCAAAGTTATAGGATAAAATCAAATGGTCTGTATTTAAACTGGCAAATCGAATGTAACAGTTTCTTTGTAAGATTTGGTTTTTAACCCACCATGAGTGTTTTCTTCACAACAGAGGAATTTGAAAAGGTGTTAAGGATTTTTGAAGTTAGAATAGATTTCTTGTGTGAAGAATATAATGGCTTCCTGAAGCCATTCTAAAGGATGGAAATTTATTTTAGAAAAGACCGAGTGCTCATGCACCTGGAAAAGATAGAAAATGCCATTCTTCTCCTATTTTTTCTTCTTCCTCAAACTTCTTCCATTCTCAAGCTATGTACAAAATCTGCTCGAGCTTCAATAATAAAAGAAGGAATTTTTCCTCTTTGATTGAGGAATTAATTGGTACTTTGCGACCAATGAGTTTCATTCGGTCTTGTAGCTTCTCCTGCATGGATTTGTTTTTCTTCTGATTATAAATGCATGTAAATGAAATTTCTAATTAATGTGTGTGGGCATATGATATTCTACTCACAACATTAGTTTTCTCCTACCTCCATTTCCACTCCCCTTCCCCTTTCTAAGACAAAGTTTCTTCTCTAGCGAGACATTGCTAGCTTTGCCACAGGGTTAGTGGAGTGCCCCTGTTGGATCTCTGGTCAAAAGGCCACCATTGAAACCCATATTTCATGCATGCACCTACGGAAGCTGCACCGTTCAAGTAGAGGGACTTAGATTCCCATAGCGTTGGCTTGAAACCCACAAATTTGTTCACAAGACAAATTTTCTCACCAACACACAAAATAATATATAAATACCTCACTAATTCTCCCCAAATATACTTCCAATGTGTAGCCGTCTTCATAAGCTCTCCAATAATACTAGTTTTATTTGATTTAGAGCTCTCATTCATGAATAATGCCTAAACAACCAAGTTGCTAGTTGTGTCCATGGAGTCTCCCTATTTGACATCCTTGAGCATTTTTTCCTCTGTATTTTTGGCCTTAAAGTTAATCTCATTGAAATACCTTATGACTAACCACTTCATGCCACATGTCCGTATCAGTTGGTGATCGTTTATCTCTATTTTCTTACCCATGGTGAAGCCATGTGTTAGTATTTCATTGGGTTCAAGGTCTCAAGGTCACCTTTCACGTTTTTCCAAGGCTTGTTTGGTATTAAATTTTGGAGGAGAATGGTGACCCATGATTGGTCCATGTGGACCAATCATGTGTTCTTGGTTTCACATGATCTTTATCTCCTCGAGCTCGGTTTGTTCAAACTTAGTGACACTCCCCTAACCATGTGTCTTCTTACTATTAACCTTGGTCATTTGGGGTCTTAATATCCTCAAGCCTTCCTAACTCAATCCTTTCTCTTCTCAAATTCCCAGGACTACGTATCTCCGTCATTGGTTCATGTGGACCAATCACGACATTTCATGATCTCATGTTTTCACCACCACTTGAGACTTAGGTTGCTTAGACTCAATTTCCTCAAGATCTCGATGGCTTATGATTGGTACATGTGAGCCAATATCAATCCATTTAGGTTCTCAATTCTCGAACTTAACCTTTTAACCTGCATTATTCCTTAGTCAATCATTCATACATGCTCATAATTTTATTTGGCATTCAATTCCTTAGCCAATTCAGACTTGGGAAAAAATGTGAACCATGGAGCTTTCACTCCACTTAATTAAGTGATCACTTTGGCTTATAAATGTGACCTAATCATTCCTCTTTGATAACATGGGATTATTGCTAAAGTGAACCAAGTGATCAACAACCCCCATGTGCCCCTCCTTGTGACCTAATTAAATTTGTCAATTTTTTCGGTAAAGAAAGTTAAGCGCTTATCTGTCATTGAACATTCAAGGGCTTAAAACACTTCAAACTAAGATATTTTTAGATAATCTGATAGATACATAGAGAAAGGGCATGAAATCATTTTTGGTGAGTAAAAAACATACATATGTCAAAAATGATGAAATTTTCACTATTCAATCGCCAAGATTTAATTCTAAGGCCCCAAAACGAGGCAATAACTTTTAGGTGCCAAAATTTTCTGTCTATAGGATCCTAGAAAAACCATGTATAAGTAAACTAGTTCCTCCAAAAGATAACTCCAGTCACTCCCAATGTGCAAATTCAAAAAAGAAAGCTCTACATTTCCAAACCAAACTAAAAATATCTATAAAACCAATATGATTAGAAATCTAAAATCCCTATCCATCTAGTTGTGCAACGAACTTATTCTAAAATATAGAACTATATAAATATTTACAAAATATACAAGTCAAAAAACATCACAATCAAGAGCACAAAAGTATAATCCATTCCTCAATAATGTAGAGTGTCATTATAACAAACTATAACAACAAAGAGTTATAAAAACTCCAAATGAGAACCCACGATGGATCATTTAGTTGAGTATAACCAAATGTGAAATTAGAACAAAAAAATAAAAACCAATCAAAACAAGTTTCTTATTGAGAAAAACACCTATCTACCCAACCCAAAGCTTTACATTAAGCTTAAAACAACTAAGTATCAACATGCACATATGGAAGATCCAAATTTATTTTTTAGTAGGTATAAAAATTGGTTTAAAATTAATTTGGGAAAAGAGGATAGTGGGTTTATAAACTTTAAACTTCTGAACATTATATACCCACAACTTTGACCAATATCCAAATTATCATTAAGCACAGAATACAGACTATTCCAATGATAAATACCAACTTCTAATTTCTTACTTGATTGATTTCCTTTCTACTCCAAAATATTTCTCGTGTCAAAATAAGTAGGCTCAAAAACAAGGTTAGGGATAAAAGCGTCACTATGCAAATATTCAATTTCATAATTAGGAGACAACTCGTTGTCCTAAGCGTGAATACCAAGCTCAAACACAAAACTTGTATCTATTTTTATCTCATCATAAAATAATGGGTTTTTATCACTAGTATAAAATGAGTCTAAATATGAATCATAAATATAACCATGACATAACTCATTATTATATTGTTGTAACTCATCACATGATGGCTATTCCAACATAAAATTGGCCAATGGAGACTTAGGATCATTCAAATGAAGTGAAACATGGTCATGTGTATTTTCCAAATCAAACAAAAGTCTGAATTCTTCAAAGTGTGCATCATATATTGAACACATGTTTACCTCATTTCGATGGTTTTGAAAAACTCATGATCCTAATCACTATCTTGTGTGGTTTCATCTAGAGAAATATGACAATGCTCTAAGTCTTCTGATTTTATTGAACTAGATTTTATTCATGAATTTGGAACAACAATAATCAACAATATCACACCTTTCATCCATGTCAATAGGAAACATATTTCCTTCATCTATGATCTCTAATTTTTCCTCCGTCTCAAACACATGATTTATCAAATATATAAACCATGTGTTGGGAACACATGGTTTATAAGTCCATCTGATTTTATTTAGTGTCGAAATATATTATATAACCTCCAAGGACTACAAAAATTTCCAAACAAGCAAGCAATGAGGGTCACTAAATCCAACTAAATCATTTTGCATACCCTTTTCTTCATTCTCCAAAGCTTGAGGTGAGGTCTTAACAGTGTTTAGGAACAATTAAATTTTTATCTCATGTTCTTTGTGATCATTATCTTTGAAATATTCCTTTTGGCTAAGAAAACACATATTTTCATCATTGAAATTAGAGTTATTTTAGTATGAAACATTTTCCTCACGATCTCCATTGATGAAATTTGTAAATGCAAGGGATTTATCACTAATTATATTCTTAGGCATATCTTGTTTAAACTCAACATCATTTATTTCTATATTAGTCACCAAAGGTTCCGTTCTCTTTTAGATCACCCCTTAAGAAGAAAATAATGCACACAAATCAGCAATATTTATTTCCTTAGAAAAATCATCAAACTAAAATGATTTATTTTTCTCTTCACACATAACAGAGTCATCAACCTTGAGCATAACGTTGTTAGTATTCGCAAATACACATGAAATAATTGGAGAATTACTTTTCAACAAAATATTGTTGTCTCGTATCATAACTAACTGTAACAAATTATACATCACAAGGCTCTGGTTTAGCATGCATTTGGAATTCAAAAGGGTCATAATTATGGTAAACATGGGGCTGCAAAGAAAATGAAGACATGTCAAAAAAATCAGGCAAAAATCATGGTCATGGGGTTGTATATCAACATGGAAATCTAAATCACTATCATTAAAATAATACTCCACAACTGTATATTCCTTCTCCAAAGTCTTATAGTCCTCACAAGAATGTAAAAATTCTAAATATAGACCCACGTCATAAACATTCAATTTAGATTCATTCTCATATAATTTAAAGGAAAGAGATATAGTTTTAAACTTTAAATCCAAGCATTATCAAATGTTAGTGGGAATTTGTATCTTAAATAATAGTTCAATTCATCATTGAATGCCTCACTATAAACAATAAGAGCATAATCTTCACTTGGTCTAATGTGCTCAAGAATTCTATTCCATGCCTTCCTAAATCTGAGATTAAAATCCTAAATTTGAGATTAAAATCCTGAATGCTTTCATCCTTCTCTCTTACCATATTATAAAAATAATTTCTAAGAGAAGCATAATCAAATTTATCAACATACTGCTTAGTAAAGAGATGTCTAAATTTATCCCAAGAATCAATAATTTATGTATGAAACTCATTATACCATTCCTGAGTATCACCAATAAGACTTTGAATGAATAATCTAACAAAAAAAAATCACTATCACATACCTTCTTTTCTCTATGCTACCATCAAACTTGGGTAACATTTATCTAATCTTTTTAGGGAAAGGAGCATGAAAATTAAAGAAATAATACAAATCCACAAGTTTGAATATATGATTAATAAATGAAGATTTAGGTAAATGCTTATTCTCAACATGGGGATATTTTCTACCACTATTGCAAGGTTAATACACAAATTCCATAAAATGATTTATATTTGAATAAGCATAAGAATTACCTAAACCTATAACTAGATAAATGATGGCTTCCATTTCTATATTAACATAAATAAGAACATTGACCCATTGAAATCACAACTTTGAGAACCACTAATATGATCTAACACAAAGCTCAAGGTAAATTTCCATGAGAGGAGTTGGTAGGAAAAATGAGAACACCAATTGTGAATCCTTTTTCCAAAATTCATAACACAAACCACCAACATCAAAATGTTTGAGAATAAAAACAAATGTTGAAGAATATTGGTCTAAAATATCAGCAAGGAGTCACCACTTCACAAGGAAGAACCAAATTTGATCTCTTTGTGCAAATCAAACAATAACCGAAATTGAAAGAGATTGCAAATCTAGAAATACAAACCTAAAAATTGATGCACCCTTGAAAACAATGCCAATTTCTTGGCTCTCAAATTTGTGTTGCCCTTGAAGTTGATGAAGACAAACTAAATGATGAGTCATTTATAACAAAGGGGGTTCTCTTAAATAAATTGGGAAAGGATTCAAGACCAAAAATGTGAGAAAGAAGGCCACTTCTCTACTTCTTTTGGTTTTTCAAGGCCAAGGGGAGAAATCATGAATCGCAAAAAAAACACCCTCTATTTTTTCATGAATGGATGAATGAGCAAGTGTTTTTGGGTAACATGGGACTATCTCTCAAGTTGTGGGACTTTCTACTTAAGACAAACCTCCAGATAATGTTGGTTCCTCTACCTATCCCTAATGTTAAACTACTCTTATAACTAAAAATGCAACTACCTAATCCTATTCTAACAATCCAAGGGACTAGGGGAAGAGAAAGACACATAAAAGGGAAAAATCCTAAGCTAACAAATGTGGTAGCTCCAAGAAGAGGGGGAAAAATATCAAATGAGTGAAAATGGGAGGAAGATGAAGGAAGAGAGGGCAAAAATAAGTTCCACAATCCAAAACAACATTCAAAATGTCATTTCCATGGAACAAAACAAAAGTAAACCCCTGTAAGAGAGAATAAATATGCATAAAACACAAAAATTTAATAGAGAGAAAATATAATGCAATAGACATAGGATAGGGCAAAGAATAGCCACAAAAAAAATTGTTGCTTCAAAGAGATGAAAAATCCATTACAATGAAGGAAGGAGGAAAGAATCACCATGCAAAGGTCTAGATCTAAAGCCTGCAACTCAAAATACACATGAATCACTTGTAGAATGATGCAACAAAATTTGAAAAGGGTATAACCTTCACAAATGGGCATCACTTTACAATTTATAGAAGATGGGAAAGAGAGAGGAGGAAAAAGAGAGGAAACCTCAAATTTCCAACTTCAACCACTAACATCATGCATTGAATGTCTAAAAATAGGCATGGGCAACCCTACCAAGACAACTTCCCCATGATACTTTGCTTGTAGGAGAAGGAAAGGGTACCATACTTTATCATATCTGGTGGTTGTGCTACATGGAACTATTCCTTTAATGTTGGGATATGTTTTCCTCTTTTTAACCCACCTAAGATCACCTAATTTAGGATTTCTAGTTTTAATGGTGTAGTAAATTATGAGACCTTTCCAACAAATCTAAGTTTATAAAATTTGGAGTTTCAAGGGAAAAGTTATGACCGTTTGAAGTTCATGATATCGGGAGGGTCATGATAGAGTTCCCTTCAAGTGTAAAAACCACTTTAATCATTTTTGCATTAGGGAGATGAATGACACTGGCCATCAAAATTGAGGAAGGAGGGAATAGTGCTCTTTGTGTTTGCTGGGCTTGATTTTTCCACATGTCTATGTATGGGCAAAGAATAGGGGTTGGGGTGGAACCGTGGAACATATCCACTTGTTTTTGGGGCCCACCTTATCCTCTTTCACCACTCTTTCCTCTGCACTCCCCTATCATTTAGTCGATTGACTTAGCCATTCGACAAACCGACAACTCAAAAAATGTTTTATTTGTTCCCAGTACCCACTTCACTTGAATTGATCGACTCCTCCCCTTTCCACGTCACTTTGTTAGATTGTTTGGAAATGCAGAGAACGTGAGGAATAAAGGGAATGTTTTGCATCTTCCTCCAAATGCTGATTTAGCCAACCTAGAGGAGATTTTTCCCAATTTTGAGATTTTTGTGTAAGTATGGGCATGAATGGATTTGTAAGGAGAAGAGGAACCATTGCAACCTTTCTAAAACATGAGTTTTCCCATTTTTGTTCAGTTTGTACTTCCCCAAGTTCAAGATGGAATTGCAAGTTATGAAAATATCCCAAGGGGTATTTTGGATAACAAGACCCTAACAATTATTATCAAAATATGATCCTAATTACACACTAGATATAGCTATAAATGTAACCTTCATGACAAAGCACCCAATTAAGTGTCACTTGTGACATAGCCACACATTTATAGTGAATAAAACTTCCCTAAATTTCTCTATGAAAAATATATGAGGATATTCATGAATTTTTGGTTCTCTAACAAAGATCTAAAGCACATATAGAAAATCATGAAGCCAAATTTATAACAAAGAGACTTCTAAAGATACTCAAGATGAAGCATAAGTCTCAAAGGGGTAGGAAAACATAAATAATAAAGGGGTTTGATCATTTTCACTTCAAATGTGCCTTTCCATTTGGGCCAATCCTACAAAGTTGAGATGGAGTCAAAAATAACATAAGAATCACTTTAGTTTACATAATTGATTCAATTCCCCACAATTCAGATAATTAAGAAACCACATACACTGAGATTTTCCTAATTATCAAACAATTATAACTTAGAATCCAAGGTATAAAATTAGATAAGCTTTTTGAGAGAAAATGAAACTATAATTTCACAAGGATTTTATAATTAAGTGATTTGGTGATTACACATCTGACCTCTACACCTAATTACCAAATGACAATTCCAATAATCTAAGTGAATAAACTTGAACCAAATGATAGACTTCATATAAATCTACTATCTCATTTATGGCTCAACAAAACATACATGGCTACTCTCTCAAATCTTCATTAGAATGTATTTGACTGATTACTTCTAATCTCAATGCTAACACCTAAAATAGAGTTGAAAATGAACCCTAAAAACTAGAGTACCAAAAGGTTTCAAAGATCCAACCAAGAATATAAAAATTATAGATGAAACACATGCTTCATCTATTTATACAATTGAGAGAACATTCATGAATGGATTTAGAGGGAAGTTCAGAGATCGAGAACCAATGAGAAGAGAGGAACAAACATGTATAGATTGATTAGTGGCTCCACCATTGATCAAATGACACATGAAACCAATTAGAATTCAATTTAATATCTTAGAGCCATAATCATGCTTGTTGAGAAGTAAAAAAATCTTAAGAAACACAAGGGAGGCCCCACACATGATCAATTTAGAGAAGTGGATTGACAAATGTTGGCGAAAGATGGAAAATGCTACCAATATTTTTCTCCAAAAATACTCTACAAATACCTCACTAATTTTCCCGAATATATTTCCAATATGTAACCCTATCCATAAGCTTTCCAATGGTACCAATTTTATTTTGTTTGGAGCTTCCAAGTAAAATTCATGGCCAAAAATCAAGTTGATGGTGTGTCCATGGAGTCTCCTAGTTTGACGTCCTTGAGAAATTTTCTCTTTATATTTTTTCCATCAAATTTAATCTCATTGAAATACGTTGTGACCAACCACTTCATGTCACATGTCCATCTTATATTGGTGATATCGATCTATATTTTTCCACCCATGGTGAAGACATGTGTCACTATTTCATTGGGTTTGGGGTCTTGAGGTCACCTTTCATAGTTCTGCTAAAGTGTATTGGGTCTCAACTTTTGAGGAGAAAGGAAACCCTTGATTGGTCCATGTGGACCAATCACATGTTATTGGTTTTATGAGATCTTTATCTCCTTAGGCTTAACACGTATCCTCATACCATGAGCCTCGGGATCTTAGGGGTCTAAAGATCCTCGGGCCTTCCCAACTATATCCTTTCTCTTCTCAAATCTTGAGGACTATGGATTGCCACCATTTTCCCACATGGACCAATCACAACATTCCATGACCTTAGGATTTTTCCAGTGCTCGAGACTAATATGTTTGGATCTTGACTTCTCTAGGAACCCAAGTGGCTTATGGTTGGTCCATGTGGGCCAATCACAATCCATTTGGGTTCTCATACTTCATAATTTTTCAATTTAACCTTCCTCATGCCTTAGCTGATCATTTTCTTGAGATCCTACTTTCATTCAGTGTTCATTGCCTTAGCCAATGTGGACGCGGAAAATATGTGAACCATAGAGCCTTTGCTCCACTTAACTAAGTGTTTACCTTGGCTTATAAATGTGATTTGATTCTTCCTTTTTGTGAACATGGGATTAATCCCAAAGTGAACTAAGTGATGAACAACCCCCATGTGTCCCTTCTTATGATCGATTAACTTTTTAGTCATCATTGATTATTTGGGGGTTTAAAACACTTAAAAATTAGCCAAATCTTTTAGAGAATCCTATAAATACATAGAGAAAGGGCATGCAATAATTTTTTTGAATAAAAAATATATATGAAAAAAACGATGAATTTTTCATTGTTGAAGATCTAAAATTTAACTCTAAGGAACCAAAATGAGGTGGACAATTTTGGGTACTGTACGATGGAAAAGTGACATTTGAGAATGGGAATCTAAAAGTACCTCTTCCTTGTACTCGACCTCTCGAGGTCATGTCGAGACAAAGCCGGTGAATGTTGAATATGAATAGATACGCACAAGCTAATTAGGTAATCGTATATCCTCAATACCCAATAATGGAATATGTGAATCTAGGCTTAAGAAGACCATCCTAACCGGAATTGGTGCAATGGTTCATTCAGATATAATGGCTGTTCGGAGGCTATAATCAATGTCAAGCTCTGCCAAGATCTTGTTTCTTGGTTGTTGGATACATGGGAAGTTTCCTGTGGGAGCTTCGTATATATATCTCGCAGACAAGGTCATAAAAAATGGTGGTAGGAGGCTTAGTGGATTTATAGTGAACTATGGGTAGTTTTCTGGTCTAGCCTAGAAAATATTAGATTGATTGGATTCTATATTTAATACGGAGAACTGTGTTATAATATCCAGTGGGAGTGGTGAGGATCTAAATACTAGCGTTCGTAACCCGGTGTCAATACTTAATTGATTTGTAGACCCGTTGGGTTGTGAGACTTTGGGATCACAACTGTGAGTTTGTAGTTGTTGTGGACCTGTTACGGTCATATGAAGAATCAATCCCTTCTTCTGAATATCTAATAATCATACACCTTTTTAGGCTCTATGTTTAGAACTAGAAGTTGTGTAATTTTCTCGAGAATACCTTACGGGTGTTCGGAAACTTGAATGCCTAAGCTAGTATCTATGTCGGTGAGGAGATCTCTGTGTTAGGTTATGGAACTAAAGGTTGAAACCAAATACTTGTTCTCTTTCGAATCCTTGTACAGTCATTCGGATATTTTATCAAGAGAATCTATAGTTAGGATGATTTGACCAAAATGTGTATGCCTTATCATCTTCGATGTTTAAACCTCTCAGTTGTTCACTAATTTCTTGTAGGTTTGTTGTTGCTCGAAAGACCTATATCCTAAGGTCTTGATCTATATCAGCTAATGTTGTGGGTAGATTTGGTTGAGGCACTATGGGTTCAAATATATATTCTCTAGGCTCTCTAGGTCCTGTGATTGTCATACAAAATGATTCAACTTTTAACTAAAATTAATAAACTGATTATGAAAGAAGTATTTACACTATGCAAGCATTCTTCTATTTTTGTATTTTTGATGACGTATTTTAATGAAATTAAAGAGAAGCTACTCTAGTATATTTAGAAAAAATGAACAACTAATCTAAAGAAGAATTTAAAACAAACGAAGTATCCTAGTGTGGCTAGTTGCCTATGTAGTTGTGATTTTATCCTAAATATCTAAGTAACTAATTATTTTAATTTGAAAGACTCTTGATCCTACATGAGAAGTGAGGAATGAATCATAGTTTCTCAAAAACTATCAATCCCCATAGCTTCCCTAGTGATATCGAGAGTGAAATTTTAACTGAAATAAAATAATTCACTACTCTTTTTGATACGTTGTAACTAGAACTTTGATAGCTCAAACTTGGCATTTACAGAATAGTAGTAAATCTAGTTGTGTGTGATTTCATCCCCTCAGTGTGATCTCGTCATTCCTTCGTGTCCTCGTGAATCCAGAAAAGCATGTATATGATAGTATCAACAAAAGATGGTATTCGAACAATGACAACTTTGGATATAGACCGAATACAATGCGAGTAGGAGAGGGATAGCACAAGTGAATAGAGCTTGACTATGCAATTCCTAGCGAGATTTATTGTGGGAATACAACACAAGTGTGCCAAAAGTTTTAGAATCTATCCTTGTGACAAAACAAAACTTGCAACTTTAATGGATTCTAATCTAGAAATGAAACTATTCTATGCTAAGTTGACTTACATGGCACAACAATGAAGCAAGACTGAAACAAGAAGATCGAATGACCTCTAAAAGACCAACAATGGAGGAAAAACATGAAACTGATAGAATTATAAGCAAGAAATTCAAATATTGAATAAGAGAATTGAGAAGGTGAGGGGCCATTTGTTTGAAAACAAGCTGGCTATTTATAACAAATGCATTTACCAGAGGGTAACTCCCAATTGAACTCTTTTACTATAAACAAAGGGAAAACACTATTACCAGGGAACCAAAAACATTAATGCAAGCCAAAGTGGTTGAAGAAAGCATGTAAAATTGAAGATTTACGTGTTCATCATATAGGGCCGCCTGTGCGAAGGCGGCGCGTGTTTCATCACTGAAGACTAAAATGCAAGAAAAAAGGGGGGCAAAGGGAAAAACAAAGCATGTGGAGGTGAGCGGAGCATGTGGGATACAAAATTATACTTGGTGAGCCTTTTTGGATTCCGAACACCTTGAAAGGAGACCCGTATCATCATTGGGGTATGTGTATCATCATTCCAATGGTGCAGTACCCTACAACTTCGGGTATGTACATATTGCCCCCTCGGAGAAGTGTCTTAGCCATGAAGAGGCGTAAACGATGGGTTTGAGTATGGTGGTCCTAAAATGGGGAGTTAGGAGTTATACTTGACATGCCCATGTGTTGGAAAGTTTCCATCAAAAGTCCCGCTATCTACAAAAGTGAAAAAGGGGGCTCAAGTGTAGATAGATAAAATAAAGTGAGAAATAAGGCTAAATTGATATGAAAATAGGACTTCTTTGTCTACACGGGGTTTAGAACTTACCTTCGTTGGACGCTCCAACCCTGCGAAATACATTCAAAATCAATTTTAAAATTTATATATATATAAAACAAACTCATTTCACTATTCATTTGCGTGGATTGATTTGATAGTTTTTGAGCTCTAGGACCCACGGTGACGGTTTTCGATGAGAGTATAGTCAAAACATTCGTGGTGAGATAGTGATCATGCCTCTGAGAGTGGAACATCGACCCGCGAAGTCTCAAGTTAGTTCTTCTCGATTTATTGTTTTTGAACCTAAAATGTGGAAATGATGAAATCTTTGTCCCTGGGGGGTATTTTTGAAAATACTAGTTTTAAATGTGTCTCTAGGGGGGGCGCCCATAGGGTAGGTTTCTTTTTTAGTTAAAATGGTGTATTTGCTTGTTTTTGGGCATTTTTTAGGGTATTCGAGCCGTTCGTGTTTGCGAGGATAGGACCGCCGCCTGTGTAGGGCGACGGTTATGGGACCGCCACCTTAGAAGGTGGTGGTTCTTGAACAGATTGCTCTGCTCACACAGGTGGTGGTTCATGACAGAGAGCCAAAACAATACTAAACTTATTTTTGCATGTTTAGCATTTTTACTTGTTCTTAATAGTCTTTCCAATTGGATTTTGATACTAACTCACTCCCTTTTTGTGTTTTTGGGTGTATGCAAAAGAAGGAAGAGTATATTAGATGGAGTCGAGAGAGGGAGTGTGATTGGCTCCCAGCAGTGTTAGAGGCACTCTCCCAGGTAGAACGAGATACTCTTCAGAGGGCTGGCATTTGGAGGATTGCATAGGTCCCTCACGTTGCACCTGCTAGTCACATACTATGTGACTTATTTTCATATTGGGATGTGGATCGGAACACCTTCCGATTGCTAGGATTTAGGGGTGATTTGACCATCACCATGGAGGATGTTTACCATATACTAGGGGTTATGATCCTTAGGTGGTGACTTTCTCTTAAGACAGTAGTATCGATATCTCAGGAGGTTCAATGGGCCACCTATATGGGAGATGTAGTTGTTTCGATGGGGTCAAAGAAGGGAGTGAGGATCTACTCTATTGTTGAGTCAGACATTCTTGTGCTCCACAAGGCCATCATGGGCATCCTTTCTTTGAGACTTATTGGGGACAAGGGAGGAGACACTCTCTTATATTGTTGGGCCCCCATCATTGCACAGATTAAGGGCCATGGATGTGTCTATCCTTAGGGAGCATACATCCTTGGGACTACCTACCATGATTTATATAGGGTAGTCCAATTACAGGGACAGTCATTGAGCCACCCAACTCTTGTCATGAGTTGGGTGTATGAGCATATCACCCCATATGGGAGAGGTGTAGAGGTAGAGGATCCCGGGGCCGTCAGGGCATCAAGGTAGACAAGGATGAAAATTCTTAGAGGACCCCACCAGCCAGTGGCCTCTTTGACCACCGTAGACATGGAGGCCACTCCTTATCAGCCCATGGCAGGGGTATGGGGAGAAGAGACTGCTACATTGATTGCTTGTCAGACTACCAGTTAGCTGGTAGATAGGGTGGGGAAGTTGGAGATCCACCCCTTTGATAGAGTACCACAACAATTCGGCCTCCCCTATATTGACATGTTTCCTCTAGTGGGGCCAGTGTATAGATCTATTCGTGAGGCTTAGGGAGGTCCTAAAGGTCGGGGTTGGACCATTGTTACCCCTGGTGTTCCTATTACAGCCAGGAGGGTGGTACATGCTCGAGGGAGAGTTGGTGCTCCTCAGGCACCTTTACTTTAGATTGCTTTGGTCCCACCCATAATAGTGATGAGCCCATTGACGTGGACTCTGAGTCTAAGGATTTCACTAGGGGAGAGACAAAGGAGGAGACAGAGGAGATGGAGATCAGTGAGACGGGTGGGAGGGATGATAGTGATCTTGAGTGGTATGATACTCAAGAGATCCTACGGGCCAAGAGGGTGGAGCAGAGTGCAGAGAGGGTGAATCTGGTCTCAGAGGAGTTGCTCTCTCAGGACTTAGGTGGAGATGGCAAGTCTATTGCAAAGGCTGTCACATTGCCCTAGACATGGGAGAGGGACACCAGTCAGATGGCGGCATCAGTGGCAGGCACGGATCCTAGAGATCCTTCTTGGAGGCCCGGAGATCCGAGTGAGTTGTCACTCTTCTCTTGACATTTGTTTTATTTAAAATTTTCTTAGTCATTATTTCTTTTTGTTTTGTTTACTCTTGGTTTTATATTTGATCATTTTCTAACTTGTTTTTCTCCTTTATTTACAACGAATTCTGATGAGTGGCGAGACTTGATTCACCAAGTATGTACAGATACCTTGTTTCTCCCCTTAGAAGACTTGTGCTGAGATTTTTGTGGATGAGGGGGAGCCTTCAGCAGTTGGTAGGCATACCGATGTTTTTGCCTCTGTCTAGCATGCGGTGAATATCATGACTTCTCTCCTCACCGAGGTAGCTGGATATAGGATGACCGAGTGCTTGATGAGGAGGAGTCATTCTCATAGTGAGACGACAGCTACTGGCCATGACCGCGAGCCCTCAGTGCATTCGGAGTGCCGGTGTAGCCGGAGTCCTAGACGTGGTCGTGTACCCTCTGAGGGATCCCATAGGGATTGAGAGGACATTTTTGTAGTATTTTGTTAGACATCTATATGAGTGTTTTTGGAATTTTCGGGCTCATTGAGTGTTTTGACTATGCCTAGTGCATGATGGCATTATATATGAAACTTGATATATATATATATATATATATATATATATATATATATATATATATATCTTTTTGGATCTAGACTTTTGGTGCCTAGAATTTTGTGACTTGTTTCCACATGGCTACTAAACATTTTAGAGTATTTGTTTTCATGATTTTCAATATGTATGCAATGGATGACAAATGATAACAAATGTTGAGCAGAATGTTTCTCTTTTTTATGCTTTTGTAATGCTGATATGCGATGATATAAACATATGGTAGCTTTGAAATTTTGAACTCTTTGGGCAATGTTTGTAATTTCTTCTTATGTTGGCAAAATGTGATGAATGTAAAGTGATAAGGAGATGAACTTGCCCCAATCCCAATTCCATGCAACTAGTAAGATGTGAGGGCTCAACACCAAGAGTTAGGAAGGGCACAAGTTGTATGAGTTTGACTGAATGGAATGATGAGAGACAAACAAACCAGTAATAGAAACCAAACTTAGACCTACACACTTACCCTACTCAGAACTACCACCAAGCTTAGAAGGCCACTTACTTTCCAGTTTATCTAGACTTAGATTCATAAATGGCAACCTGGTTGACAAAATATAGTTTTGAGGATTTGATCTCTTTGGAATTTGGATATTTGTTTTCTCTTAATATAGTTTGATTTGTACTTTTATCATACCAAGATTTGTTAATTTGTGTGAATGGACCCCCACACCCTGCCTCATGCTACTAGTAAGAAGCATGGGTTTGTCACCAAATGCAAGATATAGGTGAGTAAGGGCACTTATTTCCTTTCCCAACCTCACACCACCAAGTAAGAGATGTGGGCTTATCACTGAAGGTTGATGGGGCAAAGAAGTGTGTAAAATAAAATATTATGTTTGCTTGGTGCTTTTGATTCCATTTGATTTTGACATTTCTGATCTATGACTTTGGGATATCCTTCCTTTCAAAGAGATTTAAGAGGGATATATGTGACACCAAGAAGCTTCTAGAACAAACCATAGGTAAGGGTGACTTCACCTAGTAGAAAGAAAGAGCAAAACCAAGTATGCAGGCCTTGGTATGGTTTTTGTCAATATTTGTTTGTCGAACGTGATGAGAAGATTTACAAATAGTTGATGATGTTTGAAGAGATGTGTTTTGAATGCTTTTGCCAATATTTTTAGAAATTTTTAATAAATTGCTTAAGAGTAAGTTCTGGACTACCATTTTTATGAAATGAGTAGATAGAATGAAACAACCAAACGACTAATGCAATGTAAGTAGCTATAATGTACAAGTGGTGATTCTGATGTCTCATGTGTAAAACTATTTAAGATGCAAGGAATTGACTTCATTGAATTCCTCAACTTCTAGTGTGCACAAAAGATACACACTATTTCCATAGTCCTTCATGACTCAAAGTATGGGCCCAACCACTTGGCCGGAACTTCCTTCACCGGTTTTCTTATCAATTCGACTGTCTAGCCTTAGAACTAGATCTCCCTTATATGTTTCTTACTCATAGACCTTTTTGTTATATTACCGACACATCCTGGTCGGCATAGGCTCTGTGCCATTGTTCGGTATTTAGCCGGCCTCATCAAGGCTTTTGAGTTGAGAGAGGCATGCCTCCCTATAAGCTTCTTTATCCAAAATCCCTTGTAATGAGATGCAGAGACTGGGTATTTCAACCTCAAGTGGGAGAACTACTTTTTCCCCAAACACCAGTGAGAAAGGGGTTGCTCCTGTTGGTGTTCTTATTGAGGTTCGATGGGCCCACAAGGTTGGATATAGTTTTAAATGCCAATCTCACTTGTTATCCTTGACTATTTTGAGGAGAATAGCCTTTAACATTTTGTTTATCGCTTCAGCTTGCCCATTGGCTTGAGGGTAGTAAAGAGAGGCCGTGTGATGGTTTATCTTGAATTTGTTACATAACTCATGGACTTCATCATTTTTAAAGGATGTGCCATTATCTGAGATAATGACTTGTGGGACACCATACCTGCAGATAATTTGGTTCAGAATGAATTTGGCAATTACCAAACCTGGTACTGTGGTGAGAGGCATGGCCTCCACCCATTTGGTAAAATATTATGTGGCTATAATTATAAAATTATGGCCATTGGTTGATGAGGGAGATAATTTCCTTATCAAGTCCAGACCCCATGTGGAGAAGGGCCACGAGGTCACTATTGGCTGTAGGGATTGTGCTGGCATGTGAATCTCATGAGAGAATTCTTGGCATTTGTGGCACTTACGTACAAATTCCACTACGTCATGTTCGAGAGTGGAAAAAAATAGCCCATCCGATGTATTTTGTGAGTGGTGGTGTGACCACCAAAGTGGCCTCCACATATCCCACTATGGGATTCATGAAGAATCTTCTTGGATTCTTCTATGTCGACACATCTTAGAAGCATGTCGTCGAAGGCTTTACGATATAGTACTTGTTCTAAAACAACATATTTAGCGGTGATAATGTGTAACCACCTTCTTTGTTGTGATGTGGCACCTTCCGAGTATGTATGGTCCATGATAAAATTGATGATATCAGTGTACTAGGGACATGTATAGATGGGGGGCCTAGTTTTGACGAAGTATACACACTCATCAGGAAAGTCTAGATTTACCAGATCGCCTCCATCTAGTGGATTTTCAGCTAACCAATCTGTAATGATTTTTCCCTTAATGGATTTTTGGTTTACGAATGTCAACTCAAATTCACCCATTAAGGTTATGAAATGCCCAACCTTTTTAGATAAAGACCCTTGTGTAAGGAATGTTCGTAAATGATCTATTTTTACAATGACCCTTGTTTCTTGGTTTAACATGTAATGTCTTAAACATTTTTTTGCAAAGACTATGGCAAGGCATTCTCTCTCTGCTTGTGTGTAACGTGTTTCATAATCGAGCAACGTTTGGCTAATGAAATAGACCGCACATTCTCGTTTATCATTGTCTTCTTGAGCCAAAGCATGCAGGCTAGCGAGACATGAGTGGCTTGTGAGTATAGGATCGAGGGCGATCCGGTTTAGGAGGCATTAGCGTGGGTGGAGACAACAAGAAGTGTTTAACGCTTCAAAGGCCTCGTTGCATTCTTTAGTCCAATCAATGCTATAATATTTATTTAATAGATTGTTGATTGGATGAATGGAAAAACTTAAATCTGGGATGAACCTTCGGATTGCACCGAGTTTCCCAAGAAATGACCTAATTCTAGACTTGTCTCGATGGTGGGATCATTTCAAGAACAACCCATATTTTGGTTGGATCAACATCAATCCCTCATGAAGATATAATGTAGCCTAGAAGTTTACCTCCTGTCACACCAAACAAACACTTCTCTAGGTTTAATGTGACACCATATTCAATTAGTCATGAGAGGATGATACGGAGCACTTCCAGATGATCACAGCGTTTCTTGGCCTTGGCCAACAAGTCATCCACATAGGATTCCACAATTTTATGGATAATATCATGGAATATATATGTCATTGCTTGCGATACGTAGCGCCGGCGTTCTTAAGACCAAATGGCATGACAACGTAGTAATATGTTCCCCAGGGGGTTATGAATGTAGTTTTGGCTTGATCCTATTCAGATATTTTTATCTAATTATACCCTGAGAACCCATCCATGAGGGACAATAGTTCAAATCTAGCTTTTGCATCAACGATAACATCAATGGATGGTAATGGGAAGTCATCCTTGGGTCAAGCTTTGTTAATATACCAAAAATATATGGAAATGCGTATCTTCCCATTTTTTTAGGATAGGGACAATATTAGATACCCATTGTGAATAGTCAACGAGCTTGATGAATCCCACTTGGAGAAGTTTTATTACTTCCTCTTTTACCATGAGAGCCACTTTTGACTTCATTAGTCTTGACTTCTATTTAATTGGCTTCGCATCTGGTTTAGTGACAAGATTATGTACCGCGACATGTGGTGCAATTCCTGTAATTTTTATAGTTAAATGTGAAAGCCTTTTGATGTTCTTTCAGGATTTGGGTGTGTATTAATATTTCCTCGGAGTTAACATGATCCCAACTTCAAAATTCTTGGTTCTTACTCTGTTCCAATGTTTATGTCAATGGTTTCTTCTATCAAAGAAGCGTTACCTTCTTCAAATTCAGGTGGGGCTGGAGGTAGTTCCAAGATTTCTCCATTTTCTATCTTGTATATATTGAGATCCTTCTGTGGAGGAGACTCTACCATGGGATTTCCAAAATAGGAAGAGGAATGTGGTATTAAGGAAAGATCAACCATACGGTGAGCAAGGTGTAGCTTCACATAGGTGTTTAGATATTCGAGAGTGACTCTATCATCTTCAAAGTGATCTGTGATAGAAAATTCATCCTCAGCTTCTCCATGAGTCAGGAGTGAATTTTTTGATGTTTTACGCACTAATGGTTCGGTACGAAGTGATACTATGAAATTTGTATCTTCTAACTCACTGTTTGGAGTGAAACGGGAAGTTGAGGTTACTATCGAGTTTGCAAGAAGGTTTTGATCTTGTGGGATTGCTTCAATTGATATGAAGTTAAATCCCTTGCTTAGATCTAATACTGTTGTTTTATAGAGTTGTAAATGCTCAGCTCTAGTTTCATATACCTTAGAGACTTGGTTCGCAACTAGTTGTGAGTCTCCTAGCACTCTAATGTTATCAACGCCCATTCTTTTGGCTAGGATGAGGCCAAGGAGGAGAGCTTCATACTTAGCCCCATTGTTTATACATTCAAAGTTTAATTTAAAGGTGAAAGGTAGGATCTTTCCCTTGGGTGAAGTAAAGATTACTCCCACCCCATCTCCAAAGTGACATCTAGCTCCATCGAAGTGGAGAGTCCAATACTTGCTTGGAAAAATAGATGTTGGGATATCTGTCATATCTATTTCTTTTTCTTCGGTTACTTATACCATAAAAACTTCGTTTGATGGAAGAGAAGCAATTCCTAGGGTGTGTCCCATACCCATAGAATCAAATGGTAGGAGAATAGGTAAGTCCTTCTCTAGCAACTCGACAATTTTTGTGGTAGTCCCTAGTGACACTGTTTTTATAACATTGGTCTCATTTTTGAGTGCTGGAATGTCCTCGGTTGGATTTGTAATTTCTAATTCTGTGGTGGGTATCAACTCTTCTTTTGGTTTTGAATTAATTGGTTTGATGAGTTGATTTTTGGGAGCTCAAAATCAGAGTGAATGCCAGTATTTTCTTCAAATCAGCTAGGTGTATATCAAAGGGTTTTGGGTCACCTTGTGCCACAAATATTTTCCCTAAGTGTAGAAATCTTATTTCTTGGAATAACGTGGAAGGGATTGCCTTCATACGGTGTATCCATGGCCAACCGAGGACCATATTATAGTTGGTTTCCGATCTATAATATAAAATTCAGTGAGGACCATCTTGGGTCCTAAAGTGACTGGTAAAACTATGGTTCCAATTGAAGTGGCCTTGAGGCTATCATAACCTCTTAGCATATTTTGTGTTGTGGAACAGTTTGTCTCTCCATATCCTAACTTTTGAAGAAAAGCAAAGGGGACTATATTAACTGCTGCCCCATCGTCAAACATTACATGTTTAGCATAATTATTGTAAATCCATACTTGCAAATGTAAAGTTGGGTCACCTCTTCGTGTAATCTCAACATCTGTTGGCATTTTTCTTATATTAAATATAAATTTTGTATCCCTATCTAGCTGCCCCGAGAATAAAATTCAAAGTCTACATGGTTTACTTGTGTTTCGGAGGAGGAGTGATGTTGATTAAATGACCAAGGCCTAATGCTTCTAGGAGGGCAGCCCTATGGGTGGGAGAGTTCTTTAGCAAATCCAAAAAGGAGATGTGAGAGAAAGTTTTAGTTAAGTCATTAATTAAATCATAGGCGCCTATGGGTTTTACCAATGTTTGTTGACTGTTTTCTGGTTCCAATGGATAACTTGGAGTAGGTTGAGAAGAATAATCCCGTGTTCTTGTTATGGTTTCTACGGGTAGCTTGGTGTCTAACTCTACCAAACCAACTATCTTAGTTTGGGGTCAAGTTCCTAGTTGGGGTGCGACCGGTGGATTTAACGAAGTTGAAGCTTCATGATCATTGTTTCCTGTTACAACACCCTTGTTTGTTCCATTAGGATCTAGTCTGTTATTGTTAGAATGGTTTGGGAGCAGATCATTAAAGATCTTAAGGGGTACATTTTGAGGGGAAATTGCCCCTGTGTAAGTGTTTGGCATTGGTACTACAGAATTTGCTAAGAACATATCTATAAAGAGTTGCTTTTGATATTTTGGCAAACACTGCATGAATTTATTGTAGTCACAACAAGTCCTAGTATCATGGCCTTGAATCTTATGGAAGCCACAATACAAATTGAGATTATAATTTTGAGGATGTTGATTTAAACCCTGTTGTGGCCCAAAATTCTAATAAGGTTGCTGGTTGTTAGAGTTAAAATTTTGAGGCTGCTGCCTTTGGTTTTGACTCTGATATCTAGTTGGGTTTTGATTTAGACCTTGTGTTTGGATTTGTCATCATTGTTGTTGTTGTCATTATTATCATGGTGGACGATTAAAATCTACCACGTTGATTGTTGGAGTAAAATTGTTATTTCACTGATTATTAATAGGTGGCAAAATATTTACAATGTTTTCCCTTTTAACTTGGTTAGTTACTCCATTTATTGTAACTCCATAGTTCTTGTTAAGGATCTTAGGTCCTTGATCAGTGTTCCCGGTATTAGGATAGGCCGCAATGTTTTGATTGGGAGTGGTTAATTTCCCATTCATTCCATATGTATTACGACCACTATCTATCATTGTTTGGTCAATTCAAAGAGCACTCTCGAGTACTTCATCGTAATTTCTTAGTGGGAACTTCTGGACTTATTCCTTTATCTCTCTATTGAGAGAATTAAGGAATAAATCACATAGTTCCATTTGATACATGTTTGGAGCACTCACCGATGAGTAGAGAACCGCATGCCATCTTTGGATAAAATGAGTGGCGAATTCATTATGTTCTTGTTTAATATGCAAGAATTCCCTGATTCCTGTTCTTAACAATTTGTTCATGTCGAAAGCTTTGATGAACTCTGACATAAGTTGTTTAAATGAGTGTATCAAGGCTTTAGGTATTCTGTAATACCAATCAAGGGAAATACCCTCTAAGGTCTTAGGGAATATTTTAGTGACAACCCCATCCCAAGGGAGTAACTCCCATATGGTTGTGGCATAGGCCTTAATGTGTGCATTTGGATCCCCTTCCCCTTTATATTTGGGAAAATTGGGAAGAGGTCTTGGAAGCATAACACTTCATATGGTGAAGTCTAGGGGCTCTTTTAAATATTCTAAATAAGTCCCTATTCGCATAGGCCTCAACCATCGATGGCACTTGTTGAGGGGGAGGTGGAATGGGTTGTTGATATGGCATAGCATATGCATTTGTAGGGACATAAGGGAATCCCTGTGGTTGAACGAACATCCGGGAGAAGAGAACATGTCTCCTTGTGGTGACTTTGAATAAATGTTTAAGTAAGGAGGAGCATTGTTCTGGTATGGGTTGTTTGGTGCCAAGCCGGGAGGTGTCATGTTTTCAACTGGAGTGGCATTTGAAAACACGGTCCTAGTTGGTGTTTGCTATGGGTAACTATAAGGATTTTGAGGAGGCATGCCTAACATGCTTGTTCCTGTAAGGAGGTCAACCTGACTGGGATGATGCAGAGGGTTGGGTATTCCTACTTGCCCCAAATATGACTTTTTTTTTGCTTGAGCAAGTTCCAGCCCTCTAACCTTTTCAACTAAGGTTGAAATGACCTCTATTGGTGAAGACACCGTGCTTTTCTTTAATGATGTTTGTTGTATACCTTGAGGTTGTAAAGGGGTATGATACCCTGCTATGAATTGATCATTACCTTGCCAAGCTTCACCGAGGGTATTTCCCATAGGTGGAAGAATGGGGGTGTTTTCTTGGAATAGGGTATCAGATTGTGTTTGTAAACTCCCTATAGGTGGATACATGTTTTGGAAACATTGTTCACTTTTAGCATAGCATGCTAAGTACTCCTCATCCAAAAATGGGAGTGGATCTAACTATCTATTGATCTGTGGTCTAAACAAGACCCGAGGAGATGAAGTGGATTCTCTAGTAAATGTCATATTATTAGAGCCTGATGGCTCTGGCTGTTGTGTTTGTGCAAGCTGATCTAACTCCTCAATTTAGAACGAAGAACTAGAACTAGTTCTGTGAGGGGGAGTTTGAGATGACAAGTAATTACTTGAATAGTTATCAGCCCATGCAAAAAGTGAGGGTGATGGTTGTCTATTTGTTTGACTATAGCTTGCTTTGAGACCTGAGAGAGGTTTGCCATATGCATCATATCCCGACATATTCGGGGGGTATATGAATACCGTAGAATAATTGGAAAGAGTGAAGGTGGATGAGAGAAATGAAAAATAAAAGAGGAAGAACTGTTTGTTTCATGTCATTTCCATGGAACAAAAAAAAAAACCCTATAAGAGAGAATAAATATGCATAAAACACCAAAAATTTAATAGAGAGAAAAGATAATGCCATAGACATAGGATAGGGCAAAGAATAGCCACAAAAAAATTGTTTCTTTAAAGAGATTAAAAATCCATTACAATGAAGGAAGGAGGAAAGAATCACCATTCGAGAGGTCTAGATCTAAAGCTCCGCAACTCAAAATACACATGAATCACTTGTAGAATGATTCAACAAAATTTGAAGAGGGTCTAACCTTTACAAATGGGCATCATTTTACAATTTATAGAAGATGGGAAAGAGAGAGGAGGAAAAAGAGAGGGAAACTCAAATTTCCACCTTCAACCACCAACATCATGCATTGAATGTCTAAAAATAGGCATGGGAAACCCTACCAAGACCATTTCCCCATGATAATTTGCTTGTAGGAGAAGGAAAGGGTACCATACTTTATCATATCTGGTGGTTGTGCTACATGGAACTATTCCTTTAATGCTGGGATATGTTTTCCTCTTTTTAACCCACCTAAGCTCACCCAATTTAGGAATTCTAGTTTTGATGGTGTAGTACATGATGAGACCTTTCCAACAACTCCAAGTTTATAAAATTTGGAGTTTTAGGGAAAATTTATGACTGTTTGAAGTTCGTGATATCGGGAGGGTCATGATAGAGTTCCCTGCAAGCTATAACAAACCACTTTAATCATTTTTCGCATTGGGCGAGATGAATGAGCTGGTTATCAAAATTGAGGAAGGAGGGAATAGTGCTCTTTGCATTTGCTGGGCTTGACTTTTCCACATGTCTATGTATGGACAGAGAATAACATATCCACTTGGTGGATATGTTTTGATTCACCACTCTTTCCCAATACCCACTCATTTTCAAAGAACCGACAACTCAAAAAAATGTTTTGATTGTTCCCCCAATACCCACTTCGCTTGACTTGATCGACTCGTCCCCTTTCCACATAATTGTTAGATTGCGTGGAAATGTAGAGAACATGAGGAATAAAGGGAATGTTTTGCATCTTCCTCCAAATGCTGATTTAGCCAACCTAGAGGAGATTTTTCCCAATTTTGAAATCATTTGTCTAAGTATGGGCATTAATGGATTTGTAAGGAGAAGAGGAACCACCGCAACCTTTCCAAAACAAGAGTTTTCCCCATTTTTGTTCAGTTTGTACTTCCCCAAGTTCAAGATGGAATTGTAAGTTATGAAAATATCCCAAGGGATATTTTGGATAACAAGACCCTAACAATTATTATCAAAATATGATCCTAAGTAGTACACACTAGATATAGCTATAAATGTAACCTTCATGACTAAGCACCCAATTAAGTGTCACTTCGACATAGCCACATATTTATAGTGAATAAAACATACCTAAATTTCTCTATGAAAAATATATGAGGATATTCATGAATTTTTGGTTCTCTAACAAAGATCTAAAGCACATATAGAAAAACATGAAGCCAAATTTATAACAAAGAGACTTTTAAAGATAATCAAGATGAAGCATAAGTATCAAAGGGGTAGGAAAACATAAATAATAAAGGGGTTTGATCATTTTCACTTCAAATGTGCCTTTCCATTTGGGCCAATCCTACAAAGTTGAGATGGATTCAAAAATAACATAGGAAACACCTTAGTGTACATAATTGATTCAATTCCCCACAATTCAGAATTAATAAACCACATACAATGAGAATTTCCTAAGTATAAAATAATTATAACTTAGAATCCAAAGTATAACATTAGATAAGCCTGCTAGAGAAAATGATACTATAATTTCACAAGGATTTTATAATTAAGTGCTTTGGTGATTACACATCAGACCTCTACACCTAATTACCAAATGATAATTCCAATAATCTAAGTGAATAAACTTCGAACCAAATGATAGCTTCCATATAAATCCACTATCTCATTTATGGCTCAACAAAACATACATGGCTACTCTCTCAAACCTTCATTACAATGTATTTGAACTGATTTTCTAATCTCAACTCTAACACCTAAAATAGAGTTGAAAATGAACCCCTAAAAACTAGAGTACCAAAAGGTATCAAAGATCCAACTAAGAATATAAAAATAATAGATGAAACACATGCTTCATCTATTTATACAATTGAGAGAACATTCCAAAATGGATTTAGAGGGAAGTTCAGAGATTGAGAACCAATGAGAAGAGAGGAAAAACTTGTATAGATTGATTAATGGCTCCACCATTGATCAAATGACACATGAAACCAATTAGAATTTAATTTAATAGCTTAGAGCCATAATCATTCTTGTTGAGAAGAAAAAAATCTTAATAAACATAAGGTAGGCCCCACACATGATTAATTTAGAGAAGTGGATTGACAAATGGTGGCGAAGGATGGAAAATGCTACCAATTTTTTTCTCCAAAAATAATCTACAAATACCTCACTAATTTTCCCGAATATATTCCCAATATGTAACCTTATCCATAAGCTTTCCAATGGTACTAATTTTATTTTGTTTGGAGCTTCTAGTCAAAATTCATGGCAAAAATTCAAGTTGATGGTCGTGTCCATGGAGTCTCCTAGTTTGACGTCCTTTAGAAATTTTGTCTTTATATTTTTTCCATCAAATTTAATCTCATTGAAATACGTTGTGACCAACCACTTCATGCCACATGTCCATCTTAGATTGGTGATCTCTAATCTCTATTTTTCCGCCCACAAAGTGAAACCATGTGTCACTATTTCATTGGGTTCGGGGTCTTGAGGTCACCTTTCATAGTTCGATAAAGTGTATTGGGTCTCAACTTTTGAGGAGAAAGGAAACCCTTGATTGGTCCATGTGGACCAATCACATGTTATTGGTTTTATGAGATCTTTATCTCCTTAGGCTCAACACGTATCCTCATACCATGAGCCTCGTGGATCTTAGGGGTCTTAAGATCCTCAAGCCTTCCCAACTAGATCCTTTCTCTTCTCAAATCATCAGGACTATGGATTGCCACCATTTGCCGACATGGACCAATCACAACATTCCATGACCTTAGGATTTTTCCAAAGGCTTGAGACTTATCTGTTTGGATCTCGACTTCTCTAGGAACCCAAGTGGCTTATGGTTGGTCCATGTGGGCCAATCAAAATCCATTTGGGTTCTCATACTTCACAATTTTTCAATTTAACCTTCCTCATGCCTTAGCTGATCATTTTCTTGAGATCCTACTTTTATTCGGTGTTCACTTTGCTTTAGCCAATGTGGATGCGGGAAAATATGTGAACCATAGAGCCTTTGCTCCACTTAACTAAGCGTTCACCTTGGCTTATAAATGTGATTTGATTCTTCCTTTTTGTGAACATGGGATTAATCCCAAAGTGAACTAAGTGATGAAGAACCCCATGTGTCCCTCCTTGTGATCTTATTAATTGTTTAGTCGTCATTGATTATTTGGGGGCTTAAAGCACTTCAAAATTAGCCAATTTTTTTTAGAGAATCCTATAAATACATAGAGAAAGGGCATGTAATATTTTTTTTGAATAAAAAAATATATATGAAAAAAATGATGAATTTTTCATTATTGAAGATCTAAAATTTAACTCTAAGGAACCAAAATGAGGTGGAAAATTTTAGGTACTGTACGATGGAAAAGTGACATGCAAACATGAGAATCTACAAGTACCTCTTCCTCATACCTAACCTCCCGAGGTTGTGCGAGACAACTCGATGAATTTTTAATATGAATAGATACAAACAAGCTGATCAAGTAATATTATATCCTCAATACGCAATAATGGAATCTTCGAATCTAAGGTGAAGAAGGCCCTCCTAACCTGAATTGGTGTAATGGTTCATTTAGAGATAATGGCTGTTTAGAGGCTCCAATCAATGTCGAGCTCTATTGAGATCCTGTTTCTTGGTTGTTGGATACATCGGAAGTGGCCTATGGGAGCTTTGTATATATCTCTAGAAAAGGTCATGAAATATGGTGGTAGGAGGCTTAGTGGATTTGTAGTGAACTATGGGCAATTTTGTGGTCTAGCCCAGAAAATATTAGATTGATTGGATTCTATATTTAATATGGAGAACTGTGTTATAATATCTGGCAGGAGTGGTGAGGATCTAAATACCAACGTTCGTAAGTCGGTGTCAATAGTTAATTGATTTGCAGGCCCATTGGGTTATGGGACGTGGGGATCACAACCGTGAGTTCATAGTTGTTGTGGACTGTTACGGTCATATGAAGAATCAATCCCTTCTTCCGATTATCCAATAATCATACACCTTTTCAGCCTCTATGTTTAGAACTAGAAGTTGTATAATTTTCTCATAATACCTTACAGGTGTTCTGGCAACTTGAATGCGTAAGCTAGTATCTATGTCAACGAGGAGATCTCCTATGTTAGGTTGTGGAACTAAAGGATCGCAACCAAATACTTGTTCTCTTTTGAATCCTTGTACAATCATTCAGATATTTTATCAAGGTAGTCTATAGTTAGGATGATATGACCAAAATGTGTATGCCTTATTGTCTTCAATGTTTAAACCTCTCAGTTGTTCACTAATTGCTTGTAGGTTTTTTGTTGCTCGAGAGACCTGTATCCTAAGGTCTTGATCTATATCAGCTAATATTGTGGGTATATTTGGTCGAGGCACTATGGGTTCAAATATATATTCTCTAGGATCGCTAGGTCCTGTGATTGTCATACAAAATGATTCAACTTTTAACTAAAATTAATAAAATGATTACGAAAGAAGTATTTACACTATGTAAGCATTCTTCTATTTTTTTATTTTTGATGACGTATTTTTATGAAATTAAATAGCAGCTCTTATAGTATATTTAGAAAAAATGAACAACTAATCTAAAGAACAAAATTTAAAACAAACAAAGTAGCCCTGGTGTGGCTATTTGCCTGTGTAGTTGTGATTTTATCCTAAATATCTAAGCAACTAATTATTTTAATTTTAAAGACTCTTGATCCTACCTTAGAAGTGAGGAATGAATCATAGTTTCTCAAAAACTATCAATCCCCACAGACTTCCTGGCGATATTGAGAGTGAACTTTTAACCGAAATAAGATAATTCACTACTCTTTTTGATACGTTGTAGCTAGAACTTTGATAGCTCAAACCTGGCATTTAGGTAAGCAGTGGTAAATCCAGTTGTGTGTGATTTCATCCCCTCAGTGTGATCTCCTCATTCCTTCGCATCCTCTTGAATCCAGAAAAGAGTTTATATGATAGTATCAATAGAAGATGGTATTCAAACAAATGATGATGCTTTGGATATAGACCGAATACAATGCGAGTAGGAGAGGGATAGTGCAAGTGAAAAGAGCTTGACTATGAAATTCCTAGCGGGATTTATTACGGGAATACAACACAAGTGTACCGAGAGTTTTAGAATCTATCCTTGTGACAAAACAAAAACCTGCAACTTTAATGGATTCTAATCTAGAAATGAAACTATTCTATGCTAAGTTGACTTACATGGCACAACAATGAAGTAAGACTGAAACAAGAAGATTGAATGACCTTTAAAAGACCAAAAATGGAGGAAAAACATGAAACCGATAGAATTGAAGCAAGAAATTCAAATCTTGAATAAGAGAATTGAGAAGGTGAGGGGCCATTTGTTTGAAAACAAGTCGGCTATTTATAACAAATGCATTTACCGAGGGTAACTCCCAATTGAACTCTTTTAATATAAACAAAGGGAAAACACTATTACTAGGGAACCAAATAACATTAATGTAAGCTAAAGTGGTTGAAGAAAGCATGTAAAATTAAATATTTACATTTGACACGATCATTAGAAGAATCTATAAAATGCGTAAAGGACCACCCACCGTGCAAGGTGGTGGTTACAGGATCTCCACCCTATCCTAGGTGGCAATCATGGGACCACCGCGAGGCAGGGCAAAGTGGTTTTGTCACCGAAGACTAGAATGCAAGAAAACATGGGGAAAATGGAAAAATAAAGCATGCCGAGGCTGAGCGGAGCATGCGGGATACAAACGTATACTTGATGAACCTTTCTGGATTCCAAACACCTTGCAAGGAGACCCGTATCATCATTGGGGTATGTGTAACATCGTTCTGGTGGTGCAGTACCCTACAATTTTAGGCACGTATGTGGTAGCAACATAACCTAACCCTTGTGTTGATTGAAAGCCTCGTGAAATGTTTGGGATGACTTTTAATATTTCTTAGTACATGGCTATATGATATTTTTGTTCTTGTAGATGGATGATGCTAGAATCCTTAACTTGATTGAATGCTTAAAACTTCTAATAAATGCTTCCCTATATAATGTGCAATTGATTTGAGTAGATTTATAAACCCTTTGAGTGCTTTTCAAATTATGTTTACAATAAAATATTGTAATAATTTTAGGTGGGTTATAAGGTGTTAATCACTTGCTTATATATCCTTTTGTAGGTGATATATTATGATAATGATGATGAAATGACCCAAATAATGATTTAACATTAAAACAAAGTAATTTATTGAGAAGGGGTTAGATTGTATAGGTTGGCCATGATCAAACCCCACATCCCGACCTTTCTATGTGGCCTTAGATAGGAGAAAAAAACATCTAAATTCAAATTTGTGTCATGAATATCATTAATTTTATCTAATTTAATTAAATAATATTTCTAAAATTGACAAGAGAGCATAATGAAAAAATAAGAAATTTGTAGAAAGGATCAAGTGATGAGGGTATTGGATTATGAATGTGAGAATTTTTCTTAACAAGTATACAATGTCAAACTTGACATCGCACAAGAACAAGTTACCAAATTTTAGTGTCTACATTTCCCCCATTTAAGTGTGTAATTGAAACTTGCATACTTAATGGAAAAGCATACTGAGTGCACACATACACTTTTCCTTCACTCAAAGGGACTTTGTGATGTGTTGGTGTTAACATGATCCATGATGAAACCTATAACATAAAGTGTAGTCAATGTATATGATAAAAATTAAAATTTAACTCAAAATATAGATGATTCTTATAACTTATAGCATATAAAAAAGTATGCAAACGAGATGCAAAACATGGAAAGAGTATACCTATTTATTTTGGAAAGGTAGAAGATCCCATTGTTTTTGTGCCTTGGAGAGTTGGAATTTTCTTTAGACATGTCGAGGATTAGGGGTGACGAGTCACCAATGTTGCACCATAAAAAATATTATAAAGGAGGAAGGATTAGACTATGAAGAACCCATGTGATTTGATGCCTTCACCATTTTGAGAATGTGAAGAGAGAGGAGGAAAGATTAGCCTAATAAGTTCACAATATTTCTTCAACAATTTTTATAAATCCATGAGGAGAGAGGAGGAAAGATTAATTTTTCTTTTACACTTTCCTTAATTAGGAATCTAGTGAGAGGAGAGGAAAGATCAGCTAATAATTTTGCGGTATTGTTTAAACACTTTATACTAAATCCATGGACCACACCATTATAAATGGATCTAGGACCAATTTTCTCCAACTTGAAAAAATATACCTTAGAAAGAATAGACATTGTCATGCCCCCACAAGGTGTTATTGTGCTTGAATTTATTATTTATAATTCTAAAAAATCCATGGAGAAGGAGGCCCATGTATCCAAACCCATTTTGTAATTGCATCTGAAATAACATTGTGAAGAAGGAATACATTAATCAAGCCCCATATAAATTTCTTTGAATTGTGTCATATGTATTTGTAATCGTGAAAAACTATTGTAAATATCTAATAGACTCTATAGAAATTTGAATTTTTAATGAAGCTACCCTCTTGATGTTAACATATGAAAAGTTAAAGATAATACCAAGGTCCTAACTATACTATATAATTTTCACTTTGTATGAATTCTACCACATTTTCAATATATATGATCTTTTATAAGGATCCATGTGAAAATATTTTCATGTATCCTTTAATCTACTTGTATATATAGAAATACCTCGCTGAATGACCTTCTTTTGAGGTGTGCATGATAAATAATTTGAACACGTCATGAAAATAATATGTGTACCCATGTACTATATGTTTGATAATTTGTAGAATCACATTGAATGTTTAAATGGTGACAAATTATAAGAATCTATACTTGCAAAGGGGTTGCACTTTGTGGAAACTATGGCGCGGTGGAAAGCAACATGCAATAGGAAACAAGAAATAAGTAAAAATACACATGTAAAACAGCTAGTAATAACAAAAAATAATATTAATCATGTCTTATTCAATAGTAAAACAAGTATAGAATCAACATAGTAATCATGTCAAAATCCATAGTAAAAAAATAAATGCAAGCATTAATGTAAGCCAAAAACAACATAATAGTATACAATCAAGTGCATAGTAACATGTAGAAGAATAGGTATTTATAGGTTGTAACTATGGAAAACAACAATAAATGGAAACAAATACAATAATGCAAACCTACCTGTAACTTTCCAAGAAACCTCAAGTAAGGTTGTGTGATATTTGAAGTTGTGTAACCTTAGAAACTGATTGTGGGTGCTCTTGGAAATGACCTCCAAATGTGGATTGTGACCATGATATGAGCAGATTTTGGGAGCTTCCAATATGCAGATATTGGAGAAAAATTGATGAGTAATTGTGCTTAAATCCAAGAGGATTTTTAAGAGTGTAAGCCTACATTTTATAGAGGCATAAGTGGTTGGAAGTTGGTTAAACATGGTTGAATGCACATGCTAAAAATAGTAGTTGAGGGACCTGGACATTTACAAGAAGAATAATTGCCATTAAGGGGTAATAAAGGAATTTAGTTAGAAGAAATTACATCCATAAAGGTGGTTTTATGTGAAATTTAATTTCCCCACCTTTCTATGATTCTAGAAGTGCATTTGACTAGACTGGTGAAGTTGAGTCCATGTGGAGTTGACTAGGTTGAGGACGTGGAGTCCAAGTGTTTGTTTATAATGTGCACACTTAATTAATAAATGATAATTAAATTAGCTAATAGGGATACTAAGGATTAATTTAATTAATCCAAAGGGGTACAATGTGCATGACTAACCAACTTAATTAATCAGTTGTAAAGGGGATGAACTAGGATAAGATAGAAACATGTGTGTAATTTAGAGTGTCTAAATTTTCCCCTATTTAATGTGCTATTGGGAAGTAATAGTACTTTAAATATAGTAGATGTATGTAGAGTAGAAAGCAGAAAAAAATGAAGCATTAGGATGGCCCAATTAGTAGGATAGTAAAGGAATGCCCCCTTAAGTGGGTGGATGACGCAACAAGGTGATGAGAGGCCACTTGATAGGAAGAAGACAAGGGATTGGAACAAGGATGGGAAGGACTGTGCTCGTAGCATGAGTGTCATTTGGAGAATAATTTTAGAGAAACCTTATTTTTTTGTTGCACAATAGAGTTGTCACCATGATTATGAAAGAATCAAGATGGGTAACCTAGATGCGTGTAAAAAACACACAAAAATGAAAAGATAAAAAGGAAAATTAACCCAATATACAAAGTAGGTGAAGGAATTAGGGTTATAAAGAAACCAAGATGTAATCACACTACTTACAAGTGTTCTATAAAGTAAACATTAGCAATGCAACAAAATTTTGAAAAATAAGACAATCAGTTATGCCCCTAATGCATTCCATAATGATGATTGATTAGATGCAAATGCTCCCAATGGGAATAGGATCGTGACTAGAAGAACAAAGTAAAATGTCTCTTTATGAAACTCTTGTTGGATTTTTTGTGCAAATGATCAAAAAATAATTTCCCCAGGAGAAGTTATATCGCAAAGGAAAAACAATTTTGTGACTTGCCCCAAACAAAGTTAGCCTATCATGTAAAGGGAAGAAAGTGATAGTTATAAGATTAGAATGATCACTAGGGTAGTAGATAAAGGTATGAATTTATCAAGATTGTGTTGAAATGTTGAAAGATTCACTTCAAAGGTTTTCCAATTGTAGGATTTCTATGATAAGTGAATGTTTTTTCAAAAATTTGGTAATTTTTTTATTTTTGAAATATATGATTTTCTGGAATTTTTGTGAGTTTTAAAAAGTTTGAAATATAAATGAAAAGAAATGAAAACAAACATGAATACAGAACAAAAAGGAAAACACTCCATGACTTAGTTAATAAACCAGGAGAGAAAACACAACACACGCAAGTGAAATAAAGACATAGAACAAGCAATCTAAATAAACCCAATATGAACAGGAAGAATCCACACCAAAGTTATATGGGAACCAAGATGTGAATAAACATTTTTGTAATTAATCTACAAAAAGGTAAACAAAGTACAACAAAATAACAAAATGAAATAAGCAAAAGCATTGTCACAATGTTGACGAAACTCAAAAGTACAACATAATTTAAAAAAACGACGTCTAATAACACTTCGATTATGTTCCACATTAAAGAACTAGAAAAATTTGAATGCCCTCGAATGATAGCTTAGAATGCGATAGGATTGGATCGGGATGAAGAGCAGAGTAATACTTAGATAATTCAAAAGATACTCTTGTCGGATCCCATTGAAGTTTGTTCTATAATTGGATTAAAATGTAAAATCTAAATGTGCCCCAAGCAAAGTTATATTGCAAAAGGGTAAATGATTTCCTTAAGCATAAATATACACCACATGCAAGAAAAAATATTATCAAAAGATGATCTGGAATGATCATGAGGAGCACCATTAAATGCAAAAATTATTGAACTATGTTATCCACTTGCTAGAAGTTGGTCATACATTATCTGAATGTTTTGATTATGATAGTTTTATACAATTTTTGGATTTTGGAACAATTTTATATTGTTTTTCTAATTTTGTGAGAAACATATTTTGAATGGTTTTTTTAGATATTTTTGAATGTTTTTGATATTTTATAACTTGATAAAGGGGTGCATTTCTTGAAAGTAGGTGCAAATAATTAGAAGCATTCCATTCCATTGGCGTAGAAATGTAGATGATAAAATGATAAGGTGTTTCACTCCGCTCATGACTCCACGTAACTAGGAAGATGTGAGGGATCATCACCGAGAGCCAAAAAGGATGTGAAAATAAGGTGAATAATGATATGAAAGTGAAGATAATGGATGCGATGACACAAGGTGTAATAATGATCCATATGAGAAAAATTTAACTCATATCTAGTTAAGATTATTTGACCGATTCCAAGATGATTCCACTTTATAGGTTTTGAATCGAATTAGATCTGTAGATGGGTTGCTGATTAGAAAATTCTGGTTGAAGAAATTATTGTCTCTCTTAACATGAGCAACTAAATTACTTCTACGGATTTTTTGATTAATATTTCATAAAGGATTTATTGATTAATTATTTTTATGAAGGACCCCTACATGCTTCCCCATGCCATTAGTAAAAGGAAAGGTATTAACATCAAAGACAAAATGTAGGTGAGTAAGGGATTTCTTCATTCCCAGTCTCATACTACTAGCAAGAAGTATGGGATTATGACCGAAGATTATGAAGAACGAAAGGTGTAATGATTTAATAATTTCTTTTGTATTTTTAAATTGATTTAATTTTCTTGGTATGTGAATGATGTGCTTGTTGTGAAGGAACATTTAGCCCCCAATTCTCAGCCTCATGCAAGTAGTAGAACACAAGGGTTCAACACCATAGATTGAGATGAGTGGTCAAAAAGGATTGGGTAAAGAATTTTGAGATTTTTGTTAAAGAGAGAGCTCATTTGAAAGGAGTTACCATGAGTAAGATTCTAGTCAAAACAATAGGTAAAAAGATCTGAAATGGTAGAAACCATAACAAAGATGAGACACACAATGCACAAAAAGAACCAACTTAACTTTTGTGTTGTGATAGGTGAAGAATGGGAATATATAATAATGGCATGATTAAGGTATCTTCTAATATGTGGAATGCTTAACATTATTCATACGCACTTTGTCATTTCCGACTTGCAAACAATGATTTAATACAAAGTTTTATTCTCTTTTTATGATTTTTAAGTTTTCTAAATTTTGGTGGATGAGGAATCAAAATGAACTCATAAAGAAAGAGGTCCATGTTTATTAAAGTTGGATGGTCTTGAAATACAAGACTTTTGTGGAAAAAATCAAAGTCAAGAGAGGGAATTAAAAGATTCAATAAGTCCTGAAATATGATACTTGGGCAGACAAGATCCAAGTCAAAGGAGGAAATCCAAAGATTTGATAAGTCATGCAATACGAGACTTAGGCGGACAAATTCCAAGTCAAAGGATGTGTGATTAGATAATTCTTTGATGAGATCAAAATACCTATGTAATGTTAGAAGATGATTGTTGATGTGAATAATATGTTGAGATTAATATTAATTTGTGAGTGGAAGAGTGTGAAGAGAAAATGATTGATCTCTAGATGTACACCCAAGGTTCCTTGTAAGACATAGGGAGGAGATATTCAATGTTGCTCCTTTTAGGTTGTGAATTAGTTGATTTGAAAAAATATTTGTAATTAAATCTTGAAAAGGTTGTATAAGGACATTTATGGGTATATGTACCTCATAGAGTGTATGTATGTAGATGTCTTGATTGGTAGGAGTCATCATTGATGAGATGACCGTAAGATTGATTGTATGGGGTATAATGGACACATAAGGTTGTATTGTTATAAGTGTCCAAGATTTTTGTGGTTGTATTTTGATAATAAGAATAGAGATGTCAAGCTTAAGAGATGGAATGGGAAGAATGGAATCAATATCAATTGTGCTTGATGAAGGACCCTCTTTTGTTATGTCAAGGGTTTAAAGAGAGTTTTGTAGAAAATTTAAGCTCTTGTTAGGTGTTAGAAGATTTTGTCCAAAACAAGCTCAATGTATGTTGGGACTATAGGAATAAAATATGTAGAAGAGAAAAATTGCTTTGAAGGGATACATAATTGACCTTCATCGTGATCTCATTAAATGTTAGTATGACTAGAAGTAGGGACAACAGTCATCTCTTTGTTTGAATTTATGGAATTTGACATCTCATTGGTTGTAATAGCTTCATCTCCGAGCTCTATGAAAATCATTTCGTCATAAATTAAGTCTTGAACATAATGACGAAGAGGTGTATACTTATCAATAGAGTGACTATCCATGTGATAGTATTCACAATATTTAGATGCATGCACGATGTAGAATTGGGTATCCCATCAGAAAGGGTATCATAAGTGGATATTCAATCATGTTAGCATTTACTAATTTTTGAAGGACACTAGATAGAATCTATCTAAGAGGTTTAAATTAATGCTCAACGTGCGCAGATTAGTATCGTTAATACGGAAATGATGGATTTATAATCAAAATTGTTTGAGGATTCACCATGTTTATAAACTTTTCCCTTTATATCATGGTTAGGTTGTAGGTATCCAATCACTATATCTCCATTGTCAATGAGGTATTGGATGTAGTTGTGAAGTTGTTTGCATTTATCTGTTTGATGATCATTTGTGCAATGAAAATCACAATGTGTTAGGTCTATACCAACTTGGCTTAGGTTCACCTTTAGGGAAGGGTTACATAATAGGATAAGTGACCATATTGGCACTTGTTAGCTGTTTTAAGATGTTTGAAATATATTCCCCAAAAGACATATATTGTCTTTGATTTTAATCCTGAAGAGGAGCAAAAGTTTCAATTTTTGGAATGGTGATAGATGAATTAGAATTAATCTATTTTAATTGGTTGTTCTGTAAGTTGTGCATGTTGCAATTATCTATAATACCATCATTGACAATGTTACACTTGCGGTTGATGTACCTAGGTTTATCGTGAGAGGAGTTAGGGTTATTGTTTTTATTGATGATTATGCCCATTATATTTATAACGAGGCTTGATCAAGCCTTTGGAATGAGGGAATTTTCAATTTAAGTTCCCTTTTCGATAAATTTCTCAAAAATATTGAGGCAGTGCATTTGTATGTGAAAGGAAAAATCGTCGTTAAGATAAAGGATGAAGATGTTAACCATTTGTTTCTCAGGGATTGAACATGGGCTCCGACTTGCGATTCCTCACCATCAATACAAGAACTATGTAAAGCTATATTTTTTCATTATTTGGCATTACACGAATCCATCATGGTTATTTCAGAATCAAAGTTGAAAGAGAAGTGGTTGATGAACTTTTCAGAGAGGTCTGCAAAGGTAGAGATAGATCCCTTTGGAAGGTGTAGGAACCATTCTAAATCTTGTCCTCCTAGACTCTTAGGAAAGAGGTGTAAGAGAAATATGTCATTATAAGCCACCTCTTAACATGCCATGAAAAATTCCTTGACATGCTCTCTAGGATCAATTTTCCCTTGTATTTTTCAAATTTAGGCATCTTGAAAGAGTGTGGGAAGGGTATGTGTAAGATGTCCATGTCAAAAGGTATGGACACAATTAATCTAAATTGATTTTTTTGTGTTGTTTTTGCATACCTTAAATTGTGTCTTTCATCATTTTCCACTCTTGAGAAAATGGTGAATTGTTTTGTGGGATGAATGATGATTTATCATTCTTATGATTGTTGTTCTCATTATTGGTCTCATAATGATTTTGAAGGTGTTTTCACTTTTCTTCGTGTGTTCAATACCTTTAGTATTATTGTTAGTGATTGTAGAGGATATAAGAGCTAATTATTTTTCCATTGCATTGATTTGATCAAGCAAGGATTGGTTGAGATTAGAGGATGAAGCATTAGATTTTTCTTTATTATCGACATTTGTTTTACTTGGTTCTGTGTCGTCATGTTTGTTTAACTTGAATGGTGGACCATTAGGGGATTTATGTCATTATTTTAAGGCTTTCAATTCATCCTCATCAAATTCTAAGGGAAATATTTCTCCCATTGTGAGGAGAAAAAGAAGGAACTGGTCTTTATTTTTTTGTAAAGTATCATCTATGGAAAGGTTTTAATGTTAGTTTTCATCCTCTTCATCAGAGTTGATATAAAAAGGATTTTGTTCCTTCCATTGAAAAGGTTTGTAATCACGATGTCATGTTCCCAACATTTTTGAAAGAGGGGAGGAACAAAAAGAGGTGTGATAGAAAAATCAAACCTTAGAAAAGTGAATTCTAATATGGAAGAGGGGAAAAGATGAAAAAGATCAAACCTTAGTGAAATGATGCTAAGAGGGAAGAGGAAAAAATGGTTAGTTGATTTCTGAATCTTAACAAAATAAGAGCTAAGAGAAAAGGGATGAAAAGAGGTTATATGTGCTCTATTTTGTAACAAAAATGGATGTTAAGGGAGAAGAGATATGAAAAGGTGAGCATGATCAAATGTTAAAAATGAGTGAAAAGAGTGACAAAGAGATGCGAAAAGGTTAACTCCTAACAAAATGAGTGTTAATAAAGTTGAAGAGGTGTGAAAAAGTTAACTCTCAACAAAATGAGTGTTAAGAGGAACGAGAAGGGGGAATTCACAACACTTAACAAATTTAGTGATGCTAATGGAAGATACTTAATAAAGTGAATGCAATCAACTTTTAATCAAAATAAGTGATAAAAGTAACGAAGAAGGTGTATTTCACAACACTTAACAAAATTAGTGATGTTAAGGTGGAAGATGGATCAAAATTTTAGATTTGATTATTCCTAATGAAATGAGTGTTAAGAAAGATGAAGATGTTTAAAAAGGCTTCAAAATCCTTTACAAATTGAATGTAAACAGGAAGAGGTGAAAGAAGTGAATTTTCTCAACTTGTGACAAAGTGAGTGCGATCAAGAGGAGACTTAGATATACGATGAGAGATGCTAAATGCTTAACAAAAATGTGTTAAGGTAAGAGACTTAGGAAATGTGATGAATTTTCTTGACGTTTAACAATATTTATGTTAAAAGGAAGACTTAGAAAGATGATGAAGGATGCTGAATTTTAACAAAAATGTGTCAAAAGAGGAGACCTATGAAGACAATGAAATATGTCTACTCTTAACAAAATTATGTTGAAAGAGGAGACACAACAAAGAAATGGGATCATGAAAAGAACGAGTTCAAAAAAAAGTGAAGCAATGATAATGAAAAGGTCGAGAATATCACAAAAGTGGAGATAGTAGAAAAGGGAAACTAATTGATTAATGATCTCAAACTAAAGAAAAATGAATGTTTTAAAGAGACAAGTGAAGAAATAATGAGGACGTTGACCACATAATAAAGTGATTACGAACGACGATGTAAGATTATGGGAGAAAGATAATGAAAATATTGACAAGTCCATAAAGTGAATGCAAAGTATGACGACGTAAGGTGATGTAAGAGAGATATAGAAGTTGATGTGAATTCAACAAAGTGAATGTGAAGTATGATGATATAAGAGTATGAAATGCTTAGATTTCAACAAGAGTAAGTGTCAAAGTTAAGAATTACAAAATGAAAGATAAAAGTGATCAAGAGGGTTCTTGAACATGATAAAGATAATATCATGATGTCAAGACTTAGATGAAAATGATGAAAGTACTCAAGTGTGGATATGGATGCCCATAACCCAAGGCTTAGACACGTTGAAAAATCGACAAGGTGGATGAGAGATAAAAAGTGAATGAAGAAAGTGAAATATAAGTATGTAACACCCAATAAAAATGGAAAATAATGTAGTGAGAGTTGGCCTCTACCTTATATTGGGTTGGAAAAGGCATGGATTCCTAGGTGGTTCACTCAACTAGGTGTCAGCAATATACCCAAGCAAGCGTGGTGCTATTGCTAGTTTCTAGCTTTACTTTACCCCCTTTGAAACAATGATCAAATATCTTGCTCAAATGAATTGCATTGGGGTCACCACTAAGGGTATACATGACTCTAATCTCACAAGGTTGCACTAGACAGTTGGGATGGGGGTACTTGTTTCGTCAGTAAGTTCCCTCAATGTGCTGACTACTTTGGGGTTCTTGTGGTACTCCTCAAGTGAGTTTTATGGCTTAATCCAAAGAAATTCCCACAATTATGGTGGTTGTGAAATATCATTGCTAACCGCACTTATAAATACAATGTATAGAGTTAATTTTATCTAGATTAAAAATATTCCCTGCACACAATGCATTAGTATTTTGCGTAGTTGATGAGTGAGGCAACCTACAATTAGTAGTTTGAATGGTCTTCTGAGGTAAGAAAAAGAGAAAACAAAGAGAAAACAAGAGAAAAACACAATCAAATTTTCAAATCTCAAGATCGCTTGTAATAAGTTTGAGACAAGAGAATATGCGTGAAGGGTGTTACGACAATATTCAAAAAAAAAAAAGAAAAATGCAAATAAATAATGGTCACAAAGCATTAGTGAATATACAAGAATGATTAAATGTTGACAAAATGGCAAGAAAATTGATGCAAATTGGACTGAAACGCCCAATAACCCTATTTTAGAAAATTTCACTATTAGTCTATCTTGGCGCAATTGATGAGAAACAAGGGTCCTGTAATGAGGAGATGTTGATAAATGGTCTAAAAAATTAAAATAAATTGGATCTAAAGAATCTAATAGCTACAAAACAAGATTTGACAATTATTCTATTTGATGAAAAGTGACACAAAATTAAAAAAGTAATTTAAAGGTCCTAATGAAATTAAAAGACATAATTAAAGCAATTAAAAACTTAAGTAACATATAACAAATTAATTAGCTGATTAAATTAATGAACTAAATACAAACTATGCTAAACATAAACTAAAGTAATAAGAAACTAGTTAGAATAAAAACTTAAACTATAAACTATGCTAAACATAAACATAAACTAAAGTAATAAAGAAATAGTAAGAAGAAAATAAATTAAACTATAAATTATGCTAAACATAAACTTAAACACAATAATGTGCCAAAATGTAAACTATGCAAAACAAGAGTAAATGGAAACAAAAACAATAATGTAAACCTCCCCGTAGCTTTCCAAAACAACCTCGAGTAAGGTTATGTGAGCTTTGAAGATTTATAACCTTGTTATAAATTGATTGTGGGTGCTCTTGGAAATGACCTCCAAACTGGGACTTTGACCATGCTACGAGTAGATTTTGGGATCTTCCAATATGTAGATATTGGATAAAAATTGAAAGAGTAATTGTGCTTTAATCCAAGAGAATTTTTAAGAGTGTAACAATGCATTTTATAGAGGAAGAAGTGGTTGGAAGTTGGTTAAAATTAATTGAATGCAAATGCTAAAAATAACATCCGAGGAACCTGAGACGATTACGGGAAGAATTAATGCCATTTAGGGAAATAAGGGATTTTAGTTGGCAGAATTTGCATCCAAAAAGGTGTTTGTACGTGTAATTGAATTGCCCCCACCTTTCTAGGATTCTAGAAGTGTAGTTGACTGGACTGGTGAAGTAGATTCCATGTGGAGTTGATTGGGATGAGGATGTGGAGTCCAAGTTTTTGTTATAATGTGCACACTTAATTAATTAATCATTTAATTAATAATTTATAAATAACTTAGCTAATAGGGATATTGAGAATTAATTTAATTAATCCAAAGGGGTACAATGTGCATGACTAATCAACTTAATTAATCATTCGCAAAGGGGAAGAACTAGGAAGTGAATTGGGATAAGATGGAAATAGGGGTGTAATTTAGGGTGTCTACATAGGCATGGAACCACAAAGATGGGACACCCAAAATGTCACAAAATAATCACATTAGAAGAAAATGTTTTATAATCAAAGAAGAAAGTGCATACATGCAAATTAGGCATGAAGCAAAAACATGGGACACCCACAATGTCACAAGACAAACAAAGCCCTTGGGACATATCAAGAAACTCGTCATAGCATCATAATAAGATAAATCCATGCAATAAACAATAAAGGAATGAATATACATAGATAAGTAGTGATAACAATATAGAAAGCAAGTGTAACAACTAATAATAATAATAATAATAATAATAATAATAATAAATAAAGCTAAATAGGTTAACACTATACAAAATGTATCTCATTAGTCCCATTGACCCAATATATAGCAATAATCACTATGTACATACACAAACATGATGAGTAAGGTGTAAATGTGGTCATTGAAAAGTGTACACCCATGTAAGATTACTAAAATTGAGAGACACTAGTTATCTCAACAACAACACCGACATGACTCCAAGGTATGAAACCTCAGCCCTTAAGACAAACCTTTAGAGAAGGTTGACTTCATTTCATAGATTACTCAATTCTTATCACTACTTTAATTATAACTAACACTTGTGAAGGAAAATGGGTAGAAGGAAACTTAAAATAGATAATTATGGTGATACACAAGATAAATAGAGATCACTTTCCATGTGAAAAGAATAAGAGGGAAAACACAATGATAAAATGGTATATAGACCATAATTAATGATGCATTTAAATCAAACTCTTACTCTTTGCCTTGATGATAGAGTGAAAATAAAACATTACATTTATTACACACAAAACTATGACTATAAAAGAAAGGTAAAAGACTCTTTATACTCTTTCAGAGTTAATTAAAAGTTTTTATGCAATACACAACAATAAAAAAGGAATGTAAGGGCTAAAGACTAGGAGCTATTCTGATAAATTAACTTCCAACATTAATTGTATAAAATCAAAATATGTATTGGTTCTTTCGATAAATGTACACAATATCAAAATATGAGAGAGAGAGAGAGAGAGAGAGAGAGAGAGAGAGAGAGAGAGAGAGAGAGAGAGAGAGAGAGAGAGAGAGAGAGAGAGAGAGAGAGAGAGAGAGAGAGAGAGAGAGAGAGAGAGAGAGAGAGAGAGAGAGAGAGAGAGAGAGAGAGAGAGAGAGAGAGAGAGAGAGAGAGAGAGAGAGAGAGAGAGAGAGAGAGAGAGAGAGAGAGAGAGAGAGAGAGAGAGAGAGAGAGAGAGAGAGAGAGAGAGAGAGAGAGAGAGAGAGAGAGAGAGAGAGAGAGAGAGAGAGAGAGAGAGAGAGAGAGAGAGAGAGAGAGAGAGAGAGAGAGAGAGAGAGAGAGAGAGAGAGAGAGAGAGAGAGAGAGAGAGAGAGAGAGAGAGAGAGAGAGAGAGAGAGAGAGAGAGAGAGAGAGAGAGAGAGAGAGAGAGAGAGAGAGAGAGAGAGAGAGAGAGAGAGAGAGAGAGAGAGAGAGAGAGAGAGAGAGAGAGAGAGAGAGAGAGAGAGAGAGAGAGAGAGAGAGAGAGAGAGAGAGAGAGAGAGAGAGAGAGAGAGAGAGAGAGAGAGAGAGAGAGAGAGAGAGAGAGAGAGAGAGAGAGAGAGAGAGAGAGAGAGAGAGAGAGAGAGAGAGAGAGAGAGAGAGAGAGAGACTTAACTATACACAACAATACACAAATAACCCGGGAAGAAAAAATGTAGAAACTAGAAACACATAACTTGGAAACGCTTCACTGTTGAAATTGTGATTTAGAAATCTCATGGTGCATGACCGTACATTCTAGATGGTATGTATAATTCAGTCCTACACCTTCTAAACGGTCTTAAATGCTTACTGTAATTGGGATCTATGAATTTTGGGTCCTTTTTTGGCCTCAATTACACTTCATTATCAAACCCTAGTTTTCACACAATATCAATATTGTCTATAATCAGCTGAATCAATCAAAACCCTAAACATGGGTGGTATTAGATTATGAAGTAATTGAGTAGAATCCATGGTATGAGAGGTAATGAATGTACCTTATTGTAATTACAAGATTTGAGCTTGTAAATTATGAACAAGGGCTTCTAGGGCTTACATGCTAGAAGAAGAGATATGAGAACCATTATGATTACAATTAAGGGTAGAGGTTGATGTAGGCATAAATGAAAACTAGCGCCTCCGCCAAGTACTACATGAGCCTTACATTTTTAGAGTAAATATAGTGGAATGAAACTAATTATGTTTCAACCAATTCATATCTAAGCCTTTATGACATTTGCAATGTCCCACTAATGGGGTTTTACAAATTTTGGTGCCTACTAAGGCCAAACTAGACTTAAACTATTCTCATTCAGATCTAAGGCTGATCCCAAACTCTCTCTCTCTGTCTCTCTTAGGTACAAAATCCTTCCATCTTCCTTAATGTGTCATTAAAACCCCTTAGCTCGATGGATCTTCCTCCTTTTATAGTCGTGCACATACTCGGTTCTCCCACTTCTCTCTCCTCTATGCTAGCTCCTCCATTTTACTCTCTTGAATTTAAATTTGAACTTAGATTCTTTAATAACCTTATCCATGTGATCCACTCTCAGCCAATCTTGTTGCATCATGTCACCTAGTGGTTGGATATCCTTATCAGCCTACTCCATTGTCTAGTCACTGTCAACTACATTAAAATTTAGACCCACCGTTATCTATCCTTTCTTCCATTTTTCATCACATATTATCACCTTAAGCCTCATTCTCTATGCTTTTACCATGAACTTTACCTTTACTTTGGATCCTCCTAGATCTTTGTGTGCCTTCCTCATTTCCATGCACCTTCTCTTACCTTTATTTTGGGCTTCTCAAAATTCTCCATGCTTCTTCACCCTTGGTTGCTACTCTAATAAATTTCCCCTTAGTGTGCCATTTCCTTTGGCACCATAAAATTTTACCATGTGACCTTCTTCTTGTCGAGTTGTCATGCCACCTTCTTTTATTTTGTGGTGTACCCCTACCCTTATGTACTTCTGTTGGTGCCTTCACTTTTCACTACACCCCATCTTTTCTATGTTTCTCCTTATCCTGTCGATTGCCTCTATTCACCTCATTTCCATGCTAGCCTTAGCCTTCCTATGCCTCCTCACACATCTATACCATTTTGGTTACGAGATTTTCTTCTTCATGTGTAATTTCTCCTCATTCCTTGATTTTCTCAAGTGTACCTTTTATTATTTTACGTGCATCTCTTCACTCCCACATGCATCACAATCTGTACTTCTTACATCCTTTAATTTCTGACCTCGCTTATGGAAACTTTATTTCTCCTTAATGCACCACACCATGCACACGTGCCTTTCTTCCATGTATGATTCTCCTTTCGGTGGCTTCAAGCCACTCTTTTTTCCTTATTTCCTTCCTTTTCACTTTCTTATGTGACCTTCCTTCTCTCTTTCTTCAGAAAATTATCATTCTACCAAACCTTCTACTTGCACCATCTCTTTCCTTATCCTATGTTCCTTCCACTTATTTCACACTTCCTCCCTAGTTAAGGTTTCAAATAAGTCCCAGTGGTGCCCCTACATCAATAACTAAAAATAAATTTTACATTGGGGTAGTTAGAACCCCCAAAGATGTAGGTACAATAGAAATAGGAACTTTAGATGTTCCTTTATTAGATTGAGAGGTGTTATTAAGTTTCTCCCATGAAGCATATATAAGGCTATTGATATGAGATATATTATATTGCAAGAAATGTTCCATATGTTGTGCCTCATCCTCAAAAAGGGAATGTGAATGACTTTAAGAGTTAGTATTAGATCCTTCACCATATACATTATCGGTGATAATAATCAAGGTATAATTAGAAAAGATGTTAGCAATAGAATAAACTATAATAGTAAGGGCCACAATGTATATAAACATGAGGGGAATAATATGTCATAGAAGAAAAATATCGAGAACATATATGCTTAAGATAAATATTGTAGAAGATATGAGGATTAATTATGATGATAAGTGATAGAATGACATAAACAACACCAAGAGTAAATGAGAAAAATATGCAAAACTAAACCTTAGGAAGCTATGGTTTGAGCACCAAATATTAAATTTAGAATTGACCAAAATATTTACACCCTTTTAGGTTAATTAAGAGTTTGTTTTGTAATATATAATAATAAAATGAATGTAAGGTTTGGAGGCTAGGATCTATTAGGATAAATTAACTTCTAACATTAATTATACAAAATTGGAATAATTTATTGGTTATTTCTATAAAAGAATACAAAATTTAGATACATGAGAGAGATAGAGAGAGGCTTAAATACACAAAGTTGTATAGGAAGAATCTAGGAAGATAGATTAGAGAAACTAGAAGTGTAGAACTTAGAAAAGCTTCATTGCTGGAATTACGATATGGAAATATCCCGCTACAAGACCCTATATTCCAATCAAGATGTATAATTTGGTCACGCCCCTTTCATATGGTCTTGGGTGCCTTTAGAATTAGGCTCTATGAATTTTTGGGTCCTTTGGTGGCTTGTAATTGCATTTCGATGTCAAACCCTAGTTGTCACACAATCTTGATACCATTTTTAATTAGATAAATAACTCCAAAACCCTAACCATAGGTAGAATACCTTGTAATAAGGTTAGTGTTTGGGTTATGGTGCACCCCATTCACCACCTATGTCAACGATACTCCAAATATTCCTGAAATGACATGTAGTTCTCCACCTAACATGTGATATGTATATATGGATGTAACTAGTTGGCAACTTGAACCCATTCAATCATGCTTGATTGCATTGTGATATTGTTAATACTTAGAAATAAGAACTTACCGTGTTTCGATGTGAGAAAAGATAGAATCCTTGACCTAGTTGAGTGATTCGAACTTTGGTAGTGGGTGCCCTAATGAATGTGCATCAACTTTAGGAAGATTTAGGAGCCTTGAGGGCTATTTTTGGGTGTCATAAGAGATTATGTCAATAAAATGTCATATGATTATTAGGTGAGTAAATGAGGTAGTTTTATCTTGTTTATATAGGGCTCAAAAGATAAAATGTTAAGAAAAGGCTAACCTAAGAGGATAAAAGGACCCAACAAGTGATAATGCATCAGAAGTAGAGTTGGAAATTAAGCTAGGTTAGGACCATATAGTTCAATCAGGATTGTACTATATATCCTAACCTAAATGTATGGTTATAGACAGGGATGTAGAAAATGAAATCTAAGAGTTGCATTGTGGATAATAGAATTTTAACATTAGTATTGCGTAGTAATATTCAATTTTTTTCAACAAATATATGAAAATGAGAAAGTTAGGCAAGGGAAGGCAACATGAAATGAGTTGAGATAAGATATAAGCATTTGTATTATCTAAAGAAACACAATTGCAATAAGCAATGTACAAAGGGTAAATTTCAAATTTAAGTGCCTAAATTCCCCCTTTAAGTATGAAATTAAAATTACATTCTAAAAGGAAAAGATACCTGAGTGCGTAGACAATTTTTATTTTATAAGAGATTTTTTTGTCTACATATGTTGGTGTTGGCAAGCTACAATGAAACTTGTAACACAGAGTGTAGTTAATGTCCATCTATTATAAAATCAAACTGTAACTCAATAGTAACTATAGAGAAAATGAGAAAGTTAGGCAAGAGAAGGCAACATGAAATGAGTTGAGATAAGATATAAGCATTTGTATTATCTAAAGAAACACAATTGTAATAAGAAATGTAAAAAGGGTAAATTACCAAATTTAAGTGCCTAAATTCCCCCTTTAAGTATGAAATTAAAATTACATTCTAAAAGGAAAAGATACTGAGTGCGTAGACAATTTTTATTTTATAAGAGATTTTTTTGTCTACATATGTTGGTGTTGGCAAGCTCTACAATGAAACTTGTAACACGAGTGTAGTTAATGTCCATCTATTATAAAATCAAACCGTAACTCAATAGTAACTATAGAGAAAATGAGAAAGTTAGGCAAGAGAAGGCAACATGAAATGAGTTGAGATAAGATATAAGCATTTGTATTATCTAAAGAAACACAATTGCAATAAGCAATGTAAAAGGGTAAATTTCCAAATTTAAGTGCCTAAATTCCCCCTTTAAGTATGAAATTAAAATTACATTCTAAAAGGAAAAGATACCTGAGTGCGTAGACAATTTTTATTTTATAAGAGATTTTTTTGTCTACATATGTTGGTGTTGGCAAGCTCTACAATGAAACTTGTAACACGTGAGTGTAGTTAATGTCCATCTATTATAAAATCAAGCTGTAACTCAATAGTAACTATAGAGAAAATGAGAAAGTTAGGCAAGAGAAGGCAACATGAAATGAGTTGAGATAAGATATAAGCATTTGTATTATCTAAAGAAACACAATTGCAATAAGCAATGTAAAAGGGTAAATTTCCAAATTTAAGTGCCTAAATTCCCCCTTTAAGTATGAAATTAAAATTACATTCTAAAAGGAAAAGATACTGAGTGCGTAGACAATTTTTATTTTATAAGAGATTTTTTTGTCTACATATGTTGGTGTTGGCAAGCTCTACAATGAAACTTGTAACACGAGTGTAGTTAATGTCCATCTATTATAAAATCAAACCGTAACTCAATAGTAACTATAGAGAAAATGAGAAAGTTAGGCAAGAGAAGGCAACATGAAATGAGTTGAGATAAGATATAAGCATTTGTATTATCTAAAGAAACACAATTGCAATAAGCAATGTAAAAAGGGTAAATTTCCAAATTTAAGTGCCTAAATTCCCCCCTTTAAGTATGAAATTAAAATTACATTCTAAAAGGAAAAGATACCTGAGTGCGTAGACAATTTTTATTTTATAAGAGATTTTTTTGTCTACATATGTTGGTGTTGGCAAGCTCTACAATGAAACTTGTAACACGAGTGTAGTTAATGTCCATCTATTATAAAATCAATCGTAACTCAATAAGTAACTATAGAATTTAAAATTTCATAAATTGAAATAAAGATATGTAAGACTTGGAAAGAGTACACCTACTTTATTTGTAAATGGAAGAGGTTCCCATTCCTTGCTTACGATTAAATATTTGGAGATTTTAATTGTTGTTGCTTATTTTTTTGAAATATGGGATGTGATCACTCCATAATTGTGCCAAAGGAGAAACTATAAAGTATTGAGTACATACAACCCGATAATGAATGTAATAAAGAAAAGGTACCAATGTACCCCATGAAGGAAGAAGACCGGGTATTAAAGTTGTTGGTAACTCTGATATCTTCCCCTTTAATATGAGGAAAGGAAATAATTCCTATGAATATCTTAGTCACTTTTATACTTTCCATAACCCCATGGAACACACAATTGTAGAATGATCTAGGCCCAATTTATGAGTATATAGACACAAGATATAAGAAGAATGAGTTCCCCCATGCTCTTCTTGTTTGGAGAACTACCGAGTAAGGATATTTTCTATTCTAATATATCAATGGAGAAGTATACCCATGCCCATAAACATCTATATTGTGTATCTAGAATAAAGTGCTAAAGAAGAAAATGAGTGAAATATTTCATACCCCTAAAATCTGATGTGAATTAAGTTATCTCGAATTTAATATTGTGCTAAAACATGTAGTTATGCGAAAAACCTGAAATCGTAGATAAATTTGGATTTTCCCCATGGAAAAAATGTATGGTGTGGTCGAACAATCTGTATAGCCCTAACCTTTATGTCCAATTTTGACTCTATGTATTTTCTACCAAAATTTAATATGTAGAGTTTTTCTCAAGTACCTTTTCCCTATGGATAACTATGTTTGAGCCTCGTGATTCTACCTAAAAGTGTATGTTATACCCAAATGAACTTCCCTCCTTTGAGGTGTGTGTGAAAAACCATTTGTGCATGTAGTTAAAAATAAAATGTGTGTTGATGCACTATATGTCCGAGAAGTCAGTAGAATATTGTAAAATGATAAAGAGGTGATCACCTTTAGAGAAATTGTACTTGTAAAAGGGAGTTGCACATGGTGGTAACCATGGTGCATAAAGACGTAAATTTCCATATTAAAAGGAGAAATAGGAGTGGTGATAACATCTAGAAAAATAATGGTATAGACAAGGAAAATGTAATAGAACTAGAATAGAGACTAAGAAAAAATCAAGTGAGCAAGCACAAACAAGATCATATAAAATAGAGGCATATCAAGGCATAAATATAGAAAAATGGGACACCAACAATGTCATAATAAATTAAATGAATTTGGGCCACATACAAGAGAAAGAAATTCCAAATAAGAAGGCATAGATTCAAAGACAAGGGAAACCCATGAAGTCAAAAGAAAATCAAGGCACTTAGGTCATATAAAATGAAGTAGACAAGTAGTAACACAAATAAATAACAAACATGTATATGAAGTAATAGTCTCAAAAATTATAAAAATAATAAGAAATAATAGATCATTTGAAGTAAGATATGTCAATGTTGCACAAAACATATGTGTCAGTCTTGTTAGCTCACAAAATAACATATACATGATATATGTAATCAAATGTAATGAGGAAGTAGAAGGAACTATAATGAAATAATAACACCTATATGGTGTGGAGGGATTCCCCTAAGAGAAGAATTTAAGGAATGATGGTAGATCATATTAGCATGTATCAATCTGTGTGTCCTGTATCAAGCTCAATATACCTCATGAATGCATGTGCGTAATGACTAAAAACGATATGCTATCTATATACACCTAATTGTTTACTTTTCATATTTCATACATGTTACTAAAATTTTTCTTTTGCTGAGATAAGGGTCATTGATGCATATATTTATAGAGCGGGTGCCTTAAGGGGCCTACTAGGAACAGGGAATGGTTATTCTCATAACCATTATGGGTTAGCTATAGTACACGAAGAGAGTGTCACTATTTGGTCTTAACATTAGTTGTCCTTGCATTAGTTATCCTTCTCCCCTTAGGTCTCACATACATTGCATCAAAAATTCTTGTTGCATATTACCAATTTACACCTTGTTTATCCACATCCATGATCTATGACACATTATTATTACTTTTCACAACACATTACCTCTTTCACCATCATTAGCCGATGCCATCATCCATGGGAAATGGAGTCAATGATATATTTTCTCATGGTCAATTCCATCGCACGTAGGTGATGGTGTCCTATATATACCTACAACACATTTGACATTCATAGAGAAAGGAAGCCAAAATAATTCAAACTAACATTTGATCTTCTCTTTTGCACCATCTTCACACATGCTCACGTAGCTCTTGGTTCATCTTACATATTTCTAAGATTGGATCAGATACTCTTCTTCTTGGATGGTTTCTTAAAATATTAGATCACATTTAATGATTATAGGATAGGAATGATGTCCCCCTTCTCCACCTAATAACAATTCTCTCTCAATGTGCTTCTTATAGAAAAAAACACACACTTTAGGCATTATTTAGTCCTTGTCTCATATTACTTTTCATATGGTTTTTGAGTCAAGAAAGTACTAATTAACCAACGTCCTTTGGCCAATTTACTTTTCTTTCTGTCATCACTACCAACCTTCAACACATAATTACCTAGTATATTTTTTTCATTTTGTGTCTTTCTACCTTTAATCGGGCACCCTGTGTGCCCCGGTCACATTGAGGGTTCCTTGAGATTTTTTACACTTTCTCGCCACTTTTTGGGCACTTTCTAGCCATTTGAGCTTCCTATATTTTTAGTGGTCAGCCTTTTTGGGGTTAATTACAAAATTAGAAAAAGAGAACCATATAAATATAAAGTTATGAGACCATAATGAGGGACCAAACACTAGGCACTACTATCATCACCTAAGGTTACATCCATCAAAGGCTCTATTTGCATCCATCTAGCTCCATCATAAGGGACAAGGCTGGTTCATCTACATCACACTTGCATAGGAGGGATGTTCCTTCTATTCCATTATTACATTTATACATCTAGTTATATCTCACTACTTCAAAAAGTGTGACTAGCACAAGAGCACCTAGGGCATTATTGTACACACACACACATAGAACTACATCGGGTATGAGATGTAGTGCAATGCTCAGTTAATAAGTCCACCATTGTGGCCATTGAGGATAGTCGACCCCTTCATATGCATATTTCTTTTTTCAGGGATTTGATGCTCGTCTTGGGGTTTTGCATGTGATTCCTTATTGCAGGTATTGCAACAACATCTGATGAAATTCAACAAAATTAGTGTGACAAAGAGATAACACAAGTGAACATCCAATGATGAATAAGAGGAGAGTTTTTAGCTATTTCCATAGACTAGGGCACCCATATCATAGAAAAAGGCACCTATGGGTGCCCTTATCCCTCTCCAGGTGCCTCAGTTCAGCCATGAGAGAGCTTGGATTTGTGCCTTCTCAAGCTTATGTGTGATCGTTTCCTCCTGTTATTTTGTTCACACTATGACATAGTAAAAAACCTTCATCGAATCAGCTAAGCTCTTCCTAACCCTCTTTGCACTTTAAGGTTTCACATTTCTACTTAGTTTCTTGGGTCAGTTTCTTTATGCATTTATCTATTATTTACTACTATTCTTAATATTAGATTAACCTATAATAATCTCACATTTTTAGTTAATCATTTTGGTGAAACTGAATGATTTCACACTTCTAGCATCCTCATTCTTGTCATCATAGAGTCTAGTCATCATGAGTATCTCAATCATGATTATTTTCTTGCAAATCCTAATCTAAGGCATAGAGTCCAACATCTTATTACTACTACTCGCATTCATGCTGATATGCATCCTAACTCAATCTATCAAACATTAGTTGTCACATTTTCTCAATAAATAACATTTTGGTCTAATCCTCCCACCTTGATGTTCACACTCTTGAAAATGAACCACCTTTGTATACCATGTGTTGTATTCAGAATGTAGGTGTCAAACACACTTTAATTGACAATGGATTTGAGTTCAACTTGTGTCCCATGTCATTCCTTGAATTCATAGGTATTTCCACTCGTGACGTTAGTCCATATTGTATTTCACTGTGTTCTTATGATTGTTTTGTTCATCCACGTGTAGGTCACATAACGATACCTATCACTATAGGGCCAAAAATGTTAGTACTTTGTTTTTCATCATTGATTTCCCGGGTCTCATACAACTATTTTTCGGGTAGGCCATGGCTCCATTCCAAATAGAATCTCACCTCTACTGTACATTATTGTGTTAAATTATTACATGAAGGCATTGAGTATACTATTTTTCATGATCATGATCCATTCCAATATTGTGACTGAGCTCCTAATACTAGTCTTCCTATTCCATACATTGATACTACAAATGATCCTCAACCTATGGATGAACCACCTCACTTGCCACCACTTGAGGGTTTTGTTTGTGTGATAGATGTAGTTTCTTCTATGCCACTTGCTATTACTACTACTATGATTACTTATCGGGGTTTGCCCAACCTATGGACGTCGCTCTCTCACCTACACCTTCACATGTTCCACCTACATTAGCATGCCCAACATTTACTTGCACACTCTTTATGAATGATTCATACTGGGAACATATTCTATTTGATCCTACTTGTGATGATACTATATGTACACATGATGGTTTGGCTCAATTAGGATTTTCTTTTGAGGACCTCTATCCTACATCATACACTTTTCATCTTTATTATGGGTTTATTTGTATCATTGTTTCTCATGGCCTCCGTGTATTTCAACTTATGACCTTTCTTGCACATGATCCTTAATCTACACCACTTACATTAGGGAAATCATGGCTTGATTACATTGGGGGAACTCTTGATCCTGATCATATAGACATTTCTTTCCCCATGCCTTTTGGTCATGTCTTTATTTGCAATAGTTCCTTTCTTAGCTATATACAAAATCTCACTCATTGGTATGTGCATGGTTGTCCACTTCCTCCATTTACCGATGAGTAATATGCCATGGGTATGTATAACTTACACCTTAATGGCTCATTACGTGATCAACCAGACACTATTTCTTACCAAGTCACCAATGCTTATACATTCGACTATGACCCTAAAAGTGATGATATTTTAGATGAAATTACATGATTGCATCCTTCATCTTACATACTTGGGGGGCATAGCATCCAACACATCCCCCTCCTCATACTAGTGTCAACACATCTCTCATACATGCATAATCATACATCAATCTCCTTACATAGGCATATTCATCTACACTTTAGCATTGACCATTTCCCAATGACACACTCTTGTGTTTTGGGTCACACTTGACTGTTGAGGGAATACTACACAAGAACCCCACACACTACACACTAGATATTACACATTGCGACTCTTCATACATATCTCGTAATATGACTTACATTTTACATTATACACTCTACATTTAGTCTATATCATTTTGCCATTTGCAGCATCTACACATCATACATCATATTAGTCATCATCATACATGTATCACACTCTTATGGTATATGAGTCTAGCATTACATAATCCTCATCTTACATAATACATAGGATGCACCTTACACTTTTAGTCTACATACACATCTTATCTTACATCTAATACATCATACATTACACAATCTACACATCACATGGTCATCTCTTATCATCACACATACTACATCATATTCTACGTGCTGCACTCACTACCTTATGAGGAACTCTAGTTCCTTGGTCCATACTATATTGCCGAGGGTTTACAAATAGAATGGAACTTATCATGCACACACATTCATCATTCAATCTTTCATCATGTGAAATTACTAGGATAGTGACATATGTTATAGACTAAATGGTCACATATTCCTTCATCTTGTAGTGGTATACGCTTTAGGCTACATCACCAATCCTTATTTTTATATCTTTGTGATATATTCTTTAGGATACATCATCACACATTCATCTATAGGCCACATATCATCAACACTCATACACTCATCACAACGTGCTATACACTACACACTATTCGACCATTTCCGATGACACACTCTCATTTTTGGTTCATTCTTGACTACTGAGGGGGCATACTAAATGAACCTCACTGCATACACTTCCATTCACTCGGGGGCACGTGGCTCCTATCATCCATCTTGCATTCCATTCCATCCATCCACAACATGTTACATATCTTGGTTGCTTACTTTTTATTGCATTTTCTTATACATGTCTCATTTTACTACACATGTTAGTTAGATCTCTTGTATGTCACTATCTTTACCATACGCACATGTGCCTTCAAACATTTCTCTAGTTTGTGATCACAAATATAGGTCTCTTACATGCAACATGGATGCTTGCCTTCTACCACTCCTACAATGGCCGTTGGGGCATCCACATTCATCTCTTCCATGTGCTATTGTTTCATTTTGTACTTAGCACTCTACATTACTTGGTTATACATGATTTTGACATATGGGTTATATTTCTAACATGCTAATGGGTGCTTCATGTGCAACATTTGTTTTACTGAGATTACTTGCTTCCATGGCTATCTATCTATTCGCTATTGTTTGTCTCTTGTTTTCTATTATATGTTGCTATTATGGACTTACATGTCTTGCGACATCGTGAGTGATGTCCCATGTTTGCAACCCACTTTGGTGGTCTATGATTGTCTTCTTATGTGTTTACTTTCTTTCTAGCTTCTACATTATCTCGTGTAGTGTACACTTTTCTTTTACATGCATGCTTGTTCGTACTAACACTTGTTTCTATCCACTTGTTTACATGTGCCTTGGTTACTAGCCAAAACTTTCCCTTCCCCCTACGGGGCATAGTTTTTGTGGTTGGTCCTATTTTGGGGCCGTATTCTCTTATTAGAGACATCACATGTGCCATGAAAGGGGGGCATCATTTTGGGTTTTACATACTACACAACACTTTCTACCAGTATAGTTCAATTTAGTTTTCATCCTTGACATAATGGGTTATACAATGAGTGGGTTCAGATCAGTATAAAAATCCCGTACATAACAAATTTTATATGACATGGTTTTCCTTAGCATTCTAGGGAGAAGTTATAGGTTAGAGGATACAACAAATTTCCTCTCTACACTACTTCAACCAAAGTGGCATCAGATCACCCAAAAAACTAGGAAGTATAAAGATCTCGTTGCACATCTTTAGGGAAGCGATTCTACAAGTTAGAGAATAATGCACCTTTCTTCCTACAGTTCTTTGGACAGGGTGGCATGAGATCACCCAAAAAACTCACAGTACAGGATATCCTTTCTTCACCCCTTTCTCTCATCACGAATCAGGTGCACATGTTCCTTTTACATTTTTCATATTTCCATTTTAGTCTTTTCATTTCTACATACATGCATTTTTACACATATATACATGCGTATTTGACTACTTGATCATCTTCTCCTTTTAGGTCCGACATTGTATAAGAAGAAAGTAGTCAACAACAACAACAATGCCCAAAGCAAAAACAACGACATTTTACGGAAGCACACACCTCATAATAACATGCATGTACATCACACACATTGACATATACACGCACGTTTCCACCCTAGGTTCACTCTCATCACTTTTTGCTCTTTTGTATATTTAGTCTCCATGATCCACCTTTTTCACTCCACACTTTGTCTAGTCCTTGACACACTTTCTACATCACTCTACATGGACATCAAGTATGCATCTCTATCTACTTTATGTTACCGAGCATTCCATTCACCAACATAAAGTGGGGGAAAATTTAGACACAAAATCACACACTTTAGGCATTATTTAGTCCCAGTCTCATACTATTATTCATATGGTTTTTGAGTGAAGAAAGTACTAATCAACCCATATCCTTTGACCATTTTACTTTACTTTTTTCATCACTATCACCTTCATCTTCATCACATACTTTCCTAGTCTATTTTTGTGGTTTTGCATCATTATACCTATATATGGGGCACCTGAGTCTGTATTGGGGTGCCCTAGGCAACTTGGTCCCATTTGGGGTACCTTGAGCCTTTTTACACTTTCTTGCCACTTTTTGGGCACTTTTTAGTGTTTTGCCTTTTCGGGGTTAATTACTAAATTAGAACAAGAGAACCATATAAATATAAAGTTATGAGACAATAATGAGGGACCAAACACTAGGCACTATTATCATCACCTAAGGTTGCATCCATCAAAGGCTCCATTTGCATCCATCTAGCTCCATCACAAGGGATATGGCTAGTTCATCTCGCTTCAAATTACATAAGAGGGAGGTTCCTTCTATTCCATCCACCCTTTATTACATTTCTAAATCTAGTTATAACTCGCTACTTCACAAAGTATGACTAGCACATGAACACCTAGGGCATGATTACACACACACACACAAACACACACAGAGAGAGAGAAGACACAGAGAGAGAGAGAGAGAGAGAGAGAGAGAGAGAGAGAGAGAGAGAGAGAGAACTACATCAGCTTTGAGATGTAGTGCAACACTCAGTTAGTAAGTCCACCATTATGGCCGTTGAGGACAGTCTAACCCCTTCATATGCATCTTTATTTTTAGGGATTTGATGCTCATCTTGGGGTTTTGTAGGTGATTCCTTATTGCAGGTATTGCAGCGACATCTGATGCAGTTCAACAAAGTTAGTGTGATAAAGAGAGAACACAAGTAAACATCCAATGACACCTTAGAGGAGGGTTTTAGGCTATTTATGTAAATTAGGGAACCAATATCATAGACCAGGGTGCCCACGGGTGCCCTTGTCCCTCTCCTAAAGACTCCATTTCATACAGAGAGCCCGAATCTGTGCATTCTTGGGTTTCTATGTGATTGTTTCCTCATGTTTTTCTGGTTCACACTGCAACATAGTACAACACCTTCATCGAATCAACTAAGATCTTCCTAACCCTATTTGCAGTTTAAAGTTTCACATTTCTACTTACTTAATTTCTTGGGTGAGTTTCTTTATGAATTTATTTGTTATTTACTACTGTTCTTAATATTAGATTAACATAGAATAATCCCACATTTTAGCTAATCAATGATTCTCTCGAGAGATAGATGTATTAGTGACCACCCTACTATTAGGAAATCATAGTTAGTATTCACCGGTTATTGATATTTACGTGTGGTAATTTTTTTATATTCAGTAAGCTGATATGTTAGCAAACCCTTTTGGGAGAAAACCACAGAGAAAAGACTTCTTGTATCTAATGTTCAAATCTAGTTGTAAAATAATGAAAATATTTTACAAAATTTATAGGCACCAACCTACTAGAGACACTAATCCCCACCGCTAATAAATTCATAGGAACCAACCTAATGGAGAAATAAATCCCCAAAACTCATAGGCACTAACCTACTAGAGACACTAATCTCCTTTTAGGAAGCACCAACTTCCAAGCAATTATTCTGTGATGCATAACAATTAACTTCTCTACAAAAATCCACCTTCAACACCCACCTTTGAAACAATCCAATCTTCTTTCATACTATGTGTGATTGGTCTTCTACTTATTTCCACCCTTTTAATGCCTTGTATAATTTCTATTTAACTCTTCTCATACTTAGAATTCTACCTCTAATAATTCCTCATTCCTTCACTTTCAAAAATCTACCTTCTCCTTCGTACTTTCTTCTTCTTTAAGAATTCATCATTTATTTTGATTGCACTTAATAAAAGTTCCAACTCAATGTCCTTTATACCTTCTTCATATGTTGAAAGGGTGTGATTTATTTTCAAGGGTTAGTTCAAATAACATTATTTTTAGATGCAAGAAATGAGTTATCCCTTTTTAGAATTATATACGAATTTCGACATTTTTTAGATTCCATAGATCTCCCTTTTTTTCTCTTTGTTTCATATATTTCGATGACCTCTAATGCATTTCTTTAATTTTATGGAAACCATTTACTTCCGAGACCCTTATTTTACTTTCATGACATCCCAAATCCTTTGTTATGCTGATTTTTAGTCTTTTTGCAACCCACTTAACACTACACATCTCTTCCTTTCATCCAAAGAATTCTCTCCTTCAAAACCCAAAAGACATTAATTTTTTCCAGATTTGTTATGCGGTATTGAATTTCCTACAAATCTCACGAAACACTTCAATGCGATCCTCCAAATCCATAAATCACTACCGATTGGTCCAAACCCACGAAATAATACAACCTGATTTCAAACTCACAAAACACTACAAAATATTTTCCTTTGTTACACAACATGTTAGATTTAATGTATGAAAATTATTTCTAACTTATGAAAGATGTAAGTTGTTTTCTTTGAGATCATCATTCCTTTGATAAATTTCTTTGAAAAACAACATTGACCATATACAAATTTATTTTTCATCATCATTCCTTTTACATCAATGAAAATATTTCCAACAATCACATACACCTAGGGGAGGAAAGACATGTTGGATCAAAGATTATAATATTCCATTGTAGTAAGAACATTACAACACTTTCCATTACAAGGAAATATACCAACATAAACAATCATAACTTCAAATCTAGAACATGGGTAAATAAAGTAGTTTTCTCGTTTGGCCAAACTCGGATCATTTATTTTATGCATGTTACCTAAATCTATTAAGATAGTTAGAGGAATATTTTTGAAATACCCTTTTACCCTCATGGTTTGAGGGGTGGTGACTCTTTCCAGGGTATGAAGTGAGATATCTCGGTTGAGAATCCTAAGGATGGGTTTCTTTGATGGTGAATATTCTTCTTGGAATTCCTTAGCATCTTCATAGTTTTTTGATTTGGTATGGGATTCAACATATAAGAGGTACAATTTTTTTCCACGCATCGATTCCATCTAGTTAATTTATCATCACAATTATAGCATAGGTCTTTATTTTTGCACTCCTGCATTTACTCTTTAAAAATATGCTTAATTGGGGCTGACTTCAGAGAAGCACCGTGGGAGCATATTGAGTGTATGGATTTTTGAAAGAAGGGAAACCCGAAGGTCGAGCCATGTTATAAGTTTTTCCTCCATAAATTCTCCCAAGCCTAAGGCTTCCATCATGGAATTGGGTTTAAACATTTTGACTTCTAGGTGCAGTTCCTCCTTGAGACCGCTTATGAAAAAAACCTTGAAATAGTCATTTGAAAAGCCTTCGTGTGATTGTCCAATCTCTCAAATTCCACCTAGTAGTCATGAATCGAGCCTATTTGTTGGAGTTTAGTGACCTCTCCTATGAAGTCAATCATAAGCACTTGATCCAAAATGCTCTAGAATGAGAGATGTGAACCACATCCAATCTGGTTCATCATGAGATTTTAAATACCAATAATACCATTATAGGGCCTCTTATTCCAAGTGAAAAGAAGAAATGAGGACCTTATTCACACCGTAGGTATTACGGAGAATGAATAATTTTTATGCACTTGTATATCCATCTAGTTGTGTCTCATGTCCCATTAAAGTAAGGAAAATCCTACATGGGGTGCATGTCATATTTGGCATAAAGACATTGTGGTTTGAAGTTGACTCAATAAAGATTTTCTTAGTGAGGATGACATTTTTTTGATTCGGTTCTTGTATCATGTGGGTGAGCTCAAACATTTTTAACTTTAAGGAACCGATTTCTTCCTCCGTGTTTTTTTATGCTTGCACATGTGACAATCATAACTGAATTTTTTTATTTGTTATTTTAAATGGATAGAAAAATGTGTTTTAAGACACAATCAAGTAATGGAAAATTTTAATGTGAGCTCAATTGGAAGGGGTAAATGGAATTCTACTAGTTTTTGACACTTCATGCTTAAGGTTGATGGATGTAGGGGTAATTTCAGAACTGGAATGGAAAAAATAGGAAATTTTTCCAAGAGGGACAAAGAAGAGAAAATAGAGAGGAAAATTGTGGATTTTTTGAAGAAATTGGAGAAAAACTAAAGTTATGGCAAAACCCGAAAAAATCAAAAATTGAGATTTCGGGCTAATAAAAGTGAAAGGTGGATATGGACCCTCAAGTAAAGAAGTATGCAGAATGGAATTTTAGGTGTTCTAGGAAATTTCGAGAGTCAATGTAATTATAACATGAAAGACACAGAAAAAAAAAAAAAAAAAAATTCTTTGTATTTTTTTGAGTTTTAGGAATTCGATCATCGCTTTGTTGTTTTTACCAACAACTTGAATGAAAGTGCACTGTTACCAATGATTTTCAAATCTAACCACTCTATTTTTCCCAATGAAGTATTATAATAGATATGACTCGTCGGTTAGGCTACCTAAGGATTTTAAGGATTATCTACCAATGTTGTTCGAGCGAGTACCTCTCACCGAGAAAATTTCTAGTCACAGAATATACCCCTTAATCAATTAGGATGAGGCCGTTACCACATATATCTATTGGCTTACCTCATGAGTGGAAACTATTCAATCGGGATGGATTGACAACATTTTCTTTGGAAAGTCCTCTCAATGGCTCAACTACTCCGTGGTTCATGTGGTACTCCTAACAATGAGTCTCGTGGCTTATGCCCAAGTACTTCGTGACTGATTATGCGAGCAAGTATTTACCCTTATATGAAAATGCATTGAACATGTAGAAAATAAATGCAAATAAAATATTGCTAGAAATGGTACAACTCTTGGGAAAGCCTATTGAAAAATAAATTCTCCAAAATCTACTTATAAGGCCAAGAAAGTGCTTTGATACCGGATGTAGACAGCCCCAAATTACCGCTATACATTATAAATGTTCAAACTCTAACTACAACCATCGTCCCTATCTATAATTAAATTAATTAATTCTATTTTTACCCTATAACCACCCTTAGATAATTTTAATATCAAATTAAATAAATAAATCCACATGTCCACTTCCATATTTAAATAAATTAAATAATCCTCATATCCTATCCACCTCCTTAACTCAAGTCATGAATAAAGCTAAAAATCATTATTATAATCAAGAGGATGTGTTCAAATTGACTCAAATCAACATTTGAGTTAATTGAAGCTATCTTCCAAGTCATGAAAATCCAAAATCAATCTACCTTCTTCCAAAATCCAACTATTCATGACACTTTTGGGTGAATAAAATAGTAAATATGGAATTAAAAATAAAAAACATGTGCAACCCCTTACCAACTTAGCCATGAATCACTCATGCAAATCTAGAACAACAGTTTAAATTTCAAATCAATCTGTAAATTCAACTAAACAACTTATTCATGTTTAGTTATCTCCAAATCAAATCAATCACAACTTATCTTGAGGATTCACTTTCCTCAGCTATAAATCAATGATCCTTCCTTTGAAAATCATCCACCAAAATATTTGAGAGTTCATGTTACTATTTTGTGCAATTATTTGGTGAATCAAATCAATCTTTCATATTGTTATGCTACCCAAATCACATAAAAATCACATCTTCATGCTCGTGGCTTAGCTATATTCCATTCAAAGTACTTGGAGCATCCACAAATCAACCATAGCCCAAAAATCAAACGGATTCAACAAAGAATGTCACTAAACCCTATTCTTTCAGAAAGATATAATATGAGGTTGCTTTGGGATTTACAATAAAAGGTTTGCAATTTTGTTTTGTATTGATTTTCCTTATTTCTTGTACTTTCAATGGTATACATTTTGGCACGCCTTAGTCGGACCCCGTGCTTATTTTATCACTTTTAGATTGTCTTTCACTAATCTAACTTTTCCTTTTTGTGTTATTTAAGATTAACTATTCAAATTCTAGGGATTTTAGGGTGCAAGTATATGAGAGAAAATAAAAAACCATTCCTTCAATTGTATTTATTCAAAATTTTCCATCTACATGTTATAAGCGCTAACGTTACACATAATTTGCACTAGCCTATCATTGCATGTGCTAGTGTCAAATTGTGTGCATTAGTGTAGTTGTTCATGTATTTTAGTAATACTAAATTTTTTATTTAATATACCTTGTACTTACTAGCATAGTCTTATATGCGCTATCGTAACGCTAAAATTTGTATGCATGTGCTAGTGTAGTCTTATACATGCTATCGTAACACTAAAATTTTTCTATACATGCTAACATAGTCTTTCACACACTACTATAACACTAGATTTTTCTTACTATCTCTTGCATGTGTATTCTTATCATTACACATGCTACGTAATCAACAAAAACTCATTACACTAGTGTGTCTACTTAAGTATGTTTCCGTGAGCATTTATGCTAGTGTACCTAATTACATGTGCTAGTGTATTAGTATGTGCACTACTGTAACCTATCTTTCGAAGGCCATAAATTTTGATCCTAAAATTGAAACGAATCCATTTTTTATGATGGAAAGGTCTTGGTTAATGAAATATGAAATGAACATATAAGTTTTGGATTTAACCTAATATAAAATTTAGGTTTTCCTTTCTCCTAAAACTTGTCATTTTATTTATAGCTTAGATTCATTTTTTTGCTACAAACTACTAAATCTTGTTTATAGGTTTTCATATTTTCTTTCCACAGCTTTTTTTCAAAAAAGTGTTAACATTTGAAATATTTTATAAAGTTATTTTTGTTTTTGTATCGATAAACCCAATTGTGTATTCTCTTCTATCACACCCTCTTGGGTTTAATTGAGAATCGAAACATTGAAGTTTGTTTCCTTATTTTACATCATGTTTTCACTCTAATAAAATTGTTGACTCATTATTTGTAGGACCTCATCGTTTAAATAATACCTTGAAAACTAAATAAAACTTATAACATCGTATGCGTGTTTCCTTGATCGAAGAAAAAAACAAACCTTATTTTTAAACTTTATAAACTTGTATTGCAAGTTTAGATAAAGGTTTATTACCTTCCGCTTTAACTATGGGAAGTGCATGGACATGATCCAGAAAATCATTATGAGGAGTACTAAAAGAACCCCAAATTTGTTGGCACTTTGAGGGAACTAGCTTATGAAATGGGTACACCCACCTACTTGACTAGTACACCCATGAGATTTAGATCCAAGGTTATCCTTAGTGATGGAATCGGTTTTATTATTCGAGTGGAGTAAAATCCAACTTACTTAATCAAGGGGTAAAATAAAGCCGGTGAATAGAAATTTTCTAGTGTACTGCACTCATTCGGATAATACTTGGTACTTAGGGAGAGATCTAATTTATAGGAATCTTGACTTGACCAAACCAAGTTACTTGAAAATCCTTCCTACCATTGTTATTTTCGTCCAAGTTACAAGTCATTTAGTTTGTGTTCCACATTCTTATCTATCATCAACATCAAAAATATCTTCTCAAACTTTATAAATTATTTTCTTTTGGATACCCATTCCAAATTGAATTTATCACATCTAAGCCTTACTCTTTGGATTCACTTTCTAAATTTTAAGCACATCATTCAATTCAAATAAAAGTTTAAGTCTTAAATTTTAGATACACATATCCTAATTTAAGTAATCCATTTCAATCCAAGTCTTTTCCTTTGGTATTCACTTTATCAAGGTTAAGCACAATCACAATTCAATCACAAAGTCTTTTCTTTGGATACCTACTTTATCCAAGATAAGTAAAGCTACACTCCCTTTTATTATCTAAGTCTTATATTTTGACATTCAATTCGTTAACATTTAATAACTCCCTTTCATTCTTTAAATATTATATTTTAGCATTCAATTTGTTCAAATTTAAGAACTCCCTTTAATATTCAATTCTTATATTTTAAAATTCTATAACACCTCTAACATGGTTGATATCTATGATGACTTTTGTATTGGAAGTTGTAAACGTTGACATGTGATTCTTGTTTGAAGACGGTGTACTCTTGTGAATTAAGAATCATGTTTTTTGTAGATAATATGTTATCTGTTGGAATAGATACCATTCTTCCATGTTTATGCTGAATTAAAAATGAAGTAATTCATTCCTTCTTATGTTGAATAATGCACTGCATGTGGAAATAAGAAACTGATTTAGTTTAAACTAGTTCATAGTTTGTTGCACTCAAACCTGTGCTGTAGTTTTCTTAACCTCTACTGCAGGATAGCTATACCTTGGATCAATTTCAGTGATCCAAGGCATGCTTTTAATTTTATGACATTATGGTCATCTTGACTAAGATGGATAGATCATGGGATCTCTCCGAACTCGCTATCTTGGAGTCTTGGGTGATCTCTGCTACTCCTTCTTCGTAAGTGATCTTTGGATGACATTCTGATTCTTCTTTGGTAAGTTTTATGATGTAATTCTTTCTCTTGCTAAAGGAACCTAATTAATCTATGTTCCTAAGTGGTAATCTATCCTAAGTTACTAAGTTATTTTATTAATGTGTAATGTTAATAATTAAAGGAAAGCCTAAGACTAAACCTTAGACTTAAACCTAAGGACCTAAGTTAGTTCCTAAAATAATGTTGAACCTAACCTAAAGTTGGGCTAACCTAAAGGGGACGGATGGGATGACATGCTAAGAAGGTTGGTGGCACCAACCTCAAGGTATTAATGAGGAGTTAGTGGGATTTAAAAATTATGTTGTAGCCAAAGTTGGTGAGTGCATGAAGGTTTATCAGATGGTGAGTTGGCATCCTTACTAAAGTTTTTGATGCATGGAAATTTAAATTTAGTAATTCCTAAATGTAAGTTGGTGGTGGTGGGAGAAGTGGAAGGACTGTCAGTCCTGTTTGACATTTAATGTTTTTGGTAATGGCAAAAAAACCACCTAGGAAGAAGGGAAGATGGAAGAAAGAATGGTTTCAATTTTGTTTTGGTCATTTGGTTTTGTGAGCTTTATCTCTGCATGTGGATTTTCTCTTTGAACCCTCAGTTTGAATCCTTGCATTTTGTTTTTCCTTGCATGGTGGTGATAGTGATGAAAATATCACTATGAAACTATAAGAGGAAGGTGAAGAAGGTTCTAAGGAGTTTTGTTGGCGTTTTCATGGAAAGGATTAGCTATCAAAGCTCTACTTGAAGATTTTAGTGAGAAAGTGAAGGCAAGAGCTCTATCAGGCATGATAGGCCCTATCCATTAAGTCTTATACTTTTATTTAAATGCTTGGTAAAAACAAATATGCTCTTTGTGAAAACCTTCTAGTTCTGATTCTTTGTTTTCTTATACCTTGCTTCAATGGTGTTTTCATTTTGTTATTTGGATGAATTATGATTTTGAGTGATGGGTTGAAACTGAAATCTAAAAGTGTCATTTTTAAATACTTATGTGTTAACTTGCTTATACTCGAACCTTTTTGATAGTGAAATGGATCTGGGTTGTTCTTTGTTAAATAATTATCTATACTGCAGATTGTTTATACTTTATAAGTATCTTGGTTAGATGAAATCATAATAGTCTTGCTTCAAATGTTCTCTCGCATTATTGTTTTTGGAAGACTAACTTGTAGGAAACTTCGTTGGGTATTAAGACCTACGTCTGTGACTTAGATAATATGGTGTTTTCGTTTGGTCAACTTATTGATAATGGCTTTGAAAACCAGTGTTTGTTCAAATTGGTTTCGTGACTGTAACTCTAGGAGTATTCAGTTTGATTAGTTTTGTGATGTAATTATTTTGGGTTTTACCCCCTAATGGAGAACTGTTGGAATCTCTGTATTCTACATATTGGGTCATTCTATTTTTTGATATTAATGAAACCCATTGGTTTAATGACAACCATTCATGTTTGTACTTCCTTGAATATTTTTTATTACCATTCGGGTTAGGAGTAAATAAATTCTCACCTTGAGTTAGATAGTATAATATCTTTTCTTCTTGTTGAGATTTTTATGAATGGAAGTTGTTGTCGATGAAGGTTGAATAGGGAAATATGTCTGATAATGTTTAAAATTTGTTCGGTTGCTTTTACTTCTTTTATTTATTTGTTAACCCACCTTGGGATTTTGGGTTCCTTAACAGATCTTTTGATATGGGAAAGTTTTCCTAAATTGTTGACGGATGTTAAACCCTTGTTATTGGGAGGTTTCTCGAATGATCTATCTGCCTCTTTTTGGTTGATTGTAAGTTCTTTGGAGACTAGTTTTGAACTCATTTTGGTTTTCTCTCCCATCTTTTGTTGACGAGTTAGTTATAAATGAACCAAGTCAATTGTTAATTGGTTTAATCCGAGTATGGGGAAAATGTCTTGCGTAGGAGGAATAACTATTTGGAACTGTAGAATGTCTTGCTTTCATTATTTTTGGGTGATTTGTTAATGGTTACCCAATTGGGCTAATGATGGTATCTCAAGTAAGATATTGTTGATCTTAAGTGGATTTTCCAAGTTTTTAAATACTTTTACTCTTAGGGAAGTCTGTTATTTATCATTTCATATGTCTTTGCATGGATTAGTGATAAATCTTCTTTAGTTGAATCGAATGGTTTAAGAGACTGCAATCTCACTCTTTTCCTTTTTATTCATAAGTTGGGAAACTTGATTATTGGGAATAGTTGTTTTTCTCTGGTTTGCATAGTTTATTTCACTTTCACCTTTGAGTTTGGTCTTAGTGTTTGTTGACCTTGAAGCATATGGGTCTAATTTTTGATATTTCCATGAGAAGGTATTGAGTCTTGTGTAGATTCTGAACTTTAACCATTTTGCCCCTTTCTAGATTTGATAGTGGTTGGTTGAAACTTATGTGTGGCTCTGAATGGTAGCTCATCCTTCTTTTGGCTTATGATTGCTATAAAATGTACAGTTGTTAGGACTGCAGAGTGTTAGTTATGACTGTTTCTTTGAGTTGAACTTGAAATGAACTCACTCAGGTCTTTTAGAATACTTCTACCGTGAGCTAACTTGTTTGTTATAATTGATTAAGTCTTCCTTACCTAGAACATTGATACATATTCTTAATCAATCCAATTAAGCCTCTGTGTTGAGCTTGATATATTAATGATTTTATGATGGAATATAATTGTATTTTTGTCTGATTAATCCTTCATATATTGATATGGATGTTAACTTGAAATAGCAAAACAATATACCTATTCTGAAAGGTAGATTTGTATATCTAGTATTACTTCTTGAAAATTTAGAACTGGTTAAATGGAGGATCTTAATTTGGAAATTGAATGATAAGGTAAAGTTAGGATGAAATATGAATTCTCCTTTCTTTAATTCTGTTGTTTGATTTGCAACATGTTGAAAAGAGTTTTTATGATGAAAATTTAGGATTAACTATGTTGATTAATTAGTCCTTACTTAATCCTTACATATAGAAACTTTAATATTTTCTCTCCTTCTTGGTTGTAATATTTTAGGGAAAAGTATTTATGTTTATCTTTTTGTGTTGTTGGATCTGTTTCATAAACAACAGGTCTTTTTATGGAACAGTTAGATAAAAGCACAAAATTTTAATGTTATAGTGCTTATCATGCTCAGTTCATTGAACTGACTCATGCTGACAATTTTGTAGATGGATTTCATAAAATATGAAAGGAGAAAGACATATAGAAAGTTACATATGTTTTACTAAAAGAAATTATCTCTTTATTATGATGATTATGTGGCATCATTACTTGAGATGTACTTTGTCAGAAAATAAAGTTGTCATAAAAACTAGTTTTATATTGTTGTTCGACACCTTTTAATCTTTGAAATACTTTCGGTGATTGGATCACTCCTTGTTGATGAATAAATGGTTTGATGTTTTTGAATAATACTTATTTGTAATACCTTCTTTGGCATAAATTAGGATGCATTATTAAGTATTATCCTAAATAAAAGAGGGAAGTTTATATATTTAAGTGTTATGGGATTTGGTTTGAGGATCTGAAATATTAGTTGGTTTATATTCTCATAAAGGGATGCAACTAATAAGTTGACACTCATAAATAGATCCTTAAACAATATAAAAGAACTATGATTGAATTACATAGATATATATGTATGAATTCTTGATGTATTTGAAACATATGTAATCTATTTTCATAAATGGACATTAGTCCTTGATATAGGGAAAAAGGATATTTTCCTTGAAATCAATCATAGAAACTTATCTGAAGAAGTGTTATGAATATAATAAGTGAATGGTTGAATGTGTTCTTCCTTAGGAAGATTTCTTAATCTAATATGGAATTCTTAAAAGGGAATTATATGGGATTTAGACTTCATCTTCATGAAGTCTAAAATAAAGGTTTTAATTAAACTTGTTTAAGCTAAGGCTAAAATAAGAAAGGATCTAATAAACACACTTTCATAACATTAAGAAAAATCATGTCGATATATGATACAAGCTGATTCATTTAAAGACAAACTTAAACATGTAATTTCAACTTGTAACCTTATAGGTTAAATGATGTTAGTTGAATCCTTAAGCATTGCTATCATTAATCTTAAGACAATGATTAAATGGATAGTAAAATTATAATCTTAAGTATGTTAGTCCAGTTGTGGAAACTTACTTAGATTTTGGTAGACATCAATTACACCGTAGTACCTTTGTAATGACAAAAGTCATTATGAGGATACTAGGATGTAGTTGCTATGTCTCAACACCCCACTTAGTTTGTTTAACTTGATCGACATAAGTGTAAGACTGGATCACGTTCTACCCTATATAGGGATAGGAACATGACCTAGTGTCGAGGTCAACTCATGTTGACTTAGGATAACTAGACACACCCAATCAACGTAAGTCGATTGAGTATGTCTATGTACCCTTAGTCACCATGAGTAGTCTTCCACACTAGTGCATGTTGTTAACCTTGTCTAGTGTGAAACCTTGAATCAAATTAGATTGAAAGAAGTTAGGAAAGACCACTCTAGATAATAGAACAAGTGTGGTGAGGGACTTATTCCATTTGATGAGTATGTCGTCTAGGAATGTAAACATGATAAACATGTTTAAAAACTTTGGCCAAAGTATCGCAAGTTGTTGGTTACGTTTTCCTATGCCACATAGTCTAAGATGAAAGATTTCAGATGAATATTGGTAACAAATATTTAGATAGGCCTCTTAGACAGAACACTTTGGTGCCCCTAAAAAGGTAAAGAAACCAAGTATACATAGTATACACATTATTGAGTTAACATGAGAGACCAGTTTAATATCGAGTCATGAAATGAGAGATCGAATTTCCATTGAGTCATTTATAGTTGTATATAGTTTTCTATTATGAGATGGATTGGCATTGGAATGTGTGTTCTAAATTATGTAAATTTAGAACAAAGAACACTATGTATGTTAAATTTTTTTTCCCTTGTTTATAAATTCTTAAAATGGGAATGTTACACATTCACTTTGTTAAAATTTAAGTAATCCCTTTCATCCCTAAATCTTATATTTTAACATTCACTTTGTTAAACTTTAAGCAATCTATTCCATTTATAATTCTTAGTATTTTGACATTCACTTTGTTAGAATTTAAGAAATCTTTCCAATCTTTAAGTCTTATGTTTTTACATTCACTTTGTTAAAATTTAAGAAATCTTCCTATTTCTAAGTCTTATATTTTGACATTCACTTTGTCAGAATTTAAGCAATATATCCCTTTTTTTTAGTCTTATATTTTGACATTCACTTTGTCAAAATTTAAGCAATCTCTTCCTTCTCTAAGTCTTATATTTTGACATTCACTTTATCAATATTAAAGTAATATCTTTCATTAATAATTCTTATATTTTGACATTCACATTGTCAAAATTTAAGCAATGTATTCTATCTCCAATTCTTATATTTTGGAATTCACTTTGTTAGAGTAAGTATTTACCTTAGCTCATGTTCACCTAGGTATTTTATTTACCTCATATATTTTATCCTAACCCACTTATGTGTGTGGATATTTCTTTTTTATTAAGATATTAGGAAGATATTATCTAGTTGTTATGACTAGTTCTTTCCTAAATCTATGGTCTTGACTAGTTATTTCCTTGATTTATGGCTTGATCTACCACCTTGACTAGTTCTTAAATTGATCTTCCTTGCCTCTATAAGTAATGCCCATTCTTTTGCATCATATTTTGATTCTAATGTATTGAGAATAATGAATTATGATGGATTTTCATATATAATATTCTAGCTCTTCTATTTTACAAATTTAATGTGGTTTGCTATTATCATTTGAAATCTTCATAGCATGAAAAAATATTCTTATCATTCCTTTCATGGTATCAGAGTGATAAATAATGTAGAATTCCATCTGTAAGTTTTTGCAAGCAAGAGTTTATTTATTTTCATATATTTTAAAATTTGTTAGCACTTTGTTGCATAACGTCCATTTTTACGCAAAATAGAGAGCTTTGTTGGATTCTCAAGGTGAAAAAATTCCGAAACAATTGTAAACTTGGCTATCAAGAAGAAAACTTATTTTTTTAGTTTGTTTTGGTTTTGTAGAGGCATACATTGATACATACAGATCCTCTTAGAAATTTGTGCCAAGGGAAGAAATCTTTGTTGTGGAAGTAGAAAGTCTAGAAAAAGGTTTATGGGGTTTTCTAGGTTTTTTTGCGTTTGTCTTTGGGTTTTTTTTTTGCTTTGCAAGTTCCTATTTGGTAATGATTTGAAAATTTTAGAAATCCGTGCTGGGGAAGAAATATTTGCTAGGGAAGTAGAGATTCCAGAAAAACAATTTTGGGTTTTTCTGGGTTTTCTTCATTTGGCAATGGGTTTTTTCTTTTCTCAGTATAGAGTTCCTATTTTACGAGGATGTGAAAATCATAGAAATCTATGCCAAGGGAAGAAATTTGTGTCGGGAAAGTAAAAATTCTAGAAAAACAATTTCTGGGTTTTTCTGGGTTTTTACGATTGGTAATATGTTTTTTTCTTCCACTTTCCAGAGTATCTCGTGTGGAGAGGATTTTTTTCTTCCACTTTCTAAAGTACATGTGTGGAGAGGATTTGAAGATTCATGGATCCCCTTAGAAATCTGTACCCAGGGAGGTAAAATGTCTAGAAAGGCGTTTCTGGGTTTTTTTACGTTCGGTAATGGTTTTTTTCTTCGACTTTGTACCTTTACTCTGTGTTGAGTATTTGAGGATTTTGTAAATGTGTGCGACCTCCGGGTATCTTGGAAATCAGTTCAAGCGAGATAGAAAATACGTAAGAATATTTTTAGGTTTTTCTCGGGTTTTCACATTCGATAATGGGTTTTATTTTCTTCTTCCATTTTGCAGATCTTAAATTGGAAAGTTTTTTCCAACAAAAGTAATCAAAGAAAGTGAAGGAAAAAGACATTTTATGTTTTAAAAATAAATATTAGAGCATAAACTTGAAAATATTGTAACTTTTGATTGCTAACTCAGATTTGAGTGCCATTTTTGCTAAATTAGTTGTTTTTTCATGTTTGTTACATTAGAACTATTTATTTTGAGAAACAAACAAAAATTGTAAAATGTCATTATTGTAACACACACTCAATTATAAAGTGCCAACATTTATATCTGTTTTTTTTGTTGAGAGATTTTATATCTATATCTTCGACACTTTTTGGTATGTCGACAATGTCTTTTGTGGAGGAGCTATTTTGGTGAAGCTTAGTTTTAATTTTTTAGTGTTTGAGTAGTTGTTTTGATAACTCATACATATTTGTTACATCACTCTACCCATTCAACTTATGGGAGAGTATTTTCGTGATACTTCTTCTTCAATTTTTATGTCCTTGCCTTGTTACATTGGCTTTTCTTGGATCGTGACACACCTATATGTAGTAGTTGATCAAGCTTCTTCAAGTTTTGTGTCATTGCCTTGATACGTTGGATTTTATTTGTAACACCTTGGACAAACTGTTATATTTCTCTTTTGCATTACAAGCATTGACATGTGATTTTCTTGAATGAGGTGTGTTCCCTTGATTGTTGAAAATCATGCTTGTTATGGATAAATCATTTCTACTCTTGGATTCATTTGATTGAAATGATATGGCTCGCAAGAATCCATTTTTCACTTCTTGTAGGTGAGTTGCAATTTGGTTTTGAGAGTTACAAACTTATCTCTTTTACTGACTCATCCTTGGATCAATTTCAGTGATCCAAGGAATGTTTTAAATCTCCTTACTGGACTGAACCTTTGTATTTTACAAATTCTTTGGTCTTGTGTGAATGTGTCTTCATTCGGTTGTATGTTTGTGCTTGGGTCTTTGGGATTGATCTCTACAGGACATTAATGGTGTAAAAAAATATAGTCTACTTCATGACTATGAAGGGGATCAGAATCCTAAAACTAAAGGATTATCCTAACGGTATCCTAAACTAGGTAAGAGCACCTACTTCCTAGCTACGTCTACTTAATTGGGTTATAATCTAACCTAAGCTTCTTATTCTATTTCATTTGGATGGTGTCCTAACCTAAGCTCTTGTGCTAAATGAATAAGGGAGAGATTACTAAAGTAATGTTAGGCTATATTAATCTAATGCCTAATACTATATGGATGTGAATTTAATCTAACCTAAGTGGAAATTACCTATGGAAATTTTTTAAGACCTAAGGAAATTATTGTTAGACTAACCTAAGTTTTGGGAAATCTATCCTAAACTATTAAAAGGGAACCTAAGGGTCGCATGACACTATGGCGATGGTTCCAATGGCATTTAATTGATTTGATTGGGTTTAATGTATGGAGGTACAACCAATCTTGGAAAAGGTTAGTAAAATTTAGTGGAGGCATACGTGGAGGCTTCACTAAATATGGAAATGCATGTTAAATTGGAAATGACATTCGCCAATTTTGGGAGGTGGTGGAAAGGAGAGATAAGTGGGAGATTTGGGAGTAATGGCATTAATGGACCTTGGTTTTTGTGTGTAAACCGTCTTGGAAACAAGGGAGGTAGATTTGTGGGAGGTTGTTTGGTCTTGCATGTCTCGTGAATTTTCTCTACATGGAGCTATCTGGTTCTTTGAACTAGTAGTTCAACTTCTACTTTGTGGCTATTTTTGGTTTCTCTGGTCTATTTTCGATCAAAGGAATGTATATGAGGCATTGGAAGAAAATTTGTTTGGTTGTTGATCTTTCATGGAGAAGAAAAAGAGTGGGAAGCTTGGCTAGAAGTCTCCTTCGATTGGTAGAGGCACTATCAGGCATGATAGGCTCTACCCATTAAGATTTCTTGCTTTCTTCTAAATGATTCATTAAAACAACTCTACTCTCATGAGATAAATGTTTGCATGATTTTTCTGGTTAATTACTTTCATGTTTTTATGAATCTCTGTGATTTTTGGGATGTAAATCCATTGCAAAGTAATGTTAGTTTTTGGAAACTTTCTCTGTGCAAGTTTAGTGGTGACATGCATATGAAACTTGTATTCGAAGCTTTGTATTTCATTCTAAAACTTGTATTTGAGGCTGGTGTTGTTCTGAACTGGCATTCATTGCTTTGTGTGGTTCTAAACCTTTATTAGAGCCTTATGTTTTGTTTGAACTTGTATTGGGGATTCATGTTTTGTTATGAGCTTGTATTGGAGCTTTGTGTTTGTTTTGAGCCTGTATTGGAGCCTTGTGTAGTTTTGAACTTTGTTCGAAGCTTCGTGTTCGACACTGTACTCATATTCTATACTTGCGTGTTCTGAACTTGTAGTCAAATCAATGTGTTTGATTCTGTACTTGTATTCTGAGCTGGAGTTTGACTCGTATTCAAGGATTTGAAATGCTTTGAACCCATTTAATGGACTGTCTACTCAAAAAGGTTTGAGAGATTAAATTTTGGTTTGAAGTTGATTCGATAATCTCTTTTGAGATCTTCTCCTTGTAGCCTCTTGTTGGAATGGTTGTGGTACCTCTGTTTTTGGAAACTGTACCACCTTCTTTGAACTTGTTAGGCGTGTAAATACAAAGTATATTCTTCCCTCCTCTGCTCTGAGAAAACCCGCATCTTGTTGAAGGCTTGACTGTTATGTTTGAAGGATTAATGGACTGGAATTGTACCTTGTTGTGGGTTTGATTTGATATAGAGTTTGTTGGAACAGTTGTTAATAGTTTTTGAGGCTTATGGAAATACGGTATGCATACTCCTTGTGATCAATGTTTGAAACGAACATCTTCTCTATCGCAGTCTTTTTAGATGGAGTTGTGTAGGTCTTTTGTTGTGAATTCTGTTTCAATCAAGCTTGAGGTAATGTTGGGACCTTGCTTGAATTTTTGTGTTTTGGATCTTCTTACTCTCTTTGGATCCTTTAATTGATTTTTGGGTTTTATGGAAAGAAGAATTTGAACACTCTCGAGCACAGAATCTTGTATGGAAGGTTATATTACCTCTGGTTCAGGGTTGGTTCTTTAAATTTGTTCTTAACTGGATCATGAACTACTTGTTCTTTTGTATTGAGCTGTTGAAGCTTTGTAAATGGGATTTTAGTTCTTTGAGTTCATGAGTACTTCTGAACTTGTTTAGCTTATTGTTTTGGGTTTTCTATTCCTTGTTGGATTCAGTGAATGAATCTTTGGGTCTTTTAAAAGAGAAAGGAATATGTTCTCTTGTGGACAGTATACTATTTTTGGGACTGTATTAGGTATTCCTTTCTGGGAATTGAATTCGAACTCGTGTCTAATGAATTGGTATAGATAAACCAGGATGTAATGATTTATAAGGGAAACTAGAAGAGTGCTTTCTTTAAACTGTTGGTTTGGTTTTGAGTTCTCTCTTGGGAACTAGCTAATGAACTTCTAAGTTTGAAATAGAAGTGGGAATTCATTTGATAGTATAAATGAAATGAATTATAGATTTGGACCCTTTTCTATTTGAGATCCTTTTACTTTTGTAAGGATAAGTTCATTTGATTGAACTTCTCTATATTCGATTCTCTTCTGAGATGGAAATTTATTTGTGGATTGTTTGGTCTACTTTGTACAAGTCATTTGTTGTAATGGTGTAGAAGGAGAGTAGCTGAGTCGGTTCTGTTGAATAGAGAATGTAAACTTGTTTTGACCGATTGTCATGCCTGACTGAGTCATACTTCTGTTGGATTTGGTATTGGAAGGCTTACTCTTTTGCACCCTACCTTTTATGAATTCTCTTTTGGATGGACATGGGAAGAGATTAATTCTGTGTGAGTCTAGCTTGGATTTGTGGAACGTCTGGTCTCATATTTTTGGATGATATCTTCTATCATGTAGAAGTTAGTCAGACTTATAGTTAGACTGTTTTGATTTCCTATTACTCCTTGGACTGATTTGGGATTCTTGTTAGATGTTGTTCCTTTAATGTTGAATCCTTATATTGTTATCTTTGAACTGAGGTAGTTAAGTGTGTTCTAAACCTATTTCTATCTTTCAAAGGATTAGATGATGGAGAATAGTATGTATTGATTCTTCTTCTTTTGCTTATATAGAAGGATGAAGCATCCTAATATGAGCTATGCTGTAATTAACTTCTTTTCACGCTTAGTAAAGATAAATGTGTATTTATATTCTTATAGAACTATGAAACAATTGGATGACAAGACCTGTTGTTTGTTTAAAAGTAATTGATAGGATCAATTAAACTATATGTTATAATGTAGATGTTGCGGACTATATTATGCTCTTTTCTTAAAAAGTGAATTCAAACTCTTTAATTGTACTTCTTTTCTGGTTGATATTACTTATGCTTATTTGTATGATATATTAATTGTTTCATTAAAGAAGAGTTGTTTTAATGGAACAATTAGTGGAATGCACTTCACTTTAATGCTTAGTGCTTATCATGCTCAGTTCATTGAACTGACCTATGCTAGAAATTTTGTAGATGGACATCATAAGTGATAAAAGAAGGAAATTTTTTTATGATGCATTGGCTTATTTAATTCTGGATCTTATGTAAAGAATTTTGATTCGTACTTGAGTTGTATTGGAAAATAAAAGTGATGTTCTTTTAAGATCCTAATTCTGATTGACATGCGAAATGTCTGAAAGGAATAGTCTTGTAAATGTATATTTATCATCATGAATTGAAAGTTTTTGAGTGGACTCCAATTTGTGGTGTGAATTCTTTTGTACTTGTATGACGGAATTAGTAGTGATATCTTGGCGGTATTCCTTATATCTATTTGTATACTATTGTTGTTATCAATTAATAAGTTGGATTAAGGGGATAGTATAATCTCCCTTATTATAATGAAACTTGGTAAATTATAAAATATGTCATTCTCTAACTACACAACTATGGTTTAATAATAAAATATGCTTTGGACATACAATTAAACTATATGAGTAAAGAATGATAAAAGGAATAGTGGTTATGACCTTTAATCTTTATACTACATTTATAAAGTAAACACTAGCTGAATCTAGGTGGATGACACACTTGATTTGGAAAGCTAGGTTGCATTAAGAATTAAACGTTTGATGTTTGTTGTCTTGTTTTTCGGGATAACTACTTGTTATGCCACATTAATAAACGTTAATGCAAACATGAGTTAATGAAGTTCTCAATATCAAATCGAATAATTATGGATATAGAACTTAATGAATGATTGGAATTAGGGTTAGGTATGGTTGTTACAATCTGAATCTTAATCCAATATTAATTATGAATTAATGACCACTAAGGGGGTATGTACATCTTGATGAATCAGTTCTCATGGATGTTGGCACATGCCAACCTGCAGATCGCACCTCGAGAAGCCCCGGGACTTCTCAAAGATATAGTGTTAGTTGACATGTGGCAACACCCTGTCATATTTGTTCATCTAGATCTACACACATTTGGATTTGAACTTAGTTTCTCTCTAGGTCAAGTTAGTAGCATGTTAAGATAGGTAGTAGCTTTCTATGACTCAGGGTACATTGGCACATTTGGTTGACTTAGGTCAGCCGAGTATGCCCATATACCCTAAGTCATCGTGGGCATCTTTTTATAATAAATTATGTTGCTAACCTAGGCTAGGGCCAAACCTTGGACAAGTGGATTGACGATAGTTAGTAAAGACCATTCTAGATAATAGTAGAATGGGGTGAAGGACGTACTCCGAAATGATGAGTATGTAGTCTAGGAATAGTAACATGATCAGTATGTTGAAAATATTTGGCCAAAGTATCACAAGCTGTTGGTTATGTTGTCCTATGTCACCTAGTTTAAAGCAACGTGATGTCAGATGAATATTGGTAACAAATATTCAGATAGGTTCTTTAAATAGATCACTCAATACCTGGAATAGGGTAGGAAACCCAAGTATACGTAGTATACATAAAGTATTCTATAATTTATTTGAACATGAGAGATCGGTTGGTAATCGAGTCATGGAATGAGAGATCGGTAACTTACCGAGTCATTACAGCTGCATATGGTTATCTATTATGAGATTGATTGGTATGGAATGTGTGTTCTAAATGATGTTTTATTTAGAACAGAGAACATTTTGATTCAAATTTTTTTCCCTTGTTTCTAAAGTCTTAAAATGGGAATGTTACATTATTGGATCATGACACTCCTATTTCTTTGGATCTTGTGTCCTTATCTTATTTCCTTGGTTATTTTTCTTGGATCATGACACACCTATTTGTAGCATTTGATATTTCTTCTTCAAGATTTGTTTCCTTGCCTTGTTACCTTGGATTTTCTTATATTGTGACACTCCAATTTATTTTGATCTCATGTCCTTACCTTGTTGCCTTGGTTATTGTTCCTGGATCGTGGCACACCTATTTTTAGCAAATGATCGATTATGTTTGGTATTTTTTTACACTTTTGACATCACTCCATTGATAGTATCCTTACATGGAGCTATTTTGGTGAAGCCCAATGTTAGTTATTTTTGAGTTTTGTGATCGAGTAGTGGATTTAGGACATAGTGCACACAAAAATTCTACAACATTGTATGAGTGTTTTGAGTCGATATTCTTGGGATGACTTATAGTAGGTTTTCACTTTCCTTCTAGCAGGATTCTTTCCTCTCTTTTTTAGAATTCTTCATGGATATATTGTACATGAGTACCTCACTGAGCCTAGTTTTCAAGATTGGTATTATGGATATGCCACTTTTATTTTTTCCCCTAGCTTCACTTGAGGGGGATGTTAGAGTAGGTATTTACCTTATCTCATATTCACCTAGGTACTTTATTTACCTCATGCATTTTATCCTCACCCACTTATTTGTGTAGATATTTATTTTTTATTACTTAGATATTAGGAAGATATTATCTAGTTGTTATGACTAGTTCTTTCCTAAATCTATGGTCTTGAGTAGTTTTTTGATGACTAGTCCTTTCCTTGATTTATGGCTTGACATATGACCTTGAATAGTTCTTAGATTGATCTAACTTTCTATAATGGTGATATTACAACCGAGCGCTACACTACATCTCAAATCCAATTTAGTTATGTGTGCTTGTCTTTGCAATAATTCTCCTAGTTCACCCTTATGCCAATGACTCCAATATAGGGGCAATAACTAGATAAAAATGCAAAATGGTGGATGAAATAGAATTAAATATCTTTTGTATGATGTGTGTATGCAGAGTAATATCCCAAAAGCAATATTTTTCTCTATGTAGATAGTTATCCCTTGATAAGAATATCCCACCCATATAATGGTATGTATGTTGTGTTTATATTGGGATATCTTGCTCGAATTTCAATACTAATGACATGCCATGGTGAATAGTACCTTGGGAGATTTGAAGGAAAACTGAAAAGAATGACCTAAAATGTCAAAAATAAGATTACAAAAAAGAGGACAAGGGCATCCAGGATGGACAAGAGTGCATGACACTAGTGTCTAACAACCGGGTGCTACTATCTAGAGATAAGTGACAACAAATGAGTGATAACTAATAGACAGGATATGTTAAACCTGGTAAAACATGTGTGTATGTGGGATGAATGTGAAAGGAAACAAGCGGTGAAGACCAATAAGATAAACACATGGACTACGAGATGGGTCATCAATGAATACTTTACGTACACAAGATCCATATATAAAAAAACATACTTAGTGGTAAAATAATAGTAGTAAGTGTGTGATTTTGTGTCTACCCCCACTTTATGTTAGTGAATGAAAGCTTTGTAACATAAAGTAGATAGATATGCATACCTTATAATTTTAGAGATTCCGATGTCGCTGCAATACATGAAAAGTCTAGTAGAAATACGTGCAAGTGAAAACATATAGCGCGATGAATCATGTATTAAATTGTTGATCCATGTGGTGTAACGAGGGATGTAAGATTGCTATGATGAGCACTAAACTAGATATATAATGTTGGTAGTAAATGATTGGATATTGGGTGTGTTTTTCGCTAATGGGAATGTGATGGGGAAGGGGTGATCAATTCCCAACCCTATTGTACATGTGCATGTGTGAAAAATTGAGGATTTGGGTGTCCTACCACAAGAGGAAGGGTGTAGGGAAAGAATTATAGTATCTCTCCAACTTTAACCACATCCTCAAAAGATATAGCCACCATCGTAGATGCACACAGATACAATTTTTGGTGATTTTGGATCCAAATTTTGATCAAATGTGATAACCCACATAGGATTAGTATAAGAAAGATAATGACATATCATTTTACCCACTTTAAGGGTGTCACTATTATGTATTTATTTTAAGTTAGGTCATTTGGAAGTAGTTGAAAAATATAATGTGATATCCCATATTAGGTCATGTTGTTGTGCAAATGTGTAACAAGGAAATTGACAATTTTCGAGCACAACAACTATACCCCTGTGCAAAATTTTCAAGTCTATCACTCCAAGACACCCCGAATGTCTCCAATAAGTCCAAATGACCTCTTGAATAATGTTATACCATTCCCTATGTGATTTAGGAAATTCCATTCATTCCCCTAGGTGATTTTAGGAGTTCATTTGCAAAGCTACATGCAGTTGTGGGAAGGGCTATCACTAGCCTTCCTAGAGATGGAGCAACCTCAAGAAGTAGAGAAGAAGAGACTAAGTGGATGTGGAGGTGATAAAAATTTCTTGGGACATCATGGAGATGGTTCAGGAAGATTTTGGAAGGTCTCGGAGAAGTTGGGGTAGTTTCACTAGAATTAGGGTTCACATGGGCCTAGTCAGTGCACAAGCCAAAACAACTACTAGGATTTAGAAGAAGATTCTAGGAGCTCCAGATGGATTTATAAGTAAAAAAACATCACTAGAAAGATGATTCCAATACCTACATTATGGTGAAATAATATTTTTCACAACACCTTGGCGCATAGGATTTGCAGGCAATTTTTCTCAAGCACAAGTGGAGTCTCAAATAACAAATCATATTTTTAGGGATTATATGGTTGAATCAAGAAATTGTGACCCCATAATTAGATTCAAAATTCCATTTCTAGTTAGGATCATATAAAATTTCATCAAGAAATTCCACCGGAGCTCAAGTTATCATCATCCCAAGTTGCCCTCTCAAAGGTAGTTCAAGAGTTAGTCAATTTTCGAGAGGACACGTGTCAACACCAGGAGCCTGATGGGATTTCATGCCCCAAAAGTCCATGAGGTCAGGTAAAAAAACCTTAGAAAAGTTTTCCCGGCCCCCATGTGACCTGTAGACTTGACAGCTCAGCCCCCAGATGCATTTTTGGAGCATCCATTCCCTTTCGTTGGATCAAGTTGCACATGTCTGCTCCAGGACCACTGTGGAAATTAATGTACCTCACATCCTTGATATCAGGGACATAAAACATCAAAAACTTAACCCAACCCCTATGGGGAGTCTTTTGGTCATCCATGTGACTGACTTTCAGCCCCCAATGCTTTAAAGCAACTTTTCTCACCTTCATTCCCTGCCGTTGGATCACCGCCACGTGTCATCCTCTTGACCACCATGGAATTTGATGTCCCTCACATCCTTGAGGTTAGGGAAATCAAGTCATGAAAAATTCATTTAATCTTATCCTTCCATGATTTCAAAAATTCAAAAAATCTAATTGCCGCTTCAATGCTTCTAATTGCTTCCACTCCCATGCATAGATTTTCTCCATTCTTCCTCTGAAACTTCTCACCAACACTCATCCATTTATAAACCTCAAATAAGACCTTCCAAAAGTTATTTCCCTTCACTCTATGAAATAACATAGGTCCTAGAAGGAAAATTGGAGCAAACACAGAAGGAGAAGCACAAGAAAGAAGAAGGAGAAAACAGAGAAAACTCCATGGCCATGAAACGAGAAGTTGAAGAAATATCCCAAATGGATGCGTGAAACAACAAGTTATATTTTTATATTCATTCCTCTACCCAAGGCCATCAAGAATACACCTTCAAACTCTCCTCTCGTGCAACAGAGCATCCATAATGAAGAAATCCCACTTTTGGCTCAAAAAAAAACTTCAATTTCCCGTCAAATTGTTGGGTAAACGAAGTAGAATTTCACGTGAAGCACCAGAAGAAAAAAATATCACAATGAAATTTATTTCATTAAAAATGGAGGAAAAAACCATACCTACAATTTTGAGGTCCATTAATGGTGCTACATCCAAAAGCACTGCCAGGTTCAAAATTTGAAAGTTTAAAATCTCCTAGACTATTAAGTGGGCAGATTTTAAATTTCAAAGGGGTGATATTGGATAAAAAAACACATCAAAAAACTTCATTCCATGTCAATCAGAAATCTAGAAGCCCATTTTTCCAAAATAACAAGTCTTCTACATAGGGACTACTATTTCGGGAAATTCAGCAACAAAAGAACCTGTGAAGGAGACGAAGACATTAGAGGTGCATGACAAATGATAATTCATCAGAACAATTTTTTTGAAACTTACTAAAAATAGTAAGTGGTCCCATGGACACCTACTAAAAATAGAAAGTCACACTGAAAGAGTAGTTTTGGCACAATGGGACATTCAAAACTTTATCACATTAGAGCTTTCCATGAATGAGGACCATCGAACTTCATTGCGGGAAACATCTTCTCCTCCTCTCTCTCTTCTCTCTCCCCCAAATTTATCTCTCTTCAAATGTTCTAATTCTTCATTGGGGTTTGCACTTTTTGATATGCCTTTAAGTCACTTAAAAGTGACTTTAGAAACATAATGTAAATTAAGTCACCTTGATTTTATAAAAGGGACTTAAATATTTTGTAGGAATATGAATAGTCTAAAGTTATAAATAAGGCATATGGAAGGTCATGAGGAAGATGAGGAGCCATGTCTATTCTATAAATTGTAAAGCCATTCCCATTTTAAAGGGTTGGTCATTAATTTTGTAAGCTCAAGAGTGCATTCTACCTTGAGAGAACAAAGGAGATAGCTAAATTCTTCCTTTCCCCCACTCTCTCTTTTTCCTCCATTCTCATACTATGTACAACTTGGTTTAAGCAATCAATACAAGAAGGATTTTCAAGACTTTTTTGACTAAGGGGTTTATTGAGACTTTGTGATCATAAATTCCATTTGGTTTTGTTGTTATCGTATATTTGTTTCTTACTACTTATAATACATGTGATAAAAATTCTAATTGATGTATGTAGGAATCTGATTTTGTATCTGAAAAATTAGTTATCCTATCTAATTTCTCACTCCCCTTTCCCACTCTTCAGATAAAGTTATCTCTTGTAGGTATCCGCAAGCTTTTCCGCAGGGTTAGTGGAGTGTCCCTGTTGGATCCCCAGTCAAAAGGCCACCACAGAAATCCACCTTTTCATGCCCATGCATATAAAAAAGATTCAACTGTTAAGTAGAGGGACTTAGTTCCCTAGAGAATTGGAAAGAAATCCACAAGTTTTTCCATCTAACAAATTTTCTCACTAACGAGGTCATCTGTGAACACGGTGATGTAACTCCCAAGTTATGTCATCTAGGAGGATAAATGCACTTGTGATTGTCTTAATATAATGAATGTGTTAGTAAAATTTGTACTATCACGAGTTTAATATGTGTGAGTCACTGATTGGTTGATTACTCATGGATATATTTTACGCTTGTTCCCCCCAAGTTAGGTCATTAGAGGGAGTCACTAGGAGGTGATGTGAAATGTCGTGTGTGTGTATGCATAAGGTGCTTGATAATGACTAATTATGGATGTAGATTGATTGCATAGTGATGTAAGGGGAATTGTAAGATGACCCTAATTGAATGCCCCATTTTTGGTGAAAGAAAGAGTGGTGATGAGAATGAATGCTAAGCTAAAAGTAATCACGTAATGATGTAATGATAGGTATAGGATTGATATCGTAAAGGTTGTGTCTATTAACTTTAGATAACGTTTATGAGGAATAGATTTCATGTGAGATGTATACAATACATAAGTAGGAAGAATTATGAAAATATTTCCGCAAACAAGATAGAAATCGAGTAGGGATGCTTAAGATATGGCTAAAACTATGTGATATGTATTAGTTGGGATGATCAACGTAAATAATGAGCATAACATAGTGAATGATGAAGAGTTACTATAAATAGTAATTTGATAAAGCAATTATGTAATTAATTTGTCTCTTATGCGAGTGTGATAGTGATCTCTAAGTGCATAAGGATCTTTGCAAGTTAGAGCAACATGACCAAGTTGATTTGAGATGGTAGAGTTAGCAAGTGTGAGTTTTTTCAAAAATGCATGGGTATTAGTTATTTTTAATGTTTTTTTGGTGAAATTTTTGTTTTTGAATTTCTCGGTGTTTTAGACCTGGACAAGAGCGGTGAAGGTGCTAATGACATCCAAGACAAGAACACCTAGACATGGGCACTAGTGTCCTCCTCCTGGGCACCCCAATCCTGTCTCTAGGGGCCCATGTCCAAAGAGCATGAGCTAAACCTAGAGTATTATAGATGTGAATTTTTGATGTAATTTGATGTCGTAAGTGGTTTTTTTAGTATGGGTGATGTGCTAACACTATTTTTCTTGTTTTTTTATGGTGTGCATAGGAATATCCATTTGGGGAGTTTCGTGGTGGCTATCATTTGAGTACATTTCTCGGTGGGATTGTTAGATGAAGAGTGGGATGTATTGGACCATGTCAATTTGTGGCATATAGTGAGGATGGGGGATGTGCCCCATAATATGCCTATTCTTACAATGTTGTGTGATAGGTGGTGTGCAGATACATGCACATTTTGGTTACCTACAGGGGAGATGATAGTCACACTAGATGATGTATATCACATACTATGATTACCTATTGTTGGAGAGAGGGTACATGTTATGGAAAATGATGATATGTAGAGGTAAATGAGAGAGGCTAGGTGTTGACCTAAAACCCCAACAATAGTGTGGGATTTAGGACGTTTGACCTTATGTTAAGGATGTACATGGGAAAAGTAAATGGGTCTAAAATATAAAAGAAATAGAAAACACATAACAAATTTCATCCCAAACTTCATTATTTATTCATTTCTCAAAATCATTACATTAGTCTCAATTACATTCATATCCTTCTCATTCTATCTCATACAATTCATTCCTTATACAATTCTCTCAATATGGCACTCACATATTCATTTCTTGTGACGTGCCCATGTACAATGGATTAATTACAATAAATATACAAAAATACAAAACGTTCCAAAATTCACTTCTTTTGATTCACGACTATGTCGATTCGATTCTATCTCGTACTAGCTTGATTTGTCTTCATTCCACTGACTTTATGTTGGCTTCCATAGCTTCTGTAGTGTAACGTGACTTTTCTCATATATCATGTCTTTCTAGTCTTCTGCAGCTTTCTCTAGTTATGCACGACTTCTTCCTTCTACTTACGACTTCCTCCTTTTGTAGACACCTAAAATCCACTTATGTAGGATTTAATGCTAAGATTGCACTAATTATCCTCTTTCTCATCATTTCCGTAATAATTAGCACTTTTCCGCTAATTAGATAACATTCCTCTTCATATTTATTAATTAATGACCTTTCGTTAATTAATTAGCCTTCATATCATTAAGGATGTCGATTAATGACTTTTCGTTAATTAATATTTGCTTCTACTTGGGTTAATTTATTTATTATTAATTAATTACGACTAACTCTAAATCAATAAATCACCATTTATGGATCAAATTTCTCTCTTACATCCTACAAATCATACTAATTTTCCTCTAATTAACTTCTATAAGCTTACCTCTACTTATTAATTAATCACCTTTGATTAATTAAAACATCCCCTAACTCCCATGGCTTATTAATGACAAATTACACTCTTCTAAATCAAGATTACCTTTTATAAAGAAACCTTATCCATTCCAAATGTTGTTTTACCTTTATCCTACATTCATCAATTTTCTAGGCTTGCCTCTTCAAGTAAGCTATATAAAAACCCTCCTTCTTACCTTCCTTCGCACCATACTTTGAATAGTGAAAACTATAAGCATTTTGATCTTGAGTAATTCTCCATGGTGGGAAATTAATTCTCCATCTTGCATCCTTTCACTCAAAATTGAGTAATATGGGAAGATCCAAAATGGCCTTGTAGCCATTCTTGGTGAGATTCCATTCTCAATATTTGAGATCAAGTAACAACCTACTTTGATTGCTTATGGTATTCATATGTTCATATATTAATTTAGCAATCATAGAGAGTAGGAAATAACTTAGCATGTAATTTCATTTATGCATTGAAGAAGCATTTCCTTTAAGCTTTTATCTTGATGGTTCATTATTTAATTAACATTTGATTTTGAAGCTATGTAGATATTAGTTTCAATTTATAGCTTAGTTAATTATACATGAGAACATTTGGCACACTGGTGGGACCTACTCCATTGTTCTTTGCACTTAATTTCAAGTTTTTGTAGTTAAGTTTCAATTTTGGTTACTAACCCTCTTTTTGCATATATTGACATAACTTGTTTTGTTGAGTTTGCATGTGTTGAGTCTTCCTTGTAGGTATAAAGGAGGAGAAGTGCTGTCAAAATTGGATCTTGATGGGAAAATTTCAATATTTCTCCATGTTTTCATTTTTAGAGCTTACTTTTTCAACATTCTACATGCTAGTTTTGTCAATTTCTTGAAAATCTTAATTTTTTGAGCATGTAGGTTAGTGTTTGATAGTGCTGAGTCTTCTATTTACATATTAATGTGGTGGGTTGCTGCAAAAATTGAATCTTGGTGAGAATTTTTAATCTTTCTCTATGTTTTCATTTTTAGAGCTTACTTTTTCAACATTCTACATGCTAGTTTTGTCAATTTCTTGAAAATGTTAAGTTTTTGATCGTGAATGTTAATGTTTGATAGCATTGAGTCTTCTATTCATATATTAATGTGATGGGTTGTTGTCAAAATTGAATCTTGGTTGGAAAAATTTGACCTTTTTCAGATTAAGGGACATTTTTGACATTTTTTGGGTACATGTTAAGTGCATACCCATGAGCATAAGAGCATATGCATAACCCATCTTCAGAGGCCATAACATTTTCTCCCGAACTCGAAATAAATATATATATTTTTCCATTGGAAAGGTATTGAAGTGTGTTGGTCCAAAATTTGTCGGGTGGACAGATCTATGGATAGATGAGCCAACAGTGTGTAGGGCATAGCCCCTCTTTGAGTCAGCAAAGTGAAACTAGTTTATTGCTATTCTACCAGCAGGAATCTATGCAAGTCTCACAATATTCTACCTTTGGGGGTTTAGGATCTCATCCTAGTAGAGGTGCTTCCAACTGTAAGAAGAAGGGGAAGAAATGAGTCAGGAGATGGGAAGATCTGAAGGGAGAAAAGAAATGAATTCCAAAGAAGAAAGGTTAGAGGGTCTATGTTTTGGGCTGGTAGTAAACAGAGCCAAAATTACTCGCATAGACAAACAAAGCAATATTGATGAATAAATGACAATAAAGCAAGAGATTTAATAGAACAAACATACAGATCTAACATAAGAAATCTCTGATGTATAACACAGGTATTCAACAAAAAGTCCAAATATTGTATTAATATTTCCTTCTGTTACAAAAAGCTCAAAGTCTTTTCTTCTTACTTCTATTTTTCATCTGAAAAGTATCCACCACCGAATACAACAAGTATTCAAGTATTTATAGAAGAAGAGAAGGAAAGAAGGCAAAAGCAAACCAACCACTAATTACAAAATATCTAAAAGTCATTTGTTGACTCTTGGCAACTTGGTGGATGACATCATCCCATGGTGCAACATGGATGATGTCATCATTTGTGTCAACATACTCTTAGATATTTACAAAAAGAAGATCGAGAGGAAGGAGACTATTCATCGTCGTCACGCGGCTGAAAGGGGGTATCCTGCTTCTACTGCTGCTCAGAGAGGTGATGTGGAACTGAGCCCGATATTCCATGAACTTGCTAATCATGGGCTGAAGTTGATCCTGGGAAGGATCCTTGTGGTGATCACTGATAGCTTCGCAAGTTTCCCACTCCTCTGTGAGCTTTTCGGGAGCTTGGAATAGTCATTTCCTACCTCTATCAGGTACCCTATGAAGTCACGATAGGCCAGAAGGTTGTTGATGGATTCGGTGTCAAAGGTGACTTTGCCCCACCCCTGCGAGATGATCTCCTTGAAGATCCGAATAGTTTCGTCTGCCTTCCTCAAGGTGAAAGAAGGAGTGAGCAAGCCTGGGGACATTCTCAGGACGATCTGCTCCATTTGATGCATCGCATCCAGGGCTTCCTCCTTGACTTTGTCTATTTTTTCTAGGACAAACTCCAACTGATCGACCCGGTAGTCTAGAGTAGAAAGGATTTTGTTGAGGGCTCTGGGGTGATTGAAGACACCGAACTTGACCAGATCTTTGACTGAACAGTCGAGCATTTTCTGGAAGGTCTCATGCTGCATCCTAGCATGGTCTAACTCTTCGAGAGATAGGTCCTGCAATCACTGGAGTTCTTTGTTCACCGATTGATGTTCTGATACAATTCGGTGAACTTGACGATTACTCCCCCACTTTCTTTGAGGATTTGGCCTCTCCAGGTGGAAACTGCCATACCCTGCTCGCTGATTTTGGCGTATTCATTTATCTTATCCTGGCTCAGAGTTTTGGCGGCAGTTGTAGGAGGTGCACTACCCATTTTCTGCAAGGTGTGGAGAAGATGTTTATTTTGCTCCTTTAATAGCCTCTTTTCTTCCTTTGCTTCCTGGAGCTTCTTACAAAGGGCATCGACTGTAGATAGGGCCTCCCCTTGTAGGCTTTTAGAAGATGTTCCCATTGTGACTTGGGTCACTGTATAATCTATCGGGGACAGATCCTTTTTACCCTTTGAAGGATCGGGATATGCAATCTCCATTACCCTCTCCCCTGATGCACTCTGAGAGAAGTGGGTTATGGGATTTTTCTTCTTAGCCCCTTTTGATTGAATGACAGAGAAGTCCATCGGTGCGATAGGGACTTTCCTCTTTGTTGGCTCAGATGCTGAGAGATCCAAGCTGGACTTATGGGAGTGGGACCAGAAGTGGAAGAGGGGGCAGCTGTAGTGGATGAGGGGAAATGAGTAGAGACACTTGGTGGCGGCATCAAGAGGGAGGCCGAGAAAGTGCTCACGGGAGGAAGGGACACTGCAGGGGAAGAAGACGTGGGAAAGGAAGGGAGCTGAGAGATGAGAGAAGAAATGGTGGGGGACAACTCCACGAGAGAAGAGAAGATGGATGACGAGGAAGGGGGAACAATAGAAGATGGGGGAGAGGACACGACCAAAGGAATGGTTGCTTGGGTCACACGAGGAGGAGGAGGAGGAGGGAGAAGGGATAGAAGGGATCTCAGTAGTTGTAGCAGCGGTGACACCCTGAGTGGATGTACCCGTCGAAACACCTTCCGCCACTTCTTTCTCTGGGGAAGCCAGAGTTACAACTTGTTCTTGTGCAGTGGAAGGAGGACTTTCAGGAGCTCCTTCTTGAGTGGTGCTCGATTCACCTTCCTTATCCTTGCCTTTGACCTTAGGCAGATGCTTTGGCCTAACAGGTGCATTGCCCAATGGTGACATAGTGAAATCTACCCCAAGGTAGATGAGGCCATTCATCCTGCACAGTGCTTTATCTCGCCGGAAAGTTTCTTTGACCCTTTCTTCAATGGTCTAGGGTGCTTTTGTTCTGTCGATTGCAGCAAACGGCCAGTTTTCCCCATCCATGTCAAGATACACCTGATCAACTTCTTGATCAGTAGTTTGATAACCTTTTGGGACAATGGCCACGCCATACTGAATGATTTCTGCCAAAGCCAAGCGGGAGTGGTCCTTCCTTCTAAGTTCGACCTCATGATACAGGTCGATATAAATGTCCTCGATCTACGGAATGTGGATTGGATCGAGTTTTTCCCTGGGAAGGAAATTCCTTGGGTCAAAAGTGGGCCTGGCTGGGAAGTTGTGCTTTAGATTTAGCAGTTCTAGCTCTGCAAACATCTCCCGGGCTTTGTGGTGGGAAAGACAAGTGTACCTACCCACTGTAAGGGGGAAAGGAGTTCCACCCTTCTTTCTCTTCAAACACTTTTCATGGTAGGTTATGAGCTGTCTGGATAGCTCCAACAGGATCAGCTTGGGGCCAACATACCTCGGTAATTTAGTGGGCTCCCCTAAGAAGTTAGCTACCCTGAGATAGGTGAAGGTGGGAAATTGTGTGAATAAGGCCCCCCACTTTTCCGTTGCTACAACAATGCTCTTGGTCATTTGACCGTGAGTCATGTTGGGCCTCAATAGGTAGACGATGCCGTAGAAGAAGGCATCGTTAATTTTGGTGAACTACGGGATCTTTGTTTTCCAGCCTTCGTGTCCAGGTAGTACTCGTATATCTTTACTTGGGGCCAAACCCCGCATCAGCTCAATGTTGGATAATCCCTTTCCGAGGCTGCAGCATAGACTACATAGGAGTTCATGTAGAACCTCCCCGTTGTGGTGAGTTGTTGGAGCTGCTCGGATATGGTGCTACTTATTATCTCCGCCCACTCAAAGTGTTGATCAGGTACATTCTTGTTCATGGTCTCCAGGTACCTGAGCATCCACTTATGAAAGTAATGGGCGTCAGAAAGCCCAAATACTCTACTCAGGAACGTGATGGTATCACTTAGTTCCTCAGAGAAATCGCTACGGTGAATAACCTATGGCCATCTGGTTACCACCTTCTTGTTCTTTAAATATACTTCATTCATCAGCTGCATGCACTGGTCTTCATTATCCTCCCATGCCTTAATGCAGTCCTCTTGGCTTACGGCCACGAAATGCCGATGGTGAGGGATGCCAAGCATGATTTCGAAGTGTCGGGCAGTCAAGGTTGATTATGACCTCACCCTTTTCATTCTTGACACATCTTGTGTCTTTGTTGTAACAACGGGCCACCACCATCATGAATTCATTGTTTATTGCACTGACGGGGATCCCCCAACAAAATGTAGACCACTGCCCACCAGTTTGTCCATCCAAGGACTTCCTGTGACTCTTCTGGTTCTGGCCCAGAAATCTTCCATGTCAATGTGACCGAGCTCAGAGTCTCTTATATCCAGGTCACATTCTGCCTGGGACTCGGGCATTCTGACCCTCTGATACTTGTACTTCATCTCTTCCTCTGTAAGCTTGGCTTTACCCTTAGACTTGGTTGGTCTCTTGCTTGATGTAGACATATGTGGATCTGAACTCAATTGCTGATCTGCAAGAAGAAGAAGTGAAACCCAACGCAGAAAAGCCATGTCAGTTGTTAGATCTCCCATTAAAGCATTGACAGAAGGAAGAGTTAGCAATTTTAAGGCCTCAGGGTGCAGGGCGCATGAATACTACAGGCTGAAGGGTTAATAGTATGGCACACAGAAGAAGGGTGTTACAAGGAACAAATTAGTGCCAAAGGGCGCAGGGTGCAAGGATGTTGCACATGAAATTTTGTTATTATAAGAAGAAGTGTGCCTACGCCATTCATGTGTTTTATGTTGGGCGCATATATTTTTTATGTTGCATGGAACTTTGGTGCGCCGAAGGGCGCAGGTTTAATGTGTGTAACATCAGCTTTACGTGCACAAAAGGGGAGTTTGGCATGGCACAGGGAAGGTTTGCATGACATTGTGTTGCTGTAAGAGGGGATGCGCCTGTGCCATTTACGTAGTTTTATACTTGGCGCAAGTAATGCTGGTGTTGCATGGGGGCAGGGTGCACCAATGGCATAAATACTTGTAATGTAACATAGAAGTTTGGTGCGCCAAAGGGCGCAGGGTTATTGGGTGTTGCAAGCAAGAAAAGTGTGCCTTCTTGGCGACTGTATTTTATGCAGCAGGAATGGCGAATGCGCCAAGAGGAAAATGCAGTCTAATACGAACTTCCAAGTTTTCTTTCTTTCCCTGATGGGTTTGCATGTGTTTTAAGCCTTTTTCTTCAGGGATTCAGAGGGTGAAGGGGGTGTAGCGAAGAGATCCAGGTTGGTTTTGAGGCAGAGCCCAATTTGACAGCAGATCCGGAAAGAGGGTAGAGAAAGCTTGGGAGGAAAAAACAATAGGAGGGGTTTATGGGCTGCTTATATTCATTCATCCCTCCTTCAACAACCAACAATAGCAAAAAACAAAATACAAGAGTAACAAGGACCACTTACCCAGAATATATAGAATGTGAGAGACGAAGCGGGGTCCACGAACGTGACGCGAGGACAAAAGGCGTGCTGATAGGTGTAGAGGAATAAAGCTATCACATGTTTTCTGATTGGTGAAAGTGACAGGGCGGATGCACCTATATATAGGCAAAGGTGCAATAAATGCGCCAACCACTTTTTCAAGAGGCACACCAAAAGATGTGTTGACACGTAAAACGATGCACCCTTTGGCACATAAAAACATGTGTCAACACAGGGATACTTGCGCCTCTTGGCACAATTTTAAGACTGTCAACACTTCATTCCTTGCGCCCTTTGGTGCACACCAAAACACGGCGCAACAATTTTTGTTGACATGAAGGCGCATGCGCCTTGGCGCATGCAAGAAAGGCACATCACGGGAGGTGCATCAATTGTTGTGTCAACACCTCAAAGGGTGTGCCAAAGGAAATGAAGAGGGCACAGGTTTAACCTATGTTGCACAGACAAAAGGTGCACCCTGCCAAAAAGACTAAGTTTGGAGAACTGGATTTCCTGGAAAGGGACTTTGCAACATTCCGAATGTAGAGGGGATCCCGACGAGGGACCAGAACAAAATTTTGGTATGGTTACCTATAAAATTGCCCTCATCAATTTTACAGGATAAAAAAGTGAACTATGCAATGAAAAATATAAATTTGGGATTTATACTTACAAAAAATTCAGTTTTTCCTTTATTGTAAAACTGTTCATTTTCTAACATGTCTAATGTTTTGTTGAATGTTATATTTCCATGATTTACTTGATTTAGACCAAAATTGTGTATGCTATTCTCTTGCACCTTTTGGTGATCTTGAGAATAAAAATACTTTTATCTCTATCTTTTTAACATTTGGATTAACTTAGAAATTTGATTATTCATTTTGCTTAAGGGAATGAACCTTTTACAAAATATTTTTATGGTCCTTTGATTTGAAGTTTTCCATTTCTATTTAGTTGGGCTAAAGTTTATGTATGATATTATCTTGCACCTTAGGGTGATATTGAGAATCAAAAACAACTTTAGTCTTCATTTTCTAACATTTGGTTAATTAGAAACTTCATCTTTCATTTTTAGCGTAAGAGAATGAACATTTATCAAGATTTTTGTATGGTTCATTAATTGCAAAGTTTTCCTTTACTTTTTTGCTGGATTATTTGTTGTGTATGATCTTCTCTTTCATCCTTGGATGATATTGAGAAACAAAAGCAACTCTTAATCCTCTTTTAAATAATGTGATTTTCTTAGAGAACTACTAACGCTTGAGTGCAAGACCTAAAAACACTTGTCAAAGAAAGGAGTTCGAAACAAAATTTTATAACTACATGTGTGTTGCAGGTTGCCAAATGGTGAACAACTAAACCACATTAAGTCTAAAAGATAAAAAAACACCACATTCAAAACACTTGATTTGCAGGTTTAAATAAGGGTATGCCCCATCTCGCTAAAACTAGGACATAATCCCTTTGGCATAGGCCCTAAGCTACAACAATGGGAGTGGTCCTAAGAACCCCAAAGTATTCCATGTAAGAGGGAACCTTGTGGATGAAACAGAAGTGCTCCGCACACCTACTTGACTAGTATACACATGATATTTAACGTCAAAGTTATCTGTATCACGACCCTAGTGAGAGTACACGATGGACACATTTATTGCCCACTATGATTGAAGGGGTAAAGTAAAGCTAGGATAATAATTGGGAAACCTTGGAAAACCAAGCTTGCTCTTAGATAAACTTTGATACCTAGTTGAGTGAACCACCTAGGAACCTATCTTTGACCAAGAGCCAACTTTGAGCATTTCAAAACCAATTTGAGTTGAAAGCCATTATTCATCACGAAACGTATGAAGCGTTAATTTTGCTTATTTTTTCACTCACCCTAAGGCGAGGTAAAACTTTTACAAAGTGAGGCCAATATTTTTCACCCCTAATTGATCTACTTCACTTTATTTTGACACTTTATTGATTAGAAGAAGAGTGACTACCCTTGTGTTGCTAATTGATTATATTCGCCACTTTTTTGTCCGTTTATGCTTATCCATGTTTGCGGCTAAGTTGTTAAACATCTAAAGTGTGTGGAGACATTTTCATATCATTTGTGGCCTTTTTGATCTTGATACACAAGTCAAGATTTTCATCGTAATTAGGATTGATTCATCATTTTTATTCTTCTTTGAATTTTTATTTTTTTATATCGTATCGCTACAATTTCGGTATTTACGTATTGTTTCTCATAAATTTGGCCTAAATATTTATATTGTGACATTACACTATACACACTCTAACAATTCCTTGGTATACTCTAGCCCTATTTTGATTTCAATTACTACCTCAATTTTGAAAAGTGTTGAGTGTTACCATTTGTGCATGTTATATCAATATCATCTTGATATTAATACCTTACTTTTTCACAAAGTTTGGTTAACATATCTTGGTGGTATTGTTGTGTTGTTCACAATCGTAATTGCCAATTTTTGGGATATAGGTCTTGATTGGATTCAAGCTCACTTTTAGTATACTTTGTTTGGGGATCACATTAACTTCTTGTTATTACTTATGCCTTGTTCATTTCTTTGAACTTGACATAAATGGTGACATTTTTTAATCATCTTGAAACACCAACTACCATTTGGAAACAGACTTAGGAAGTACATCATTTGATTAATTGGTCTAGAACTAAACATTGTGTGATTGTATCTTGTTTGTCACTATTGACTTATCCATTTAGGAAAATCACTTTGATCCATTGATTATTTATCATTCATTATTCTTTGGTCATTAATTTGGATTTGTGTTTTGAACTTGTGTGATTGTTCCTTGTGTTTATCCACCTTATAAAATTGTTTCTAGGACAATCCTTTGGGTATTTGATCCTCTTGATCTTCTTGTTTTTTCCTAAAGTTCATGGTAATTTTTGAACATATCTTTCAAACCTTGGAAAAAAATTCCTATAAAGAAACTTTTGCATCAATCAAACATTGGAAATATTTCCTTTATATCCTTTATGTTGCTAAAATTTTGATAAATCCTTTTACATTTACGCCTCAAAACTTGTTGTCTAAACCTTGTTGGATTATCAATCTTGAGTCATCATGATGAATGTCTTCCTTAGCTTCCCTTTTGGAAAATCACACAAGCAAGGCCATATTTACGAAATTTCTAGTTAGTTGTTGTTATGTTGCCCAAATAAACATGAAACCTTCTTCACTTTGAAGAAGTTTGATCATACAATCTAGCTCTATACCTTTGAACCCAACACACACCAAAAATGAATGATTATCGTAAGGTCCCTTATACATATGAAAATAAGGAATCAAAGTTTCGACATTCATATTAAAATATTCCCATCATAACTAAACCTCGCTTGGTTCTTCACACTAGAGAAACCATCTGGGTAACCTGCCTGACTTCATTTCATAGTAGATGATATGGTTTGGAAAATTCTAATCTAAATTATTATTCAGGTTCCCCCACTCTTCTTCTAATTCTAACCCAAACATTTTCTCTTCTTCCGAGGATTCCAATCCATATATTTCCTCTAATTATTCTCGATGATTCAGATCTAAACTAATATTCATATTCATCTAATTTGAATCCTAAGTCATGGTTCTCCCCTTCTTCGCAGGACCTTCTTTATCATTCATCTAATGCGATTCATGAATCGCAGTCCCCCCTTCTTCACAAGACCGCATTTATCATTCATCTAATGTGATTATTGAGTCATGGTCCTCCCCTTCTTCACAGGACCTTATTTATAAAACATCTAATGCAATTATTCAATCACAGTCCTCCCCTTCTTTGCATGACCTCTTTTATTAGTCACCTCAATGAAATATTCCTCCTTTGAAGATTTGTGCGACTCAAATTCCTTCTATTCAATCGTCTAAGTCGACTCCTACGTTGCAATCTATGGAATTTTGGATATGAAATCCTCCTATTATTCCTCCATGATGTCGTCTTATAGGGAAACCTATACCAACCAATTCCAAATCTTCTTCTACTCATAAGACATCTAGCCCTAATTCTACTTCATCTCTTGAGTCATCTTCTTCTATCAATCATCATCAAACATATTCTAAGTCTTCCACACCAATTGAACCTCTTTCTTCCAATCAAACCCTGGTGGTCAATCACCAACTCATAATGATTGATCTCTTTTAGAATGAAGAAACAATCAGAGAATCTATAGGGGAAAATGGATATATTTCTCTAGTGATTACGAGAAAGGATTCTCTTTAGAATTTGATGCATCCTTATATTATGAGGAAAAGGTTGATTCCTTTTATCAAGAAACATACGAAGAGACTCAAATCATGTAACTCTTGATCCTCCTCTTATTCTTCTATCTTCACATTCTTCATTATGTGATGAAACTCCTGGTCTTGCATTGATCCATGGCCTATCTTCTCATCACCCAATCAATATTTTTCTCTTAAAATTCCTTAATCACAATCTCTTATGGGGTTTATTCCAAATAGCCCTTCATCTTCATCTAGGTGTTGGTCACCTTCTAGTAGCCCTCCCTCTGCTATTTGTGGGACATTTTAAAGTAGTCCACTATCTTTTATTCTCGGGGTATGTCCAACTAGCCCCTTGTCTTCTATGTATGGGTCACCCTCGAGTAGTCCATCATCTTTTATTCTTTGGACACATCTTAGTAGCCCACCATCTTACATCTATGGTCTATGTCCTATAAGACCTTATTATTTTGTTCTTGAGCCATATCCTTTTAGTACTTCATCTTCTATTCGTGGCTCACCTTCTGGTAGCCCCTCTTCTTCAATTCTTGGACCATGTCCTTTTCGTACATCACATTATTCTTCTATCAATGATTGTGGCAAGCCCACCATCATTACTCACATTCATCCCATCAATTATAAATGTATAAGTTATTCTACCACTTCTCGGGATCAGACAAGTCACACATTAGCTCATAAAAAACCTAAACAGGTTCTTTATCAAGCCAAGATCAAAATGACGAAGAGCTCCAAAGTTCACAACAACTCAAATGATTAAAAAATTCAAAATCAAACGTGATTCCAAAATTCACACCAACGTACCCATCAAGTATGACACAAAGTGCAAAAACCTATGGATAGGGAACTCAAGCTCCCACATATGAAACCCATGTTTCAAAACAAATCATAGTCATTTTTTGAGTGTGAACTCACCACGATCATCGAGATCAGGGATAATATCACTCTTGATAAACAAATGTGCTTAGTCTCCCTTTTCAAGGAAATTACAAACATCATTGTTGGATCCTATCACGTAGAGTGACATGGTTGGTCCCAATCTCCCAAAACACTAAAAATTTCATTAAAAATAAAATAAAAATTCAAACATACCAAAAAATGATAAAAACATTAAAAATTAATGGTAAAAAGATCAAACATTGCAATTAGGTATTGCATACATATGGATGTTATTTCTTCCCTTTCTTTCATATTCCTCTACAAGTCATCCACCATTTTCATCCCTTCGATGATATTTTGGTTATCTTATTTCATACACATTTTGTGACATTTATCTCTATGGTGTCCATTTGACCTTGGTCTTTCATCACCTTAGTAAATTAAAGAATGATTGGAATCTTAGAGATCCTATCACTATCTATATATAATAAACTTGTTGGGAAGCATTTTCAGGTGTATTTGTTGAAACTATCCAATTTATTCATCACAATCATTTCCACATCCTTCCATCAAGCCATAAATGGTTCTTAGCCCTTGTCAAACAAGAGAGCTGAAATAAGTTTTCAGAAAGCAAAAGAATTAAAATCAATCAATCTAAAAACAAAAGCTAAAGGAAAAATCAAATTGATATATAAATCTCTCTTGGGGTATTTCCAATAATCTCTACCGGGGCTATGGACACTTGACTAGAAGTAGAGAAATGTTTCAATTATAATCAAATGCATCTCCATTGGGGATATGGACATCTGGGCGATAGCGGAGCAACGTCGACTCTCCTTCCACAATCCATTCACAAATCACCTTTCAAACTAAATCATTCCTACACATTAGTTAGTGTCTTCACTTGTTGTCTATCAAATCTTTCCTTCAAGAGGTAATTCATTTCCACGTGCACACATGGGATATCGATGAGTAAACATGATTAATATGTTACCAAGTGTTGCTTTTTGGACCTTGTTCAAACTCTTGCTTTAGCGCATGTCTTGTCTCATGATTTGTGCCTTGGGCTAATCACTTTTTCATCGACCACCTTCTAAATATTTTCATAACATCCTCTATTCTTCGAAATCATTTAGAACATCCATGTGTATAGGATGTCCTATTTTCCATGTTTGTAGACACTTTTGTCCCCTTTTAATAAGAAAATTTTCTACTTCCTTTCTCTCATGTGTTTCTTGGCCAGCTTACGTTGGGGGCATCCTTGCTCCCTCATGATTAAACCTATTTTATATTGGCCTTGATCCCCCTTCTACGTGTGAAGAGTTTGTCTTTGAATACTCCCACCTAATTGTTGGGGCATGTCACATCTTCACTTTCTCGTACACATGGTATTCTACCTTGTACATCCCATCTATTGATGGGGGCATCCATGTTTTTTCATTTCTAGTACATAGCTTCGAAAAATGTCGAAAATCTAAAAACATTCAAATATGTTTCAAGAAAAATAAAAAACAATAAAAATAATCCTACAAAACGTCACTCTTTGGTTCTCACCTATTCTTGTGCGTGACTTGTAGAACATCTTGATCTACCTTCATTAATAAAGTTGGTTTTCTCACTAAGTCTATACCCTAGGGCACAATGAGTTTCTTGGTATTGTTTCATAGTGCACTGCTTTTTCATAGGACCCAAGTGTCCTCCGTTATTCCCTTTTCATGCATCCTTTCTAGGGGCACCATCTTTTAACCCTTGTCATTAATTTGCACAATTCAAAATAAAAGCTTGATAAAAAAACATTGCATTATATTTCTCTTTTAGGTTAGCTTCTTTACTTTCTCGTATTGCATTGCATTATGTATGTTGCAGGAGCTAGACATATTTTACTTTATCATATTTCATTACATTTTGTATGTTGCATGAAGTTGGTGTTTTTAGCTACGTACATTTTTGTATATGTCTTTTCATGTCATACTACACTTCTATTCATTCTTTTTAATAAGGACCGGTGGCATCGATCATAAGAAAAATGATTAAATAAAGTTGGTTTTTACATTAGCAAGATGATACTTATATCATCTCTTTTCATCTTCATTTTTATTCCATATCACTCTCCTCCTATTAAAATTTTTCTTTAAAAGTAACTTAGGGCAATAGGATCAATTCTTCTACTTATTCTATTCCGCTTTTTTCATATTTTTGATCGTCAATCTCTCTCTTTCATCACCCCATCGACACTCGAGGGGGCATCATTCATTCTATTAATTTTTTCTTCTATATATTCAAAAAAATTATTTGTTTGTACTTGTCTACTATCTTTTAAGTGGCATCACTTATGCCACCCCAAAGAGGGAAAAATGTAGACACCTAAAATCCACTTATGCAAGATTTAATGGTAAGATTGCACTAATTATCCTCTTTCTCATCATTTCCATAATAATTAGCTCTTTTCGCTAATTAGCTAACATTTCTCTTCATATTCATTAATTAATGACCTTTCGTTAATTAATTATCCTTCTTATCATTAAGGATGTTGATTAACGACTTTTCGTTAATTAATATCCACTTCTACTTGGGTTAATTAATTATTATTAATTAATTACCCTTATAACTCAACTCTAAATCAATAAATCACCATTTATTGGATCAAATTTCTCTCTTACATCCCACAAATCATATTATTTTTCCTCTAATTAGCTTTTATAAGCTTACATATACCTATTAATTAATCACCTTTAATTAATTAAAACATCCCCCAACTCCCATGACTTATTAATGACAAATTAAACTCTTATAGATCAAGATTACCCCGTATAAAGTAACCTTATCCATTCCTAATCTTTTTTTACCTTTATCCCACATTCATCAATTTTCTAGGCTTGCCTCTTCAAGAAATCTATATAAAGAACCCTCCTTTTTACGTTTCTCTTGCATCATGCTTTGAACAGTGAAAACTATAAGCATTTTGATCTCGAGCCATTCTCCATTGTTGGAATTAGCTTCTCCATCTTGCATCCTTTCACTCAAAATTGAGTAATATGGGAAGATCCAAAATGGCCTTTTAGCAATTCTTGGTGAGATTCCATTACGAATCTTTGAGATCAAGTGACAAACCACTTTGATTTCTTATGTTATTCATAGGTTCTTAGTTTAAGTTAGTAATCATAGAGAGTAGGAAATAGATTAGCATGTAATTTCATTTATGCATTAAAGAAGCATTTTCTTTAAGATCTTATCTTGATGGTTCATTTTTAATTAGCATTTACTTTTGAAGCTATGTAGATATTAATTTCAATTTATAACTTAGTTAATTATACACGAGCACACCTTTATTTGTAGTTTTAACCCTTTTATGGGTGTATCTCATTCTGGCTCATGGCTACTTTAGGTATTTGACATGATTTACATTTAAATTTGTAGCTATCTCAAAATGTGATGAAGAACCCTATCAAAATCATCCCCCGACTTAAACTTTGTCTCGTCTTTGAGACAACAACTGGATGAAGAACCCTATGTTTCAAAAATTGAGCAATATTTTATCTGCGTCTTATTCCTTCAACCAAAATTGGGAAACACCTCCCAAAAACTTAGACTTGGCATAAGGAAGGGTTCCCTTTCTCGAATCACACTGATTGGACTTATAGGACACCACCTTGAGAGACCATAGGCATCAACCCCTCGAACTTAGACATCTGGCATAAGGAATAGTTCCTTCACTCGACTTGTTTGACTAGACTTATGGGACACCATGCCTTTACTTTATTTTATGCTTGAGATTGGGGATGTACTTTGTAATCTGTGGGGTTATATTATTCTCAAAAATTTACCACAAATCAAGATGAATGTCAACTTTGTTTATGCATTCTTATAGCTATGCATTTTCTTGGATCAATGGAAGAATGTCCAAGGGTGGTAGCTTTTCTTGAATTTGAATCCATCTTTGTTGAGAAATTATGACCTCTTTTTGCATTCGATTATGGCTCTGCCCATCGTATTTTCGGATTCTTGCATCTCGTGATATTATCAGTCCATGTCCTTTTCTTCATTTGGTATTTCGTATGAGGTCCGCAAGTTGGCTTCTCTAAGCTCCATCTTTGTCTTTGTTGATATTGTAATCTATAGATTGGACATGTATTTGTTGTTTTAGTTTATCAAGCTCTACCTTCTCTTTTTGGGTCTCACTAGGCCACCCTATCATATGTGTATAATATGTTGATGCATTGTTCAACTTTATCTCCAATTTACTTACTGCAGCTTTGCATTACTATCCTCTGTTTTTGTATTTTCCAAAGTCTACGACTTTAATATTTGTTGTTTATATTCTTCTACCGCTCTTTCATGGATTTTCTTTTTCTCTACCTCTAAGTTATCTCGCTTCTTCTTTGAAAATTTCACTCACTTCCTTTTTATAGCTACTTATACTTGTAGTTTTGGATCCATGGTGATGTGGGGTTTTGTTGTTTGGATGGAAGATAACATCTTCTTCATAATTTATTCCAACTCTATGCACCATTGTGTCCACTCTTGTTTAGCACTTTATTCCAACATTTAGCCACATGATGTCTTCTTGTAAGGGGATAGTTTATCTATGTGTACCTTATAGCCCACTATAGTTTGTTTTACTACCCTTTGGTGTAGGTGTATAGACCGATCTTTCTTTCTTTGTTGGGGTGCTAGCTATATTTTCATGAGGGAATCCCTTGGTGCTTGTGTGAGTACCAAATTTGTAGATCTATTTATAGATGAGGCTGATGGTAGCATTTGTTGCTCTTGTTCTTTCTTTTATTTTTCCACCTTCTCGTTTCTTCTCTTTTTCAACCTTTATCTTTTATTCTTCTTCTTATTTTTATTTCTTTTCTATTTCTTCTTTATCCTTCTTTTCTTTTTCTGTTCTCTCTCTCCTTATTTTTTGTCTTCTTTTTCCCTCTCTACTTTTTCCTTCTTTTCCTTCATGACTTTTTCCATATCTTTTTTTTTTGTTTCTTTTCCTCTTCTTCTTTCTCCATTCGTGCTATCTCTTCTTTCTTATTCTTCTCTATCTCCTCTTTCGTTGTTTTTCTTTTTCTTTCCTTTCTTCTTCTATCTCCTCTATTTTTCCTTTTATTTTTGTTCTTTCTTTCTCTGTTCTTCTACTAGCTTCTCCTGTTCTTTTTTTTGGTTTCTAATTATTCTTCCTGCTTCCTTATCACCTCTTGTTTTTCTAACTCCTTTTTCTTTTTTTCTTCTTCAGCTATTTGTTTGGATTTATCAATTTATTTTTGTTTTTCTTTTGTTTGGCCACTTCCGCAGATTTCTATTTTTCTTCTTCTATGGTTTGCTTTTTCTTTTCCCCTCTCTTTGTGTATATTCTAATTTTTGGTTTGTGGCTTTTGTGACTCATTGTTCTCTTTATTTCCTTGATTTGATAAGCATGCCAATTAGTTCTTCCAATTCTTGAATTTGGTTTTGATCATCGATCGTCTTTTTTTCTTCTTTTGCTTCATGGTAGTTCTTTCTTGTTGAAATGCTTGTAAGCGGCTTATTTCTACTACCTATATTTTTATTGGATTTCTTTGATTAACTCAGGTGAAAGTAACTAAATGATATCTCCTATTACTAATCAAAATTTTCCCAAGTAGTAGTTTATGGCTTATGCTATGGCCATTTGTTCCCTTTCTGTATTGGCTTCATATTCTGTGCTACTTGAGAAATGCCTCTAAGAGCTAGACATTTCTTATAATATCCATATGCTATATTTTTCAAGGATGTTTCTATCCATGGCTCTACCTCTTTAAAAAATTGGGGTCCTAGCTGGTCTTGTGATGGTGGGGGGGATGGAGTTCTCTCCTCTTCTAATTCAGAAATTTCTTCTACCTCCTTAGATTCTTCTTCTCATTTTTCTATGTTGGTCATGACTTGTTTTAGTTTCCCTTTTTCTACTAATGATTTCTAGCCTTTGATGATAGTTTTTAATGTAGTAGGGCCTCTTTTCATTTTGTATGTTTTAGGGCCTCTTGTACTTGATTTTTTTTTCCATATTGTGATGTGTATTTTTGCATGTACTCCTCAAATGTTTCTTCAATAAATTCATCAAAATTTGGAAATTTTTGTTTCTGGGATCCATAGGTAGGTTTTTTATTGCTTCAACTGATGTGGCCACTAGTTCATTTGAAGCCTCATATGGAAATGGAGGGACATTTTATGTGCGTGGAATTTTGGGTTGAATGAAAGTGTAATCAATGTCAGTAATGAAATATACCTTTTTCTCATACCTTGCAACAATTTGTTCTGAAATCCTTGATTTGTTTCCAATTATTTTCCTTATTCTATTTACCCACCCTAATAATGATGTAATTTGGGTGATGACATCTAAATTGTTCATATGTTCCCAATTTTTTTCAGCCACTGGTTTATCTACCTGCCATTCTACTAGTTCTGCTTTGTGGGGTAGGGGTTTTGTAAAATACATCAATAAGAATATTAATATGGAGCCATAACAAAATGTATTCTTTCCTTATTTTATTTTCCTTATGTTTTAGAGAAATTCAGAGGCCAATAATTCAGCTAGGTTATATTTCGGGTGTGAAATCACCATGTCTAGGGATAATTGTGCACTAAGTCCATGGGCACCATCTTCTCTATTACTTTGTGATAAATCTTTAAGCATATGGCCTTAATAGGATACCCGAGTGCATGATTTCTAATGTCTACAATGTGTATCCCGCGCTTTGAATTTTTCACTCCCATTGTCGTGTGACGAATCTTTCAATGTTGTGTTCTTCTTTGTAATTACCAAGAATCCTTGTGCTCATAGTCCTATAACCCTATCCATAAATTATGTATCAATAAGGTATGGTTGATCCAAATATAACATTTGATTGTGTAACTAGCTCAAAAGGACCCGAATTGCATGATCTTCTCTAGAGAAATATGGAATGCAAGTCCATACATCGATCTTCAGTTCATTAATCACTTTGGTGGTATTTTTATATACAAGATGCTTCGTATTGGGAATTCTTTCAAGAGTAACACTCTATCTACCTCGAGTAACGTGTGGTTGTCTTCTTGAAATATGATAATGAATATATTTCTGTAAATCATGTGTATGGGTGACTTTGTAAGGAATATGTGAAAATGTGCCATTTGGATCATGTTTGTTGGCTTTCATGGAATGCTTCATGAATTTTGGCTTTGAGAGCTCTTCTTGTTGGACCTCGACTGGATTGTCCATGTATTTTGTCACTATGTGCCCTAGTTTTTGTCTTGGCTCTCTACTTCGCATACGCTAGTGAATCACTCTTTCTCTTCTTTAGCTTTTTTTGCCTTAGTTTGTTCCAAGTTGATGCCTTTTATAACCTCTCTCCTTACACCTACCAAAATTATTGCATTTTTGGCGGGATAACTTTTTGGTTTATCTCGTGACTTTCATTCCACATTTTTTCCTTGTCCCATGCATTTTCTACATTTGGTGGATTTGATCTTTGGCCCATGGTTATGCCTTTATTGTGTGGTTTTCTCCTTCATTACGTGGATATTTTGTTGTATTTGTTCATTCCACGGCTCTATTCTTTCTTTCTTTCATGGATTTTCTCTATTCCCTCATTCTCGTAGCTTTCCTTTACCACGTATTTTCTTCTGGGCTTCCTTTGTCCATGGATATTCTCTTCTTTTTGTTTTTTATTTATTGCGTGGGTATGCTCCCTTCACGGCTCTTCCTTCTTTTTACCGCGTGAGTATTCTCCCTCCGTGGATATTTCTTCTCTTTATTGCATGGATATTCTTCCTCCATGGTTATTTCTTCTTCTTCTTTTGTTGTTTCTTATGTTTCTTAGAGTGAGGATGCCCCTTACGGGTTTAATCTACCCCTCGTCCTATCTTCCAAATTTCCAATTTTCGGATAGGCCGGATTTTATTTATTTTGTATTTTATATTTTTTCTTAATTGTTCTTATTGCATCAAGTATTATATTTCTTTAATCTATCTAAATTTATAAATCTCGGTAATTCCTTATGTTGCAAAGTTTCCAATTTTATAGCTCTTGAAGATAGTATGTCTTTGACAATGTAAGGTCCAAGCCATCTCACCTTGAGTTTACCGGATGTTTTCATTTGCTATCATATTGTAGGACCTTATGTCTTATATCGAACTCCTTATTTATGTGGCAGTCATGCCATGCATTTCTTTTTCTTTTCTCTTATGTTTGGTTATAGGTGGCTATGAATCTTTTTCATCTAGCTTCTCTAATTCAATCAATCTTTCATGTAGTGATGAATCTTCATTCATTCTGAAGGTAACTACAACTCTTAAACTTGGGAGCACAAAATCTAGAGGTACCATAACTTCTAATCCATAGATGAATTGAGAGGGAGAGTATTTGGTGAGCCTTTTGTTTGTTATGTGGTATGCCCATAGAGTGGACAGTATCTTCAAATCCCATTATTCCTATTTTAATGAACAAATCCTAGTTATAACCTTCTCTAAAACTTTATTAAAGGCTTATATTGTTCCATTCACCTATGGATGGTATGGTGTGCTCCTATTGTGATTGATCATAACCTGAATAAGCAATTATTTGATGGTGGCATTGACAAAATGCTTCCCCTGGTCACTGGTAATGCTCAATGGACATCCAAACCTTGTAATGATATTTTCATAGAGAAACATAGCTTGTATTTATAGTGCAATCTTTTGTAGGAACCGCCTCTGCCCACCTTGTTAAATATTTTGTACATGTGATGATAAACCTAACCTGAGAGTGTTTAACAAACTAGTTTTATTGGTATAATGAAATATATTTCCCATTTTGTAAATGGTGAAAGTGCTAACATAGGTTTCAATGGAATTTCATCACATGCATTGGGTTTTCCTATTCTTTGAAAAATGTCACAAGATCTAGCATGTTTATGTGCATCTTTAAATAGTGTGGGCCACCATAATCCAACCATCAACACCTTCCTTGTTGTTTGATCCCTGCCATTGTGTCCTCCTACAACTCCTTCATGTGCTTCTGTCAAAATGTTTTTCCTTTCATACTTTGAAGATAATCTTCTCAAAATGTCATCATGTCCTTTTTGTATAATTGACCTTGAATCAAGTTGAATGGGAAGGTTTTTCTTAATAAACTCTTCTTTTGTTGTTTGGTGTAATCTGCTGGAAATTCTCTTGTAACAAGCAACTAAGTTATCACATCCAATTATTTTGGAATAGCTTCAACTCTAAATAGGCGATCTCCAAGGAAATCATAATCTATTGGACCTTCATCCTCTCCATTTTCTATTTTTGATAAGTAATCTATCCCATTATTTAACTTACCTAGCTTAGTTGCCACGGTGAAGTCAAACTCTTGAAATAACATCAACAATATAAAATCCTTCCTTGTAATACTAGTTTGTTAAGAAAATACTTCAATGGCTCATGGTCCGTATAAAAAAAAAAGAAGTAGCCAATAAATATTAGTGGTATTTCTGCAAGGCATACACCATACTTAAATCTTCTCTTCCTATTGTTGAGTAGTTCATTCCCACCTTAGCTGATTTACTTCTTGCAAAAGTAACTAAATGATCCATCTTCTCTTGAGGTTGTGTTAGTACCACTTCAATTGCAATGCTAGATGCATCCACATGAACATGGAAGGGAACCTTCCAATTAGGAAATATTAGGATAAGTACATGTAGAATCTTGTCTTTCAATACTTCAAATGCATCTACACATTCTTTTATCCATTTTATCTGTTTATTAGTCCTCTTCTTCAGCAATTCTTCTAGGTGTACACTAGCCTCTTCTTAATTCGTTCTAAATTTTCTATGGTATCCTGTATACCCTATAATTGTTCTTACATCCTTCTGTGTTTTAGGAGGGGGTAGATTGACAATCACCGAGGTTTTGATTGGGTCAATCAACAACCCCTCTTTGCATATAATGTGTCCTAATAATGTTCCAAATGGCGTAAAAAATATACACTTCTTCAAATTAAGTGAGATTTGCAATGCTCTACATTTTTGAAACATCAGTCTCAGCACTTGAATATGATTGTTTAGAATCGATACACTGTCTAGTCATCTAAATATATCTCCAAGAAATCATGGATAGTTTATTTAAAGACATTAATCATAATATTTCTAAATACTCCTAGTGAATTCTTTAGTCCAAATGGCATTACAATATACATAAATGAACCCCATTCTACGGAAAATGTAGTCTTTGGTTGATCTTCAGGGGAAATTCTAACTGACGGTAGCAAAGAAACCATCAATAAAAGAATAAAATTCCCTTCCTGCCATATTCTCTAATACTTCTTCGATGAAAGGTGTAGGAAATGGGTCATGAATGAAATCTTTGTTTAATTCTCTATAATCTACACATATCCGTATTTCTTTAGTTTTCTTATTTTGTATGACCATTAGTATCCATTTTGAATCTTCCATTGGTTTGATGATTCAAGTGTTCAACATCTTGTCAATCTTTGATTTCACCTTAACCTTCAGATTAGGATTGAGTCTATAAGGTATTTTCTTCAAAGGTTTGAAGCCTTCTTTGATTTGGATCTTCATTGTGCCCAGTTCTTCCTTTATGCCTTTCAACTCCTTAAAATCCTTAGGAAAGATGTCCTGAAATTCCTGTAGTAACTCTACTACTTTGGCCACTTCCTCGTCTGACTAGTAATCTCCAATCTTGGAAAAATTTTCATCCCCGTTCATGCCAATGTTTTTAGTTCTGAGCTTCAAAGGATGATAATAATATTTGTCCCCTTCCTCCTTGGTTTCTACCACTTCTCTTTCACCTTCTATTGTTTTGTACCTTAGATTATTTATATTTTCTTATCTCTCTTATTTTTCTATAGTAAAGCAACATTCCATATCTTGAATTTTGTTCATACTTTCTTAAGGTTATGGTGCCTTAGCTTCAAATTTTTCTTCCGAGTATTATTGTGTTTCTTCTTCTAGAGTTAAACATAAGAAAGTTCGATCTTTTACAAAGCACCCATAGGGTGTTTAGTTCTGCATCCTAAAAGTTAAATGTATGAAAAAAGTCTTTGATGATTTGATTCCAATACCTTATTTTGTGTTTGATTTCTTGGTGCATATAAAAAGACCATGGTATGGGTCCTAAATTCCATACAAAAAAATTGTATCCATACTAATGGGAATGATCCCCACATATCTATCAATTTCCTTCACATATTTGAATGTGTCTTTGGTGATTAGTTTCACCAATATATTCAGGTATTGCTACATAATAATCCTCACTCTCCATATATCTCATTTTAAGAAACGTGGTAAATGAGTTCCAATGAGATATATTCGGTTTATGAGCTTCCCACCAACCCACGACATTTATGGTTAGGGTATCATCCAAAGCTCCCATTATGGTTTTTTCATTTGGGAATATTCTTTCCATTATCTTAATATACCCTTCTAAGTCTTCAAATCCTACGAATTTTGGTAGGATTTGGTGGGACGCCCACATCTTAATTTGTATACGAGTTTAATAGGTAAGTATTAAAATTCTTCTCTTACAGAATAATATTGATCCTCATCTTCAAATCTATATTATTATTTTGTACAATAGTATCTATCATCATCTTCAAATATATCATGTGTGGGACAAAAAATTTCTAGATCAGTATCCACAACATCAAAATCATCATCCAAAGTGATTAGGCGTGGTGGGATCCTTCTCGTAATTTGTAATTTTCTTGTCCTTGACTCTAGAAATCCATGGATCTAGGATTCAATAATATTATTTGAAGCATCATTGGTAGCTTCCATTTTAATAGAAAATTTTCCTCTGAGTTTGGTTCAAATTATTCATCAATACTAGATAAATTATTCAAAGTGTAGACTCCTCAAATATCATCAAATTCTTCTCCTTCAAAGATATTGTGCCATACTCTCTTCCACCCATGTGGAACTCATACCTGTATGTAAAGGTACATGTACACATATGCCATCTTCTTGGAGTGTCACTTCTTCTTCTTCTTCTAAATTGAGTGTTCCATTGCAATCCATGAACCACTCTAAGGCTAGGATAACATTATAAGAGGGATTCAAAGCTACATTTTCTACCACCTCAAAATTGAATAGCTTATTTATGCCCATGAAGTTTACTTCAACATTTTTCAATGCTCCTAGTGGTTGTCTACATGATCAATCTGCTAAACCAATGAGGCCTACCTAGTCTTTCCCAAGTAGTCTTTGACATCATGTTTACATCCGTGCCAAGATCTAGTAGCACTTTGGTGATGGTGGTGTCAAATATATCAACTTCCAAGTAGATGGCGGATTTATGCCATGTGTGTTGGGTACATAACACATTTATTTTATTCTTATTATGTCATGCTTCAATTATCTCGAACATGAAAACTCTTTTCCTCCTTATTCCAATATTTTCTAAATTGTTTTAGTTTGTCTACCAGACCATGGTTGATTGTTAATTTAGCTATTTATTTCAAAGCAAGGATCTCTTCCTCCACAAAATTTTTTTCTCCTTCTCTTCCAAGGCTTGTTCCTCTTGCACTACTAATATTCTCTTCTCAACTTCCTTTATGTGGAGATCTGGTCTAATATCTTTAGAGTTCCATTCATCTTCACTAGAAGAATTCTCTTCTTGTGGTAACCTTATTATTTTATTCTTTTTGGGTGCTGACCTCATTCTTTTGCGGCACTTCGGTGGTAGTAATCACATACGCTATATCTAGGTTCTTCGATGCTTTTCCTGGTTTGGCTTCTTTTCTCCTTAGATAAATTGATTTTGCTTCTTCTTTCTTATCTTATCCTGTTGGTCTAATTCCTAAGATAGAGCTCTTGCAAATTTATCTTGTGTTATTGTCTCCTCATCCCATGGAATTATGGTAAGATGTTGCACATGCTTCTGACCATATTTTCCCAAATATTTTTCTTCATTCCTCCATTCCTATAGAACCACATGAATTTGGGATAGTTTAATGAATCATGCCCTCTTTCATGACAAAATCTACAAGGATCGGGTTCTGTGTAGTTCCTGGCTAGGTGTCCATCTTGACCACACTTATAACAGTTCATTGGTCTTCTATCTTGATATCCACCTCCTTGATTGTCTCTATAGCCTCCACGGTAACCTCCATCATTGTAGCCTTGATAACCTCTTCCTCTTTGGTAATTTTCATAGCCACCTCTATATCCTCCTTGATAACCACCCTTATAACCTACCCTAAAACCTCCTTAGTAGCTCTACGATATCCTCCTTTGATAAGTGCAGCAAGTTGGGGGACAAAAAAGGGGTCATACGTGGACGTCATATTGCAAATAACAACATAATATCAACTTGTAGGGATTATTAGCAATACATACACTCAAAATTAGAAAAACTTATATTAATATGAATCGTAGAATCCAGAATCTAGTTTCTAAAATAATATTTTTTTAAAAAATGGACAATATTAGCTATATTAAACACTCAAAATTTAATGACTTGGTATTTTTTTATAAAAACACCTATAAGATTATAGTCCGTTTGCCCACAATTTGGATGACCAAAAATTGATATATATTTTTCTCCTTTGGTGAGAAGTTAGATGCCACTATCTATCTTGGGATGAATTTTATTTTGTACTTTTTTAGCAATATTTTATTTTTTATGATTTTTTCTGTGAAAGTGGTATGAAAACATAAAGAAAATAGAGCACTTTCCATTTGCCCGCCATAACTTCATCAAAAAATATTGAAATCAAATAATTTTTTTTTGAACATGTATATAATTTTTCCATAGTTGGGATGGTATAAGTTTTATCACATTCTGATAAGTGAAACAAAATTTGTAGTCTTAAACGTAGACATAAACATTCATGGGAAAAAGTGTCTTAAAGACCTACTATTAGTAAAAAATTATAAAATGATATTTATCCTATTCTATTCACTTTAAAATCAGTATTTCTACAAAGCTAATAGTCTCCCCTATACAATGGTACCATTTTTATGACATATGTTTACTTTTCGGCATGGTTCAAGTCTGCGGAAGACTAAATTTTATGTTTTTCTATTTTTAATGTAAAATTCAGGATTTGATGTCCACTTAATTGTCCCCCAACTTGGTGCACTTACCCTATTAATATATCCTTAGTAATTTGGATTATAGTTGTTTCCTTGATAACTTCCTCCAAACTATTGTTGTCCACATTCTTGAAGATGCAGTATTGAGGTGCAATTATTGTTGATTGTGTGGATGGAGGGTTTGTTTTAATCATCTATTGTGTTGTAGGGGGAGGATTGGATGGTGTAGTTTGTCTTGTAGCTATTTATCTTCTAATATTATATTATTTTAAATCCTCCAATGCATCTATAAATGGGAAAGTGTGATGGTAATGGTTGTATGATCTACATGTAATGTAATACATTAATTGATTAATTGGAGGTGCCACTTCTAAAAAGGGACATGTTACCTACATGTGTGTTGGTCCCAAAGTTTACAAATGCCATACCATGTTCCTTATGATGGTGATATATTTCTAGAAGATGCTCTCTGTGAGGAGTGCTATCTAATCGCGGATGCTCTTTTTACATTTTCTAAGTGAGGAAATTCTATCCTACTATCACCTTCACCACAACATATGGTGCCCCAAATCTTAGGTCTGATATTGCTTTTAAGTGGTGGACTACTCTTGATCTCTTCATTTCTCTAGATCTCTCTTTGTAGTTTCATCTTAACCAATTCCAATTAAACTCTTTCTAACTCGTTTTTAATGAAGTTTCCCCCTCTTTGTGCCATAGTTATGCCTCCAATCTAATAGCCATCTCAATTGATTTTTCTGATGTATTAAAAGGGTTCCCATATACTTACTCGCCCTGAGGTAAGGAAGTAGTCTAGAGGTAAACCATTTAATCCACTTTGTTTATTAGTGAACGTCTCTTCTAACTTCCTAGTTACGTTATTAAACCTATGGCTGAAATCCTTCACGATTCATTCTCATTTTGAACTAGATATCTCATCGTACTTACTCCATTTGATGGTGCATTAGGATAATGAAAATATGTTTTGAAATCCTTTTCAATTTCATCCCAAGTTTTGGATCCTTGTGCATTTATCTTCATGAAACATCTTAATGCATCATCTCTTAATGTGTTTATGAAATCATATAATTTTGCATTATCATCCATGATATTGTGAATTTTCTAGTGTGCATCTAGTAGAAAAAATCTTCCACAACATCGTGATGTTGTTTTCAAACACTAGTAACTTAGACTTTTGTGCCATTAGTCGATTGGTTATTATTCATTCTAGGTTGGCTAATTAGCTTCGCTGTTTTTTTTTCTTCAATTTCTTTGATTGATTATGTACGGGTGGAAAATTATTATTTCTTCCTTTTTCTCTGCTCAACTCAATATCAAAATATAATTCTCCTAGTATCTCTTTGAATCCTCTTATAACTTCTTATCTTTTTTGAGTCTATTCTTGCAACATTTGATATCTTTCTTCCAAGATTTATCATTTTTCTATGTTTCGAATTGATTTTTGTAGCAGCACATGGAATAGTGACCATGATGAGGGGTTCATGTCCTTTGGGATCGTATGGTGGTTAGGAGGCATGTATTTAATTGGTGAATCTTCATAACTATTCCTTTCTACACATATCTTCCTTCCTTTATTATTTCTAAATCTAAGATTATCCTCTAACCCTTCACTTCTTATTTTCTTATTTTGTTTCTCGTCCTCTTTTTCTTGTTTCTCATGCTTCTCTATTTCTTCATATTTCTTCTCTAACCCTTCCTTCTCATTAACTTTTTCTTCCTCCTCTGTTATATTTATCTTTTCTCTAAATTCTTCAACTAACTCTTCTATCTCATTAACTTTTTCTTCTTCCTCTCCCTTTTCTTTGATTAGTAAAGGACCTTCTGTTGTTTCTTCTTTCCACTTCTCTTCTCCTATTAATTACTTGAATGTTGGCTCCAAAATTCCTACTAACTGTTGTAACTTGGTTATCGAACAACTATTCTTGATATTGATTCTTTGAATAGGGTTATCTATAGATATTCTTCTTATTGCATTAAGTGGGGTAACTAAATCAAGTTGGTATCGGTTATTACTTGGTATTATAACTAGAATTTTTATGTACACCTACCTTTCCAGGGGTATCCATTTGCTGGCCTCCACTTGAAGTGGGTGTTTCTTTCTTTTCTATCTTCTGAGGTTTATTCAACTTCTCCTTCCTCTCCTTCATCTTCTTTGCTCTTTCCTCTCTTTCCAATATTTGTTTTTCTATCTTATTTTATAATTCCTTATTTTCTACGAATAACCTTTCTCTCTCTTCCATCCTCCTCATTTTAGTTATTTTTATCAAATCACTAACTCCCCTTAATTCTCTTAATCTTCTCTTTGCCAACTATCTAATTTTTATGTCTTTTTATTTTTCCCATGTCGTCCTATTTCTGCCACCCTAACCAACACCCCATTATTCTTGATAAGTTATGTCTCTTGGATCTCCCCCCTTCACGTACACCATCCCATGGTGCCTGTCCCTAAAGGAAATTTTCTATGCTTCGATTAAGCCTTTCTCTACCATCAAAACCTTAATTAAAAATGGAACTAATTTAAGAAATTGTCCTCTTGCCCTACTTAGTACTTCACCTTTCTTATGATAAAAAATTGTCCAACCTTGTATGGCCCAAGTAATTATGTATGAATCTAGAGTAGTCTCATACCAGTAGTCAATAGCTCTCATCCAAGGTTCATCTAGATGATTTATTATAATTAGTTTTGTTGCAGTCCACTTAAAGGTGCCTCTTAAATGTTATCTTGACCTCTCTGTTTTCGTGGTGTGTGTTAGTAGGAAAGGCCACATGAGGTGAGGAAACTTTTACAAATATTATTCTTCGTAATATCCAATAACTTCTAATTCTACCTCCTTATATGATGCTTTTAGTCATTTGGATTCTCTTTTAACAAACTTTTGAATTTGTAACTCCCACCAATCTTGAATCTCGGTTAGTGTTGGTTTCCAATATTCAGGTGGTGATATTTTTCCGACATCCGTTTAATAAAATAATACCGGGATTAGACACCAAATTTTCACCTAAAACCCCAACAACAGTGTGGTCTTTAGGAAGTTCAACCTTAAGTTAAGGATGTATGCGGGAAAAGGAAATGGGTCTAAAATATAAACATAAATAGAAAACATATAAATGATTTCATCCCAAACTTCAAGCTTTATTCATTTTTGGGAATCATTACCTTAGTCTCAAGTAAATTAATATCCTTCTCATTCTATCTCATACAATTAATTCCTTATCAAATTCTCTCAATATGGCACTCACATATTCATTTCTTGTGACATGCTCATATACAATGGATTAATTACAATAAATATACAAAATACAAAATGTTCCAAAAATAAATTCTTTTGATTTGTGCCTCTATCAGATTCTATCTCATACTAGCTTGATTTGTCTTCATTCCATGACTTTATATCAGCTTTTGCAGATTCCCGTAGTGTAACTAGAATTTTTTTCCATATATCGCAACTTTCTAGTCTTCTGCGAATTTATCTAGTTATGCACGTATTCTTCCTTCTACTTACGGCTTCTTCCTTTATCTCGTAGTTTTAACCCTTTTATGTGTAGCTCTATTCCTTGGATCACGACTACTTTAGGTCTTCAACGGCTTTCCATTTAAATTTATGGCTATCTCAAAATGTGATGAAGAACTTTGTTAACAAAATTTGACATGATAAAACCAAGTTACTTGAAAATCCTTCTTATCATTGTTATTTTCTTCTAAGTTACTGTGTAATTTAGTTTGTGTTCCACATCCTTATCTATCATTAACATCAAAAATATTTTCTCAAAATCAAATTCTTTTCTTGTGGATTCCCATTCCAAATTGAATTTATCATATCTAAGACTTACTCTTTGGATTCACTTTCTAAAGTTTAAGTCTTAAATTTAAGATACACATATCCTAATTTTAGTAATCTGTTTCAATCCAAGTCTTGTCCTTTAGTATTCACTTTATCAAGGTTAAACACAATCAAAATTCAATCACAAAGTCTTTTTTTTGGATACCGATTTTATCTAAGCTAAGTAAATCCGCATTCCTTTTCATTCTTTAAGTCTTATATTTTAACATTCACTTTGTTAAAATTTAAGAACTCCATTTCATTCTCTAAATATTTTATTTTAACATTCACTTTGTTAAAATTTAAGCACTCCTTTTCATCTTCAAGTCTTATATTTTAACATTCACTTTGTTAAAATTTAAGTAATCCATTTCATCCCTAAGTCTTATATTTTGACATTCACTTTGTTAAACTTTAAACAATATCTTCCATGTCTAAGTCTTAATATTTTGACATTCACTTTTTTAGAATTTAAGAAATCTTTCCAATCTTTAAGTCTTATATTTTGACGTTCAATTTTTCAAAATCTAAGCAATCTTCCTATTTCTAAGTCTTATATTTTGACATTCACTTTGTTAGAATTTAAGGAATCTATCCTTTTTTAAAATATTATAGTTTGATATTCACTTTTTCAGAATTAAAACAATCTCTTCCTTCTCAAAGTCTTATATTTTTACATTCACTTTATCAATATTTAAGTAATATCTTTCATTAATAAGTCTTATATTTTGAAATTCACGTTGTCAAAATTTAAGCAATGTATTCTATCTCCAAGTCTTATATTTTGGCATTCACTTTGTTAGAGTAGGTATTTACCTTAGCTCACATGTTCAACTTGGTACTCTATTTACCTCATGTATTTTATCCTCACCCACTTTTGTGTGTGGACATTTCTTTTTTATTATTTATATATTAGGAAGATATTATCTAGTTGTTATGACTAGTTATTTCCTAAATCTATGGTCTTGATTAGTTATTTGATGACTAGTTCTTTCCTTGATTTATGGCTTGATCTATAACCTTGACTAGTTCTTACATTGATCTTCCTTTCCTATATAAGCAAGACCCATCCTCTTTTATCCTAATTAAATTCTAATGTATTGAGAATAATGGATTATGATGGATTTCCATATATGATATTTTAGATCTTTTGTTTTGCAAATCTAGTGTGATGTGCTATTATCATCTGAGATCTTCACAACATGGAACAATCTTCTTATTGTTCCTTTCATGGTATCAGAGTGATATGTAATGTAGATATCCATTTGTAAGTTTTTATAAGCTAGAGTTTATTTATTTTCATATATTTTAGAATTCGTTAGCACTTTGTTCATAATGCCCATTTTAACACAAAATATAGGGCTCTGATGGATTTTGAAGGGGAAAAAACCCCAGAAACAACTGTAAACTTGTCTATTGAAGAAGACAATTTCTTTTTGATTTTTTTTGGTTTTGTAGAGGTGGCCATTGATACGTATAGATCTGTTTGGAAATCCATGCCAATGGAAGAAATATTTTTGAGGAAGTATAAATTCCAGAAAAATGGTTTATGGGGTTTTAATGGGTTTTTTGCATTCAATACTAGGTTTTTTTCTTCCACTTTTGCAGGTTCCTATTTGGTGATGATATGGAAATTTTTGAAATCCGTGCTGGGAAAGAAATCTTTGATAGGAAGTAGATATTCCAAAAAAATGGTTTATGGGTTTTTCTGGGTTTTATGCATTCGAGAACGGGTTTTTTCTTCTGCTTTACAAAGTTCCTGTTTGATGAGTTTGTGAAAATCATAGAAATCTATGCCAAGGGAAGAAATTTGTGTTGGGGAAGTAGAAATTATAGAAAAATGGTTTTTGGTTTTTATGGGTTTTTTACATTCAGTAATATGTTTTTATCTTCCACTTTCTAGAGTACCTTTGTGGAGAGGATTTGAGGATTTGTGGATCCCTTTAGAAATCCATGCAAGCGGAGGAAAAATGTCTATAAAAACATTTTCTGGGTTTTTTTGCATTCGGTAATGGGTTTTTCTTTGGCTTTGTAGCTTTATTGTGTTCCAAGGATTTTAGGATTTTGGAAATCCATGCTACCTGTAGGGTTCTTGGAAATTAGTGTCGTTGAGACAAAAAATTCAGAAGAACAGTTTCTAGGTTTTTCACTTTCGGTAATGAGTTTTTTTCTTCTTCCATTTTCAGATCTTAAATTGGAAAGTTTTTTCCAACAAAAGTAATCAAAGAAAGTGAAGGCAAAAGACATTTTATGTTTTTTTAAAATAAATATTAGAACATAAACTTCCAAAGCTTGTATCTTTTGATTGGTAACTTAGATTTGAGTACCATTTTTCTCAAAATTGCTTGTTTTTTCATGTCTGTTCTATTAGAACTATTTATTTTGAGAAACAAACAAAAATTGTAAAATTTTATTATTATAAAACACACTCAATTATAAAGTGCCAACATTTATATATCTCTTTGTTTGTTGATAGATTTTATATTTTTACCTTTGACACTTTTTTGGCATGTTGATTTGTCTCTCTTGTGGAGGAGCTATTCGGTGAAGCCGGTGTTAGTTTGTCTCGTGTTTGAGTAGCTGTTATGATAAATCATACATATTTTTTTACGTCACTCTACCCATTCAACAATATGGGAGGGTATTTTTTGATACTATTTTTTAGGTTTTATGTCCTTGCCTTGTTACCTTTGCTTTTCTTGGATCATGGCACACCTATTTATAGTAGTTGATCATGCTTCTTCGAGTTTTGTGTCATTTTCTTGTTACCTTGGATTTTCTTGGATCGTGGCACTCCTATTTATTTGGATATTGTGTCATTTTCTTATTTCCTTGATTATTGTTCTTGGATTGTGTCACACCTATTTATAGTAGTTAATCTTGCTTCTTTAGGTTTTGTGTACTTGTCTTGTTTTCTTGGATTTTCTTGGATCATGGCACTCCAATTTCTTTGGATCCCATGTCCTTGCCTTGTTTCCTTGGTTATTGTTCTTGGATCATAGCACACCTATTTTTATCATTTGATAAATTACGTTTGGTTTTTTTACACTTTCGATATCACTCCATTGGTAGTCTCCTTACATGGATCTATTCTGGTGAAGCCTAGTAGTGTCGTTTTTTTTTTTTTTTTTTTTTGGGATCAAGCGGTGAATTCAAACCAAAATTCACACCAAAATTATACTGACATTATACGAGTTCTTTGAGCGAGCTTCTTGGGATGCCTTGCAATAGGTTTTCATTTTCTTCTTCTTTCTCTTTCCTTCTAGCAGGGTTCTTTCCTAATTTTGGTTCAATGTTTCTTCATGGATATATTATACATGAGTACCTCATCAGGCCTAGTTTTTGGGACTCATACTATGGATATGCCAATTTTATTTTGGGCCCCTAGCTTCACTTGATAGGGGGTGTTAGAGTAGGTATTTACCTTAGCTCATGTTCACCTAGGTACTTTATTTACCTCATGTATTTTATCCTCACCCACTTATGTGTGTGGATATTTATTTTTTATTATTTAGATATTAAGAAGATATTATCTAGTTGTTATGACTAGTTCTTTCCTAAATCTATGGTCTTGACTAGTTCTTTGATGACTAGTTCTTTCCTTGATTTATGGCTTGATCTACGACCTTGATTGGTTCTTAGATTGATCTTCCTTGCCTATATAAGAAAGGTCCATCCTCTTGTATCCTAATTCAATTCTAATGTATTGAGAATTATGTATTATGATGGATTTCCATATATGATATTTTAGCTCTTCTATTTTGTAAATCGAATGTGGTGTACTACTATCATCTAAGATCTTCACAGCATGGAACAATCTTATTATCATTCCTTTCACACTTTGTCAAATTTTAAGCACACTAACTCCTATCTAATCCTTAAACTTTAATATTTACTTTATCAAGTTTAGATAAATCAAATTCAACTTCTTCTTTTTATATTTTGACATTCATGTTGTCAAAATTTTAGAACAATCATTCTTATCTAAGTCTTTTACTTTAATACTCACATTATCAAGTTTAAGAAAAACCAATCTTAATGCCTACGTCTTATATTTCAAAATTCACTTTGTCAAAGTGTAAGTGTAATCAAATTTCAATCAAAAGTATTAGGTAATTAGATATTCACTTTATCCATCCTACTCATCAATTCATGACCCACCTCTTCACTTTAGGTATTTACCTTTAGTACAATGGTAGGCTCATGTAAAACATCAAACAAAGAGTTATTATAAAAACTTAATGAGATGTTAAAACAAATATAAAATATGCCTTCCCAAGTCAATGATAAATTAACCAAACAACCAATCATACTCCCTAGTAAATAAACTACTCCACGTAAAGTCAAATGACAATTTACACCTCTTGGAGAAATTCTATCTAGTATATTTCATCAATTGTCAAACACTAATATGCTAAAATATCCAATCACGATACCCTTTGAAAAAGGAAGCAAAAACCTAAGTAGTATAAAGAATACAAATATTTTTAATGCCACCACATCAAAGACCCCTTTATGGATCATTGTCTAAATCTCCATTATTATGTCCATGACTTAATCAACAAGGGAGCCATCGAAATAGAAACCATGTCAACTATCACAAATTCCATCCAAGATTATTTACATGATAAAAATCAACGAGATCAAGAATAAAAGGGTCGAGTCTTCCATACATCAAATGAAATGAATTTTTTCTGTAAATAATATTCCATTGGTTTATTTTAAAATTGATGAGTGTTCTAAACACTTTATATCCTATCATGATCACTAAGACATTGGAAGTCATTCAAGATCCCTTTCTAACACATAGTAGAAATGAAGAATCCAAGGCATAGGGTCAAGCATCAAACAAAGATTTTTATTTTTCCATTTCATCTCCTAATATTATGACTAACATCTCTAGTTGTGGTATAACAACACAACAACAAGAATTTTGGACACTTGCAACAACATAGCCTTCCATGTCCATAATACCTCAAATGATCACTTGTGAAATTATAAATGTTTCACAACAAGTATCCAATGTAAATTCTTTCGGTGGATTCTCATGAAACTATTAAACAATTAAAGAAGATTCATCTAAAGATATCCTCATGCATGCACTCCATGAGGTGTGTATCCCTAGGGGTATCATCACATAACCATTTCGAGCTATAATCACAAATATAATGTCAAAAATATAATAATATTGTTTTTGCTCATGACATTTTGAATATCAACATCACAAACACCAAATTATTACACGTAAGAAGAGTTGTTAATAATCATCAAATCAAAATAACGTTTATAGACAAAGGAGAAACATTGAATATTTTCTCTATAAATCCTAAGAGATGCCTTGCATGCTCATCTATGGATCAATCCTTCACTTCTTGCATCATTTCATTCATGGATGAAGACAAAATTAATGCAGACATCCTTTTAAAACTCTAACCATATCAATCTTCTCTTCCATATAATACACTGGAAATCATTAACAATGGTTTTGGGGAGTATGAATTTCAACATATTATCCACATCATAAAATTACCTCTATCACATAGGTTTTTTAATCTCATCAAAAATGTTGCACTTATATGTTCGTTTACTTGGATATTATATGTCCAAGTTGTAAGTCAAGACTAATCAAATCACCTTCCTATTGACTTGGAACTCGTCTTCCCAAGTATCATAAATCAAGACTCATCAAATCATAGACTTATTGAAAATATTGCGATCTACTCTATGTACTTGGAAATCATCCCCCAAGTGTCACAAATTAGGACTCACCCAATCATACACTTTTTGAAAATATTTTGATCCACTCTGTTGACTTGGAACTTGTTCGCCCAAGTCTCATAAATCAAGACCATTCAATTTTTATAAACATGAAATTCTCCCAAAATGATGATTCCATTTCCAACACCAATCCGTGAAAAATCGAAAGTGAAAAAGACAAAAATGATCCATATTAAACCCCTCATTACAATTCTATTTGAAAATAATAAATGTAGATGTAAAACTTATTGTTCATAGGTACTCTCTACATTAGGGGGCCACTTGTACAAAAAAATTTAATCATTTCATCCATTGGTATATATAACTACAATTTCATCATCGTATTTTCACACTTTTCACCTGTAAGATGTAGGTTAATCTCGTTCATGTGGGATGTTGTGTATCTCAATCCTATTTTGTTTTCTACCTTTTTATATATATTTATCTATGGTCTTGTCTAGAAGCTTACTCGTGGTAAATACGCCTTCCAAGAAAGCTCAATCTCTCTCTAATAGAAATCAATAAGCTTATTTACCCATATCTTGTGCCTCGCCATTTTAATCTACGGTGAAGATCCTTGCTTACTACTAGTCATGTGTGGCTAAGATTTGGGAGAAAAATTTCTTTCCAAAGTAAGAACAATATGCAAACAAGGTAAAGTAAATCAAAAATACAAAAAAATCATTACACCTTTCATCCTTCACGGTATTTGGTGTTGATCCAAAGCTTCTTATTAGTAGTGTGAGACTGGGAAAAGAGAAAGGTACCCTTACTCTTCTACATATTATCTTTGGTGTTGACCCCTTACCTTTTACCTTTTACTAGTGTTATGGGGAAAAATTTAGGGGGTCATTTCAAAAATATACAAAAGAAAGCCTTCCAAAATAAAAAATTTCTTAGTCATAAAATATCCAAAGAATTAATTTAGTCACTCTTGTTAAGAGAGACAACCATTACTTACACTAGATCTTGTCAATAATTAGACCACCTACAGGTCTAAGTCTATTCATGACATATAAAGTGAAATCATCTACAAATCAGTCATATAATCTTAATCAAATATGAGTCACATTTTTCCAAATGTACCATTATTAACCTCATGTCTTTGCATCCATCATCTTCATTTACACATCACTAGCTCATATGTCTTACATAATTCTTTTCTTTAGGTGGTGATCCCTCACATCTTACTAGTTGTTGTGATTGATTTGATTGGGAGATAGCTAAACACAACTAAGCTATTTAGTTGAGTTTCTAGATTGACTGGAGTGTTAGAATGTTGTTCTAAATTTGCATGAGTTGGAAATGGGTTGCACATGTTTTTATTTTTAATTCCATACTTTCTATTTTATTCACCTAATTTTTTTTGTGAATAGTTATCTTTTGAAAGAATTAAATTAATTTTGGAGTTTTTACTTAGTAAATGGTATACTATATGAAATCATGTGCAAACAACAGTAAACTTTTCTTTCCTTTTGAATAATTCAATCTAGAAACTCAACTAAATAGCTTAGTCGTGTTTAGCTATCTCCCAATCAAATAATCAAATCAATCACAACTTAACTTGAGGATTCACTTTCCTCGAATATACTTTCCTTGGATATAAATCAATGATCATTCCTTTGAAAATCATCCACAAAAATATTTGAGAGTTCATGCTTTTGTTTTGTGCTGATTGTTTGGTGAATCAATCAATATTTCATACTATTATGCCTCCCAAATCAAGTTAAAAACACATCCTCATGCTCGTGGCCTAGATATATTCCATTAAGAGTACTTTGAGCATCCATAAATAATCCATATCTTAAAAATCAAATGGATCCATCAAATATCATCACTAAACCCCACTCTTTTAGTTAGATCTAATATGAGGTTGCTTTGGAATTTACAATGGAAGGAAATACATTTTGTGTTGTTTTAATTTTTGTCATTTATTGTATTTTCCTATGGAATTGTAAGGAAGCGGGTCATAATTCCTACATATCATGTAGCGTACTCTTCCATCGTCCCTAATTCCACAACCTAAGCTCATAACTACAAAAATCTCACCCCGGCTACCCTCTATCTAATATGGGATCCGAAATCCACTTTCTTGTGAGGTTTGAGGGGTTTAATCAAATAATAAAATTTATTTAAGTTAACCTATAATATTATAAATAAAAATTATATCAACTACACATAAAAATAAATAACACACGCTATTTAACGTACCTCGAGGTGAAAACAACGGAAAAATATATTTCTTTATGCAAGAAACAATCTCACAGTCAGTAAATTCTCCTCTCCTCACTTGTCCACCCCAACAATTCACAACATGAATACCATACAAAGTGATTCGATATAATCACTTGACCTGCCAAGTCATATATAAATTATATGATTGGGTGTGTCTTCTCACGAACCACCCCAATTAATTAATTTGATTTAATTAAAAACCAATTAACCATAAACACATAGTTTATACTTAATAATTAAGAATATAAATATTCTAAATTATTTAATTATAAACTAAGTTTTATAAGAACACTTAATATTAAATGTTCTAGCACTCCCCCTTAGTATTAAGTGGAGAATATATGCCAACATTACTTGTTTATACAACATGATTTACAAATCCATAAACTTAGTGAAGGTTTAGGCTAGCATATCACATTTGAAGGATTTATACACCTTCATCATGCTCATATTACCTTTCGGTGCAAAATGATTTGGAATCCATTTATTAGTAGTGAATGATTTAGGCTAAGCATGATTTCTGAGACTACATCTCACAATTTCTCATGGAAAATATCTCAACAAACATCTTTAGGAGCCTTTTATAACAAAAGGACCTCCTTCACAATAGATGTAATACATCAGAATGTACACCGTAAAATTAGAGTGAAAATTTTACAAATATCATAAAAATATATTTTTGCAATTCTTTACAATGGAGTAGAAGTACATGGAGGAGAAGGAGATATCACACATCCATCCATTAGGAGGTGACATTGCCTTACACACTCACCTTCAATGGAAAATCTAAAAGGCCAAGCATTACATGAAACTTGTAGAACTTTATAGCACACAATGACTTTGTAAACATATTAGTAACTTGATCTTCGATCCGATAGTACTGGAGATTTATATCACTGTAGAACACCTTCTCTCAGATGAAATACATATGATTATCAATATGTTTCCTTCTTTGATGCTTAATTGGGTTCTTAGAAAGAGCAATACAACTCTGAATATCACACAGAAAAGGAGTACTTCCTTTAACTTCTATGTGCATCTCTTCCAATATTTTCTTTAGCCACATGGATTCTTTTACTTCTTCCATCGTACTTCTATACTATGCCTTAGTAAAAGAAATAAAGACTGTCATATGTTTTTACTACTCCAAGTAATGGCACCTATACCAAACTTGAACACATATCCAGTTGTATATTTTCTATCTAACACAACACCAACATGGTTAGAATCACAATATCCATATAAACATGCATTATCATAATAAGCATAATATAAATCATTATTGATTTCACTTTTAACCATCTATAAATATTACATTGATAGGTTAAAAAAAGTTGTATAACAACTTAAATAACAATATGCTTAACAACTAACCATGTTATATTACCAATATTTCAACATATTAATCTTAAAAATATAGATATTAAATGCAATCAGTATTAAATGTCTCTAATATAGACACAAAGGTGTCCCTAAGTGTCATTTGATATGCATATAATACTATTTTTAGTAATCACATACTAATTTAGAATTTAGAAATGTTTTATCAACAACATATATATCTTCATTATCTACTTTAAGCCTTTAAATTTGTGATAAGATAGATAGATAACATATATGCAAGAATGACCAAATCATGCAAGAATAATCACAACATACACTGAACCAATTAGAGATGGAATTTTTAAAGGTCTTCTAACATTACTATGGAAAAATTCCATGGATTATGTTGAGTTTGATTTAAGATGACTGAGGAATGGTTTTGGTGACTGCTTACCACATAAACACCCTTCACACATTTCATGAGAAATAGGTGACAGACCAAAAACTAGGTTAAACCAAGACATGTCATACATGCTCCTAAACATGACCTAGTATTTCATGCCACAATTGAACATCACTTATATTTTAGGTTGACAATCAAGAAGAAGAAGCAAAACCTTTACAAAAACATAAGACATTCTTTTGTATGCCTTCAACTATTGTAATATCTAACTCATTCTTTATAAACCATTTATCTTTTAACAATATTACACTATAGTTATTTTGAGTTAGTTGAGAACAAGAAAGTAAATTCATTTTTAATTTAGGAACACATAAAACATTGTTAATAAAACCATTAAAATTTTACTTTTCCTTGTCCCTGAACATTGAGAATGGAATGATCACCTAGATAGATTTGATCTCTACATTCTTTGAGATCAGTTAGGATATCATATCTATATGTCATGTGCCTCGAAGAACTACTTGTTAATATCCACTCATTTTTATAAACATGTACCTCCATGCATTGATTTTAGTTGCATCCAAGCCCCACTTGGAATTTCTTTATTCTCGGTTTGAAGAAGGAAATCATCATGCACACTTCGCAATATTATGGATATTTCCTCTTACACCTTTTGCTGATATGTGGATATATTGTTTGTTGTTACATGTTTTTGGTCGAGCCTTCTCCGTACCTTATACGAAAATCCAAAGCTTGTGTGCCATGAATTACGCCTTGAGTTTGATTTTTCGGATGTTGTAATTTGACCCGTTGAACATACGCATTTTTTTATTGTAAAGTGATTAGACCCAATTTTAAGTTTTCAAATATTTCAAATGAGGAGCAAAAAAACTAGTTTATTATGACAATTGAACGTTTATTTTATAGTTCTCAAATAATAGCTTCTTATAAAGAAATAATTACAAAAGAGTTTTTTAGGAAGTTCCCTGTTGTTTTTAAGTGAAAATCCACGTCAAATTTGGTGTTTTGGCCTCTTCCATGCCAAAATTGACACATTACACATAATATATTAATTTAATGACAAATTTCATAATTCAATTGAATTTTATTTTTTTAGTTTTGAAATAAATCCCTAATTTATGATATTTTTACATACCTATTTGTCATAATAAATTTATATATATATATATATATATATATATATATATTAGTCGAGGGTTTACCCTCGTAATCTATAGTTTGTACTAAAACATACTTACCAACTTCCCTAACAAATATTTACGTTCATATATTTACACACTATTAAATTAAGTTTTAACTTAAATATTTAAAATGATAAAAAAGTAAACCTAATTTTATTTTTAACCCAAATGCCACATATTATATCTACCATGCACAAAACATAAGAATGATCTATTCAAACAACAATTAAGGAACAAATTTATTGAAAACTTATAGTTTAGGGGTTAATTTTTATTAAATAAAATAATATATTGACCATATTAAATAAACTATTTATATGCCATATAAAATAATATAATACAACATATAGGCCACATCATAACATATAAAATATTTGTATTTATTTTCTAAATAAAATTCACTTATAAAAATTTGTTAAAAAACTTAATATAACAAACATGATTACTAGTAAAAACATTATTAAAAATTTGGTAATAAATTATAAACTAACATGGTACATACAAAGACTTTTTAAAAATATATATAAATAAAAATGTTAAATAAAGGTAGGTGGGTGGGAATGACTCATATACCACCCCGTTTATATATACCCTACCACCATATATTAATCTAAGCCTGCGTATATTTAAGTAAAGAACTCACATGATAATAAAGCCCCCACATATGTAGTATTATTAGTATTTTTATATTCCCAAATATAATTAAAATATGGTTTATAACAACTTACCACAACTTAATAATTAACTTACCTATGCTAAATTAACATAGGTAAACTATGATTTACCTAACATTCCCCCCCTTAATTTTGCATTTTCTCAAGTGATGAGGAGAGGAACTCTCTAAACAACTTGAACTTGTCACGTGTAAGTGACTTTGTGAAGATATTTGCTTGTTGTTCAGCTATTGGAAAAAATGAAGTTGTATGTTGTGTTTCAAGACATGATCGCGTATGAAATGAACTTTTACCTCGATGTGATTTGTTTCTCTAATGAAATACTAGATTGCAAACAAGTTTGAGAACACCTTCATTTTCTACATACATGGTGGTAGGTTTTTCTGTGGTATTCCAAGTCCTTCCAGTATGCGATGTAGCCATATCACTTCGCAGAAAACTTCACCTGCAACATGATATTTGGCCTTTGTAGAAGAGTGAGAAACAAAGTGTTGTTTCTTGCTTCCCCATGATATCGGTCCAGATCCCAAAAAGAATACAAATCTAGAAGTGGATTTCATGTCATCAATGTTACTTAATGATCTAAATCGAATATCCAGTCAAGAAGAATTTATCATTCTTCTTGTATTCTAGACCAAGATCTACTTATACCCTTGAGATATCTCAAGATTCCACCTTGTTACCTTCCAATGAAAACTCTGGGTTCTACATGAACCTGGAAAGATAGCTCACTACAAAGCTGATATCTGGTCTAGTATAAGTTAGGTAAATGAGACTCCCAATCAATTGTGATAGAGAGTTGCATCTACCAGGAGATGGATCTGAATGAGATAATGTAAAGTCTCATCTCCATAGGTGTAATAATAGGTGTGCAATCCATCATCCTAAATTTCTCGAGCATTGTCTTGGTATACTTCAACTGAGAAACAAATATGTGATTCTCTTTTTCCATACTTCCAATCCAAGACAGTAGTGCATGAGCCCGAGATCTGTCATGTCGAACGATCGGTTAAGATCTTTCTTTTCATTGCATCGATCATCTTCATTGAACTTCTAGTGATGACTAGATCATCGACATAGAAAAAAAAACAATCACAATCTATCCCCCTTGATTTTTGAGGTAGAGATTGGGATCATATGGATTTCTAATGAATCCATGTTGAATGAGATGCTCATCAATTTTGATGTACCAAGCCCCGGGGTGCTGTTTAAGGCCATACAGATATTTCTGAGTCTGCATACCTTTGTTTCTTCTCTAGGTACAACATAACCCTCAGGTTGAGTCATGTAGACTTCTTCTTGTAGATATCCATTAGAAAGGCACTTTTCACATGTCCATCGATGGACTTTCCAACCAAATTGTGTAGCTAGAGAAAAGATCATCTGATCATTTTGATCTTAGTTGTGGGAGAAAATGTCTCCTCATAGTCTATGCCTTCCTTTTGTGCATACCCCTTTCTTTACTACTAGTATTGCTTTTATACTTTTCTATGGTCCCATCTGCTTTGTACTTTGTTTTGAATATCCATCTGCAACCAATGGGTTTCTTCCCTAGTGGAAGATCGACAAGTTGCCAAGTGTTGTTTTTCATCACTGACTGATATTCAACATCCATGGCATCTTTCCAAGATTTTTGACTGTAGGGCTTCTGGATAGTAGATGGCTCAATAGATTCAACAAACTCTACTCATCAAAATAAATTTTACTTCTTCTCGTGCTTTTTACATATGTGAGTTATGGTGGTCTAGTGGTGGATGTATCTAGTGGAGCATCCAATTTTTCATCTTGTATCATGTTAGTATACCACTTGGGCATACGCATTATACTAATCCCATGGGTCGTGGTCTATCTGATCATCACCATCATCCCCATCATCACTATCATCATCACTGTGGGAACATCAACTTCTATTTTTACAATAGGTGAAATATCTACATCAGGTGAGTCTAGAGGAGGAGTCTCTGCTTTCTTCTTCAAAGAACTCAACATCTCTCTTTGGTGTAGAATTTCTGGTCTTTGGATCCATCAATCTGTACCCAAGAGTCTCTTCACTTGTAGCCAATGAAGATGAGTTTTGTGACTTCATATCCAACTTATTTCTATTCTGCTTGGGTATGTGCATGCTTGCTTTGCACCCGAATACTATGAGGTGTGCAACAGATGGCTTCCTCTTTGACCATGCTTCATGTGGTGTCACTCCATCAAGAGAAACTGTGGGCACTCTATTCAACAAATAAATATTGTCTTTGTTTCTTCTACCCAAAATGTCCTCGCTAGTCCAAAATCATCGATCATGCAACACACCATTTCCATGATAGTATGGTTTCTTCTCTCAACAACACCATTTTTATGGTGTGTGTGGAGGAGGCATTTTTCGATAAATCCCATGAGCTTGAAGGTAGGATTTGAACTCATTACTAGTGAATTCCCCCTCGATCTGAGTGGAGAGATTTGATATGATGACCAATCTCATTCTCTACAACCACTTTGAACTTTTTGAAGTTCTCAAAAGCATCACTTTTCTTATGAAGAAAATATATCCACATTTTCTTGAATAGTCATCAACACAAAGCATGAAGTACTGAAATCTAGAATGACTTAGTTGCATCATCGGACCGTAAAGATCGACATGAACTAGATCAAGCTTACCATGAGCTCGATAAGTACTCTTCTGGAATGAAAGCTTGTGTTGTTTTCCTGCTAGGTAGTTAGGACACTTATTTGTATCCTTCTAGAGAGATGGAAAGCCTCTCACCATGTTGTATCGGTGAAGTGTTTTGAGATACTTGAAATTGATGTGACCAAGTCTTTGATGCCACAACTATGTTGATGAAGAATTCTTAGCCACAAGTTCTTGATCATCCCTGTGGAAAATTCAAGTTGGAACATACATCCCACATTGGAGGCTTTTGCAACAATTTTTGAGCCTCTTGATTTGTCTCGAATTAAACACACTTTCTTACCGGAATGACTATCAAAGTCAATCTTCAGATTGTGATCTAGAAGTTGACTCACTGATAGTAAATTTTTGTTAACCTAGGGACATATAATACATCTGATAGTCTACAATTACATGAACCAAGAGGTAGAGAAATGTTCCCAATCCCCTATACTATGTATGAAGAATCATCACCTAATGAAACATGATTTTTTGAAGGTGTGTCCCTCATTGTAGTAAACTAGTCTCTGTGCCCTGGTCATGTGTCGAGTGGCTCCCGAATCAACATACCAAATATCACTAGATGACATGGATGGTTCACTGGAATGAGAGAAATGTACAAGAAGTCCTCATTTTCTGAATGTTCTTCTTGCTAGCTATATTTCCTTGTTGATGGGGTTTTCTTTTCGCAGTTCCCCTTCTTCTGCCCTTGATTGTAGTGTGAATGTCCCTTATGAGATTGTTGATTTTGAGGTCCAGAATGACTTGATGAACCTTTCTTATATGTATTGTACCAACAATCTTTTATATCATGTCCTCTATTACAAGATAGGACATTTATTCTTATTCTTGTCCCCATCCCCATGTTGATGTTATTTTTGGGACTTTTGAGAGGAATGAGATTTTCCTTTTCCTTTTCCTTTTCCTTTTTGATGAGAAGATAGTTCTTCTCCTCTTCATCATCTTTATTGTACATGCTTCTTCTTATTACATTAGATTCACTAACTTGTCAAAAGAAACTATCTGATCGACAAGTTTAGTGTCATCAAAAAATGTGATATGAAGGAGGGAGTGCTCTCAAAATAATGGGAATGAGAGTTTATATCGTGACCTCCTCTCCTAGGGCTAGAAGTGAAGCCCTCAATTTTGCAACTCTTCTCAAGAAAGCTTCACTTTCTCATTTTGTTTGAATTTTAGTGTGTGTAACTGAGTCTGCAAATTCAAGTATTGTGTTCTTGTTTTTGGCCTCATACATTGTGCTCAACTTATCCCACGCTTATTTGGTTGTTGTGGCATCTCGAATGTGGGGTTACACTTCATCAAATACTACAAACAAGATTATGAACTTTGGCCTTTTGATTGGCCTTGTCAAATTGCCTCTAGTTGAGTTGCATCATCTGGTGATCTGGTTGTGGAACCATTCACAACAAGCCATATCTCTTCAAACTCAAGTTGTGTTTTGATCTTAGTCTTCCATGCAACATAGTTATCTCCTCTTAGGAGTTGTGAGTTTGGAAGAAAGAACTTAGGGGCATTGGTGCCCATTTTTGAATTCACTGACAAAGGGTAAGGCTCTTATCACTCTAGGTATATGGTCTCCCAATCTATATACCATCAATCGATATACCAAACCTTTCTATATATGCGCCCTTCTGATATATTTGTTGGTACATGGAAGAAGCTCACCCTTTTGATATACTCGAGTAGTATGTGAAAGAGGCATTAAAATATGTGAAAGAATTTGATACGTGGTACCAAGAAAGTATTGAAAAGGGGTCTATGTGATTATTGACACCGGCTCAAAGAAATATCCTCATACACACATGTAACTTTCGCTATATACTGGATAATTTCAGTGTCTAGATTTATGTCATGCAATCATTCACAGATGGATGGGATGGCTCAAAGTGTGTGCACTATGTCCTTATTACTCCCTGTCGATTTATAGGGATGATGCCTAAATGATGTTGTTGCAGCTATATTAGGCATTAAGTGTAGTAGTAGTCATGATGACTTTACCCGTAAGCGCTTCCCAGAGGCACTATTGTATATATTGAACGCTCAGAAAGAGATCCGAAGATCTCGTGAGTGTTACAGAACCAAATTTATATGATTTTGTTTACAAATCTCTACTAGTTTTTAGCAGTTACAATGTTTGTGGTTGAATATGGCAACCTGAAAATTAGTACAATCCATTGAAATATACTAAAAATATACAATTACATCCAATATGGAAAAAATTGAATGGTAGGTAATTTTTTTTGTTTTTCATGAGGCCCTGGTGGCCTTCGGAGCTCAATATGGCTCTCTAGTGTGAAAAAAAAAAAAGCTCAAAAATTTCAGTTTTAGATGTCCCCCCTTTGGAAAAAGATGCTCAAGAATGACCTATGTTGGAGAAAATGAAAGAAAAATTTTTGCCCAATTGTATATTAGGGTTTTCTCCTCTAAAAATAACAATGGGTTTTTAGACTGGTTAAGTGGTTTAGTGGTGGTTTTATGCTCTCTTTGTTGGTAGTGGCACTACTATTCCCACCGAATTTCAATATGCAAAAATTGTAATAAAACTAATGTTAGGGGGGGCTTAAACACTACACATACCCCCTTACACGATCCTTGATCCTTTCCAACTAGTCACTTAAGAATCCAATAAAGATGAATAATGAATTGAAGATAAATATATATTTAAACAAATAGAAATCAACTAACCTTTTTAATAGGTGACATGGCATATTTTGGAGGAATCCACTTGGTTATGGTTGAGTGGAGGGTGGTTTAGGTATTCTAAGAAGAAACTAGATGTAAAATCCTTTTCTCTATTTATTCCACCTTTGTTGGTACATCATTTTATTTTTTTTCTAATTTGGATTTCCACCATTTTTTGTTTGTTTTGTTTGGTGTTTGGAGGAGATGCTTAGCCTCATAATTGTATTTGTTTGGACCCGGGTTTTGGTCACTTCATTTTTAGAAGAGGTCACATTGTAGCTTGATTGGTGATGAAACAAAGTTTTGTAATTCTCAGCAATGAGGATAGACTCACCGGTCTATCTATCCAACATGTGATATGGCTCGATTATCACGACCTTGATTGTGTGTTAGTGTTCTCGGTTTCAAAGCCTTTGACTCGATGCTACAATTTCTGGATACAACAAAAATACCAAAGATGGAAAAATTGGCATAGGATATAACTCTCCCAATGCAAGAAAATGATTCAAATCGGTGGAGACACAATCCACTAGTGCAATGCCAAGACTCGGTCACAAAGTAACATGCGCTTGTCAAGTTGGTGCAAGCTCGATTCTAAACCCTTCAAATTACCTTCAAAAAAAAACTCGGTTTTGAGCTTGTGGAGAGCTATGTCTGGATACAAGATGAAAAGACCTCAAAATGTGGCATGGTAACCTCTAAATACAATAGTATGATAACCTTGTAGTAGTCACTAAGTGCACCTCTAAACTAGAGGGAAAACCCCTAATGGGGAAAAATGATTTTTTTTAAAAATTGAGCTGATTTTTGAATCAAGATGGCTTCGTGAAGCAAATATTTCCTAGTGTAGGGGCATTATTGCAAAAAAATAATTTCTTTCCAAACACCTGGAGAACAAATAGGAGGTTGTGGGGATGCAGGGATGGGGCTAGCAATTTTCAGGAGGCTACACAGGCTCTCCAACTAATGTAAATTCTTCTCCAAGCTCCTCTATCTCTTTTGCACTCTCTCTGCACCTTCTCGCTCACAGGGGCTCCAACCTGCTCTGGTACCAAATGAAATTATAGAAGAGGGAAGAAAGCCTTGTAATTTTATTGATATGTAGGAAAAAGAAATTACAATAGAAGGGTTGTAATATTTATAGATATTGGACAGCCATGTGTAGACAAATGGGATGTTGCAACAATGCAACAATAAAACACACATGTGTGTACAAAAATTACAAATAAATGGTTTGAACAATATATAACCATATAACAACTCAAATAATGAAAAAATAATGCTACGGGAATACTATTCCCAAATACAATTAAAATATGGTTTATAACAACTTACCACAATTTAATAATTAACTTACCTATGCTAAATTAACCTAGGTAAACTATGATTTACCTAACTTAGAAACCTTCTTATTAACCCTTGATATATTTATTTTCCATACACATTTGAAACATAGGAAACATATATTTAATTCATGGAAAATATTCAAACACAAATAAAAGTTATAAAGTAATTTTCTAATAAATAAAACAAATAAAGTAATGAAGATCAGATTGGGATGTAGGTGTAAGAGACCAAATCGAAAATAAGAAACATAGAAAAAGACCAAAGATAACATTAAATTACTAGTTTTATTATTTAGGAATCATATGAATAGTGGTATGTGATGGGACCTAAAAATGTACCCAAGTGCATGATTTTGTGTCTACATTTTCCCCACTTTACGTTGAGTGAATACTCGATAACATAAAGTAGATAAGATATGTGTACCGATAACCATGTAGAGTGTGATGGAAAAATCATGCCAAAGATACAAGTGAAATAATGGAAGCTAAGAAAGAGGAAGTGACCCTAGGGGTAAGCGTATGAGTTGTATTGTGTTATACTGTTGTTATAGCTTGATGAAGGGATGATTCTTGTTGCATATTAAGAATGGACCTACAAAATAAGAGTGAAAGAGTAGTCAAAGTCATGTGTTATGAAAAATCTGTAAAAGTATGCAAAGGTATGTAAAAATGTGAAAAAGTAGTAAAAGGAACGTGTGCACCTAATCCATGACAAGTGAAAAGGATAGAAAATGTCCTAAGAATGTTATACAAGGGCAATTTTTTTAGGGGATCTCATGCCAAGAGTTAGTTTTTTTGGTGATATCACGCCAAAAATGATCTTTTGAGAAATCTCATGCCAAGTACGATTTTTGGGTGATCTCACGCCAAGTGCAAGTTTTTGGGCGATCTCACACCATGGAAGAAGAGTGTTGGGGAGAAAGGTCTAGTGTTATTCTCCATCCATGATTGCTTCCCAAATTTATAAACTATTGTAGATGGTATGATCCTTATTTATTCTATGCTTGTTCAGTTCAATCTAAGGAAATAGAATGCATTATGATTGTTAGAGGAATTTGTACATGTACTATATAAACTATGTAAAACCGTGATGATATGAGAAATTAATTGTAACTACCCCTAGTCATAGGTGCCCATGAAAGGTCAAGAGTGCCCAAGAAATCATGTATACATATAGGCACTAGTGTCTATGCTATAATGAGGACCCAAGCTAGAATCTGGGTCATTCTATAACTGTAACTCTTTTTTGTTCATGTAATGTGCAGGCCTATCTTGAAGCTCGAGTTATTTTATGGGGTGAATGATTCACCCGATGTATGTCCCCCTCATTTAGGGTGTATGCAACGTCACTAGGAGGATGCGGTCCAAAGGATAAGACCAAATGATGATATGAAACTATATCCTGTAGGGGGAGGGAATGTGCATGGTAGAAACCAAGTCACATGTAAAAAAAGTGGCTAGAAACATGTTTTAGTAGAAAAATTAACAAGTATGTAATAGAAAACAATGAAAATGTTGTCACCAAATCACTGCACCCCCTAAATGGCCAGAATGTTATTAGGACATTCGATGTGATTGGGACACATGGGATCACCTCTCAAGTTTTGGGACTTGGACTCGAGGTGAACCTCTAGAGAAGGCTGGCTTCCTCTTCCTAAACTAAGTGTTGTACTACTCCTAGTGTAATAAAATGACTACCTAGTCCTAGGCTAACATTTTCATGGGTTTTAGGGAAAGAGATTTTGCAGAAATGAGACTATACTAGGGATGGTGATGCACCAAATAAAGGGATGTTTAATCTCCGAAGGGTTAATGTGGGCAGGATGCTTGCATCATTGGCCACCTTCACCTATTGTGACTTGGAAAGGGTACAAAATACCATAGACCGAGCATACGTTCCTTCGTTAAACTTGAGCATACATAAGAGAGAGATCAAATTTGATTCAATACACAGTTAATTTATTATGAGGAAAGAACACATGCACATGTTAAACATCCATTTCAATGACTATGAATAATGATAATACAAATTTTAACACAGAAGGAAAATAAGATTCTCACAACTGAAATAAAAGATAATCACATTACTCCCTCACAACATGAAATAGATAATCCAAAATAAAGGTAAGCTAACCACTCACACTAAGGAATCATACATTCACAAAGTAAGTATTGATTAACCATCTAACACAATAAATCAGATTTCCAATGGCAAGGTATAATTCTGAATATAATTAAAAGGTTTTAGAAATCTCTGAAGCACTCTTCCAAGCTTGAAGAGAAACTTCACACCACAATGATCTATATTTTTGTTCTATATATCCAATACTCCATGCATTCAACTATTTATAAGTTCTTAGGCTGAGCCATTACAGCTGGGCCCTTAACTAACATTTTACTAAAAATAGAAATGTCATTAAATTAAGGGAACATGCTCCCATGAAAATAAAAAAATTGTTGCAAGGGTTTGATTCAGTCAACCCTAAAACTTTGACCATTTCGAATCTTGGATCTGTCCTTTCATGGCCACTCAGCTTTGGCCTGGTTCAGCTATGCCTTCCTCTTCTTTTGGTATCTATTTTTCTTTCCACATATCCATTCAATGCATATACTCGATGAAGTGCTTGATGATCCACTGAATTTCTTCATCTCCAAGCCCACATGTGTAGTGATTCACAACATCCATTATCTCAATCTCTTTTATGATCTTGGTTGGAACTCTTCAAATTTTACTCATAAATTTCTTCAGCCTCCCTATGAAATTTTGGCACAAGACCAATTGGTCAATGGAGTCACCACTAAAATTTTTGGTGACCTCATCGTCACGCTTCACCAAATCCTTGAAATTTTCCTTAATTTGATCCTCTAGGAGAGCGTCGATGTTTTCATTGAAGAATTTACAATTAGCAACATCAAACTCTTCTGAGATATCATTTAGGGCATACATGATCTCCATTTGTTTATCATCCAATTTCTTAATTAAATCTTGCAACACTTGGCACCAGAATTCCATGGCCTTTTGATATTCAAATAACTTTGAGGCATCATCAATCACCTCTTCTTGAAGGAGCAAGTCTAGGTCTACTTCTCTTATTTCGCTCCATGTTGCTAGATTCAAATTCAAGTTGTTATTATCCTCAGAAAATGCTTCATCCATTTTGTAAATAGTAGTTCTCCCATCCTGTAAATCATTGTATATCCCGATAGCTTCTTTGATTAAAGGATTAGCTTCCTGTAAAATTCATTCCATCCATCCATTTACTGATCTCCCTTTCTGGCCTAGATTTTTGATCTCATGATAATAAATTTCATCGATAGTAGATGAAAATTTCATAGCCATAATAGTTGAGACTTTGGTAGATGGAGTTTCGTTGGGTTACTTTCCTTAGCAATGTAGTGAGTTGTTTGACCTTAAGTTTGAGCTCATATTTTTAGCCTTATCTTTTTCATATTTTTCTAGTAGAGCCCCAAGAGTAGTGTGCACATCTTGTTTGGCTCCTTCATGAGTGGATTTTCCCAATGAAAATCTAGAGATCTGATAATCTGGAGCTATAACTATTTCCTTATTTTTTCCCTCAACGAGAGTAACAACCTCTACAATTCACTCCCTAGAGGAATTCACCGTCGAGAATCAAAACAATCCTTGGCCTCTTGGCATGTCTTTTCAATGTATGCTCTAATATCTTTGAGATCCATTATATCTCCTAGATGGACCTTATTTTTCTAATTTGGAGTCTTCCTAAATATCCATTCAGGGGATGGCTAATGCTGATGCATATGGAATAGTAGATCCGATACGAAACATTAGTCATGACAAGAGCACTAGAAACATTAGTTGGCATTTGGGTAGAATTGGAAATGATGGGTAAGATGGACGTAAGGATAACCATAAGAGTTGCTAGAATGATGTTAGGGGATGATATGGAGGGACATGGAAGTCTTAAGGGAAGTGAAGAAGAAATGGGTGACCCGATAGTTTCTACAGTGAGAGAACTAGAAGGGATGAGAATACTTGGGCCATAGAAGGAGATGGGAAGGAAGAAATGATTGTGGAGGTGGAAGGAACTGATATTGGAAGTGACAATGGAAGAGGAGGAAGAGATGATGGATCTTGTGAGATACTAGGAGAGTCAATAACTTCAACCACTTCTATCACAGGTGTTATAGGAAACATGGCCTTGGAAATAAAATCCTTGGAGAGAGATGAGCCACCAATAACAAATGAAATCTTTTTTTGGAACTATATGGGTTTTTGGGTCAAACTTTTCCCCTTTGTGGGTGTTGATTGGCTTATGGTTGGTGGGGCCTCTATATTTATAGGTTGCTCTACCCCTTAGGTAAGATTCTAAAGGTAACCAACCAACTGTAAGTTCTTTTTAGAATGTACCCCACCCTCTCCTTTGTATTACAACATTCCTCTACATGTCAATCAATCCATGGCAATGGTTGATTGGCAATATTATCATTTTTATATGCTACATCAAAAACATCTTCATTATCTTTCATATATTTTGGGACATCGGCTATACCAAATTGCTGAACTTCATCCAAGGTCAACCTCTCATAATCCCTTTATCGGATGATGTATTCATCCTGAAAATGAATCCAGATATCCTCAATTGGGGCACATGGGAACTGGACCAACCTGTTTTGCCAAATTTACCCCAATAATCGAAGTTGGTCTATGGATGAAAGGTTTGCAAGGTTACTTCGGCCATTTCTACATCCACATTTTTGGCCTTATGAATATTTGGGTAGGTGTATCTACTAATTGAAATAGGGAATTACATTCCCACTTTGTGGCATTTGTTTTGAATTCGATGATAATCCAACAATTGTCAAACCAATTCAAGGAGAACCCATTTATCAGTAGGACATCTTGGAAATTTTCTAGGAGCACCTATGAAGCCAGGAATCTGAATGTAAGTAAATGTGGGAAATTAAAGGTAGATAGCTCCCCATTCCCGTACTTCCTTGAAGGCTTCATCAGAAATCCTTTGATTGTATAACTCCTTATCGAAACGGTAGAGGATAACCGCAAAGAAGGCATCATTGACCCTACAAAAATGCCTGCTCCCCTCATTTAGTGTGAGTTGAGGATAGAAATCATAGATTTGGGAGGTGCTGTGAATACCTTTAGTATTCAACCCAGTGAAATCTCCCATAGCAGCGGCCACATAAACCAAAAAGGATGTCATATAGAAATTATTTGTAGAAAGCACCTTGCTCAACTGATAGCAAATGGAGCTACTGATATGCTCCCCCATCTAGATAAATTCCTTATTTTTCTTGATGGTAGTGATGTACAAGAACATCCATTCTGGAATTCCTTTGCAGAGGGAAGACCTAAAATTTTTCTTAATAGTACAATGATGTCGTTGACCTCCGAATGAAGTCTTCCCTATACATGGTCTTTGGTAATTTAGTGACATTCTTGGCCAAATAGATTTTCATCATGACTTTCATGCATACTTCCACCTCCTTGTCCCAATGTTCTACTACTGACTCTGGAAAAATTGTGGCATAATCTTTGACGTTCAAAAGTTTGAGTAGATCTTCGAAGAAGTCTAGGTCCAAACAGATTACCACCTTATCATCAACATCTTTAACCATCATAGATTCCTCATCAAAGTGAGTTGTTGTGGCTAAAACAAACTCCAAGAAATGCATGGATGTGGGAAAACTGGTAGCAAGGACAAGCCCACTGTCATATATGGCCTACATCCATGGTTTTTGTTTGGAGCCTTTACCCTTTCCCGAAATCTAGAAAATCAATCTACCCTAGGTCGGTGTCTCCTATATTTCCCAAGTTAGAAGACAAGAAAAGTGAGGAGAAACTCCAAGAAATGAATAATTCATCTTTTCTTTTCCTTTTGATGTGGAAGTAGACATTAAGCTCTATATTTCAGAACCTAATGACTTTCCGATTCCCGAAAGCCGAAGTTGAAAATTCCCAAAAAGCTGAAGTTTAAAAAATCCCAAAATGTAATACTCCAAAATGACAGGTCCTGAAATCCCAAAAATCATCAACTTTTGAAAGCCCGACAGAAAAACCCCAAAGTTCCAAAGAGGAGAGTTCCGAAGTTTCAAATAGGAGACTTATGAAAAAAAAAAAGAGAAATCCAAAAAACACGAAATGGAAACCTTCGAGAATACGAAGTGGAAACCTATGAAACAAAGAAGTACAAAATTCCAAAAACTTGACCTTCGAAAACCTAAAAATGAAATTTATGAAGTTCTAAAAGCAAAAGTTCCAAAGTTCCATGATTCCCAAGTTCTAAAAAACTTTGAAAAGTGAAACTTCGAACCCCGAGAAGAAAAATCCTCTAAAAAGGTGACTTCCAAAATCTGAAAACAAGAGTTCCAAAATTCTAAAAAGAAGACCTCTGAAATTTGAGAAGAAGGTTTGTTGAATAACGCTTATCTAAAAATCCTAAAAAATGAGAAGTGCTAAGAGGGAGAATTGGAAAACTTGAGAGGATCCTTTGAAAACTTTGAATGCCTATGGAAACTCAAAACATAGAACATGGTGGGCAATGAGTTTTTCATTTCAAAAGGTATACAAAGGAGGAACCAAAGAAAGAAAAAGGAGGAAACAAAATAAAAGATCTTAAACCAAAAGGAAAATAACCAAGTTAAAAATACCTCGAAAATGACATGTGAAGTACAAGAAAACAGAATGTCAGAGCAAAGTATCAGGTGAAAATGACAAGTGAAAATGTGAGTTTAAATAGGAAACCCAATATTAATGGAGAAATTCCGATCCATATATAGGTAGGTAAAAAATTAATTGCATGAAGGACTCAAAATCGAAACTCGAAAGCACGAAATTTTAGAATTTCAAGGTTTCAGACTTTGAGATTGGAGATGAAAAACATGAAATGGCAATGAAAAGTTCAAACCCAAAAGCCTAAAAGTCTAAAATTTCAAACTTTCATACTTTCGGACTTGAAGTCCGAAAGTGAAAACTCAAAAATGACCCAGAGAGTTCCAAAACCTGAAAGCCCGAAAGTCTGAAATTTTGGACTTTCGGAATTTCAGACTTCGGAAGTCCAAAAGAGATTTTATCAAAAGTGTGACCAAAATTTCCAAACACCGAAATCTGAAAGTCTGAAATTTAGACTTTGGGGTTTCAGACTTCAGAACTCTGGATTAAAAATTGCCAATCATTAAGCAAAAACTTTTAACCCCGAAAGCCCAAAAGTCTGAAATTTCATACTTTCGGGTTTTCAAACTTTGGAACTTTGAAAACATAATTTCAAACTCGTGCCATTAAAATCCGAAAGAAAAATCTTTGAAATATGAAATCCAAAATTTTGGACTTCGGGACTTGGAGAATTTTTATTCACATTGCAAAACTCTTCTATACAAAGGATTTTTTTTTTTTTCAAAAAATGTGTTTGACTACTTTCGACATCCTTTTCTCAAGGTAGATTAAAATGTTAACAATAAACAAGCAATAATGCAGACAAAGTAGACTACGAAAAGTGGGTTTTAAACATGGGAACATAATTCACAATGTTTCTAGATAATCAAGGCTGAAGAAGCCAAAATCATACAAGAAATGAAAAAATAAGAGATAGGGCATAGCCCATAAATAATGAAATACAATAGAAAACAATAGCAAGGAGAGAGTAATAGACAACCATGGTAGCAAATAGTCTTGCAAAGTAAATGTTGAACATGAAGGACCTGTTAGCATGTTAGAAAGATAGGAATTATGTCAAATCATGTCGATATGATAGAGATTAGTTTACTAGTAATAATAGGAAGTAGTATAAAAGGAAAAATAACACCTGCAATGTGTAAGAAAGTAGATGCCCCAGGAGCCTTAGTGGTACTAGTAAGAGCTACAAAGGCAAAGCATCCATGTTACTTGTAAAGAGCTATATAAACTATGCATTCAAAAATAAATACCAGGTGAATGCACATGTGTATATAGAAATATAATGACATACTAGATATCCATCTAACATACTAAACAAAGTGTAACATGTGTGTATAAGTAACCAATAATAATTATAACCAAGATATGAAATATGTTGTGAGTGGGAATGGAATGGAATGGAATGCAAAGTGAATGTGATAGGCGCAATGTACCCTCCGAGAAGATGTGTATCAATATTTATGAGATGAGGTTCATTTATAAAAGACCCTTGATCAAGAATGGACCATAGATTAAGAGTGCGCGTCATCGGAGATGGTTTTAATAACATGCACTAGAAAGACAGATCAATGAAGCATAAAGTGTAGAGTGTAGAAGATGATAGTATGATGTGTGAGAATGTAATGCTAGAAATATGTATCATGAAGTGCGGAGCATGAAATTTTTATTGTGTGAGGTTCATGTATGTAGTATGCTCTCAAAAATCAAGTGTGAACTTTAGGACAAGAGTGTGTTATAGGGTAATAACAATACAAGTTGTGTGTATCAACGTGTATACACTTTGAATGAGAAATACTATACATGGAGCACATAGCATAATGCAAGAAATGAGAGACACCTAATAATGCTAGGAGGGGAGGTAAGCATGATGACCCCAAGTGTATGATGTAGAAAAGTTTAAGTAACATCATCTAAGAGATCATCAATGTCATGGTAAAAGCCAAAAGGAGAAGTGTTAGAGACCTGGTAAGCAATAGTATGGGATTGATTATATAAAGAGCCATTACGACGTAAATTTTATGACCATGTGCATACCAGCGAGTAATATTTTGTGTATAGACGAGAAATGAATCATTGCAAATATAAACATGGCCAAAAGGCATGGGAAGGAAGTGTGATATCAATATGATTAGGATCCAAAGTGTCACCAATGTAGTCAAGCCATGACTACCCAAGTGTAAGTGGAGAATTTTGAGAAGTGCATGCAATAAATAATGATAGTTGGAAGACACAAAGACCATAAGAATCTGTGATGTGAAGATATCCATGTTAGAGATGAGGAGAATGAGATGGAGGGAGGATATCATCTAGTGTGAATCCTAGCTGAGATAAATTATCATATGTGTAAATAGTATCACAAAAATTTGGATTGAATGGAATGTGTTTCCAATAAGAGTTATTCATGAAAAGAGTGCATGTGAAAGGAGGAAGCATAGATGTAGGTTGATCATGAGAAGATGAGGAAGGTGAAATGACGTTCAATATTTGAACAAACCCCAGAAAATGTACCATAACATTAGTAGAAGGAGGGGGTGAGGATGAAGCAAATGGGATGGTGTCGATGCACAAACATTTCCTTTGAGTTGAGGAAAGTTGAATAGATAGTTCGTAGGTTGTTGATCTTCAATAAGATGCATATAAGTAGCAGAATTTGGAGTAGGTAATGCAGTGGTTGGATCTAGGAGGCAATATTTAAATGGGTCACATTCAATAATGGTTGTACTTTTAAATCCGTCATGTAAGAATTTAATGCACCGGTGAACTATAGAAGGAACTTCCTTTATGGCGTGAAGCCATAGCCTAACAAGTAAGCAATTATATTTGAACTCGGGAAATTGATAACAAAGAATATCGTAAGAAGAATTTTTGGCCCGAATGTGATAGGTAAAGTAATAGTGCCTATGCATAGACACGTAGAAGAATCATATGCATGGAGAGAAATGGAGGATGGGATAACATTAGCTAAGGAAAGGATGATATTTTTAAGGAGTGATAAAGTATAAAGATTGAGCTTATATCCATTATTTATTATAGTATGTTAAATACCCATGTTATAGATGTGAGACAATATATATAGGGGAGGATCATTGTCATAAATAGAAAGGTTGAGGGTAAGTGCAGCAAGTTAGGGGGCCAAAAAGGGGTCATAAGTGGATGTCATATTGCAAATAACAACAAAATATCAACTTGTAGGGATTATTAGCAATGCATGCACTCAAAATTAGAAAAAAATATAGAAATATGAATCATAGCATCCAGAATCTAGTTTCTAAACTACAAGTTTTTTTAAAAATAGACAAGTTTAGCTATATTAAACACTCAAAATTCAATGATTTGTTTTTTTTTAAATCCTATAAGATTGTAGTCCATTTTCCCATGATTTGGATGAACAAAACTTGATATATTTTTTCCTTTAGTGAAAAGTTAGATTCCACTATCTATCTTGGGATAGATTTTATTTTGTATTTTTTAAGAATTTTTTTTAATGATTTTTTCCGTGAAAGTGGTCTGAAAACATAAAGAAAATGGAGCACTTTCCATTTTCCCGCCATAACTTCATCAAAAATATCGAAATCAATTTTTTTGAACGTGTATAGAATTTCGCCATGGTTGGGATGGTATAGGTTTTATCACATTATGACAAGTGAAATAAAATTTGCATTCTTAAACATAGACATGAACATTCACGGGAAAAAGTGTCTTAAAGACCTACTATTAGTAAAAATTATAAAATGATATTTATCATATTCTATTCACTTTAAAATTAATATTTCTATAAATATAATAGTCTCCCCTACGCAATGGTAGCATTTATGTGACATGTTTTTAATTTTTCAGCATGGTTCAAGTCTGTGGAAGAGAAAATTTGATGTTTTTCTTGCTTTTGATGTAAAATTCAAGATTTGATGTCCACTTTTTGGTCCTCTAACTTAATGCACTTACCCTTGACATCTATATCAGATGGAAAAGTAAGTTATTGAGAAAATGCATCTATGAATGTCGGATATATTTTACGGATGAGTATTATAAGGAATGCGAGTATCGGCCCAAGAGAGAAGTGATTTTAGCTATGCAATCAAGAAATCATGAATGGAGATATCCATGATGAGATAATCCTAGGAAAATGAATGAAGTCATGAGATGAGGACCCATGAGTATTTGAATCACGTTAGGTTCACCAAATGATTTAACAAATATGGAATTTGTAAAACCCTAATATTATAGAGTCACATACGATAAATTAATGCTAAAACAGATTCCATACAATCAATAAGCTAATTAAAGTTGAAACCCTAAGTGTAAGAGAGGGAATAAAAGACTTAGTTGATTTCGTAATAAATCTTGAATTGTTTTGGATTGAATAAATGATGAACAAGAGGAAAATTTCGCAACCAAACTCAGAAAATTCTGTAACTACCAGAATAGGCTGGACCAAGGGGCATGGAATGGGGCTAGGGAACCTAAGTGTGAGAGACCACTGGTAGGAGCCTGTGACTATGCAAGAGCTCTAGAAAATGGGTTTTATTATTTCACAAGGTGGTTGCTAACATTCACCTTTGGTCACTTGTATGTCACTAGATGATCACAAAACTTTCTTATAACTTGAAAAACAAATGATATCATGTAAAACCAAAAATACATCAAATCCTAAAAAATCAAGATGTAAATGGGGAGTCAAAATCACCCCGACGATCACGTGATAGAGTTAACTTACGACTAGGATTTGCACTACATCTCAGACTCCATGTAGTTCTTATACATGTGTGATATAATCATGCCCTATGAAACCCTTGTCTAAATGGATATGAAAGCAAGTGATAACTAGATGTACTAATGTAAAAAAATGTGTGGATGGAAAAATGAACTTCCCCCTATGTGTGTATGTAGAAAATGCATTCCCTGTCCCTTGAGAGAGTGTTATATTGATGTGTTTGATGCTCTTATATGCCTTTGGATGCATCCTTATGTGATGATAGTAGGTTCTTAGAGGTTGGTACCTTTTATGGTCACATAGATTTGTATTTAAATGATTCCCTTGGTTGAATTTCATAATTAACAACTAAAAGATCAACCCATAAGAAAATAATATTCCCAAAAGATAAAAGAGGTGAGTAAGATAAAAAGATGTTGTGGGTTCCTGGGTGTTAGTGTCCTGGCTGGGAATTGATGTCCAAAGTCAAGAAATATAAAGCAATGAAAATCATACTGGGATGTAGGGTATAGAAGGACAAATAGAAAATAATAAACATAGATGAAAGGCCAAATATAGTTGTCAATTGCTAGTTTTCTCACTTAGGAATCATATGAATAGTGGAATGTGATGAGGACCTAAAAATGTACCCAAATGCATGATTTTGTGTCTACACATAACTCACGCATACCAATTCTCACCTTTGGGTATTTCTTATATCACACCTAACTTCCTCCTCTTGATAATATAATGATCTACCTCCATGGTCACTAACTATGTATAATCAAAGTTGTACATGTATCACCTATATGGTCTCCATGTTACTATATATAGCTATACATAATAATAAGCCCATCTATAGAAATCCATGTCACCCCGGTGTCCCCTATGGTTGGAATCCATTGTCTCCTATCTGAAATCCAAAGGATCCTCTAGCTTTCTATCCCTCGTATCCTAGTGGTCGACAATATTAATATGGTCCCATGACCATATCTAAATTAATTTACCCCAACCAAGGCTCCTCCAACCTCTGTATACAACCAACTATAAATATCTCTATAAATGAGTAAGGATACAAGGCCCCCATGCAAAAAAGGTGGCCCTCATTAGATATGCAACTACGCCTAATCAAACCTAGCTGAAAATGATTTTTCATCTTATTAGGAAGCAAGTAGTTTTTATAAGAGCCATAAGTTAAACAAAAAATGTGCCACTTCCATATCATCCATGAACTCATAGAGGTGTACAACCATGCCCTCCCTATATATGTTCTCTAAAAAAAAAAAAGACCATATGTGTCCTCGTATCTACACTACATTTCCATCCCTTTGTATTATCCTCCCTTACATTGGAACTGTATGATCTGCTACATGTCCTATATTGTAATTATCATCTCCCAGTTAGTATCCTAAAGATCTAGATCTCGTTATGCTATTGCTCATCTAGCAGAGTTAGTAAACATTGGTCTATTCTAATATCGAGATAGTTGTGATATGTATGTAAGGCTTGTCACCTCCGTAAACACACATAAACATCTCCTCTCCCTCTACATCATACATCTATCAAATGACCCTAGTTGTCCATGAATCTCTTGTACATCTAATGTGAAAATTTTCTCTTGAAATACATCAAAACAAAATTGTTAGATTATATTTCATCAATTTCAACTTCTACTTTCTTCTACATCTTCCTAACTCGTTAGGGAAACAAAATCAAGCTAGCACATACACTTGTATGCCAACTCATATAATCTATTGTGTATACCTAAACACTAGCACATCTACACTAGTGCATGTACATTAAAACTCATGATATTTCATCTATGCTAGCACGTTCATGATGCTATCTCATTTTTATATTCAAACTAATCTACATTGTTATATGCTAGTGTGTACACGATTACGCTAGCGCATTTTATGGGTTACACTAGTGTATCTAAGCGTGTGTGCTAGCATAATTTCCTAATTTTCTCCTAGCTCTAAAATAAAATAAATGCACTCAAAAGTAAAGTTTTTAATCTACATATCACACCACCCTCATCTGTTATCCTTCTAAACTCCCGGACGTGATCCACTCGATGTGTACACTAAGGATGACAAGCCATCCCTCTCCCAACTCATAAAGAAAGAACTCACTCAAGGGGAAAATGAATTATAATATCCAAAATGAACTGTGATATTTGCTACCCCTCCCACCCATCTATTTATAACCTCTTACTAACCGTATCTCATCTATTTTGGCCTCGGTGACCAACTAACTAACTTTATCATCCATCAATTCAACTCTTTATCGGTGATATCTTCTCTCTCTTATCGAGTGATTGTCTACCACTTCATCATGTCATCCACACGCTCGAGGGGGAAGTCCTCGTAGTAATCCGACTCGTCAGGGCATCAAAATAATTCACTAGGAAAATCAAGCAGTCTTACCTCTTCTTTATCATTTGTCTATCATTTTACACATGTCTATTATCTTTAAAATGCTATTACTCCATCATAACATTTTAAAGAGGGGAAAATGTAGACACCCCCAAATTACTGCTACACATTATAAATATTCAAAATCCCACTACAACTATTGTTCCTATCTAGAATTAAATTAATTAATTATATTTACACCCTATCACCCCTAGCTAATTTGATTAGCTAATATTAATATCAAATTAAATAATAAATCCACATATCCACTTCCATATTTAAATAAATTAAATAATCCCCATATCATGTCCACTTCCTTCACTCAATTCATGAACAAAGCTAAAAATCATTATTATAATGAATATGATGTGTTTAAATTGACTCAAATCAGAATTTGAGTTAACTGAAGCTATCTTATAAGTCATGAAAATCCAAAATCAATCCAAATTATTCTAAAATACAATTGTTCATGACACTCTTGGGTGAATAAAATAGAAAATATGAAATTAATCAAAAACATGTGCAACCTCTTGCCAACTCGGACATGAGTCACTCATGTAAATATATAACAACAATCTAACTCTTCAATCAATCTAAAAACTCAACTAAATAACTTATTCATGTTTAATTATCTCCAAATAAAATCAATCATAACTTAGCTTGAGGATTAACTTTCCTTAGCTATAAATCAATTATCCTTCATTTGAAAATCATCCACCAAAAGCTTTGAGAGTTCATGATGCTATTTTGTGCAATTATTTGGTGAATCAAATCAATATTTCATGTTGTTGTTTCCCAAATCACATCAAAATCACATCTTCATTCTCATGTCTTAGCTATCTTCCATTCAGAGTACTTGGAGCATCCACAAATCAACCATAGTTCACAAATCAAATGGATCCAACAAAAATGTCACTAAACCCTTTTTTTTCAGTTAGATATAATCTGAGGTTGCTTTGGGATTTACAATAAAAGGTTTGCACTTTTTTTGTATTAATTTTCCTCTTTTCTTATATTTCTCATGGTATACACCAGATGTGAGGATCTTTCAACATAAATTTACAAACTACATAAAATAAAAGAACACTAAAATTAACTATGGTAAATAATTTGAATAAATTTAATATTCGAGCCACTTTGAGGGGAAACCTCCTTTGAGAAAGCTCAATATAGTAATATTTGTGGATACATTTCATGGCCTAATAACTCCTTAATATACTATTTCTATTATAGAAATTACTACTATCCATGCATGTGGTATAATACTTAGTAGCTTACAGGATGAATTACAATGCATGCATGTCTATTGCATTAATAATGCAAGGAGAAAGGTAAGACAAAGGGTATTAATAGTTTCACTTACTTTCTCCTCCTTGAGTTGACATAAGCTAATTGAAGTTCTTAGCCTTTTTTTTTTGTCTCATCTGATGGAATGAGTTTCTTCAAATCCTCTTACAAGAGATCTAATTGATATGGAATGGATAAGGCATCCCAAATTGTCACATTCAAATGATTTTTCTTCATTTGTTCAAAAATGTTCGTAGGAATACATACCACCTTATGCATAAGTGGTGTCATTATTTTTTTATTTAACTTCTCCAATGTCAGGAAAGATACTATTGGTTAAGAAACAACCTCCTTTATAGATATGGTTTTTCTAGAATCATTAGGAATCCTATTCTTACTTAAATCGACCCCAATTTCCTTTTCCTTGTGAAGAGGATTTTCCTACTTATACAAAAATGAGGGTTGAGTATCAAAAATTCTCTTCTTAGACCTTGTATTATCAACAACATGAATTTGAGGTCTATGGGGGTTTTTGACAATTTGATTGACTACTACATAAAACTTAACAGATCCGAAAAACATGAAATTGGCCTCGGGAAGCTTCTTGATCTTCTTCAACATTAATATTTGGAACTTCAATCATTAAATCATGTTTGTTGAAGGAAACCTACACCATAATAGCCTAACTTTTCAACCCATTTTCAAAAGAATTCTGATTATGGGGTTGATTACGTGGGAAGCACCATTCAATTCCTTGAGCTAGATTTTTTGAATTGGAACGATAACTTTGCTTAAGCTAGGAGTACATGCATGTGTTGGAGGAGGTAATGCTTTAAGAGGAAAACTAGGATTCTCACCTTGAAACCTACTTTGATAGTATTTCTACCCATACCCTTAATTTAGATAGTAATTCTTTTTTTAATACCCTTTATTATAATTTTGGTAAGGCCTGAGAGCTAGGATTTGTTTCTTCTTGAGGGAAACTATCTCATTTGACATATTCTTGATCAAGGCCTTGATATCATCTATCTCAATGGAGTAATTAGATGTGGGGCTAGATGAACTAGCTTTAGAAACAAGGATTAGGGAAAGAGAAGGTCAAATTTCTTGGGGAAAATTAGATTTATGGGTCTAGGGTTAGCTTTCCATCTTGAACTAAACAATTCTTACACTAAATAGCTATCTCATAAGCAGTGGAAAAATCCACAACTCTCATTGAATAAATAATAAATACAATATCAAAATTACTATCTCTAAAAAAGTATAATAATACACCTTGACGATATGGCCTTAGGAGAGGTGGAATTCTCTCACATGCATTTCAAAACCTAAAGTTAAACTCCATCATTATCTCACAAGAGGTCCTTTTTATAGTTTGTTAGTTACTCCATTAAAGATATTTTATCTACCTTTTCCCCAAAATGCTTACAAATCTTCTCTCCAAGTTCATCCCATGTATGAATAGAAGTAGGTTGTAGACTCATATACCATTATAATGTATTTCCTTTGAAAGATGAGGCTAGGATACTTATTGTCACATCATATTAAGTAACAAGATGAAGTGAACAAACATTAGTAAGATTTGATATGTGCTGAATAGGGTTGTTTTAAATTTCATCTATAAAAAAGAATGATATTTAGGGAAGAGACTAGTATGTCATGTTGGGAATTTAAAGCCAAGGGACCGCCACCATTAAATATAAAAAAGGTTGATTTATTTTATGGTCCATGAATGTGATGGGTCTTACAACTGTAGAAGGAAATAAGAAATCTCTACAAGGATGAGTAGAGAGAACTCTATTTGGAGGTGATGATGATCTTTGAATTGATCTACCTCTTCTTCTTCTCCTTGGTGACAACTACAAGTAGTCAAAAGGATCTCCACTTTCTATCCTTTGTCTTGTTTGAAATATTATCATGAAACTAAGATAATTGACTACTAAAACTAGTAAATATGTTGTTGGTAGTCACTAGATGTGTTATATAGAGCCTCCAAAATCTTAGATATCACCAAGATAGACATCAAAATTTTAGTGAAATGACAAGAAACCAAGCCTTCTAGAATTTTTATCACCAAAAAGTAGCACCCTCTAAATGGTCATAAATGAACATCAATAATGTTAGGTAACATGGGAATGTATCCAAGTGTGGAACCTTGTAAACTAATAAAAAAACCTCCAAAGAAGGGTGGATCCTTCTATCTTAGCTTATTACAAACTTCAAAATGTAATTAACTAAATATAAACTACAAATTTGTAAGAAATAGGGTTGAAAAGGGAGAAAATAATGCAAAATGAAAGGGGTGATGCACCAAAACTAAAACAGGGTTAAAATATGACCTATAGAGACACAAATGTAGCCATATATGTAAGAATTCAAAGGGAAACAAAAGGTTTTGCAAGATACAAGTGAACATATTCAAAATAGAGAAAAGGTAAAATATTCACATCGAATACGAGAGAATTTAAAGGAATTAGCCATAATTACTATTCATCTAAAGGATTTCCACTTGCATTTACAAGACAAAGGTTTCTTAAAACCTTAAAAAACATGCTTATATAAGTCCGGAGGCGTGGAAAATGTAAAGCTCCTAAAGAGAGCTCCAAATCTTGCAGAGAAGAACCCTTTTCCCATGCATAAGAACTTACATATATAGAAAATGAGGGAGAGAGGAATGGGAACCACCAAAAACCATAAATGACCTATTTTTACCTTCAAGTACCAAAGGCCACCATTTTTGCAATTTTGAGCATGGGCAGCCTTTTTTCTTCTTTGCACAAGTAATTAGATATCTCAAGTGGAAGAAGGATAAAGTATGGGCATCATGAAGAAATGAATTTGGGTAGTTGAGGTTGTTGGATGCCTGCTAATGTAAAATTGTGTCTCTTTCACCTCCAAATCCCATGTTTTACTTTTTTACCCTTAAAACAACACCATTTTCTATATTTCTTGACACCAAAATGCGTTCTCTATGAGACAGTTTTAATTTCACCATTTTTTTGCAAATTAGAGTTCTAGATCAAAAGATATGCCTAGGTAGCTTTCTAAAGAACTAAAGGAACCAAGGAATTTTCCTCATGGGGCTTAAAAGGATTATTTAAATGAATTTAGTTTTGGGTCAAAATTTTAGATAGTCAAAAGAACTAAGGATGTGGGAAATAGTTTTGTTTATGTTGTTTTGGCCCAACTTTACTACATTACATTGTGTTGGGTGGGGAAGAATGAAGTTAATGGAAATGTGGGAATGAGGGAACCATTCTGTTATGTCTTTTACTGATCATCTCTCGATTCATTGAGGACACTACCCATTTTCTGGTTTCCTCCTTGGTAGCTACAATAGTTATGCGATCAATGGTTAGAACATTGGAACATTCCATGCATGCACGAAATGCCCGATCAACCTGATCCAACTCCTCATGTGGTAAATTTAGTAATGGGGGAACAAGAGGAACAAAGGACTAGTACCTCATGCTACTCTAAAGGATGCTTTGACCAATACTTGTCCCAATTTGACTCTCCTTTATTCGATTCAGAAATTTTTGACTAAGTATTTGACTTTTAGGCATACTACGAGGGAGAAAAAGTGTTAGAAGATGAATTATTTGTTCCTTTCACTAATATTTTCCCCCAAAACTAATATTTCATCCAAATTTTCCATGTGTTGACTTGTTTTACATTGTCTAAGTCTAAAATGGATATAAGTTGTTAAAATAGCCAAGGGTTATTTTACACAATAGTTTGGTGACTCAAAGGGGTATTTGCTTCCTATATATGATATTAGTGTCCTTTTAAGCATTCATTGGGCATGTAGTCAAGTTGAAAAACTTTAAATTTATTTTAACTTAAAAATCCTTACCCGAACTTACATGTACTTAGAAATGATCGGGAGTGCCTAAAATTTAACTTTGGGAAGTTTATTTTTGGGAGTCTCAAATGAAACTTGTAAACTATCCTAAAAACTTGTTTCTACTATGTTTGAAGGGCGGAGAAATCTGATTAGACTGTATGAAGTGTGAACTCATCATGGATTTATATGTGACCTTAGGGGTTGAAACAATGTACCTTGAAATTGATCCAAAACACTTTGTTTCCACCATGAGACCTTCTCTAAACTTACAAAATGGACCATGTGATCAATTTTTTAATAGAAATGATATTTAATTTAGGTAGAAAATTTTCTTGAAACTAATTTTCCCCATTTCTTGAAACTCCATGAATGAATATATTATAATTACTTCTCTCATCATCTTGAATACTTGTAAACTAGTCTGAATTCTATTTTTCTTACTTCTTGAAACTCATCCTCTTCATGATGATTTCTAATTGGAAACTTGGTTTTCATTCAGAGGATGTAGGTAGGAAATATATGAGCTCAATGAGATCTTCACCATCAATGCAATCTCCTAAATCTGATAAAAATTTTACCTCTTGGCTACTCAACTCTATTTGGATCATATCTTGTTTGGATTCCTCCTCAAACAAACCTACAACTGAAAATACCACTCAAGAGCCACAAAAACACTATGGTGAAAACTTATGGAAATGAAACTATACTACCAACAAGATGATGTGCTGAAAAGTGTTGAAAATGGATACCCCTCTCAATAATATGGTTTAAGATAAATCCCATTGACTATGATAGGAAGTGTGTCCCTATTGAGATTTAATAACTCAAATGCATTTTATTTCTTGCAAGATGATATGATGTATGGTCCACTACATAACACATAAAATTTGGAGTGTCTTACAGGTTTGGCTCTGTCTACATCCCACTTTAAAACAAGGTCTCCCTCTTTGAAGGTTTCTCACTAGCTTTCCTATCAAACCACTATTTGGTTAGCTTTTTTTTCTCTTAAAATGTATCCATGGATGATTGCCTCAACTCTTCTAACTCATCCAAATTTATCATTCTAAATGATATTTCATATTAACCTTATAATTCCAACTATGGGATATCTCTAATGAAGGAAATTCTAGAAATATTGGAAGTCTATTCTCTCTACCATACACGAGGATGAAGGGGGGATTATTTATTGATATTTTTGGTGTGATCCTATCGACCTAAAGAGTGTAACTAAATTTTGTGTGCCACTACCTATGATTTATATCCATTTTTATTCTCATGATCCTAATAAAATTCTTATTGGTGGACTCAACTAGGCCATTACCTTGAGGGTAATAGTTAGAAGAAGTCTTTAGATAAATACCACGTTTGAGATCCCAATCAGAGATCTTAAATCCCATAAAATATTTAGCATTATCAAATATTATGGTATGAGGGACTCCAAACCTAGTCAGAATATCCTCCAAGAAGTCCTAAATGGCTGTCTAAGTATCTTCTTTGAGTGAAATAGCCTTGCTCAACCTAGTAAAGTAGTCAGTGATAGTCAAAACCCATTTATGACCAACACTAAAGACTGGATTGATAATTCCAATGAAGTTAATACCCTATTGAGAGAATATCTGATCTAATTAAATTGGGTGAAGTGGAAGAGCTACCAATATTATCTTACCAATGAATGAAGAACATTCTTTGCATTTTATAACCCACGAATGATCATCATTGAATAGTGTGGGCCAAAAATAGCCAACCCTCATGATCTTCATGGCTGTAGCTCTTGGATAAAAATGACCACTAGCCAAGCCTTCATGGAATTCACCAAGAATTCTCTCAATTTGATCTCTACCAATGCATCTCAACAAAACTCCCTCTAGGATTTTCTTGAAGAGGATATCATCTATTAAAACATAAGGAATGGAATGAATCCTAAAATGTCTCCTTTTTATTTTATCTATCCTAAGAGTACACTCACCAATATCCAAGAACTTAGCCATGTTACGCACAAAGTTATTTCCTTTAGGTATACTTGTTGCTGATCATTCTTCTTCTTCCTCCAAGGCATAAGAAGCTTCTTGGTCATCATTAATAACATCCATTGCAATTTTTTCACATAGTCCTATACCTCTAACAAGTTTGGTAGCTTTTATTTTGATGTCATATTGCATAATTCTTTCTACCCATCCAACTCTCTTCTCACTAAATTTTTCCCCATTATGAAATTTCTCACACTAGGATGAGAAACCAACACCTTGATAGGATTTTTGGTGAGCATATGCTTGAATTTTTTGAGATCCCTCATGACTATAAAGACTTGTTTCTCCATGTGGTTGTACCTTATCTCATAGTCCTTCAAAGTGTTTGACTAAATAAATCCACTAGTTGCTCCAAACCTCCATCATTTTTTCTAGTTAGAATGTCTTCCACACTAATTTAACCCCATAAGCATATAAAACAAAATATTTTTAGTAATTCAGTTAATGAGAGTGAGATCCTAAGTTATTTCCTCCTTGATCTTATTGAAACTATCATTTCCTTCATTAGTCCACTTGAAAGGAGTGTTCTTCTTCAACATTTGAGTGATGTGTTTCACCAATCTTGTAAAGTTAGGAACAAATTTCCTAACAAAATTGATTTTCCAAGGAAATATTGTAATGCTTTCTTATGTTAGAAAAGAGAAAGGATGGATAACTCTATGGTTCAATAGCTATACCTTCCTTTTAAACCACACGACCTAAGATTTTTCCTTGTGGTACATAAAATATACACATAATTGGATTGAGTGACACCCAAAACTCCTACACCTTTCAAACACTTTCTCAAGATGTTCCATGTGATCTTCAACTCCCTTTGAGAAAATAATAATATCATCCAAGTAAATCAGAATAAACTTGTTTATGAAGCCCTTGAAAGTAAAATCCATGGCCCTTTGAAAGGTAACACCAACATTAGACAACCCAAAAGGCATTTTTTCATAGGCATATGTTCCCCATTTAGTAGTAAAAGTTGTTTTATACCTATCCTCTTCTTTAACCCAAATTTGATTGTATCCAGAATACCCATCCAAAGCATGGAGAATATCTCATCCCTTGCTACTATTTTCAAAATTTGGTCCATTCAGGGGTAAAGGGTAGTGATAATTTAAGAAGGCTCTATTTAAGTCTCTAAAATCAACACATAGCCTAATCTCCCCATTCTTCTTCCTTACAAGAACTAAATTTTCCACCCAAGTAGAGTACTTGATAGGAAATATAATTCTAGCCTCTATGAGTTTGGAAAGATCTTTCTTCATTAGGGGTTCTATCTTGGGATTTACAGGTATTTTATTTTGCCTAATAGGTTTGACATTGGGGTCAAGATATATATATCATGTTGCATAATTTCGGGATTGAAACCTTAATATATTCATAGATCCATGAGAAAATATCATGGTATTGTTGACATAAGGACACAAAAATTGTTTTTAGTTTCATCACATACCTTTTCAAGCAACATCTCCTTATCTTGGGAAATTAAAACCCTTTAATAGTCTTCTTCGCTAGCCATAATACTTTAATTTTCTTATTTAAACTCACCATTAGGGATAAATATACTTTCAAGAGTAACCAAACCTCTTGGTAATTTTTTAGTTCTTAATTGAATAACTTGATTATCATAGCCTTCTTGTAGCCTTAGTTGAAAATCATATGAGAATTAATTCATTCTCAATAAAATGGGTAATTTTCTCATCACTCTCAAAGACTTGCCAACTCACATTATTATTCAAGATGGATGGTCTCACCACCATCTTGACATGTTGATCATGTCCCTGAATGAGATCTCTAGGTGGGACAAATTGTGACCCTACAACAACCATCTGATCAACTTCCACATTTAACTTTCTTGGCACTACTTAGAGATTAATATCTTTGAAACTCTTAAGTAGGTCCCAAACTCTATGTTTATAAGCCTTTAATATATTTTTCTTAGTAGCACATTTCCCTTTTACATAGTGAACAAACAATTCAGCATCCCCAAAAACATGTAACCTTTAAAATGCCTCTTATTAGCAAAAATAATCCATGAACTAAAGCCTCATACTTATCTACATTTTTAGAACATGTAAATTGAAGCCTATGAGAAAAAAGAAACTTCTTACCCTTTGGGTAAATCAAAACCACACCTGCTCCAACTCCATTTCTACTCTTAGAACCATCAACTAACATCTTCCAAAGGCCTTTTTGGAATCCTCCTCATTTTATTTTAATACACTTAGAATACAAGAACCACACTCTTGGATGTAATAAGTACCTAAACCTATCTCAACAACAGTGTCATATGGATCAAATTCATACCTTTCATAAATGCATTCATCTAACATAATATTAAGGACCAATTATGATGAATGTACTATTTCAAATGGTTCTAAAGCACTGATTATTTCTCCTTGCACCACAATGATTGAGTTAATAGGGCTAGGATCATGGAATTCAACATGATAAGATGAGATAGGCTCAACTTTAATTGTAAAATTAGTCCCATACCTCATCCTTAAGATCATATGAGACCAATATAAGGAAAAATAACCTCCCACCTTGGTTGTGAAGTCTCTTGACAAGAAAATGGAAAATAGAGGAGGAAAATCTATAATTGATATGTCTTGAGAAATGGTTAGACTAGGGCATGCATGGAGAGTTAGATCAAGACCTTTGATTACTCTAACTATTCTAACTATAATACCATCTAATTGTAAAACACCCTTAGTGATTAGAGTATACTCAATCCCCAAAGTGTATGTTATCTTCTTAGGCATCAAAGAGGTGTTGGATCCTAAATCTATCATATAATTATTCACTAGGTTATTGCCTAAAATTAAAGATATATAAAAGGGTGGAGGTTTCTTTGTTTCATTTAATTTCTCATCATTGGGTTGGCATAAGATAATTGAAGGGTTTTTCATTTGTTTTTATCCCATTTGATGGAATGAGTTTCTTCAAAGCCTCTTACAAGAGATCCAATTGATATGGAATGGATAAGGCATCCCACATTGTCACATTCAGATTAGTTTTCTTCATTTGTTCAATAATGTTCATAGGAATTCCTACCTCCTTGTGCATCATTGGTGTCACCATTTTTTTACTTCTCAAATGTTGTGAAATATATTCTTTGTTTAGAAACAACATCCTTTATGGAGTTGGGTCTACTAGAAACATCAGGAAACCTATTCTTACTTAAATCTACCCTAATTTCCTTTTCCTTGTGAAGAGGATTTTTCTACTTAGAATAAAATGAAGGTTGAGAATCCAACACTCTCTTCTTATACCTTTTATTATCAATAACATGAATTTGACATCCATTAGGGATTCTAAAAAATTATTGACTGCACAAAACTCATCAGACCTAAAACACATGAAATTGGCCTTGAGGGCATCTTCTTGAGCTTCTTCAACATTAATATTTGGAAATTTTATCACTAATTTGTGTTGATTGAAGGATCCATGTACCATAATATCCTAATATTTCACCGCATTTTCACAAGAGTCTTGATTTTAGTGTTGATTACATACAAAACACTTTTTAGTTCCTTGAGTTAGATTGTTTTTAACCTGTGATGATAGATTTTCTCAAGCTAGGAGTAGGTACATGTTGTGGAGGAGGTAATTATTCAATAGGCATATTAGGATTTTCACCTTGAAACCTACTTTATTAGTAGGTTTTTCCATACCCTTGATTTGGATAGTAATTCATTTGATGATACCATTTATTATAATTTTTGTGGGGCATAAGAGCTTGGTTTTGTTGTTTCTTGAGGGAAACTATATCATTATACATATTATTGGTTAAGGCCTTGAGATCATCTATCTTAGTGGATGTATTAGATGAGGGTAGATTAATTAGCTTTAGAATCGGGTATTAGGGCAAGAGAATGTCAAAATGTATAGGCCAACTCTAGGAAAAGAGGATTTGGGGGTCTAGGGGCTATCTTTCTAGCTTGAAATAAATAATTTTCAGCCGAAATAGTTTTATCATAAGAAATGGAAAAAACCATATCTCTCATTGACTAAATCATTATTGCAATATCAGAATTAAGATATCTTAAAAATTATAAGAATACACCTTGAGGAGATGTCCTTAGTAGGATTGGAATTATTTCCCATGTCTTTTGAAACCTAAATTTGAAGTCCACCATTAGCTCATAAGGGACCATTTTGATAGTTGTTAGTTGATTCAATAAAGTGATATTATCTTCCTTTTCAACAAAATGCTTACAAAGCTTCTCTCCAAGTTTTCCCATATATGAATAGAAGTAGGTTGCATAATCATATACCATTATAATGATTTTCCTTTGAAAGATGAGGCCAATATATTTAATGACACATTAACTTCAGTAACAAGATGAACTAACAAACATTAGCAACATCTGAGATGTGCTCAATAGGGGTAGTTGAATTTTCACCAATAAAAAATGGAATGCTCTTTAGGGAAGATACTGGTATGTCATGTTGGGAATTCAAATCCAAGGGATTTCCACCATTAAAGGTCACAAAAGGTTGATTTCTTTGATGGGCCATGAATGTGAAGGATCTTATAACCCTCGAAGGAAATAATAAAGTCCTATGAGGAGGATAAGTAGAGAGAAATCTATATGGAGGTGATGATGATATTTAAACTAATCCACCACTTATTATTCTCCTTGGTGACAAGTGAAAATAGTCAAAAGTCTCTCCACTTGTTATCCTTTGTATTTTTGAACTCTTCTCATGAAACTGAGACACTTGACTACTGAAACCAATAGATATGTCATAGGGAGTCACCAAATGTGTTATATAAAGCCTCCAAATTCTAGATATCACAAATATAAATACTAAAATCTTAGTTAAATGACAATAAATCCCTGAATGTGTCCAATTGGGCATGCCAAAACTATTATCACCATAAAGTAGTGTCCTCCGATTAGTCATGAATGACCATCAATATTTTTTGGTAACATGGGAATGTCTTCAAGTGTGGGACCTTGCAAAATGAGACAAACCTCCAAAGAAGGTTGGTTCCTTATATCTTAGCCTATTACAAAATAACCTACAAAATTTTAAATTAAACTAAACTCGATCTAAAATACAAATTTATACGAGCCATGGTTGAAAAGGGAGAAAATTATGCAACATGAAAGGGGGTGATGCATCCAAGCTAAAACAGGTTCAAATATGACTGTAGAGAAAAATGTAACCATATATACAAGAATTCAAAGGAAAAACAAGGTTTGGAAAGATACAAGTGAACAAACTCAAAATAGAGAAAAATAAAAGAGATTCACATCAAACACATAGTGTTTAAAGGAATGAACAAAATTTTCTTGTCATTTAAAGGTGTTTACACTCGCATTTACAAGACAAAGGTTTATAAAACCTTTAAAAACATGGTGACAGAGGTCCATAGGTGTGTAAAATGCAAAACTATAAAGGATATCTTCAAATACCATAGAAAATAACCCCTTTACCATGCATAAGCACTTACAAATATAGAAAATGAGGGAGAGAGATAAAGGAGCCACCAAATAACCATAAATGACCATTTTTCACCTACCAAGTACCAAAGGCCATCATTTTATATAGTTTTAAGCATTATAAGACTTATTTTCTTCTTTCAAAAGTCATCAGATCTCTCAAGTGGAAGAAGGACATAACATGGACATTATGAAGTAATGAATTTGTGTAGTTGAGGTTTTTAGATGTTTACTAATGTATAAATATGTCTCTTTCACCTCCATATCTTGTGTTTTCCTTTTACCATCAAAATGAAACCATTTTATATCTTTCTCAAGCACCAAAATGAAGTTGAGACGGTTCTAATGCCACTAATTTTGTGCAATTTAGAGTTTTGGATAAAAAGTTATGCCCATGCAGATTTATGTAGAACTGGAGGAACAAAGGAATGCTCCTCGTGGAGCTTGAAAGGAAGATTTAAATGAATTTTCTTTTGGGTCTTAGTCTTGGGAAGTTTGAGGAAATAATGAAAGTGGGGAACAATTTGATTATTCCTATTTTGGCCCAACTTTTCCATGTGGCATTGTGTTGGGAAAGGAAGGCGGAAGTTTAGGGAAATGGGCGAAAGAGGGAACCATTCTGTTATGTCAAATTACACCAACATCTCTCGATTCACCTGATGACACTACCCTTTTTCCCTGTCTCCTCCCGGTGGTCGCATCGATTATACAATGAATGGTTAGAATGTTGGAATGTTGCACGTAGGAAATGAAGGAATAAAGGACCATTTCCTCCAATGGCCAATTTGGCAAATACTTGCCCCACTTTGACCCTTTGTTCAATTTTGTAATTTTTGACTAAGGATTTGACTTTTAGTCCTACTAAGAGGGATAAAAAGTGCTAGAAGATGATTTTTTTACATTTTATCGAGATTTTCTCCTAAAATTGAGATTTGATCTAAATTTTCCAAGTCTTGACATGTTTTTCCCTATCTAAGTCTAGAATTGATGTAAGTTATCAAAATAGCTTGCGGGGTTATTTTAGGCAACAGGTTCTAAACCTCAACCTTACCTTACACACACACACCGTGGGAAATCTTGTTTTACATCCTTTAATTGAAAATTTTCAATCTTTTCTCCTCTATGGGGCATTCTCGGATCACCCTTCCTTTTCTTGAGAGAATAGATTTTATGAAGGATTAAAAAGAGACATAATGATTTTATGTTTATTCATGTATAAAAGGAGGTGAATATATACACATGCAAATCAATTTATATGAGGTCATTTGAACAAATGAATGGATACGTGGAGTAACTGATATGGAGAAATTGTTTTCTAAAATAATAATGTAATATAAAATATATTTACACTAACATTCCCCCTTATTAAATTATTTTTACAAATGTACCCTTGAAAGGTCTCAAATTTCACTTTCTAAGAGACTTGGTGAGTATATCAGCTACCTGAGAATCTATTGGGAAATACTGGATTTGGATGTGGTGGTTCAAGAATTGTTCTTGAATGTAATGACATTCAACCTTAATATGATTGGTTCATTCATGGAAAAATAGATTCTTCGCAATATTTAACACACCCAAATTGTTGAAATGAATGATAGGTGGATTTTCTTCAAAGAATGTCCATATCAAACAAAATGTGATGTAACTAAATTACTTTCCATATAGTTCCTCGTGTGGAGTGATATTTTACCTTAGTTGATAAGAGAGAAATATAGTTTATTCTTACTAATCCATGAGATAGGTCCATATCTCGAGATGAAAACATATGCTATAGTTGATTTCATGTCACCAAAAGATCTAGCATACTTGAGCCATTATATCCATGCAAGAAGAACTCAAAAATATTATAATATTCCATACCATAATCATACATGTCTAAGAACATTATTCACTGAAACCAAATGAAACTTCTTAATCTCCCGCATACATATCAAAATATAGCTAACAACAAACCAAAGGTCTAGTCTAGTTAAGTCAAGTAAATGAGAATCCCAACAAGATTCCTATAAAGGGTAGTGTAGTTCCCAGTTCTATCATTATTTGTTAACAATATCATCTAAACACCCTCATGTGGGTTACGATTCCTTTATGGATATATTTTACAAGATTGATCGATTGAATTGCTGTAGTGATTTTCCACATACCTAGTTTAGGGTAGGAAACAGTCTCCGTAAAAGTGGCTAGCCATGTCCCCGTTTTGATTTGTCGATGATAAAATACAATATGAATATATAGATAATAATAATAACAAAAAAATACGAGGAATAGATGTTTTGAACCTTAAAATTTAAAATAATGATTTAATCAAACAAAGTTAAAATATTTATTTTATATTTGAAAAAGCCGGAGAGAGAAATTATTGGAATACATTTGGTAGATGAGGGCATATCTCTCCTATAATCACTCACAATCCCATTATCCTCTCGACACAATCCTAATCTCTCGTTAGGGGTAATCCACATGATTTGTTCTCATAAATCACACACATAATAAACTTTACAATTTTTATTACAACTTATAACACATTACATTATTTTTATATGTTTACAAAATCAAAAATATATGATCCTCACCACATTATAATATAAATTTTCACACTAAGAAGATATTCCTATAAAAATTTCCGTTTTTTATTTTGACATAATAGAACTAGTAGAATCTGATAAATATCATGCCTTGCTATAAATACCATGTGGTGCCCCAACCTGCCACACCAATTCGAAAATATTAGCCTCGGACCCTATTTGTTAGTGTTTTCTTATTTTTGAGTCTTTGTGTAAAATTAACACTTAAAAATGTTTACTTTCTAACCTTATATGGGAAAATCGGAGAGACTATACACAAGTTGATCGGAGCTTGATCCTTATGCAAGATTGAATCATCTTGGCCTAGCTTGGTGAGTTAGATGATTATCATGCTAATGAGATTTGGTTATTAAATTAGCAGAGTTAAATTCATACACTATAATACATAGGAAACTAGCTTGGTGGTGTGATCTCATCTTGCCATGAGTTATTTTTGATATGATTATGAATGGAGATCACTTGATATGGCTTGGATATAAAGAGATATATGCATGATTATAAATGATCATGAAAATATTAAAAAAATCTTGGTCATACTATTACAAGTAAATTGAAGATAAAATTAGGGGAGACATCATCAAACAATTAATAATGTTATCTAATTCTTGATCCTCTTGTCCTAATGTGGTGGATTTTTAATGATGCATGGGAAGGGAGGATCCTAGATGGTGGTGGTGCACATTAGATTATTTAACATTTTCTAGAAAACTTCATGATATTAGCCATCACTTTCCTTTTCCTATGGCAAAATGGGAGTTTTGGAACAAGGAATGGGCATTCTCATTGAGCATTACAATTATTTCACCAAATGCAATCAACAAGAATCTACATGATTGGTTCACCTTTGTTTGAATGCTCTCATCATGTGAAAAATATGAGCTATGGGATAGGGTATGCACATCCACCAAAGCATATTCAAAGATGTTTTTTAGCAGCTTGTGTTATTTCAAAGGCCCAAAGCAGACCTTTTACGACACAAGACAAGGTGAGGTGGCCTACTTGGCTAAACACCTAAATGATATGTGTCCCTTAGAACGTTTCCTAATCAATTAAGCTTCATTTTCATTTTAATATTTGATGGGGTTGTGGTTTTGGTACGTGTGATCATCATTTAACACTCATCTATCCGAGAGAACTCAAAATCTTATTTTATGCCTTTTGAAACCATTGTAAGTTGCATGGATTTGTTGGATTGAGAAAGTGTGTGAGTTGGGTATGCAAATATGGTCTCTATCTCCTAGCCTATGCAAACATAGGATATTTTAAGAAGGGTTTGAAGGTCCACCAAGCCATTTGGGGAGGATTCCTTACCATATGTTAGAGTTGCAAGGGTGTTGGTAATCACGTATGAAAAATGTGGAAGCTTGCACTTGACATGGGAAATGTTTGATAAAATGTGTGAAATAAATGGGGCCTCATGCTATGCAATGATTATGGAGTATACACAAAAGGCACGGGATTGTATGTTGTAGGCATAACTTGTAGCACCTCCTCCAATCAGTCGTGCTACATAATGTTGTGAGATTGAGATTGGAAGTGGATGACATTGACATTGTATGAATTTATTACATCATGAAAATTTGGAAGAATGCACTAAGAATGTGATTTGGTAGACAAAATTAGTGAAAGAAATATTTTTTAGTAAACAACTTCCCATCCATATAAGCTTTATCTTTATATATTTTGGGTAGTTTTTAGTTGAAATGAGGTAGGGTTCAACTTTTTGGGCATGACCAACACCTTTCTATTTACACCTTCAATAAAATGCTATGTATGCATGGTTTCCTTTAGATTGCTAGAAATTAGAGGAAAAATCTATAAGTTTACCAACAATAGGCCGATTTATCCGTGGCGGTTATGTGGATTTTTTTCTTGGTGCTTTATTGAGTAGTCATTAGGCTCATTCATGAAAATACCAAAAGATGAGAAAAAACAAAAAGTGGGCCCTGGACAATAATTTTTGTAGGGTTTTAGTTGGAAGTACCATGGTGAATACGTGTGAAAATGTTGAAGCTTAAAATAGACACAAGAACTATTTGAAAAATGATTGAAGTTGTGGACGATCATGATCTCGGGGCGAGTTTGATCCTCATGTACTCGCTAATTTTATTTACAAGAATGGTTTTGTATTTCATATATTATATGATTATTGTATTCTATTTTTCCTTTTATAATGATACTAAAATTAAAAAAAAAAAGGAAGAAAATATTTTTATTATTATTGGCAAATAGTTTTTTGAAAGGGACTATACCCTTGAATACAAAAGAAGGCCTGAGAGCCGGAATAAGAGTGAGAAACAGAGAAAATGGATCAAGATCCAAGTGTTACAATGAAGCTCTAAGTAGCTCAGAAACAGCTACTCAATCGAGACAAAACAGCAAAACAACAAAAAAATAGTAAACCGACCGCAGAGAAACAAGCAAAAAAACAACTAAAAGCAGCAGAAGCATCCAGAACTACTTCTTGGCAGCTTTATCGATACTGATCTTGACTCTCTTCTAGGCATGAAACATACCCAAAGCAGTCATATGGGCAGCATCAGTCTTATCAAGCTCCTCAATGGTTCTTTTGCTTTCTTTTTCGTTGCCCCAAAGTGCAGCCGGGACACCGCTGAGGTTGGAAACACTTTTGGCATGACCCTCGATGAACTCCTCAATCGCCCTAAAGGCTGCAATGTTGTAATCATGTCTAGTCTTGGCCTTCCCTAAGCGGGAGTCTAAGGAGGTCAGCTTCTTGTATATGTCTTCAATCTGACTGCTATCAATGTTCCCCTCCTCCTCCATGCTTTTCTTGCCTTTCTGTTTAGCTAGGTTCTTGACCTCATCCTTCAGCAATTTCATCTCAGCCTCTAAGGCCTCCAACCTCTTAGAAGAGCTATCCATCCGCACCTCCCGGGGACTGGCACTACTGATATTCAGCAGGTCATGTGCAATCTCAAGTTCAAAAGGCTCCTTCTCCACAGAAAGAGTCTCAAGGTTGAGCCTCCTGGAAGCCCTGGTGACTGGTCTCTTAGAGGTAGAGGCGAGGTGGGTGACGGGAGCAGCAGCAGGGGGAATGGAAGGAGAAGTTTGTGCAGCCGGCATGGGGGTGGCAGCAACGGTGGAGGGGGCAGCAGCAGGGGCAGCAGGAGAAACAGGGCTGGCAGCAGCAGAGCCCATCAAAGGGGGAGCCGGGCTAGGAGAGGAAGGAAGACCAGGGTACTTAAGAAGGCAGCATTTATGAATCAACAAAATAAGTCCTTGATGCAAGGGAATCACCCGGGTGTGCTTCTGAAACTCCAAAATGGAGCGTTCAAGGGAGTTCAGCAGATAATGGGGGAAGCAAACCAATCGATTCCTACGGAAGTGGTTTAAAAAGATAAGATGTTTAGCAGGGACAGTGACAAACCTACCTTCCAAGGAGATGAATCGAATCATCATGCGAGTGACCTCATCATAGGGTGATGGAATTGAGCTGACAAGCAGGCCCACTGTGCTAAATGTGAGCTTCTCAGTTCCCTCCACAAATCTTCTTTCTTCAGCATCTTTGTCAACCCTTTTGTTGAAGAAGCGGTACCCCTCCAAACTAAGGCCGGTCGCTTCAGCAATAAGATCTTCATTGACTAAAATCTTCTGTCCCCCATAGTCGACAGTCCGCTCTTTCCACTCCTTAGCAAAGCATACAGAAATGCTTTGGTCATGTCCCTGCACCTTATCAATGAAGTTGGTGAAGCCTCCTTTGCTGAGAGTGTTCCAAAGCTCTGTATTTTCCTTCCAGTCGGGGTCTGCGCATGGCTCAATTTGGCAGGGAGGCCCTCCCATCTTCTCTGTGATATACTGGTTACAGCAATTTCTCAAATGTCTGTGAGCGTAGAGAACTGTCCGCTTCTTGCTGTTGAAGGCCGCACAAAACTGGGAACTATAGCCGTTGGTCTTCTCACGAACGGCTGCGTAACTGCTGAACTGAGCCTGCGGGAAGTCACGTGTGAGAGTAACCCTTTCCCTGTCAACAATCACATTACATCTATCATCGGTTTCCGAGGAGCTATGAATCCGGATATCAACAGCTGTAGTACATCCCGCATGCGCGATTTTCAAATTTAGATAACTCCACTTGAAGTTCCCCAAATAATTCTTACTATCATGTATATTTGATATTATTTGCCTCATCATCTTCATTAAAGCAACACGTGTGAGAGTGTTATTGATGTTGATCTTCCTCCAAAGATTAGGACTCATCTCTAGGGATTGCTTGCATATGAAGGTCCGCATGAATGCTGTTGTGTAGCTGATTAGGGATACTGTTATTATCCCAGACGGTGAAATTTATATTAATGCCATAATTGGCCAGTGCATCCGCCAATTTATTGCCCTCCCTGTAAGTATGCATAATTCTGATGCTATTGAAGGTATGACTGATGCTTATGGATTCAGAGATAAAATCCTTAATACTCCAGCTAGGAGATGAGGACTGATTAAGAAGTTTAATGATATTTAGGGAGTCCCCTTCAACAACAAGGTTCTGAATATTTTGAGCCCGTGCAACTCTCAAGCCCCAGAGAGCAGATAATGCTTCGGCAAAATGATTGGTTTGAATTCCCATTTTTCTAGCATATGCAGCAATCAAATTACCTTTGTGGTCCCGTATTGCTCCTCCTCCTGCTGCTGTCCCAGGGTTTCCCTTAGAGGCCCCATCAAAGTTCAACTTGTACCAATTAGAATCAGGAGGATGCCATTTGATCGAAGATCTATCTATATTATTCCCAGGATTTCTCCAATTTCCAATCTGCCAATTGGATAAGATGTACTCTTCATTCTCAGGATAACTCTTGTTCTTGGGAGGTTTGAATCTGGCAATATCCTCTTTGATACCTTTAGAAATTTTGCCAATACTGAGCTTATAATTTTGTTTCTTATTTCTGAAAATGATATCATTTCTGTCCTTCCAAATCCTCCAGATTAAATGTGGGATAGCCAATTTCCAGATCCTTTTGATAACACAATGCCTGAAGGGTGGGTTCCATTGATTCCATAGCTGATTAAGATCCTTCGGCAACACCCAGAGAGCTTCGAATTTAGAAAGGACAAAGTTCCAAATTCTATTGGCATAATCACAATGTATGAACAGGTGACTGATATCTTCATAGTCATTCCTACAAAGATGGCACCAATTAGGAATTATAAATCCTCTTCTCATCAAATTGTCAGTGGTGAGAATTCTACCTCTGATGGCCAGCCAAAGAAAGAAATTTATTTTGGGAGTTAATTCGGGCATCCAAATCTTGTTCCAATTAAAATCAGATTGATTGCTATGAAAAAGATTGATATAACCAGATTTGACTGAGTACTTCCCATCATGGGAATTATTCCAAACCAGCTCATCCTTGGAATCCAGCTGACTTAAAGGAAAGAGATCTAAAAGATCCTGAAGGGAGGAAGTAATTTGTTTCAGATCAATTTGCTCCATAGTAAGTTTTTTCCAATTCTTGTTGGTGCCATTTCCTTCAATGTAGTCCTTGATTTTAGTACCATACTTGCTTATAAGGCTGTCCTTAGCCATCCCAAATCTGTCCATTAGATTACCACTAAACCAGTTATCCTCCCAGAAGTTTATCTCCCTGCCATCCCCCACTTTCCATTTGCTACCCTGCTTGATGAAGTTTCTGCTCTTGACCAGATTATTCCAAAATATGGAGCCATAGGGGAGGTGTTCATCATGCAGATAGGAGTAAACAGCTTGATGATTTAAGTATTTTTCATTAATTAAATCAATCCAGGTTTTTCTCGACACAACATTTTCCAGCCCATCTTAGCAATGAGTGCCTCATTCATTTTCTCAATATTTTTATGCCCAGTCCTCCCATAGACTTTGAGTGCGAGACCTTATCCTGTGCCACTAAGTGAAATTTGAACTTCTCTTCCATACCTTGCCATAATTTTTTTTTCTGAGTTCTCTCAATTTTCTCTCTGAAGGAAGAATGGATTTTGAAAAGTGACATGATATAGATATAGATGGGCAGACTTTGGAGAGTAATTTTAATGAGAAGGAACTTACCGGCACTAGAAAGAGTGGCACCTTTCCAACTAGCCATTTTTTTCTAAAATCTCACCAATAATTCATCCCACACCTTGTGAGATACTTTCTTAGTGCCGAGAGGGAGGCCTAAGTACGTGGCTGGAAGTGCACTTATTTGACAGCCCAAAATTTTAGCAATTTTGAGTTGTCTTTCCACAGGGGTGTTGAAAAAGAAAATGGTGCTTTTATCATAATTAATCTCTTGCCCAGAAGCAGATTCATAGAGTTGTAATAGAGCCTTAATAGCCTTTGCTTCCACAACTGAAGCCAGAAGAAGAAGGATAGTGTCGTCCGCAAACTGTTGATGGGAAACAGCTTGGCTGATGGAAGTGGGTTTAGATCCATTTAAAAGGCCATCTTCAACCGCTTTGCCAATTGTTCTACTAAGGTTGTCAGCTAAAAGAATGAAGAGTAAGGGGGAGATGGGGTCTCCTTGTCTTAGACCTCTGCTGCTGGTGAAAAAACCCACAGGCTCCCCATTAATAACCACCGAGAACCTGGCTGTAGATATACAAGACTTAATAATTCTTCTAAATTTTTCCGTGAACCCAAATTTAGTTAAAACTTTGTCAAGGAAGACCCAAGATACCTTGTCAAAAGCTTTATTCATATCAAGCTTAAGGACCATATTTTCCTTTTTATTATTTTCCATGGAATGTATAGTCTCGTGAACCATAATCACTCCGTCTTGTATTATCCTGCCTTTAATAAAGCCACTCTGCTGCCTTGAGATGAGATCATTCATTATGAGCTATAGTCTAGTAGTAATGATTTTGGTAAAGATTCTAAAAATGGCATTAACAAGACTGATAGGTCTGAAGTCCTTGAAATCTTTTGCATCCATTTTTTTAGGTGCCAGCACAATGTGAGTGTTATTGAGCTCTTTAAGAAGATTTCCCGTTCTATAGAATTCATTCACCACTTTGAGAAGATCCTCCGAGCAGATTTCCCAGAACTTCTGAAAAAAATTAATAGAGAACCCATCCGGTCCAGGAGCCTTATCCCCCTCAAGAGAAAAAACAGCCTTTTGCAGTTCTTCAAGCGTGACAGCTTTAGTGATGTCTCTGAATTTCTGGTCCTCGATATTATTCTGAGGGATGGCCTCCAACATAAAGGAAATAGCTTCAGAGTTGCTGACATTTCTCTCTTCAAGAAGATTTTTGTAGAAGTCAAGCGCTTCTTTCTTAATGTTGTTGGGATCTTTTATGATACTCCCGTTGTTTTTAGAAACCTCTAAGATCCTGTTACAGGCTCTGTGTTTCAAAGTAGTCATGTGAAAGAACTTCGTGTTCCTGTCTCCCTCTTTAAGCCAGATAGCCCTAGATTTAAGGCGCCAAAAAGATTCTTCTCTACTGCAGATCGTATGCAACTCAGATAGAATATTCTTCTCATTTACTTCATCTTCAACCGATCTCCCCAAAGTATCCATTTTTAACTCCAGATCCTGAAGCTTCTGTTTTAACTCTTTCTTTTTTTCAAATACATTTCCAAAAACGCTTTTATTCCAGATTTTGACTTGCTTTTTGACATTTTTGAGTTTTTGAATCAATCTAAATTGAGCAGTGCCTTCACCATTCCATTCCCACCATTCTTTTATCTTATCATAGATATTGTCATGCTCCATCCACATCTTTTCAAATTTGAATGAGCTTCTTGCGGGTTTAGTCCAATTGAGAAAGTTTAGAGCAATCGGATTATGATCCGATCCAATTCTGGGTAGGGAAGAGAGGTGGAAGTCTTGACTGAGAATCCAGCTTGCTGAGATTAGAGCCCTATCCAATCTCACCTGAATGAACTCCTTTCCCAACCTTCTATTATTCCAAGTATACTTATTACCATGCAGATCCACATCTAAGAGGTTTTGTTCAGCAATAAAGTCAGCAAAATCCTCCATTCCATTAGAGAAGGTGGAGGTACCTCCAAACTTCTCGCTTGGGTTTAGTGGGGAGTTGAAATCCCCCATGATAAGCCAGTTAGCAGAGCAATGTTGGTTTCTAAAGTTTTTAAGATCAGCCCAGAGTTTTTTTCTACCACTAGCAGAGTTAGGGGCATAAATGTTAGACAAGATCCATTCACTCTTATTCTCAATAGTGACAAATTTGATTGCAAGATGATTAATATTATCATTAAGAATCATACCAGTACAGTGCCTTCTGTCCCAAAGAGTAGCCAGCCCTCCGGAAGCTCCCTGAGAGTCAACAGCCGCCATTTCAGAGTTATCCCAAAAAAAAATTTAATATTTTCAATGGTCTTTGCTTTCATCTTAGTTTCTTGTAGAATCAAAATGCTGGGGTTACTGGAATCCCGTAACTCCTTGATGGTTCTTTGCTTGGAGTTTCCATTTAGGCCTCTAATATTCCAAGATATAATCTTCATTTGGAATGATTGGTGGTTGGAATTGCTTGCTGGTTCAGTTGACGCTGAACACCATCTGCAATATCCCTCTCCATCTTTTTAGATCTAAGAGTCTTTTTAGAAGGTCTTCCTCTTTTTGAACTTCCTCCAAAATCAGCTATTCGTCTAGCAGAAGACCTAGTTGTTCTGGAAGTAGAGGTGTCCCAATTGTCTATTTTCTTTTTTTTATCACTATATAATGATTCTGGGATCCTTTCAAAACCTTTCAATCTTTTTTTCTTTTTTGAAATGACCATTGTGAATCCAGAGTCTGGATCTTCCGTTTCCATGGTAGGCGTAACTTCCCCCTCTTCTCGTTCTTTATGAATCCTGCCAGGCGTGTGAACAGAAGTTGATCTGGTGCTGCAGCAGACCGGCGAAGCCACTGTTGTAATGCTGGGACACGGCAGTAGATCTGCATTACCATTCTCCCCAGAAGAGAAAAACTCCAAAGGCTCTTTTATAGTCATATCTTCCTTGTTCCAAGCTTCCTCCCTAATGAATGACTGAATTTCTTTCTCCTCTGACATGTCAATATGAGAATGCCCAAGAGGGACTAAGTTGACCTTCACTGAGCCATCTTGCTCGTTCACTTCCATGGATACCTTAACATAGTCTTCTTTATTAGATGCTTCAAAAGGTTTATCCAAGGATGTCTTCACAGATTTTCCAAGACTTCTTTGTTAGGAGCTTCAGGCAAAGCTAAAGTTGTGGCTTTGGGGCGCCAGACGAGATGCTTCTTTATTTGAGTTCTAAAACCCCTTTTTTTTTACCTTTTCTATTTAGCTCCAAATCCTTCTGGCTAGGAGCTTTGTCATCAATCTTCCTATCCGTGCTTGGATCCCTGCTAACTTTTTTAGATCTCGTGCCTATCCCAGTCGTTTAGTATCCAAAGGAGGGGTCTTCTTCTTGAACAGCTTTTGTCGAGTGACCAATGCTATGACATAGTTTACATCTTAAAGTTTCGACCTCAATTTTTTGGGTCCAAGACCCAAATCTAGTTTTCAAGATTATGTGCTCCGGAAACTCCTGATCCATCGCTGAGAAAATGTAGAACCGAGAAAAAGCAAGCCTAGATCTGTTTCTTGTGGGTCCATCCAGCTCAATAGGTGCACCTAGGGATTTTGTAATATTTAGCAGTATTTCATCATCCCATAAATGCAATGGTAGTCCTGGTAACCTACACCAGATTGGGATGGTGTTTATATTTTCAGTATTCGAGATCAAAACCCGGATACCATTTTTTCAAAAAAAGACCCATATTACCCGCCCACAGGGGCCTCCCAGTAGCACTAAATCCAAATCCTCTTGCTATTTAAATTTAGCCAGGAAGAAACCTTTTGGCATAATGGTAATATTTAGGGCTCCCTTAGGTTTCCATTTTCTCAAAGCCCATTTTCTAATGAAATCAATATTAGGTCTAGAGCCAAGAAACTTACCAACAAGGGAGAGATTCGCTTTGCTTAAGGCTCTATCAACAAATCCATCTGGGACCCTTAGACAGGTGGCACCCTCTTTGTCCATTTCCCATGTGAACTGATCAGTGATTTTCAGACCCACCTTGAGGTTAGGGCTTTGAAATAGCTTATTCCAGGCCATAGGTGTGGATCCCAGCATTTCCCCATTTTCATTTATAGCCGTCCGATTGTGGCCTGAGATCTACTTTTCCTCAGTAAACTTTGTCATATTGCGCAGACTTTTCATGCCGTAATCGGCAGCCCACACCGACAAAGTGCCTCCAGCTTTTTCTGCGTTCGTACTCGTGCCCACAAGCGTCCGATTCTGGCTATAGAACAGCCTTTCCTCAGCATTTTTAACCTTAGTTCGCAGACATTCTGCAGCCAAAACTGCAGAAACCGCGTCACCATAGTTTTCTCCATCGCTAGTTTTCTCCATAGGTTGTTTTGTTTGTTTCTTAAACAATAAATGAAAATGTTGTTGGGTAATTAAAATGAACTTTAACACCAAAATTGAAACTTCCCTTCTTTCAACGTAACTAAAAAATGTGTAAGTGCAAACCCATTTTATGATTATACCTCTTTATAGGTTTGGATAGCTTGGATAACCAAATTGGATAATGGAAAATTGAACTTGTTTTCTAGTTTAAAACTACTTTTTTACCTTACGAAAGTTAATAAACATGATTTTCAATGACATCTAAAACACCCCTCCGGACTTCGAAAAAGAAAAGTAAAGTTTTGAATGTGATCTCTATCATGTGGAGTGCTATATCAAACCTTGGAACGACCTCACATGTTTTTTTTTTTGTAGTTTTTTTCACCCTTCTATGATAATTACATATCTTTTTGCAGCTTTAGATCACTGTCAAAAGTTAAAAGTTTAATTTTGTTTTGGTTTGTCGTTAGGGGCCTGGGTGGAGAAATGAAACCTGGAATCAACATACATCTAGTATTTATCCCTGAAATTTTCTTAAAGCAGTTAATTATGAGAAAAAAACCTTTGTCGATTAGTTTTACAAGGCATTTTATAGGCCTCCGCATTGGGTGACCAAGTCAAGCTAGTACAATAACGACCGGTTGCCCCGAAAATGTTTTCATTATTCGAATCTTATTTTCCCATTTAGAGTTACATCAAATCTAATGAATTACATGCATATAGGAGAGTGTATACTATTTTTCTCATAGTACATTGGATCATCAAAAATCAGCTTTCGAACATAATTTTATTGCTATTTAGGATAATTTGGACATTTTTGCCAACTTAGTAAAATGAGAAAATAGTGTCATGGACCCTTATCAAGTATAATAAATGGTGTGAAAAAATGTATACACTAACATATGATTGTATGGATTTCCATTTGGTAACTTGTTTTGAGAATATTGACTGTGGGAAAATGATTTTATTTCTCTCTACTCTCTCTACCTCTCTCTAGTTTTGAAAATGAAACAAAATTAAAGGTATTTTCTTATCTCTCTTGTTATAAAAAGTTGTTTTATTTCATTATAAATGGAATATTAGTAATTGTGACTTGTGATAGGTCATATGAGAATTCCATGCCAACATATTTCCCTAACCATTCTTAAAAATGTTTGACAGGTTGCAAGTAGTGGGATGACATAGAATAATTATTAGAATTGAGTGTAAAAAATGTTTTTCTTTCTAACATGTTTTTCTTTAAAAGGTGAAAAAGAAAGCATTGTTTTTTTCTATTTATATATACCCTTGTATATTTATATAATGAAAGAGTGGATGTAATTATATTTGTAATGAAGATCCAAAGTATGAGAAATGTATAGTTTGTATACGAACTCGTATAAAATAATGCATTTGTAAATTCATTCTAAACTTTGGTAATTTCCGTATGATTTATGGAAGAAAGATTCAATTATTATTTATGCATGGGTAATTTAAGGAATTGAAATATATGTGTGTTTTACTCTATGGGTCAATTGCATTGGAGAAGTGTATGTTGTTGATTTCAATGAATTCTACTGTTTTTACTTAATTGTGAATTGGTGAACTTAAACTCAAAGGATGAACCTAATTACTTATATACTTGATGCTACTTCTTAACTTGAAAAAAATCAAAGATAAAATATTTAATGAGCATGTATTTTTAACGTCAATAGACACTAAAACACCTTATGTGAATTACAAATGGATCCAAATTGTTAGAATGTTACTATAAAGGGAATCAAAATGAATCTAGCCTAGTAATCCGTGAGAATACTATCCTTAAAAAAATTCATGTGTCATTCCTAATTGATTGAAACTTAAGAGAAGTGATAAATTACAGATAATATGAAAGATGAGAGTCTTTTTATGGAGTGAATATGTCAAGAAACCATCATTCGTATGTAATCATAAAGTGATTGAGAAGAGGAGTACTTGACTAGTGATCCATTTCTATAGGAAGCTTACAACTTATTTACGAGATTTGTACGGTCACTAACCTCTCATGTTTTTATGTGGGAGCCTTGTAGTATTGTGTGGTATGTGTGTAAGTATGATAACTTAAGTGGAGTAAATGTATTATTTCAACTATGCTCTAAATGTTGTGAACTCTCCAATTAAGGCATTACACTTAAAAATTTTACCTTTTCAAGTAGAAATAAATACCTTCAAATTTTACAAAGGTATTGTAAAATATGGGTGTTTTGTTACTCCATTTTTGAATTTATTAAGGTGTGTATTACTTTAGGACACTAAGGGGAGGAGGGTTGAATCCGTGTCTATTCAAATGTTAACAAACACTTTAATTCACTTAATTGGTGACAATAGAACCATATTCACATTCACAGAATTCAACAGAGAGTAACACACAAATACATGGTTTAGTGTGGGAAACCCTTCAAGGAGAAAAAATGACTAAAATCAAAGCACTAACTTGGAAAAGAATATCCTATAAAGATTACAATGATCTCACAGTTGAGCTTCAGACACCCATAATTACGCCCGAGCAATTTAAATACTTAAATTGCGCTAATTATCTCCTTTCCCGCAAATCGATGACATATCGTCAAAAGTGCTCATATTCCCTCTTATTTTCATTAATTAATTACAATACGCTAATTGATTAAGTCACCTATCCAACTAACATCCTGATTAACGACCTTCGTTAATTATTCACCCCTTCTATCTAGACTAATTAATTATTATTAATTAATTAGCTTTCCCTTCCATTTATCTAATAAATCAATATTTAATTTATTTAATCCCCTTCTAATAGCCTAAATCATACTAATATTCCTCTAATTAGCTTCTATAAGCTTACATCTACCTATTAGTTAATCACCTTTGATTAATTAAAGCACCCCCAACTCCCATGACTTGCTAAGCATAAATTAAACCCTTCTAAAGTAAGGTTACCTTTTATAAAGCAACCTTATCCATTCCTAATCATGTTTTACCTTTATCCCACATGCAAAGGGATGAAGTGTTTCCTTTATCCATTGGGCTATATAAGGAGCCCTCCTTCTACCTTTATACCTACACCTAAACTTCTTGAGAAAGCAAATGCAAAGCATATAGCAAAATAGACTAAGAGCTTGCCTTTTGTTTTCTTGAGAGTTCATCATCTTGAAGAGTTAAGCCTCTTTCCTAAGTGCTTAGGTCATATGGGAGGTGTCAAAAGGGTCTTGTAGCCCAACTTTGACAAGCCCTCATTCCTAGGTTCTTGGAACACCAAGGAAAACCATTTTTGATAGCCATGGAGCCTACATAGGTCCCTTCATTTATTTGTTGTTAGAGAATAGAGGATTTAGATGCTTAACATTGTTAGTTTCAAAGTTTTGTATATTGATGAATGTTAGCATCTAACCCTTGTTCAATTCTTATCATGATGGTGCTTAGTAGTTTGTTTAAATTTTGCTAGTTAAGGCTATTTAGGTGTTAGTCTTTACTTACATTAGCATTAGTTTAAAAAAACACATGCACACATTTGGCACACCTGGTGGGACCTAGTCCCTTGGAATTTTAGTTTAAATTTCATTGTTTTGGCTAACTTTTGATATGCACATGTAGTAATTAATGTCCATTTTCTTTGGAATTTTTGCTAATTTTATATGTGTAAGTTCTTGTTCATAGCCATCATTTTAATGGGTTGTTTCCATTTTTAAACTAACTTGCTAAAATTTGAAGTATTGTGAGCTTTCTTGTGTTTTTTTGTCGTATTTTGGTTGCAAGGGTGGCGCAGGCACACTACTAGGAGCACAGGTATGTTTTTGGTGGCGCAGGCACCTCTCTGTGGCGTAAGTGCACTGTCGTAACCTTATTTTTGTTTATCGACCCGACGCACATACACTAACCCCGACACACATGCCCTAACCAACACGTAGGCACACTAAACCGGGCGCAGCACATTTTTGTATTGTACCTTCACTGTAATTCAAAACCTATCAAATCGGCGCGCACACCCTAACTCCGAGCGAACACGTTGTTTTAGTGGCACGAGACACATTTCGGTGGCGCGTGGAGCAGTATCTCGTCGGAATCGAGATTGTTTTACAAACGGTGGTGCACACACTTTCCGATAGTGCAAATGATTTTTCGGTGGCGTACAAGCTTTTATGGTAGTGCAGTGCTCTATACGAATCTAACCCTATTTTTATCTTGAGGTGGCGCATACGCTCTTTCGGTGCCACACACGTCTCTCGGGTGGCGCAGGTACACTATAAATAAGAAAAATGTAGGAGTGCGCACACACCTTTGCTGTGGTAGTGGTGCACTTTTCTAGGGGCACAAGCGCTCTATCAAAATCTGAGACTGTTTTAATCTTTGGTGGCGCACACGCTTTCTAAAGGGCACAGGTATATATCTGTTTAATCCATTTTTGGTTACAAATTTTTAGTGCTCCTTGTTTTGATCATAACTTTTGACTCGTTAACCCATTTTTGGAGTTTGAATAGGCATCAGAAAGATAACGAAGTGTAATTTGTGAGGGAACTTCCAAAAAATAGATACCTTCAGTATACTATCTTCTATCAAAAACTCCCAAAATGCCCCAGAGACCTCCAAAAATGCAAATTACTAAAAACTGCTAAAAAAGTGCAAAAATTGGATTTCTAGAATTTTTCAATTTTCTTGGTTTTCTAACTCTTGCAGGGTTCTAACAAGTGGTTTATAGGTTTCCTTTACATTAGGTTTCTTTATACTAACTTAATCAAAAACATTTTCATCTTTATTTGTGAAGGTTTGAAACATGTATGCTCTTCCCTCGCGCCTTTCTAGGTGATCTTGGGAATCAGAAACATTTCACCACTTTCTTCATACTTGCAAAATAGTTTAATTAGCTTTCAAAGTTGGTTAAAAGGAACTTATTTTCACATTGTACTTAGGAATTTTCCATTTATTACAAATTTGAGTGAGATACCTTGTTGTGTATGCTCTTTCCTTGCGTCTTAGGACGATCTGGGAAATCAAAAACAACATCTTATCTCCTTTATATGATGTTTTGGAAAATTACTAACCTTGGTATGTAGGACCAAAATCACTTGTCAAAGAAAGGAGACATAAAAAAAAACACAAAACCCTCTAATACACATGTTTCTTGCAGGTTGCCAAATGGTGTGCCACTTAAAACCACATTTAAGTTAAAAAGATAAAAAACACACCATATTCAAAACACTTGTATTGCAGGTTTCAAAAAGGGTACGTCCCTATCCGCTCAACTGGAACATAACCCCTTTGGCATAATGCCTTAAGCTACAATAATGGGGGTGGTTCTAGGAACCCCAAAGTAGTCCATGCAAGAAGGAACCTTGTGGACGAAACAAGAAGTGCTCCACACTACCTACCTGACTAGTGATTCCTTTGTGAGATAGCATTACAAGTTGTCCCTATGTGACCCTTTTAAGTACATGATGGATGCATTTACTACCCACTGTGCTTGAAGGGGGAAAATATGAGATACTCCCAAGATAGTTAGGATTATTTGGGTAAATCGCCCCACTTCGTGGACAACTTTGTAACACCTAGGACGAGAGAACCACCTAGGAAAATATACTTTGGCCAGAAGCCCACTTTGACCATTCTAAAATAGTGTTGAGTTGTGAGCCATCTTTTCATCACAAAACATGTGACATGTTACTTTAGCTTAGTTTTTCACTTGGCTTAAGGTGAGGTGAAACTCTGCTGAAGTGAAGCCAACATTTTTCATCCCCATTTTGATTTACTTCCTTCACAATTATTTTGACACTTTGTTGATCAAAAGAAGGATGACTACCTCTGTGATACCAATCGATTGTTTCTGCCACTTTTTTTTCCGTTTACACCCATTCATGTTTCGGTGGGTAAGTTAAACGTCTAAATTGTGTGGAGGCATATTCATAACATTGGTGGCCTTTGTGATCTTGATACCCACGTCAAGATCATCATTGTAGTTAGGAAAAATTCATCATTTTATCTCCCTTTGACATGTTACCTCATTTGCATTTTCTCAACATAATTAAGATACTTATGTCACGTTTCTTGTAAAAATGATCTATTCCGTATTGTGGCATTACACTACCCTCATTTTAACACATCCTTGGTATACTTTGACTTAGTTTGATTTCAAACATTTTTCTAAATCTTGAAGGGTGTCACTTACTTTGTTTGTGTTGTTTCGATACCACTTTAACACTAATATCTCACTTCTCTGTGAAGCTTGATAGAAGTGTCCAATTGGTTTGGTTACGTAACTTACATTGGTAAACCTCGCCCTTTAAAATTTAGGCCTTGTTGGTTGTTAAACTTGTCATGGTATCCTTTGATTGGGATTCACATCTACCCTTTGTTAATATTTACGCCTTGTTCATTTTGAGCTTGACGTAAATATTGACATTGTGTTGATCATCTTTGCATCGCATTTTCATATGGTGTATTTCCTTGTTGATCAGCTTTATGTTTCACACTTCCATGATTGTTCCTTTTTATTATTCATTCAGAAAACTTATTTTCTAGGACAATCCCTTTTACCTCATCGATATTGCATCATCACAATGTCTATTTTCCTTAGACCTTCATAAAATCATGCACGCATATCAATACTTACGAAATGTCTAGCTAGTTGTCCTTATGCTACCAAAATCGGCATGTCACTTCCTTCCCTTTGAAGGAGTTCAATCACAATATCTAGATCTAGACATTTATGCTTAAAATAGCTCCAAAATGATCGACTATCGTGTGGTTCCCCATACTTACAAAAATACGAAACCTAGGTTTATCAATTCAAATCAAAATATTCCCATTACAACTAAACCTCGTTTCATTCTTCGTGATAGAGAGCCCATATGGGTAACTCGTTCCCCACTTTCATCTCATAGTTGGTGGTATGATTTGGACACTTTTGATTTAAATTATTATTTGAGTTCCCCCACTCTTCTTCTAATTCTAATCCAAACATTTCCTCTTCTTCTGAGGATTCCAATCCAAATATTTCCTCTGAATCTTCTAATGATTCAGATCCAAACTACTATTCGGATCCAAACTACTATTCAGATTCATCTAATTTGACTCCTAAGTCATCTAATGTGACTCCTATGTCATGGTCCTCCCTATCTTTGTAGGACCCTCTTCATCATACATTTAATATGACTCCTATGTCGTGGTCCTCCCTTTCTTCACAGGACCCTTTTATCATCACCTTAACAATGTATTCTTCCTTTGAAGATACGTGCGATTCCAAATCCCTCCAATTAAACATCTAATACAATTCTTGAATCATGGTCTGCTCTTTCTTTACTGGGACCCTTGTTATTATTCATCTAATACAATTCTTGAATCATGGTCCTCCCCTTCTTTGCATGACCTTCTTCATCAATCACCCCCAATAAGTCTTTCTCCTTTTAAGATTCATGTGACTCAAAGCCATTCGAGTCAAACATCTGAATCGACCCATGCATCACAATCTATAGACTTTGGACTTAATCCTACTATTTTACGAGACAATATACCATTGTATAGGTAGGTCCATGCCACCTTCTTCTACTCTTGAGACATCTAGCTACATAGATTTTTCGTCCCCCACATCATCTTCTTCTATCAATAATCATCAAACATCTTCTAAGTCTTCCACACCAAGTGAACCTCTTTCTTCCAATCAACCCCTGGTGATTGATCAATAACTCATACCAATTGATCTCTTTCAGAATAAAGAAACACTCGGGACATTTATAGGGGCATATGAAGATATTTCTTTAGCAGATTACGAAAAAGGATTCTCTTTATACTTTGATGCATCTACGTATTGTGAGGAAAAGGTTGATTCCTTTTATCAATAAATGGAGGAAGAGTCTTAGATCATGCAAGATCCTCCTCTTAATCTTCCATCTTCCCATTCTTCATTATGTGATGAAACTCCTTGGTCTTGCATTGATCCATGGCCTATCTTCTCATCACCCAATAACTCTTTGGCTATAATAATTCCTCAATCACAATCTCTTATGGGGTCACCTTCTAGTAGCCCTCCCTCTACTATTTGTGGGACATTTTCAAGTAGTCCACTATCTTCTATTCTTAGGGCATGCCCAACTAGCCCCTTGTCTTCTAGGCATAGATCACCCCCGGGTAGTCCATCATCTTCTATTCTTGGGTCACATCCTAGTAGTCCATCATCTTACATCTATGGGTCATGTCCTAGTAGCCCTTCTTCTTCTATTCTTGGGCCTCATCCTAGTAGCCATTCATCTTCTATCTATGGGTCATGTCCTAGTAGCCTTTCTTCTTCTATTCTTGGGCCACATCTTAGCATCCCTTCATCTTCTATCTATGGCTCACCCCTAGTAGCCCATATTATTCAATCCTTGGACTATATCCTTTTCATCCATCACATTATTATTCTAACAAATATGGTGGCAAGCTCATGGTCATTTCTCACGTCAGTTCTAAATGTCCACGTTCACTTTCTTCTCCTTCTCAAGATCATACAAGTCATGCGTTAGCTTATAAGAAACCCAAATATTTTCTTAATCAATCTCAGATCGAAAATGTAAAGAGCTCTATAGCTCCCAAAAATCAAACAATCTCAAAATTCTAAATCAAGCGCGATTCAAGAATGCACACCAACGTAACCATCAAGTATGGCACAAAGTGCATAAACCTCTGGATGGGGAATTAAATCTCCCACATACAAAATCCATGTTTCAAAACAAATCACAGTCATTTATTGAGTGTGAACTCACCTCGATCATCAAGATCGGGGATAATATCACTCTCGATAAACAAACGTGCCTAGTCTCCCTTATCAAGGAAGTCACAAACATTGTTGTTGGATCTTACCACACAGAGTGACTTTGTTAGTCCCAACCTCTTAAAATTGTCAAAAATCTAAAAATAAAAAACAATTAAAAAATATAAAAAACATTGAGAAAACACAACAAAAATCAATGGTACGAGGATCAAACATTGCAATCAGGTATTTTTGTACACATGGATGTTTCTTTCTTCCCTTCCTTGTTATTCTTTTACAAGTCTTTCTACCATTTTCATCCTTTCGGTGATATTTTGGTTAGCCTATTTTCACACCTTTTGCAACATTTATCTCTATGGTATCTATTTGACCCTGGTCTTTTATCACCTTGGTAAATTAAAGAACGACTGACCTCTTAGAGATCTTATCACAATCAGAATCTAATAAACTTGTTGTGAAGAACTTTTGGACATATTTGTGGACACTAGCCAATGTCCTCATCACAATCATTTCCACCTCCTTCCATCAAGTCATCTGTGGTTCTTAACCCCTTGTCAATTAAGAGAGCTGAAATAAGTTTTCAGAAATCAAAAGAAACAAAATGAACCAAATCAACCAAATCAAAAGCTAAAAGCTATAGAGAAAAAGAAAATTGATATATAACTCTCTCTTGGGGTATTTCCAATAATCTTTATCGAGGCTATGAATTCCTGACTAACAGTAGAGAAATGTTGTGATTAGAATCAAATACATCTCTATCAGGGCTATGGATGTACTGGGTGACGATGCAGAGCAATGTACGGCTATCCTTTCACCATCCATTCACATAATCACCTATCGAACTGTATCATTCCTACACATTGGCTAGGGTGTCTCCACTTATGGTCTTTTAAATATTCCCTTTAAGAGGTATTAAATTCCACATGCACACACTAGATCTCTATGAGTAGGCGGGATTAGTATGTTACCAAGTGTCTCGTTTTGGACCTTGTTCAGACTCTTATTCTAGTCCATATCACGTCTCACGATTTTTGCCTTTGGTTAATCACTTCTTCATCGTGAGGCTTCTAAGCTAAATTCATATCATTCACATCATTCTTCTACTTTGTTTAGAACATCCATGTGTATAGTATTACTTGTTTTCCATGTTTTCAGACACGTCTGTCACCTTTCACAAAAACAATTTTCTCCTTCCTTTCTATCATGTGCTTTTAGGCCAACTTACGTTGGGGGCATCCTTGCTTTTTCTCAGAATTTCATTGGTTTATGTTCATCATCATGTTGAACCTATCCATAATGGCCTTGGGTCTCGCTTCTACCTGTGAAGATTTTTCCTTTGAATACTCCCACCTAATCGTTGGGGCATTTTTGCATCTTCACCTTTCTCGTACGCACGTGGCCTTATGCCCTTGTACATCCCATCTATCGCTAGGGGCATCCACGCTTCCTCGTCTTCTTATACATAGTTTTAGAAAACTTTCAAAATCATCAAAAAAATTCAAATACTTTTTTAAAAAATCACAAAAACATTCAAATATGTTAGAAAAATAACAAACATTCAAATATGTTTCAAAAAACTTCTAAAAATTGAAAATCATCCTACAAAACGTCACTCTTTGGTTCTCACTTGTTCATGTGTACGACTCGCGGATCATCTTGATCTACCTCCATCAAAAAAATCTAGGCTGCTTACTTTGTATCTGTACTTTGGGGCACAACGAGTTACCTGGTACTATTTCATAGTGCACATTGCTTTTCCATCGGACCCAAGTGTCCTCTGTTATTCCCCTCGCATGTATCCTTGCTTGGGGCACCATCATCAACCCTTGTCGTTAATTCACACAAGTCGTAACTGAAGCTTGATAACAAAAACATTACATTATGTTTCTCTTTTAGGCTAGCTTGTTTACTTTCTCGTATTGCATTGCATTTTGTATGTTGCATAGGCATCTTTCACTTTCTCATATTGCATTGTATTTTGTATGTTGCATGAAGTTGGTGTTTTTAGTAATGGACAATTGTTCGTAGTATGGCTTTTCATGTCATTCTACTTTTTTCGCATACTTATATTTTTCATAAGGACCGATGACGTAGATCTCTTGGCAATATGATGACACTAAAGGTGTTCCAATACAAAGACTAGAGGCTAAGCTCTTCTCTCCACTTCTCCATATTTTCTTTTGCATCACTTTCCTCTCACCCCTAATCTTTCGTATTCCTAGGGCATCCTACCCCTTCCCATTCTTCTATCTATCTCTCACCTTTTTGATCGTCGGTCGAGTTCTTCTATCACCCTATCGACACTCGAGGGGGCATCTCTCCCTCCTAATTTTTCTTCTATCCCTTCAAAATTTCTTCCATCTACTATCTTTGAAGTGGTGTCACTTACGCCACCCCAAAGAGGGGAAAATGTAGACACCCATAATTACGCCTGAGAAATTTAAATACTTAAATTGTGCTAATTATCTCCTTTCTCGCAAATTGATGACATATCGTCAAAAGATCTCATATTCCCTCTTACTGTCATTAATTAATTACAATACGCTAATTGATTAAGTCACATATCCAACTAACATCCCGATTAATGACCTTTCATTAATTATTCACCCCTTCTATCTAAACTAATTAATTATTATTAATTAATTAGCTTTCCCTTCTATTTATCTAATAAATCAATATTTAATTGATTTAATCCCCTTCTAATAGCCTAAATCATACTAATATTCTTGTAATTAGCTTCTATAATCTTACATCTACCTATTAGTTAATCACCTTTGATTGATTAAAGCACCCCCCAACTCCCATGACTTGCTAAGCATAAATTAAACCCTTCTAAAATAAGGTTACCTTTTATAAAGCAACCTTATCCATTCCTAATCATGTTTTACCTTTATCCCACATGAAAAGGGATGAAGTGTTTCCTTTATCCATTGGGCTATATAAGGATCCCTCCTTCTACCTTTATACCTACACCTAAACTTCTTGAGAAAGCAAATGCAAAGCATATAGCAAAATAGACTAAGATCTTGTCTTTTGTTTTCTTGAGATTTCATCATCTTGAAGAGGTAAGCCTCTTTCATAAGTGCTTAGTCATATGGGAGGTGTCAAAATGGGTCTTCTATCCCAACTTTGACAATCCCTCATCCCTAGGTTCTTGGAACACCAAGGACAACCAGTTTTGATAGCCATGGAGCCTACATAGGTCCCTTCATTTATTGTTTGTTAGAGAATAGAGGATTTAGATGCTTAACATTGTTAGTTTCAAAGTTTTGTATATTGATGAATGTTTAGCATCTAACCCTTTTTAATTCTTATCATGATATTGTTTAGTATTTTGTTTAACTTTTGTTAGTTAAGGCTATTTAGGTGTTAGTCTTTACTTATATTAGCATTAGTTTAAAAAAACAACACATGCACATGACTTCAACTTAATATGGGCGCAACTCTGAATTTTTTTGATAAGAGGTAAAAGAGGGTTGAGGGGACCCTACCTCATACAAATATTACAACTGATAAACACAAAGGCCAAGGGATTAACCATTGAAGCCCATACATAATAAAAAGCAACATTTCAAAACATCAAAAAAACTACATAGATAACCCAAGGAAGAGTAACTAACAACAAGGGTCTGAGTAACTAACAACATAAAACTTATGAACTAACATAGTATTAACAAACAAGAAGAAACCATAATCTAGGAGACCAGACCACTTCATCCTTCTTTTACCAGTTCCCCCATAGTACTCATGCATCCATTCCATTCTTTGACTAAGCTAGCTATAGTAGACTTCTAGAACTTGTAGTTCGGTTCAGCTATCTGTACTTTGGGGCCATTTCCTTCTTTTTCTTTCTCCTTTGCTAATTCCATAGAATGGATCATCTCTACTAGGAGTTTAAGGTGGTGAATGGTAATTTTAACATTGAGAATGTGAACATCTCTTATCTGAAGAATTATTTCCTTCATCTTTAGCATTTCATTTTCCATAGCCAGGCTTCTTTCATTAGCATTTTTTAATTGTTCACTAAGAACAATAGAGGACAACTTCTCCACTTTTTCATTCAAATCCCTCAATTCAATAGACACCATACTGATCTTATGTCTATTAATGTCATTGTCTAACCTGCAATTCTCAAATTCCCTCATAAAAACATTGGACTTGACCACACAGTCTTGAGCATTAAAGAGTTTCTTTTGGGAAGTTTTGAGAGCATGCAAGCTTTCAATAGCCTCCTCCGAGTTCTTTGATATCTTTCCCTCAGATGCTTCAGGAGCTTTCCCACTTTCCATCTCCTCACTGCTATCCCCTTCCAAGGCTTCTTCATCCTGATTTTCACTGGGAGCAGAATGGTCAGACTTACCTTCCTGATTCTCTCCCGAATCCAAAATAACTTCCACCTTCTCTAGCTGAAGCCGAAACCTTCTCCTCCCTACACTGCTTCTTGAGGCCATATTTTTCCTAGTGGGATCTAGTTATTTTTTCCATAGACCTAGCAGGTAGAGCCCCACTACTAATAACCTCCTTATCATCCAGCTTTCAGTAATCCTTTTTGAAGAAGTGTTCTTTAGGCTCACAGAGGCCCCTAATTTTTCATTTTTACCAATAAGGGGAGTTCCCACCTAAGCATAGCTTTAATGAGACCTTGATGCAATGGCAAGGAGAAATTACCTTTCTCAACCTGAGCTATAGATTTGGACAGGAGGAGAACAAAAATATGGGAAATTATAGGGCTTGTTGTTTCTAACATGGTTCAACATGGGAAAGTGGTACCCATAGATCACTTTGTAATGCCCTTCAAGAGTAATATAGGCCATAATTAACTGTGTAATTTCCCCATAAGGATGGGGAAAATTACCTCTAGCATAACCATTATGGAGAGAGATGGGAACACCCTTACCTTGCATGAAGTAGTCAATCTCCTAGTTATAGTCCGAATTAGGTTTGAAAATGCTTCTTCCTTCCATGGACAAACTAGATACTTTAGCAATAAGTTTGGGGAAATGGTGAAAGAGAAATTTCCAACCTAGACATGGCCTTCCTTCCAGGTTTTTGCCATAGATTCACTCAAATTTTCATCATGCCCATCGAAAATGCTAAAGAAATGTAACAATCCCACCTTTTCAAGAAAAACCTCAGCCTCTTTTGACATCACCGAGACCTTGCTTGGTTCAATACGTACTAAATCCCTCCCATTCTGCTAATGTTATTCTTCTTTTTCTTCTAAGGATGACTTTCTATACCAGACTTGATGATAAGATTCCACAACACGAAGAGATCTTCCCTGCCCTTGTGAAGATATGAAATAAATGTTTGAATGATATTGAGATACATGAAATCATGAGACATCAAACCAAAGGAATAATTACGTCCTCATTGAAAGGTGTGTTATTAGGGATTCTTTCCCTTTTCAAGGTTTTTATGAATTTAGCATCCATCTTATTAAGATCCTCGACCACCTTTAATTCCTTAGCATCCACCCCCATATTAGCCAAAATATTAGCAAGTTTGTTTCCTTCACGAAACACATGTTAAAAGGATATAGTTTTGAAGGAGGATAATTTACCCTTGGATTTATTGATGAAGTCAACTATAGAAATAGAGGCCTGAGAAATTCCCTTCACACAAGAGATAATATACAAAGAGTCCCCTTCCACAACCAGATGCTTGAAACCTTTCTCTTCCACCAACTTCACTCCCTAGAACAAAGAAACAACCTCTGTAACATTGTTTGATTGGAAACCTAGATTAAAAAATAGGCAAGAAGAAACTTCCCTTCAGCATCATGAAAAACACCTCCTCCTCCTGCTTTCCTAGGATTCCCTTTAGCAGCTCCATCAAAGTTGAGTTTAAGAAAGCCAACTCTAGGAGGAGTCCACTTAACCCCCTCACGAGGGTTGGACTTCTTAGGTTGAGGGTCATAAGTTAAATTCCAATTCCTTATGATATTTTGTTCACATTCAAGAACTTCAACTTCTTTTTTCCTGAGGATAGAAAAATTATTTCTAACAGCCTGAAAGAAATTGCTTATTAACATATAAGGAAGTTTTTTATTTTTGAAGATCCTCTTGTTTCTTTCTTTCCATATTTCCCACCATAGGTGACTCGGATCATTATCCAAAGATTTTTAAGCCCTTGACTGATGAAATGGAATTTCCATTGAATCCATGCATCTTGGATTTCATTAGGGTTTACCCAAGGAACTAAAAAGTAAACCAAAATAGAAGATATCATCTGAAGAGAAAGAGGGAATTCTAAGAATAGATGGTTCACCGTTTCCATGTTCTTTTCACAAATAACACATCTATTGACCATTTGGAATCCTCTTTTATTTAGGTTATCCATTGTTAGAATATTATTTATCATAGCAAGCCATCTGAACACATTGACTTTAGGATATATGTTCTTGCTCCATATTTTGGCAACCATTAAGTCTTCATCTCTAGTTTCCCCCTCAAAGAATAGAGAGTAGGTAGATTTGACTGAGAAATTACCATTTTGTTCTTTGTCCCACACAATTCTATCTAGATCCTTGTTGTTAGAAGACACATAATTTTTAGAAAATCATTGAGAGAAACCATGTGTTCTTTGACTTCCTGACTATAATTTTCCATGTCTGAAAGTTGTCTTCATCTTCCATATAATTGATAATTTTTCCCCATACTTCTCTTCAATAAAACTTACAATTTGGGGAAATTTTTCTTGTAGGGTAAAATTCCTAGCCCATTTATCATTCCAAAAACATATCTCATTTCCTTTCCCTCTTTTCCATCAATTGCCCCTAGAAAAATTTCTTTAGCCCAATTTATAGCTTTCCATATGCTTGAACCATTGAAAGAAGCATGTTTGAATATCCACCTTTTGTCATTTGCATCCATCCAATATTTTTCTTAAGAATTCTAGTCCACACACTATTTTCTTTCGTTAACCTCCAACCAATTTTAGCTAAGAGGGATTTATTCATTTTAGTCCAGTCTTTAAGACCAAGACCCCAATTTTTTGGTTTACAAACTCTATTCCATGCCACAAGTAGAATTATTTCCTTACTTTCAGTTCCACTCCATAAGAAACATTTTTGGATCTTTTCCAGTTTTCCCCTATGCTCCCAGGAAGTTGGTAAAGAGACATGACATAAACTAGAAGACTCTGGAGTGAGCTAGAAAGAAGAGTAATTTTTCTAGCCTAAGATAACAAATTAGCTTTCCACCCTACAATTTTTTTATCAAACCTTTCAATCAGGAAGTTCCACTCCAAACTAGAGGGTATCTTATCCCCAAGAGGGATTCCTAGATAGATCGTAGGGAGAGATTTATAGGCACAATCTAGAATTTCAGCAATCTTCTTACAATGAATCTCTAAGGTATGGAGGAAGAAAAGAGAGCTTTTTCTATAGTTCACCATCTAGCCAGAAACTTCCATGTAGTCATCTAGAAGGCGTTTAAGCTTCTTAGCTTCTAGAATAGTAGCTTCTCCCACAAGGAAAGTGTCATCCACAAAATGCTGGTGAGACACATTGTCCATTTCCTTCGCAGAGAAATCCCTTTGATGTAACCATTCTCAGTCTCAACATTCAGTCTTCTGCTTAGAGCTTTAGCCATAATAATGAAAAGGAAAGGGGAAAGAGGATCCCCTTGCCTTAAACCTTGAGAGCTAGGGAAAAAACCAAAAGGAGTCCCATTAATGAGAATGGAAAACCTAGGCACTAGAGATACAAGCCTTAACCAAGCTTCGTAGGGAAATATCCAAACCTGTCAAGGATTTTATCAAGAAAACTCCACGAGACCCTATCATAGGCTTTAGCCATGTCCACTTTTTTAAAAAAACTTTCCTTCTTACTGAGTTTAGTTGAATGAATAGTCTCTTTTATTGTGATGATCCCATCTTGAATTTGGCAACCAATAACAAATCCCCCTTGCTGATCAGATATGATAGAGGGGAGAATCACTTGCAAACAGAGGGCCAAAATTTTAGTACATATTTTATAGGTGGTGCAAAGACTTATAGGTCTAAAGTCTTTAAATTCCATGGCATTACCACATTTTGGAACCAAAGTTAGGAAGGTACAATTCATATCCTTTAGCATATTTTTTGGATGAATAATTATTTCACAACATTATACACATCTTTTTTGAAACTATCCCTGAAGTGCTGAAAGAAAAATGCTTGAAAACCATCTAGAACTAGGTGACTTATCTAGGTTAAGATGTTTCACCGTGAATTCCACTTCCTCCATTGATGGGATCAAAGAGAGCATCTGATTATCATCATTAGAGACTAAGGAAGGAATGCAACTTAGAAAATCTTTCTCTTTGGCCAAATTTGGGGCACCTTGATTAGTTAGCAACTTTTGAAAGAAAGAAATAGCCTCTTTATTTATTTCTTCTTTCTCTTCCACAAGATATCCATATTCTTTTCTGATTTTGCTAATTCTATTAAAACTTTTACATTTTAGAGTAGACAAATGGAAGAACCTAGTATTTTTTCCCCTTCCTTGAGCCAAGTAATATGAGATTTCTGTCTCCAAAAGATTTCCTCTTTTCTCAGAATATTATGGTACTCTTCCAGGAGAGATCTTTCCTTTTCTTTGAGATCCCTTTCAAGATCCCTACTTTCAATCTGTCTTTGGAGGTTTGTAATTCAGTTCTGGTTTCCATTTTCTTTTGGAAAATATTACCAAAACTCTTCTTATTCCAATCTTTGAGATGATTTTTGACATTCTAAAGTTTTTTGGTTAATCTATACATCACAGATCCCTTAACCTTTAGTTTCCACCAATCAGTTAGGAGATCTTTCAGTTCCTCACTATGAAGCCACATCTTCTCAAAATGGAAGGGGGTTCTTTTCCTTGCAAGGTTCTTGATTTGCAGAAGGATAGGCGTATGATCAAACCCAATGCGGGAAGAGAGAAAAGAGAGATGTCCTAGGATAACCACTCTTCCAAGACTAAGACTCTATCCAATCTTACCTGAATATGATGAGCACCTGCTCTTCTGTTAGACCATGTAAAACTACTACCTTTAAGGTCAATATCATGAAGTTGAGAGGTAGAAATAAATTCATTAAAATCCTCCATGCCAATAGTGAACTCCTTGGATCCTCCTTTTTTCCCTAGAGATAGAGGGGTGTTGAAATCCCCCATCACTATCCATTCAGATCCCTTGATAGAGAAATTAAATGAGAGAAGATGAAGCCAAATATTTTTCCTCTCTTTATGAAGGGTAGGGGCATATATATTAGATAAGACCCAGATTTTTCTATTTTCAAGATTTTTTATCATCACAGCCATATGATGATCTCTTTTCACCAAAATTCCCTTCAAAGTGGGTAGGATTCCAAACCACAGCTAATCCTCCCGATGCCCCTTTCGAACTAACAACAAAAGATTTGGAATTTATCCAAAAGGACTTGCAAGAGTTTAAGAAAATGTCTTCTTTCATTTTAGTTTCTTGCATAGCTAAAACATCAATTTTATGTCCTTCAATCATATCTTTAAGAATCCTCCATTTCACAGGGCTATTGATCCCTCAACCATTCCATGAGATGTAATTCATTTCCTAAGATTGGGTTTGTTTTTTTTAAACCTTCTAGTCTAAACATAGTTGTTTCCCTGAGTCTATATCCTTCTGAGTAGTTTTTTTCCTAGATTCAAATTTTCTTGGTCTACCTTGTTTTTTGTTGGTAATATCCACATTTATAGGGTTTAAACACTCCTGATTAGGAGTGGAAATCTTAGAGGATTCACCCTTTTTAACATTCGGTTATGCTTTTATTTTTTCTTGAAGGAGTTGTTTCCTTAGTGATCCTTTTATTTCCAGGCGTTAACATTTCTTTCTTTCCTTCCATCTCCTTATTTGGGGATAGTTGAGAATCCATTATTTCTACTGTGGGAAGGTTAAACATATTTCTAACTGTCATCCCTTCTCTCACAAAAGTGTCCAAACTTTCTTCCGACATCTGGAAATCCTTGACTTTACTTTGTTCCTTCACTGTTTCCTCCAAAACATTATCAACCAGCATTAAGTCCTCTGTGGAATTTTCTCTATACTTACATGTTCCTTTGGTTTACTTTCTTCCCTATTAATGGAAATAATTCCATATTTCTCCCTTTTGTGGGATCTTTTACAAGTTCCTTCATTTTCTCCTTTACCTTTGAATCAGACCAGGCCTAATATTTGGATTTTCTTCTATTGACCACCAAGGTAAAACCTTCCTCATCCTTTTTCGGAGAATCTTTTAATGGAGGACTTTCAGTCCCATTCTTCTCTTGAATTTGCAAGGGAGTAAAACCTTCCAAGAGATTTTTTGAAAAATATTTCCTATGATCATCTACACTTTGCATTATACTTTTTCCTTTCTCCCATTTTCCTTCATTCCCTGGCACAACAATATACTTTTTGGAAAATTTGAACTTACAATTTTGGTTCGAGTGACCCCACCCATTACATTTGGTGCATTTCATTAGAGTACTTTCTATTTCAATCTTTTTCTCCCATATCCCTAATCTGGATTTTAGCTTAATACTTTTAGGGATCTCCTTATCAAGTATTGTATAGATACAAAATCTAGCGTAGATAAGTCCTTTCATATTCCTTATGGAATTATCTATTATAACCAGAGAGCCTAGAGATTTTTCTATGCCTTTTACAATATCTTCATGCCAAAATTCCAAAGGTAGGTTTGGAAGGCGTATCCAAACAGGAAACTGATTCAGATTTTCCTTTTCCAGGTTAAAGGTTGGTTCCCATTTCCTCAGATACCAACCATATTTTCCCTAGAACCAAGGTCCTTCTTCCAAGACCTTCTGCATATCTTCACAGATAATGAATTTAAAGAGGAAAAAACCATTAGTGAGAGCACTTACCTCCAAATTCCCTTTTGGAATCCATTTTAGTTTGGCCCATCTTCTAACAACATCAATATTGGGTCTTCCACCCACTAGTTTCCCCACCAAGGCTTGGTTTAGGTTATCCGTAGTGCATTTAAGTAGAGAATCCGGTATTTCAAGAACACTTCCAGAAGCCTCTTTAACCACTTGGAGGAAGAACTTTTGGGTTTTTGAAACATATCCACCATTTCTAACTTTATTCGACCAGGAATCCAAGGGATTTGCTAGGGGGCTCCTTTCTAATTGATCTTCATGTTCATTAATCTCGCCTTCTTCAACATTTGCCACAAGATCCTCTAATCTAGGTGGAATTTCCCTTCCATTACTTTCCCACTCAACCAGTTTTGGAGATCCTTCTTTCCCGCTCAACATTTCAACACTTACTTTCGCGGTCGAGAGGAGGGGTGTTAAAATTTTATCAACTCTAAAATTCAACCAAGAAATTACCCGATCTTTAGCAAGTGTCTAATTAAATGGAAGCTTCAACTCCCAAATGTAGTCAAGAACCTACCAACCTTCTATAAGCTTCAACTTACAAGGAAGCTTCAACAACCTAATTTTCTTAGATGCTACTTAGACTTATGCAAGGTTTTGATCACTCTGAATTTGTTATCTCACACAATAGATTATGATCTCTAGATCCACTCATTATTCTTCTCAGTTCTCCTCCTAATTCAATTCTCTTCGATCACCTAATTAGTATCAATTCACTAACATACAATTATTCCTTCACACTCTCATTCTCTTTATGATACTTTCTAAAAGTACCCTCTCAAACAATCACACCTTCATATGTGCATGCCAATGTACCTAACTAAGTCAAGAAGACATAACACTTGATTCTACATATTCCTAAACTCCTTCACAATCATGGTAAACATGTTTTAACTCCCATACTTTGTTCCTCTACACACATACTAGCACCCACTCATGATCATAGGCTTTGTCTTCATTAATTCACCACTCTCTCTTTCCTCATTCACTTATCTACTCACACATCCGACATCAGGTATTCAAATATGGTTTTGCACTTTGAATCATGCTCTCTGCTCCATGAAGATGATCTTCTCATACTACTTTACTCTCGTAATCTTATTTCATTTCACATACTTTATACAAGGTAACCTATCTCTTCTATACACTTCTCATTATTCAACTTACATCAACCAAACTCTCCCAAGATTCAACAAAATACCTATACAAAAATTGAGATTTTATAAACAAAATAAACTCATAGGAATGAAATTTACACTTTAGATTCAAAGAATTTTCAAAATATTCACTTGACCACTTGTATAAGGGAGATGGAAGGTCTTCACATGAAACCGCCTTAGGGTGTCATTTATGTCTTTTTGATCTGTAGGATCTTGAAATATTATATGAGGAAAACTAATGAGGAATGAGGTCTCCTGAGCTCCCTAAAAATCTACTACAACTAAAAATTTCCTTACAGTCTTTTGTGATCATACATGTAATGGTTCACTAGGTTTTGGCATTTTCTTTAACGTGAAACCTTTATTTTGTAGCACACCAAACTCTTTGTCGGTATGTTTGATATGTATGGATGTTATAATTACTCCTCAACATATTTAAAAAACCTGAAGTCTTATTTCTTCTTTTCCATTTAGTCTTCGAGAGATATAAGAGCACATGTGAGTTCATTAGGAGCTTGAACTAGTCATGACAGGAGTTTGAACAAGATGAATGAGGGACCATTTGAAGCTAAAAATTTTCAAGTAGTTATGTGAACATGGGATTTAGGTGTTCTTCACATAAAGAGAAGATTGGATTTTATCTCAACACAACTTGAGGACCCTTCTTCAATCATTCATAACACACTTTGCATACATAAATATGAAAAACTAGTTCACGGTCAAGACGATTTGAAAATTTGCAAGGATCATGTTTGAAATTGATTTCAAGCATGAAGATAGATTTTTGTGAGCTTTAGGTATTCTTCACCAAGTAAGAGAAGGCAGAGCATCACCAATTTCTTCTTAGCTTATGCATTAGCTCAAATTATGCATAGTTTTGTATGCACATATTTGCAATGACTTAAAAGGTTAGGTAAGATCATACTTGTACATCTGTAAATTCTGTCTCTAAAGTCACATTTTAGGGATGATGAGGATGATGTTTAAATCACTAAGTCTATAATTTACTTCATTCTATAGCTCAGAGATCAATATTGCATGATTTTCCCAATAGTCTCAGTTAGGGTTTTAAGTTCCAAACCCACATTCATTGTTTGAATACTTATGACACTTTTGATTTCAATTTTATGCCAAAATAACTCTATGAACACTTCAATATATGACCTTGATTCAATTTCCAAGCATTCATTTGCATGAAATGGAAGGAGATGTTGAAGATTTAGTGATACTGATCTTACTCCTTCATGATGTCACAAAACATAGACACATTCCTCCAAACTGACCTAATTTACATATGAGAAACGCTGCCCTGACATCTATGGAACATTTTGTGAGTCTCCATACCTTAAGAAAATTTCTACACCAAATGTACACACCAATACAATGAATAAGGTCATGAAAAGAAAAATGTTTACTAGACTATGTGAACTTGTTCTCAAGATGTTACAATATAGTTTTGACCAAGAGGTTTCTTTCGATAAGACTTCACTCTTATGACTATCCAAGGTAGAGGCACTTCAATAGTAACCTATACACCACATCCAATGACTTGAGTGGATAGATTGCGAGGAGAAAGTTTACAAGAACAACTCAGAACACAATCTTATTGGCAAGATAATATAGGAAATTTGAAGAGATATGTAAAATAGGATCACATATTGATTTACCAAAGTTATTAGATGCTTAAAAACTTTCTTCAACCTTATTCACAATCAAGCTTATTCACACAAACCTTCTTCAACACCATGACATATTTGATTTGTGAAGCCCTTAATAGGTAGATATGGAAGTTTGATTTATTTCACACTAAACCAACACTAAACATGTTCAAATATCTTCATGAAACCTAATACCATCTCACATACCTTATGCCACATCGGAGATTTATCTTGGATTGATTAAAATAACATTGTATAGCCAATATTATTCAAAAAAGGTCAAAAACCATACAAAATAGTCAACCATGAGGAACAAAAATCCCAACATTCTGACCTAAAAGAAGTATTTTATGCTCTTAAGGGTTTTCATGACATTCCCAAGTGATTTGGAGGTCAAAGAATTCATTTTATGTTTATTGATTCAAGAAGGAGGTTTGGAGAGAGAATGAACAATGTAAGATAAACAAAGACAACCTTCTTGTTCTTCCACCTTTTGACCTCAAACATTTTGAAAAATTTCACTCTTGGAGTGATATTCAAAAATTATTCTTATGATTTATCTAAAGGAGGCTTGATAATTTTATTTGAATAATTTTTAGCCCTTCTCACTTTACCTAGTTTTGTTAAAACTTGAATATCTTCAACATTCCTCTTCAAAATTTGATGAAACTTAAACCAGAGCACTATAATACCTCCCTCTACATGTTCCATAGATTAATTTCTTAAAAATGATCCTATCCCATCCAAAAAATCTCATTTTTCCAAGCTTCCACAGCTAGTTCTCAAGGGTAATTTTAGTGAAAACTCCAAATTTTCCTTCTAAAGATAAAGTAAGACCTGTAGATTCTCATACATGATCTACGAAGTGTTATTAGGCTTATACCATGATTATCTATGATTTTTATGGCCAAATTTGATCTCTTACACTTCATTAGGCTATAAAACTAGGCCTAAATGAGCTAGTTTCAACTGTGACTTGCAAAAATTGATCTAATGCTCACCTTAGAAGATCTTTAAGATCCTAGAAACATCATTTGTAACATGTGGGGCATTTTATCCAAGCACACCAACCATCTCCATACCTCCAAAGTGGGCATTGATCACACCGACCAATCCTCTGTAACACTCTAAAACCACCCTCAATGTTTAAGAAACCACCATGAGATAACTTTGTGACCATCAAACACCATTGAGGAAGGAACCAACCTACTTGAAATTTCACTCCTCCTTTTCCATCAATGTTATGTGACATCAATGACAACACCAACCAATGTAACAAGGTTTAACAATCTCCCCCTTTGTTATTGATGGCAACAAACTTGGAAACTTTGATGGCAAGCAATCACATCAACATCTTTAGAGCATTCATATATTTTTATGATAGAATTATTCCCCCCTTTGAAATATATGATAATGGTTCATACATTTAAAAACATAAACAACATGTAAATACTCATTTACAAAGCATAACCTTACCTCAGAAGCTCCCCCTTGGATTAGACTTACTACCTTACCAATTGTGTCTTAAATAAATGCATGAATTTATCCACTAATCAACCTCAATGCTCCCCCTACACCTATTCAATTCATGTTTAGGTATCTCACTTCACCATGCTAAAAAAATAAGACCAGTTCTGCCTTAAGCTAGTTGATTTTCTATTTGAACCTTAGATCCCTAAATCAGCCTTTTAAAGCCTTTTGGCCCAAAATTTTCCATCCATAAAAGCCTTTTTACTTCATGAATCAAGATACAAGAATTCATGCACTTATCTTGCATTTAAGCCATAAGACTTTATCAATCAAAACAAACCAGTCCTAAAGAACTTTTCAAGTGCTCTATATTGTATTTTCTTGTCCATACACCGAATAAAAAGACAAGTTTCTCCACCTTGAAGTGTACCATATTGAAGTGTACTATGAGAATTTCGGTCTCTATTTACCATGACCCTCATACAAAACTGATCATTATCATTATGAATTTTCATGCATACTATAGATTCTTTCTCATACCTCCTAGCCTCTCCAGCCTATTTAAGAACGACCCTAAAAGCACTTATTTATCATTTGAATTTATCTCCTTGTAATTTTTCCTTGACAACCCTGTCATCTTGACTTCCTTGATTCCTTGAAGATATGATTTAATACTCCAATTAGACTGTACTATCATAACTACATCTTTCTAGCCTATAGGTCACTAATTTTCACCCATTACAACCTACACCAAACTTATAGTGCATAAGAGCTTCATTATTTATCTTCACACAAACTTTGGAATCTTTTATCACTATCTTGTGATCAATTATGCCCTTATCCTTTTATCACCATGAAACATCATGCAACCTTGTAGAAGCACTTTTTTACCCTTGTACTATTGTTTTCACCTCATGAAGAAACTTCAAGTCTACCTAGCTTATGTGATGAGCCTTTAGATTTTGAAGCATGATCAACATATCATAGTACTTCATTTAGTCTCTTTTTATTCTATAATTCTTATTAAATAAATAAACCAATCCTCTTTATTTCACTAAATATTTCTTAACTTATTGCATGTATTTCTCATCTTCACAATTCATAACACGTTCTCTGCTCAAATTCATCATGATTGTGAATTCTATGTTACATCCTTCATTCAAGGTTCTATGAAAGACATCAAGTTGCTTAGTTCTATGAGGTGCCTTTTTTTTTTTTTTTTTTACTTAAAATCATCTTCATCCTTTGAGCACTTCATTTTCAAATCTATGTAGCTGATCACATGACAACCTTAATATTTGTTTCTTAAGAAGAGGCTGAGTATCCAACCTTGACCACCTTTTCAGCATGGAGTTTCTTTTGGCATGATCTTCATCACATCAGATTGAGTGTTATCACTAACTCCCTTTACAAAAATATCTTCACACCCCTGTACCTTGTCATGTTAGCATCATTCCTTGTTTGAGCATATTTTACAGAACCTTAGCATGTCATGAGACTACTTGAAAGATATTTATAAACAAAAATGAGATTGTATTTGTAAGATCACCCTTCATGACAAGTTTTCTTGACTTGCATAGGCTTCATAAAAATTATAAATCCTTATTCTTAGTCCTTTAACATTCTTCATATACACTTGCATCATGAAGCACTCCCCCTGGAAGATCTTCAAGTTTTACACAAGTTCAACAATAGGACCAATAATTGATTCAAGTTTAATTTTTCATTGACATATTAATTTACCTTGACTGAAAATAATGTTCCTCTCACAACTCAAATCTTGAGAAAACTATGAGGGAAAAGGAAACACATAATTTTGAATCCTTGTGTAAGATATTTTCTCATACAATATTTTAAGAAAGGGACATTTTCTCAAGACTCAATCGTATCTCTTACGTGACTATGGCCACTCACCATGACATGATTTTTGGGCTAATTTGGATCACCTTGTATAAGAATGTTAGACCAAGATACTAGACACTTTTTAAAAGGTTTAGAAACTCTTGAGGACCTCATTTACATGAATGCAACCTAAGAAGGATGACTCAACCATGACTCAATATTGACAACATAGAGGAAGACAACACAAACCTCAAGACTGTTGACTACACTCTCTTAGCATGAATAATAAGAACATTAAAGAACTTCAATGAGAACTTTTACTTCAATAAAAGGCTAAACAAACATTCTTTGACTTAACTTTGTAATATGATGGAGAATCCAACCAACAACTACTGATGGAAAATTTCATTCAAGAACATACTTTGGACCATTCACTCAACTTCATCATGGAGAAAAATTTGATTGGTAGGTTGATGGACTAATGAGGAGTAGACCTTGCTTCTTTCAGCTGATATATGCCTTCTAGAATCCTAGAGAAGGCACACCACCTTGTGAGATCACTTCAAAATAGGAGATAGTCATCAAAGCAACATGATGAATCAATTATTTCTCTCTTGTCCTTGAGATCTTGCCAACCTTATTGGGTGCACTCCTTAGTTTGAAAACCTCATCACCTAAGCTCTTACTTTCGAATTGAATACTTGACAAACATTCACGATGCATCTCATATACCTGCTCTAGTATAACTTGAGGTATAAGTTCTTCATCACTTGTACTATAATTTTCTTCCTTCTTCTTGGATTTATCACCATTTCCGATGTCTTGTTTTTACAGAATCTCTCATGACTATCATTGATTGCCTTGTATCTTCATCATCTCCCCATTCTACTTTTATATTAATATTTTCTTCTTCAGTTCTTGAGTTTGCTTCCTTGACCTTGTATGTCCATTTTACCTCTTTATTTCCGGAGGATTTTTAGGCATGACTGAATTTGAATCATTTTAAGGATTGATCTTTGTGTTGGAAACCTTCTTAACTTTCCCTTTGAATTTATGATACATGATGCTCTACTTATATTGTTCATTGTGACAATAATGTTTTTCAAAATGCCCAAAATCATAACAATTATAGCATATGCCATTAATCTTACCTTTGACTTGGTGTGATCTGTCATTTTAACTATGATTGGAAGCCTTGAGATAATTACATATCCTAGCATAATTTCTAAACTTATTGAAATTATATAACTCTACCATGTTCATGCCTCTTAGGTCTACTTATTTCAAGACTCGATTTGATGGTTCTTCTAAGTAGTACTTGGAAATATGACCTTTATCTTGGAAATTAAATAAAACTATGTTATTTTCTTTCTCACTTATATTATATCTCCATGGGTGGTCATTTATGACCTACTTCCTACATTACTTAGTCATGTGTCCATATTTATGACAATAAAAATAATATCCATCGAAATTCCTTGCATACCTTTATGCATTTGGTTTCCTAATTGACTTAGGACTTCTTGTACTTGTTTTCTTGATCATCCTCATGCCTGTTTGCATGCTTGGACCAGCCTTGTCATCCTCTTTCTTTTCCACAAGTTGTCCTCTGAATCCTAGACATGTTTATCATTTGGTTCTCTTTGATTTTCCAAGATTTCATCACAATATTCAAAACATTTTTCAAGTTTTCGTACATATTAAACCTATCATTTACATCTTCTAGTTTAACCTTAAAGATTCTTAATTATTCTTCATGTTTAGCATGAAGACATCTTTGTCTTTTAGATATTTTGAAACATTATCAACAGATAATTCCATCTCCTTGAGGCTATGGTCAACTTCCATGAGCTTGATTTCCTTCTTCATTCCATCAATCAGAGACTAACAAATGTCATGTTTCCTCTTCACAATTGATTAAGATAATGTACCCATTCTTGTGCTTCCAAGATGTTAGAATTGATTCAAGAGGACCAAGATCTGATACAAATTGTTAGAAATTAGGACACTTAGAGGGGAGTGAATTAGTTCTTATTCAAATTTTAACAAACAATTCAATTCACTTAATTGGTGACGATAAAACCAAATCAAAATTCACAAGCAATCAACATAGAATAACAAACAGAGACAAGATTTAATGTGGGAAACCAATTAAGGGAGAAAACCCCACTGAAATCGAAGCACTAACTTGGACAATAATGTCCTGGAAAGATTACAATGATATAAAAGTTGAGAATAAACTCAACATGGATATGCAACTCGAAATTCAACCAAACAACTACCTAATATTTAGAAAGCTTTTACTTACATGAAAGATTCAATTCCAAAATTTAGTCAAGCACCTATTGACCTTTTGTAAGCTTCAACTTCCCAATTTACTAAGATTCCACTTAGAATTCTACAAGGTTTTCATCACTATGAATTTGTATTCTCACCCAACAAATTATGATCTCTAGATCATCTATTCTTCTTCTCAGTTATCCTCCTAATTCACTTATCGTATGATCACCGAATCAACATAAACTCACTATCATGAGAGGTTACCTTCACACTCTCATTGTCTTTATGACACTTTCTTGATGTACCCTCTCAAACACTCACACTTTCATATGTGTGCATGTTATTACACATAACTTAGTCAAGAAAACATAACATATGATTCTAAATGTTGTTAAGCTCCTTCAAAATCACGGTAATCAAGTTTTCATTGTCATGCTTTATTCCTCTTCACACATACTAGCACTCACTCATGATCATAGGATTTGTCTTCATTAATTCACCACTCTCTCTTTCCTCATTCACCTATCTTCTCACACATCGACATCGGGTCTTGAAAGATGGTTTTACACTCGAATCATGCTCTCGACCCGTGAAGATGATATTCTCTTACTCTATTACACTCTAAGATGATTTCATTTCACATACTTTACCCAAGGTAACTTATCTCTTCTATACACTTCTCATTATTTAACTTACATCATCCAAGCTCTCCCAAGGTTCAATAACATACCTATACAAACATTGAGATTTTATAAACACAATAAACTCATAGGCATGACCTTTGCACTTCAGATTCAAAGACTTTTCAAAATATTCACTTGACCACTCGTACAAGGGAGATGAAAGGTCTTAACATGAAAATGCATTAGGGTGTCATATGTACATCTGACATGCTTCATTTGTGTCTTTCTGATATTCAAAATTTTGAAAGATTATTTGAGGAAAACTAATGAGGAATGAGGTCTCCTAAGCTTCCTGACAATATGCTACAACTGAAAAAAATCCTTTCGGTCTTATGTGATCATACATGTATCGGTTCACTAGGTTTTGGCCCTTTCTTCAATGTGAAACCTTTGTTTTGTAGCACACCAACCTCTCTATCGGTATACATGACATGCATGGAAATTATAATGACTCCTCAACTTCTTTAAAAAACCTTAAGTCTTCTTTATTATTCTCCATTTATTCTTAAAGAGATATAAGAGCACATATGAGTGCATTAGGAGCTTGAACTAGTCATGACATGTTTGAATAAGATGAATGAAGGAATATTTGAAGCTAAACCTTATTAAGTAATTATGTGAACATGGGCCATAGGTTTCTTCACATCAAGAGAAACTTGGATTTTAGTTCAACACAGCTTGAGGATCCTTCTTCAATCATTCACAACACACTTTTTATGCACATATGAAAAACTCAGTTCACAGTCAAGAATGAGTTCACAAGTTGCAAGGATAAGGTTTTAAACTGATTTTATGCATGAAGTAGGAGTTTTGTGAGCTGTAGGTATTCATCACCAAGTAAGAGAAGGTAGAGCATCACCAATTTCTTCTTAACTTATGCATTAGCTCAAATTATGCATAGTTTTGTATGCACAGACTTGCAACTTCCAAGGTTGAGTAAGATCATACTGTACCTCTATCACGTGGTTCTCTAAAGTCACATTTTAGGTATGATGTTTAACTCACTTTGGGTCTGCAGTTTGGTTCATTCTATAGCTCAAAGATAAATATTACATGATTTTCACAATAGTCTCGATTAGGGTTTTAAGTTCCAAACCCACGTCGCTATTTGAAAATTTTTTATTTCACTTTTACGCCAAAATAACTCTATGAACACTTAAATAGATGACCTTGTGATGCAGGAATCATCATTACCTTGCACCCACTCAACAAGATTAGTAAGAGAAATACCATAGTTCAGTCCAAAACTTGGGGAAAAATGCACTCTTCCACTAAGCTAGAGAAGCATCATATCCACACTAAACTATCTTTGAGATCAAATTTCCTTCTTCAAGGATAAAATCATATTAAATATTATTTTATTAACCTATCTCAACTTCCCAAGAAAATAGAAACACAAAAATTAGTGGGTTTGATCAGTTTTACCAAAAATTAGTAATATTGGTTTCTCAAGAACAAACGGTCTGCAGCGACCTTCCTTCAATCATATCTTACACTACGGTATTAAAATCAAGAAAACCTTACAAAAAAACTGAATAATATTTTTATCCTTCTAACCTAAAAATTACATAAACCAAATCCTTAATATGCGGGAGTTATACCCATTTTTCTAAGCAGACATTTTGTCAAACACTTTGCATGCAACGTCATGCCAGTCATAAGAAAATGTCATAACTCAGAAAATATTCATCATCAAGACAAACCATTAGAAACCCATTGGAAAAATGATATTTTACTCATAATTTACAAATTTCACGTTATTTGGAGTTAAAATAAAAAAATTATGTGGACTGGTTTGCAACAGGTCATCAATAATTCGAAATTCTTCCCAATATGTACTATGCATAACTCCATTTTGAACTTCAATACTCCATATGACTTTGAAAAGGTTTGAAAAATGGTTTAAAAACTTAATACATTAACAAAAAGCCTGGATTATATCCTCAATAGACATAATTTCATAAATCTTTGTTGTATTTCGACTCTCAGACAGGGCATATGACATTTCTAGAAGTTATTATCTCATCAAGTGCTCTTAATCCTGTTTGGCTCTCTTCTCTAAAGCCTCCTTCACGTTTTCATGCTCAAATAGATTCCAAAAAGATCCATTATAATCTTTTCTTACCAGATTGTTTCTTCAACTAAGAAAATTGATAGTTACAGTCACAAATAGCCTACTACAAAATTACTAGAAAGGTCTCAGTATTGAACTTACACACACAATCACTGATGAACACTTGGAAGACAATAATGAATACACTAATAATTACCATTAAATTATATTTTTAATATATCATTCAATCCAACAAATAAACCCTCAATACCACATTACCAAAATGTGAGCTTATACCTCCACAGTTCGAATGGTTTTCTCATAACTACTTTTCCAAGTCATATGACCAAGATTACATGGAGATTGCATACAAGCAAAAGGGCTTAAATGGCTATTTTGAATTATATGACCAATCTTGCATCTTGGAGAGCTCTCAAAGTCTCATAATAACCTAAATGACACAAAATGCATACTAAAGACTCAATAGGACCACAAAAACAAACACCTATGTAAAACAAGCCAAAATTGGCTCTAGAGATTTTCAATTTTTTTCATAAACCAAAATGGAGGGAAATCCTTCAATTTGATTTTTGAATCTCTAAAGCTCTAAGGACACTAATACTGACTCAAAGACACCTAAGAAAACCTAACAAAACCTAAGAAAACCTAAGAAAACCAAAATTTTCCTATTATAATCCTAAACTAACCCTGGTGATGATGCCCCTGCATCATACTACCAAGGGGAAAAGAGAAGCTTCCATGGAATTGTATTTGCTTGCCAGTTGGTTCTTTTCCTTTCTTCCCTTGTTTCCAATTTGGATTGACCTCTTGAGATTTATCTAGGACTACAAATATTTTATTTTTAAGGATACAAACAAATTCAAGATTCTTGTCTTAACCTATCTTAACTTCCCAAAAAATGGAAACACAAAAATTAGTGGGTTTGATCAATTTTACTAAAATTTTGTAATCTTGGTTTCTCAAAAACCAATGGTCTGCAACGAATTTCCTTCACTACTATCTTACACTACAGTATTAAAATCATGAAACCCTTAAAAAACCATTTGAATAAGATTTTAATCCTTCTAACCTCAAAATTTCCTAAACCAAATCCTTAAGACGCGGGAGATATACCCATTTTTATAAGCATGCATTTTGTCAAACACTTTGGATGCAACCTCATGCCAGTCATAAGAACACGTCATAACTCATAAAATATTCATCATCAAGAAAAATTGTTTGAAACCCATTGGAAAAATTATATTTTCCTCCTACTTTCCAAATTACACGTTATTTGGAGCTAAAATAAAAAAGTTATGCGGACATATTTGCAATAGGTTATCAATAATTCGAAATCCTTCCCAATCTGTATTGTGCATAACTCCATTCTGAACTTCAATACTCCAAATTACTTTGAAAAGGTCTGCAAAATGGTTTAAAACTTAATACCTTAACAAAAATCCTGGATTATATCTTTAATAGCCTTAATTTCATAAATCTTTGTTGTATTTTGACTCTGAGACAGGGCATATGACATTTTCGGAAGTTATTATCTCATCAAGTGCCCTTAATCCTATTTAGTTCTCTTATCTAAAGCCTCCTTCAGGTTTTCATGCTCAAATAGATTCCAAATCAACCCATTATAATATTTTCTTACCCAGATTGTTTCTTCAACTAAGAAAATTGATAGTTACGGTCACAAATAGCCTACTACAGAATTACTAGAAAGGTCTCAGTATTGAACTTACACACATGATCATTGAACACTTGGAAGAAAATCATGAATACACTAATCATTACCATTACATTCTCTTTATAATCTACCATTCAATCCAACAAACAAACCCTCAATACCACATTACCATATTCTGGTTTTATGAACCTTAATCACTGTTACAACAGTCTACCACTGTAACTTGATTCTTGGAGCTCCAAATTTTGTACTTCTTGATTGATCAATAGTTGAATTAGTTACAAAATGGGAACTTATACCTCCATAGTTAGAATGCTTTACTCATAACTACTTTTCTAAGTCATATGACCAAGATTAGATGGACGTTGCATACAAGCAAGAGGGCTTAAATGGCTATTTTGAATTATAAGACCAATTTTACATCTTGGAGAGATCTTAAAGTCTCGTAATGACCTAAATGACCCGTTGATTATCATTTGCGGATGAACCATGAAAGTCATGGGATACCTTAGGGAAGTGGGATGTGCCCCCTAAGATAACCTCCAAGTTTTATAGAAGTTGGCTCTTCTCTAGGTGTAAGGTAAGGGTTAGAGGAAAAATAAAACAAAATGCAAAACTAGCTAAGGTGATACATCGAAACTGATTTTAAAAGGTACAGATATAGATCCTAAAAAACTGTTAGAATAGTCAAAGAGCATTTAGCATGGTCTCCTATTTTTAGAAGTATCTTGGATTATCAAATTATGAGAAGGTGTAAAACATAATAATATGTAGATGATAGATACATATAGAAAACCTAAGGGAATATAACACGATAGATATTAAAAAATTATCTAAAAACAACCAATAATAAAGGATGAAAGACGCAAACTCTTGAGAGCTAAAATGCACAAAATAAGAGCCCTTTATTCATAGAGAAAATAATACATAATCTGGTATGACACAGATTACAACTTTTTTATACATGAGCCTTGGTAAGGCTAGCAAATACAATAACTAAGCCTAAAATCCTCCTTTCACGATTCGATGTATTTTCCTTTTCTTTTCACCCCCTTTTTATTTTTGACACGGATCAGAAAATTCATGTATAGACCCCCTTGGCTCTCGGTTCGATGTCTAGAATCTGATCTTCCACCACCAACATTTAATTTTCCTACAGAGTCTTTCATTTTTGGGTAAGATCTCAACTGCATGTATGTGATATTTATGATCGCCTTTAGTCCATTCAACTTGCGCTCCTTTGGTTGGTGTTGATTTTTCCCTGCCATGTGGAGGTCACGCACTTAGTCTGATGGCCTTTCTTGGGGCTTTATCTCTAAACCTACACCTAGGTGATGCATGGAGGTCTCGCGCTTGTTTGAGAATGTTCCTTTTCTCTCTTTATTTGAAATTACGCTAGGCGACACGTGGAGACCCTGTGCGTTTTTACTATATCTTTGACTTTTTAATCCGTCTAGGTAACTTTATCGAGCCTAAGACATGTGGGTGGTGTAGCGCAAATTTGAGAAATTTACTTTCTTTGCATCATGCCCCGAGTGCACCAAATGGACACGTGGATATGTTCCACATTTAGCTCCATACTTATCGAATGCTGGGCTCAAATAAACAAAATAAAAAGAACTAGGGCCCGAGCAAAAAAAGACAGTGGCCGATAAAAGAGTCTCATACAAAAATAACTCTATAGTTATTGGTGACTCACCAAGGGACTCCATGCCAGTCATGGAAGGATCCGACAATCCTCTCTGCCTCAAAATTCAAAATGTGGCTTACGAAATGCCGATTAGATTTGTTAGAAAGCAATCCGATATGCGGGCCATTTCGCCTCTGTAGGGTAGGTTCTTCGTTATAATGCCGGAAAGCTCGATCCATCTTGATTATCTCCTTGTGAGAAAATTTTTGGAGACTTTGCACTACTACGTGCAAATGGAACTCCAACTACACGATTGGGTTCAGGATGGCTTCCTTTAGGTGATGTTGGAGCTCTCTTTTAAAGACTGAAAGACAGTCTAATCTTTTCGTTTGATATTCAAGAGATGTTGAATTTGGTCCTTTGATAGGATTGTGGAGTCATTAGGGAAGGGGGAGGGGAAGCCTAATTGAACCAATTCGTTGATACTACCTTCCGCTCTTTGATCCCTTATTGGAGCTAGGTCAAGAGATTATGGCATTTGATGGATGCTTTGTTACAGCTCAGGATCTCGTTGATCTTCACAAAAATCATTTGCTTGTCTGTGATTCCTACCCCTTGTAGGGAAGATTTGGAAGAATCATAATTTTTTTGAATCAACAAGAAGAGGTTGTTGATGGTGGAGGCTATGGTCTCCACATTTGAGAATAACCCCTGTGCATAAGATATAAATCCAAGTGCAGGGGCTAGATTCATTGCCGTGGTGGAAATTTGGTCATAAAGAGGCATATTGCTCTTGCATCAATGTTACAATCCCTATTTGGGGTTATTGTCCCAATTAATGGGTCAAGTCCTTAATTGTGTCCTCGATGATTTCAAATTTTTACGTAAGATGCCCTTCTCTACTTCAACAACGTGTAACTTTTCCTCGAGTGTAGCCACGTCCACGTTTCTTGAATCAACCTCATGTTGGAGTGCTCCTTTATCCTATGAGAGCGAATTGGTGAGGCTTTCGATTTGGAGACTTTATCTTCTGGAGTCTTAGCTTCCACATGAGAATCCACAAGGAATTCTCATGACAAAGCTTCTGTCGACTCCTTGTGGAGTTGTTCGATCTCCTTTCCTTTTCCTTTAATCTCGGCTTGTTGGTTGGCTATGGTGCCTTTTTCCTCGTGGAGGCTAGATTGTGCCTTTTGAGCTAGTTGTTGAGATTGAGGTAGTCTATCGTGACTACAAGAGAAATTTGGTTCATTAGCTTGACCTTATCCTGAGGCCGGAACTCTACGAGGTCGACCACGACAATGTTGATAGAATAGTCATCATGCTTGCATTTTCTCTGCGGGTTTGGATACTTGGGGACTAACCGTGCGATGGTCAAGGAGCCTTTATTGATTGTCATATAATGACCGCATCTACTTCATCACTCCTAATGACATTTTCTTCTTCTTTTTCTTCGCCCTTCTACTATCTTAGGTTTCTTTGGCCATTTCAGCTTGACTCAAAAATTCGAATGAGAAGGGATGAACCCACGTAAATGGGAACCCAAGTGACATACCATACAAGATTGTAATAGGTGGTTGAGGTTGTGAGGTTACTAGAGCCGAAGAAGGGCCTATCACCATACGGGGAGAAGGTTGGGAAGGTGGAGGGTGGTTGAGGTAAAGGGAGGCTTCAAGAGGAGGGAGTGTCTCAGGATGGGATCACGATAATGGGATACCCCCGAATGGGAAAATGGTCTTTGGAGGAGGGGATTGACAGGGGATCCCTAGGAGGAGGGAGAGGGGGAGGAGATGTAGGGGTCTTGACTGTCTTTAAATTTTTGTGTGGGGGCTTAACACCGATTCCTCCTTTGGTCTCCTACCCGGGGCGATGTGAGCTGCGGAGTGGGTGTCTCGAATCGAAGGATCTTGCTAAGAAGTGGAGGGCGGGGCTGTATTGGAAATTTCTATTGAGAGGTCCCGAGAGGACTTTGAGGTAGTTCTTATGGGCAGCTCCTTGGTGATTTTCATTGTCTCCTCACTCTCTGCGTTGGACCCATGATCCGCATCCCAAAACTCCTCCCATTATTTTTCACTTGGATACACTCTCAAAATTGAGCGTGGTTTTCCCGATCTCCTTCCTATACTTCCAATAGAATTCAATGTTTTCTATGCTCTAGTCCTTATTACATAGGGATGCTTTGAGTCCTCGTGTCATTGTGAGGGTGGGATCATACCTGTGACAGAATGGGTAGAATGACTCCCATTATGGAATTGGATTGTTACTGAGTTCAACAAACATGTCGGGTGACTCTTCCCAGGGGACCTTTGTCTTCAAATAATTTCCTAGGCTCATACTAGAAGGAATTTGAAACTTTGTTCCGAACTAAAGTAGAGGCCATTGTCCCATCTAGGTCATACCTCCATGAGTCTTGAATTAGGGTGAAGCCATAGGAAGCCAAATTTTGTGTGAGCATATGCTCCACCTTGCATTTAATCATAGTAATTCATCCCTTTCTCAAGGGGAGGTCAAAAAGTGCCTTCTTTTTTTTTTGCAGAGCTGAATTTAACATCCAAGAGTACTAACTTCCTAGCTATCTCTAGACCCACCACCCGTGTTGTGAGGAGCCTCGGGAGCATAAAGGATTCATCTCGAGAAACCATGCAGCTGAATCATAAAATGTCTTGCCCCAAAAAAATAATCACGAGGGTGAAGGGGATTTGTGAGGATGGATTGAATAGAGCTATTCATTCTATTATCGACCCCTTTCGGGTAAAATTCAAGCATGATTGGCTCCACAAAAGAGTTATAGAATTCATATACGTCGACAAGTGGGATAGTACATGAGTCCAAGCAGACACTTGAATGATATTTTTGGAGTCTACCTCCACATCCCATAGCATTAGAGTCATTTATTGGCTAAGGTACTAGGCATTATGATATAAAATGAGGTGGAAAAATACGAGGAATACCTAAAGGTGGAGTTTACTAGGAACATGGCTAGCTGCTCGCAAATAGACTCCAAAATGACTTTGGCAAAGTCAAAGCGGTACGTCTACTCTTTCTTCACAGACCTCATTTTGAATAGGGCTTCCATCTACCAATCATGGACATTCCTATTTGAATCTTGGCCGAAAATGAATGTTAGCATGGAGCAGGCATCTTGAGAATATGCCATTAGTGACTTTAGGGGAATGGGGAATCTGCGGTTCTTGAACCGTTTGAATATGTCTTTCTTACTCTAGTATTGAGCCCCGGGCGCTTTGGAGCTTGGGCATGTTATAGAAATTGGTTGTTGGGTCATAGACTAGAGCCAACATGTCTCTAATAGCTTGAGGTGTGATTACCACCTTTATGTTTCTTACTGGATGACATTGGTGTCGGTGTTGAAACAACTTCGCACACATCTATACAAGCTCTAGGTATGGGTGCAAGAGAGGCACCATATATTGAGTGAGTGTTGTGCCCTAGATTCTTGAGAAAAAATCCTTAGAATTCCCGGGTTAAGAAACTGGCATGGGCTACCTCCCTTACTGACTTTGGGCTTCTTGCTAAGAACAGGGTCAAAGACATCATCAGAAAATTTTGAAACTACAGAAGGGTCACTAAACCATGATCCCCCATCAGGGAACCTCAACCTTGGGTGAGAAGGGTGTGGGGGTGCAGGTTTCCTTGCATAAGACTTTGCTTTTGGTATAGAGCTAGGAGTCGCCATGGCAGATTTCAGGACTAGGAGAAGGCTCTGATTTTAAGTCTACTCAAAACTCGGAGGCTAGTTGGAAAAATCTTAGCATTTGAAATGAAATTTTGGATGCTCCCAACTTTTCTTAAATAACCACATTAACCTATGTAGAGTAATGGCTCATGCATATATAGAGTCACATCATATAACGAACCCTTTTGATTTAATGACCCTGAGCGCCAAACTTTACGTTTTCAAAGAGATTTTGTGTCAATTATTCAATTTTTTTCCCCAAATATCTTAGAAATGTGTTGGATCATTAACTTGAGGAAAATTTTAAAGATGCTTTTCCTCCAAAAATTCAAAAGAGCAAGGGTGTCCCAAAGGGACACATGTCCGAGACACTTATTGAGAGGAAAAAACAAGGTAAAAAGATTAGGAAAAGCAAAAATTATATATATGATACAATACCTCAAACAAAGAGACTCAATGGAAAGGCCTTAAGTGAATATTATTTACCAAAATTTCCAAGGGTTCTCCTTCCATGGTCTCAAATTTGAAAGCGTTGTGTTGATTGCATGCACTAATCGTGAATGGTCTTATTCATAAGGTCAAACTTTTTGTGATTTCTCGGCTTGATAGCCCTTGAATCCCATTTTAAAACCATGGTACTATTATCCAATTTGCACCCCAGTGGTAAAATTTGATAACATGCATCAAAATACTCAAGTCTAGGCAAATAGATTGATTGAGGCAAAAATCATGTTTTAGAGTCCCCTCGGATTTTTCCTAACTCTCTGTCCATGGAGAAAAGAGCAAGTTCTAAAAAAGGGTGAAAAAGTTGCAAAAAACAAGCTTGGGCCAGAAAAAATCATGAAAATTGGCTAAGTCCTAGTCCAGTTGGCCCTTGGGATAGTTGGGACGTCGGGGTGTGAACCGGCCGAAAAGCCTCCAGGCGGTCCAAACAGTTTGAGACATCTGGGCCGTGGGGATGCGCAGGACGCGAAAAGGCGAACTGGCCAAAGGTAAAAGCAAAATTGACTAAGCTGGCTTTGAGTGGAGCAGGCTGGGACATCTGGGCCGTGAGGACGCGAAGGACGTGAAGCTGCCGGATCGGCCGGCGCAGGGAACTTTCATCTGGGGCAGGTTGGGACAAAGGGACATGTGGGACGTGGAAAGCTGAAGGAGCCGAGAGCTAATTAAATAACGCCATGTGTCTTCGGCCGAAAGAGGGATAGGGAAGCCCGAATCGGGTGGATCGGAGGAATTTGTCCCAGACAGTTCGGGACAACCAGGCCAAAGGGACGTGAGGGACGCGAAAAGCCGGCAGGCCCGAGGACGAATTAGGAAATGCCACGTGTCATAAGGGAAAACATCCAAAATTTCAAAAGGGAAGGTTTGAAGCGTTGGCCCGAGCCAATAAAAAGAGGACACGTGTCCTAAGGAGAAGGGGAGTGCAGAGCTTGGGGAGGAATTAGAGAATTTGGCAAAAGTTTTGGCCAAAAACTAAAAGGTAAAGGATGACCCCGTGCCCCTGTTCTCCAACTAGATCATGCCACGTGTCCCAGTGGCGGGACGAGGAAATGATGGGAATTTTTCCAAAATTGCAAAAATTCAAAACTTTCAAGGAAAACCTGGGATAAGGGAAGGAGAGAGAATTTCTCATCCAATCAGCACCCGACACATGTCGTCCAGGTGGCGGAGCGCGGAAAAATCTCAAAACCCATTTTTGCCTGTTTTGTGCCCTAAATCTTCAGATCGCCATATCTTTCGATCTAGAGCTCAGATTTGCACGTTCTTTATATCATTGGAAAGCTTATAAAATTATCTACATGATTCCAGGGTCAATATTGAATTTTGGTTCAGTATAGAGAGAGAAAGTTAAGAAACGGCTATGACGCGTGTCCATGGCTAGAAATGACATTTCAGCGACCAAATTTAATGCAGAATGGGTTGCATTCTCCTCCAATTCGGTCAAAAATGACAGGGTATGGGTCTATAAGGTCCCCCATGCCATTTTAATGCATTTGCAGTCAATGAGGAATGGGCTCCCACGTTTTGTACATTTTCTCTCTCCTGGGCTCGACCCATGTAATGTAAAAGCTAGATTTGGCTCATTTCTAAAGTGGTGGAACATTTTTGGCATAGCAGACTTCTTCTTTCACCTCCAGCAAGTGATTGTTTGCAAGAATCAGACCTCTTCAAAGATTGTAACAGTTTTTACCTCTCTGAGGTTGTAATGCAATGGTTTTGACATTGGAAATGATAATGCGAAGCTTTGTGAATGGGTTTGATCCTTTGTTTGTATTATTTGCTTCATTCGAGATCCTAAATTATATCTTATCGGCTTTGTGTATGTTTTATGCTGCAATCTTTGGTTTGTGTCTATTTGCATGACAAAAATATTCACCACTCCTTTTGGTACATCACCATCTTTAGTTAGTTTCAATTTTTGCATTTCTACCCCCTGTCTCCTTGATTTAGAGTAGGATTAGGATTTGAACCTCTGTAGTTGTGCAAATATAGATCTAAATCAGAGGAGTTTGAGGAACCAACCTCTAATCTGGAGATTCCTCTCTCAGTTTCACAAGTCCCACACTTGGAGAGAGGTTTCCATGTTGTGCAATCACCTTTGGATGCAAGAGTGATCAACCTAGGCTGATTTGTATCGAAGGGTCTTTGTGATCTTGCAACAACAATTTTGGCACGCCTGGTGGGACACTAGAGGTCTTTTTTTACTGCAGCAAAGTTGATGTGCATCTGCTGCAATTTTCTTGCTTGAAAAGAGCTATTATTTGCATATCTGGCGACTCCAAGGGGAAGAATCAACTGGTTTCAGCAGTGCAGGCCTGAAAACTCATGAGAAGAATCACCACAAGGTCAAGAGTTGGAGAAGAAGAAGTTCTATTTGAATACCTACAATTATCTCCAAGAAGAAGGCAAAGAGGAAGAAGGACTCAAAGGTCTCCATCTCCACCAAACAGAACTCTCTCAACTCCTCCACTTAGTAGGCCTTTCATTCAGTCAACAAGGGTTTTAAGACCAATTAGAATGGCACAAAACAACCCCTATGTCAACTTCACAGGAAGCAGCCCACTTGCCCTCAATGCACAACATCCAATTCCTATTATAGCCTTGAAGAACATTCCCTACTTCTTGGAGAAAATCGAGACTACTCTAGGTGATCATGTTAAAGATATTGCTAACCTTTGTGTAATCCATGAAATCAATGAAATGTAAGTGGTGTCGAGTTCTTTGGCATCTTGATTCAAGGATAAAGCATTGCTGATGGTTTAGAAGCCTTGGAGTGGTTCTATCACAAATTGAAATTAGTTGTGTATAGCACTTCATGAGCAATTTGGAGAAAAGGGAGACAACTTGTCTCTTTTGGAGTGGTGACAACCATTAAGAGAGCTCCCAATGAGCGGTGACCGATTTCAACTTCAGATTTCAAAAGACTTGGGAGAGAATTCCGGTGGTGGTCAGGCCAACAGCAGAAGGTGATTTTCTCTACTATCTCAAAGCTCTAAATTCTGATATTTCTATGTTGATTCAATCCATGGGAGGCATAACTATCCCTATGGCTTATAAAATTGCCATTAGGGCTGAAAATTGTTTGATCAGTGGCAAACTTGCCCCTGGACCTCCCATGCCATTGTTTTCAAGCTTAGAGAGTCCAAACACTCATCAAGCACCTAATTTGGCTCCTTCTCCCACTCCTAGAAATCGAGTTCGAATGAAGCTTACACTTCATCTCCAAGTGCCCCAAATGAGCTTGAAGTCATGAAGCAATTCTGAAACCTAAGCAATGAGCTGGTTACTCTCAAAAGGCAAGAGCCCAAGATTTTAGACCTTCTTATCAACCCCAAGCTCAGCCTAACATGTAGCCATACCAACCACAAAGGCCACCTAACCCATTTGCAAATATGAATCAAACAAGGCCTCCTGCCGATAGACCATTTAGCCCTATAATACAAATGCCATATCGCCTCTAAGGCATTGGTGCCAACACAAAACAACATTGCCCAGGAGTATGATTGGTGTTTTCCATGCAATGAGCCTCATAACCAATCCATGTGCTTCAATGGTGCTTTGAATCAAGCATTGATGGTGACAACTACTGGTGTGGAGGGTGAGGGCAGTCAAGGAAACAACCAACAACAAGAAACATTCCAACAACAATCAGCCCCAAATGACACCACATTGGTAAATTGGCAAGCAGAGGATTTTTGTGGTATGAACCAGGCAGTTTCTCAAGGTGTTGCAGCCAACACAAGGTCAAAAAGGAGGAATTTGGGTGAAGAACAGCCATTAGCCCCAACCAATCCACGACCTTCCATTGCTCCACAAATGATTGACAAGAAAAATCTAATTTCAAATGCACAAGGGCAGCCAAGAACAGCTCCTGGGCCAACTCAAATACCAGTTGTTGCTACCCACATGCAAGGAGTGAATGTGCAAACTAAGGGACAACAAAGAGATTCTTCATCACCATTCAATATCATTGATTAGATGAAGAAGACAAATGTTAATATATCAATGTGGGAATCCCTATCTATCCCAGGCCAAAGAGATCTGCTACAAGCTGCCATGAAGGACTGGCCAACTTCAAATCAGCAAGTTCAGATGCAAGAAAGTGCTCACAAATGCTGCCCAGCCTGAGGGAAATCATGGAGGACAACAAGGTAAAATGTTGAAGCCCCCTCCTTTCTATGTTTCATTGATCATTGGAAATCAGCTAGTGCACAATTGCATGATAGACTCGGGGCAAGTAGCTCGGTAATGCCTAAAAAAATAGCTGATCAGCTAGGGCTCCAGTATGAAACAACATCCAAAGGGGTAGTGCAGCTAGATGGGACAGCAGTAGCAACAGTTGGAGTGATTAAAACTTGAGTCTTACCTTGCATGCATGTCCAAATGTTGTTGTTTTACAAGATGTATCAGTCATAGACCTTCCACCACTCTTTTCCCTATGCTTGTCAAGGACTTCATGACCAAGATTGGGGATATTTGTCTGCTGATTGGTCACACATGCTGTTTAGAATGAGGTATGGAACCAAAGCTACAATCAGGTCAGAACCTATTGCAAACTTCCATATTGAGCCTTACACTCCAAGTCAGATTAATGCCAATTGCTCAGCATTTGATCAAGAAGATCACCCAAGCAACCTTGATGAGGTGACACAAGGTTGGAAGCATCCCGGATCTAACTCTTGATGAATGGGCAAACAAGATACATGCGTTTGATCCTTATCAAGAAGTGGAAGAATCGAACTAGGGGTCTATTGCATACACAAAGAAAATCAGCCTATTCCTAGCATCACCAAGCCAAACCACAAAGATGACAACGAGGTATGGCAGCTATTTTTGATGGATCAAGGAGTAGACAAGGTGTAGGAGGTGGAGCCATGCTTGTTTCACCTCAAGGAGTAAGGTACTATTCAACTTTTAGATTTCAGTTTGCATGCTCCAATAACACTGCTGAATATGAAGCCTTGGTGCAAGGGATGCATTGGGCAATCAAGAGAGGAATAAAGAACTTGCAAGTCTTTGGTGACAGTGAATTGATTGTAAATCAGGTCAAGGGACAACATGCTGCCAAGAATGATCTACTCAGGTGCTACAAGAACAGGGTGTGGGACCTCATGGAAGATTTTGAGGGTTTTGGCATCAAATCCATTCCTAGGAAAGAGAATCAAGCTGTTGACAGGCTTGCAGTGTAGGGGCAGCCTTTGACATTGTGGAAAGCATTCAACAAGACAAGGTATAGCCAAACATCCACGTGATTGTGAGGCCTTCAGTGCCAGATAACAATGTTAGTTGGCAAGTGTTTGAAAATGACTGGAAAATCATCCATTTCTTGCAGAAGAAGAAGTGAGTTCTCACCAAGAATCAAGAAAAATTGGAACAACGGTATGGTGACCAAGTGGTGCAGGTGAGAACCAACAAGCTACCCAAGGGACTTGTCACTTTGGAGTCCATTTTTAACCCCAATGATCAATTTAGAAAGGAGAAAGCAAACATTCGGAGTCAAGAGAGAGGATTCGGTATCCATCTTGGTAGAAGAGAACAAACCATTGCAAATTGGAAGGATGACAATGAACAAGAAAGGTATGAGTTCATACAAGCTGTGTCAAGAGTTCACGACGTGTTTGCTTGGAGTTATGAAGACTTGAAAGGTTTGATCCCAACTTAGCTTAGCATACCATTGAATTGGATCCAAATACTAAGCACTGTCGGGGTAGAAACAAAGACCAGTCAATCCACACATGGAGCCTCTCATGAGGAAAGAATTGGACAAGATGATTGAGTCGAGGATCATATTCCTAATCAAGCATTCTAGTTGGGTTGCCAACTTACTTCCGGTCGAGAAAGAAGAGTGGAGAGATCAGGTGTGTGTTGACTTCGAGAGACTTGAATAGAGCCTCTCTCGAGGACCATTACCCACTCCCTTCCATGGAGAAAATCTTGCAAGTTGTGGCTGGCTCGAGAGGTTTCACTACTTGATGGCTACTCAGGCTACAATCAGATTATGGTGAAGGAAGAGGACCAGTTCAAGACAGCCTTCACAACCAAATGGGGAACTTTTGCATACAGGAAAATGCCATTTGGGCTGTCCAACGCTAGTGCTACCTTCCAAAGGGAAATGGACATGGCATTCAAAGGTTTGATTAACAACGTGGTGCTGATTTACCTTGATGATATCATTGTTTTTTCCAAAAATGCAGCAGACCACCTCTCTCATTTGAGACAAGTCTTCACGAGGTGCAGGAGATTTGGAGTGTCTTTGAATCCTAAGAAGTGCATCTTTCTTGCACATGAAGGAAAGCTCCTTGGCCATATTGTCTCAAGGAAGGATTAGTAATTGATCGAGAGAGGTTGAAGCCATAAGAGCACTACCATTGCTAAGCCACAAGAAAGCCCTTGAGTTTCTTGGGAAGGATAAACTTTGTTCGGAGGTTTGTCCCAGATTTTACAGCCCTTGTCAAGCCCATCACCAAAATGTTAAAGAAGAGCATGGTGTTCAAGTGGATGGCATAAGGCAAGGAGAGTTTTGAGGCAATCAAAGAAGCCATCTCTAAAGCACCAACTCTCATCAACCCGGACTTCTCAAGGATTTCATCCTCTATGCATTTGGAGGTAATGACACTATTTCGCCATTTTGGTACAGCAGAACAAGGATAATGATGAGCAACCAATTTCCTTCTTCAGTCGGAGCCTAGATGACTATGAGGTGAGGTACTCTTTTATTGAGAAGCATGTCTTGTGAATAATCGAAGCTTGAAGAAATTCAAGCATTTAGTTTCAAACAACAAGGTCCAGTTGCTGGTCTCACATGCTGGGGTTAAGGACTTCCTCCTCAACAAGGATTTGAATGAGAAAAGGGCAGGTTGGATCACCCGTGTCATGGAGTATGACATTGAGATCAAGATCATCAAGCTGGTAAGAGGAAAGGATTGTGTGAGCAGCTGGTTTTGGGAAGCAAGAAGAAGTATGCAATGAAGAAGAGGCTGTTTTGACAGATCAGGGACAGCCATGAGCCAAGTGGCAATCAAGAAGAAGACAATGCTGCCCCCACTCCTTGCTGGACCCAAGGCATTATACACTTCCTAGGCACGAGGCCTATGCCCTCAGGAGATGAACAAGACCCAAAGGAGACACTTCAGATTGCGAGGCTGTTCCGTATGCCATTGTTGATGGAGTTTTGTACAAGAAAGATGTGAATGGAGTCTTCTTGAGATGCATTAGCAAAAATCAGATTCAAAGGGTGTTGGAAGAGTTCCATGGTGGACCAGTGGTGGTCATTTTGCATCAAGAGTGATAGCTCTAAAAATCATGAGGGCTGGTTATTATTGGCCTAAAATCTTTAATGATTGCTATGCATGGGTCAAGAGGTTTAAGAATTGTGCATTCTTCACGGGAAAAGAGAGACTTGCTGCCCTCCCATTACATCCAATCTCGGTTGACCAGCCATTCATGCAATGGGGTTTGGACTTCATTGGAGTCATTAATCCTAATTCAAGCCAAGGGCACAAATGGATTTTGACCCACAGACTACTTCACCAAATGGACGAAGCAGTAGCACTCAAAGAGGCAAATGAGTTTAGCATCTTAGACTTTTATGAGGGGATAACAACAGATTTGGTGTACCTGCTACAATAATCTTTTGTAATGCATTGGCATTCATTGGATCTAAGGTGGTGAGTGGGCTGTCAAGAACGGTATCTACCTAAGCACTTCATCAAACTATTACCCTCAAGGTAATGGCAGGCGAGTCTACAAACAAGAACTTGTTGAGGATCATTAGGAGGACTCTTGACAAGAATCAGAGGTCTTGGCATACCAAATTGAAATCAGCCTTATGGGTTGATAGGATAACTCCCAAAAGATCCACAGGTAACTCTCCATTCAAACTTGTCTATGGAAGAGAGGCAATCTTGCCCATGTCACTTGAGTTGCCAACATTGGAACTCATGAAGCAGCTGGAGTTGCTAGAGTTTGAGCCCATGGAGGTGAGGTATGCAGAGTTGATGGAGCTGCAAGAGATCAGAAATCAGGCATCCCAAGCAATGGAAAAGGATCAAGCTTTGATCAAAAAGACCTTTGATAAGAAGGCCAAGGATAGATCTTTTCAAGTTGGAGATCTAGTGTTGAAATGGGATGTGGATAGAGCAAAACCGGGAAGGCATTCAAAATTTGATGCCATTTGGAGTGGCCCATACATGGTCACGAAGTGCAAGAACAACAATGCTTTCTAATTGGCCTCATTGGATGGTGAAGAACTGAAGATTCTAGTAAATGGAATCCATCTCAAGCGTTGCTTCTAGAGGGAAGTTCACTACCTTGTAAATATTAGATTAAATTTTCATTCCTCCAAGTGCTTGTGCACATTGTTTTGCTGTAGGTTAGTTTTGTTTTCCCTAAGTGCTTTGGCACAGCTTGCTGTCCATGGAGATGTTTTATAGTCCTTGCTTCCATCAGGTGATATTCCATCTTCCTCCTTACATATTCAAAGTCAATTGGGGTTCTAAATAGAATATTTGATGACTCCACGCCCAATGGACTACTTCAGGCAACTGGTATCTTTTACCTAGCAGGAAGGTAACCCCGTTGAGTTGTCAAATTGTTATCCAATTTGCACCCCCAGGGTAAAATTTGATAACATGCATCAGAATACTCAAGTCCCAGGAAAATAGATTGATTCGAGGCAAAAATCATGTTTCTAGAGTCCCCTCGGATTTTTCCTAACTCTCCTGTCCATGGAGAAAAGAGCAAGTTCTAAAAAAGGGTGAAAAAGTTACAAAAAAACAAGCTTGGGCCAAAAAAAATCATGAAAATTAGCTAAGTCCCGATCTAGTTGGCCCTTGGGACGGTTGGGACGTCGGGGCGTGAACCGGCCGAAAAGCCTCCGGAGTGGTCCAAGCAGTTTGAGACATCGGGCGTGGGGACGCGCGAGACGCGAAAAGGTGAACCGGCCGAAGGTAAAAGCAAAATTGACTAAGCTGTGAGGTAACAGGTTGGGACATACGGGCCTGTGAGGACGTGAAGGATGCGAACCACTGGATCAGGCCGGGCGCAGGAACTTTCATCCGGGACAGTTGGGACAAAGGGACGCGTGGGACGCGGAAAGCGAAGGAGCCGAGAGCCAATCAAATAACGCCACGTGTCTTCGGCCGAAAGAGGGACAGGGAAGCCCGAATCGGCCGGATTGGAGGAATTTATCCCAGATAGTTTGGGACAACCGGGCCAAAGGGATGTGAGGGACACGAAAAGCCGGCAGGCCCGAGGACGAATCAGGAAACGCCACGTGTCACGAGGGAAAATGTCCAAAATTTCAAAGGGCAAGGTTTGAAGTGTTGGCCCAAGCCAATAAAAAGAGGACACATGTCCTAAGGAGAAGGGGAGTGCAGAGCTCGGGGAGGAATTAGAGAATTTGGCAAAAGTTTTGGCCAAAAACTAAAAGGTAAAGGATGACCCCGCGCCCCTGTCCTCCAACATCATGCCACGTGTCCCAAGTGGCGGGGACGTGGGGAAAAGATGGGAATTTTTCCAAAATTTCAAAAAATCAAAACTTTCAAGGAAAACCCGCGGGTAAGGGAAGGAGAGAGAATTTCTCATCCAATCAGTGCCCGACATGTGTCATCCAGGTGGCAGAGCGCGGGAAAAAATTTCAAAACCCATTTTTGCCTGTTTTGTGCCCTAAATCTTCAGATCGCCATATCTTTCGATCCAGAGCTCAGATTTGCACGTTCTTTATATCATTGGAAAGCTTATAAAATTCTCTACATGATTCCGAGGTCAATCTTGAATTTTGGTTCAGTATGGAGAGAGAAAGTTAAGAAACAGCTCTGACGCGTGTCCATGGCCAGAAATGACATTTCAGCGACCAAATTTAATGCAGAATGGGTCGCATTCTCCTCCATTCGGTCAAAAATGATAGGGTATGGGTTTGTAAGGTCCCCATGCCGTTTTAATGCATTTGTAGTCAATGAGGAATGGGATCCCACGTTTTGTATGTTTTCTCTCTCCTGGGCTCGACCCATGCAATGTAAAAGCTAGATTTGGCTCATTTCTAAAGTGGTGGAACATTTTTGGCATATCAGACTTCTTCTTTCACCTCCAACAAGTGATTGTTTGCAAGAATCAGACCTCTTCAAAGATTTTAATAGTTTTTACCTCTACGAGGTTATAATGTAGTGGTTTTGACATTGGAAATGATAATGCAAGCTTTGTGAATGGGTTTCGATCCTTTGTTTGTATTATTTGCTTGATTCGAGATCCTAAATTATATCTTATCGGCATGTGTATGTTTTATGCTGCAATCTTTGGTTTGTGTCTATTTGCATGACAAAAATATTCACCACTCCTTTTTGCTACATCACCATCTTTAGTTAGTTTCAATTTTTGCATTTCTACCCTGTCTCCTTGCAATTTAGAGTAGGATTAGGATTTGAACCTCTTTAGGTGTGCAAATATAGATCGAAATCAAAGGAGTTTGAGGAACCAGCCTCTAACTGAGATTCCTCTCTCAATTTCACAAGTCCCACACTTGGAGAGAGGTTTCCATGTTGTGCAATCACACTGGATGGAAGAGTGATCAACCTAGAAGCCCGATTTGTATCCAGGGGTGCTGTGATCTTGCAACAATAGGTACCAACTCAGAATTCCGGATCCAAATTTTTTTGATCGAACCAAGTCTTTACCACCTACTGGAGGCTGATCATGGCTTCATGAGTGACCTCCCACTTCTCTTAGATCTCTAGTAGCTCAGTGAGTCTTACTTGCATTTCCTCATTTTCCTCTATCTCAATTTGTTTTAATAGTTGTAATGTAAGGATTTCTAGGGTAATCGACATCACAATGATTTTCCCATAAACTATCTCATATGGTGAGGCTTTCAAGATCTATTTAGGTGTGATTCGATCAGCCCATAAGGCTATTTTGACATGTTCATGCCATAACCTCTTATGCTCATTTCCCATCCTTTTTACGAGCCTGATCATATTTTTGTTAGTGGATTCTACCAGACCATTTCCTTATGGGTAATAATTAGAGGATGTTTTCAGATAGATCCCATGCCTTACATCGAAGTCAAATACTTTGGCCCCTAAAAATCGTAGCATTATCGATATAATAGTGCGGGGTGCAAGTGGGTAGAGATATCTGTAGGAGGTCCGGATCACATTCTAAGTGGCCTTTTTAGTTGAACTCGCATCTTCCCATTGGGTGAAGCAATCTATTGTAGTGAGGATCCAATTATGCCCGGTGCTTGAAATTGGGTTGACCATATCGATGAAGTCTAGACCCCATTGTGAAAATGGTTCCTCAATTAGGATGGGGTTAAGAGGTAATTCCGCATTCCTCTCAGAAGCCCATATAAACTTGACAAACCCTTCATCTTTTTGTTTCCACTTGACAGTCAACGAACAAGCTTGGCCAAAAGTATCCTACTTGCAGGATTTTTATAGCTATGGTTTGGGTAGAAAATGGCCTCCGAGCTCCCATGGTGCAACTCGCATAAGACCCTTTCAGCTTCTTCATTCTCTAGGCACCTGAGTAAGATCCGTTAAAGTTTCTTTTGAAAAGAAAATCATCAATCATGGTGAACTTGGATCCCTATTTCCTATAGTACCTTCTCTTTTTGAGAGGGAGATGGTTTGGGTATTTCCCAATCGAATAAATTGGATACTATCCGAGACCTAACTATTAAAGTCATTTTCTTGTACATAGAGTATCTTCTCGGGCTTGTCATTAGTCAAGGGAATGGGGTCTTGTGTAAGATATTGATGTCACCTAAAATTCAATGATACAAACCCAATAAGACCCTAGACGCGTTGACACATCACTCAACCTAAAATAAGTGCTCACTCAAAGTGCACAAAGGTACCAAGTCCCTCTTTAGCATGGTTTGTAGACACCAAATTTGTGTCTTATGACCCCCGTGCCCCACATCTCATTTCGCAACCTAACCTCATCACCTAAACCTTCCACAATTATTTATTAATTACCTTATAATTAATAAATCCACATCACCATACCTGCCACCTCATGTCGCCACCTCATCATGACCTAGTCTTAACCCTAAACTAACCTAATTAAGACCTATAACTTGGTCCAATTCCACACCTATGACTAATTACTCCTCATCCGCACCTAAAACCAACTTCATAATGACTTGACCAAGCCCGCTACCAATCCCTCGGAAGAAAAGGAGGGAAAGTTGGCTATTTTACCAAAAATAGCCCGCTTTGACCTGACCGATACCGGTTCCTACTCGACCGCCGTCGGTTGCGTAACCGCCATCGGTTCCCCGTAAATGACCACTTCCAACCAAAAACAAGGATCGATTTTTCATTTGATCGAGAAGAAAGAGAAATCATCGAAAGGATCCAGATTTGCTTGGCCGAGCAGAGACAAGTGAAGAAACAAGAAGAGTTTGCAGAGAAGGACATCAAGCCCAAGACTGCAACTGAATAACCAGAGCCCAGTAACACTCATCCGAGCATCAGAAGAGGAGATAACTCATCTTGGATTGTCAGATCATCCAACTTGGGTCCTGTCTTCATCATCACAGTCCTGAAACCTGCATCTGCATCAGGGACTAGTGAGTAGTGTTTTATATATGTTTCTAAGCACCATTTTCTTGAACTGTTGATTAATAGTAATCATAAGTTTATTCCTAGATCTACTACCAGCAACATACTGCACTTAACCTTCACCCATACATCCTGATATTGCCCAGAAGGCCATTTTACCACACTCTGAGTCTTCCCTATCCTCCCGTCATTCCCCTAAGCCATCCCCCAATCTTAATAACCCCACAATCACCTTGCAACCCACCTCTATCCAGAAGCACTTAGATTGCTGACCCTACCGGTATCGTTTATCCCCTACCGGCAGCGGTTCTCTAACCGTGGTCGGTTACCCAGTGACCGGCGTCGGTCACTGTGACTTATACCCCAAAACCCTTTTCTCGCCTATTTGCCACCTAACAACCTCAGATCCAGTCTGGTTTATCCCTATAACTCAACCTGAACGTACCAACGACCAGTAACCGAACAAACAACGTGACGCTTTATTATTGATAATTTAGTTTCTATTGCTTTGTAGCGAGATACCTAAATCGTGATTTTGCAATAGCTTTCTTTGTTATCATTTGTGTTAAATCGTATTAAAAGGGGAACTGACCACCTTCGAAAGGAAGTTTTATATTTCCTGGGCCTAAGGTAGATCCCTCATTTATTGTCTAATTAAAATCTGGTGGTCTTGTATTCTTACTTGCAGGTAGTCCTTCCAAGACAAAAAGGAGTTCTTCGCAGTCGATCTGATCTTTCTCTACGGTACGCGCACACCATCTCAACATTTAACAGGTATTCCTCCTAGCCCTAACCCTTATCTGTTTCTCAAAGGAATGATAGGATAGAAGAAAGTCTATTCTACAGAGCCGAAACCATTCCGTGTGAAACATTTTGGCACGCCAAGAGACGATAAAGCCAAGAAGTTTTCCCAAAGAACACCAAAGACACATTTCTTTCAGGGAAGAGTTGTATCAAATGACCCTCTTCTTCGATGGATCTAAATGCCAGCGTGGCGGAGGAGCCGGTGTTGTTCTCATTCCTCTTGACGCTGAACCTATGCCTCTTTCATTCCAGCTTGATTTCCCCTGCACTAATAATACAATGGAATACGAGGCCCTTGTTTTGGGTCTCCAGGTTGCGTTACACTTAGGTGTCAAATCCATTAATATTTTTGGCGACTCTCAATTGGTAGTCAATCAAGTTATGGGCATCTACCAATGTAAGAATGAGGAACTTCAAAAGTACAAACATTACGTGGATTCACTTTTGACCTCATTTACTCGTTATTCTATCTAGACCATTCCCCGTTCCACTAACAAATTTGCGGATACTATGGCTTGCTTAGCCTCACAAATTCCTGCCTCACCAACTGACTCTGACATATTCGTCTTGGTCCAACAAACTTTTTTCCCCATCCTACTCAAAGCCCCGGTTGTTTGTATGATAAATAATGTGTCTGCTAATTCGCAGGATACCTGGTACCACCAATTTCACGACTACCTTACAACCTCTGTTCTCCCACCTGACCTTACTAGTAACAGCAAATGTGCTTTTCTTAAAAGTGTTTCTCGTTATGTTGTCATGGGGGGACTCCTCTATAAACGTGGCTTTGATGGCATCCTCCTTCGATGTCTAACCGGTGCGGAGGTCACCTATACCATCCAACAAGTCCACGACGGTATTTGTGGCGGCCATTTTAGTGGCCTTGCCGTGGCTAAACGAATCCTTCGCCTAGGTTATTATTGGCCTACTCTTAACAATGACTGCTACGAATATGTTAAGCGTTGTGTTATGTGTCAACAACATGCCAACCTTCAACATACTCCTAGCCATCCACTACAGGTCGCACGAGATCTTTGGCCTTTCTCACAATGGGGTTTAGACCTTATTGGTGAGATTCACCCGACCTCTTCACAACGTCACCGTTGGATAATCACAGCAACCGAATATTACACAAAATGGGTGGAGGCCATTCCACTCATTTCAATCAAAAAAAAGAAAAAATTGTCGAATTCGTTAACCATCACATTATCTGTCATTTTGGTATTCCTCATCGCCTAATAACAGATAATGGTAAATCTTTTAAAAATAAGTTGTTACAAGACCTTTGTGACAACTTTGGTATCAAACTTAGTTTCTCATCACCTTACTATCCGCAGGCCAATGGTCAAGTTGAATCTTCTAATAAAACCCTAACCAAAATCCTCATGAAAGTTGTCAATGAGTCCGGAAGAAATTGGCACGATCACATTCCCTTTGCCCTTTGGGCTTATCATACTAGCATTCGTACCTCCACTAATGCCACACCATTTTCTCTCGGCATATGGTACCGAGGTCGTCTTTCCTCTCAAGTACAAATACCCTCCCTCAGAATATCTCTTCAGGATATTCTCACCAATGATGATTTCCGCCAAAAGCGGTTGGCCCAATTAGAGCTTCTTGACGAGCGTCGTCTTACGGCTCTTGATCACCTTCAAATGTACCAAAAACGCATCAAGCGTGCTTATGATAAACGAATTCATGAGCGTACTTTTAAGGTTAGTGATCTTGTCCTCAAAGAGAATCAACATGTAACCAAACTAGAAAAGAGCAAACATGGAAAATTTGCTCCTAATTGGATTGGGCCTTACATTATCACTCACACTTATGGATCAGGCACTTATCATTTAGCTTTGCTTAATGGTAAACCTGAGCTTGAGCCCCTTAATGCCTTGCATCTTCGACCATTCTACTGTTGAAATTAGTGTTATATCACTTCTTATCTACCTTACGCTCATCCCTTGAGCTCATTTACCACCGCATACACTTTGTTTCTTACATTTCAAAATCCAATCAAGCTCATATGGTTTGATTATCACCTCCCCTTAAAAGATGCCTTCCCCTTTTTAGTCTAGTCCATGACTTCAAAGTATCAAAATGACACATTCTTAATTAAAACACTTATGGGATTTTCTTGAGTCAAACTTCCTACAAAAAACTAGATGCTTCATGCCCAACGGACATCTAGACCTCTAAATTATACAATAGACTGCCCTTGAAGGACAAAGCTATATGCCAAACTATTGCTACTATTATATATAGACTGCTCCCCCGAAGGACAGCTATACATAAACACCACATCTGCTACTATAAATAGATCGCTCCTGAAGGACAGCTATATACACAATCGACCTTTATCGAAGCTTCTCGCATTGATCAGCTTCGTGAAGACCTCAAGAACAACAAAATACATATCCCATGTGGACTTCCCGCATCGATCAGTCTATATCCAACAAAATAAAATAAAAATAAAAGCAGTACTTCAAAGCACTTTTGAGTCATGGACTTGTCTATTTAGGTTTGGTTTTCTTTTTTTCAGAATAATCATCTTATAATAAGTTCTCTGCGCCCCAGCCATACCATCCACCTCACCTCGCCATTCTTCACAATAACAAAACTCAAGGGACGTGCGTATATCCGATATATTGTGATTATACAACTCTTTTCACCTATCGACTTCTCGCCTATGTAAGGTACCTAGAGATTCAAGCTCATCCTATGATAATACGTGATTTGTTTAGCTCTTTCTAACTATGGGACATTTTTGCCTCTTTTACCCGAATCTGGGATTATATGTTGACCTTAATCAGGACATGGTTCCCTTATGCTTGGGTAAGCTAACCCTCACTTCACCTATACCTTACCAACTCCAACAACCTTACCCTACCAATATCAAAATTTTTACCAACCAACAAATTGCCTAAACACAACCAAATTGCCTAAATTCATCTCTCCCTGGTCCTAAGGGAGAACTACATCGGTCTGAGGCCCTTCCTTGCTTTGTGCAATGGGCTATGTAGGCAGCACTTAGGAGACATGGGGTCTCCCAAGGTTAGCTCGACCATCCCCTACCATACCCTATCATGTGTTGTAAATATAAATATTTTTTGTGTATTTCTATTTGCCAACATTCATCTTTATCCTTTTCTTTTTCAAAACAAACAAAAACAACATTTAAAACACAACCATTCTTATTATTATCATCACTCAAAAGAACATACATCTTTAGTTTTATTTTAGATGTTAAACAAATACATCTTCTCTATCATCGACTCGCAGGTCAGCATCTTTATTTATTCTTCTATTCCTATGAAATTCACTTAGATCCTTGCACCTCCTCCCAAATCAGGTGGTGATCGTGATCATCGATGCCCCTCCGTGGGCCTCTCCATCCTCAAAGGTGCCACTGCCATTGGTTCCTCCCATTGATCCGCCAACATCTCCTGTAACATACAAATACATCCTCTCGCGTGGAGGAATCTTACCTCCAGTCTCTCCACTCGTAGTTGTGAAGCCTCTAACAATCCCATTGTCTCATTCACCTGTGTTTGAAGCTGGCGAGCTAAATCCTGCAGACGATCTCTCTCCACTGTAATCACAGCTATGTCAGGGAACTCACGTGCACCTCGCAACTCGCTACCCACCATACTCTATACGCCTGCTGTCGCTTCCCGCATCCATAACCCTACGATCGGGCTGCTATCTCTCTCGGTCCTTCGGAGGTGTAGGCCGGGAGGTGAGAATGCCGCCTCGGCATCGATCCTCATGTATGGTCTATATGTCATAGGTATATCCCGAACGAACCCAAATTGCTTCTACACGCGATCTAGAGGAATCCTCTTGTATTCACCCGACCTATGCCCCGCGATCCACCTCAATCACTCTACACCCTCAACTCCTCAGCTATGTGCTCTGTCACCATATAGTTCTCGTATGGCCTCCAACAAATATCCACAATCGCCACCATCTCCCATACTTGTCTATAATACTCGATGTCATCTATCACGGCCTGGGATCTCACCTCTTGTTCTGTCTGGACCCATCGTCTGAATCCCAACCTTTGCACTCCGCCTCCCGACTCAATGGGTGGCCTATTGACTCACACAAATAATATGCTCATAGGCCCAACAATGTATAAGTACGAACAATCCAAAGGTCATTTTATGTTTTCGCTTGCATGCCCATAAACCCCTATATAACTCTGCCAGATATGCGGGTGCCCATGCGAATGTCACGCTCATTTCTATCATTTCCCAAATAACACTCATCAATGCTTTGGGAAATCTTCCACCTTCCACCCTCGGCAATGCATAATACCCCACCGCTATCATTAATAGACGGCCAACCTTGTTTCCTTAGGGTGTGTTGCATACATTGTACCATACATAAATGATAAACCTCGTTATGTCAAATCTCGTGCAGCTGACCCAAATACTACTGTTATCGCTGCCGCCCCTGCGTGCTAGCAAAAAGACTGATACACTATTTTTCCTATCATTGGGAGTCTCAAAATACGGAACACATCTTCCAAAGTCACTGTCATCTCCCCTGTTGGTAGATAGAAGGTATTCTTTTCTGGATTCCATCTCTCAATCAACGCTGCAACATAGCATGGTTCCGCGTGATTCTTTAATAATAGCGGATTCCACTTAACCCCAACCGATTTATCAATGCCCATTCACCGGTGTTACATCCGCTTGATTCGTGACAACAACGATGGCGCGCAAGATCATTCATCCTTAACCTTGCTTCTGCCTGCATACATCAAAACGACACATAATTATTCAAAAGAACAAATCTCTACGGGTTTTTTCTCAAAATCTGGAAACCCTTACAGTGACCGATAGCGGTTATGCATAACCGATACCGGTTTGCTAACCGATACCGGTTACTTCCAAATGATACCGGTCACTGTCAAAAATCTACCTACCCTGCTTCAAGCATACACCTACGATAATTATTTTTCCCGTTTACTCCTATTTATACCTAAAAACATACATGCCCACCCTGTTTACCTACCCCGTAGCACTCATACCATCCCCAACCCTTGCCTATCACCTTTTTCCTCCTCTTTACCCACTTACACTTCTTTCATCCTATTTACAACACATGCAAGCATCAAATTACAACCAAACAGTTTACCTCTCGGGATGTAGCAGCTTGGGGCGGAACATGTCTTCCCCCTCGTCCCTGCCTGCTGGATGCTTCTCCTCGTTCAGCCATGTTCACCACCCTCTTCAAATATAACTTGTCTTTCGCCTTCTTCGAATCTCATCCCACGCTCACTTCACTCATCTGCTTTCTCCTTATCACTCAAATTCTTTCATGCAATTACCTGTAGCAATTATCAAACAATGTCGCATTCGCATATTTAACGTGTTTCATGACTCTAAAAATAAGAATGCTAAAAATAAGAACTTAAGTTGCCAACCCAAGCAGTTCTATTTTTAGGAAAATAATTCTTGCATAACCGATATCGGTTACATAACCGATATCGGTCATATAGCTACCGACATCGGTTACATAACCGATATCGGTCATGTGCCCCCTTGTTGCTTAAACCTAAGCCATTTCTTCATTTTTACAAATTTTTGTGGCGCCCGTCCCTTTTTCCTGCATGAACAACACCATTATCCATATTTTTCATTAAATCCACATCTCATTACAATTTCATCAACATCATCTATCTACATTACAAAAACACACAAGCCATCAACAAACGATATCAAAAACCATCAATCTAACACCATTTGAATCCAAATCAACAGCTACATACATTCAATTTCACAAAACATACAACATTTCATAATACAACATGTCAAATAAACTCATCATCTATATACATACATACATCCCATCAACAAAAGACATCAACATCATTAATATATAACACCATGTAAATCAAACTCATCATACATTAAATATCACACACCATTTTCAAAACACTTAACACATTTTTACGCACAACATGTGGGTCAACTCATCATATCTATATATATATATACAAAGTTTCAAATATACAATGTGCCTTGACGGGGCCTCTCGTGATCTCATAATACAACAAAGCAAAGCACGTAGGCCGCAATAACTATCAATAATCTCAACTTGACTCGCAGCGGTCTCTCATATCAAAACATACTCAGCTCACAAAGCCGGTATCAATCAGAACCTGTACTCTGCTCGCAGCCGATATATACAAAAAAATGAATGAATAAATCATATGAGGGCTCACAGCCTCTATAAACATGGCCATGGGTCGCGCAGACCGGTGCCCATATCAATGAACCAATACAAAAATACGCAGGGACCCTCAACTCTCTCCACCACCTCTCGCTGTCTCGCCCGCTGTCGTCCCCTGTGCCGCCTCTCGCCTCCCGCTCGTCGCTGCACTCCACCGGGCCGTGGGCTACACCTCCCCGAGATCTCGGCCCAGAGGTCTCGCTCATGTGCCGCATATGGCGATAATCAGCCCCGGCACCATCAAGAATATCCCGATAGTACCGGCCTCCGCCAGCCTCCATATAACGACCTCGAGCCACCGTAGTAGTGCCTGGGGCTGGTCTCGACTCCTACTACCAAGTGCCCCTCGTGCTGTCTGGTGGCTGTGGTGCCTCAGGTGGGCCTGTGTGGGCTGCATTCAGCACTCGAGCTCAAGCTGGGCTAGCTGCCTCGTAAGACACCTATTCGTGCTCGTGCAGAGCAAGTTGCCTCGTAATAACCGTGCACTCGCCCTCGAGCTGGTCCCTCTCTACTCTAACAGCCGCTAAGTCTGGCTGTGCGGGCTGTGCTATCCTCGCAGCTCTCTCTCTGGCCCACCAAACCAAAAATGCTCCTGTGCAGCCGGCATCATCTACAGTATCATCTGCCGGCCTCTCAGCAACCCAATCTGGGTCCACGGGCTATGGTGCAGGCAGTGGAGCCTCTACATCATCCCTCGGTACTGAGGGAAGCGAGGGGGCTCATCCTGTCGTAGCCCCATCTGCCTGTGTACCCTCTCCAGGGGTATCCTCTCATACTCTCCTAGCCTCCATCCCGCTATCTAGAATGTATACTGGATCCACTGCAACTGTCCTCGGGCTCCTCCGTGAGGGTGATGACCTCTATACGGTCTCCATACAACATCTAACGCTGTCAAGCCCTCTAACATATGTCTGTAATAAGTGACATCCCGCCCTGCAAGCACTGCTCGTGGCTGGCCCACGACCCCCAACCACCTCTGAAAGCCGTATCTATAGATGACCTGTGGCCCTGGCTGCTGGGGCAGCCCTACTGGTCTAATGCATACGATATGCTCATACGCCCAACAGTGTAGTAAAAACGTCGAGAAAATCCCGAATCGCCTCATCCGGTGATAGCCCCACAGCTCTCGGTATAACTGCACCAGGTATACTGGTGCCCAAGCATAACATGTGTGCTCCTCCACCATCTCATGTAGCACACCCATAAGCGCTGTGGAAAGCGGCCTCCCTCTGAGTCTGGGAGGGTGAAGCAGGTGATCCCGATCATCATCAGCACGGCAAGCCGTGTCTCATGGTGGTGGGCTCGGTACATATCCCCATACACGATACTCATGCTGTGATATGTCAGTAGCGCAGCTGCATCCCTCGAATACGTGTAGGATGCTGTCCATGGCTGTCTCAGCGTCAACCTGAAAGACTACCTCTCCATCAATCGGTAATCGAAGGATGCGATACACATCCTCCAATGTGATGGTCATCTCTCCAGTCGGGAGATGGAACACATTGGTCGCTGGATCCCATCTCTCGATGAGGGCGACCATCAAACTATGATCCCTGTCAATCGCTCTGTATCGCTGGACTCCGCCGAGTCCCACCTCGCGCATGATACCCCACTGCGCTGCGGACACGTGTGGCCGCATCCGTCTCAACACTGGGGCATCCTGTCCCGCATCGTCAGCTGCTGACGTGCCTGCAAAACCAACTCACTACATTAGCCCTACTCTTTATCACAACATCTACTTATACCCTCTACACCCACCTATCTTACCCTAACAACCTCTACGATATCCCCCTCCCTCTTCACACCCAAACAACGACCTAAACCATACCAAAACACTCAAACAATACCAAAACACCTCCACCACAACCCAAACCATATCAACATACCCAAACAATACCAAACCACCTAAACAAATCAACACACCCAACAAACCAAAACACCTAAACAAACCAAAACACTCCAACAATACCCAAATACCCCCACCACAACCTAAACCCAACCCAACAAAAATAAAAATACCTAAGGACCGGTACCGGTCACTTATGACCGACACCGGTCCTCTCTTCACCGGCGCCGGTCGCTATACGACCGACACCGGTCAACCACAACCCCACCCTGCCCCGAAACTTCCTGACCGATGCCGGTCGCTTAGTGACCGGCATCGGTCACTGAAAAATTGCCGGGCCGAATCCGGCGCGCCCCCCCAAATCCATTTTTCCCTATTTATCCCTATTTACCCACCCAAACACCCTAAAAATCTACCCACCCTGCCGCCTTGCCCTATTTTACCCATCTATCCTCTTCATTTTTCAAATAACGTCAATTTATTCATTATTTTACCAAAACATGGATTCCTACCCAAACCCCCAAAAATAGCTTAATATACTCAAATCCACACAATGAGGGGTTTCGAACCTACCGGTACGACGACACGTCGTCGTGGTGGGATGGGTGGTGGTGGTCCAGCTGGTCCAGCCCCTCCTGCTCCTCCTGGCTGTGCCATAGCTCCACCTCTCCTCTGCTGGGTCCTCCACCAATCAACTGCTGCCTCCTACTCACTCGGGCCCACTAATCACTCACTCGTCCACTCAAATAGCGCCACCTCACCCAACAAATGCTCCAATCTCACTAATCCACCTCAGACAACCCAAATCGGTTTTCAAATTGCAAATGTGACAATGACAGGCCGTATTTTTCTTTTTATAGGTTTTTGACCTATAACCGATATCGGTTATATTGTGCCCTAAGGAACCGGTATCGGTCCCCTAACCGATATCGGTCATAGATAATCGACATCGGTTTTATCTCACCTCTACCCCAATTTCGGCCCTTATTTCCTAATAGCCCTTTTACCAACATCACCTATATCCACCTTCGTTGACAACCCTTTGTTAACCTATTCGGCCCGACCCACGGCCGTCACCTACCATTTGGCCCGACCCAAGGCCGCAACCAACCTATTTGGCTCGACCCAAGGCCGCAACCAACCTATTTGGCCCGACCCAAGGCCGCAACCAACCTATTTGGCCCGACCCACGGCCGTCACCTACCATTTGGCCCGACCCAAGGCCGCAACCAACCTATTCGGCCCGACCCAAGGCCGCAACCAACCTATTTGGCCCGACCCACGGCCGCAACCAACCTATTTGGCCCGACCCAAGGCTGTAACCTACCATTTGGCCGACCCACGGCCGCAACCAACCTCTTTGGCCCGACCCACGGCCGTAACCTACCATTTGGCCCGACCCACGGCCGCAACCAACCCATTTGGCCCGACCCAAGGCCGCACCTAACCATTTGGCCCGACCTAAGGCCGCACCAATTAAATACCATACCCACCATCAACGTTTTATTTTATCCATCCATCATGTACCTTTTTGTTCAATCGAGCTCACCTGTTCATGTTTTAGCATGATTAGGGTCCTTGACTTGATCTGTCGACCAACTTTGCCTAGACTTAGACCGTGACGTTTATCTCAACCAAACCAACCATTTGGTACTGCCGAACATGCCTAAACGTTCATGTACCTTACCCATTATATCCCCTGGAGCTACTTCCTATGCCTTGGATACCAGGATTATATCACCCTTGTTTGGATAAACTATCGACCTTTGCCTATGAATTGCTTGTTTTCTCTTCAAATCATATACCCTGGTCGCACTACTGCATTTCAACGTGCGCGTCTGCTTCCTTGGACCTACCCCACCCTCTTACCGTTATCTCAACACCATTTACCCTTTATCAACCCTATCCTTGCTTTCACGCTACCTCAACTGCGTGATAGATTTGAGGGGGATTACCTATACCCTTAACAAGGGTAACCACTTCTTATTATTGTTCGTGCAAACTTTACAAAACAAACTACACGACAATAAGGGGCTAATGTAGACACCAAATTTGTGTCTTACGACCCCCTGTGCCCCGCATCTCATTTCGCAACCTAACCTCATCACCTAAACCTTACACAATTATTTATTAATTACCTTATAATTAATAAATCCACATCACCATACTTGCCACCTCATGTCGCCACCTCATCATGACCTAGTATTAACCCTAAACTAATCTAATTAAGACCTATAACTTCGTCCAATTCCACACCTATGACTAATTACTCCTCATCCGCACCTAAAACCAACTTCATAATGACTTAACCAAGCCCGCTACTAATCCCTCGAAGAAAGGAGGGAAAGCCGGCTATTTTACCAAAAATAGCCCGCTTTGACTGGACTCGATACACGGTTCCTACTCGATCCGCCGTCGGGCCAGAATCGCCATCGGTTCCCGTAAATGACCACTTCCAACCAAAAACAAGGATCGATTTTTCATTTGATTGAGAAGAAAGAGAAATCATCGAAAGGATCCGGATTCGCTTGGCCGAGCAGAGACAAGTGAAGAAACAGGAAGAGTTTGCAGAGAAGGACATCAAGCCCAAGATCGCTGAATGAATAACTGTGAGCTCAAGAATAACTCATCCGAGCATCGAAGAGGAGATAACTCATCTTGGATTGTCAGATCATCCAACTTGGGTCCTGTCTTCATCATCACAGTCCTGAAACCTGCATCTGCATCAGGGACTAGTGAGTAGTGTTTTATATATGTTTCTAAGCACCATTTTCTTGAACTGTTGATTAATAGTAATCATAAGTTTATTCCTAGATCTACTACCAGCAACATACTACACTTAACCTTCACCCATACATCCTGATATTGCCCAGAAGGCCATTTTACCACACTCTGAGTCTTCCCTATCCTCCCGTCATTCCCCTAAGCCATCCCCCAATCTTAATAACCCCACAATCACCTTGCAACCCACCTCTATCCAGAAGCACTTAGATTGCTGACCCTACCGGTATCGTTTATCCCCTACCGGCAGCGGTTCTCTAACCGCGGTCGGTTACCCAGTGACCGGCGTCGGTCACTGTGACTTATACCCCAAAACCCTTTTCTCACCTATTTGCCACCTAACAACCTCGATCGATCTGGTTTATCCTATAACTCAACCCGAACGTACTCAGCGACTCAAGAATCGAACAAACAAACGTGGACGCTTTATTATTGATAATTTAGTTTCTATTGCTTTGTAGCGAGATACCTAAATCGTGATTTTGCAATAGCTTTCTTTGTTATCATTTGTGTTAAATCGTATTAAAAGGGGAACTGACCACCTTCAAAAGGAAGTTTTATATTTCCTGGGCCTAAGGCAGATCCCTCATTTATTGTCTAATTAAAATCTGGTGGTCTTGTATTCTTACTTGCAGGTAGTCCTTCCAAGACAAAAAGGAGTTCTTCGCAGTCGATCTGATCTTTCTCTACGGTACGTGCACACCATCTCAACATTTAACAGGTATTCCTCCTAGCCCTAACCCTTATCTGTTTCTCAAAGGAATGATAGGATAGAAGCAAGTCTATTCTCCAGAGCCGAAACCATTCCGTGCGAAACATGGTTATTGCAGTTGTTAACATGATGAAGAATTAGCACATGCGCTTCTATTACTAACACGTCATTCTACAGAGCATGTGAATTCTATATCTAAGGAGAGAGAGAAGAATTAAGTACTAACCATGATGAGATTAAAAACATACTAGATTCAAATACACACAAAACTAACACTTAGACTCACCAATATCCTCCATTATATTCAATGTAATAAGTATATAAAAGCTTTATTACAATAACATTAGTATGCACATAATAGATTTGACATCATATCTCTGTATATGTCTCCCCTTCTCTCTATTACATAGTTTACTCCATATATATATGGGTGGGGACTTTCCTTCACCGCTTATCCATTCCAAAATAGGTCCCATGCCACTACTAGCTATGCACCGTTTACACAACTAGCCACTCATGCAAGTGTGATAACAATAGACTAATCCTAGCTAATCGACAAGTAGCAAATCTATTTCTCGCCTTTTTAATGCAAATTCCTTCATATCTGGTCCTCCAAGAATAGCCAATGCCTAACACACGTCTCTTCCTCATTTGTGTGCTCTGCATGCCATCTCTAAAATAGACCTTCATGAGTGAAAATGGCTAAGCCCCACAAACTCGAACTTACGCTCGTCTCGCTGGGTGTTCTCCCTATACATTCACACTTTTGAATATGACTTGTTTTCCCATGTGGATTTATTGTGTGCTTTCTGTCAAGTGTTCTTTGATCAACATTACCCCACACTAATTTCATTATCACCCAGAAAATGGTCATCTCTAAAGTGAAGTAAAGAATTGAAGAATGGAAAGAAGTAAAGAATAAGAATAGAAGAATGGAAAGAATGGTTTACTCAATAGTTTCTTCTTCTCATCGATCCGAATAACTAATTTAGGATATTCCTATTTTAATTAAGCCTCCAAGGTCTACCACTCAGTGAGTGCTTCCTCTTCTCTTTCTGGAATGTCCACAAAAATGGACTCGAGTTTATCTTTCGTAATCTCCCCTTTTTCATTTTGCAAGACCAACACAATGCTGGAAATTGCAATCATCCTTCCCTCTAGTAAATCCATCTTCTACAGAATGAGCTTCCCAAGCTCTTCCAGCTGATTATTGTGTGGTTCTTGTGCTACTTGTTAAGGCATCTCGCTTCGTTTAACCATTGATAATCTTTCTATGTGGCCCAATGTTTCATCCTTCATCACTTTCTAGACCTCATTTTTCTCTTCCAGGTTTTTATGTTAATGAGCGCCTCTAGAGCTATGTAGATGTTCAAGGCTTGGTCTGATTTCTTCAGTTCTTCTTACAACACTTGTAGTAGTTCTTCATATGATGCAATCTTCCGCATCACGAAAGCCTTTTCATGCTTTGTCTTTTGTATTAAATCCTTTGGCGTTAGCATGCGTAGAGGTTCATATTCAAACACTAGGTCCACCAATGTACCTACATAGTGTATTGCCGAAGGAAATGTCTTTGGTACCTTTGGCTCCAAGTGTGGCCTAGCTCTTATGATATTATTACCAATTTCCTCTGCGATGCTAATAAATACAGCATTATTTTTCTGCGCTAAGTATTTTTCCTACGTTATGCACGCTATTTCTCCATCCTTATTTTTAATCTCTTCCCTAAGTTCCCTAATTATGGTAGCCTTGTCCATATTCTACCTCACCGCCTTTGTTGAGACTTTCACCAATGAATTTCTTATTTTTTCATCTAATATGATAGTAGGCTTTACTATCATGTGTCTAGCCTGAGGTGTCTTCTTCAACCTCCTCAATACGCATGACTCCTCACACACATCAAAATCTGGTTCATCCATGTGTGTGTGCATGGACCATGATAATTTCTTCCTTGTGTGCACTGTAGCCATATCTTCATCCATTAATTCCCAACCATATAAGTCCTTTTGTGACAGTGTGCTCTAGAAACGGGTGCGGACAATTTTACCTACATCCTCTACATAACCCATGGCTAGTGGAATGTGCTCTCCACTTGTTCTTCTAGACCTTGGCTGCTTAGGAACTTGAGCCTTTAGATTTGGGATGTATGCCTCCATGTCATGAGTAGTATTTGTAATCTGTCTCATCTGCTCCCTTTTCCTCCTCTTCTCCTTGCTTCATTTCTTCATCTTTCTGTTCTTCTACATTCTCTCGGAGGTGTAGGAGAATCAGCACACTTTCCTTAAATTCTTCTCCTCCACAATAAACTTCGTTTCCTTCTCCTTTTCACGCTTATTTCTTTCGTGGAGAGAGTCTCGGGTGATTTGCGCACCTTTGTTTGCAGAGTAACACCTTGGGTCTTTGTAAAGTCTGAACACTCTTTTAAATTTGGGCTCTCCTGGACTACATCCAAGTCCTCATCATCCCCCTCTTGTGGCTAAGGTGGTGTAGTGGTGCACTCAGCCTTCACCCTTGTTTGTAGGATGTCTTCTACCTCTATGTTCCAAACCATCACTATCCTCATGCTCATCCTCCTCATACTCTACTTCAATTAGATTTGTTGGCTTAGGCAATCGATATGTTCTCCATTTTATGCTTTCCCTTTGGTGGTTATGGAAGTGTGAAATCATCTTCAACATACTTGTTATCCTCCATCTTGAGCTTCAATTGAAGGTACACCAAAGGTCTGTTCCAACATCTCCCACACCCAAACTTACTGTTTTAATTCTCAATACATCTAAAATGAGCCTTTTAATATATGCACCACACCATGGATACACATATTTCTTCCTTATCATGTGGTATTCAAAATCTACCTTGTTTGTGTTGAACGTGAGGCACCGCATGTCTAAGAACCTATGTATGATGCCCTGGAAGTACCTTGTTGTGAATGCATATGGAAACTTACACCAAGGGATCTATGCTCCATCCTTCATGGAGAACCACGATATACAAAAATTTTGGTATACAAAGTGAAGTGAACTCCCTTTCCATCCACCGAAGGAAAGTCCTTGGGATGCACCATTCTTCTTTGAAGGCTACTCAGAGCCTATCGTACCACTTCTCATCCCTTTTCTTGACCTGTTCTATCATGGATCCTTCACACAAGTAATTTTTGAAGTGTTCTGCAGGTGACTTGTGCTCCATGGGATACTCCCATATCTTCTCTTTTGGTCCATCGACACTCGATCTCCATGAACGTCGCTGAAAACAAAACATCTCCAAAGATGATCCTTCCTATGCGCGCTTCCTCAACATTTTTTTCTGCAATATAACATGAAATGTTGTAAACTACGCCTTCAGACATCTTTTTAGCAATGTGCAGCCACATGGTATTCACTTGTGACCACCTTTTCTGGTCATTTAACCTTGTAATGAGATGTGCGGTTGCTTGCACAACTGGATATTTCTTTATTTTATCGATGTCCATTCCACGCAAAACCTTCATGTACCCCAACTCCTTTCTCGGTCTCCAATATTGTGGCCTTTTCTGTCAAATCATCTTCCAAATCTTCTGCTGTGCCCTTCAATCCCATTACCGTGGAGATGAGCACAGCTGAAATTCTAGCTCTGCATCTTGCAAAGTAGAAAAAATCTTCATGCACTCTACTCATGAGCCACTGGTACAAGGGATCATATTTCCCAAAGTAAGGGAGCTCATATAGTTGGTAAACTCCAATCTTTTGTAAAATATTCTTACCAACATTGTCATACATAGGCATGTCTTCCACTATGCATTTATTTGTCTTTGTGTTGAGCAAGGCATCAAGCTCATTCTTATTCTCTACTAGTGCACGGTGGTGTACTCACTCACCTTTCTTTTTCTTATGTGAGAATCCCACTCTTGGCCTACGATAACCCCTCTAGATATTACATTTCAGAAAAATTACTTTCGGAGCCATCTCCTCTTCTTCTTCAACCGCTTTCTTCTTTCCCTTCACTACTACTACAACTACTTTCTTGGCTGCCACTTCTACCGGCAATCCTTTCAGTAGATACTCACCTCTTAAATTCTGCTACATGTGAATCAAACCATAACTCGATTTAGCATGCCTTAGGTGAAATCACTTGCCCTCTCTACTCTCTGTCACCTCGCTTTGCTCAAACCCTTCACCATCGGGAAAAAGATCTTTCTACACATAGATATCTTCATCACAACTAGTTACACACCTCTCGCACCTCAATTCAATCACTTAGATCTTCACACTTAGCTCTTTTTCAAATAATCTTAATCACAATGGTAAAAATGAATTCGCATCCCATCCTTATATAGATTTTCAAATTTTTGATGCATTCATTGCTCCTTCACCTACCAAATATCCTCTCATTAATTGACCAATTCCATCCTTTCCACGTGTTACATCTTTGCGCCCCAGATATAACCTTCTAGCACACCTTCCTACCCTCTAGTCATAGACTTCTCTTCAACGCACTTCATTGCACCATAGTACCTCATCACCGCACCTTCTTGGTAGTTGTTATGGCCTCTGCTTACCTCGTGTTATATTTTCCCTTCATTCATCTCCATCTTTGGTCACTTTTTAGAAGAAATCCTTTGACTTGAAGAGCACCCATAGAAGTTTATTCCTTTCACCTTTCAATTCCCATGATTTTGTCTTGAATATCGACAACCCACCCCATACTAAAAATATGTGCAAAGTGCTATGCACATAAACATGCTTCATATAGTAATTAGTTCCATGCGCACAAGCACACTTATTACACAACACACCAACTAAATTGACAAAGCATAGCAACAAAGAGGAAAACACATTAAGGAAATACAAAATTGAAAACATAATCTAAATGGCAATATTTCCTTATTACAAACACCAAGAAGACTTATTTATAGTAGGGCTTCATCCTAATCCCATTAAAGTAACCTGTAGCTGCATTCCATCAAGTGCTTCCAACCGGAAAGCGCTGTTTCAAGGATGCAAGTGATAACATACAGCCCCAACCAATGTACCTTAAGTTTGTTTGGATGGCATAAAAACTTTAAGTCATAGAGGAGTACCATTTTTCCAATCTCAAACTTCTTGTCCTTTATGTTTCTGTCATGTCAATCCTTCTACTCCTGGCATTTTCTCGCTTCGACTCCAACGTGTTATGGTTCTTCATTCATCCAACTCGAATTATATTTTCAATCAGTTCTTCTAAAGCTTTCTCATCAGCTAGATCACCAACATGCACAATAATTCAAAGAAGGTAACATAAAATCCATAGGAAGAACGTCTTCTCGCGCCAAACACTAACCGAAATGGCGTTGTTTTGTTCAACCTTTTATATGTTGTTCGATATGCCCAAAGTACAACAAATAATTTATCATCCCAATCCTCTCTTCAACCATCACATATTTTTGTCAATGTTTAGCCCAAAATTTTGTTGAAAGATTAAATAGTTCCATTGGACCGAGGATGATAGGGTGTAGTCTTATGGTGTGCAATCATGAACTTATCCAATAAAATTTTGATTATCTCATTAAGAAAATGTGTGCCTCTATCACTGGTCAAACTCAAAGGACATCCATACCTTGTGATAATATTTTCCCATAGAAATCAAGCTGTTGTAGCCACTGTATAGTCCTTTGTAGGTGTTGCTTCTATCCATCTTGTCAGATAGTCTGTGCAAGTTAAAATGTAGCACGATCTAGTTTCGCGTCAATTTGGTGAAATAGGACCCACAAAACATATAGCCCATTTCTCACACGGTTGTGCTAGTAATATGCCTTAGAGGCATGTCATTTCGCTAAACTCGGTCTTCCAAGACATTAACAATGGTCACATTCCTTACAAAATTTCTTACAATCTTTATAGAGGGTCTCCCACCATAATCCAAAGTGAGTAGAATATTATGCGCTATGGCATCACCTGCATAGTGGCCACCTACAATTCCACCATGAGTTTCTTCCACAATACCTGTGCGCTCATCTTCCAATACATAGTGGCACAATACCTCATCGGTACCCAATTTGTATAAGTCACCACTGATTAACATATAAGGTGCGGCTCGTATATCAAGCTGTCTCTTGTCCAAGGACTCAATTCATTCTGGTGCCATCCTTGTGTGTAAAAAGACAACAATGTCTTCTAGTTCGATGGTGCACATTGTAAAATGTATAACCGTGCATCTAGCATGGTATCCTCAATTTCCTGTGCTTCTTCTCCCGATTGTATTCTTGATAAATGGTCTGCGGTACATAATTACTTTTTCCTGGTTTTACCACAACTATGAAATCAAATTCTTGAAATAAGAGCACCCATAGACATATGTGCCCTTGTAAAATAGGTTTATTTACAAAATACTTCAATGCCATGTGATCTCGTATAAAATAAAAATGGTGTAGCTAATAGTACTGGTAGAATTTATGCAGCACATAGATCATTGACAAAGCTTCGTGCTTTATAGTTGTGTAATTCTGTTTTGCATGAGTCATACTTTTACTCGAAAAATAGATAGGATGATTGACAATACTTCTCTAGGTGGGGCTAACACCATGCCAATGGCCATGTTAGAGGCATCGGCATGTACGTGAAATGGCTTTTCCCACAAAGGAAAATATAAAATAGGTGCAGTAGTAAGTTCTCCTTCAATGTCTCGAATACACGTTGTTGTTGTTCTCCCTAGTAGAACGTGCATTTCCCTTTTAGTAACTCTTCTAAGGGTGCAATAACTTTAGCATAGCCTTTGATAAAATTTCTGTAATATCTTATATGACCCAAAAATCCATGCACCTCACTTTGAATGGTAGGATTCCTTAGGTCTATAATGACTGTAACCTTTGCTAGGTCAACTAACAAACCCTCCTTACAGATTATGTGTCCTACAAGTATCCCAACCGGTGTAGTGAATATGCACTTCTTGATGTTCAAAGAAATACTCAACCTGTCTACACTATTCAAACATTAAGCATGATTGTCACAGTGATCCTTAACTAATCCATACACCATCCAATCATCTAAATATAACTCTACAAAGTTTTGAATAAACACCTTGAATGTTTGGACAACTATGCACAAAAATACAACATGCACATTTTTTCAGGACCAAAAGGCATGATAGTATAGGCAAAGCTACCCCATTCAAGTAATAAATGTAGTCTTTTCCCGATTCTCCTAGGCAATTCAAACCCGATGATACCAGAGAACACATCTCAGTAAATGAATATATTTCATGCCCGGAAATCCTTCTAGTATTTCCTCGGTGAATGGCATAGGGAATGGATTAGTTACACATGTAGCATGCAGCCCTCGTAGTCCATGCATATTCTAATATTTCCATCCTTCTTGATATCGATCACCATTAGACTAACCCATTCGACTCATCAAGGGGTGTTATAATTCCAGACTTCAACATGTTATCAATCTCTTCTTTGACCTTTTCACACAAATTGGGGTTCATCCTATAAGGTCTCTTTTTAACTAGGGCGCACCCTCTTTAAGCTTTATCTTCATCTCCCCTAATGATTTATGTACACCTTTAAGTTCATGGCAGCCTCTAGGAAATAGGTCCTGTAAACCCTTAGTAACTCTATGATTCTAACTTCGTAGTCTCACCAATAGTCTCCAATTATGGCTTCCTTAGGCTCAAGATCTGTTCTAATATTCACCCGCTTTGTCTTCATAGGTTCATGATAGGCACATGTGGTCTTATCTGCATTTTCAAATACCTTGCACCTTCTTGTTGAATAGTTTACATCCAGCATTATCTATTTATTTGTCATTTACTAAGTAGACCATTTTCCCTTTCTCTCTCTCTTGATGCAAGCGCATTGAAGCAAGGTTGCATCAGCCTCGGTTCTTTATCAAGATGTGCTCATGAGCCCTCTTTATCTAATAATTCTGGAGGAGTTATTCATCCTTGGCACTATCCCCCATAGTTAAGCGCTTGATAAATTTTAATGCTTCTTCCACCGAGAGGCTTTGAGAGAAGAATTCAAACGTCTGGACCATTCCTATAATTAAATTCTACCTATTTCAAGTTTCTCTATGGAGTTCGCATAAACATACCAAACACGCATGCAACCTTGTAAAGTGGAATAAAACAGTGCACAAAAAGTGAAGGTGGTAAAGTTTCCACCTTCTGTCCAAAGTCTCTCAAACTTCTAAACGTGGTGAAACGGGTTGATTATTGTGATAATTGCATATTCGTGTAGGTGCATTTCTCTTAAAGAACCTAGTAGTAAGAACAATCCCAATTTCATTCCATGTGACCAAATTATCCTGTTGACCACCCACTAGCATGTTCTTTGTCCCACGTAGTGTATATTCTAGAATATTTCTTCTTTATAGTGTATATATTATTTTTTCTTCCATGACACGTAGGAATAACATGGGATCCCCTTCTCTTGTGTAACAAGGTACCGAGTTATTACCTATCCTCCTGACATAACGTGGTTTTGTGCCTTGAGGGAATATGCTCTTTAATTCGTGCCCTACCAACTCATAAGTGTTATGAGACCAATTATCACATGCAACACTCATAGTATCGCTAATGGACTATGCATCCTCCCACTGAATTAGTCCTTCTTTGGTTGGTTCAATCATCTCTAGATCTCGGATGGTGTGTACATAAATCCTATTCAGATATTCTTCACTTAAGGGCTCAACATAGAACATGGAATTTCCATCTGTTAAAGGGATATTAACCCTTTCCTCTTTATTTTCAAAACTGATACAGCCCTTATTGAATCAAGATCAACATTATTTGCATAACACCAAGGACGCCCCCAAGAAAGATGGAAAGCTATCTAATTCTGCTAGCGCTAAAAATTCAAAGTCTCCAGTGAACTTTGCTCCTTGTATGGTAATGGATGCATCTTTCAAAACTCCTATGGGAGTGTCCTTAGTCTGATTAGCCATGAATAATACATTAGAGGATGGCTGCAATGGGGGTCTTCCCATTTGTACCCATGCATCCAAGGTAAGAACATTGACCTCTGCACCTGTATCAATTAGTATATTACTTAATAGCCACCCATCCACAACAACATTCAGAGTGATTTCCTTATCATAATCTAGGATATAAGGAGGAGATTTTCCTATAGGATCTATCATCTATTCTCAAGTACTTGACGCGAAGTGTTCCATTTTAACCAATTCCCTAACGGTGGAATTATGTTCTCCTGCACAACATTTTACACACTTCTCTCAAGTCATATACATCGGTTTGGACCGTCTATGATGCTTTCTTCCACTCCTTTAAATCTTGAATCTCACCCGAAGATTCCTTATAACTTCCATGGTATCCGATAAACCTCCTTCGATAGGTAGGATTTGGGTACCGTGCATGAAGAACCTCATCTTTAGTGATGGTAGGTTTCTTCTATAATGCCTCTCTCGACACATGCTACCTCGGCGTGGGTTGTGATATTTACTTTTAGTGGCTTAGATTCTACTTCCATCTTGGGCATCCATTGATTGCCCACAACGCTCTATATCCTAACCATTCCTCGCGCCTTTGTTTTCTTGTTTATGTTGCTTACTCAGATGATCATATAAGTCTCGAGCACTCTTCATAGCTATGGTTCTTTCCGTAGAAATAACATGTAATATTCTGAGGACATTCACACCTATAGTGGTTAGGAGATTCGCATGTATAACATGTGCCATGAGGAAACTCACTTCTTCCACCACCATGGCCTCGTCCTCCAAATCCACTACGGTATCCTTGACCTCTACCACAACTGCCTTCAAAATTCCCCTCATTCCGATCATAACGCACCTCATTGTGCTCCCGGTTCTGATGTTCATTCTTGCCCTTAGATTTATCTGAAACTCCTGTTTGTCATACACCAATATCTATAGCATCATGGATCTATCCAATCAGCCGGCATTCCTTCATGTCATGAGTTGTGGACCTATAGATTTTATAGTAGCTTGAAACATTCTTCCTTATCGCGCATTGTAATAATGGGTAGTAGCTAGCATCATGGTTTAGGTGGTATATTTCATAATCCATCAACAATGAGCGTATGACTCTCCAAGGGAAACTATCCTTTGTGTGACCTTCTACTTCACAATTTGTGCACCAAATCCCTATGCGCGTCTCATGGGCTGAATTTTCTGATAGTTTCTTCAATCGCTTTTTCCATTGCTATTATTTGTGCTTCTAAAAATGCGCTCACCCTCATATCTACACTTCCAACGGCCTCAACATGCAAGGATGCTTCAAGTGCTTCGTATGGATCAATGTATGTCTTATGTGATAATTCCCTCATAAAAGGGGTAATTAAGCCCCCAACAAACCATTGTGCATGTTGGCTTGCATGTATGTCATAAGAAATATTTGATAACAATGCTTTAAACTATGCACTATACTCTCTAACACTTTCAAGTAGGACCTTGTTTAATATCCTTGAGAACACTTATACTCTTCTGCTCAAACTTAGGGATATGAAACTCTTTAAGGAATGCATCCTTTAAAGCCGTATAATCTATGCAAGTATGATCAGGGTAAAACTTTCTATACCACATGTGCACGCGCCCTTGTAACGTAGTAGCAAATTAGCTTGCCCTACACTTAGAAGCTGTGATTCTGTTTGCACACCACAATATTTCACACATGTGCACATGTTCAACAAAATATTCTATACCCCTATACTCTAGAAGAAAAAGATACATTTCCATGTAAATATTATGGGGTTAGTGCGGACCTTGCCCACCTGATCTAGAACCTCCTGTGTTTCCCCTACCTCAAGAACCTCCACATCCACCTGAACAAGAGCTACCTATGCCTCTTGATCTGAAACTTGTAGCTGGAACTAATCCTCGTAGATGTAATCCCCGTGTTCGATAGTAGCACTATACCGAACCCCTATGGTCGTGAAGTAGTTCCACTTCTAGAAATGAATCCAAAACTTGGGCGTTCATGCTCTATATAGATGATGCACCTAAAAAAACACCTCCAAATAACAATGAATCAATTTTCCCTGTCATTAATGTGCTTGCTCTCTTACTTACCAAAATTTCTTACTGATTACTTGTTGTATTAGATACTAGAAAAATAAGCACAAGGGCTATGTTACCAGGTGGATTCAGATGTGCAACCATGGCCTAGGTAGTCTCTACTGGTGCACTTCTTCGTGAGGCCGAGGGGGGATCCCTATCATGCTTTCTAATATGGGGGAGTTCCTGATGCTCTGGATTCACATCTTCTACATGAGATTCAAATCCTTCATGATCCATATCTCTCCTCAATGCCATACTTTCTATAATGGTACGTTGCTTGTCTATCTCCCTCTCACATGCCTAATTATACTTAAGCTACCTTTCCTCTACCTTTTTTTGCACGCTGAGTCTACCATATTTCACCAATCCTATTCCTATCCCCATTTGCGGTGAGGTTTAGTTAGCCATTGGTTTACTCTCTAGATTCTATGTTACCATCAGGATCTTGATCACCAGAGGAATGCCTTGTAGGTAAGCCCCCTTGGATATCGTAAGAACTAGAATTCAGCTACTTTTGGACACGAATAAGTGGAAATTGAGTATTCCAAAATATAACTATTCAAGGCACCACGAAACCACGTATCCACAGTTTGAGTCCAAATCAGATCTAAATCATAAAGGGCCTAGAATTATTCTTGCATCCAGACAAGTGTGTGATACCTCCAATCCCATTTAGATGCATAAACACTCACCACTGCATAATTCTCTGGAAAGATAGCAAAAAAACTCTCTTATAAACTATCATATAGATTTTGTTCCACCCACATACATGCGTTAAACTCAAATCTAGTGTTGAATCACCATGCGTATTCTTATTTCAGATCGCATATCCATTCTTCAACACTTGCTAAGGTCAAACAATATGTCCTCATCATGAACCATCCTGAAAACAACCAAAAAATAGGTCTCGACAATGGAAACAATGATGTGGCCTAGAATTTAGTGATACAAACCCAATAATACCCTAGACGCGCTGGCACATCACTCAGCCTAAACTAAGTGCTCACCTGAAATGTGCAAAGGTATCGTGTCCCTCTTTAGCATGGTCATTGCAGTTGTTAGCATGATGAAGACTTAGCACATGCGCTTCTATTACTAACACATCATTCTACAAAGCATACCAAATATATATCTAAGGGAGAGTAGAATTAATTACTAACCATGATGAGATCAAATACATACTAGATTCGATACACACAAAACTAACACTTAGACTCAACCAATATCCTCCATTATATTCAATGCAATAAGTATACATAAGCTTCATTACAATAACATTAGTATGTGTGTAACAGATTTGAAAACATATCTCTATATATGTCTCCCCTTATCTCTATTACATAGTTTACTACATATATATATGGGTGGTGACTTGCCCTTCACCACTTATCCATTCAAAAATAGGTCGCATGCCACTACTAGCTACACGTCATTTACAAAACTAGCCACACATACAAGTGTGCTAACAATAGACTACTACTAGCAAATTGATGGTAGCAGATCTATTTCCATCATGTTTCCATGTAAAGTGCTTTGTATCCGATCCTCTAAGAATAGCCAATACATGGTGCACATGTCTCTACCTCATTTGTGTGATCTGCATGCTATCTCTAAAAATATACTTTCATGAGTGAAAATGACCAAGTCCCACAAAGTGAACTGCTCCGAGCGTGTGTTTTCCCTATCCATTTTTGCCTTTGAATATGACTTGTTTTCCCACGTGAACTTCTTGTGTTCTTTTTCCAAGTGTTCTTTGATCAATAGATATTGGCATAGGCCCTTTCCCTACACTAGCTTTGTAGGCTTTATCTCAATGTCATATTCAAATATCTTAATCTAGTTAGCTCTTGTATATGTTATCTCACCCTCTGTTATATATTCCTTGATGCTAGAGTGCACCACCATAACCTTGATTCTATGATGGGTGAAAAAGTACATGAATTTATACAGATCCTTGACTATAGCATAAGATTGTCTTTCTATAAGTTTATTCCTGGTTTCATAGTCATGGAGAGTTTTTAAAAAGAAGGTAACTGAATTTTCCTCTACTTGAGACTCTCCTTTTAATGTTAACATGGATGCTATGCTATGCTCACTCCCGTATACATACATGATGAAATCCTTTGAGAATTCGGGGTTGTGTAGTACCAGAGCAGATGCAATAGCCCCTTTAATTACCTCAAAGGCTTTACAACCTTTAGCAGTCCATTTGAAGTTAAGGTCCTTCTTGAGCATTAACATGATCGGGTGGATTATCCCAACAAAGTCCAAAATAAACTTGCTGAAAAATTGATCTTTCCTAATAAATATTGGATTGCTCTCTTATTGAATGGTAAGGGTATTCCTAGGATGGATTCAACTCTTTCTAGATCAATAGAGATTCCTTCCTTTAAAACAATGTGTCCCAGGAGCTTTCCCTGGGGTACTAAAACACATTTCCTTGGGTTCAGGGAGATCATGAATTATTGGCACTTCTCGAATACAACTTCCATGGCATCAAAATAATCCTCTGCCATCTTAGTAAATACTATGAGATTATCTAGGTATATAAGAATTACCTTATTGATAAGCATTCCAAACAAGGTGTCCATGGATTTTTAAAAGGTAGCTCCAACGTTGGTGATTCCAAATGGCATTTTCATGTATGTGAAGGTTCCCCACTTTTTCATGAAAGTGGTCTTATGTTGGTCTCCTTCTGCGAGCCATGTCTAGTTATATCCTAAAAAATCATCCAGCAGAGAGAATCTCTTTGAGCCTATAATTGTTTGTAATATCTGCTCCAGAGAGGGTAAGGGATAGTGATCATTAAGGGACAATCTATTTAGGTCTATGAAATCTACACAGACCCAAATTTCACCATTTTTCTTTCTTACGTAACTAGGTTAGATACCCATCTTGTATGCTTGATATGGAAGATTATTTTGGCCTCTAGGAGTTTTCTCGATTACCTCATCCATGAGGGATTCTATCTTTTGGTTAACGGGCCACTACTTCGGCATACATGATTATTTCCTTCTTCGAGGTTAATGGTGTGTTGGATGATATCCTTATCAGAACCGTAGTAGGTCGTTGTATGCCCAAGCCATCAATTTTTCATACTTATGGTATAGAGCCACAAGTCTTTCCCTTTCCCTTTGGGTGACCAATCTCCGACTTTTAGCTTCCTCCCATTAGTCACTTCTAGCTCGACGTAATCCTCCTTAACCACTGCAAACCTCCTTCAATCTGAATTAACATTGTTAGAATAAAAAAGGCTCTCTAGTGTTATTAACCCTTTTAGAAGTTTGTGCATATTCAATTAAATAATCTGATCTCCATAAGCTTCTTTAATTTTGGGTTGGAGTTGGTTCAAAAACTAGTTGGATTTCTGGAGGAAGTGCACAATCTATCAGTCATTGTTAAAAACCTACCAATGATTGATGTTATCGGGTATAGACAGGTAGATGATCAATTTTATTTTACTTTCATTTGTTATCAATTCCTGGATCAGGTTGAACTGCGACCCAATTAAATCCATCCTATTAGCCTCCATATTTTGGTCTCAATGAATAACCTTGATATTAAAGGCTTCAAAATATTCAATGAGATCCCACACCATGTGTTGATAGGACCTCATTCTTGGATTCTTTGTGGTGGTGGTGTTCTTTACTTGTGTCACCATCAACTCTGAGTCACCAAAGACTCTCAACTGTTTGATTCCTCCTTTCGTGTCATGGCCAAGCCATGTACTAAGGCTTCATAATCTACTTTTTTCTGGTTTAGGTGAATTGGAAGTGAAACACCTAAAGTATCTTCTTTCGATTGGGGACGACAAGAATATCCCAGCTCCTGAGCCATTTTTTCTTTTAGCTCCATCGAAATATAGGGTCCATATCTAGGAATCCTTGATGGGACTCCCTTCTCTTTTATCCTCTTCTTTTACCACCTTTGGAATCATGGAGTCTTCGTTAAAGATGATGTAAGTGCCCAAACTAGTTGAATCAAAGTTCTCGGAGGGATATCCAGGGGGAGGTTGGATAAATAACTATCAATTTTAAGGTTACCATCCTCTATATATGATTCCTCTTCTCATGTGATCATGGTGTGGGAAGCCTCAAATATCAAGACTGCTTGGTCTATTATATGTTCCTTGGGAAGGGGTTCTTATAATACCTTCATCTTAAACCCTTAATAGGTCCACAGAATTAGATGGGACCAATTAAGATACATGTAGTCTCCTATCTTGGCCATGAAATCATGAGAGAGATATGGTCCAAAGACTGGAAGAATGTCAATTACCACTATATCCTGTGGAACAATTATGTTTGGATAGGAATAAAGCTGCAACGGGAGTCCCTTGATAGATCCTATGGTTTGGACTGATTTTCCATCCAGTTGCATGAATCCTTTCCTTACGGGATAATATTTAATTTCCAAGGCATCTATAATTTCTTTGGGCATGACCGTAGTGCTTGCGCTAGAGTCTATCATGGAGTTATGAAATAATTTCCTACCTATTATAAGGGTCATAAAAAAGGGGTTATGCCTTGGTTTACTTACTTTTCCCTTCTAATTTAACAACACTACCTCTATTGGGGCCCAAATTTATTTTACTTATTCCTTCTATTTTTTGGTGGAGGTTATGTCATCATTTGATCTTAGTGCTTCTTGGAGCAATTCCTTTTTCTCTGGAATGCGCAGAAGATCCCACAAGGATGTGTTAGGTGGCATTTTTTTGAGTTGTTAGACCATGTTTATCGGTCCGAGTGATAATTTTTTAGATGGTGGCTAGTGTTTCATTCCTTCAACTATGGGATGGAGGGAACCCGATTCTAGATAGTTATTGGGGCTTATTTGACAACCGTTAGTAGTGAGATTGTAATGGTGGAGGCTATTTTTGCATCCCGCTTAAAGTAGTTGGGATAGGAGTGGTCATCTCTATCATCATTTTTTTGAAGTGAGTGTTCTAATTAGATTGGACCAGTTATAAGTAGATACCTCATTTGTAAATATTAAATCATCTCCTTCTACCCATGAGAAAAGCACATGCTCTAGTGCGATCTTCGCTTCTTGCTCTAGGGACATTTGTTGAATTTGCATAACAAGGGCCACATTTTGGAATCACGTGGACTAGTAAGGTCCTGATGTGTTAACCTCGTATCCTTCCCTTAATATTTGTTTAGATACCTTTTGCTTTAGATTTTCTTAGGGATAACCTCTTGGCATCTGAGGAATATTACAAGGGAAGCACCATGCATTGGGGTCTTATGTCAAATTTCTTTGTCCGGGTACCATTTCCCTTCTACTATTGGGTGGGATGGTATGAAGTGGTGTTGGCACTGGGATGAGTTGGTTAGATGACTACAAAGATGGTGGCCTCTTGGTTTTCTAATGTTGTGGGGGATAGGTAGGCCTACCACCCTGATAGCTTTGATAATTTTGTCTCGGGTAAGCACTCTGATTCCTTTTAAGATTTACTATCTCGTTAGAGAAATTTCTGAGGATATTTTTGAATTCCTCGATCTTGAGAGAATAAGATGATGACCCCGTAATGGGGATAGGTTATGGATGAGAGGATGGGTAATTATATATAGACGTAGCGGCTTGGGTAGAGCTCGGGACATGTGCTTGTTGAAGGGGAGCTATTTCAGGGTATATTGGAAAAGGGGATCTTGGGGGAAGCTTACTGACATCTATTAAATTGTTCTCGGATTGGATTGAAATATCATATGCTTGTGGTAAAGATTCCCCTCCTAACAATTGAATCATCAAAAAAATATCCAAATTCAAAGATTTTAAGTAAAAACAATAGCCATACTTACAGGTGGCCTTGCTAGAATAGGAATCCTTTGCAAAGTTTTGTGAAATCTAGTGTTAAAGTAGGTCATAAGTTCTTGTAGACCCTTCTTGATGTTGGTGAGCTGTTGTAGGAGTGAAGATATATCTCCTTTCTCACTGAATCTTGCTACCAAGACATTTCCCAGTTGGTCCCGAGTACCGATACAATTAGGGGTTAGGGATCGATACCAATCCGAGCCTCCCCTTAAGAGAAGCAACTAAGTAACCGCAAAGTGACATCCTATTCCTTGATATAATGTATCGCGCATCGTGATAATTTTAGTGGTGAATATTCATAATATGGCAAAAATTTCATTTTAGGAAAATTTGAAAAGGTAATTTTTTAGAGCAGGTCAGTGTCCTGTTCACCTAAAATTTACAGTATATATATTTTGGGGTCGGTTTTTCCTACATTTGAAAAAATCTCCTATAAAAACCTAGGTGATTCACTGGGTAGTATACTACCACCAGTACTTACCAACACTGTGAACTTGCATACTCTAAGCACCAGAGCACAATACAAATTTGATTGCTGTTAGTAGTTTAGAGTTGGGTGACAGATGATATTTGTTGACGCGTGACAAATGTTTTATGAAGATGCACGAATCATTGAATTTTATGACGTGTGAAAAGAGGTTAGCTATTGATGCATGACAGGGATATTTTTTGACGCATACACTCATTGAATTTGCTAACGTGTGATAAGGAGGTATTGTAGACACACGACTTAGTGAATTTCCTAACACGTGACTTGGTTTCCTGTAACGCGTGACTCATTTTCCTCTGATGCAGGAATCCTTTTCCTCTAACACATGACTTGGTTTCCTCTGACGCATGACTTAGTGTTATACCTGACATGTGACACAATTTTCTCTAATGCACAACTTGGTTCTTTTTTTGATGCATGAATCTGTTCAGAATAATAGAAGGTGTTAGTCATCGAATGCGAAGAAAAAAAGTAACTAATAAATCTTAGAAGTCCCTATTCAAGTTTGTTTGGAAACTTTGCACGATACAAATAGCGCAAATACCAACAACCATATAGCTACCACTAGAAAGAATAAGAATATCAACTATGTGGAAGGTAATATTGAGGTAGACATGCATTCTCCACAGTATCAAACAAATGACACCTATGATAATATCATGCCATATCTTGAAGATATTCATCATGTTGGGGTGCAACCAAGAGTGGTGGTGCATAAATATATTACACATACAAATACTTAGTAAAATGGAACATAGAAACCAATTTCAAATTCTGGTTCATGAAAGAGGAAACCAGTGATTGTGATATTGCTCAAAATTATACTCAAAAATTAAAACATTGAAAATGAACAAGAATATGTGGACCATTGGGAGGACATACAAGTTTGATTGGGCTACCAAATTTTTGTTTATCGAACTTGTACATCCATCTAATTCAGAAGAGATCCCATATGAATGTACATGTACAATATGTATGTAGAAATTGGGAAAACATCAAAAATGAAAATGAAGCTAAAAACTATAGAAAAACACTGTGGAAAACAATATTTGATTGTAACGGGGAGGATGGCCAGAAAATCAAAACACACAGGTGGAAAATTGAAAAAGAATACATGCATGTTAAATACACAGTGGATTATGAAGTGGATCAAAAAAATGAAGTGGATTATGAAGTGGATCACAAATTGGTAAGATGAATCAAACAAATCTACATGCAAAACTCATTCATTCTCTACTTTATTTCAAATACTAAATAAAGGAAGACCAATTTAGGATTTCCTCGATTTCAAATTTTTATATCAATATAATGGAATACCCAATGTACCTCAGTCTCATTGGTCTGAAAGTAGTGTATGGGAAATGAAAAATTCCTTTTGATGTGTTTCACCTAATTCTTAGATGTTTCTTTAAAGTATTGATGAAATAGATAGGGTAACGGGTGTAGGAGGAATACTTGTTCAAATGTTGGTTGATGGGTTGTTGCGTGTGTATGACTTCCAAATCCATAGCTGGTTGTGAGAGCTTCCTTTTGGCTAGGAGGAACTACCTGTAATAAAAGCAAGACCACCAGAAGGAATTAAACAATATATGTAGTGAACTGCCTAGCGTATGCTAGATCCGGGAAGTGTGATACTTCCTAGATGGCTGTCAGTCCACTATTTTAAAAAATTTAATGCGGTAAATAAAGTAAATCCTATTGTAGTTCGAAATGATTTAGGTATCTCACTTAAAACACAATAAGAAAGATCTAATCTAACAGGCTAGGTTAGAATAGGATCCAAAGGTTAGGTAACGGGTTCTAGGTCTCTATAGGTCTGACAGAAGTCTCAAGTAGATCACAGGTGAATGAGGGTGAGGTGGAATTAGGTGGGTAGGTCACTGTTTTAGGTTGTATGGGAAAATACAGAGACAAATGCCGATTAAGGGTGACCGAAAATGGTTGGGTTTAATCGGTTCTGGTTACTGTGGAAATCTGGGAATGCCACAGAATGAGTTTTGGGTCTCCTTTGTGATTGCACAAAGGACTTTGGTTGGTCAGAATGAGGTATTGGGTGGTTTGGGTAGGATTTAGTGAGGTTTTAATGGGTATATGGAGGGGTGAGTGTTGGAGGAAGTCAATGGGTGGCTAGGTGAACAATAGGTGACAATATAAGGATGGAATGAAATAAACCAGAGAAGTATAACATTATACTTACTTGGATCCTGGTCTTGGATGCCTGTGAGTGAGGGATGGAGGTGCTGATGAGAGGTTGAAGGCTGTAGGTGATCAAAAATTGTAGGAGAGCTTCTGCATGGGCTGCATGTGCATTCCTCTTTGCTTGGTTAGATCAAATCATTGTTGGGATGGCTGTGTAGGAAAAGATGTTTGATATCCTTCCTTGCATGCATTTTCTCACTGAAATTCACTCTTAGAAGATGTGATATCTCTCAAGAATGTGCTAATGTTCATTAAAATTTGTCAATATTTTTCCAACCTTCGAATAAGGTTGTTTTGAGGGTTAAAAGGGTAACCAATGGCGGTTCCGCTTAACCGGCGATGGTTAGGGGTAACTAGCGTTGGTCAAGGTGGGATTTCCTAGGTTTACTAAACTAGGGAGATCCTCTTGATTTTCTTGGATCTCGTGTCATTAACCCGTGGATTAGACTGGAAGCTTCTTGTAAGCATGTGAGAATGTGGTTAGAGAGAATGTAGGCATTGATTTTTAGGGTTTGGGTAAGTCTTAGTTAGTTATGGAAACTTACTAAGAATAGGTCTTAGGTTGAGTTGGCTTGATGAGGTGTCTAAGTGAGGTGTATGTGTGGATATTATTTAAATTAAGATATTTAAATAATAAATATGGTGAGGATAATGAATTAATTTAATTAAATTAATATTAGTGGGGTGAAGAGGGCCATGGCTAGGTGAATGTGATGAAGGGTGCTTATTTATCGAGGGACCAAAGGGGAGTGTGACCTAATTTTAGTGTCTACACGATGATAGAGAAGGAAGATTTGAAAGAGAATGTAAAAAAATAAAATTTTATCTCTCTTTCAATTGATGAAGTGACAACATTCAACAACACCGCATGGGTATGTATCCATGTCTATACTTTAGAAAATTGTCTAAGGATACCTCATCTATTGGGTGTTATAAAAATGGTTGAAAACTCGTAATGCAAATACCTACATAAAATAGTTGTTTCTCATTTGAAAGATATTGCTGGAATGACTGATTATGAAATTGCTATGAAGTTGGTATGTATCAGAGTAGATGGTGCATCAGTCATGCAGGGTCACCGAACAAGGTTGTGTGTTAGATTACAAACAATAGTGGCCCCATATATGCTACCAATTCACTGTATGGCTCACAAAATGAATTTAGCGTATAAAATGGTAAGCAACTATGAAAATGTTGCTAAAGTAGAAGACCTTATAAGAGAAATTCATGCCTATATGGAAAGCAACCCAAAGCGATTTCTTGAGTTCCAGAAATTCGCAATTAGAATTACAGATGGAAAAAAATTCTAAAGGATGTTGAGATGAGATGGATCTCTTTGTATGAACTTGCATACAAATATCATGAGGAGTATCCTTCGTTGGTTGGTTTCATCCACAAATATCCTTCTACAACATTTTGGAGGTGTTCCTTCAGATTTTTGAAGTCTTCTCTGCCGAATTTGGGTAGCGGGTTTGCTGAAATAGGATTCCACACGATCGGGGGTGTTGGTAAGATGAGTGGACTCTCTTGATTCCATGAAATAAACTATCTCGAGTTTGATCTTAGAGGTGGGCCACTAAGATAGGTCTTAGGATTCTAATTGATTGTAAGAAGATCCTACCTAGTGGAGGTGTAGAGAGAATCATGTTCGGAGGAGATGAAGACCTCTAAATCTGTCCACCTCTTATGTTCCTTGGCGGGGATAGGTGTAGATATTCAAACAATACTTATTCTCTTGTTCTCATTCTTGTTCACATCCATATCATAAAATAGATAGGACCAAATTTAGTAATGCTGAAATTAGTAGATTTTTGATGATGGAGTCTTCAGATGTGTAGCTTTTTGTATCCCACCGAGCGTGTAAGGAAAACTGTTGACAATTATCTTTGCGGATGAACCATCAAAGTCATGGGATACCTTAGGGAAGTGGGACATGTCCCCTAAGATAACCTATAGGTTTTATAGAAGTTGGATCTTCTCTAGGTACGAGGTAAGGGTTAGAGGAAAAATAAAACAAAATGCAAAACTAAGGTGATACGCAAAACTGATTTTAAAAGGCATAGAGATAGATTCTGAAAAACTATTAGAATAGTCAAATAGTGTTTAACAAGGTCTCTAATTTTTAGAAGTATCTTGAATTATCAAAGGCCAAGAAGGTGTAAAACATAATAATATGTAGATGATAGATGCATATAGAAAACCCAAGGGCATATAACATGATAGATATTCAACATTTATCTAAAAACTACCAATAATAAAGGACGAAAGACATACTATTGAGATCTAAAATGCATAGAACAAGAGACATTTATTCATAGAGAAAATAATAGATAAGGCCAATATGACACAAATTACAACTTTCTTCTACAACTGAGCCTTACTAAGGCTATAAAATACAATAACTAAGCCTAAAATCCTCCTTTCATAGTTATGATATCTTTTTCTTTTATTTTCTCCCCTTTTTCTTTTTTTTTTTGGCACATATTAGAAAATTCATGTATAGACCCCCTTGGCTCTCATTTCAATGTCTAGAATCTGATCTTCCACCACCAACATTTAATTTTCCTACAGAGTCTTTCTTTTTTGGGTAATATCTCAACTACTTGTCTGCGATATTTATGATCACCTTTAATCCATTCAACTTGCGCTCCTTTGGTTGGTGTTGATTTTTCCTCGCCACGTGGAGGTCATGTGCTTAGTCTAATGACCTTTCCTAGGATTTGTCTCCAAACCTACACCTAGGTGATGTGTGGAGGTCTCACACTTGTTTGAGAATGTTCCTTTTCTCTCTTTATTTGAAATTGCACTTGGGTGACACGTGGAGACCCTATGCATTTTTACTATATATTTGACTTTTTAATCCACCTAGGTAACTTTATCAAGCTTGAGACACTTTGGCGGTGCATTGCAAGTTTGATAAAATTCCTTTCTTTGCATCATGCCCCGAGTGCACCAAAGGGACATGTGGATATCTTCCACATTCAGCTCCATACTTAGTTGAATTTGGGCTCAAACAAACAAAACAAAAAGAACTAGGGTTGGGGCGATAAAAGATAGTGGCCGGTAAAAGAGTCTCACACAAAAATAACTCTACATGACCCAAAATGCATACTCAAGACTCACTAGGAACACAAAAACAAACACCTATGCAAAACAAGCCAAAATTGGCTCTAGATATTTTGAATTTTTTTAAATAAACCAAAATGGAGGGAAATCCTTCAATTTAAAATTTTGAATCTCTACAGCTCTAAGGATACTAAGAATGACTCAAAGACACCTCAAAAATCCTAATCGAACCAAATTTTTCCTATTATAATCCTAAAATAACCCTGGTGATGATGCCCATGCATCACCTTGCTTCAAGTTCCAAGAATTCATTTGCATGAAATGGAAGGTGATCCTCAAGATTTAGTGATATAGTCTAAGTCCTTCATGACTTTCAAAAAACATAGACACAATCCTCCAAACTGACCCAATTTTCATATGAGAAACATTTTCCTTGGCATCTAGGGAAAATTTTGAGAGGCTTCATACCTTAGAAAAATTTCTACACAAAATTTACTCACCAAAATAATGAATAAGGTCATGAAAAGACAAGTGTTTCCAAGACCGTGTGAACTTGTGCTCAAGATGTTACAAGCCTAGTTTTGACTAGGAGGTTTCTTGCTAACAATACTTCACTCTTATGACTATCCAAGGTAGATCCATTTTCAGAGTAACCCGTACACCACCTCCAGTGACTTGAATGCATATATTTCAAGGAGAAAGTTTACAAGCACAACTTGGAACAAAGTCTTCTTAGCAATACAATACATGGAAGTTTGAAGAGCTATACAAACTAGGATTTCATATTTATTTACCAAAGTTATTATATTCTTAAAAATAGTTTTTTTATGTAGAAGGTGACCATGATCATTTCTCATCTCAACATTAGGCTTGTTCACACAAACCTACTTCAAACACCGTGACAGGTTTGATTTGTGAATCCCTCAATATGTAGAGATGGAAGTTTGATTGAATTTTCACTAAACCAACAATGAACATGTTAAAATATCTTCATGAAACTTGAGACCACCTCACATACATTCTGTCACATTAGGATATTCATCTTGGACTAATCAAAATATCATTGTATAACCAATATTCTTCAAAACAAGTCAAAAACCATACAAAACAATCAACCACGAGGAACAAAATCCCCAACATTCAGACCTAGAATAATTATTCTACACTTATGAGGGGTTTCATGACATTCAAGTGATTTGGAGGTCAAATAATTCATTTTATGCCTATCACTTTAAGAAGGAGGTTTGGAGAGAGAATGAACAATGTTAGATAAACAAATACAACCTTCTTGTTTTTCCACCTTTTGACCTCAAACATTTTGAAAAATTTCAGTCTTGGAGTGATATTCAAAAATTATTCTTATGATTTATCTGGAGTCTTGATAAATTTTTTGAGTGCTAATAAGACAGTCACTATTTTAGCCCTTCTCACTTTACCCAGTTTTGGTAAAACTTGAATATCTTCAAGATTTCTTTTCAAAACTTGATGAAACTTGACCTAGAACACTATTAAACCTCCCTCTACATGCTCCATATTTTTTTTTATCATAAATTATCCTGTACGGTGTATAACTATATCATTTTTCCAAGCTTGCACTACTAGTTCTCAAGGGTAGTTTTAGTGAAAAATCCAAATTTGCCTTTAGAATATAAATTAAGCCCTCGTAGATAATCATACATGACCTAGGAAATATTCCTATGATTATACCATGATTATCTAGGATTTTCATGGTATGATTTGAGCTCTTATGCCTCATTAGGCTCTAAAATTAGGCCTAAATGAGCTAGCTTAAACTATGACTTGCAACACTTGATATAGTGATCACCCTAGAAGTTATTGCACGTCCTAGAAAGATAATTTCTAACCTATTGGGAACCTCATCCAAGCATACCAACCATATCCATGCCTCTCGTTGGGCACCAACTACAATGACCAAGCCTCGTAGCACTCTGAAACCACCCCGAATGTTCAAGAAACCACTATGAGACCACTTTGTGATCATTAAACACCATTGAGGAAGCCACCAAAATAATTGAAACTTCACTCCTCCTTTTCCATCAATGCCATGTGACATCAATGACAACACCAATTAATGCAATAGGGTTCAACAATGATTAATCATGTGACATCTCATGAGGTTATTGGTTAAAGAGAATTTGATATATATTTACCCCCTCGATTGAAAATATTTCCTTAGAATCCATTTGAAAGCGTAAAATTATATCAAATGTCTCAATTGTAATATTTATTTAATACTTGAGTGCCTAGGAATAATGAAATGAATTGGGTTGTGTGAGATCATACTCGTTATAGTATTGAATCCCTAAGTGAAAGGAAAGTGTTATACGAATCATAATTGTTCTAAAAATGATGTTAACATGAGATATAAGTAACAACATAAATATAGTTAGAACAAGAGTAAACGAGATGAAACTATGGAATGATTGTTACAAAAACCATATGCACCTTGAATGATGTCAAACCAACTAAAATTCCTAAGACGATCTTAAAACAAATGAAAATAAAGGAGGGCATCATTGTGATCCAAAACATTTTATTAAAATGGGAAATATACAACCTTGAGGTATGAGCACATGTTTCATATACATAATGTGTTTTAAACAACGATGTAAAATGAAATAATGAATATGTAGCTTTAGGAACAAGAATATTTTCTTATATGTTAAATTCTCTTAAATCTATAAGGTTAAACAATGAAATTTAATTATAATAAAGATGTAACCATGAATGATGTGTTGTAGAATATGACTAGCCTTAATATTATCATGTGGGGTTGAGTCATTGTAACGTGTACATTTTTTTGAGTATGTTTGAAAATAGTGTGCTATGGTGTTATCCTATTGTCTATGTGGGTCCATGCTTGTGTAAGTGTCCTTTGTGATGTTGAGTTACTCTATTTGAGCCCAAGTGGTGTCATGTAACAAGCAATGAAAGAAAAATAAATTATTCTAGTAAATTTACTATTTTTTTGGGTTTGTAATTTTTGGGCATGACATCTAGAATCAAAGCATAGGCTCATGCTTTCAAACCTCTAATAAAGTTGGTGTTGTGATGGTTATTCATGATGGTAGAGGATTTGGAAGTGTAATGTGATAATATGTTATGATGTGACAAACTTGTAATTGTGATCATGTGAATGCACCTGTTGTGCTTACCACTTGGTGTGGACTAAATGTGATGTTGATGTGTTTTGTGATGAGAGTTATCTCTCTCTCTCTCTCACACATGGATTCAACGTGAATTTCTTGTGTGTTAACACTTTGTTGTGTGAAAACAATGTTATTGTGAACTATGAAAGTGTTGTAGTGTTTCATCATCTTGTGATATTGGATATGTGTACTAATGTGTTACATGACACAAATTTCTTCATATTGAATTGTGTCTATATGTAGTGATGTTAATCACTATATTCGTCATACATATGTATTATTGTATTATGTGATAAAATTTGTGTCATGAATTAGGGGAATATGGTGATCATATGGCCCCTATTGTATTGTAATTTCACTTTTGGTGATTTGTGTGGAAATGTTACACAATGTAAGCCATGAAATAATTGTCATGTTCTATCTAGTAAGAATGCCATGCATAAGATGTTATGGTTATTGTCCATATACATCATTTTATTAGTAATGTAGTTATGTGTTATGTTGTGTACCCTACAATATTGATCCCTACGAGTAGCATCCATAAGTTTATATGTGGAGAGAGAAATCATGAACTATATTTCCATAACCTTGAGCCGAGTACAAGTTTGGAAGTGGAGCCTCATGTAGAATGAAAACCCACGTCTATTCATTTGGTATAATTTGAGCTTTCTTGGTGTATTGTGGATGCATACCACCTTAGGATTAACTTATGCAAACTAGATTCCCTTATCTCACCTATATAGGTTTTCCATTAAACAATCCTATGTGATATTGAATATTTGGATACTCATATGTGTGATTCAGAGCTATATGGAGATATTCTTATTCTAGTTATATATATATTTTTGAGATGATGCTCAATATCCAAAAGCTAACAACTATATGAGGGCCCATTTGGTAGTTGTAGAAGGGCCATGTAGTGATTGTAATTTATTTTCCTATGTTCATATTTTATTTAAAAAATTATCTTTTTCTCTTTTCTTTTAAGAACCAACATTTTTTTGATTGATTTATTCTTAAATTTTTGGGCATTTAATTTGATTTTTGCTAACAAGAGGCCTTTACATTATTGTGGATATTTAAAAACTTATTTTTCTTAGTTTGAAAATTTATTTTGGATTTTAGTTTTATATCCTATCCAAAGGCTTGGGATTTGATGCCACTTGGTGATTGAAACTGATTGATATGTTGGTTCTAATGTTGTGATGTGTTAGATTAGGGTCATGAGATTCACCATAAAGTGGTAGGACCTATGGACCCACTTCATTGTATGATGGGGTATACCAAAAGGGGGTCATGGGGTTGTGAATATTTATAGATACAAGTTTTTATGCCACTTGGGTGGAGCTGACAGGGCTTTATGTGCCTAGGTCCATAGGGTGACCTGACCTCATTGAATGGTGAAATATGTGATGGGGCTCTTGGTGAGTCACATGTCCTGCATAAATAAATAGACTGGGCTATTTGTAAGTGACTCAGCTTGGATAAATAAGGTGAAAGGGATCTTGGTTGGTGACCTAACTTAAAGAAATAAGGAGATGGGATCTTAGTGAGTGACCCAACTTGGAGAAATAAGGTGATGGGGCTATTGGTGAGTGACCTGTCTTGGTTTTAGCACTAGGATTCTATTCTCTATTGGGAGGCATATGGAGTTGGTATTTATGATTCAAGACTTACTTCTATGAATCATGTTATGTATTGTGATATTGAGGCTTGATTATCCTCTTTGTTTGCATGTGTTATTAGATCTTATCTTGATATTGTGTGGATATAGTTGTGGTTTTGAGTAATGTGAAACATATTGAACACTTATTTTGTGATGACTTATTGATTTTTTACGCATGTGAAGGTGTATTTAATCTATGTAGGGTCATGTGTGTTACATTTTATGTTGTTTGGACCATTATTTTCATTCCCATGGTGGGGTTGATGACCTTGTTTTAATGCAGTCATGAAAATGTGTTAAAAAGGTGTTTTGTGGGTTCTAGTGTTGTGCATTGAACCTTGTGTGACATTGTGATGTCAATTGTTTTAAGAAACCGATAGAAACTTAAAATTGAATTAACAAGAGATAACATTGTGAACATTGAACAAGTGAATGGTGCAATTGGTAAAACTAATAAATTTTGAATACACTTATGAGAAAACACAAGTGAATGTGTTTCAAAATGACTATCAAATTTAGATTTGAATTCACTATGGATTTGAAACTATGAAAAGGTATTAAGGAAAATATTAATTGAGTAATAAAATTAGGAGAAATGTTAATCTTCATATAACTTAAAGAAATTGAGAAAAATTTAAAATGTGCTTAACTTTCTAGTAGTTACATTTTAAGTGAAAGAGCCTTTTCCCAAAGAGTTGTTGATTTTCCTAGTTTTCTTATCCCTCTTTCTACCCTTGGTGTTATGTCACATCAAGGATGATGCTCTTATAAGGGGAGGGAGATGTAGTTCCTAGCTCTATCGCTCTTTTTAACAAGCTCATTAAAATATCCTCAAATTGGGTATGATTCCTTTACGAACATGTTTTTTAAGATTGGTTGATTGAATTGGTGTAGTGCTTTACCACATGCCCAATTAGAGTAGGCACCATCGGTCTCGGTAGAAGTGGCTAGTTGTGTCCCCGTTTTGAGTTGTCAATGATGTAATAAAGTATCAATAAAAATAATAATAATAATAACAAAAATAAAGGGGAATAGAGATTATAAATCTTAAAATTTAAAATTATGAGTTAATCAAACAAATTTAAAATATTTATTTTATATTTGAAAAAGTGGGAGTGAGAAATTGTTGGAATGCATTTGGTGGATGAGCACATATCTCTCCCTATAATCACTCACAAGCCCATTATCCTCTCGACACACTCCTATTATCTCGCTAGGGGTAATCCACATGATTTGTTCTCATAAATCACTCACACAATAAACTAAAGGATTTTTTATTGTAACTCATAATACATTACATTATTTTTATATATCTCTACACTCACAAATATATTATCCTCACCACATTATAATATAAATATTCATACTAAGAAGATATTCCTATCAAAAACATCGTCTTTTATTTTGACATAATATAACTAGTAGAATATGATAACTATCCTTCCTTGCTACAAATACCATAAGTGGTGCCCTAACCTACCATAATAAGTCGAAAATATTAGAATCGAACCCATATTTGTTAGTCGATTCTTTTTTGACATATTTGTGCAAAATTAACATTTTAAAATCCTTACTTTCTAACATTATATGGGAAATGTGGATCTACTTTACTCGAGTTGATCGGGAGCTTGATCCTTATACGATATTGACTCACCTTGGCCTAACTTGGTGAGTATGAAAGTTCATATACTAACGTGATTTGGTTATTATCTTGGTAGAGGTAAATTCATACACTCGTAATCCATCGGCGACCAGCTTGGTGGTGTTAACTCATCTTTCCACGAGTTATGTTTACTACCATTACAAATAATGATCACTTGATTTGACTTGGTTATAAAGAGAAAGATGCATGATTATAATTGGTCATGAAAATAATGCAAAAATATCAATCATACTATTACAAGTAAATTGAAGAGTGAATTAAGAGCAGATACATCATTGAAACAATATGATATTGTTACCTACTTCTTAAGCCTATTTCCCTAATGTGGTGGATTTGTAATGATATATGAGAAGGGAAGGAACATGGATAAGGGAAGTGCATGAAAAATTCAACATCCTTTGCTAGAAAAATCTATAGCATTGGCAAGTGCTTTCCATTTTCTATGGAAAAATGGGATTTTTGGAGTAGGGCATGGGTATCCTCATTGAGCATTGCGGTTGTTTCACAAAATGCAATAAATAGGTGTCTATATGATTGGTTCACCTTTGTTTGAATGATGTCATCATGTGCTAAAATACGAGTTGTGGGATAAAGTATGTGCATCCACCAAAGTATATTAAAAGATGCATTTTTGGTAGCTTGTGTTATTTCAAAGGCCCATGAAGACATGTTTCAGAAAGACAAGATAAGGCATGGTGGTCTACTTAGCTAAATTCTTGAATGATATATGTCCCTTAAAACTTTCCTTGATGAATTAAGCTTTATTTTCATTTTAATATTTGAGGGGATTGTGTTTTTTTTTCTACGTGATTAGCATTTAGCGCCCAACTATACCGAGAGAACTCCAAATATTATTTCATTCCTTTTGAATCCATTTTAGGTTGTGTGGATTTATTGGAGTGAGAAAGGGTGTGAGTTGGGCATGCAAATATGGCCTCTATCTCTAGGTTGTGCAAACATATGATCTTTTAATGAGAGTTTGAAGGTCCACCAAGCCTATTGGGAGGATCCACTACCTTATGTTAGAGTTTAAGGGTGTTGGTAATGATGTATGAAAATTCTAGAATCTTACACTTGACAGTTAAATGTTTGATAAAATACGTGAAAGAAATGCGGCCTCGTGGCCTGCAAAGATTACAAAGTATGCACAAAAGGGAAGGGATTGTATGTTTTATGAACAACTTGTAGCACCCCATCCACCCAATCGTGTTACATAATGTTGTGAGATTGAGATTACAGTGGATGGTATTGGCATTATATGAATTTATTACAACGTAAAAATGGGGAAGTATGCTCTTGGCATATGAGCTTTTAACAAAATGCATGAAGGAAATATGGTTTATTCAATATATTTCTAACCATATAAGCTCTATATTTATTTTTTTTTGGTATTTTTCATGTTGAAATTAGGTGGGGTATGAATATCTGGTGTGGAAAATGCATTTATATTTACACCTTAAATAAAACTCTATGCATGTATGGCTGGCCTTTAGAATGTTGGAATTTAGGGAAAATATAAAATTTTATTAGCAATAGGCCAATTTACCCTATGGCTGAGTTGTGTGTATTTGTTTTCTTGGTGCTTTATTGAGTAGCTTTTAGGTCTGGACATGAAAATACCAAAACATAAGTAAAAAAGAGGGGTATGAGACAAGCATTGTTGTTGAGGGTTGTAGTCAAAAGTACCATAGTGGATATGTCTGCAAAATGTGGAAGTATAGACTAGGAACGATAATTGTTTGACAAATTCTTGAAGTTGTGAATGATTGTGATCTAGGGCCATTTTGATCCCCGTGTACTCGCCAGTTTAGTTTATATGCATGGTTTTCTATTCCCCATCTTGCATGAGTTTTGTATTCTCATTTTCCTTTTTACAATGATACCAAAAGTAAAAAATAAAATAAAATTATATTGGGTAATTAAAATACCTTGTAACACCAAACAAAAAAATTTCCCTTCTTTTAACAATGAAAAATGTTTAAGTGCAAACCCATTTTCCGAGTGTACCTATTTAGAGGTTTGGATAGCTTGGATAACTATACTGGATAACGAAAAACACCTGAATGAAAAATCAAACTTGTTTTCTAGTTTAAAACTACTTTTTTTTACCTTACAAAAGTTAATAAACATGATTTTCAATGATGTCTAAAACACTCCTCCAGAGCTTGAAACGGAAAAGTCAAGTTTTGAATGAGTTCCCTGTTATGACGATTTCTAAATGAAACCTTGGAAAACCTTGCATGTTCATTCATGTATTTTTGTCACCCATCTAGGATCACTATAGACCTTTTTTATAACTTTAGATAACTATTGAAACTTAAAAGTTCAATTTGGTTTGGGTTTTTCGTTAGGGTCCCTCGGTGGAGAAATGAAATTTGGCCTTTGCATACCTCTAGTATTTATCCGTGAAAATTTATTGCAACCATTATTTATGAGAAAAACACATTTCTAGTTAGTTTTATGAGGGGTTTTGTAGGCCTCTGGTCATTGAGTGACCAAGTCAAGCTAGTACAATAATGATCAGTTACCCCAAAAAGGTTTTCAGAATTTGAACCCTCTTTTCTTGTTTAGAGTTCCATCAAATCCAAAAATTCCATTTATATAGGAGAGTATATAGGATTTGTCTCATGGTGCATTGGACCATCAAAATTGGATTTCAAATGCAGTTTTATAGCCACTTAGGCTAATTTGGACGTTTTTGCCAACTTGTAGTAAAATGAGAAAACACTGTTGTGGACCCTTATCAAGTCAAATAATTGGTGAGAAAAATTATAGACACTAACATATGATTGTATGGATCTCCATTTGGTTGCTTGTTTTGAGAAAATTGATTGTGGGAAAAATGATGTTATTTCTCTCTCCTCTCTTTACCCCTCTCTAGTTTTGAAACTGAAATTAAAATATATTTAAGGAAGAAAGACTCATTTATTTTGTATTTACGGGCAATTTAAGGAATTGAAATATATTTGTGTTTTACTCTATGGTTCAATTGCATTGGAGAAGTGTATGTTGTTGATTTTGATGAATTCTAGTGTTTTTACTTAATTGCGAGTTGGTGAACTTAAACTCAAAGGATGAACCTAGTTACTTTTATACTTGATGACACCTCTTAGCTTGATGAAAATAAAATATCATAGATTTAGGTTCCCACATGAACATGTATGTTTAACGTCAAAAGACACTAAACCACCTTATGTGAATTGCAAATGGATCCACACTATTAGAATGTTAGTCTAAAGGACATCAAAATGACTCTAGCCTAGTAACCCTTGATAATACTATCCTCAAAAAAAAAAATTCATGTATCCTTCCTCCTTGATTGAAACTTAAGAGAATTGATAACTTACAAATGATACAAAAGAGGAGAGTCTTTTCATTGAGTGAATTTGGTCAAGAAACTAACATTCATATGTAATCATAAAGTGAATGTGAAGAGGAGTGTTTGAATAGTGATCACTCTCTATAGGAATACTATAACTTATATACGATATTTGTACTTGATCACGAGCTTCTCATGTTTTTCCATGGGAGCTTGGTAGTACTATGTGGTATGTGTGTAAGTACGTATAATAGAAATGGAGTAAATTTATTATTTCAACTATTCTCTAAATGTTGTGAAATTTCCCGAAGAAGGAATTGTAGTTAAAAATTCTACCTTATCAAGTAGAAAGAAATACCTTTGGATTTTACAAAGGTATTGCGAAATAAGGGTGTTTGGTTACTCCAGTTTTGAATTTAGTAAGGTATAGATTCCTTGAGTGCAAATGAAATGATTAATCATGTGACCTCTCATGAGGTTATTGGTGAAAGATAATTTGATGTATGTTTACCCCCTCGATTGAAAATATTTCCTTAGAAGGCATTTAAATGCATAAAATTGTATCGAATGTCTCACTTGTAATATGTATTTAATACTTGAGTGCCTAGGAATAATGAAATGAATTGTGTTGTGTGAGATCACACTCCTTGTAGTATTGAATCCCTAAGTGAAAAGCAAGTGTTATATGAATCATAATTGTTCTAAAAATGATGTTAATATGAGATCTAAGTAACAACATAAATATAATTAGAATAAGAGTAAACAAGATGAAACTATGGAATGATTGTTACAAAAATCGTATGCACCTTGAATGATGTCAAACCAACTAAAATGCCTAATAAGATCTTAAAAAAAATGAAAATAAAGGAGGGTGTCATTAAGATCCAAAACATTTTATTGAAATGGGAAATTTACAACCTTGAAGTATGAGCATATGTTACATATATAGAATTTGGTTTAAACAACAATGTAAAATGAAATAATGAATATGTAGCTTTGGGAACGAGAATATTTTCTTATATGTTAAATTATCTTCAATATATAAGGTTAAATAATGGAATTGAATTATAATAAAGATGTAACCATGAATGATGTGTTGTAGAATATGGCTAGCCTTAGGATTCTCGTGTGGGGTTGAGTCATTGTAATGTGTTCATCCTTTTGAATAAGTTTGACAATAGTGTGTTCTTGTGTTCTCCTATTTTCTATGTGGGTCTATGCCGGTGTATGTGTTATTTTTATGTTGATTTAATCTCTATGATCCCAAGTGGTGTCGTGTAACAATAAGTGAAAGAAAAATAAATATTCCGATAATTTTATTTTTATTTTTGGGTGTGTAATTTTTGGGCATGACAATTAGTATCTACTTGAGATGAATCCTATATCTAAATAGTTGAAAACCTTTTCACAATTGGAATGGGCACAATTTTACAATTAGACACCCCATACTTTTATAGGAGCATCTTGGTATATTTCATCTATGAGATGAAAATGTGATGCTTCTTCTATCATCTCTCCAGCCAAGAAAATAATGAAGTAGCCCCAAATATTTCATGTCAAAGGGTTTCTTCATATCATTCTAAACAACTTCAATGAGTTTTTCTTAGATTTACATGATCACAAGATCATCTACATACAAAACAAGAATGATAATATATTTTTTTACCTTATTGATATACAAATTTGAATTTTAGGGGCTACGGGTGAATCCAAGTTGTAATGGGTGATCATCTATTATAATGTACCATGCCATGACTACTTGATTAATCCCACAAAGTGACTTAGTCAGATGACATAAATTTTGAGGATGATTCTTGCCAATAAATACTATTAGCTGGGTCATGTACACTTATTTTAGATCACCATTCAAGAAATCACTTTTTACATCCATTTTGTAGAAGCTTGCATCCTTTTTATTGCCAATACACAGACAATTCTAAAGGTCTTGATCTCCACAATGTGTGGTGTTGTCACATACCCAAAAATGTGCAATTTTTGAAATTTTTGCTCAAAGTGACCCCTTTTCCTAATTTGTTTTTCTTTTTGAAGTCTTAGGGAGTGAGAAAAATTGAAACAATTAGTCATTTTTGACGTTTTTGGGCCAAATTGAGTGTATTTTGGTGATTTCAGGTTCTGGAGAAATAGGAGGAATAAGTTCCTTTGGGCCTCCCATTCCCCGCATACTTGCCTTCTCTACATTGTTCATCGGGTTCTTTGTTTTGGAGATTGTGTTAACCTGACGAAACTTGTTCCTTTTTGGTCCTTGTTCCTTACGCCCCTTGTCATCCACAAATTGTTTTAATTCTTAAAGTGCAGTGGTTTAGATTTTGTAAGAACTCACAAACCTTGTTCCACTAGACCTTGTGTTCCCCAAAAACTTGATTTATCCACACAAACCATGGTATGCTTATATTGTGGGGTTTTCGGATATCTCAAGTAGTCCCGACCCTTTTCCCGTGACAACCTATTCTCGCAAGCCCCCATCTTCCACACTTGATAGAATTTGTATACATTGTGGATATCTTGGAGAATTTTGGAACTTTCTACCCATGTTTCGTTGGGAAAAACATTGTTTAGTGTGTACATTAGAATACCAAGTGGTAATTAATTTGTTAAGTGAATTTGTTTACAACAACTCACATATATAGATTTTAGGTATTTGTGTGAGAGATTCTAGGGATCTCTTAGTTGTTTATTGTTATGTCTTGACTCCTAAATTATAGGGATCAATGTCTATATGCAATATTATATTTGTGAGTTTTAGAGATGTAGTTATTATTCTCCATTTCTCCTGTGGATGTGCATCAAAATGGAAGCATAATTGTTTGATACTTGAATGACGTGAAAAGTTATAAGAAAATTGAGATCAGTTTTGGCATTGATCCAACGTGTATTAGAGCAGTCCATGCATTGCAGCAGTCTGAACGTTTTGAGCAGTCCACGCATTGTAAGCCATTTTGGCAGTCCACGCATTGCAGTTTGAATGTGCAACCTTTATTAAGCGTGCAGCCTATATTGGAGTAGTCCATGCATCGTGAAAAAACAACTAAGGCCAAAATAATAATATAATGCATTTCAAAACAATCTGAACCAGTACACAAGCAGATCTAGACACGTGGTTGGGCTCAATCTGAACAACATTGGCAACTGCAAGCTTGTTATCGGTTTTAGCTGAATCATGCATTGTGGAAATTTTGGGTATTCAGACTCTTGTGAGGCTCAGATGCACAGTATGGTCAGTATGCATTGAATATTGGCATGTCGTTCCTCTCTGACTTGTGGTATAATATTTTTCTCATATTTTTATTACCATGTTCTTATCTATGTGCCTAGACATCTCTATCACCTGCGAGTTCTAGAATTATTAGATTTAAAACATTACATCCATATGCTCCATACAGTTCCAACAGTGAATGAATCATTACATTATACCCACACCTGCATGTTAAAGTATATGTGGTCAAGAGTCTCTCCGTAAATATCATTGTATTAAAAAAATTAATCTTTAATTACTTTTTTTTAATTATCATTTTTTGTCTTTTTCATGTTTGTCAAAAATTGTATTGACATTTATCTATTGAGTCCTTGTAATCTGCACTTTGTCATTGTGTGTTTGTAAGAGAGTGCATTTTCGGTTGAAACCGACACTCATTAAATTGTGGGAATTTAAAAAAAAATGGAGAAATTGAGTCTCATTGAGAAGTTCGAAGGACGAGATTTTCATACATGGAGAATCCAGATGCAGTTGACCTTGATTGAGAAGGATTTGTGGGATGTTGTTAAACCAAATGTGACAACACCAACAAATGCAACGGATCTCGCAAAGTGGAATATCAAGGATCAAAAGGCCTTGGGAACTATTGGTCTCGGTTTGTCAAAATCTTACCTACACCATGTAGATTTCACAAAGTCTGTAAAGGAAATTTGGGAGACATTAAACAAACTATTCAGATCTGAAGCAGATAGTGCTAAGACAACTCTTAAGTAGAGACTTTATGGATTAAAGATGGATGAAAGTGCAAAAATGGCAGATCACATCAGCAAGTTCCACTCTCTTCTCAATCAGCTTGTGGGTATTAATGAGAAGGTAAATGATGATGATGCCAAAGCAATTCTTTTGAATAGTCGCCTAAAAAAATGTCTCATATGGTTTTTACTTTGAGCAAGATTAAAATTGGTTTAGAGGGAGTAGTTTCTACTCTTCTTGATCAGAATGAACCTTTAGAACCAGAGGAAGAAGTCTTATATGTACACACTAAAGCTAGTACATCATCAAAAAGGGGAAGGTATAATTCAAAGCACGTTCCTACAAAAGGAAAAATCAAATGTTATTATTGTAAAGAAGTAGGACATGTCATACTAAATTGTAAGAAATGGGCACAAGATCTCCTAGATGATAAGCTTGATCAAAAGGCTTATATTGTTGAAGAAGAAACTGACTGGGAAGATTATGCAACTGATGAAGAAATTTCTTGCCCTAGTGATGAAGATTATCTCTACTAAAATAACCAAACAATGGAGGTAGGAGGACTACTCAATACCTCTCGTCAGTCACCAACGACGAGGTCGCATTTTGTGGTGGTGACATATTTATTTCCAGTTGTGTGTTTGCTTTATGTTTTGGTGTGTAGAATAAAGAGCAACAATTTGTGCATGTTTTCTTGATACATGTGAGAATTCATCTTGAGGTTTTGTGATGTGGCGTGGAAGGTGTTAGTTAGTGAAACAGTTGTATAGGAGGGCGGTGTGTCTAGCAGGAGAGGAGCAATATGCAGACCTAAAAATATGTGTAGGCATATGATTCTAGTTTCAACTACACTTCATCCCCATATTCGCACTAGGGGGAATGTTCAGAAAAACATTGTTTAGTGTATACATTAGAATACTAATTGGTAATTAATTTGTTATTTGTTAAGTGAATTTGTTTATAACAACTCACGTATATATATTTTAGGTATTTGTGTGAGAGATTCTAGGGATATCTCAGTTGTTTATTGTTATGTATTGACTCCTAAATTACAGGGATCAACGTCTATATGTAACTATTGAATTATTGAATATGATGATCGAGTAATATTATTCATAGTTTCCTCGAGCCTCCATTTCCCAAAAACCCATCAAGTCCTTAGTATATGGTAAATTGGTTAAAAAATTTCCTCTATCATTCTCGTTTCCCGCATGCTATAGTGTTCATTCAAATTTCCCGCTTATCAAACTATATCATTATAAAAGGGGTAAAAATGAATCATTTTCACCATTCCAAGTCATGATTTTTATTGTGCACTATAGATTTCTCACTCTTGTGCACTTGAGGACAGTTTATCATATCTTGCTCATTTTCCAACTATTTTCAAAAATTCAAATTATGTTGGAATCCTTGAGAAAGTTCCATTCTTCCTATAGAAAAGGTAATTCGTTCCATTCCCTTGGTTTTTTTAGTATCAAGTTGAGCTTTGTATCCTCCCATTCAATTTCTCCTAAAAGTCATTGTTAAGCTCCATTTCTCTGAGTTTTTCCCCCACCTTTCACCTTGAAGTTCCAATATGGAGGCTACGAACACATTTCTTCCTTAAAAACCTTTGTACCAAACATAGGGGATAATGATGTGAGACATTTAAATCTAGATGATTTATGGGCCTGGATTTCTGATGATACTCCCATAATTATGGCCTAATGTATTAAAAATAGGGGAACTGATTATGTTGCTAGTTTTCCCCTTTCCATGTAATGCAATGACACTGTTTTGGTCCATGATTATTTTTTTGACTCGAAACCAAAAATCTATAGATCCTCAAGGTTAGGTCATTGCTAAAATTGATGCTAGTTATATAATTGTAGCCCTCAGGATCTTTGTATTTGAAAATTCTAACACCCTGACCAAGGCCCAAGCTCAAAATATGTTTGAGAAAGATAAAGACAAATACAGGGGAATGATAGCCAAATCATGGATCAAATCCAAAAATAGAGGAGCTTCCAAGTTACTTACGGTTCTGTATAGATCATATTTCAAGGAGGAATCTGATATGATAACTCTATTAGCAAGATTGATGGGCCTACCTTCTACAAATGAGTTCCAGTTTTGGAGGTGTGTGTTGATGTAGCCTAGAATTCAGTGATACAAATCCAATAAAACCCTAGTCATGATGGCACATCACTCATCTTGGACCGAGCGCTCACTCGAAGCATGCAAAGGTACCAAATCCCTCTCTAGGGTTGTTGTTGCTAGATGCTAGCATGATGAAGACTTAACACATATAGTTCCATTACTAACACATCATTCTAAAAAGCATACTAGATCTATGCCTAAGGGAGAAAAAAATTAACTACTAACCATGATGATATTAAAAACATACTAGATTCAGATACACACAAAACTAACACTTAGATTCATCCAATATCCTTCATTATATTAAATATCATAAGTATACAAAAGCTTCATTACAATATCAGTAGTATGTGCATAATAGATTTAGCAACATAATCTCACTATATCTCTCTCTCTGTGTACTCACCATCATACATGTATATATAAGGGTGGGGATTTTCCCTTCACCACTTATCTATTCCTAAAATAGGCCGCATGCTATTATTATCCACATGCCATAACAAAACTAGCCACACATGTAAGTGTGCTACCAATAAACTACTACTAGCTAACTAATGTAGCAAATCTATTTCCATCCTTTTTCCATGCAAAGTTCTTCGTATCCAATCCTCTAAACATAGCCAATGAGTGGTGCGCATGTCTCCACTTCATTTGTGTGCTCTGCATGCCATCTCTAAAAATAGACCTTCATGAGTGAAAATGACTAAGTCCTGAAAGATGAAATTTTTACCCATGCGTGTGTTCTCCCTATCCGTTTGTGCCTTTGAATATGGCCTCGCTTTCCCCCAGACTTCTTGTGTGATTTTTGTCAAGTGTTCTCTAATCAACATTACCCCACACTAATTTCATTGTCATCCCGACAATGGTCATCTCCAAAACTGAAGTAAAGAATAAAAGAATGGAAAGAATGAAAGAATGTTTTTAACCTGCAGTCTTTTCTTCAGAACTTGAACAAATAATTCAGGATATTCCTATTTTATTTTGGCCTCCAAGGTCTACCACTCAATGAGTGCTTAATTTTTTTTTTCTACGGAATGTCCACGGTAATGGAATACAGTTCATCTTTCATGATCTCTCCTTTCTCATTCTACAAGACCAACACAATGCTAGACATTGCAGTCATCCTTCCCTCTAGTAGATCCATCTTCTACGTAATGAGTTTCCCAAGCTCTTATAGCTGATTCTTATGTGTTTCTTGGGCTGCTTCCAGGGCCTTGCACTTCTGTTTAACCATTGATAATATTTTAGCGCGGCCCAATGTTTAATCCTTCATCACTTTCTGGACCTCATTGTTCTCCTCCAAGGGTTTTATGTTAATGAGCACCTCGGAGTGTGTGATGTTCAAGGCTTGGTCTTCTTTCTTCATTCTTCTTCGCAACACTTGTAGTAGTCCTTCATATGATGCAATCTTCCACATCACTAAATCCTTCTCTCATTTTGCATCTTGTGTTGGATCATTTGGTGTTGGCATGCGTAGAGGTTCATCTTCAAGCACTAGGTCCACCAACGTACCTACATAGTGTATTGCTAAAGGAAATGTCTTTGGTACCTTTGGCTCTAAGTGTGGCCTAGATATTATGATATTATCACCAATTTACTCTGTGATGCTAATAAATACATCATTCTTTTTATGTGCTAAGTCTCTTTCTGCGTTAGGCGCACTATTTCCCCATCCTTAGTCTTAAGATCTTGCTTGAGTGACCTAATTGTGGCAGCCTTGTCCATATTCTCGCCTCACCACCTCTGTTGATAATTTCACCAATGCATTGTGACATGTTCATCTAACATGACAGTAGGCTTTACTATCATATGTCTAGCTCCGAGGTTTATTTTTCAACCTACTTGATACACATGACTCCTCACACACATCAAAATATGGTTCATCCATGTGCATGTGCATAGACCATGATAACTGCTTCCTTGTGCACAATGTTTCCATATCTTCATCCATTAATTCCCGCCATATAATTATTTTTGCATTAGTGTGCTCTAGAAACGGGCGTGGACAATTTTACTTGTTTCCTCAGCATAACCCATGATTAGTGGAATGTGCTCCCCACTTGTTCTTCTTGACCTAGGTGCTTAGGAAATTGAGCCTAGATTTAGGAATTGTGTCTCCATGTCCGAGAAGTCTCGTATTTATCTCATCTATTACCTTTTCCTCCTCTTCTCCTTCGTTCATTTATTCATCTTTCTGTTCTTCTAAATTCTCTAGAGGTGTAGGAGAATTATACGCAGCTTTCTCTGATTCTTCTACCTCCTCATTCAACTTCAATTTCCTTCTCCTTTTTGCGGTTGTCTCCTTCTATGGAGAGAGTCTAGGTGATTTGTGCACTATTTGTGGAGTAGCACCTTGGGTCCTTGTTCTCCTAAACAGTCTCTTAAATGTTCTCTCCTTGGACTACATTTAAGTTCTCATCATCCCCCTCTTGTGGCTGAGATGGTGTAGTGGCGCACTCAACTTCATCCTTATTCATATGATGTATTCTACCTCTATGTTCTAAACCAAAACTATCCTCATGCTCATCCTCCTCATCCTCTACTTCAATTGGCTCTGTTGGCTTAGGCCTGGGATGTTCTACATTGTATGCTTTCCCTTTGGTGATGCTAGAAGTGTGAACTCATCTTCCACATACTTTTTATTCTCCATCTTGGGCTTCAGTTGAAGGTACACCGGTGTTGCTCCAACATCTCCCATAGCCAAAATTATTGGTTTAATGCTCAATACATTTGAAATGAGCCTTTCAATATATGCACCCCATCATGGATACACATATTTCTTCCTTAGCGTGTGGTAGTCCCAATCTAACTTGTCTCGCATTGAACATTAGGCATCGCGCATCTCGAGAAACTCCGTGTACGACACTGGAAATACCTTGTTATGAAGGCATATGGTAACTTACACCAAGGGCCCCATGCTCCATCTTTAATGGTGAATCATGCTATGCAAAAGTACTGGTATACATTGAAATGAACTACCTTTCGAGCCACCAAAGGAAAGTCCTGGGGATGTGCCATTCTTCTCCAAAGTTTGTACGAAGCCTATCATACCACTTCTCAATCCTTTGCTTGATTGTTTCTATCATGGATCATTCACACAAGTAATTTTTGAATCATTTTGTAGGTGACTTGTGCTCCATGTTATGCTCCCATATCTTCTCTTATGGTCCATCAGGTACTCCGATCTCCATGAACACCAATGACAATAGAACAGCTCGAAAGCTGACCCTTCCTCCTGTGTGTGCTACCTCAACGATATTTTCTACAATGTAACGTGAAATGTTGTAGACCACCCCCTTGAACATCTTTTTAGCAATGTGCAGGCACATGGTGTTCACTTGTTACCACCTTTCCTGGTCATTTAGCTTCGTAACAAGATGTGTTACTACTTGCACAACTGGATACTTATTCAATTTATCTATGTGTATGCTGCATGGATCCTTTGTGTACCCTAGCTCCTTTCTAGTCTCCAAGATTGTGGTCTTTTCTGTTAAATCATCTTTCAAATCTTCTCATGTGCCCTTCAATCCCATTACCATGGAGATGAGCGTGGCTAAAATTGGCTCTGCATCTTGCAAAGTATAAAAAATCTTCGTGCACTCTACTCATGAGCCACTGGTACAAGGGCTCATATTTCTGAAGTAAGGGAGCTCATATAGCTGGTAAACTCCAATCTTCTTCAAGATCTTCTCACCAGCATCGTCATACACTGACATGTCTTCTGTCGTGAGTTTATTTTCCTTTGTGTTCAATAAGGCATCAAGCTACTTCTTATTTTCTATGGTATGGTGGTTGTACTCAGTCACCTTACTTTTCCTTATGTGAGAATCCCACTCCTAGCCTACGATAACCCCCTCTGGATATTGTATTTTAGAAAAATTACTTTCAGGAGCCATCTCCTCTTCTTCTTTGACCACCTTCTTCTTTCCCTTCACTCATGCTGTAACTTCTTTCTTAGGTGCCATTTCTACCTTGCAATCCTTTGCATATACTTGCCTCTTGAATTCTATAATGTGTGAATCAATCTCTAGCTCGCTTCAAAGATGCCCTAGGTGAAATCAGTGCCCTCACTCCTCTCTTCCACCTTGCTTTTATCAAACCCTTCACCATCGGGATGCAAGTTCTTTTCGTGCACATATCTATTCGTTACGACTGGCTACACACCTCTCGCACCTTAATATGATCACTCAAATCTTCACACTTAACTATTTTTCAAATAATTTTAATCGCAATGGTAAATATTAACTCACATCCCATCCTTATATAGATTTTCAAATTTTTGATGCATTCATATCTCCTTCACCTACCAAATATCCTCTCATTAATTGACCAATTCCATCCTTTCCGCATGTTACATCTTCTCACCCTAGATATAGCCTTCTAGCGTGCCTTCCTACACTCGGTCATAAACTTCTCTTTAGCATGCTTCCTTGCACCGAGTACCTTGTCACTTTGTACCTTCTTTGGTAGTTGTTATGGCCTCTGCTTACCTCATGTTATATACTGTCCTTTCATTCATCTCCATCTTTGGTCACTTTTTAGAAGCCATCCTTCAACTTGAAGAGCACCCATGAAGCTTATTCCTTTCACCTTTCAATTCCCATGATTTTTGAATCGGGTAGTTGTGTTCCATCATGGGATTCTAACCGAAAAGCTCTTTTTTCAAGGATGTAAGTGATAATATACAACCCCAACCAATGTACCTTAAGTTTCCTTGATGGTGTAAGAACTTAGAGTCATAGAGAAGCACCATTTGTCTAGTCTCCACCTTCTTATCCCTTATGTTTTTATCATGCCATGATTTCGCCGGATTTTTATTGCTTCTAACTCCAACGTGTTATGGCTCATCATTCATCCAGCTGAATTATCTTTTCAATCCATTATTCTAAAGCTTTCTAATCAGCTTGACCTCCAACATGTGCAATACACAAAGAAAGTAACATAAATTCCATAGGAAGAATGAATTCGCACAAAAAACTAACTGAAATGGTGTTTCTTTATTCAACATTTTATATGTTGTTCGATATGCCCAAAGTATTATAGATACTTTATCATCCCAATCCTTTCTTCCAACATCACAAATTTTTGTCAATTTCTGGCCCAAAATTTTGTTGAAAGCTTCAAGCATTCCATTTTCTTGAGGATGATAGGGTGTAGTCTTATGGTGTGCAATCATGAACTCATCCAATAAAATTCTAATTTTCTCATTAAGAAAATGTGTGCCCCTATCACTGGTCAAACTCAAAGGACATCCATACCTTGTAATAATATTTTCCCATAGAAACTGAGCTGTTATAGCCACTGTACATTCCTTTGTAGGTGCTTGCTTCTTCCCATCTTTTCAGATAGTCTGTGTAAGTTATAATGTAGCGTGATCCAGTTCTGCATGTAGCTAGTGAAATGGGAGCCAAAAAATCTATAGCCCATAGCTAGTGAAATGGGACCCAAAAAATCTATAGCCCATTTCTCAAATGGTTCTACGCTAGTAATAGGTCTTAGAGGCATTTCATCTCACTGACTGGTCTTCCAAGATGTTGACAATGGTCACATGCCTTACAAAATTCCTTATAGTCTTTATAGAGGGTCTCCCACCATAATCCAACAAGTAGAATCTTGCGCGCTATGGAATCACCTACATAGTGGCCACCTATAATTCCACCATGAGCTTCTTCCATAATACCCATGCACTCATGATCTAATATACAACGACATAGTACTTCATCTCTCGCAAATTTGTACAAGTCACCACTGATTAACATATAAGGTGCGACACGTATAGCAAGTTGTTTCTTCTCCAAGGATTTCATTCCTTCAAAATCGGTGTCATCCCTATACATAGAAAGACAACAATATCCTCTTATTTTGATGGCAAGCATTTTAACCTATATAATTGTGCATCTAGAATGGTATCCTCAATTGCACTGTGCTTCTTCTCTTGATTTGTATTCTTGATAGATGGTCCGGTCTAGAATTATTTTTTCTGGTTTTACCACAATTGTGAAATTAAATTCTTGAAATAAGAGCACCCATCGACATATGCACCCTTGTAAAACATGTTTATTTACCAAATAATTCAATGCCATGTGATCTGTATAATAGACGAATGATGTATCTAGTAGGTATTGGCAGAATTTATGTAGCGCATAGATCATTGACAAATCTTCGCGCTATGTAGTTGTGTAATTATGTTATGCAAGAGTCGACTTTTCTACTAGCAAAAAAATAGGATGATCTACAATACCTTCTCTAGCTTTGGCCAACACCATGCTAGAGGTGTCAACATGTACATGAAATTTTTGTCCCATGAAGGAATAGGCACGGTAGTAATTTCTCCTTCAATGTACCGAATGTGTGATGTTGTTCTTTTTCTCCCAAAGTAGAACATACCTTTCCCTTTCAAGTAACTCTTCTAATGGTGTAGAAACTTTGGCATAGCCTTTGATAAAATTTCTATAACATTCTCGTATGACCCAAAATCTGTGTACCTCACTTTGATTGGGCAGCTCCCTTAGGCCTATAATGATCGCAACCTGCTCGGATAAACCAACAAACCCTCATTGCAGATTATGTGTCCTAAAAGTATCCCAAATGGTATAGCAAATATGCACTTCTTAATGTTCAAAGAGATACTCAACTATCTACACCATTTAAACATTAAGCATGGATTGTCACAGTGATCCTTAACTAATCCATACACCATCCAATCGTTTAAATATACCTGTAAAAATTTGTGAATAAATTCCTTGAATACTTGGAAACTATGTGCGAAAATACAATAGGCACATTTTTCAGACCAAAGGGAATTACAGTATTGGTGAAGTTACCCCATTCAGTAGTAAATATAGTCTTTTCTTGATCCTCCTGGGCAATCCTAACCTGATGGTACCTAGAGAATGCATCTGTAAATGAATATATTTCACACCCTTCAACTCCTTCTAACATTTCCTCAGTGAATGGCGTAGGGAATGGATCAGTTACACATGTAACATTCATCTCCCTGTAGTCCATGCATATTCTAATCCATCCACCCTTCTTGATACTAATCACCATTGGACTATTCCATTTTGACTCATCAAGGGCTTGATAATTCCAGAATTCAACATGTTATCAATCTCTTCTTTGACCTTTTCACACAAATTAGGGTTCATCCTATAAGGTCTCTTTCTAACTGGGCACGTATCCTCTTTAAGCTTTATTTTCATCCCCCCTAATGATTCATGCATGCCTTTAAGTTCATGGTACCCTCAGAAATAGGTCCTAGTAATCCCTTAGTAAATCTATGATTTTTTCCACTTTGAGTCGACCAATAGTATCAATTATGGCTTCCTTAGGCTTGGTATCTGTTCCAATATTCACCTGATTTGTCTTCATAGGTTCATGATAGACATGTGTGGTCTTATCCACACTCTCCAATACCTCATGCCTTCTTGTTGAATATTTTACATACTGATTATCTATTTCTTCGTCATCTACGAAGTAGACCATTTTTCCTTTCTCTCTCTCTCAAGGAAAGCATGTTGAAGTGAGATTACGTCGGCATATAGTTCTTTATCAAGATGTGCTCCTGATTTGTCTTTATCTAATAATTCCTAGAGGATTTATTTAGCCTTGTTACTACCCCCATAGTTAATTTCTTGATAAATTTTAATGCTTCTTCCACCTGAGGATTTGTAGAGAAGAAGTCAAACATCCGGACCATTCCTACAATTAAATTCTACCAATTTCAAGTTTCTCTATGGATTTATGCATATACATACCAAGCATGCGCGTAGTGTTGTAAAGTGGAATAAAACCAAGTGCACCCAAAGTGAAGCCGGTAAAGCTTCCCGACCTTCGTTGAGAGTCTCTCACACTTCGAATGTTGTGTTGAACGGGTTGATTACCATGATAATTACAGACTTGTGTAGATGCATTGCTCTAAAGAACCTAATAGTAAGAGCAACCCAAATTTCATTCCATGTAACCATATCATCCCTATGGACCACCCACCAATTTTTTACTATCCCACATATTGTATATTTGAGCATATTTCTTCTTTCCAATTAGTGTATCTATCCATTTTTCTTCCATGGCGTGCATGAATAACATGAGATCCCCTTCTCTCTGTCTAATAAGGTATTGAGTTGTTTACTATCCTCCTAAAATAACGTGGTTTTGTACCTCAAGGGAATATGCTATTGACTTCACACCCTACCAACTCATAAGTTCTATGAGCCCAATTATCACATGCAATGATCGTAGTATCACTAATGGACTATGCATCCTCCCACCGAATTAGTCCATCTTTGGTTGGTTCAATCATCTCTAGATCTCATATGGAATGTACATAAATCCTATTCAGATCATCTTCACTTAAGGGCTCAACATAGAGCACAAAATTTCCATCTGTTAAAGGGATGATAACCATTTCCTCTTTATTTTCAAAACTCGATATAGCCCTTATTGAATCGAAGATCAACATTATTTGTATAGCACCAAGGACGCCCCAATAAATATGGAATGCTATCTCGACTCTGCTAGCACTAAAACTTCAAAGTCTCTAGTGAACTTTTCTCCTTGTATGGTAATGGATGCATCTTTCAAAAATCGTATGGGAGTGACCTTAGTCCGATTAGCCATAAATAATACATAAGAGGATGACTGCAATGGGGTCTTCCCATTTGTACCCATGCATCCAAGGTAAGAACATTGACCTCCACGTCTCAGTATCAATCGGTATATTATTTAATAGACACATATCCACAACAACATTGAGTGATTTCCTTGTCATAATCAAGGCTATGAGGAGGAAATTTTACATGTAGGATATTTCATCTAGTCTCAAGACTTACACATGGAGTGTTCCCTTTTAACCAACTCCCTAATAGTGGAATGATGTTCTCTTAGCACAACATTTTACACACTTCTCTTAAGTCATCTACATTAGTTTGGATAGTCTTTGATGCTTTCTTCTTCTCCTTTAAGTACTAAATCTCACCCTAAAGATTCCTTAGAACTTCCATGGTATCTGAAAAACTCCTTCGATAAGAAGGATCCGGGTACCATGCATGAAGAACCTCATCTTTAGTGATGGTAGGTTTCTACTATAATTCCTTCTTGGCATGTGTTGCCTCAGCATGGGTTGTGATCTTCACTTGTAGTGCCTCAGATTCTACTTCCATCTTGGGCATCCATTGATTGTCCACAATGCATTGTATCCTAACCATCCCAGCGCCTTTTTTTCTTGTTTATGTTTCTTACTTAGATGCTCATATAAGTTCAGAAACTCTTCATAGCTATGGTTATTTCTATAGAAAGAACATATAATATTATGAGGAAATTCATTCCTATAGTGGTCATGATATCCATATGTATAACATGTTCAAAGCAAGGAAAATCACTTCACCACCATGACCTTACCTCCAAATCCATCTGCGGTATCCTTGACCTCTACCACAAATGCCTTCAAAACGCCCTCATTCGATCATAGCATGCCTGATTGTGCTCTTAGTCCCGATGCCCATTATTTCCCTTAGAGTTATCTAAAACTCCTATTTGTCATGACGAATATCTATAGCATCATGGATCTTTCCAATCGGTCGGTCGTCCTCCGTGTCATAAGTTGTGGACTGCAGATTTTACAAGAGCTTTAAACGTTCTTCCTTATCACGCATTATAATAATGGGTAGTGGCTAGCATCAAGGTTTAGGTGGCATATTTCACAATCCATCAAAGAACGAGTATATTATTCTAGGAGGACAACTATCCTTTGTTTGACCTTCTACTTCATAATTTGTGCACCAAATCCTGTGCGCGTCTCATGAGTTGAATTTGCTAATAGTTTCTCCAACTATTTCACCATTACTACTATTTTTTATTCTAAAAATGGGCTCACCCTACTATCTATGCTTCCAATGGCCTTAGCATGTAAGGCTTCTTCATGTTCTTCATATTGATCAACGTACATCTTATGTGATAATTCCTCCTAATAGGGTAATCAAGCCCCCAAAAAACCATTGTACATGTTGGCTTACATGTATGTCATAAGAAAGATTTGATAACAATGTTTTAAACCATGCATCATACTCTCTAAAACTTTCAAGTAGCACCCTACTTAATATCCTTGAGTGCACTTATACACTTTTACTCAAACTCGGGGATATAAAACTCTTTAAGGAATGCATCCTTTAAAGCCGTATAATCTATGCAAGTTTGATCGGGGTCAAAATTTTTTTACCAACTGCGCGCGCCTTTGTAACGTAGTTGAAAATTGGCTTTCCCTACGCTCGAAGCTATGATTCCTTTTGTGTGCCACAATATTTCATACATGTGCACATGTTTAGCAACATCTTCTATGCCCCTATACTTTGAAAGATGAAGAGGCATTTCCATATAAATAGTATAGGGTTGGTGCGGACCTTTCCCACCGATTACGAACCTCCTATGTTTCCCTGCCTCCAAAACCTCTAGATCCACCTCCGAACTAGAGCTACGTATACCTACTAATCTGAAACACGTAGCTGAAATAGGTCCCGTAGATGTACTCCCTATGCTCGATAGTAGTACTATACTAACCCCTATGGTCTCGTGAAGTAGTTCCACTTGTAGAGGTGAATCTAACACTTGGCGCACTCATTTTTACGTGTGGACGCTGCACCTAAAAAACACACCTCCAAATAACAATGAAGTCGTCTTCCTTCCATTGATGTGCTTTCTCTCTTACTTCCCAAACTTGCTTGTTGATTACTTGTCGTACTAGATACTAGAAAACCAAGCGCAAGGGCTAGGTTACTGGTGGATTAAGATGCACACCCATGGCCCCAGTAATCTCTCTGTTGGCTCACTTCTTCATGAGGACAAGGGGGATCCATGTCATGATTTTTAAGGTGGGGAGTTCTTGATGCTCGGCTCCACGTCTTCTACATGAGCTTCAAATCCTTCATGATCCATCTCTCTCCTCAATGCCATAATTTCTACAATTGTACAATGCTTCTCTATCTCCTCTAGCACGCCTCATTATACTTAAGCCGCCTTTCCTCTCTTTTCATTTTTTACGCTAGGTCTGCCATCTTTCACCAATCCTAATCCTATCCCCATGCATGGTGAGGTTTAGTTAGCCATTGGTTTACTCTCTCGAATTCAAAGTTACCATCGGGATCTTGATCACGGAGGAATGCATTTTAGGTAGGCTCCCTTGGATATCATAAGAACTAGAATTCGGATACTTATGGACATGAATAAGTGGAAAGTGAGTATTCTAGAATATAACTGTTCAAGGCACCACGTAACCATGTATCCATAGTTCGATTCCAAATTAGATCAGCATCATAAAGGTCCTAAAATTATTCTGCATCCAAACAAGTGCATGATACCTCCAATCCCATTTAGATGCATAAGCACTTAGCTACTCATACAATTCTACTAGAAAGATAGAAAAAAATCTCTCATATAAACTGTCATATAGATTTTATTCCACCCACACACGTGCGTTAAACTCAGATCCGGTGTTGAATCGTCGTGTTTATTCTTCTTCCAGATTGCATATCCATTCTTCAACACTTTCTAAGGTCAATCGATATGTCTTCATCATGAACCATCCCGAAAACAGAGCTACGTATGCCTCTTGATCCGAAACTCCGAGCGAGAATAGATCCTGTAGATGTACTCCCCTATGCTCCGATAGTAGTACTATACTTGAACCCCCTACGGCCTCGTGAGGTAGTTCCACTTCTAGAGGTGAATCCAACACTCGGCACACTCATCCTCTATACGGACGATGCACTTGAAAACACACCTCCAAATAACAATGAATCAATTTACCCTGCCATTGATGTGCTTGCTCTCTTACTTACCAAAATTTCTTACTGATTACTTGTTATTTAGATACTAGAAAAATAAGCACAAGGGCTAGGTTACCAAGTGGATTCAGATGCACACCCATGGCCTAGGTAGTCTCTACTAGTACACTTCTTCGTGAGGCTGAGGGGGGATCCCTATCATACTTTCCAATATGGGGGAGTTCCTGATGCTCTGGATTCACGTCTTCTAAGTGAGATTCAAATCCTTCATGAGCCATATCTCTCCTCAATGCCATACTTTCTACAATGGTACGTTTCTTCTCTATCTCCCTCTCACATGCCTCATTATACTTAAGTTACCTTTTCTCTCTTTACCTTTTTGCTGCTAGGTCTACCATATTTCACCAATCCTACTCCTTCCCCCGTTTGTGGTGAGGTTTAGTTAGCCATTGGTTTACTCTCCATATTCTATGTTACCATCATGATCTTGATTACCAGAGGAATTCCTTGTAGGTAAGCTCCCCTTACATATTGTAAGAACTATAATTTAGCGAATTTTGGACATGAATAAGTGGAAACTGAGTATTCCAAAATATAATTGTTCAAGGCACCACAGTAACCATGTATCCACAGTTTGAGTCCAAATCAAATCTATATCATAAAGGGCCTGGAATTCTTCTTGCGTTCAGACAATTGTGAGATACCTCTAATCCCATTTAGATGCATAAGCACTCAGCCACTCGTACAATTCTACTGGAAAGATAATGAAAAAAATCTCATATAAACTGTCATAGAGATTCTGTTCCACCCACATACATGTGTTAAACTAAGATCTAGTGCTAAATAACCATGTGTATTCTTCTTCTCGATTGCATATCCATTCTTCAACACTTGCTAAGGTCAACCGACATGTCTTCATCACAAACCATCTTGAAAACAACCAAAAAGAGGTCCTAGCAACATAACCAATGATGAAGCCTATAATTCAGTTGATACAAACCCAATAAGACCCTAGATGTGTTTGCACATCACTCAACCTAAAGCGAGAACTCACCAAAGCACGCAAAGGTACCAGGTCCCTCTTTAGCATGGCTATTGCAGATTATTAGCATGATGAAGACTTAACACATGCAGTTCTATTACTAACACATCATTCTACAAAGCATACCAAATCTATATCTAAGGAAGAGTAGAATTAAGTACTAACCATGATGAGATCAAAAACATACTATATTCGGAGACACAAAAAAACTAACACTTAAACACAACCAATATCCTTCATTATATTCAATGCAATAAGTATACGTGAAGCTTCATTACAATAACATTAGTATGCGCGTAACAAATTTGACAAAATATCTCGTATATGTCTCCCCTTATCTCTATTACATAGTTTACTCCATATATATACGGGTGGGGACTTTCCTTCAACACTTATCCATTCTAAAAATAGGTCGCATGCCACTACTAGCTACACGTTGTTTACAAAACTATCCACACATGTAAGTGTGCTAACAATATACTACTCCTAGCTTAGCTAATCGACAAGAATATATATATTTTTCAGCTTGTGTCCATGCAAAGTGCTTCGTATTCAATCCTCTAAGAATAGCCAATGTGTGGTGCCCTATAAGTCCTTCTAGTATTTCCTCGTGAATGTCGTAGGGAATGGATGGGCCCATGCGGCATTCAGATTCCCTCGTAGTCCATGCATATTCTAATCCGTCCATCCTTCTTGATAATGACCACCATTGGACTAACCCATTATGACTCATCGAGGGGCTTGATAATTCCAGACTTTAACATGTTATCAATCTCTTATTTGAACTTTTCACATAAATTGGGGTGTAGACACTAAAATTAGGTCACACTCCCCTTTGGTCCCTCGACAAACAAGCACCCTTCATCACATTCACCTAGCCATGGCCCTCTTCACCCCACTAATATTAATTTAATTAAATTAATTCATTATCCTCACCATATTTATTATTTAAATATCTTAATTTAAATAATATCCACACATACACTTCACCTAGACACCTCACCAAGCCAACTCACCCTAAAACCTATTCTCGGTAAGTTTCCATAACTAATCGAGTCTTACCTAAACCCTAAAAATAAATGCCTAAATTATCTCTAACCACATTCCCACATGCTTACAAGAAGCTCCCAGTATAATCCATGGGTTAACGACATGAGATACGAGGAAATCAAGAGGATCTCCCTAGTTTAGTAAACCTAGGAAATCCCGCCTTGACCGACGCCGGTTACCCCTAACCATCACCGGTTAAGCTAGAACCACCGTCGGTTACCCTTTTAACCCCAAAACAACCTTATTCTCAAGGTTGGAAAAATGTTGGAAAATATGGGAAAAGGTGGAAAACATTAGCACATGTCAGAGATATATCACATCTTCTGAGAGTGAATTCCAGCGAGAACACGCATGCAAGGAAGAAGATCAAGCATCTTTTCCTGCACAGCCATCCCAACAATGATCTGATCTAACCAAGAAAAGAGGAATGTACATGTAGCCCATGCAAAAGCTTTTCTTCAGTTGGTGATCACCTGTAGCCTTTAAACCTCTCATCAGCACCTCTATCCCTCATTCGCAAGCATCCAAGACCAGAATCCAAGTAAGTGAACGTTATACTTCTCTGGTTCATTCCATTTCATCATTATATTATCATATTTTGTTTACCTAGCCCACCATTGACCTCCTCCAACACTCACCCCTCCATATACCCATTAAAACCTCACCAAATCCTACCCAAATCACCCAATACCTCATCCCGACCAACCAAAGTCCTTTGTGCAATCACAAAGGAGACCTAAATCTTGTTTTGTGGCATTCCCGAGTTTTCCATAAGTAATCAACACCGGTTACAGCCAACTGCCATCGGTCACCCTTAACCGACATTGGTCTCTAATTTTCCCATACAACCTAGAACAGTGACCTATCCACCTGATTCCCTCTTACCCTCATTCACCTACGATCTACCTGAGACCTCTTTTAGACTGTAGAGACCCGTAACTAATTACTTGACCTTCGATCCTATTCTAACCTATCTGTTAGATTAGATCTATTTATTATTGTGTTTTAAGTGATATACCTAAATCATTTCAAATTACAATAGGATTTTCCTTATTTACCACATTAAAATGTTTAAAACAGTGGATTGACAACCATCTAGGAAGTATCAAACTTCCCAGATCTAGCATATGCTAGGCAGTTCACTGCATATATTGTTTAAATTTTTCTGGTGGTCTTGCTTTGCATTACAGGTAGTTCCTCCTAGCCAAAAGGAAGCTCTCACAATCGGATGGTGATTCGGAGAAGTCATATGCGCGCAATAACCCATCAACCAAAGAAATGATTTAGAATCGGGTGAAACATTTTGGCACGCTTGGTGGGACCCATCCAGTGGTTCCTTGCATTTCATTTCATTCCTAGGAAAAGTTGTGTGTTTTTTTCCCTTCTAAAAAGCATACACATTAATTTTCTCCTTTGGTAACCTACCTTTTTTCATTTTCTCTAAAATAAACATTCCTTTTGGTGTAATTAAAAATAACCATTTATTTACATTTTCTCGCATTGTAGTGAAAGAGCATCCTCTTCCTCTTCATCTTTTTGTGTCATCCAACTTACACTTCGATTTGGGCTTAAAAATAAGTGCATTGCATTCGATTTATCACATTAGCTCACATTAATGCAGCAACCTATACACTGGAAGTCATGACCAGGTGATGGTTGATAAATGAACCATAGAAAGCACTTTCTTTCTCTTTCTCTCTCTCTCGAGTCTTACCAAACCTCAATTTTTTTAAAATAAACACATTCTTAAACAACATCTTACCGGAAGAACCTATAGGTGATCACACGATCACATCATAGTGGGCACCCAGCTTGATGGTCTATCAAGTCATACTTCAGAGCGAGGCCTGCCCCCACCATAACATACCTGAAACCTCACCTTTTAGATATCCTTATTCATAGGAAGCCATCCTCACAAAAAAATTTATTTCATAGTTCATGTGTCTGTCCTTAAATAGAAAAAGCTAAACAAACATAATAGAAAAGGCACTCCTAGGATCACATTTTTCTTAGTGTTTCTACTTGGCTTGCCATTTGAGGTGAGAGATCATGTTCTTCATTTTTCTTGTTCATCCTTGCATGCTCCTCATCACAGCCGGTGTATTCTGGCTTCACCTGAGTGTGCCTAGGCCATATTTTCATCATTATCAGAATTTTGGGTCCGATTCTACATCGATTTTAATTCACAACCACTTTTCTTTCATCACTATTTCAATTTCACAAGAATCCGCCGGTTACCCTCGACCATTGTCGATTATATCCAACTAATGTTGGTTCCAGGTCCTTTTGTTAACCTACCCAAAAGGACATTTTATTCATATTCTTCCACTTTTCATAGTCCCTGTCACTTCCATCATTCCCATTGACATTGTAAAACACCATCAGATTCGCATACCTGTCAGATTTGACCTTCTACCTAGTTTTTCACTCATTGACCATTTTCTACAGTGACCAGCAACGGTTACCCTTGATCGGCGTCAGTTTTCCTTAACCGGCATCGGTTAGCCTGTTTCACTTTCCAACCACCATTTGGTACCTAATCCACTTTTTACCGCTAGATTCACCTGTTCCTACTATTTTTTGTCATTTACAGAGAAATAACCCTACCTGATTAGTACTTGTTCACATGGTGTTGACCCGAAGACAAGCAAGCACACTTGTGTTTCATGCCATTTTTCAACCACTCCCACCTAGTCCTTCACCACCTTCCATTTTATCACCAGCCATGGATCCCATCCAACCTATCACTATCGCTACCGAAGATGAGGAGTTCACACGACTCCTTGACCAAAACCCTGTCACCTTGCAGTTTTACCTTTCCCACTCATCCACTTGAGATGCCTCAGGTCAGTTGATATACAACATGCATGTATCTATCCCCCGACTCTCTCTCCCACTCTTGCATTGGCCCCATCTAGCTCTATGTTACCCACATCTACCTTACCCCCATTCGTTTCATAGCTAGGTCCTATACCCATTATGACTGCCGCGTCTGCCACCTCCATTACCCCTGCCACATCCACCATACCCTTGAAAACTACCCAAAATGCAACCTCATCTGCCCCTAATGTCTCACACATACCCGTAGCTACATTACCACCTTCGGTGTTGGTGACCCATACCCCTTTTCAGAATGTGGTCCTTTCCATTCCACAATCGTTAACTCCCATTGCCACTAGGGTTACCATGACCCTTCAACCTCCATATACATACTATCAACAACCTCTTGTTTCTTCCATTATTTACTCGGGGTATGTACCCCTATTTCATTCCCTTCTTCCCAATCAACCTACATAAGCAGCACCATACACCGGAGTGCCACCCCATTATATGCCCAAAACCAACCCTCTCATGCTACAGGAGGCACCCAATCATCGTAACCTACCAATGACCTAATAAAATTGATGTTGGACAAGATGTAGACATTAGAGGCATTGGTTTCCAACTCTCGTAACACTCTCACCTATGATGATATTTACAAAGAGCCCATCCACCCACCCATTCCTATCGCCCATACCTCGTGCATTGGGAAATTCTTAAATTCAATCGTTCAATAGAAAAGAAGACCCACAATATAATTTGTGGTAGTTCAAACATGAGTGTTATCGATCACTCATGATGATGCCTTACTCTTGAGAACCTTTCCCATGTCTCTGATCGACTCGTATTATATTGGTATATTGGGTTACCTAGACACTCCATATTCTCATTCAATCAGTGTAGCCCAAGCCTTCTTGGATCATTTCTCTATCAATATCATCAAGACGGTTACCATGACCTACCTATACTCCACGCGTTAATACGAGGATGAATCTATCACGATTTTTTTCGCCTCCGGCATAGCTTGATCAACCAACTCACCTTCTAATCGCTAAAAACAAAACTCATCGAGATATTCACATGGGCTTGTGCTAGACATATCTCACCGACCTTACAGTCCAAACCTTCTAAACATTCGATGAAGCATTCACTATGAGATGAAAGTTAGAGATTTGAGCCATCGAAGAGAAGAAAATCCAATTATGCAATAAGAATTCAGCATTCAAGTTGAATGATACCTCTTCTTCTTCCAAACCACAAAAAAATTATTCAAAGGCTAAGGGCACTACTAACATAGTGGTACTTAAGGCCAGCCCATCTCATCTGTCGAATCAGGCTACCCCCTCATCTAATCTCTCACCCATCAAAAAATTTCAATTCAGACAAGAGAAATGGAAATACACCCCAATTAGGGAACCTTACTCTTCTATCTTAGAAAATTTTATCAAATCCAGAGCCATCACTCTTCCACCCATAAAACCACACACTGGTTTTAACCCTACTCGCCCCATGCCCACATGCTATAAAGAACATGACTTCTGTAACTATCATCGAGTAAAGGGTCATAGTGACGGCAATTGCATCACTTTCAAAAACATTTTCCAATAAATGCTCGAGAAAGGTGAGTTAACTATGGATAATCCTAATTCACCTGCTAACCAAAACCTACACATCTTCAAGAAACCATTTCCTAACCATGCCCCTTTGTCTGATCAAACTGGTGAGACCTCAACTCATGATACCCATACCCGCAAGGTCCACGCTATCTTTAATGACATACCTGTTGCCTCCCAATTACCTCACATTCCTTCCATAGAGGAAATCCTAGCCTGAAATCCTCCTTCCGCATCAGAACCAACCTCCCTTGTTCCTTCACCCATGAAGGAGTCTTCCGCCGACATCAAGACCATCTCACCCCCGACTTCTCCACTTAGAGAAATTTTACCCACATGCACCTCCTCCACCCATAGAGGAGCACCTATCCATTCCTCCACTTGCAGAGGAGCTTCCATCACCTTCTACACCTACCATAGACCCAGTTGAGATACCTTTGCCTCTTGGTGAGCATTCTCTATCCGCTACCCAAAATCTTGAGACCTACTTTCGGATCTCTTTCCCACTAAGCCGAAGTTAGCCAATTTCCCGTCTCTAAGACACATTTTACGAGAATTTCCATTAGGTCCTCATCAACTCCACCTACATACATGTCGTTCTCACATTTGTCTCGATCACTTAGATTATGTGGATAGAGCCTTACTATGGGGACACCTTTTGCTTCATGTCTCAACGCAGATGCAAAGATCACTTACTGATACCTCCACTATCCACCCAAAAATATTTTGACCAATTGAACCAAACACAACCACCTCTATCACAACTCCTTCCATGACACCTATCATAGCTCAAACCATATCCCAATCTATATCTAAACCCAAACCCACACCTATGACATCATCCTTCACTAAACCTATTACCACTTTAGGGGTCACCCCGACTACCAACCTTACTCATCCACCTCTCAAACTGGATTTAGCTACATCCTCCAAAGACAACACCACACCTACTCCGACACCCAAACAGAAGCACCACACCCATAGAACTCATACCTTGGCTGCTTTAATCACATCTCGCACTGTCCTCTTCGTATTGGGATCTCAGCTTCCCCACATGGTCAAGAAACCTCCACCCACTAATAAACCAAAAACACAACAACCCATTCCTTCCTCACAAACCTCTAACCTACCTAGATGCCCAACATGACTTACACCCACACCTACAACATCTTTACCACCCATACCTCCAATACCCTTAGTTATTGCTTCACTACCCACTACACTTCAGTCACTGTCTCTCACACCGCAAGCATGCCCCGCATCGTCTACCTTCACAACACCCCCGTTATCCCCGTGGGTAACTCACCCTCTTCCCCCATCTACTTTTCCTTCTATACCTCATACACCCATATCACCTTTACCCAAGAAGGTGCAATCCAAAAACAAAATTCCACTACCCCACAATAAGGTAGTCAAAACAACCACACACCCTCCTACTCATTCACCTACTATACCCCTACCTAAACCAACACAAATGACACCCAAAACCATGCCAGCACCCAAACCCATAGCTCGACCCACTCCTCCTCTTCCAAAAGTTGTTCCTTAACAATCAACCACACCTACGCTCAAACCCACACTCACTTCCCATTGTGATCCACTAACAGGGTCTTATAAATTTTTTTAACCAACCTCCTTGAGACTTCGTCATCACATTACCACCACTGTGCCTTATGAACCCCTCAAAATAAATCCAAAAGGGTTTGATGATACTAAAATTTATGCCTACCATCGTGTGCTGTGGCACGATGTGGAAAACTACAAGGCCTCAAAAGCTGCCCTCCATCCAGCGGTTGTGTCCCCGTAAGCCAACTTTGATAATGATAACCTTCTCGATGAGGATCTTGCTTCACCAACACCCATTCCCACAAACCCACTCAACAATCACAACCTCCACCCTCACACGGCCTCCTAGATCCACCCCCAAGATTTGAAATTAACATGGTTCACATTAGAGAACTTGCCACGCCACCACCCAAATGTCATTGCACCCAACTCACCTCACAAGGTTTTTCTCCTCCGGTAGGTTTTTTCCCATCGTGTTGTTATACCACTCACCCTACACCTTCTCTATTTTCCAACTCCCCTCAGATCAACATGATTCACATCACTACACATGCTCAGAAGGATAAGGGTAAAGAAAAGGAAACTGACCCACCAACCAATCCTATACCCAACATACCATCTACACCCATACCTAAAATCACTATCGCAGCCCCATGTACCCCATTTCTAATGGTGTCACACATCACACCATGCTCAAAAATTACACCAGTCTCCCCTCAAAATGTCCCTATATGACCTCATCCAAACCTCGGAATCCCATCGTCAAGCTCTCATGGAGGTTATTCAATCTATTGAGGTTTTACCTAATGACCCTACACCCGTAGCCTCCATTATCACACCCCATCATGTAGCCTCTCTCACCAAATTACCACCTTCATCTTCACCCCACCCTATTCACCAAGTGGCCTCCCTTAGCTTCTCAGAGGAAGAGATCATGCCACACCAAAATGATGACCCGGACCATGTGCTCTTCATCTCTATCCACATCGATGACATACGGGTATGCCATGTGATGATTAATGGGGCACTAGCATTAACATCATTTCATCCCATGCATTTGCTCAAATGCACATACCTGACAATTGCATGCATAAACATCTAGTCATGTTGTGTTCATTCAATGACGCTATCACCTCTACACTAGGCACCGTCATCCTCCACATTCACGTGGGCCCCCACACTGTTCTAGAATTGTTTTACATTTTGGAAGGGGAATTCCAATATAACTGTTGCTTGATAGACCCTGGATTCGTGTCATGGGTTGTGTTCCTTCCACTTTGCATCATTGTGTAAAGTTTAAACATGAAGGACACACCTATACCATTCCAGTTGACCCATCACCTTTTAAAACATGAAACATGATTTATCGACCCAATGATGTGCTTATACCTATTAAGCTGACTACCTCCGCAACCATTACTTCTTCACCTACACGTCCACTTACCAAACAAATCTGGTGGTGCTTCTACTACACATACCTCCTCCATTCCTACCGCTGCTATAACCTCCACGGCTGACCCATTAGCTTCCCAATCTGTTAACTCCACCTCCGCATCAACCTCTGACACATCATCCATTCCAGCTACCTACATACCAACCACTGATCCCTTGGAAGGTGTTTTTCAACGCCTCACTCTGGGGGAGTACCACCTATATAGTGTCAACACATTCCTTACTCCACAAGAGTATGGAAGCCTTCACCAACACCCTCGCTATGATCACCACATAGGATAACACCTCCTTTATGGTCCTCCTCATCTCCGTACTCCAGTATCACCTATGGGGGACTTGATACTACCACTTACACACCCAAACCACCACCACAAACTTGCCCCTTTTTTGTTGACTTCCAATCACTTACCAATCGCCATTTTACCCACACCTTCCTACACCGATGTGTGTGGAAGGGTTTTAGTTTTGGATTTTATGAGCAAGGCCACCATACCATTATTCCATGTACCACCCGCAAACATAATGACCGTAGTGGTATCAGCTTTCCTAAACCACCTACCAAACAAGCCCACATTGAACTCATTAAGGACACTAGCTCTTCTCCACCTTCTTCACCCACTCCGCCTTCATCACCACCCTCACCAACGGAGTCGATGGATCCTGAATCTATCCCTCCTAAATTTTTTTTTCATAAACACCATTTCCTTGGGGCCTCTGACTTATCAACGTGAGGATGAGGCCCCTTCCACTCTTCCCTTCCTGTATCCAAAAATTATCGATGACAATACACCTTTAATTAACATCATTCAATGTCAAGATGATGAATCTATACTCACCTACCTTGGTGCAGAAGACTCATATATTCATCAGTCGTTACCTTCTGAGACGTAAACCATGTTGAATGAATTGACTATCGAGATCAACATTCATACTCAGGATGACCCACACATCCTAAATATCGATAATCTTTAGATGTTCTTTGAACAGAAGCCATCACTTATTTTCTCAGAGATCATAACCACACTTTCACTTGGTCTTACATAGACATGCCCGGTATTGACCCCACCATAGTGGTCCACAATATCGTAACCATTCTCGATGCCAAATCCATTAGACAAAAGCTGAGGAAAATGCACCCTCGCATTGCTTTTCTCATTAAAGAAGAACTTCAACACCTTCTTTCTGTTTCCTTTATCTTACCCATTGATTATCCTTAGTGGATTTCTAACATTGTCCCTATCACCAAAGTGATAGGGGGACTCTGCATTTACATGGAATTTCGTGACCTCAACCTAGCATGCCCAAAAGATGACTTTCCCTTACCCGATATTGACCAGTTGGTTGACCTTACCGCTAGTCATGAGATGCTATCACTCATGGATGGCTTCTCGGGTTATAACCAAATTTTTCTTGCCTTAAGATTAACACAAGATCTCATTCATCACCCTCGGGGACCTTCTACTATCGAGTCATGCCTTTTGGCCTTAAAAATGCTGGTGCCACATATCAGTGGGCTATGAATTACATCTTCCATGACATCATGCATCACATATGTGAAGATTATGTGGATGATCTCTTACGGTCATTATGTTTTTCGGTCATTGTCACGGAAAATCCCAAGATTTCCCAAAACCCCCTCTCTAAAAAAACCTCCCCCTACCCCTTTTAGCCCCCCTACAATGACCTAAACTACCCTTGGACCTCCACCCACCTCCCCTATCCCATCTATTACCCTCCCCATTCCTCCTTTTACCCAATATTCCCCCCCATTCCCAAATTTAATTTGTGCCCACCCACCAAACCAAAAAACAAAAACCTAAACCAACACTAAAATAATCCTCTAATCTATCAAATCAACAATGTAGAGTAGGGTGCTTACCTTGTCATGTTGCTGCCACCACGGTGGCACATCTCGGATGCTATACTAGTGGCCTACCCGATCCCTCTCTAGCCTCCACCATCACCGAATAGCTACCCACAACCTCTAACCAATTGAATCCCTTGCAATGATCCTATGGACCCGCTGCTCACCAACCAATCACTCATCGATCACATTGTCACTCACTATTCCATTTCGTCTAGACACTTTTCTCTCTTTTCTTTTTTTTTCATTTTCTCACTTCACAAAATAACAAATGAATAACAAAAATGTAGATTTTTTGTTTTTATAACACACCCGACCTAACCGATGTCGGTTACCCTTAACCAAAGATCGGTCATGTACCCTACTTAACTGTCATTTTACCTCGACCAATGTTGGTTATACATGACTGGCATCAATCACCATCCTCGTACATTGCCCTAAATTTTACACTTTTACCCTACCCCTACTTTCTTTTTTTTTTACCTCACCCAAACTCCCCCGATCATTTACCTCACCCCACATTTACCCTACCCATTTACATCACCTTTCCTGACCTCATCATTTACCACCTCCCTTTGTCCTCCTTTACTCATTATTTTACCCCTACCTTGGTCTTACCCATGTCGTGACCTAGATATTTGGACCTAGACTATTGCTAGTGACCTTTGACCTCATGTGTTCACTATAACTTACGGCACCTTCATCATTACTCGTGTTGTTGGCCTAATGACCTTACCTAGCCTATTGCATTAACCATTTATTCGACCCTACCTTTAGTGTACTTTGGAACATACCTAAACGTTCCTGCACCTAACCTATGTTGTGTTTCCTAACCATATCATATACCTTGGATACCGGAATCACTTCAACCTTGTTTGGATAAACCTATCGACCTTAGACGATGTAGAGTTTTCCTTCTCTTTAACTTGGTAGCATGTTTTAGTTTATACGTGTGCATGTGTTTGACTGTTGCTACCTTTTACCTGCACTCCAATACCTAGATTACACGAGTAGACATGGCTCCTTTTTCCCTTGTTACCCACCTTCCTTTTCATCACATTTACCTTTTTCAAACTACTCATTGATTCTTCCTTCTACCTCGGGTTCTTGGTTTGAGGGGATCACCTTCACCCACACATGGGGCAACCACATCTTATTTTTGTTAGCATCGCTTACCAATACAAGCTACGCCACAAAAGGGAAAAAATGTAGACACTAAAATTAGGTGACACTCCCCTTTGGTCCCTCGACAAACAAGCACCCTTCATCACATTCACCTAGCCATGGCCCTCTTCACCCCACTAATATTAATTTAATTAATTAAATTAAATTAATTCATTATCCTCACTATATTTATTATTTAAATATCTTAATTTAAATAATATCCACACATACACTTCACCTAGACACCTCACCAAGCCAACTCACCCTAAAACCTATTCTTAGTAAGTTGCCATAACTAACTGAGACTTACCTAAACCCTAAAAATCAATGCCTACATTCTCTCTAACCACATTCCCACATGCTTACAAGAATCTCCCAGTCTAATCCATGGGTTAACGACATGAGATTCAAATAAATCAAGAGGATCTCCTAGTTTAGTGAACCTAGGAAATCCCGCCTTGATCGACACCAATTACCCCTAACCATCGCCGTTAAGATGGAACCTCCATCGGTTACACTTTTAACCCCAAAACAACCTTATTCTCAAGGTTGGAAGAAGGTTGGAAAAGATGGGAAAATTTGGAAAACATTAGCACATTCCAGAGAGATATCACATCTTCGAGAGTAAATTCCGGTGAGAACACGCATGCAAGGAAGGAGATCAAGCATCTTTTCCCGCATAGCCATCCCAAAAATGATCCGATCAAACCAAGAAAAGAGGAATGTACATACAACCCATGTAGAATCTTTTCTTGAGCTTAGTGATCACCTGCAACCTTTAAACCTCTCATCGCACCTCTATCCCTCACTCGCAGGCATCCACAACCATAATCCAAGTGAACGTTATACTTCTCGGTTCATTCCATTTCATCATTATATTATCATCTTTTGTTTTCCTAGCCCCCATTGACTTCCTCCATCACTCACCCCTCCATATACCCATTAAAACCTCACCAAATCCTACCCAAATCACCCAATAACTCATCCCGACTAACCAAAGTCCTTTGTGCAATCACAAAGGATATCTAAATATCATTCTCGTGGCATTCCCAATTTTCCCACAAGAACTAAAGACCTGTTACCCAACCACCATCAGTCACCCTTAACCGACATCGGTCTCGTGTTTTCCCATATAACCTTAACAATGACCTATCTACCTAATTCCCTCTCACCCTCATTCACCCGTGATCTCGCCCGAGACCTATGTTAGACCTATGGAGACCTGCAACAGCCATTTTGACCTTCGAGATCCTATTCTAACTTAGCCTGTTAGATTAGATCTATTTCTTATTGTGTTTTAAGTGAGACACCTAAATCATTTCAAGTTACAATAGGATTTGCCTTATTTACCGCATTAAACTATTTAAAATGATGGACTGATAGCCATCTAGGAAGTATCACACTTCTTGGATCTAGCATACACTAGGAAGTTCACTGCATATATTGTTTAACTTTTTCTGGTGGTCTTGCTTTGCATTACAGGTAGTTCCTCCTAGCCAAAAGGAAGCTCTCACAATCAATTGTGGATTCAGAAGTCATATGCATGCAATAACCCATCAACCAATATTTGAACAGGTATTCCTCCTATGCCCAAGTTACATATCATCTGCTTTTGTTAATACTTCAAAGAAATGATCTAGAATCAGGTGAAACATGGGGTTCATTCTCAGTAAGGTCTCTTTCTAACTTAGCATGCACCCTCTTTAAGCTTTATCTTCATCTCCCCTAACGATTCATACACGCCTTTAAGTTCATGGTACCCCCTAGGAAATAGGTCTTGGTAATCCCTTAGTAACTCTATGATTTTTGCCACTTGAGTCTAAACAATAGTCTCTTATTATGGCTTCCTTAGGCTTGGTATCTATTCCAATATTCACCCTCTTTCTCTTCATGGGTCCATGATAGGCACACATGGTCTTATCCACACTATCAAATACCTCACACCATCCTACTGAATGGTTTACATCCAGATTATCTACTTCTTCTACATCCACTAGGTAGACCATTTTTCCTTTCTCCTTCTCAAGGAAAGCACATTGAAGTAATGTTGCATCAACCTCTAGTTCTTTATCAAGACGTGCTCCTGAGTCTTCTTTACCTAATAAATCTTGACATAGTTCTTCAACCTTGGCACTATCCCCCATAGTTAAGAGTTAGATAAATTTTAATGCTTCTTCCACTGGAGGCTTTGTAGAGAAGAATTCAAATGTTTGGGTCATTCCTGCAATTAAATTCTACCAATTTTAATTTTCTCTATGGAGCTCTACATAGACATACCAAGCATGCGCGCAACCTTATAAAGTGGAATAAAACCGGTGCACCCATAGCGAAGGTGGTAAATATTCCTACCCTTCTATCCAGAGTCTCTCACACTTCTGAACATGGTGCTGAATAAGTTGATTACCGTGATAAATACATATTTGAGTAGGTGCATTGCTCCTAAAGAACCTAGTAGTAAAAGCAATCCCAATTTCATTCCATCTCGACAAGATTATCCCTGTGGACCACCCACCAGCATGTTGTTGTCCCACGTAGTGTATATGCTAGCATATTTATTATTTCCAATGGTCTATCCATTTTTCTTCCATGGCACACAGGAATACCATGGGATCCCCTTCTCCTATGTAACAAGGTACCGAGTTGTTACCTATCCTCCTGACATAACGTGGTTTTGTGCCTTGAGGGAATATGCTCTTTACTTCACGCCCTACCAACTCATAAGTGTTGTGAGCCCAATTATCACAAGAAACACTTGTATTATCACTAATAGATTGTGCATCCTCCCATTGAATTAGTCCTTCTTTGGTTGGTTCAATCATCTCCGGATATCGGATGGCACATATATAAATCCTATTTAGATATTCTTCACTTAAGGGCTCAACATAGGGCCTGACCTTTCCATATGTTAAAGGGATAATAACCCTTTCCTATTTATTTTCAAAACTGATATAGCCCTTTTTGAACCAAAGATTAGCATTATTTTCATAGCACCAAGGATGCCCCAATAGAGTTGGGAAGTTGTCTAACTCTACCAGATCTAAAACTTCAAATTCTCTAGTGAACTTGGCTCCTTGTATGGTAATGGATGCATCTTTCAAAAATCCTATGGGAGTGCCCTTAGTCGATTAGCCATGAATAATACATCGAGGATGAATACAATGGGGTCTCGGTCATTTGTACCCATGCATCCAAGGTAAGAAAATTGACCTCCATGCATGTATCAATCATTATATTACTCAATAGCCACCCATCCACAAAATCATTCGATTGATTTCCTTGTCATAATCTAGGCTATGAGAAGGGAGATTTACATGCAGGATATGCCCTCCATTCTTAGTACTTGCGCACATAGTGTTTCCTTTTAACCAACTCCCTAACAGTTGAATGATGTTTTCTTGGTGCAACATTTTACAAACTTCCCTCAAGTCATCTATATATGTTTGGACCATATTTGATGCTTTCTTTTTATCCTTCAAGTAGTGGACTCACCACGAAGATTCCTTAGAAATTCCATGGTTTCCCGATAAACCTCCTTCTTATAGGTAGGATCGGGTACCGTGCATGAAGAACCTCATCTTTAGTAATGGTAGGAATCTAGTATAATGCTTCCCGGCATGTACCACCTCAACGCATGTCGTGACATTTAATTTTAGTGCCTTGGATTATACTTCCATCTTGGACATCCATTGATTGTCCATAGCGTGTTGTATCATAGCCATCTTTGCGCATATGTTTTCTTGTTTATGTTGCTTACTTAGATTCTCATATAAATCTGGGCACTCTTCATAGCTATGGTTCTTTCCACATGTATAATGGTCAAGAGATCCAGATGTATAACATGTTTCATGAAGAAAATCACTTCTTCCACCACCACGACCTCATCCTCTAAATCCACCATGGTATCCTAGACCTCTACCATGGCTGCCTTAAAAACGCCCTCATTCTGATCATAGCACACCTGATTGTGCTCCCGGTCCTGATGCTCATTCTTTCCCTTATATTTATCTGAAACTCCTATCTCTCGTACACCAATATCTATAGCATCATGGATCTCTCCAATTAGTTAGCCATCCTCCATGTCATGAGTCATAGACACTGTATATTTTGAAGAGCTTGAAATGTTCTTCCTTATCACACTTTGTAATAATGGGCAATGGCTAGCATCATGGTTTAAGTGGCATATTTCACAATCCATCAGCAATGAGTGTATTGTTTTGTGAGGGAAACTATCCTTTGTGTGACCTTCTACTTCACAATTTGTGCACCAAATCCCTGTGCACGTCTCATGTGTTGAATTTTTGATAGTTTCTCCAACTATTTTTCCATTTCTACTATTTGTGCTTCTAAAAATGGGCTCACCCTAGTATCTATGCTTCCAACTACCTCAACGCACAAGGCTGCTTCAAGTGCTTCACGTGGATCAATGTATGTCTTATGTGATAATGCCCTCCTAAAAGGGGTAATCAAGCCCCCAATGAACCATTGTGCATGTTGGCTTGCATGTATGTCATAAGAAAGCTTTGATAACAATGTTTTAGATTGTGCATCATACTATCTAACACTATCGTAGTGCCTTTATTAATATCTTTGAGCACACTTATACTCTTTTTCTCAAACTCAGGGATATGAAACTCTTTAAGGAATACATTCTTTAAAGCTATATAATCTACACAAGTCTGATCAGGATCAAACTTTCTATACTAGATGTGTGCGTGCCCTTGTAATATAGTAGCTAATTGGCTTACCCTATGCTCAGAAGATATGATTCCTTTTGCGTGCCACAATATTTCACACATGTGCACATGTTTAGCAAAGCATCTTCTATGCACCTATACTCTGGAAGATGAAGAGACATTTCCATGTAAATATTTTGGGGTTGGTGTGGACCTTGCCCACCTAATCTAGAACCTCTTGTGTTTCCCCTACCTCTAGAACCACAGATCCACCTGAACCAAAGCTACCTATGCCTCTTGATCCTAAACTTGTAGTTGGGGTTGGACCAGAAGATGTACTTCCCTGTGTCCCAATAGTAGAATTGAACTATACCCTAATATTCTGCGAAGCGTTACTACTCCCAGAAGTTAATCCAAAAATTGGTGTGCTTGTATTCTGTGCTGATGATACACCTAAAAAGGTACTCCCATATAACAAAAATTTGTTTGTGCTACCATCATTGTGCCTTTTATAATACTCACTCCTACTCTTCCACTACTTGAACTAGCTTGTTTATCGCTTGTTGTAATAGGTGTTGAAAAACCAAATGCAAGGGCGAGGTTACCAGATGGATTCAGATGCGCACTGCGGCCGGGTATTCTTTACTAGCGTATTTCGCATGAGGTTTAGGGGATCCCCATCATGCTTTCCCAAATCGGGAGTCCCCGATGCTCTGCGGCTCCATGTGTTCTACATGAGCTTCAAATCCTTCACACACCATCTCTCTCCTTAACATCATAGTTTCGCAACATTTCATTGCTTCTCTATCTCCCTTTTATGTGCCTCATTATACTTAAGTTGCCTTTCCTCTCTCTTCCTTTCTTCCACTAGGTCTACCATCTTTCACAAAACCTACTCCTTCCCCTATGCGTGGTGAGGTTTAGTTAGCCATCAATTTAATCTCCGATTCAAGGTTACCATCGGGATCTTAATCACTAGAGGAATGCCTTGAGGTAAGCTCTCCTGGATATCGTAAAAACTAGAATTTAGCTACTACGGACACAAATAAGTGGAAATTGAGTATTCCAAGATATAACCTGCTCAAGAGACTATGAAACCACGTATCCACAACTCGAGTTCAAATTAGATCAAGATTACAAAGGGCCGGAATTCTTCATATTTCCAAAAAGTGCACAATACCTCCAATTCCTCTTAGATGCATAAGAAATCAACCACTGTATAATTGTATTAGAAAGATAGCAAAAATATCGATATAAAATGTCATACAAATTCTATTCCACCCAAACACGTGTGTTAAACTTAAATCTAGTGTTGAATCTCTATACATATTCTTCTTCCAGATCACGTATCCATTTTTCAACACTTGCTAAGGTCAACCTGGTATGTATTCATCGTGAATCATCTTGAAAACAATCGAAAAATAGGTTCTGAAAATAGAACCAATGACACAACCTAGAATTCAGTGATATAAATCCAATAAAACCCTAGTTGCAATGACACATCACTTAGCCTAGACTAAGCACTCACCCAAAGCGCGCAAAGGTACCAAGTCCCTCTTTAGGGTTGTTGTTGTAGGATGCTAGCATGATGAAGAATTAACACATATAGTTCCATTACTAACACATCATTCTATAGAGCATACCAGATCTATACCTAAGGGAGAACATAATTAAGTATTAACCATGATGATATTAAAAACATACTAGATTCAGATACACACAAAACTCACACTTAGATTCAACCAATATTCTTCATTATATTAAATATCATGTAACACCCTGAACTGTTGTTACTTTCTCCTGAGCATACAAGTGTTGATATGTGATTTCTTGTAAAAGGATGTGTTCCTCGATTTAGAAATCATGCTTGATATGTACTGTAATTTCTTTGCAGATTGCAGATCTTGACTGAGTCAGAATGTGATTAGACTCTTTTATTTATTTCATTTTGCATCCGAGTTTAGTCTGATCTCGGAATGAATTATAGAGTTATCCATCTATAAGATCTAGTCTTGGATCAGTGGAATTGATCCAAGTAATGCTTAAAGTTTGTTCATGATGAATTAAAATCACAGACCTTGAACAGGGTTAAGGTCTAGAAGCATTTAATAAGCTAGTCAGGAGTATGACTCAGGCTGATCGAGTAAAATGAATTGGTTCCCGATATGGAAGTATATCTGGAAGGTCTCGATCGTGGACCAGGTAATAATTCGGTTACATACGATTCTGCAGCAGAACAGGAGCTAACCCTGTTCAAGAAGGTATGAGGTAGGTCTTTTCTGAGTGTACAGAATGTAGACCTAACTGGAATTATTAAGTGATTAGTAACCTAAGACTAAATCTAACCTAGGGGTTAGATTAGTGTTAATCTAACCTAGACCTAGGCTAAGTGCTAATGTCCTAAGTTAGTATCTATGTGTAATGTGGTTAGAATTTGTATTATCCTAAATTCTAACCTAAGATACTAACCTAACTATGATCAAGAATGTAAAGGGGCCTATGGAGGGGTGCGAACCATGGGCGGCGTTTTCTATGTTATTAAATGCATGGGATAAGGATGAAGGACAGGTCTTGGCGGAGGTTTTGGGAACGGCTAACCTGTGCCGACGTGGCAGGTCGCCAAAACTGGAAATGAACTTGGGATTTTATTTGACTGTCGCCAACTTTGGCGGTCGGTGGAAGTGGAGTTTGAGCGGGAAAGTTGGTGTAATTGCATTCAATGCTCTCGGTAGACGAGCTCGGAACTCGCGAGAAGGCATGCAAACAGGAAGTTTGTTGGTTTGTTTGGCTTATCGCGATTTTCGGTTTTTCTTCTGCCTGTTCACTGGTTCTTCGCACCAGTCTTCTTTGTGTTGCATGGCGAGCATGAGGTTATCTAGCTCTTTTCTCTGGCAAGGAGAGTATATATGTTTTGGAGATAGCAAAATTTTGTTGGTCGCTCTAACTTGGAAAAGGAAAAGGAAGTCTGAGCTCTTCCAGTGGTCTGCTTCGGAAATTTGAGCAAAAATCCAGGCATGTTAGGCCCTAACCTTTAAAAATCTTGTTGTCTTTCAAGTGATTTCATTAGAACAACTCTGTTCAAATGATTTATGGAATTAGATGTTTATCTATGGATGTCTTGTGTGATTTTTCTTGGTTCAGTATCTCTTCTGGTTCGAATCTTCATTTATCCTTTGTTGGGTGTTTATTAAATTCGAACTGTGGCATTATTTTCTTGTGTTTGCATTCTGGCTTAATTATGCGAAACATGTGAAATGTGTGAATGCTCGGCCTGTTCGGCGTGAGCCCATGAATCGTTCCTGTGATGGGTATAGGCCATTGATTGTCTGTCGATTTTTGGTCGTTGATTCTTGTTTTGGAAACAGTCGGAAGAAACATTGATGGAACTGTTTGTTTGTTCAGTGTTATGAAATCTTTGTAGGCTCTGTCGTGGGTTTTGATGATGGTAGTTATTGATACTTTGTGGGTTTCGTTCTGTCTTTTAAATTTGTTTGGGAACAGGTAACTATTGTGTTACAGTAGTCATTACGACCCAGGGGAAGTTGTTTTTCCTTGTTATTGTGGTAACGGGATTTAACCCGTTGACAGTATACAATATGGATAAATGTATTTTTTATTTAAACAACTTTGTGGAGTCCTCGGAATGAAATCGGTATTTGATTTGCTTACACTTGATTTGTTCTGAATGCTTGCCATAGATGGCATAGAAGGATTCATTAACTATTTGTTTTTATCTATACTGTTGTTGGGTTCCGCGGTTATTGGTATAAACCCGTTTACAGTATGCAATATATATATATATATATATTTATGTTTGTTTTAATCTGAACGACTCTGTGGAGTCGATGGAATGATTTGTATATATATTTGATCCACTGTTCAAGTTGAATATAAATGAATATTGGGAAATGTTGTACCAATGACCTAAGGGAATAACTTGTATTTCAATCACTGTTATTCTGTAAGAGTACCTTCGTGTCGCAAGGATTTTGTGGTACAGATTCTCTTGGTATATTTTTACGTCTTCAGTCTGTGCAAATTTGTGTAAAAGATTGGCAAGGGTTCAGTCGGATTCCTTGTTTTGAAATCAGTAATTGGAATTGCTTGCCTGATTTTTAATAAGCTCCGTTGATGGGCTTAGATGGAATCGTATGCAATTATTTGACTTGTTACTGTTGTTCGGATTCATATGAATTCTTGGAAGGTAACCTGTATTGTTTTGTACCTTATTGAACCTGATTTTTGGGACACTGTCGTTTTGTCACTGTTCCTTGAGTATGGATAATTATCTTGTGTCCTGGCTCTGTTGAAGTGAGTCGCGAATACCATACTTAGATTTGAATGCGCCCAGGTGAGTATAGTTATGCTATGTTCCTTCCTGTTTATTTCAGTCCGATTGAGACTGGTCATGTATCGGAGATTCTGTGTGGTCATCTTGGCATAGTCCTTAGGAAACTTCAAATTGCTTAAAGCAATGAAGTCTGTTGTTGACAGCGATATGCCAGAGGTTCTTTGATTTCGAACTTGGATCGAAAACCTTGCTGTGTTTAAAAGGAACTAGTATTGAGCTATAGGTTGATATATGGGATTGATGACGTGTTAGCTACTGTACAGGAGTTTTTGCTGTGTTCTTTTTATTTAAAACAACGATCCTTCTTGTGGCTTGTCGGACTTGTTGGTATACATACTGGGTGAATGTTTTCCATATGTGGAGACGGTACAGTAGTGAACTTATATGAAAGGGGGTATGAATGATATGTTCTTTCTCTTCTATTATTATAATACTGGTAGAGATCTGTCTAACAGTTGGTATTGCTTTTGTAACATATTGGTGGAATCACGATTTTCTATGATATTCCATTTCTGATGAAAGTGACGATTTGTTCAATATTACTGATCTTGGATTCAAGATGATTGTTCTAATACTTTCGTTCTTTGATTCTTAATATTTGATGAAATATTAGAGAAGTGAGTAAGACTATTTTGTAACGATGATAGAGTTACACATTTGTAGACATTTTGTATTACAAAGGCATAGTCTGAATATGTTTACTTGTTTGGATAATTGATCTCATTTAAACAGGGTGTTTAATGAAAACAATTGATGGATTGCAATTGTTTTAAAAGTTAGTGCTTATCATGCTCAGTTCATCGAACTGACTCATGTTGACTATTTTTGCAGATGGTTGCCGTAAGTGGTAAAAGCAATGCAGATCTGACAGGATGATCAGATTATTTAATTTGTTTCATAATGAATTACAGCTTGATTATATAAATGTACTGTATGTGGAAAGATGTTTCTTTTCCGTTAAGCATTGTATCAAGTATGCTGCTTGCATAAAATGTAATTGTATAATTTTGAAAGGAATGGAAATAAGTGTTTGATACTTATGTGTTGTATTCTATTTCTGATAGTTGACCTTCTTCGGTTTATATACCGGAATGGCAATGATATCTTTGTAAAATTTTGGATGCTTTTGTGATTGACAATGAAAGCTTACAAGAAAATGTGGTTGAATTCATATGAGTGTTTAGCAGATCTTATTGTTCTAGCGAAAGCAATATTGAATTTAAATAATTGTCTTTCTAAAAGATAGGTTAAAAATGAACCTAAGCAGAACGCTAAACAAGCTGGATTAAATTACTAATCCCTAGTCCTGAGTATGACAGGACAATATTAAATTGGATTCTTAATCATTTATATCCTTATACTAATAAGTATGATATAAATTCAGTTAAGAGAACTGATATAAATCAAATGAAGTTCGGATGGCAATCTCATGTGAAGGTTATGAGATATTGTCCAATTCTGTTGTTTAGAATCAGGTGTATTCTAATGACTCCTTGATGAGAGCTTGACCTTAATACCTCTACCATGTAATGGGTTTTATAGAGGAGGGTCGTCTTAAGACGAAGAATCCAGGGATCGGGAAAGGCTAACCTTAGGGAAAAGTCTTTAAAGTAATTTAAACTCAAGTGCGTAACGCATGTTGTTAAGTAGATCTTTTCGAGGCGGATTTAAAGGTTGACGACACAAGTCAACTGCAAGGTTGTACCTCCGAGAAGATTAGGATCTTCTCGAAGTTACAACAATGCAGGAGACTTATGGCGACACCCTTTGCATTGATCGCTAAGATTTACACTTTGATCTCGCACGAGTTACTCAGGGTCCGATTATGAACGTGGTCATGTTATAAGGCTGCCTAGGAGATTCGGGGTATCATGACACACTGGTTGAACTGCAAGGTTGAACCAGTATGTCACCATATCCCTAATCCTCGTGGGCATCCATATAACATTATCACCTTGATAATCTACCTCCGAGTGATTCGGTTGTGAAAGGAAGGACTGACAGTAGTCAGTGTAGGACATTCTATATAACATAAGAATGGGGTGAAGGACGTATTCCAGATTGACGAGTATGCCGTTAAGGAATACGAGACATAAACAGTATGTTTCAAATCTTTGGCCAAAGTATCGCAAGCTGCTGATTGCGTTGTCCTAATTCACCTAGTCTAAGGGATGAGATGCCGATGAATAATAGTAACGATTATTCAGTTAGGTTCTCGATGAGAGTATTCTCAATCCCGAGTAGGTAAGAGAACCGCAAGAGTAAAGTGTTAACTAAAAACACCAACTCTTTTTACTCATGAATAGATCGGTAGATTACCGAGTCATGGAATGAATAGATCGGAGGTACTCCGAGTCATTACAGCTGCATATGGTTGTCTGTTATATGAATGGTTATTTGATTTGTGAGTTCTAAATTATGTATTTAGAACCAGGATGTAATTATCAAAAAAAAAAAAAAAATAATTCACTTGTTCTAAGGTATAAAATGGAGATGTTACATATCATAAGTATATAGAAGCTTCATTAAAATATCGTAGTATGTGTGTAATGATTTAGCAACATAATCTCACTACACCTCTCTCTATGTGTACTCACCACCATACATGTATATATAAGGGTGGGGAATTTCCCTTCACCCACTTATCTATTCCCAAAATAGGTCGCATGCTATTATTAGCCACGTGCCATTACAAAACTAGCCACACATGCAAGTGCGCTAAAAATAGACTATTGCTAGTAAACTAACAGTGTTAGATCTATTTCTGGTTTATGTCCATGCAAATTTCTTCATATCCAATCCTCCAAAAATAGCCAATGCATGGTACGAAGTCTCTACCTTGTTTGTGTGCTCTGCACGCTATCTCTAAAAATAGACTTTCATGAGTGAAAATGGCTAAGTCTTGAAAGCTGAAATTTCACCCCACGTGCATTTTCTCCCTATCTGTTCATGCCTTTGAATATGACTCGCTTTTCCATGTGACCTTCTTGCGTGTTTTCTTTCAAGTGTTCTCTGATCAACATGTGTACATTGACATCATCTCGTGAAGGAAAAAATTGAATCGGGAGAGATTATCTGTGAAAATCTCAGTGAGCAAATGGTTAATATCCAATAAAGTAAAACCTTTTATATGACTTCCTACCTCATGTATACAATTACATCCTATATGGTGTGGGTAGGGTTGTCTCCTCAAAATGATAAGAAGAATGAACCAGTCTATGAGTTTTACCCACAACTCACTTTTGAAAAAAAAAAGTTTCATCATAGAAGGGTGAATGATGTTTTTACAATGTTCATAGTCGGGATCACGGATGAAAGAACGCTCTCATCGAAGCTAAGTAGTTCATTTCAATTTATGGTAGCCTCTTCATTTAATTTAGAAAGTTTTCCTATGTAAGATTGGATGGTTTAGAAGGTGCACCTAACAAGTTACCCATGTATTTGTAATGATAAATTGGTCCTTGTAGAAGTTTGTAGACAACTAGATATGCTACATAGGACATGTAGGGACAAGAAGATCATTGGCATCCAATTTCCTATTTCCTTGGGTTATGCATGCAGATCTTACCTAGATGCTCAAAATGTTGAAAGAACAATTGTTGATTTCAAGTTTCATTCATACCAGAGAAGATCTTCCTTTGATATCAAAGGGTTCATTTCAAAGCATTTGAGGATGTCCTATTATCATCTTCCCACCATTGAATATTATTGGGCAGATTGCACTGATGAATATGAAGTGAGGAAGAGGTATTTTGGAAGGATTTCTCTACAACAAATCAGGGATTTCAATGTGTATCAGGTTCATATTCCTGAGGACCTAGAGGATGACAATGAAAATTTGTATTTTGTAGAGTATCTTAAAACTATTCAACATATGCCTCTCCCAAATATTGATTGGTCCCAGAAGGAAAGGGATGATCCTTCAGACATGAACAATCCAGTGATTGTAAGAACAAGACAATGGTTCAACAAAAGGATGAAGGAGTATAATCAAGCAATGAAATAGTCCTCTTCTTAAGAATACTCCACTTCACATACAAAAATCTATACTACACAAGAGGTTCCATCTCAACTAAATCCTTCTTCTTCACCTTTGGATTCAGCAACCAAGGTGTATACAAAGAAATAAAAGTTCAAAGAGATAGAAAAAATTGAGGAAACACTTTAAAAGGAAGTAGAGTAGGAGAAGGCTCATGAATCAAATGAGGAAGTTTCTCTTATTATTAAATAGGTATCTCTTCCTTTAGAAGAAGAAGAGAAATTCACCGAGGAACATAAAGATGAATTTGAGAAAGAGGTTGAAGAATATGAAATGAATGATGAAGAGGAAGAAAGTGTTGAAGAATAAGAAGATGATGTGAAAATCATAGAACCAGACACTGGAGAAAATAGGTGCATAAAGAGATAAGATTCTAGCAAAAGACCATCTTCCTCTTCCATTAAAGTACCTACTCTTGATGTTATTTCTACTCGGTTTATTGGTCCTCCTCATCCTATCAGTAGCTTCTCCTCCCTTTGGATCCACCGTATAGTGATTCCTTCACATGGGTTCAACCCATGATTGATAGAAAGCATATGAAGGCATCTTCTTAGGCTATTTCTCCTAGTTTTGATGTTATGGCTGCTATACTTGGCACAACCCTCACTCCCCCTCTAAATAAGGCCAAAAAAACCTCCCATTTCATCTTTGATGCAAAAGGACAACAATTCCTAGAAATTTCCAAACCAAAGGGAGACAAAGATGAAAAGGATATCACTGTGGAAAATATGCAATTAACAAGATTTCACTTGGAGAATCCACACCTAAGGGAGAGGTGCAAAATCTCAAGGAAACTGTGTCTAAAGTGATTGAAAGAGTAGAGAAGGGAAAGCAAACCCAAGAACAATTAGAAGAACAAGTTCAGGTTCTTTCTAATTTCATTAAGTCCTTTCTATCTAATGATAAAAATCCTTTAGACCCCACTCCACTCTCCTCATTGCCTCCTGCAACTTTTCTCTCGAGGAGGATATTAAAGCTATCAAATAAATCCATAAGCATGCCTCATATGGTAGAGTTGTTGAAGCATTGGTGGAAGGAATGCTAATCTTTGGTTTAAATTTTATTGATGAGGCATATAAGGTATATGAAAACATTTTCAAGCCCACAATCAATTCAATTCAACAATTGGAAATGTTGAGAAATAACTCAGGATATGGTTGGAGAGTATTCAATATTTAATAATCATGAGAAGTTTATTATTTATCATAAGATCTTTGATGATTCCAAAAACAACCTATCCAAGAAGTGGGTCTACAACATTGAGTGGAAAATTTGAGTTCTTGAAGAGGTAGCCACTGAGTTGAAGAACATGATGCAAAAAGGTGAATCATTTAAATCAAAAATATTTGTTGACTTGTAGGCCCTTCAATACCAATTCTATAAGGACAATTCTACAAAGAGGCATTTGGTAGATGAATTCAAGGCAAAATTCAATGCACTAATAAAAGAAGATCTGTTCAAAGCTGAAATAGTCAACAAAGAGAAAATGGAGGAACTCATTGAGCTGCATAATATTGTTATAGAAGCCACCAAGGGCCTGTTGCAAAATGGAGGAATTGCGAGAGAAATGGAGTATTCTCTGGGTAGCTGGTTAGTTTCCATGGAAAATAAAACCATTCTAAAGGAGATGGAGATTTCAGATGTTGTTTCTAGGTTCAGAATTCATGTGCTCAAAGTGAAGATCCCAGCTGTACCACTCTCGAATGTTCCTTCCTCTAGCACTTAGTCATTTTCTAGCTAGTTATATTTTGGAGTTAGCTTTATTATTTTGAAATTTGAATTGTAAATAAAGCTAGCTTATGTAATTCATTAATTAAGTGCTTAGCACTTAATTAAAAGACAATTAGTTAGAAAAGTTGGTTACAACCACCCCTTAGCCTATATAAGGATCAATTTCCATTGTAAAGGGGTTGGATTTTGGTTTTTTGGAATGTAAAGATACATAAATTTTCAAATCAATATAGAAGAAGATTTATCTCCCTCTTATCTATGTTATTTCTATTTCTCTTTCTTAAAATTGTGAATGTGAATTCTAGTATATTTGAATATTGAAACTGTGTGTTCAATCCATTGATTATAGTGTGAGGAAATTTGTGTTTATTGCATTTATATTTCATGGATTTTCAGATATATTAATTCATATGTTCTTGAAGTCATATGCATGCATTAGTAAGATATAACTCTACAGTCTCTACATCTGAATGTGCAGCCTTCTTCACTTCTTTTCATTACAGTAGTAAGTAATCTTTCATAACCAGGGAAAATAATTTTTTTCTTAACTGATGGATTAGAATGAATTTTGTTTCCTTGTTTCACCTATCTTACTCATATAAGCTATTTTTTCCTCCTCTATAAACCTTTTCCCTATTCATATTCTGTATTGAAAATATTAGATATATGGAATCATTCTTTACACCAAAATCCTCATTCAGAAAGTTAGTTTGTATATTTGTAAATAATTAGAGTTTCAAGTTTTGGTGAATAAGGGATCCTCCCCACAAAGAGGAGGGATTTTTTTCCCCTAAAATATTTCTTGTGTCTAAAAGACAAAATTTCCAATCAACAAGTGTAAATGTCTCCTTGTAATCAATTATTTATTAATGATCATATCCCTTTGTAACTATTCATGCTTTGTACTTGTCAATAGATCCATATGCCTTATATTTTGTTTTGAAAATCCATTTACGGCCAATGGATTTCTTTCCCGTAGGTAGATCAAAAATTTCCCATATCTAATTTTGAATAAGAGAGTCATATTCATAATCCATATCTTTCTTCCCCTATTATTGACTTAGTCCCTATCAAATTATACCAGTTCGGTGTTGTCAACAATCGAACTCATGAAAGCAAGATTTACCTCATTTCTCCCTATCTTCTTGTTTTGACTCAGGATGAAGTATTTGTTGGGGACTGGAAGTAGCACCCTTGGTTTGATCATGGAAGACCAAATACTTCAGCCAACAAGAGGTTGTCTTCAAAGTGTGGGAACTTTATCCTTGAGATAAACCTCCAAAGAAGGATAGTTCATTATCTCCTAGTTTAATGCACACTAACCCAAAATACTAACATCAGTAATTAATCCTAACACTACAACTAAAACTTATAGGATCCAGAGTTGAGAGAAAAGGGGAAAGATGAAAAATGAAAGAATGGTGATATGCCAACACTAAGAGAGGGTTAAAATCAAACCAGAAGACACATAGAGCCACATATGTAGAGATTTAATGGAAACACAATTTTGAAGAGTATAAATGAATGAACTTAATGGAAAAAGAGGGTAAACATACAAAACAAGCATTCGAAGGTAAAACAACCTTATATGTATTGAATTTTAGGGAGTATTCATCATGCTTACAAAATAGAGGTTAATGATCTCTTAAAAATGCTAAGTTACAAACGCTTGAAGGAAATAAAATGTGTTGCTCCAAGGTATAATATACAAATTTGGTAGAAGGGAACCCATAAAACATGCCTAAGAACTTACATATATACCATATGTGAATGGGAAATGGAAAATATGGAGGGAAATTTGAAATTGGATCTATCATGGATGAAGAAAACCTACCGATCATAGATCCTATCGCCATTAATATCCCCGAAAGACCATCATTTTCTCCTATAACATGCCATCTCGATTTACGGGTGAGGGCATGAGTGCCATTTTTATATTTACTTTTATTAGGTTAGGTGTTTTGTATTTGAAATGAGAAAATTTCACATTCTTTTTACATCCTTGATATTTCATGATTCTCTTTCCATAAAAAAACCCTTATCCGCATTTCTTCATTGTGTAATCTAGACCTTAAAAAATGAAATTAATGCAACCATTATTATGCCATTTAGAGCTCTTAACTAGAATATCCAACAAATAAACCAACTTATTTTTATCTATAGAACTTGGATGATTTACAGGTTCTATTGTAGCCTTGATCAATTCTCACTACCATGGATCCTTACCTTGTCCTATGGCTTTTATATTTCAACATCCCTATGGGTTGACAAATCCAAGAGATAAAAATTCTCGAATATATTTTGGGGTCTCTTCCTAAAATTCTGTGGACTTCTATTTATATACTTTTCCACCTACACACAACTTCTTACATTCACACTTATCTCTTAAACCAAAATATGTTAAGGTATTTCACCTTCTCTATTTCCTATGGGCTTATAAATCCAAGTAGTACTATACTTTAAATAACCCTATGGAACACTATGATAGTGTTTCGTAGTTCTTGGATTTTTAGGATTCTTGGTTGCATTGTGGCCTTCACCTAATACATATCTTTCCCATGGAGTTGGGAATATCCATAACACTACTTTTCTACATGACCACGAGGCTCTGTAATATCATATACCATGAAATTTAATTCTACAAAAAACAAGAATAATTCATCATCCATCCAAAAACTTTCCTACCTCCAACCTTGACTCATAAATTTGGCACTCAGTAGAATTTGATCTTCTTACACATGTAGGAATACTTACGATCCTTGGAATTTCTTCACACCCACAATGGTTGATCTTTATGTTTTGCGGAAAACTTAAACAATTGACACTTTATTCCATAGAACATGCAGATCCCGAAACACTAAATTTTTCACAATAATCCTCCACAAATTTTATAGTTATCCAAATTTGAACCTTGATGTTGAAAAGGAATTCTCATTGGCCTAGAACTTGATGAGTCATCCAAAATAGAAAAGGGAGTATGATTATGGCTGATAGTTTGGTGATTCAACAGGTGATCTGGTTGTAGATATATGATCACTTTCCTTAACCATCCATTTGGCATGGAGTCAAGTGCCTATCTTTGAAATTACTTGTTGGAAGTACAATAAACTAAGATGGGGGTGAATCAATCATATTAAAATTTTACTTCAATTTCTTATAATTATGTGATCCATCAAATTAATCATTCAATCATTCATTAACCACTTGTTCTTATTAAACATTGAACAACCATACACAAGACCAAGATGCAAGAGAGAACACATAAACACCATATTTAAGTGAGAAACCCTTAAGGAGAAGAAAACCCACTAAACCTTTGCTTATATTACTAAAAAAAGAACTCAATTGAATATTACACATCACATGATATTTCTTTAGTGAGGCACCAAGCCCAAAAGGAGCACCAACCCCTAATTTAGTAGGGAACCAACCCTATAAGGAGCAACAAACCCTAATTTATTAAGGAACCAACCCTAAAAGGAGGATACAACCCTCTAAGATGACCAAGCATCAACTCAGCCACCTGAAGATGATGATAACTTAATGACCTTATTTCTTCAATAATTGCTTGTGATATCTTTGTCAGTTATCTTATCTCAAACCTTCTCAATTTTCCTCTATCTTATTCTTTCCTCAAACATGTATGTACAAGTTCTCATTAGATATAATTACATTATTTTTACTCTTCTATTATCTCCTTATCTTATCATCCTCTTCTTTTACTTTCCTTTGAGCCCTTAAAAACCCTTCACACTCTCCTCTAGCTCACTAAAACCCATGCACACAAACTAGGTCTTCCTCTCAACCAAGTCATGTATTAATGACCTTATTCAGCTCGTCATATTCATATCAGCATCATAGTATCATCCTATAACATTTTAAATGTATCATCCTCATCATTTGGACCCTCTCATTCTGCTCTTACGTCCTTCCAAAATTTTCTACCCTCTCGTGTCTCTAACACTCGTAAATGAGCCTCATAACTATTTATATACATGTCTCTTGATAATCCATATCAAGCATGTCATCCATCATATAGAATAATCCATAAAAACATAATAATAAAATCATGATGGAATCATCTAAATTACCACATATGTCGACTATATCACCATCATTCTCAAATCTCTACATTAGATCTTTAATAGGCCTAATTTCACCAAAAAGTCGTCTCGACAAAACCAAACAACTTTGAGCATACATTCCTATTACCAAAACATTGAATCACATAAGGAACATCAGAAAGGACCTAATCATGCATCCACCATACCTATAAATAACTATATCATCACCTCATGTAATGAAACCATCCCTTGAACATGTTTGTTTTTGTACACCAAACCCTATACCTAAAAGATGAGTCTCAATACCAAATTAGATGACCTCAAACATGTAAGTATTATATATCAATGGAAATATATCAATCTCATATATATGACCATGTATTCATATTTCCATAAATCAGACTATAGATTCCTCAAAACTCCTTTACAAGGAGATTACTCAAAACTACATTTTCATCCCCCAAAAAAAGTCTTCATAAATAGGGCTCACTTTTCATCGTATGACATCAAAAATGATTTGAAACTATAATATACATGTAGTAAAACTCCCATGCTTCCATAAATGATAAATTAGTTATTAGGTTCAATGGAAAAAAATTCACAAACTGAAAAAATCTAGAAACTAGCATATGTGAGTGGGGCCCACATATAACCAATACCTCCAAAATACATCAATAAAAATATGGAGGATTCCTATACATCGTAAATTATCACATTATAAAAAGAATCAACTATGGCCTTGTAAAATCATTTTCTCTCAAGTCACTTTCAACCTAGGGTTTTGAAGTCATAACAAAATAGTTTTGGTGTTAATGATGGTCCATAAAATTATGATAACCAAAAGACCTCATTATTCTTGATATACATTATTAGTTCCATTTATGAACATATCCCAAAGGCTAAAACTCCCATGAAAAACACACACGAGTGGGTGAGCATAACAAAGTAACCTATCAAGATGGGAAATGCACTTTTGAGAGCTCGATAGAGGTAAAAACATTTTTTCTTACTTTTCCTTCATCCTCTTGACCTTAGAATATTCCCACAACACTGTAGGAACCTCCTCCATGATTTCAAACTCTCATACATGCCTTCCAACCTCTGAAAATCTCCAACCACCATGACTTTCCTATGTAAACTTACTTTATCTTCAATGATCATGTTGCAAAAGGACCTTGTACCTGCATTATACTCTTGTTACATGACCTTATATCTCTTATACACATGTTATGAACTCTCACAATGCTCCAATCATGCTCATACTAACTGCTTTGACCCATCTTTCGTGATATCACATCACCTTTCCTAAACAAGGAATAGGAATAACCCTAGAATGGCTTGTCACAACACAAACATCTCATGAACACACATGTTATTCACTTTACTGACTCGCTAACACCTTTGATCCATAATTATAAGCATTTTAGATAGCATTAAAATCACTAACCTTCTTTGGATGTCACTTGTAATACCTATTTGCTTTACTATGCACCAAGAACATGTAATCTCACCTAGTCATCATGCCTCTACAACAATGTAACTCATCATGACACCTTATAATGACTAAATGAACAATCTTCATGTCACTAGAAACCTCATGCTTACTCCTCTACCACCTTGACACCCTTTTCCATCAATGACACTTGACATCAATGATAACAACAAGATACAATGTCCAACAATCTCCCCCTTTGTCATTGATGGTAACCATATCATGTAAGAACCTACAAGAATCCAAACTTTTTGTGTCCGAGCATACTCTCCCTTTTGACATTATGACAATGGTAACAATGAAAACTTGACATGGAATGACAACAAAAACAATGCACAACTACTTACTTGCAAGACTCCCCCTCGGTTTGTGCTCACTTTTGGCTTCAACTAAGTACTAGATGATCTATGAACCTATAAAACATCTTAAACATCCTCATATAACTTCCCTAAGATTATTCATCCCCTTACAACTTGATTTCCATGACCAAAAAGGATTCTTGACATCTCAACAAACTCAACTTTACATTCTCTGTTAAAAAGAACAATTTCCCCCTCAGAATGTCATAGACTTAGATAAGGTCAGATAATGCCATCAAAATCTCAACAACCATATCAAATTTTTTATTTACTTGAAACCCTAGATTTATTTCAATTAAAAATTCTTTATTTCACTTGCAACCTTCTTGGTAATAGAAATAGATCACCTACCACTTCATAGCAATGCAAATAATTTTGGAACAAGATAATTTCACCATAGACTTGTTGAGGCTTTATACATTCACTCAAGGCACAAGGAATATACACACACACACACACACACACACACACACACACACACACACACACACACACACACACACACACACACACACACACACACACACACACACATATATACATAATCATCAAATGCAAATAAGATACCTTCAAACCTTGAACAATAACTCAAACTTATGTCAAAACACTTATCATGTGAACAACATGAACATCAAGGCTCCTTCATAGAGCAATCATTCTCTTACCATGCTGAAAATACCCTTTAAATTCATGACCATACTGATACACACTTCACAAACCTAAACATTATTCATGAGCCTCAAATTATTCATCATTATCATATCATGAAATCCATCTAATTTTAAGCACACTCATTTTTTCATTAACTATGATATCCTAGTGCACCACTATCGTGAATTGATTGCAACTTCACACCCAAAATTTAGGAGCATTCATCCAAAAATTCTTATTAAAAACCTAAATAAGATTATCCGAAAAAAATTATTGGTTCAAGAAACATGATACACATACCTTATCACGACTCTCATTACGTATTGAAACTTTCATACTCTTGATCAGATCTCAAAATGGAGTTATGAGTAGAAAAAGTCATGACAATACTTTGAATACAACTCAAAGTAGGTGAACACCTTCTTCTCATGTTAAAATCCTAAAAACACATTCTTTACCTTTGATCACCAACACTCATAGCAACATGAGAAAAATTTCAAACTTACACAATATCACAAACCTTTGAGATACTCTATCATCATTTTACATAGCTTTATCTTCTTATAAGAAACCTTCAACTTTCAGTTGTAAGCCTAAACACACCATCAACATGTCTCCATGTCTCGTTAGGATTTGAACACATTCTTGATGCATAGATCATTATGGTACAAATTTAAAAATATCCTTACAATCCTTATAATGCCATGTTAAGTTCACACATTTCTCATAAGTAACTCATTTTTCATGAATGGAACAGAGAAGATCGGACATTCCTTGTGAGAAACATTTAAGATCTTCATAGCTTCACATACAAATATTTTCACATAAAATTTCATGTATAATCTAATCCTTAAACTAATCTGATTAACATTTGATTAATGCCTAGAATTCTTCAACGGTGAAACCTTAGACCATATACATAAGATTATGACCAAACAGTTTTTCATACCTCCTTGCTTTGAGTGTTGACCTTGAACTTGAATCCTTTTCAATATTTACTCAAACTTTATTTGTTTTCATAAAACTCTGTTTTTATCATATTAATAGCTACTTCTTGTACCAAACACACATTTATCGATGTAATCCCTTCTTGAAATAGCTCATACTCTTTATTAGATCCCCTTAGGAGCGTGCATCAAAGATCATCAATGAATAAACCTTCTAAAGCAACATATACATTTTGAAACAATCTCTTAGTCTTTACACAAAATTTACTATCCTATTAGATTACTTTGTACTTTCACTATCACTTACATGAACCACTTTGGAAATAAACATTTTCTAGATAAATTGTTCCTTAATTGTAACTTAAGAACACAGATAAAATAATAAGGAAAACCCCCTTAGCAATTACTTACTTCTCTTGATATTTTGATGAGCTTACAACCTTAGAAAAATCTGCATTATTTTCTCACATTTATGATCGCTAGCAACATACACAATCATATCAATAAATCTAACATACATACTACTTACTCAAGCACTTAAAGATATAGATCAATCATACCTTCATCTCGATCAATATGTTCTTCATTCCTATTGAATCCTCTCCGAATTGATTACTATCAACTCCAATATGTGTGCAACTTAAGACAACAATGCATACCTTGTATTATCAAGGGTCCCTGATGCCCTAAATTTAACAACTTGTCTTGATATTTTTCCTTCTCAAAGTGTAAAATATTGATTCTTGCTTCTTAATTTATGATTCATAACAGTCTACACAGACCTTCATTCTTCCATTTGATCCTTATAGAGGATCAAACCTTCATGATAGTACTTGAAGAAACAGTTCATCATAACACTATGTATAAAAGAAACATATAGACATAACTTTGATCACATATTCAATATTAAAATAACCTTAACAAATCTACAAATTTTTCTTGGAAACAATCATCCTTGTCATATCTCCTTCACACCTAGAGTTTTCCATACACACAAAACTTCATTTTCCTTTTATGTTATTCTTAAGGCATAATAACACTTGGCCTAGAAACCCTAAACCGACATTACCTTCACGGTAAGAGTAAAGTTCATAGTATCATACTTTATCATGACTCCATACTTAGCTATTGAATCAGATCCTCATACATAGATTTATGTCTGACATAACTAATTATCCTTCATGATGAGACCTAGAACATAACTTTGATCTTAAGATAGTAAAAATACCCCTTAGATTAGGATACGATGCAATAAAAGGTCTTTGAATCTCTTGTACTCTTCTCAACCTCAAACAGTAACTTCATTACTTCAAATAAACAAGTCATGTTTAATAACTTGAATTAGAATAATGCATCTACACAACTCCTCCTTCTTGTTGTCCACATTCCTATGTCCATATTACTTGTATAAGAAATGATAAACACTGAAATGTATCACATACCTAGGATGGTGACAACCTCTCCTTCTCTTCTTCCTTGGTGGTGGATTGTTGATAACAACTTCAAATGGATTATTCATCGGATAAATATTTTTTCATGCTCATGATTACTAATACTTTATCTCTCCTTAGGAATATTAACTTTTATTTCCAACTTGCATACATATAGGGCATTCAAAACACTATTTGATACATCACCTTCATTTTTCGATACCTCAACCATATCTTTGAGTTCCTTCTCTCGCTTCAATGATCTCTTCATTACATGTCTCCATGGTTAGGGATTCATGACTCAAAAATACTTATTCCTTTACATTTATAATTTTAAACACATATATAACATTTTCAAGTTATGCTCTAAGATCATCATCAACTCCTTCATCTTATCCTTTAAGGAAACATGCTTCAAAATTAGCTTTTTCATCATCACTAGTCTTATCATTAGTTATATCAGGTGGAAACTTAGATATAGGAGTGAAAACATCATAAATTGATTTTCATATATCAAACACCAAGGGTTTAAATAATGATCTCATTTTTACAGAGGATTTACCTCATCTTAAACTGGACTACCTATCATAACTATGCTTCAATGATCCTATTTAATTGGTTAAACTTGCTTCATAAGAACCTTTCTCGATACAAATTATTGGAATCACAATGGAATGGGGGTGAATCAGTCATATAAAATTTTTACTTAAATTTATTATACTTGTGTGATCCATCAAACTTAACCATTCAATCATTCATTAACCGTATTAGTGCTTATTAAACATTTAACAACCATACACAAGAACAAGATACAAGAGAGAACACATAAACACCATATTTAAGTGGGAAAACCTCAAGGGAAGAAAACCTACTTAACATATGCTTATATTACTCAAAACAAAGGATTCAAGTGATTATTAAATATCACATGATATTTCTTTAGTGAGTCACCAACCCCACAAGGAGCACTAACCCCTATTCTAGTAGGAAACCAACCCTACAAAGAGCACCAACCCCTAATTTAGTAAGGAAAAAACCCCTTAGATGAATAAACACCAACTCATACACCTGAATATGATGAATTATTAGAAAATATTTTTGCTTCTACAACTGATTGTGATTTATATGTAATCTCTCTTCTCTCAAATCTTCTTAATTTCCCCTCTCTCTTCTTCTTGAATCAAACATGCATCTACAAGTGCTTATTAGGTATAATGAGATTTCTATCCTTATTATATGATATAATTAACTTATAATACTCTTCATTGAATTGACATTCATCCCTTACAACACCCTTCACAGTCTCCTCTAGCTCACTCAAACCCATACATACAAACTAGGTCTTCCTCTCAACTAGGTCATGTATGAATGACCTTCTTTAGCTCGCCATATTAAAATCATAATAATAGAAGCATCATATAATATTTTCAAGGTATCATCCTCATCATTCATGCCCTCATATCCATCTCTTATATCCTTCCAAAATTTTCTACCCAAACATGTCTCTAATACTCACAAATGAGCCTCATAATTGCTTATATACCTATCTCTTGGTCATCCATATCAATTAGGTTGGCCTTCATAGAGAATAAATCATAAAAAAATTAAAAAATCATTATGGCATCATATGAATGACCACATATGTTGGTCATATCATCATCTTGCTCAAATCTCTCCATTAGGTCTCCAATAGGCCTAATTGTACCAAAACCCATCTCACCAAAACCAAACAACTTTGAGCCTACATGCTTATCACCAAAGAATTAAATTACTTCAGGAACATCGAAATCCACCTCATCATGATTCTACAATACCTATAAATCCATACATCATCACCTCATGCCATGAAACCATCCTAAGAACATTCTTGTTCTTGTGCACCAAACCCTAAACCTCAATGATGGGACTCAATACCACATTGGATGACTTCAAACATGCATGTATTATATATCAATGGAAATTTCTCAATCTTAGATACATGACCATGTATTCATATTTCCATAAATCTAACTACACATGCCTCAAAAATCCTCTCTGCAATAAGATCTGCTCAAAATGCCTTTTCATCCCCAAAAACCAGTCTTTAAAGATAGGGAACACTTTGCATCCTAGGACCTAAAATATGATATGAAACTATCATATACATATATTAAAACTCCCATTATTCCATAAATGATAAATTATACATTGGGTTCAATAGAAAATGTTTTCACAAACTGAAAAACTCCATAAACTAGCATATTTGAATGGAGCCCACACAAACCCAAGACCTATAAAATACATCAACAAAAATATGGAGGAGTCCTCTACATCATCATATCATCACATTAGTAAAAGGAATAAATTTTAATATTTTACAATAATTTTCTCTTCAACCTAGGGTTTTGAAGTAATATCGAGCAATTTTGGTGTTAATGATGGTTCATAAAATTATTATGGACAAAATACCTAATTCTTCTTTCTATAGCTTATAGCTTCTTATTTCCATTTACCAACATACCATAAAGGCTAAAAATCCCTTTCAAAACACACGCGATTGGGTGAGAAGAATATAGTGACCTATTGAGTGGAAAATGCACTTCTAAGAGCTCAGTAGAGCTAATAACATTTTTTCTTTCTTTTCCTTCATCCTCTTGACCTGAAATTTTACACATGACATTTTAACAACTCCTTCATTCTTTCCAACCATCATACATTCCTTAACACCTATAAAACTCTCCAAACACCATGACTTTCCTATGCAAACTTTCCTTTTCTTTAATGATCATGCTTTAAAGGACCTTGAACATGTGTTATACACATATTCCATGACCTTATACCTATTCTATACATGTTATACACTCTCAAAATCCTCCAATCATGCTCATAATGAATGCTCGACCCATCTCTCATGTTATCACATCAACTTTCCTAAACAATGAAAAACTTATTCTTCACTTTACGAGTCACTAACATCTTTGACCCATCATTATAAGCGTGGTAGACAACATAGAAATAACTGACCTTCTTTGTAGCTCACTATCAACATGTACTTGCTTGACTATGCACCAAGAACATGCAATCTCACCTAGTCATCATGCCTCTACAACAATATAACCCATCATGAAACCCCATACTGAATCAATGAACAATCTTCATGTAACCGTAAACCTCGTGCTAATTCCTCTACCACCTTGACACCCTTTTCCATCAATGATGAAAATAAGACACAATGTCTAACATTCTTATCCTTAGCTTATATTTTCCTTTATTTTGACATGGCTCGATATTTGATGGATCTATAGAACACTAGAACTCCATGAAACCTTGAGAATATAAATACCATCCACAGTATCCAAAAACATGTGCAAAGTACTTAGGGAAATGATATTTAAACTACTAGCAAGATCATGTGCTAAAGAGCACTTGGAGGAAGTAAAATTTATCTAATATGTAAAAGATGAATCCCTTACTTCAAAAGTGATGTTTTTGGTCCAGATCTCATTTATTAGGATCAAGAGCTCTTATCTATTTAATTTTGACAGCTAAAAGGTGTTGTGTGGCTTACATCCTAAGATAACATAAGGAATGATCCATACAATATCAAAATTTGAGTGTCTTATAGGTTTGTCTCTGTCTTGGTCTCATTTGAGAATAATATCTCCTTAATGAAAGTTTATATCCACTACTTTGAGGTAAAAGTACTTTTAACCTGATCTTGATATTTTTCCATTGTCTACATTTCTTAATCTCTAACTCTTCTAACTCCATGTGATTTTTATGTATGTGATATCCATGGCTCTAAATTTAAACATTTCAAGTTGATCGATGAGTTACAATGCTATAAATTCAATGGATATTGGGAAAAAAATTTCCTTTTCCTAGACAAGATTGAAGGTTGATATTCTATTTCATATCTTGGGAGTGATTCTATCAGCCCATAAGACCGACTTTAGCTTTGTGTGCCAATCTCTCTAATTCACATCTAAGGTTATTCTAATGATCCTCACGAGATTATTGTTTGTTGATTTAACCTGTCCATTACCTTGAGGGTAATAGTTTTAATATTTTATTAAATATATTCCATTCTTGACATCCTAATCAATTATTTTGGTGCCAAGTAATGCTAGAAAATTATAAGAAATGATTGTGGAAGGAACACTAAATATGGTCACAATACTTTCATAAAATTCCAAGATGTTATATTTGTTTACTTCCTTCAAATCAACTACTTCGCCCACTTGGTGAAGTAATATATGGCTTTGAGGATCCACTTATGACCCGAGCTTGAATGTGGATTGATTACTCCAATGAAATCTAACCCCCATTACATGAATGGTTTATCTATAGATATGGGGTGGAGTGGAAGAGTTTCTAGCCTATCTTTACCCATGAAAAGGCACATTTTTAAATCTTTTACCCATACATAATAGTCCTAAAAAATAATTGGGAAATAATATCCATATTTCATTATTTTGAGTGTTGTTGGCCTCGAGAGAAAAGTGTCCTCTAGCCACGGAGTCACGGAACTCATGCAAGATCTTGTCGATATGATCTCGCTTGATGCACATCAACAATAATCCATTAATGCATTTTTTTGAACATGATGTCATCGATAAGAACAATGGGGATAAAATGAAGCTCAAATATCTTCCTTTTCCTTGGTCAATCCTTGAGGGCATTGATCTGTTTGGAGAAATTGCATTATGTCGCAGGTCTAGTAATGTGTATGCAGAGCATATGTGGATTTTGCTTGATCATGTTAGAGGACTAAGACATCCTCATCTTAATCCTACGGCTCCATAATCAATGTTTTACATATCCTTTGGACTTTGACTAGCTTATTCAATTTGATGTTGATGTCATAGTCCATTACTCTAGTTAATCAACCATCTCTCTTCTCATTCGGATCTTTGTTCAAAATAAAATATTTCACACTAAGATGTGAAATCATGAGATGAATATATCTTTTAGACACTAAATGTCTAAATTTCTTCAAGATTCTTATAACAACTAAGGCATGTTTCTCAAAAACTAATACCTTATGTCATAATCTTGAAGATTCTAGATAAATAATGCAATCGATTACTCTTTAACTTATTTATTTAATCACACCAAAGCATTTAAGCGAGATATCCTATTTTTGCCTCTAAAGGAACACAATTTTAAATCCTTAGTGAAATGAGGATTTATGAGAGTTGGGGCCGTGTAATTTTCTGTTCGATAAATTCAAATCTATATTTCCCTCCCATGTACCATTTTTAAATAATGTTCTTTTTAAACATTTATGTCAATGGCTTGACAAGATTGGAAAAGTTTGGAACAAATTGCCTAGAAAAATTGATCATTCCCAAGAAACTTTGCATATATTTTTTGTGACTAGGAAATGATAATGCAAGTATAAAACTTACTCTTTATGGATCAATTGCAAGGATCTCCTTAGAAATAATATATCCCTAAAACTTTCCTTCATGTTACAAGAAAATACATTTCTTGGGATTGAGAGAAACCCCAAACTATATGCATCTTTCAAATATTTTCTTGAGATGGAACCAATGATCATCTATATCCTGGAGAACACCGTGATGTCATCCGGGTATATAAGAATTTTTTTGTTGATCAATCCATTAAATTCCATATCCATGGCTCTTTAGAAAGTTTCCTTGCATTAGAAAAAGTAAAATGCATCTCCTTATAGGCATAGGCTCCCCCTGGTGGTAAAGGTCTGTCTTGAATTGATCACCTCTTTTACCATGATCCGATTGTATCCAAAGAAACCATATAATAGAGCGATCCGCTTTTACCCCGCTACCATTTGTAAAATTTTCTCCATAGAAGTTAGTAGGTAATTATCCTTTAAGGAAGTTTGGTTCAAATCTAGGAAATCAACACACCTGTCATATTTCTCCATTTATTTTTGCAGATGGAACTAGGATTATAGCCCATGATGAATAATTGATTGGGAAAATGATATTTTCCTAAATCATCTTGTTCAATTAATTTTTCATGTGAGGCCCAATCCATAGATTGATAGGAATTTGTTTTATCGATGGGCTTAGTTACGATTTATTTTAATGGCATGATGAACTAGATCGGGATAAAAATTTTCAAGGTCTTCATAGCTTAAAGAAAAGAAATTAGAAAATTATTAATGAGCTCAACAAAATCATTTTTTTCTTATGGAATGCATATTTTTCCAATCTTAATTGATTTGTCTTGGCCAATTGAGATGGGTTCATAATCCTCACCTTGACTATCATGTTTACATTTTCTTTTCTTAGTCAATCATCTATGTAGTCTTTAATTTTCACTAGATTGCTATGCATGCCGACACCTCATTCAAAGAAATATTACTGCTCAACTAAAGTGTCCATAGATACCAGCTGCCTCTTTTGTATTTTTCTTTTCAAGATGTTAGCACACATGACTGAGAATGTTATTCAATCAAGTATCTAGTTATATAGACTTAATCAACTCATTCATATCATCTTGAAAACAAGTGTAATAAGGAAAAAATGACTACAAATAAACCATACAAAAAGATCAATTACATAAACACATCTCCATACTCAATTACATAAATGATCATAATAGAGCCAAAATTATCCATTAATCATCAAAACCAAATACATAACAAGAAGCTAATACATTACATTCAATCCATGTGAACATATAGTCATGCGCGCAACCATATCGTAGTAGCATAACCCTATCACATTATAACCATTATAAATCCTACAACAAGAGTAACACACAACATATATATAGGGATAGGGACTTTCCTTTCACATTACCTATGCACTTCCTAATAATAGGCATGCCCAAAATAGACTACATGCATGCTTTAAAGAAGCTGATAATAAATTTTCCTATAAATAGAAATTTATTTATTCCTATTAATAGTATCTAGATGTGTTCTTGATCTGCATGTTCATTCTCAAAAATAGACTTTACTTTTCGCCAAGTAATCATGCTTTCTTGATCTACACTCCATCCTACTTTTCTATTTTTATTCTATATTCCGTCAAATGGCTAAGTCTTGAATTTTGTCTTTCGGGTACAAACCTTCATGCATTGTTTCAACTCTACATCTGCGTGCCCAAAACCTCTATGCACTCTTCATACATAGGAATTTTATCTGCTCAAAATTACCCCACACAAATACGTTTCCCACCCACGATAATTAGTTGTTTTTCTTAACCCTCCAAACCATAAATGAAAGAATAATTAAGAATAAAGAATATTCTAGTAAAAGAATAAAGACCAATGGATAAATAACTCACATGCATGATCACTCCTAGGTTGGCTATAATACCTTAGGGAATTCCTTATTTACAAAGACCCTCCAACTCTTTTCATTCTATTAATTCCTTAATGGTCATATCCTGGAACCGCCCCAAAATCTCTCGGTACCTTTAAGGGATCCATGTTCTCTCCCTTCTCCTTGAGCTCTCTAAAATTCCTGAAAGCCCTAAGATTACCCATTCAAATACATCCATCCTTTGGGTAACCAATGACCTGATATCCTTAATTCGGCCTCAAAAGTATTCCAAGCCATTTTGAATATGTCACACTTATTTGTAATTTCATCCATCTTCTCTTCGTGCCCATGTTTTTCATCCTTTTTGGATGTGAGTACCTCATTTTCTTCATTGATGGTATATGCCTTAAGTATGGAATCAAGATCATGACAATTATTTAGCACCTAACCTACCTTTTAAGTTCATCCTTTTAAGGTAGTAACCATAGTGTCATGCTCTCCAATCTTACACCCAACTGTCACTCTATTATTCTTATGTATTGTAGTCATGTCTCTTGTTGAAGGTACTCACACGGACTTATTTTCCTAAGCAACATCCCTACGGATCTTCCAATTAATGTAGCGTAGATGGGTACTAGTCCTTAGTATTCTCCACCACGTCTGGTGCACTTCAAGAGTTGAATTTGCAATATCTTCTACCTTTGCGAGTGCAAAATTCACAATTTTTTTCACTTTGTACCCCACCTCAATTATTTTTTGTACCTCGTTCTCTTTATTCTTCTTGTCCTCAATCATTGTCACGAGGGTGGCCCCCTTATCCAAATTTTTGTGAGCCACTTTTGTTGTCATTTTTGTTGAGGCATTTCCATCTTGTTCATCGGTGAGCTTGGTGGGCCTTACAAGAGTAGCATGTTTTGCATGAGGTTAATTCTTCATTATGTGCCTTATACAAGATTCATTACTTATGTCAAACTTAGGTTCATCCATGTGTGTTTGCATGCTCTAGGAAAGACTCATCTGGTGTGCATGTTTGTGCCTTCCATTAATAATCTCCCACCCATACAATTTCTCGGTAGGAAGTGTGCTATGAAAACTTATATGTATTATCTTCATAGGGTCATCAACATAACCTACCTCTGGAGTGTGCAACACTTCCTTTCCCCTTTAGAAACTAGTACGTCTACTTTTGGGTATATGGGTTTCAATACTTGAGAACATACGTCCTTCCTTACTAGAAACCATATCATGCTCCCTGGATGGTTCATCCTCATTCTTTTATTTTTCTTCATCTTCTTCAGTGGGACCTTCTTCCCAATCATTAGTCCCCCAATTTCATGTTACACGTCTTCATCTCTAGGTACTTCATCATCCTCCACATCATGATTGATTGGGGGGCGTGTTACATGCAACCTCTTTCGATATGCATTCCTCATCACCGTCATGCTTGTGCATCAACTAACACATCCTCTTTTTTTTTTTTTTTTTTCGGGATTAGTTTGGCTAGCATTATCCTTGGTGATATCCTAACAAGTATTAGAAGTCCATACACCACTATCTTTATGTGTTTTCTTCTTCCTTCTTTGGTGGCCTTGGTCGAGTGCGATGTTTTCCTCCTCCTCATTATCATTATTTATTTCTTAATCTTCTCACCTTGGAGGAGTGTTCTCATGCATACTCTTAGTTCCTATAGTATTCTTTCCTTTCAGAGGCCCTAGAATTTCATATCCTTGCCACTAACATACTTCCCATCTCGGAACCTTGGTCTTAGGTAGACATACACACACACACACACACAACTTCTATCTTCCCAACCGACATGGTCTCGGGAGAAATGTTAATATCATCTGAATCCATTATTTCTTTGTATGATATCTTGTTGGAGTAGACATAGGTTTTCCGTAGTATATGATAATCTATGTCCATCTTATCTACATCAAATCTCATCTTCTTCACATCATACGAGTCTATTCAAATAATATTTGAAGTATTTTTTTGTAAATGTGAACAATAATGTACAAGCATGGAGTGTTATCCTCATTCTTCATGTAAAACCTACCCAAACAAAAGTGGTTATAGGCTGTAAATTCTTCTTAGTCTCCTAGGACCAAGGAAATTCCCTTGGTATGCACCATTCACCTTCAAATGTTTCACACATCCTTTTATACCATTTTCCACCCATTTTTGTAGGTGCCGGTGATATTACCATCACAATTAAATTGGGTGAACCTCTAGGCCAATGATTTTTTTCTCCATAGGGTACATCCACATTTTATCTTTGGGCCCATCTAGACCCTCATTTCGTAAAATACCAATAGAAACAAGATGGTGCCCCATATAATCTTCTAAGCTTTATCCGCTTCAACGTGCACCTCCTTGATGATGCGCTTTAGTGATGTATTGTGTAATATTATAATAGGTATTATTGGCCATCTTTTGTACAACATGTATCCACCACTTGTTCACTTGGTTCCACCTTTTAGATGAGCCTAGTTTATAGCTTACCAAATACACACCCAATCTTGTTACGGGATCAATGATATGTGATACATCCATTGCGTAGCCTCCCCTTTGATATTTGAATAGGATTGTAGTGGCTTTTACATCTACCTCGTCATCTAAAACTAGTTCCAACTCTTCTCCCAAGTGCGTAACCCTATCATTCTCATTATTAGTTCGCGGTGAAGCACATTCTCCTTCCTACTAATTAGAAACCATCTTCATGTACTCATGACAATAACCATTGATATAAGCACTTTGGTTTTCCGGATAAGGGGAGCTCATAGAGATATAATATTCCCATACTTTCCAATGTCTTATACACCTTGTCATCATATATCCATTGCCCTATTTCTATCATCTGGTTTGTATTGTTGACAATATTTTTCTCAATTTTTTCCTCGTGTGTCTCTAAGCGATGCTTAAAATTTATAATATTGCATTTTGTCAACTAAGCCTTCCATGACTTCCCCTTTATGACATCGCCTAGATATTGCATTTCTATAAACCATTCATCTAGTGTTTCCTCAATCACGATATTCTTTCCCTTGTTCACATATTTATTGGGTGCCATTGTTAACTATTACCCTAACAATAACCTCTTTTCAACTTGTAGGGTGCCCTAGGTAATAGATTACTCACCACTACTTAATCCTTGCTACTCTTCACCTTCTTTCCTACTCTATTTCTTCTAACCCATGTGCCCTAGCTGTGAATTTTACTTATTGAACCATAGATTTTTTAATTCAACACTCAAACCTTGTACTTTTCTCTTCCATGACTCTATCTACCTCTCACAATTCGTATGAAGGAGTTCTAACTCAACCTATTCCAAATCTTCCTTAGGTTCACCGAATTTCTCCTCTACACATGCACCTTGCACTCGTTATAACTTTAGTTGCTCTTCAAGGCTCAAATTATTTGTTATGCAAGGTAAAAATAATATGGCTAGTGCTCTTTTGATAGATTTTCATGATTTTTGTGCATTAATTACTCTTCACCTAACACCGTACTCATCTTTAATTATGATTTTTAACTTTTTCCACACTTTTCACTTCTTTATTTCACACGCTGTAGTCATAACCTTTTGGTGTGCTTACTACTTTCAAGCCACATACATCCTCACCCACACTTCCCGTGTCACTATACATCTTTCCTCTACACTTACCACCAAGTATTCCATCTTGCTACTTCCTACCTCGTGTTACATTACACGACCTCTTCCATGTGTGGTCTTTATCTTGAGTAATTCCTCATGAGCACCATCATTCTTAACACCTTTATCTTATGCACATATTTCATAGAACATCCTTACTTCACACCTTCATGTATGTATGCAATCGTGTCAATCTTCCCAAACATGCCAATCTACTATATAAATATGAACACCAATGGATTTCTTTATCATGCACTTATACCTGGTTCATCCACATTAAAAGTATACATGGTCCTATACAAGTAAACTCAATAGATAATAATCAACTTCTTGCACGCAAGCACACTTATTCTAACCAAACAAAAAAATTGAAAACAACAACAAATAGAAAGAAAAACACGAAAGGAAAGCTAATCTAAAATGACAATAATGCCTTATTACAAACATAAAGAAGATTATTTATAGTAGGGATTCAACCTACTCCCATTGAAGTAATCGAGAAACATGGTGTCATCCAATGTCCGCAATTGACATGCACTTGACTTAAGTATATAAGTTTCTATAAAATGCACACATCTCATCTAATTGAATTAGTTTTTCAATGCACTCTTCTACAACTTGTTCATCATCTAATCCACCTGCACGTGCAATACACATGGATGGTAACATGAATTCAACTAGTTGTGTAACCTCTCCACAAAATACCAATTCAACGAGTGTGGCCTTGTTCAATCTTTTAAATGCCATCCTATAAGCCCAAAGTACAACTGACACTTTATTGTACCAATCCTTTCTTCCAACATCACAAAAATTTGTAAGAGTCTATCCCAAAATTTTGTTGAAAGCTTATGTGATGCCATTATCTTGAGGGTGATAAGCGGTATTTTTATGGTGTGATACCATAAACTATACCAAAAAAATAATAATTGTCTCATTCAAGAAATGAGTTCTTCTATCACTGGTCAAGCTCAATGGGAAACCATACCTACTACTAATGTTTTCCCATAATAACCTTGTTTTCATGGTTGTTGTATAATCCTTTAGTAAGCACCACTTCTTCCCACCATGTTATATAATATGTGCAAGTAATAATGTATCATGATTCAATCTTGCATGTGGGTGGTGAAATACATTCTAAAAATTCAATATCCCACTTCTCAAAAGTTTCCACGCTTGCAATCAGTCCAAGTGGCATTTCATCTCTATTTCTAGGCTTTTGAATGTGTTGGAAATGATCATAAGATTTCAAAATGCCTTAACATCTTTGTATAAACTTTCCCACCAATTCCATCCATAAAGATCTTGTGCATAGTCACATCACTTGCATAATTTCATCCTGTTATTTCACTATGAGCCTCCTCCATAATGGCTTCACACTCACACTCTAGAAAACACTGACACAAGACTTCATCATGGCCCATTTTTTACAAGTATCCTCCAATCAACTAATAAGGTGCAACACGTATAACAAACTGATTTTTATCCAATATCTTCATTCCTTCTCGCACCAATCTAAAGGCACAAAAATATATCCATGTCTTCCAAATATATGGGCACACGATTCAACCGAATAATTACACATTAGTCATAGAATACTCAATTCTCTACACGTCCTTGCTAGAATTGATTCTTGATAGATGACAGCCTTGAATTACTCTTGCCTCATTTTGACAATAACTATGAAGTCAAACTCCTGAAAGATAAGTATCCACCTACATATGTGCCCTTGCAAAATAGGATTGTTGACCATAATTTTAAATGCTATATGATCTATGTAAAAGATAAATGGAGTAGACAACAAGTACTTTCTAAACTTGTGAATTGCATAGATCATAGATAATGTCTCGTGCTTTGTTGTTGTATAATTATTCTTGGTGGGTGTCAACTTCCTACTTACAAAGCATATGGGATGATCCAAAATTCCTTCCCGTGTTTGTTTCGAGACTATGCTAATCACCATTTCATATTTATAAATGTGTAAATGAAATGGTTTGTCCATGAAGGAAAGTGTAAAATAATTGCGGTGGTAAGCCTTTCCTTCAATGTCTTGAACACCTTATATTACATGTCACCCCAATAAAAGTTACCTTTAGCTTTGAGATAATCATCCGTGAGGAGTGAAAATATATGCATATCTCTTGATAATTTTTCTATAATATCCCACATGACCCCAAAATCTGCGCACTTCACTCTTATTGGTAGGATCTTCGAGACCTAGGATCACGACTATTTTTGGGGTCCACTAATAATATTTATTTGTATATAATGTGCCCAAGAATAGTTCCAAAAGGTGTGGAAAAAATACACTTTTTAATGTTAAGATATATTCTTAACTATCTACACATCTCAAACATGAGCCTTAGATTGTCACAATTATCTTTAACAAGCCCATAGACAATCTAGTTATCTAATTATACCTATAAGAAATTGTGAATAAATTCATGGAAATCATGTATAACAATGCACGAGAATCTTTGTTGGTGCATTCTTCAATCCAAAAGGCATAAATGTGTATAAAAATATTCCACACTCGACGAATGAAATCGTTCTTCTCCTAGTCTTCACATGCAATTCATACTTGGTGATATCTTGATAACCCATATGTAAAGGAATAAATCTCACACCTTGCAAATATTTCCAGGATTTCCTCGGTGAAATATGTGGGAAAGGGATCTATGACACATGAAGCATAAGTTCTATTTATTCTACACAGATCTTGATCCTCCCATCCTTTTTGATACTAATAACCATAGGAATAACCCACTCAAACTCTTTAATTGGCTCAATAATTCCATACTTGAGCATCTTATAAATTTATTCCTTCACCTTGACGCACAAATTTAGATTCATCATGTTGGGCCTCTTCCTAACAGTCACAATCCTTCTTTAAAATTTATCCTCATCTCGGCTTAAAAAAGGATGCACTCTTTTTAATTCATGGTAACCTCTTAGAAAAAGATCCTAAAATTCACGCAAGAGCTCAATGATTTTTACCACCTCTTGTTCTAACCAGTAATCCCCAATGATTGCTTCCTTAGGCTCATCTTCAATTCTAATATTAACCTTCTTCATTTTCATGGGCACATGGTATGCATGTACTTTCTCATCTACCAAATCCATAACCTCGCGTGCACCCTCTATGTGGATAAAATCTAAGTTGTCCACTTCTTCATCGTCAATCATGTATACTATCTTTCCGTTTCATTTTCATTCCAGGCTTAGTCATAGCCTTAGGGTCTCGCATTGTGCATGTATAAATCCTATTCACATCTTATTCACTCAAAGGCTCAACATACGGTGTATCTTTGGCCTCAATCATGGGTATAATAACATGCTCTTCTTGATTATCAAAGTTGATATACCCCTTATTGAAATGTAAGTCTGCATTTTTCTTATAAAACCAAGGCCACCCAAGTAATGCTTTGGAAAGTTGTTTGTTTCAGCAAGCTCCATACCTCAAAGTCACAAGTAAACTTGGCTCCCTGTATAGTGATTAAAGTATTCTTCAAAACCCCAATAGGAATTTCCTTATTCTTGTTTTCCATATATAACAAATTTGAAGATGGCTATAATTTTGGTATCCCCATTTGATTCCATGCATCCAAGGTCAACACGTTCACTTGAGCCTATATCTATCAAAATGTTTCTTAATAACCACCCATCGCCATTCTTGCATCAAATGTAATCTCCTTTTCAAATTCATGATTTTGTGGTGGCAAGTTTTCATTTAGTATCCGGTGCTTGTGCTCAACCCCAATGCATGGTAATTTCTCACATAGGCATTCCCGAGTAGTGGGATGATATTATCCTAGCAAAACATCATACACACCTCTTTCAGGTCATCCATATCCTTCTGTAGGAGCTCAATATTATTTACACATTCTTTCTTGTGCACATTTTCCTTTAAACACTATGTTTCACCATGTAGATATTTGATGACTCCCATAGTCTCTTGGTAGACTTCCTTTTAACATGTTGTGTCTATATACTTTGCATGTATTACGTCCTCCCTCGTGATGGGGTCTTAGCCTTCATAGGCTCTCATGCACGCTACCTGTGGTGCACATTGTGACCAATATGGATTGTAATTATGGATTAGACACCATCTTAGGAATCCACTTGTTAGAATTCCTACAATGTACCTTTATCATCCCCGCACCCTTTTCCTTATTATTATTTTTACTTTTGTGCTCATATAGGTCCCTGAAAATCCTCTAACTTATGTTGTTTCACACCATGAGAAAACTATATTCTAGGTACAATCATGTTGATAATGATTAGGGGACCCAAAAGTGTAATAATTTCCTCTAGTAAACCCTGCCTCTACCACTACCATGACCTTGGCCTCAATATCCTCCTAAGAATCCTCCATTCCTATTATCCCCATTATTGCACCCTTTATTACATTGTCTTTCCTACTCCTTTGATTTTCCCATCACACTAGTTTGACACACTTTTGTTTGCAATAGATCCGTGGATATGATTAATCAGTCTATAATCAATGATGTCATGGGTATGGGCATTGAAAAATTTATAATACATGGACACAATATTTTGAATTGTGCATTGAAAGAGGGTACAATTCCAAATATCATGGTACTTGTGGAAGATTTAAATAAATAATAACAACGCACACACTGGCTTACACGGGAAGCTACGCTTAGTATGTCCTTTGATTTCACAATCGAGTGCACCATATACCATTACGTGTCTCATTTGCTGAGTTGGTAGAGAGATTCTCCAATTATAACATCATGGATGTGATATATGCCTCTAAGAATGGGCTCACTCCAATATCAACTCTTCCAAATGCCTCACCTTCCAAGGCCTCATGCAAATCCATATATATCTTATGAGATAAATCCCTTTAGAATGGGGTTAGAAATCCTCCAATAAACCATTGTGCATGCTGACTTAGATGAATATCATAAGACAATTTGGATAACAAAGTCTTAAAATGTGCATCATACTCCCTCATGCTTTTAGAAAAAAACCTACTTGATATTCTTAAACAATTTGATGCTTTGTTGCTTAAACTTCATGATGTGAAAATAATCAGAGAATGTAGTGTGAAAAACATTATAATCCACCACAGTCTGATGTGGATCATATTTCCTATACCAGCTATGCACGCACCCTTGAAGTGTAGTTAAAAATTGTCTTGCCTTCTTATCTCGAGGTTGTGATTTTATTAGTGCCCCATAGTAATTCTTGTGTGTACATTCTTGTGTCCTCCTTCACAAGGAAAGGAGAACATTCTTGTGTGTACTAATTATGTGACAAAGTGGCAAGAGGTTCAGGCTTTAACAAATGCCATGAAGAAGCATTTTTTATTTCCTTGGCACAAAATTATGCTAAAGTTTGGTGCACCAAGGAGTATAGTTTCATATCAGGGGCCATGGTTCATGTCTAATATGATCTATGCCTTCACAATGTCTTTGTCAGAGATCAATCATAGGAATTCATCTCCCTATCACCCACAATCAAATGGAAAAGCAGAAGTAACAAATAGAGAATTGGAAAACATCCTTACCAAAATAGTTGAAGCAGGTAGAAGAGATTGGGTAAAGAGACTACCTGAGGTTGTCTTGGGCTTATAATACAACTTGGAAGACTACAACAAGGTTTTCACCATATGAGTTAGTCTATGGGAAAAATCCCTTGTTACCTATTGAATTTGAACTACAAACATTGAGGACAATAGCTAAAGTGGGTATTGAGTTGGATGCAACACAAAAGGAAATAATTCTTCAACTCAATGAATTGGATGAGTTGAGAATGGAAGAACTTCAATAGATAGAGATAATCCAAGATCAAAGGAAGTAGTGGCATGACACACATATCAAGAAAAGGAAATTCAAGGTAGGAGATTGGGCATTACTATTTGATTCCAAGTACCAGCAATTCAAGGGAAAGTTGAGAACTAGATGGTTAGGACCCTATCAGATTGAGAAGATATTTGACAATGGCTCTATTCAGCTACTTCCCATTGATGGCAATGAAGGAAACTTTTAATCAATGGACATAGGCTAAAACTTTATAGGAAGCCTCCTATTAGGGATGAATTCTTGAAGTAGATTGAAGCAGACAAAGAATTTGATCATATGGAAGAACCCAATTCTTCCAAAATGATCAAATAATCAGATGCATGGATCCAAAATAAAGGGAAGAGAATGAAAACTAGCAAATGGTGTTCTCTTCCCCAAAAAATAAGAAAAAAATAAAAAAATAAAAAGGGAAGGAATGAAAACCAGTAAATGGCATTCTCTTCCCCAAAAACAAATCTCTCAGAGATCAATTGAAAACCAACAATGGTGGTTGGTCTCCTCAATAAATGGCTAATGCAAAATAAAAAGAATTTGTTTGAATTCCAATTGTCTTTTCTAACCATTTTTTTCACTTTTAGGAATGATGAGTCATCAAGATGGAGGGATTACATCAACAAGGATGGTAATTATGTCTTGAACTTATTAAAGGTTAAATTAAAAGTTTACATGTGTGATTAGATTTGATTTAAAAGTTGGTATGATGAGTCATTTATTGCACATTATGATTAAAAGTAAGTAATCATGAGGATGATGTCGGTGGAACAAAAAGTGGTGGCATATTTATAATTAGCTATCATTTGGGTGGAATAAACGAATTTGAGAAACAAAATTCGTAGTTAAACCCATCAATTCCTCGCCTAAACACAATAGTTCCGTAGCTAAATCTAGTAGTTCTGCAACTAATTATGAATTTGAAGAAAGAAGAATTTGAATTGTCCTCTTTGACCATGGGGATTAAAAATAAGTCAGAACCAGAGGATGATACACAACTTCTTGTGGATGGAGAAGTGGCAGCCATTTTTGGACAAGCAGGGTGGCTAGAGTTCCTGAAAAAGTTCTCAAAGTATAATGACAAATTGGTAAGAGAATTTTTGTAAATTTAGAAGAATCCAAGAAAAAGGTTAGAAATATTATAATTCCTTTTTTGTGAATACAATGAGAAATGTGTCTAGAATACCAATTGTGCATGTCCCAAATCCTATCAAGGGAACCCTTAAAGATCGATGGAAACCTTAATACAAGAGGGGGATATAAACCCCAATATATCTATAACACCAAGAAAATCATTAAGGGGGTCAGAAGAGCCACTTTCCCAAACCCTTTGACAGGGTAGCATTTTTGGTAGTTAAGTATTTAACTTGCGATGGTCAATTTGGAACTATGGGAAGAGAGGTCCTTAAGATGCTAATATATCTTAGGTATGGGAATTCAAAACTAGAATATATAGTAAATCTTCCAGGATTCCTTTTTGACTCCATCTAGACAATGGCTTAGAGGTATTCCTAGGGAGTTGGAACAATCAAACATCATGGGTTAGTCCATTTAGTATGCCAGCACCATTTTCTTTCAAATAAAAATGGAGAAGAAACATGGGAAAAGTTTCTTAACAAGTTTAAGCAAAACCTTGATATTATCAGGAGGGGAATACCAACCCCTTTTTCTCCTACAAGTAATTTGGAGATTGATTCCCCTATAGAGGAAAAGAAGGAAATAGGTGGGGATAATGTACCAAAAAGAAGGAGATCCGAGAAGAAGGATTAAAGTTACAGAGCCTACTGTGCCTTTAAAATAAATTACTTCCTTTGCAATGAGCATTTTCGAGAAGAACTAATATTTGTATCGACGTGTGACAAGTCACTTAAGCTAGAGCATGAAGTGAAAATCAAAAGAAGCTCTAGGAGGAAACCCATTTCAGAAATTTTGAAGCTCCTCAAAGAAGAAGAGTTCATAAGAGGTCTAGGGAAATTCCAGAGGAGATGGAAGAATAGGATGGGTTGGAAAAATAAGTTGTTGATATTTTGGGCAAGCATGGCCATGACTCCTCTGGACCAAGCCAAACTGAGATGGAGAAAGAAGATGAAATATTTGAAGAACATAATTTTCAAGAGTTGGGTGAATCAACAACACTATCACATGAAGAAGAGGAATTGGCATCTTGGAAATGGAAAGGGAAATCCCCTTTGGTGGAAGAGGAATGCTCATTCCCAAGGAAATTTCAGAAAAAGAGGAGAAACAAAAGTTAGACATGCTCTATTTTTTTCCAGAGCAGAACTCATCATCAGAGAGAAGGATGAGGAATTAAACTTCCTCAAACTCAAATTAGAACAGAGGGAAATGCTCATTGAGCAACTAACAAATCAACTCACAGATAGGACTGAAGAATTGACAATGGTCAAACAACAGATGATGGAAAAAGAAGAATAATGTCAATTTTCCAAAAGATAGAGTGTTATGTCAAAAATATCTAAATAGAATGAACTGACTTACTGGCCACTCAAGTAGTTGTGGGATGATACCTGCAAGGAACTTAATGAATTTAAAACATCAAATGAGGACCTAAAAAGAAAGATGGAAGAAGAGAAGAAATCAAGGAAGGAATGGGAAGAAAAATTCTACAAAGAGGAAGAAGACAAATTTAAATGTCTTGTAAAAATACAAATGGTTTGCATAATGAGTGAAAAGTCACTCACATAAAGGAAACCTTCTCCCGTATACCATGTTTTTCTAGAAGAACGATTTATTTGCTAGAAGTCATCAAGAATTGCATGTGTCCTTCCACATGAAATAAAAGATGAATTTGAGTTCATGATAGCATATTCCTTATCTAATGCATAATAGAAAAATATTCTTAGTGAATTCTATCTCGCAATTGTATCTTTGGAAAAGAATACATGCTTTACGATCAATTTGTATGTAGGGGAAATCCAACTAGATGCATTTGTTTATGTACTTTAGAATCAAATTACATGGAAAGAGAGGGATTCTAAGCATCTATTAAAATCTAGTTCATCTGAAATCTTCATGAGGGATCACTATAGTAAACCATCTACCTTTTTATACATTTCAGATCCCATGCTTTTGATATTTGGTTCAAGGCACATTATCCGCGCATTTACAAAAAAGTATTGATGCCTTCACCTCTTACTAGGAGAAAAAAATTGAAGAAATTTATGATGGATGCTTAAAAAATGGGAGTTTCTCACAGTTGTATTAAGAACAATAGAAGTAATATCTCCCAAAACTTAATATGGAGCCTAGAAAAAGCTAAATCCTTGTGTACACTAATCCCTCAAGTCGATGAAAACGTAGGGGCATATGGATGGGAATGAGAACAAGGCATCCTCTCCTTATCACTCACATGTCTCCATGGAAAAACAAAGAGCCTCAAGATCCCACTCAATTTGAGGAATGGAAGAGGAAAGTAGAAGTAGGATCAGGGTATAGTACTTCTGAACTAAAACACTAGGATATTCAATTTCAGCCATTTGACTTGAGCAATCAATTGGAATGTAGAATACAGAACCCAAGATTTGAAGATTAAAGTTTTTAAGGGGAATTACAAACAATTAAGTATGAGGGAGATGATAAGGCCAAAATATGTCTCGTTAATGTGCAATAAATGATCTTATTTTACTCTCCTTTTTATCAAGTTTGACTACATTTTGTGACTTTTGTTTGATCTAGTATAAGTTAGGATGTAATTGTCCATCTTTTGTTGAATTTAGTTCTAACGTCTAAAAATCTGTAATTCCTAACAAAGTGTGTGGAAATTTGGTTTTTGTAATAAAACAAGTCACAATCAGTCAGAAGAACAAAGTATGAAGCGATCAACATGTTTTTAGGAGCATTGGCTTCAATACGGCTTAGTTTCGGAACTTCCAGACTTAGTTCTAGAACTCCATCACATAGTTTATGAGCTCTATCACTTAGTTCCGGAACTTTCAGACTTAGTTCCGAAACTCCAACACTTAGTTCCGGAACTCATGTGTTTAGCTCCGAAACTTTCATGGTTAGATCTAGAATAGTTCCATTTAGTTCCGTAACTTCTCCAAAGTTCAAACCAATGGGAATGTATTTATTTTGACAACGTTTGATGATAAATAAATCACTGAGCCTTTCAATCAGGATCAGATCAGAAGATTTTGATTCTTCATACTCGAAGATCCAGGGATAACTTATCAGACAGTTGTACGTCCAACAAGGTTCCAAATTCAACATCTATTTTGGGCACTATTTAGTTCCATTTGAATTGGTAGAACAAATATGGCCGTAAATGCATCTTTGAATGAATATATATATATATATATATATATATATATAAAGACCTATAGATAGATTTAATATAGATACATAGAGACAGAGATATAGAGATATAGAGAGATACAATAAGTTTTTGTAAGACAAAACATTTCAACAATAAAATAGCCATTTCTTTTTATGAGAAATATACTTTTTCAAATCCTGATTCGAGGTGGAGCAAGGGCCCACTCCTCCAAGAACCAAGATCCTCGTTTTATTGGTATTTATATTTCTAAAGAAAATAGTGTATATCTATTAATTCTGTAAATGATTTTGATTCTTTAAGTTGAACTTTGTTGTATACTTGTCCTTGTAGGTGTTATAGACTAGATTTTTATTTCCTACAAGATTTTTCATAGAATTTTCAATTGTGTGTTTATTTCCAAGAAAAGTGTGTTTACTTCTATATCGTGTGTTTATTTCAGCAATCTATTTACTTCTGTATGTGTGTTTATTTCTAGTAATTTATTCCAGCAATGAGTGTTTATTTCAGCAAGTTTCTTGTAGCATAGATATAATAAGGATTTGGCCATGGAATCCTAAGGACAATGTATAAAACCCCCCAGAAAAAAAATAACAAAAACCTACAATCAATTACTAAATCACTAGGATTCTTCTTGTTGCATATAGCTTCAAACACACCCCTGGTTTGAATATGACATCAACAAAGAGTTGATTAAATGAAGGGAATAACGACACCCATCACTCATTTACATCAATGATCACAATCGAGCCACAATTATACATTAATCATCATAACCAAATTCATAACAAGAATTTTATACATTACATTCAATCCATGTGAACATAGAGTCATGTGCACAACCATATCAAAGAAACATAACACTAACATGTAACAACCATTATAACTACTACACCAATAACATATAATAGATGGGTGGGGATTGTCCCTTCACCACCTATGCATTTCCTAATAATAGACATTCCCAAAATAGACTATATGTATGCTTTAAAGTAACTAAAAATAGATTATCCTATAAATATAAATTTCTTTAATCTTATTCATAGCCTCTATGTGTGTACTTGATCTACATGTTCATTCTCTAAAAATAGCCTTTACTTGGCCACCAAGTCATCATGTTTATTTAATCAAAAATCCATCTTGATTTTCTATTTTTATCCCATGTTCTGCAAAATACATAAGTCATGAATTCTATCTTTCTAGTCGTGAACCTCTTCGCATTGTTTCAACCTTGCATGCGCATGCCTCCATGCCGCCCTCAGCGCACCTCAAACCTCCATGAACTCTTCATGCTTAGGATTTTTTTTCGCTCAACAATAAGGATTCAAAATGGATTCCAAAGTCATGAGTCCTTTGGGAAACTTGTTTGATCTAAGTTGAACAATTTAGTCTCCATATTGTTGCTTCAATTTGTCTTGGTACTTGTGAAAAACTCAGCCTCTTCCTAGATAAAATTGACAATATGTTAATTAATCTCAAACACTTGCCAATTTGTGTTATTTTCTAGTAAAATGGGCCTCACCACTACTTTAATTTGTGGTTGTAACCTTGAGACATCTTGATACCTTGAGACAATGTCATAACTTTCTCTTACCACAATTAACCTATCAACAAATTCATTTTCTTTACTTGGTATGACGTGGATGTTGAAGGACTTAAAATCCTCTTAAAAATCACATACCCTATGCTTGTAAGCTCTCACCAAGTCATTCATAGCCACATTCATCCCTCTAATTTTATTTACAACTAGCTCACTATCCCCAAAAGTCCATAATCACTTGATAATTCTCGTTCTTGTCTATTTAAGGCAATAAATTAGAGATTTGTACTTTGCTGAGTTGTTAGAATAACTAAATTAGAACATGAAATTTTAATAATACCTCATACCAATACTACACCTCCCTCTCCTCCTTTTCTACTTCTTGATCCATTAAAGAACATCCGTTAAATACCTTCATCCTAGAGATCTTGTTTCATAATATCAGGAATATGTGAATCTTCCTCATGCAAATAATAGATTCCTAGGCCAACTTCTTCAATCTATTTATAAGGATACAAATCATGTCACTCACTTCCCCATTCATCAAGTAATAAATATAGGATCCCTTGAATTTTTCTATCCACTTTTAGACGCTTGGGTGATCTTCTAGATTAAATATTGTGTAATTTGAATTGATGGGGTTGGGATCATAAGGTTCTTTATGATATATAGAAATTGGTTCCAACCTTATAGTAGCATTGGTGTCATATTACATTCTAGAAATCATATAAGACCAATCCACATATAGGTATTTTCTAATTATAGCATGGAAATCCCATGAAAGGCACAAAGTGAAGAAGGGTGGAAGGTCAATGATGAACACATCTTGTAGAATGTAGAAGCCGGGACATTTGTATAATGTGAGGCTCAAACCTCGATTAATCTAATGGTTCCTACTATGGTTACATCTAATTGCACTACTCCTTTATAGAGTGACTCATATTCAAGATTGAGTTGTTCTATTACTTGTTTGGGCACCACTAAATTGCTTGCCCCCAAGTCAATTATGTAATTGTGGAAAAGATGATTTCTTATGATTAAAGACTCATAAAATGGTGGTGGCTTCATGTTCTTACCTAGTTATTCATTTTTTTGATGAAGAGTGTTGGTGAGAAACACATTGTTCTTTTCTTTAATGGATCTATGCACTATGGAGAGTTTGGCCATGGAATCTTGTAAAACATCTCTTTATTTAGGAATAACAAGAGATTCCCACATCAAAATACCGACATTGGTCTTTTTAATTTACTCTAGGATGTTGAAAGGAGTGGCTGAGACTTCTATAATAGAGGGGCAACATTTTCCTTCCTCGTCTTTTCAATTCATAGATTCTCTTTAGGTGGCAGAAATTCTACATTCTTTGGATTTCCCTTTCTTGGTAGACTCTACTAAACTTTTAGATTGTCCCTACCATACAAAACTTGTTTATTATGTGGAAATTTTTTTTTTGGAGGGTTCATAATGTTCCATGGATTTGTAATGCACTATGGGTTTACTACACTTTACGGATCAGTTTTGAACCCTAAAATCCACCTAAGTCTGTGGGTTGTCTGAGTTGAGAATGTGGGCTTATTGGAGTAAGTGATGGAGTATTTGGCTCCATTTTTCTTTTTTGACCTTTTCCTTACAACTATACTTGAATAAGGTCATTGATTTATCCCTTAAAGCTAACTAATTCCACAAAAATCCTCCATTTTCTAATTCATGAGAGAAGTATCAGTTGGTGGAATCTCTTGAGTAATCTCTTGTGGCTGATTTTCCTCTATGAATTCCCCTTAAGAGAAATATGTATTTTGCACCATCAAATCTTGGTTTAAAATTCCATTGGGGAAGGTTGGTTGGTTTTTTGGAATATTGCAAGGGAAACACCACTCATAATATTGCACAAGATTATTCTAAACTAGAATCAAATCCTTAGATGAACTAGTCACATTAGGACTATAGGAATGAAAAGGATTTACTGTGGGTGATCTACTTTGATTCTGAGGAGAGGCTTAGAATGGTAGTATATTTAGTAGAAAGGTTGGTATGGAGGCTAATAAGGTTTAAAATTATGAGCTTTTTTTTCCTCTTTGAGGATAGAAACTCATTCCCAAAAATTTGAAATTGATTCATGACTTCTTTTTATTCACTTGAAGGGTTTGTAGAAGTAGATTCATAACATGAGATTTGGATTCTTAGGAATGGAATAGGAGATAATTTATGGAATTTTTAATACACGTATGTCCTTGCCTTTGGAAAAATTTTCATTAGGGGTCTAGGTGTAAGTTTCCCATCTTGTGATGTGACTATTCTGATATCTAATATCAATGTCATAGGTATATGGTAAAGTTATACCTTCCATAGACTAAATCATGAAAAAAATGTCACTATTTAAATCTTGTAAACAATAGAGAGCCACATAATAAAGTGTAGGTCTTACCATTTATGGAATTCTATCCTAAGTTATTTGTAATCGATGTTGAAATCAATCATTGACTCATGCAGTGACCTCTTTTTCGTAGTCAGTTGAACCACCATATATAAATGGTCTGACTTATCTTCAAAATAATTGCAATTTTTTTTCTCCTAACTCATCTTAGTTAGAGATAAAGTTTACTCTTAAGAATTTACACCATTTTAGGCCTTTTCCCTTGAAAGAAGTGGCAAAAATCTAGCTGCTTTACATTATCTTGTGTAACATGGTAAACTGAATAGATTTTAGCAACATCCTTAATGTGATTAATGGGATTTGTAGTGTTATCTCTAGTGAAGAAAGGAATATTCTTGAGGGACATGATTAGGATGTCATCATATTGAGCCAAAATAAAAGGACTTCCTCCATAGAATATGAAAATTTCTTGATTCTTTTGATGAGCCGTGAATGTGATGGGTCTTGGAACTTTAGAAGACACTAAGAAAGGCCTACCACGTGGAGGAGTAGAGATAACTCTATTTGGAGGTGATGGTGATCTCTATGTGGATCTAACTCTCATTATTCTCCTTGGTGATAGCTGTCGGAAGTCAAAGGGATCTCTATGTGTTATCCTTTGTCTTGTATAAATATATCTCATGAGATAGAGACACTTTTATGCTTGAACCAAGTAGATAAAATACTTGGAGTCACCAAATGGGTTTTGTAGGGAATCCAAAGGCTAGATATCACAAAGATACACACTAACTCTTAGTGAAAAGAAAATAAAATCTTCATTTGGTCCCACCAGGCATGTCAAAATTGTTAAGGATCAGAAGTAGCACCCTTGTTTTGATCATGGAAGATCAAATACTTTGGCTAACATGGGATTGTCTTCAAAGTGTGGAACCTTGATCCTTAAGAAAAACCTCTAGAGAAGGTTAGTTCCATCTCTCATAGATCAACACACAATAATATAAACTACTCAAATTATAATCAATCCTCAAACTAAAACTAAAAATTACAGGATTTAGAGTTGAGAGAAGATAAAATTTGTAAAATGAAAGAATGACGATATGCCAACACTAAGACAGGGTTCAATTCTGATGAGGAAGATACAAAGAAGCTACATACATAGATATTTAAGGGAAACACAACATTTTGAAGAGCATAAATTAATGAACTTAATTGAAACAAGAGGGTAAACATATGCAACAAATAGAACACATTCAAAGGAAAAACAACCACAAATGTATTACATTTTAGGGAGTATTCATCATGATTAAAAAAATGTACTAGATCTCATGGAAAATTATAAGTTACTGATTCTTTAAGGAAATAAACGCATCACTCCAAAGAATAGCATGCAAATTCGGCATAAGGGAACCCATAAAAAATGCTTAACCACTTACATTTATACCATATGAGAATGGTAAAGGGAAATGATAGAGGAAATTTTTAAATTTTATCTCTATGAACAAAGAAAACATGTCACCCACGGATCCTATCACCATTAATATCCTTGACATACATCCATTTTCTCCTATAACACATCATTGGGATATACAAGATGGAATGGACACCATTTTTGCATTTACTCTTGGTAGGTGAGGTGGTTGGATATCTGAAATGAGTAAATTTTGTTTTCTCTTTGTATCCCCAAGATTTCATGATTCTCTTCCTATAACAATACCCTTCTCCACATTTATTCATTTTGAAATCTAGCCCTTGGAGAGATGAAATGAAGGCAGCCATTGTTATGAAATTTGGATCTCTTAACCGGAAGATCCAAATAATAGACCAATTTCAATTTTCTGTCACATTTGGATTCTTCACGACTTCCACCATGACGTTGATCATTACTCATTATCACAGATCGTGACCTTGTCCTATAGCTTTTAGATTTTAACATCCATATAGGTTGAGAAACCCATGACATGAAAATTATCTAATATCCGTTGAGGTCTCTTCTTACGTTACCATGCAATTATATCTCTACACTTGGCTATTCACGTAAAAATCCTTGTGTTCACACTTATCACTTGCACAAAAATCCATGAAGGCATTTATCCTTCTCTATTTCCCATGGGATTAGAAATATGCACAATAATACACTTTAAATAACCTAAAGAACACTAGGATAGTGTTTCACAATTCTTAGTTACATTGTGGCCTTCACATAATACATATCTTTCCCATGTAATTGAGATACTATGTAAAAATAATTTTCTACATAACTATGCAGCTCTATAATCTCCCATCCTATGAAAGTGAATTTTGTGAAATAACAAAATTTTCCTCATCTACCACAAAATATCTCCTTCCTCTAACCATGAATTGTGGATTTGGCACTTAGCTGAATTTGATCTTCTTGTAAACATGGCTAAGTTTACAATCCTTATAATTTCTTTGCACCCATGGTGATTGATCTTCATGTCCATAAAATACTTGAACAATTTACTCTTTGTTCCACAAAACTTAAGGACTCTTGGAACACTAAATTTTACACAATAATCCTCTTTAGATTTTATACCTATCCAAATTTGAATCTTGATGTTGAGAAAGAACCTACCTTATCCTAGAACTTGATGAGTCATTCAAAATAATAAAGGGAGTTTGATTTTGGATTAAAAAAATAACTTGGAGAGAGTTTAATTAGGAGTCCATGATGATGATTTTGACCCATTTTGGATGTTGATATTGTTTTTGATGTGAAGAATTAATTTCTAAATGACCGGGATCAACGAACAATTCTCCTTATAGTTCATATTCCTTGTGTAAATATTCTTCATGCTCATCATCTCGACTATGAGGAAAAATTATGAGAGGTTTTCAGTACCAACTCTTCATTTTTAGGAATGAGTTAATTGATGACTCATAGAAAACCACATATAGACTCTCATATATCTTCTATGTGTTAGGATCCATGAGACAATATGTCTTTGAGGTAGTACTTCACCCAAAAAATATACACTAGAGTGTCTTTAGATCGATCTTCTTCCTTTTTAGTTGGGATATGAATATATGTTATACAACCAAATACTCTAATATGGGAGATAAAAGGATTATGATTATTCCATACCTCTTACGGTGTCTTATCCTGTAAGATCTTATAGTTCCCTATTTAGAAGATACACATATTTCTAAATTGCTTCTTCCTCAAATATATTCTCCAACTTGGTAATGGAAATTATGCAATGAGCCATATCCATGATAGATTGATCGTGAAATTCTAGAACGAGCCATCTCCTAGTGTTTTTAAGGGGAATTCAAGTGTTATATTATGTCATGATACTTTAGGAATGTACATAAATCATTTGACATGAATTCTCCCTCGATCCGAGTGGAAGAAAAGAAGGGGTTTTCCAGATCCTACATTGAATAACTCGTTGATAGAAGATTTATAAATTAGAAATTGCTTCACTCTTCTTCCTAAGGAATAACACACATAAATTGTGAGAATAGTCATATATCAACAACTAGAAGTACTACAATCCCTTAAAGAAAGAAAGAAGGGGTCTCAGTATAGATTTGTATGCACAACCTTAAGATGATCCTTGGCATGGAAGGTACTCAGCAACAGATCCTAATTTTTCTTTCCTATAAGGCATCTGAACATATATTAAAATAATGGGAAAGCTAAGGAATACCACATACCTTCTCCTTAGAACTAAGCGTATACACGGAGCTAAAAAATTTGCCCATATAATTAATTCTAGAGAGTAGTTTAATCCACCGTAGAGGCATAAAGAGAAATTTCAAATGATGAAATCACATTTACTGTAAATAAATAATCCTTCAAAAAATCTCTATCTATTATCGTACCTTCTCGTGAGATAAAATAGGAATTTATTCCCATTTGAGCCATGAAATCCACCTTGATATTATGTTTATAGAGCTACGAGAAAGATCATATATTTTTATTCAACCTCAAACATATATCACCTTCATGAGAGTACATATTCTTGTCCCAAGAGGAATGGTGACATTGGAAATTCCTTATGCAATGTGCTCCTTATTGTTTACAATTAAAACCTAATATCCAATGGGTTGATCAATCAATGAATCAAAATGTTTATTTCATCCATCATATGCTTTTTGGTTCTAGATTCAATCAAACAAATGTTTTTTCATGGTTGTGAGGTTTGGGAGAAAAGAAAAACATTCGATGTGCATCGTAATTGGCTAATTATGATGCTTCCTCGTTAAAGTCATCATCTTATTGTACCATTACATGTCCTTTTTATTCCTATGGAAATATGATGTTTGGATTGTTGAGAATCCTATGGCCGTGATGTGTTCTCTCTATTGGAATTGCCTTGTGTAAGGCCATTATACTAACAACTAGTTGTGTCATGCATATTTTTTAGTGTAGATGTGACACCATTGATTTATTTTCTAATAATTTTTTTGTCATGGTTTCTTTTGAGGATTATTGTGTGACTTATTGTATTGTTGTACATTTTGAGACTTGTGACTATGTTATTGTCTCGAGATCAGTTCCTTGTCTTAAAAATCCTCATGCATTGTTTAGATGGCTTCTTCTTGTTTGATAAAATTCACCAGCTCTTTAAATGACACCACTTGTTTTGTGATGTTAAATTTTGTGATGAAATTCCTAAACTAGGAAGGAAAAGATCTTAGTTTGAACAGGACTAGAATTTTTTTCCTCCACCTTCTCTCCGAATGCTACATGATTTTCTTGTAGTTTTGCAACACAACGTAATAATTCCTATACTTTATCTCCATCTTTCATACTAAGTGTATGAAATTTTGACTAGATATGGAGGAAATTTGTTTGGTTATTTACCTTTTATATAGTTTATAAATCATCATATGCCTCCTTTTATATTGTTTCATCCCATACGTGAGGTTAAAATTCATCGAAAATTATGACATTGATCAACATCAAGAATTTTGCATTGGCCTTGTCATACTTTATCTACTTGTTCGTGCTAGAGGAATACACCAATTTACTAGTAGTGATTCCATAGAGATTTTTGAAGTGGAGAATTGTCCACATTTTCATCTTTCAAACAACATATTTTTTTCCTTTAAGATACTTGAGCATCGAAAACAACTTTGGAATAAACACAATGCTAGAAAAAAATTATCATTATATTTAAAAATACAAGTTCTTATGGATGAAAAAAATAAATATAGGTGAGCCCATTATGCTCATGAAATGATATGTAGATACTTGTGGGGTCATTCTACCTCACATTCATCATCTACACTATATCCTTCCTCAAGCCTAGAAAAAATATTTCTACCGTCACTACACTTCGAACAAGAACTAGTCAATTAGTCCTTGACACACTATGTCATCAACTTGTAAGTTATTGATGTTTTGGAGACTTTATAACAATGAAAAATAATATGCTAACACTTTCTAGGTCTTGATCATGGCCTCTAAATGGCTACTCATTTACTAGATTTCTTGCACTACTACTATCATGAGGCTAGAACGATTAACATATGCTCACTAGTTCATGGTAAATTTTCCTCTCCACACATAAATGGGGTAATGCTATGAATGCTCCACACTCACTATGGTAACACAGTTGCAAAATAATATACAATCTTGAGAGACAACAACAGGTTCTAAACAACAAGAAGTTCCTCTCCACATAATCCTTGGTCTCTTACATATGTTTTCACTTCCACACAAGACATGTATTTCTCTTCATGGTGGGTCTCGCACTTCAAAATTAAATTTCACACCAATTTCGTAGGAGAGAAAAATAAAATGTAAAAAAATGCTCCATGCTTTAAAAATAGGATTGCACACATTAGGATTCGACCCATGCTTTAGAAAAAATGGTCAATGTTTACTATTTTCTCTACATGCAAAGTTCTATGATTTCACGCAATGAGTTATTGGTCTCCAATGAAGGAATTGTATGAATAAATCAATGATTATATGCTCTCTTTTCTAACACACTAATATCAGGAGAGAAGACTTCTAAATGGTCACTGTCAAGGTTTCTTCCAAATAATTCTCCATAAGTTGACAACAGAATTCTAAATAAACTCCACTAGAATGAGATGGCTTTGATAGCAATGAAGGATTAACAAAGAGAGATAATTATTTTAATTTAATTCATGTCATAAAGAGGTGAATATGTATATGGAAATCAGTTTACACGACATTGTTTGAACATATGATTGGCTATATGGAGTAACCGACATGTAGAAACTATTGTCCAAAATAATAATGTAATAAAAATATATTTACACTAAAATTCTCATTTATTCCCTCATTGAAGGCCTAAAAGAAAAAACATTCAAATATTTGTAAAAATACAAAATTGGTACCTATATTTATAGCATACATTATTTTTACTTTATATTATACATTTTTTTTTCTTTTAGTTTGATAGATAGAATTTATTATTTACATGCATGTGTTCACATGGTATATTGAGCATGATGTATATTCCCAAAGTGGTATATGATTATAAGTGGTTGTTTTCCCTTTACCTATACTGTTAACCTTTGGAGGCATCTACTTTTTCATACCACATCCAAGTGCTATATTTCCATTATAGTTCATTTCTTTCCTCATTACACTTGGTCACACATCTATATTTTATACTAACAAGACTAACACATGTGTTTTTCAGTAACATTATAGTTATTGCTAGCTCTTTTTATATCATATGCTCTTCATTCATCACATTTAGATACACTTAATTTTTATACATTCTTTTTACTTGTCTATGCCTATTTTTTACCTTGATTATGGTGTAAAGGCCTTGATTATCTTGCAACACTATGGGTGTCCCATGTTTTTGGCATTATGCCTTGTGTGTGGTTATGTATCTCTTAATTACATGCTCACATATCTTTATTTTCTTCGACACCGTGGGTGTCCCCTATTTGCAGGCATTTCTTACTTTTGTGTGACACTTCTTGACATGTTTTCACTTAATTCTACATTTTATATATATTTTTCTACTAACACATCATCTTAGGTTGTTCTCGTTACTATTTTTGCATAAAAGATAAAGGAAAGAAAATAAACAACAACAAACCTTTATCCAAGCTTTTCTTGCAACCTCAATGATGAAATTTTTGAAGTGCATGAACACTTGTTGAATTTCTTATGGTTGTTTGATTGTGGATGCTCTAAATTTATCTCCAACTGAAGGAATGAAGCTACGAGAAAGAATGGACACAAGGATTCATTTGAATGGAAAATGAGTAGAGGTTGGTTGCAATTGCAAAAATCTTTCAAGGATTGTTTGTGAAGGATATGGCCTATTATTTATAGTTGAAGGAAATACCATGGAGTGGTCAAAGGTTCTTAATGATATCATGAATGCATATTCTTAAAATAAAATTGGAGGAGGTTATAGAAGTTCGAATGGATTGAATATCCATTGAGGGGAAATACATTTTCAGTTGGAAATAAGTTGTATTCGGGAAGGATGTTTTACATGCATTTTTTTGCTTCCACCTTCGTTGGATTCTAGAAGTGAATTGAGTGGGTTAAGTAAGATATTGAAGTGGAGCTTAAGTGGAGGTTGAGTAGGTTTATAACCATTTAATTAAATTAGCTAAGGACCATAGAAGTATAGTGTGAGTGTAATTAGAATTAATTTAATTAATTCTAAAGGGGATGTGATAGATTTAATTGAATTAAAACTTGGAGGGATGAATAATTAAATCATGATAGAATTAATTTAATTAATTCTAAAGGAATGTGGATTAGCATATTATACAAATGATACAAATAACTAAGAATAGACTAGAAATAGATATGTATTTTTAGGGTGTCTACATTTTCCCCTCTTTAAAGTGTTATTATGAAGTAATATCATTTTAAAGATAATATACATATATAAATAAATGAAAAAAGATAGGGAAACATGGTGGACTTATGTGATATGCTCCAGTCAAGTATTTAGATTCCCATCAAGTGTAGATGCTAAGGAGATGCCCAATCAAGAGGGTAGGTAATGCAAAAAGAGATGGACAACCACTTGATATGAAGAAGGAAAGGAATAGAAAAAGAAAGAGAGGAATTTTTATCATAACATGAGATTTCATTTAGATAGTGAAAGTTAGAGAAACCTTATTTTTTGTTGCACAATAGAGTTGTCACCATGATTATGAAGGAATCATGATGTGTAACTCATTATGTGCATAAATAAACACACACATAACAAAGAAAAGATAAAATGTAAAACAAAACCAATATACACCATAAAATTATGCACCATGGCTATAAGGAAGCCAAGATGATAACAAAATATGTCTAATCAAAAAAAAAAAAAGTAACAATGCAAAACAACATGAAAAGAAGACAATTAACTATTCCCCTAATGCATGTCATAGTGATAATGAAGTAGATTTAAATGCCCGCAAGTAATAATGCTAAAATTCAAAGGGATAGGATCATACCAAAGAGCGGAGTAAATACTCCTCATGACACTCTTGTTGGATCCGCATTAAAGATTAATCTAAAAGTTAAAAATGGTCATTTACGCAAGAAATAACATAAAAATGAATTGAGGGAATGAGATATGAGATTTACCCAAGAAAGGATAAATGCGAGGGAAATAATTTAGTTGAATTTTCTGAAGGATAATAACATACAAGAGGAAGATGATTTATTGTGATAATCGTAAGATGGTTGAAACAATCATTAGGGTAGGAGTTAAATTTTTGATTTGATCAAGTTGTGTGTGTTTTTTTGAAATTATTGATGTGTTATATAATTTTTAGGATTTTGTGATTATTTGAAATGTTTTTTAAATTTTTTAATATATGTGATTTTTGTGATTTTGATCATTTTTATTTTTTAGATTTTTGGAGTCTTAGACTCAAGAAAGAGGGTATGGTCAGAACAAATAAAACCAGCATGGTAGGGAATGTTGAATGTGATATCGGGAAGAATTTGAATGCCCAAGATAGTTTGAATTAGTTGATTAGAGTTCCCCCACGAGTGGGTGGGCATCACAATAGAGTGGCAAATAACAACATGATAGGAGAAAGAAGAAACCAAGGAAAAACATCTAGAGAAATGGTGAAAAAAAGGAATGGTTTTAGTCATGGAGGATAAAAATAGAATAAATTAGGGCTCTTAGAGTATAAATAGATGACTGGTAGAGGTAACAAATATAGTGACCCATTTGTGTTATTAGATTCCTTTTGCTATTTGAGTGAGATTGAAGCTCTAATTTCTGAGAGAGATGGCTCAACGAGAACAATAGAAACATCGTGTAGACCATGTTCAATTATTACGGTAGAGGCCATACGAGGGTGCTGCGGTAAGTAGTAAAAAACTTATTTTTGATGCATTTAACATTAGTTAGGTCTAGGAAGAAATTGAATTTGAACACTAGCACATGCACTTGAGTGCGCTAGTGTAGATCGAGGAATGCACTAGCGTACAAGTGTATGTGGTAGTGTCCAACTGAGGTAATATGCATGATAAGAGGAATTCTCTAGTTTGTTACATGTGTTAGCATCAAAATGAGGGTATAATCTGTCTAATTGGGTGTGTTAGCATTAGAGTGCACACACCAACGTGAATGTTCTAGTGTTGTAAGACATGTACTAGTGTATAAGTATTAGAGTATCAATGGGCATGTTAGTGTCACTAGGTGATTATTAGAGGAATTTTTGGATGTTAGAATAGAATAAAAGTTCTTTAATAGTGTTTTAGATTATTTTTAGGAGATACCATTGTCATTATAGGTGTGATGGATACAGAAAATTATGATTGTTTCAAGGGATATTCACATGTATTCAACAGAGGTAGTTTGTCACACTACTAGAGGTTATAGGGTTGGCGTACATTACACAAATTCCACATATTATACTAGACCATTGTTTATTGACCACATTGGCCAAACGATGACACAATAAGATTTAGATATTTAGTTTTTGACTAGTGAGATGATGATGACCTTAGAGAATGTGCACTGGATCTTTCAGTGCACGGATACGGGGTATATTATCAGTAGTGGAATAAGAATTATTGATTCTCCTCAAGACCGAGCAACATCAAAGATTTTAGTAGGACACCGAGAGATAGACGAGATCATATTATGAGTCATTTTATAGCCAGGGAGGGGATTTTTCTGACTCTTTTTCACTCTAGCATCAGAGTAATGGATAACACCTTCATTAAGGATTTGATCTATCCTCACTGCTTTAGGCCGTTCCTTTCAACCAGGGTGAGAGGACCCATTTTGTAACCTTTGTCGGTGAAGGAGAATGAATATATCCTTCTCTACATAAATTTGAAAGGAGACCCTGAGAAAATATGATCAATGCACCACAATTTAACTCTCACGAGTTGTCACTTCTAAAGAATGGTGATATTTCCTAAATAGGGTTGAAGGTTACTAGAGACATTATGGAATCTTGATTACTTCTACATATTTTGGTAGTAGAATTTATACATTTGTGGACATACGGGAAAACAAGGGTAGTTAAGGTAGAATTCATTGTTTTGAATAATTTTTTGGTGGGAGATTAAGCAGGATAAAATTGATTATGCCAGATATTTGAGAACCTTCATAAAAATTGGAATACTAAATGATAGAAAGCTTCAGAATAGCTAAAATATTCCTTCAACTAGCAAGTGTGCATCAATCGAGGCGCAGATTTACACAAGATTTCACGTAATCTCCAATAATTTAACACGAAGGCTCAAGTTAAAGAATCAATTAAACATCAAAGACCCCTAGTTCCTCATGCCTAAGATACACTCAAAGGCTTACAAACAATCTTTATCAACAAATGATAGTAAAGTGATTTTAAATTGTTTATCTCATTACAGGATGAAGGCTCTTCTTGAAATGAAATTACAAATGCCACTAAACCTGTCACATGGACGATTTCTGTGTGATTCAAAAGGACTTTAACACAATATTGCAATAGGAATAAGAAAAACTACTTGTAGACATTATGAAATAAAGCAGACACAAATGGGTCAAATATTGACATAAATTAATTTGAAATTGATTAGATTCATCAGTAGGGGAAAGTTTCTTTGAATAGTCTTAGAGATTATCAATGGTTGTACACTCACAACCAAATTAACGTGATTGAAATCTAAAACAAATGAAGTTAACATGTTTCTCAGATTGGTCTCTCAGAAAGATGGGCTCTCTCAAATGTTATCTTAAGAATTCAACTCCCCGACCTTTTATAAGAGTATTCTCATTTCATTTATACATTTCACTCACTCACTCATCCCAAATTCCCCCTAAAAAAAATAATATTCGAGGAACCTTTTCTTCTTACCAAGTTGTCTCAAAAAGTGATGTTTAAAAATTTGCACCCACGATTTGCTAGGTGGACAAATAATGAACTGATCACCTTTCTTAGACCCTTAATTGATGACTGGGATGTCATGCCACAATGTTTTGACAATCCTTCTAATCATTCTTATTCTGTCATGCAAGAAATCCCCTTTTTAATCATTTTTCAATGGCTCTACATGGCTGGATCTGATAGGTAATCCTTTTTTCCCTCAAGGCAACACCTTGAGAAATTAATGCCCCTGTATGGATTCCTACATTTGTGCCTCTAAAAAATGAGTGTCCGTGCATGGATTATTCTGCATACCTATACTTGTGAGTCTGATTTGCAAGAAAAATAATGCGTATTCGCACCTTTTGGAGTCTTGGAACAAAAAAGGTAGAAAAATTAGAAGCAATGCACAAAGAACCGTCGATTCTTCCCCTACTCAACTTTAGATTAGAGTCGTCCACATGTTTCCTTAGCGCAACTGCAAAGGATAAGTATAGAGGCAAGTTTCCAAAAAGTGTGACCTTTCCACGTGCCCTAGGCCCAAGAAACCTACCTTTTGACCTTTGAAAATTATGAGTAAAAAGGAGCCAGTGGAAGCCTCCACGTGTCTCACTGGCACACTTTTGATATGGTGCCCAAAAGTGGAGACCCCAAACAAGCGCAAGCTCACCACATGTCTCAGTCCAGTAGAGTTGTTGAAAATGTTTAAGGACCAATGGAAGGTGCCATGTGTCTAGGATCCAAGATAGTTTTCCTTGGCCGTTGAAAATTCCAAGTGAGGGAAGAGTAATTGGAAGCCTCCATGTGTCTCCTCGGAATAACTTTGAGATGGTGCCCAAAAGTGGAGACCCTAAACAAGCACAGACTCACCACATGTCTCCTTGGCATAACTGCTAAGGTAGGACCTTGAGGTGGATCCTCAAATGAGCACCGACCCTCCACATGTCCATGGTCTGACTGCTGCACCGGCCGCATGAAAAAATATCTAAGTCTAGGAAATGGCAACAGAAACCTCCATGTGTCTCCCTGGTGCAACTCCAAAGGTCAAACCAAGGGGCAAATTTTCAGATGAGTGTCGGCCCTCCACGTGGACAAGCTTTGAGTTGAAGAAGGCCTTAGAGTTTTAAATTTCCCCATCGAGCCACATATAATTAGAAAGGGCCACATTTCCACAGATGCTAAGATATAAATTGACAGGAAAACACACTTGTCAAACCGTAAAATGCAGGGAAATCACCATTTGCACCTAGAAATGAATCTTTCTTTAAGGACAAAAATTTGGAAATGATATAAGGCCCAAATGTAATCCACCAAGCCGTATCCAATCAGAAATGACCACGTTTCTATATATATATATATATATTGGGACAAAAATTGATAGGGAAAACAAAACATGACTGTGGAAAAATAGAAGGAAGGGAAAAACACAAATTACGCCCAAGTTACAAATTATTTCACATGGACAGAGGAATGGAAAAAAATTATGGACTTAATGTGATCCTTGACCAAAGGAAAGGACTGATCATGACAACCAAATGAAGGAAAAATCTTTCACGCATCAACAGAGGGAGATAGAAAAGACAACAGAGTCCATAAACTAGAGAATTTCAAGGAAAAGGGGCGAGATCAAATTGAGCACCAACATCGGCTCTGACTCGGGGATGGGAACTCTCTGTGAGTTCCGCAAGAAAAAATATCATACCAAGTGTCAAAAATAAGCCATTGGTCAATGGAGTCAAATAAAAATCTTGCAGATCAGAACAATAATAACCAACTCCCCAAGGATGAACTGAGAAACCAACAAAAACTAGTCACTAGGGACTAGGACGAACCAAAACAGAAAAACATGAAAGAAAAATGAAACCAAAATACTATACACTGTATAATGGTGAGCATCCTGATTCAAAGAAAATAATCAAGGAAAATCTTCAAGTGCCTTCCATTCTGGATATGACCATGCTAAGCAGTTCTGATATGTCTTTAATAGCTGGTCATATGATTGTCTCTCTTTTCCATCCAAGTCACTATCTGACCACATTTTTTAGGCTTATCCTTTGTGCCTGGGTCAAGTTTTTTAACATCTTTCGAGGCTGCATCAAACATCAAAGTCTCAGGAAAATCAACCTACTCATGATATCTCAAAAATTTATCAATATCAATATATGCACACACTACTTCATAAGAAGCATTTTTGGGGTCCTCAATGAGATATAACATTTTCTTTTCACCGGGTAGCTTCAAAAGGATTCCCTCAATAATTATGGTGGCAAAAGACATATCCATCTTAAATGTAAGATGTGTAAGACTCAAAAAATGCAAGAGATAAATAAAAATGCCAAAAGGAGTTGTTAACCACTAGTTTTCTTGATTAAGAATCATGTATACAATAGTATGATTTAGGACCTAGAAATGTATCGAAGTGCATAGATTTTGTGTCTAAAGATGCCCACTTGTCATCTCGAGTTCTATGTGGTCCCATGACCATATATGTAGTAGTGCAGCTGGATTTAGACTCCTATGTTCTCTATAGGCTATCAAGTGTAAATAGTTCTAGAAATGGGATAATATACACTTTTCCCGGTTGAAAACCGTATGAATGAAAATTTACATGCAACCTTAAACCACACTCGCCCCTAAGGTTTTTCTAGAGCAAGTGATGTTGAATGTGTGTGGATAGCTATAGGAGGACCAGTGACTAAGATCTGGTAGTGTGATCTCCTGGTAGATGAGTTGGCAAAGGGGAGATTTAGAGGCTATGAATGGGTAGCATAAATTCCCTATGGTTTGTTTGCTTAACTGGATCTCAATGTTGAACTAGCTGGAAGTGTCCAAATTAACTAAGATAAAACTAACAATCTATGCTACTATTGAAAGGGAAATTAATCTAAACAAATCACAAAACTAAGATATTACAATCACAAACAACAATTTTCTTTTATTCTAAATTAAAATATTTCTACACTAAAAATAAAAAAGTGAGATAACTTTGGTGTGGCTATTCACATGTGTTGAGTGTATTGATACTAAAATAACTTTAGACATTCCTCTCCCGGGATATCATGACCTTATTTACTTTCTCCTTAATCTTTGGTTCTCTTTTACTTCTTAGTCTCTTTTTAGAACTTTGGGCCTTTAGGTTGTCAATTACAAAATTCAAACAAGTGAATCATATATATACACACACACACACTTAGTTATTTCTCTCAAATAAGGGGCCAAGAAAAATCCTTATCTACTATCACCTAAGCTTACATCAAAGGCATAAGCGAATTACAAGGACACATATAACACATCCATGCAAGGGAAAAGGATTGTATCAATCTGCATGCACAACATAGGAAGGGAAGTTCATTTTATTCCATCTCACACATTTGCATACTTGGAGCAATCTAGATATATCCCACTATCATCATGTAACTTGCTATAAGGGAAACCTAGGGAATCATTACACACACATACACAAAGAACTATATGGAGTTTGAGATGTAGTACAATGATTGGTCATAATATCACTCTTTGGGTGACCATTGGGGTCAATCTGACTCCCATTCGCATCTTCTTTATTAGGTTTGATGTGGTTTATGGGCATGTGTAGCTAGTTATCTATTTTGTAGGTTACATATACGACCGATGATATTGGAGTGAGACCAGAGTGGAAAAAGAGAATCAATAAGCAAATCTCTTCCAACCCTCAAAAGGCTACAACATGAGTATCCGAGTGGACACTAGCATCCAAACCAAACTACCACTAGCACCTAGGGATTCTGTCCTCTCATGGGAGCTTATGTCCTACACATTATGAGTCCCATGTTGAGATGATGAAATGTATCCTAATTATTTAAGGCACATAAGGATTGGGCACGTAGATATAGGGCATGTAGGTGCACGTGGAATTGTAGGGAAACAAAGCATGCCCAGGAAAGCATAAAGTCAGGATTTAGTTATTTTCTAGTATAAGGATAAATATAGATGAGGAGTACGGAGAAATTTGTGTACAAGACTTAGAAAGAATGCAAAGGCTATTTTAGACATGTGGAAGATCAATCGACATGCATAGTTTTTGAGTTATGAATAGGATTATACCGCATTCATATTATTAGATAATCTATTATTAGTGAGCTTACATACTATTGTATTTATCATGTTAGGGTGCATCACTATTCTTAGCATACGAAGATATTTTGATGGTGCTTAGGCAGTGAAGGGAAAGTCCCCACTACCTATAAATATGTATTTTGCATGGTTTAGGAATCCATGTTTTGTTAGAGTTATGATGTTGATTTATGGGCATGCATGACTTATGGTGACAATATTATGTATGTATGAAGCTTCTTTGTTTTACAGAAATTAATATAATGGATATTTATGGCTAGATATTGGTTATTGGCATATCTGTTAATGGTTCTTGCATGGTAAATTTAATCTTGATTCTTGTATGAGGTAATCTTGCACATGGTTAAGATCTAGATCTAGTTTATGTTATGCAATATACTTGATTATCTGTTATGGATCTGGAATATTTGTATGATCATGTTAACTCCTTGAGAAAGATTCCATAAAAGAGGAACCTGGTACCCATGCACGCTTTGGGTGAGTGCTCAATTCTGGATGAGTGATGTGCCAACGCACCTTGGGATGTTGTGGGTAAAATAAGACTACATTTTGGTTCTGTTTCCAAGACCTCTTTTTTAGTTGTTTTCTAAGATGTTGCATGATGAAGACGTATCGGTTGACCTTGGCCAGTATTGAAGAGTGGTTAGACAATTTAGAGGAAGACTATGCTAAAAAAATTAGCACTAGACCTGGATTTGATGCACATATGTGGGTTGAAGTAATCTATATCATGAGCTTTATGAGACATTTTTTCCTTCTTTCCCATAGAGTTGTATGAGTGGTTGATATCTTATGCATCAAAGAGAAATTTGATATTATTGGTATGAATCTATGGTCACAAAGATAATTGAGATGTTTCTTGACTTCTAGGACTTATTTCCTAGAGGCTATCATGAGTTAAAAGGGTTACATCAATCTTTAGATGGGATGGTCTCAAGTCTGGCTAATGTTCTTAAAGTATTGCAGAATGAAGGTGAGCACATGAATCTTGATGAAATGAAAGTAATAATTGTAGATATTCCAGACCAAACAAATAAGATGCTCAATGATTGGAATGAAATTGAGGTAGAGATTAAAAATGAATAGCTAGAGTTAATTTTACCTACGAAAGGATAGAGCGCACACGAATTCCTTCATTATTTTAATGAATATATTCTTTCATTCTTTATTTATGGAGAGATGGGTCAGGATTACCCATTGTTGGGGATGGAAATGAAATTAGTGTGGGGTAATTTTGGAATGATGAAATGTATCCTAATTATTGAAGGTGCATAAGGATTGGGTGCGTAGATATAGGGCACGAGGTGCGCATGTAAGTGTAGGGAAACAAGGTATGCACAGAAAGCATATAGCTAGGAGTTAGCCATTTTCCAGATAAGGATAAATATACATAAGGAGTGTGGAGCACGTTTTTTAGAAGAATTGGAAAGTAATCAAAGGCTATTTCGGACAATTATAAGATCAATCTACATGCATAGTTTGGAGCTATGAATAGGATTAGAATGTAGTTATATTATTAGATAATATATTATTGGTGCACTTCCATGATTATTTATCATGTTGGGGCACATCGCGATTCTTAGTATGAAGTTTATTTTTAGGGTGCTTAGGTGGTGAAAGGAAAGTCCCCACTACCTATAAATATGTATTGATTTGCATGGTTTAGGGATCCGTGTTTTGTTAGAGTTATGTTGTTGATTTATGGGCGCGTATGACTTATGCTGAAAATATTATGTATGTACGAAGATTTTGTGTTTTAAAAAAATATATATAATGGATCTTTATGGCTGGATATTGGTTATTGGCATACCTGTTAATGGTTCTTACATGGTAAAGTTAATATTGATTGTTGTATGAGGTAATCTTGCACATGGTTAAGATCTAGATCTAGTTTATGTTATGCAATATACTTGATTATATGGTATGGATATGGAATATTTGTATGATAATGCTAACTCCTTGAGAAATTTACCATAAAAGAGGGACCTTGTACCCATGTACACTTTGGGTGAGCGCTCAGTTCTTGATGAGTGATGTGCCAATGCACCTTGGGATGTTGTTGGTAAAATAAGACTACATTTTGGTTCCATTTACTGGACCTCTTTTCAATTGTTTTATGGGATGTTGCATGATGAAGATGTATCATTTGACCTCAACCAATAATGAAGAGTGGTTAGATAATTTAGAGGAAGACTATGCTATGATTTAGCATTGGACCCGAATGTGATGCATGTGTGTGGGTTGAATAGAATATGTATCATAAGCTTTATGAGACATTTTTTTCCCGCTTTCCCATAGATTTTTACGAGTGGCTAGTAGCTTATGCATCAAAGATAAATTGGATATTATTTGTATGAATCTATGGTCACAAAGATAATTGAGATATTTCTTGACTTTTAGGACTTATTTCCTAGATGCTATCATGAGTTAAAAGGATTACATCACTCTTTGGATGGGATGGTCTCAAGCCTGGCTAATGTTCTTAAAGTATTGAAGAATGAAGGCGAGAACATGAATCTTGATGAAATGGAAGTAGTAATTGTAGACATTCTAGACCAAATAAATAAGACGCTCGGTGATTGGAATGAAATCAAGGTAGAGATTAAAAATGAATATCCAGAGTTAATTTTACCTACTGAAGGATAGAGCGCACAAGTATTCCTTCATTATTTTTATGAAGATATTCTTTTATTATTTATTTATGGAGAGATGGGTCATGATTAACCATTGATGTGGATGGAAATGAAATTAGTGTGGGGTAATTTTGGAATGATGAAATGTATCCTAATTATTGAAGGTGCATAAGGAATGGGTGCGCAGATATAGGGAATGTAGGTGTGCATAGAATTGTAGGGAAACAGGGCACGCCAGAAAGCATAAAGCTAGGAGTTAGCCATTTTCTAGTAGAAGGATAAATATACATAAGGATTGTGAGAGCACATTTTTTAGAAGACTTGGAAAGTATGCAAAGGCTATTTTTACAATTGGAAGATCAATCTACATGCATAGTTTTGGAGCTATGAATAGGATTAGAATGCGTTCTATTATTAGATAATATATTATTAGAAAACTTGCATGCTTATTTATCGTGTTGGGGCACAATTAAATTCTTAGTATGAAGTCTATTTTTAGGGTGCTTAGGTGGTGAAGGGAAAGTCCCCACTACATATAAATATGTATTAATTTGCATTGTTTAGAGATCCATGTTTTGTTAGAGTTATGTTGTTGATTTATGGGCGTGTATGTCTTATGGTGACAATATTATGTATATATGAAGCTTACGTGTTTAAAAAATTAATATAATGGATCTTTATGGCTCGATATTGGTTATTGGCATATCTATTAATTTTTCTTGCATGGTAAAGTTAATATTGATTGTTGTATGAGGTAATCTTGCACATGGTTAAGATATAGATCTATTTTATGATATGTAACATACTTGATTATCTGGTATGGATCTAGAATATTTGTATGAACATGCTAACTCCTTGAGAAAGCTTCCATAAAAGAGGGACTTGGTACCCATGCATGCTTTGGGTGAGTGCTCAGTTTTGGATGAGTGATGTGCCAACGCACCTTGAGATGTTGTGGGTAAAATAAGACTATATTTTGGTTCGTTTCTGGACCTCTTTTTGAGTTGTTTTCTAAGATGTTGCATGATGAAGACGTATCTGTTGACCTTGGCCAGTAATGAAGAGTGGTTAGACAATTTAGAGGAAGACTATGCTAACAGATTTAGCACTGGACCTGGATTTGATGCACGTGTGTGGGTTGAGCATGAATCAGATCAAAAGCTTTATGAGACATTTTTTTCTTGCTTTCTCATAGAGTTTTATGAGTGGCTAGTAGCTTATGCATCAAAGAGAAATTGGATATTATTGGTATGAATCTATGGTCGCAAAGATAATTGAGATGTACCTTGACTTCTAGGGCTTATTTCCTAGAGGCTATCATGAGTTAAAAGGATTACATCATTCTTTGGATGGGATTGTCTCGGCGACTAATGTTCTTAAAGTATTGTAGAATGAAGGTGAGAACATGACTCTTGATGAAATGGATGTAGTAATTTTAGACATTCCAGACAAACAAATAAATGCTCAATGATTGGATAGAAATTGAGGCAGAGATTAAAAATGAATATCTCGAGTTAATTTTACATAAGAAAGGATAGAGCGCACAAGTATTCCTTCATTATTTTTATGAAGATATTCTTTCATTCTTTATTTATGGAGAGATGGGTCATGATTACCCATTCACTGGGGATGGAAATGAAATTAGTGTGGGGTAATTTTGGAATGATGAAATGTATCCTAATTATTTAAGGTGCATAAGGATTGGGTGCGCAGATATAGGGCATGTAGGTGCGCACAAAATTGTAGGGATACAAGGCACACCCAGGAAATCATAAAGCTAGGAGTTAGCCATTTTATAGTATAAAGATAAATATACATAAGGAGTGTGGAGCACATTTTTTCGAAGACTTGGAAAGTATGCAAAGGCTATTTTGGATAATTGGAAAATCAATCTAAATGCATAGTTTTGGAGCTATGAATAGGATTAGAATGTAGTTATATTATTAGATAATATATTATTAGCACACTTGCATGCTTATTTATCATTTGGGGACATGGTGATTCTTAGTATGAAGTTTTTTTTTAGGGTTCTTAGGTGTTGAAGGGAAAGTCCCCACTACATATAAATATGTATTGATTTTCATGGTTTAGGGATCCCCTGTTTTTTTAGAGTTATGTTGTTGATTTATGGGCGCGTATGACTTATGGTGACAATATTATGTATGTATGTATGAAGCTTCCGTGTATAAAAAAATTAATATAATGGATCTTTATGGTTGGATAATGGTTCTTACATGGTAAAGTTAATATTGATTGTTGTATGAGGTAATCTCACACATGGTTAAGATCTAGATCTATTTTATGATATGCAACATACTTGATTATCGGTATGGATCTAGAATATTTGTATGATCATGCTAACTCCTTGAGAAATCTTCAATAAAAGATGGATGTGGTACCCATGCGTGCTTTGGGTGAGCACTCGATTACGGATGAGTGATGTGCCAACGCACCTTGGGATGTTGTGGGTAAAATAAGACTACATTTTGGTTCCGTTTCGGACCTCTTTTTTAGTTTTTTCTAAGATGTTGCATCATGAAGACGTATCGGTTAACCTTAGCCAAGTAATGAAGAGTGGTTAGATAATTTAGAGGAAGACTATGCTAACAGATTTAACAAAGGACCTGAATTTGATGCATGTGTGTGGGTTGAGCAGAATCTTTATCACAAGCTTTATGAGACATTTTTTCCCGCTTTCGCATAGAGTTTTACGAGTGGCTAGTAGCTTATACATCAAAGAGAAATTGGATATTATTGGTATGAATCTATGGTTGCAAAGATAATTGAGATGTACCTTGACTTCTAGGACTTATTTCCTAGAGTCTATCATGAGTTAAAAGGATTACATCACTCTTTGGATGGGATGGTCTCAAGCCTGGCTAATGTTCTTAAAGTATTGCAGAATGAAGGTGAGAACATGACTCTTGATGAAATGGAAGTAGTAATTGTAGACATTCCAGACCAAACAAATAAGACGCTCAAAGTGATTGGAATGAAATTGAGGTAGAGATTAAAAATGAATATATAGAATTAATTTTACCTACGGAAGGATAGAACGCACAATTATTCCTTCATTTTTTTATGAAGATATTCTTTCATTATTTATTTATGGAGAGATGGGTCGGGATTACCCATTGCGGGGATGGAAATGAAATTAGTGTGGGGTAATTTTGGAATGATGAAATGTATCCTAATTATCAAGGTGCATAAGGATTGGGTTTGCAGATATAGGGCACGTAGGTGTGCACAAAATTGTAGGGAAACAGGGCACGCCCAGGAAAGCATAAAGCTAGGAGTTAGCCATTTTCCAGTATAATGATAAATATACATAACGAGTGTGGAGCACATTTTTTATAAGATTTGGAAAGTATGCAAAGGTTATTTTGGAAAATTGGAAGATCAATCTACATGCATAGTTTTGGAGCTATGAATAGGATTAGAAGACACTTATATTATTAGATAATATATTATTAGCACACTTGCATGATTATTTATCATGTTGGGGCACATGGTGATTCTTAGAATGAAGTCTATTTTTAGGATGCTTAGGTGGTTAATGGAAAGTCCCCACTACCTATAAATATGTATTGATTTGCATGGTTTAGGGATCCGTTTTTTTGTTAGAGTTTTGTTGTTGATTTATGGGTGTGTATGACCTATGGTGACAATATTATGTATGTATGAAGCATCTATGTTTTAAAAAAAATTAATATAATAGATCTTTATGGCTGGATATTGGTTATTGGCATATATGTCAATGGTTTTTGCATGGTAAAGTTAATATTGATTGTTGTATGAGGTAATCTTGTACATGGTTAAGATCTAGATCTATTTTATGATATGCAACATACTTGATTATATGGTATGGATCTAGAATATTTTTATGATCATGCTAAATCCTTGAGAAAGCTTCCAAAAAGAGGGATCTGGTACCCATGCGAACTTTGGGTGAGCACTCAGTTCTTGATGAGTGATGTGCCAACGCACCTTGGGATGTTGTGGGTAGAATAAGACTACATTTTGGTTCCGTTTCCTGGACCTCTTTTTCAATTGTTTTATAGGATGTTGCATGATGAAGATGTATCATTTGACCTCGGCCAGTAATGAAGAGTGGTTAGATAATTTAGAGGAAGACTATACTAACAGATTTAGCACTGGACCTGAATGTGATGCACGTGTGTAGGTTGAACGAAATCTATATCACAAGCTTTATGAGACATTTTTTTCCTGCTTTCCCATAGATTTTTACGAGTGGCTAGTAATTTATGCATCAAGGATAAATTGGATATTATTGGTATGAATCTATGGTCGCAAAGATAATTGAGATATATCTTGACTTCTAGGACTTATTTCCTAGAGGCTATCATGAGTTAAAAGGATTACATCACTCTTTGGATGGGATGGTCTTAAGCCTAGCTAATGTTCTTAAAGTATTCGCAGAATGAAGGTGAGAACATGACTCTTGATGAAATGGAAGTAGTAATTGTAGACATTCCGAGACTGCATAAATAAGACCTTCGAGTGATTGGAATGAAATCAAGGTAGAGATTAAAAATGAATATCTAGAGTTAATTTTACCTACGGAAGGATAGAGTGCACAAGTATTCCTTCATTATTTTTATGAAGATATTCTTTCATTATTTCTTTATGGAGAGATGGGTCGGGATTACCCACTGCTGGGATGAAAATGAAATTAGTGTGGGGTAATTTTGGAATGATGAAATGTATCCTAATTATTGAAGGCACATAAGGATTAGGTTCATAGATATAGGCACGTAGGTGTGCATAGAATTGTAGGGAAACATGGCACACCTAAGAAATCATAAAGCTAGGAGTTAGCCATTTTCCAAAGATAATGATAAATATACATAATGAGTGTGGAGCACATTGTTTAGAAGATTTGGAAAGTATGCAAAGGTTATTTTGGAAAATTGAAAGATCAATCTACATGCATAGTTTTGGAGCTATGAATAGGATTATAATCCAGTTATATTATTAGATAATATATTATTAGCACACTTGCATGCTTATTTATCATGTGGGGCACATGGCGATTCTTAGAATGAAGTCTATTTTTAGGGTGCTTAGGTGATGAAGGGAAAGTCACCACTACTTGTAAATATGTATTGATTTGCATGGTTTAGGGATCCATGTTTTATTAGAGTTATGTTGTTGATTTATGGGTGTGTATGACTTATGGTGACAATATTATGTATGTATGAAGCTTCTGTGTTTTAAAAAAATTAATATAATGGATCTTTATGGCTTAATATTGGTTATTGGCATATCCGATAATGGTTCTTGCATGGTAAAGTTAATCTTGATTGTTGTATGAGGTAATCTTACACATGGTTAAGATCTAGATCTAGTTTATGTTATGCATATACTTGATTATCTGTTATGGATATGGAATATTTGTATGATCATGCTAACTCCTTGAGAAAGCTGTCATAAAAGAGGGACCTGTTACCCATGCATGCTTTGGGTGAGTGCTTAGTTTTGGATAAGTGACGTGCCATCACACCTTGGGATGTTGTGGGTAAAATAAGACTACATTTTGGTTCCATTTCATGGACATCTTTTTGAGTTTTTTTCCAGTATGTTACATGATGAATACATATCGATTGACCTTGGTCAAGTAATGAAGAGTGGTTAGACACTTTAGAGGAAGACTATGCTAACAGATTTAGCACTGGACCTCGAATGTGATGCATGTGTGTGGGTTGAGCAATCAGATATCACAAGATTTATGAGACATTTTTTCCTGCTTTCCCATAGATTTTTACGAGTGGCTAGTAGCTTATGAATCAAAGATAAATTGGATATTATTGGTATGAATCTATGGTCACAAAGCTAATTGAGATATTTCTTGACTTCTAGGACTTATTTCCTAGAGGCTATCATGAGTTAAAAGGATTACATCACTCTTTGGATGGGATGGTCTCAAACCTAGCTAATGTTCTTAAAGTATTAGAATGAAGGTGAGAACATGACTCTTGATGAAATGGAAGCAAGAATTGTAGACATTCCGACCAAACAAATAAGACGCTCAAAGTGATTGGAATGAAATCGAGGTAGAGATTAAAAATGAATATATAGAATTAATTTTACCTACGGAAGGATAGAACACACAAGTATTCCTTCATTTTTATGAAGATATTATTTCATTCTTTATTTATGGAAAGATGGGTCGGGATTACCCATTCTTTGGGGATGGAAATGAAATTAGTGTGGGATAATTTTGGAATGATGAAATGTATCCTAATTATCAAGGTGCATAAGGATTGGGTTTTTCAGATATAGGGCACGTAGGTGTGCACAAAATTGTAGGGAAATAGGGCACGCCTGTGAAAGCATAAAGCTAGGAGTTAGCCATTTTCTAGTATAATGATAAATATACATAATGAGTGTGGAGCACATTGTTTAGAAGACTTGGAAAGTATGCAAAGGTTATTTTGGAAAATTGGAAGATCAATCTACATGAATAGGATTAGAATACACTTATATTGTTAGATAATATATTATTAGCACACTTGCATGCTTATTTATCATGTTGGGGCACATGGTGATTCTTAGAATGAAGTCTATTTTTAGGGTGCTTAGGTGGTGAATGGAAAGTTCCTACTACCTATAAATATGTATTGATTTGCATGGTTTAGGGATCCGTGTTTTGTTAGAGTTCGTTGTTGATTTATGGGTGTGAATGACTTATGGTGACAATATTATGTATGTATGAAGCTTCTATGTTTTAAAAAAAATTAATATAATGGATCTTTATGGCTGGATATTGGTTATTGGCATATATGTTAATGGTTATTGCATGGTAAAGTTAATATTGATTGTTGTATGAGGTAATCTTGTACATGGTTAAGATCTAGATCTATTTTATGATATGCAACATACTTGATTATATGGTATGGATCTAGAATATTTTTATGATCATGCTAAATCCTTGAGAAAGCTTCCAAAAAGAGGGATCTCGGTACCGTGCGAACTTTGGGTGAGCACTCGGTTCTTGATGAGTGATGTGCCAACGCACCTTGGGATGTTGTGGGTAAAATAAGACTACATTTTGGTTCTTTTTTCCGGACCTCTTTTTCAATTGTTTTATAGGATGTTGCATGATGAAGATGTATCATTTGACCTCGCCGAATGAAGAGTGGTTAGATAATTTAGAGGAAGACTATACTAATGATTTAGCACTCTGGACTCGAATGTGATGCACATGTGTAGGTTGAATGTAATCAGTATCACAAGCTTTATGAGACATTTTTTTCCCGCTTTCCCATAGATTTTTACGAGTGGCTAGTAATTTATGCATCAAAGATAAAGATTTTATTGGTATGAATCTATGGTCGCAAAGATAATTTAGATATATCTTGACTTCTAAGACTTATTTCTAGAGGCTATCATGAGTTAAAAGGATTACATCACTCTTTGGATGGGATGGTCTTAAGCCCGGCTAATGTTCTTAAAGTATTGCGAGAATGAAGGTGAGAACATGACTCTTGATGAAATAAAAGTAGCAATTGTAGACATTCAGACCAAATAAATAAGATGCTTAGTGATTGGAATGAAATCAAGGTAGAGACTAAAAATGAATATCTAGAGTTAATTTTACCTATGAAAGGATAGAGCGCACAAGTATTCCTTCATTATTTTTATGAAGATATTCTTTCATTCTTTCTTTATGGAGAGATGGGTCGATTACCCTTCTGCTGGGGATGAAAATGAAATTAGTGTGGGGTAATTTTGGAATAATGAAATGTATCCTAATTATTCAAGGCGCATAAGGATTAGGTTCATAGATATAGGGCACGTAGCTATGCATTGTAATTGTAGGGAAACATGTCACACCTAAGAAATCATAAAGCTAGGAGTTAGCCATTTTCCAGTATAATGATAAATATACATAACAGTGTGGAGCACATTTTTAGAAGATTTGGAAAGTATGCAACGGTTATTTTTGAAAATTGGAAGATAAATCTACATGCATAGTTTTGGAGCTATGAATAGGATTAGAATCCAGTTATATTATTAGATAATATATTATTAACACACTTGCATGCTTATTTATCATGTTGGGGCACATGTCGATTCTTAGAATGAAGTCTATTTTTAGGGTGCTTAGGTGGTGAAGGGAAAGTCCCCACTACCTATAAATATGTATTGATTTGCATGGTTTAGGGATCCATGTTTTATTAGAGTTATGTTTTTGATTTATGGGTGTGTATGAATTATGGTGACAATATTATGTATGTATGAAGCTTCTTTGTTTTAAAAAAATTAATATAATGGATCTTTATGGATGGATATTGGTTATTGGCATATCTGATAATGGTTCTTGCATGGTAAAGTTAATATTGATTGTTGTATGAGGTAATCTTACACATGCTTAAGATCTAGATCTAGTTTATGATATGCAATATACTTGATTATCCTGGCATGGTTATGGAATATTTGTATGATCATGCTAACTCCTTGAGAAAGCTTCCATAAAAGAGAGACCTATTACCCATGCATGCTTTGGGTGAGTGCTTAGTTCGGATGAGTGACGTGCCATCACACCTTGGGATGTTGTGGGTAAAATAAGACTACATTTTGGTTCCATTTCATGGACATCTTTTTGAGTTATTTTCAGCATGTTACATGATGAATACGTATCGGTTGACCTTGGTCAAGATAATGAAGAGTGGTTAGACACTTTAGAGGAAGACTATGCTAATGATTTAGCACTGGACTTGAATGTGATGCATGTGTGTGGGTTGAAATGAATCTGTATCACAAGATTTATGAGACATTTTTTTCCCGCTTTCCCATAGATTTTTACGAGTGGCTAGTAGCTTATGAATCAAAGATAAATTGGATATTATTGGTATTAATCTATGGTCAAAAAGATAATTGAGATATTTCTTGACTTCTAGGACTTATTTCCTAGAGGCTATCATGAGTTAAAAGGATTACATCACTCTTTGGATGGGATGGTCTCAAGCCTGGCTAATGTTCTTAAAGTATTGCAAAATGAAGGTGAGAACATGACTCTTGATGAAATGGAAGTAGTAATTGTATATGTTCTGGACCAAACAAATAAGATGCTCAATGATTGGAATGACATAGAGGTAGAGATTAAAAATGAATATCTAGAGTTAATTTTACCTATGGAAGGATAGAGCACACAAGTATTACTTAATTCGTTTTATGTAGATATTCTTTCATTCTTTATTTATGGAAATATGGGTTAGGATTACCCATTAATAGGGGTTGAAATGAAATTAGTGTGGGTGTTGGGATGATGAAATGTAGCGTAAGTAATGAAGGTACATAAGGATTGGGTGTGCGGATATAGGTCACGTAGGTACGTGCGAGTTGTCAGAGGGAAATAGGGCACGCCAGAAAGTATAAAGTCAAGACTTATCCATTTTCCATTTTAAGGATAAATATATGTGAGGAGCATTGAGAACGTTTTGTAGAAGACTTGGAAATCACGCAAAGGCTATTTTGGACAAGTAGAAGATCAATCAACATGCATAGTTTTGGAGCTATTAATAGGATTAGACTACAATTATATTATTAGATAATATATTATTAGTGAGCTTGCATGCATTTTTATTTATCATATTAGAGCACATGTTTATTCTTACCATGTAGTCTATTTTGAGGGTGCTTAGGCGATGAAGGGCATGTCCCCACTAACTATAAATATATATTTATTTATATGGTTTAGGGATCCATGTTTTGTTAGAGTTATGTTGTTGATTTATGGGAGTACATGACTTATGGCGATAGTTTTATGTATGTATGAAGATTTTATGTTTTACATCAATTAATATAATGGATCTTTATGTGCTGGATATTGACTATTGGCATATCTATTAATGGTTCTTGCATGGTAAAGTTAATCTTGATTCTTGTATGAGGTAATCTTGCACATGGTTAAGATCTAGATCTAGTTTATGTTATGTAATATAATAAATTATCTGGTATGGATCTAGAATATTTGTATGATCATGCTAACTCCTTGAGCAAGATACCATAAAAGAGGGACCTAGTACCCTTGCGCACTTTGGGTGAGTGCTCATTTTTGGCTGAGTGATGTGCCAACACACCTTGGGATGTTGTGGGTAAAATAAGACTACATGGTGACCCTTGACGACACTCTTTCCAAAGTATGTTTCAGTAGTTCCTAGTCCGAGAACACTTCCAGGTCACTCAAAAATCAGCTAATTCATCATCCCTCTCTCATTTTCTTAGGGTTTTATATCATTGAATTCTTATTTCTTATCCATTACTATATATTATCACTTGTATATCATTAGTTATAGTAGTTACTCTAAAAATTAGATTTAATTCAATTTAAATTAAATAATTTGTTGAACCTCCACTATTGATCAACCACCTAGATCCTTATTTTACATATCCTACTGGTATTTTTCCTCTCCAAACCCAAACCCTAGTTGTACCATGGATCCTAATGTTCCTCATGTATCCCTGTATTAATTTATTAAAATGCACCCACCTTACAAATATGTTCTCCAAAAATCCCTATACATTATGTACCTCCATCGTAATACACCACCTTCACAAGTAAGTGTCATAATCTATCATCTCTCCGATGACCCTAGCAGTCTTAATACCATAACCAATCAATCCATCTTCGAGTCCATTCAAGCTTTACACCATTTATTTCAAGATAAATTTCATGTTATGGAAACCACAATCACATCCCTCATAAATGAAATCCAACATCTCAAGGTTGTTTCTTAGGCCCATGTTAGTTCTTCTACACCTCATCCCAATCCCATGTTTACTACATGTGCCCATAAAAGCAAGGTCAAGGTCTTACCACATCAAGCACCTCTCAATTTCAATTGGAATGCTATAAAAATGATATATTATTCACACTACTTGATAATCACTTAATTACTTTCTTACCTAATCATTACCATCCTCATCATCTAGTCATTTGTTACAAAAGCAGACCATATTATAATTACCATAGGATTAATGGATATTGTGATGACAATTACTATGCTTTAGAAGAAAAAATATGACATCTAGAGCATAAGGGTATCATTTCACACTCATCTCCAATTACTAAATCCCAATGGGCTCCCAAATCCATCCATATCTAGTGAGCATCATGCCATTATTACTAATGTTCCTTCTCCAGTAATTCAAGAACCAAATATCCATCCTAGTCTCATACCATCTTTAGAAGTCTTTACCCCTTTAACTCCTATTGATTCATCTACAATTTTACTGATCCCAAATATGCAACCAACATCAAAAAGAACCACCAATTCCCTTGCCACAAGCTAATATCCCTCACCAACCTCCTCTAATTAAATGCATAATTCCTCTTTTCAATCAAGTTAATGCTTATATTGATGGTTGGGACACACTTCAAACTTTGGCACCATGGCATGGTCTCTCTCGCATCATCACATAGATCTCCATCACTCACACACTTAGGGGGAATACAAATCCCCCCATAGTCACCCATTTTAATCATTAGTTACTTATCCATAATAATCACATACACACATATATCTTACTTTTTCTTTGTAACTCAAGTCAATCTTTCTAGCAAGCACTTTCTCTTATCTACACTATGAGCACACCTTACTACATCTATCTATGCTTATAACTTCCCTTTCCACTCCTATGCCACACCATACACACTTTGTGATTCATGCTTACTTATGGATCCTTCTACTCATGATACACATACTACTCTCTATATATGGTATACATCCTTTCGTGCACTATACATACTCTAGCTATTCTTTCTCATAATGATCACATCTATTTACCAACAACTTGATGTGTATAATCGGGTTTCTATCAACCCACCTACTTCATCTTATACATACATTATTTAATAAAAACTTATCATTATTCCATTATCCTAAGCTACCCTCTCTTCATTTAGTAAATTTTTTTACACTCTCATAAATTACCATTTTACACATCTTAAACCACCTAACCACTTTAAATTTACCTTAACCATCTTAAAACCACTCAAATCTATTTTATTCTCACATCCTAACCTCTAAAAATCATCCATAACCTCCCCCAACCATGTTCCCTCATCATTCACCCAAAAACCCCATTTGGGAAGTGGTTCCAACAACTTCCTAAGCATTTTCTTGAAAATCACGGATCACCGAAAATCGTAACACCGCATTAATGATTATAAATAGGAGTTTTGATCCTTTCTCAAGGATCTTCATAAACCTTTTGCTCATATTTTCTCTTTATTTTTAATTCAACAGTGAATCTCAATCATTCTAGAGATCATCAAGGACCTACATTAACTTCAAGCTCTAAAAATACACCATTTTGATATCTTTTTATCAATCCTCTCCCGAGAAATCTCAACAACTAGCCATCGGTTCCATCGGATGTTTGTAGACATATTTCAGCCCATTTCCATAACAAAAGGTATTTATTTATCTTGTTTCATTATTTACATTTCATCTAAACATCAAAAATAATAAAAATCATCATTTAGAACTTTGTTTGTCATTTTTACAAGAATCACCGATGATTTGTTTGAATCACCCAAAATTCTATCTAATTGATATCAATTCCCGAAATCGCTAGTGATCCTGTCAATTTACATAATTTAATTATACATCAATTTATTATCAATTTTTTAATCGTTTGGATATAAATTTTTCTCGTAAGCATGCATTTACTTTAGATGGTAGTGCATGGCCGTATCATCTTATCACAAGCATTTATGACCTTACTATAGTTCAACAACACTTCTTTTGGGAAAAATATAATATCCTTCATGAGTTGACATTGTGTACAATATGATTTTCCACCAACATAAAATACATTGAGGATTAAATCGAGTTCCTCCATGACATCCAACAGGAAACTGAAGACTTTTGATATGACTACTTTGATTTTGTTCAGTTTACATATCCATATGATTATCTTGATCAATCTACTTAATTGTATCAAATTAAACTAACATCCTCCAAGGAAGTCCCTTTAGATTCCTAAAATAAACCTTTTTTAAGCATCTTATTTATCCATCTATCAAATATTTTCTATTTAGTGTCTCTAATTTACAGGTTTATTCCTTAAAAAAAGGAGTTTTATCACATCAAAGCATCAATGTCTATCATCATGGGTATAAAAAAAACCCATCCATCTTCTGATGTCAGTTGTTTTTTTCATTTCATATTATTAAGTTAAGGTTCGAAAGAAAAAACTCTATGATACATTCTGGCATGCCCCATGGGACCCTTATCCCTTTCTTTCATTTCAAAATTAATTAATTTTCACTTTTAGGTTCTCTTCTTTGCAATCTCTAACGATCCAGTTACATCACTAGTGATTTTAGTGAATCACCGATAATTCATGTAAATTGCTAACGATTTCTATAGATTGTTTTTTATTGTCTTGTTAGCTAGCCTCTAGCATTCATTTCTCTTTTTCTATCTCCTATTTTCATCTAACCCTTGGATATTTTTGTCTTGAGAGCTTACTTGCTACATTGTAGTTGTGCTAAAAATAAAGAAACCTAAAAAAATAAAAAGGAAGCATTTTACAGGTGTGTCTCTTTCCTTTCTTTTTATTTTAAATCATTGCATTTTTTTATTTTCCTCATCGAAATCAATATTTATTTTTAGTAATAAACTGAACATCTCATCCTTCTTGGTCACAAAGTTTAATTAGGAAGTTAATAAATTTCATTTGATTAATCTCCCCCACACAAAACTAAATCACATCCAACACATACTTGCATTGAAACATTCCTACCTAGGTAGACCTACGTGGATTTCATCACCAAGAGGAGAATCGACTCACTATTCCTGTCCGAGTATAAATAATTGGTTTTCGGTATATTTTCTAAGCACCTGACTCCCTTATCATTGTGGGACCATGAAGTGAGGGGGTAGGCCCTGATACCAAGCCTCGTGATCGACACCATCATAGATTTAGGCCTCATGTACCTTCTAGTATGTTAAGGACTCCATCCATAAACATCACTGAAAGTATCCATAGAAGTCCACTTCTAAGACCTTATCGGCCATTTTACACATTTAATACTTTCTTTCTTAATTAATCAAGATAATAAAAAAATTATTCTACATGATTTGTCTATTGTTTGTAATCAACAATATAGATTCATTTTTATCTTACGTAATTGTTTTCTTTCATGGTTATTACAAGACAACAATCTCATCTCTAAAACTCCAAAATATGACAGAAAACTTCCAATGGTATATTGAAACTATTAAAACCCGCATCGAGGATGCCTCACGTCTACTAGAAAAATGACAAGCATATTTATCACCCCAACCAAAATATCAAGAACCTCCACATTCTCCTAGTAGCCAATCTGAATCATCTGAAATACCCAATCCACCAAGTCCTCATTTTTTTAATAGAAGGTATATTTTGTTTTATAAAATCTTGGATTCAAACCTCGTTGCTCTTAATGCATATCTTGTTTCCCAAGGTGTTCACCTCTAACCATTCACACCTAATCACAACCCCTATGTCCAAAGACACCATTCAAATTTTCCCTATTTCATTAACCTAATCATTAACCGGTCATCTAGAAAATACACCCTTATCCAACCAGTAGCAAATCACAAACATCCAACATCATGTATTCAACACCTATCATTTCCTTTTACCTTGATGTGGTCTCTTCACAAGACATGGCTAATTATCGCCTACATCTTCACCGAGACCTTTCATTTGGCTTTTCATCATCCCAAAATAATAAAAATACTTCTTCATCCACGTCAACCCCGTTAGTATCTTCTACCATCCAAACTCCTCATTTGTTGTCCAAATTTCTCATTCATTAATCAAATTAATGCACTAGCTACTAAAGAAATTAGCAACTCATAAATGAAAGAGGGTTTATGTTACCTCGGATGTTTGATGTTTGATATGGGCACTAGATGGCTAATTCTTTTACTACTGATTAAAAAAACCTACAAATAAGATTGATAATGATTTTGGATTAGATAGTTTTGGTGGGGTTTTCTCAATAAGGCGGACCCAAGAAGCGTTAACTTCCTTGGTAGATGTCAACTCCTGTTCTTAAAAAACAAGTGGTGTAAAAGGAAATGTTTACTTGATAATATGTAGATCTTGAAAAAGTATAAAATCTAGAGGCACTATTTATTAATTTAGATAAAAATGAAAATATACCTAGTTTGGGTCAACGTCGACCTAGATTCTGTGCGAGATATAGCTCAACGGTGACCTAGGAGACTGGATCAATAAAATAAGATAAATATGCGGACTATGTAGGATCGAGTGTAATGTGGAAGCTGCAAAAGTTTGGAAATGCTTTGGAGTCAACCTGTAGAGAAAATCTAAAGGAATAGAAAACATGGAGACAATAGGAAAAATGGATTAAGGTAGGGATTGAAATCGGGACCCTAGTCGATGGTGACTAGGGTGTAAACAAGCTAATTTTTACGTGATGAGAGGACTGGATGAGGATTAGCAAACCGAACCAGAGGCTAAGCACATGCAAGGGCTGAGGATAGATACGAGGAAAAGGAAAGGGATGTTGAGGCCAAGTTAATGAAAAATTGACAAGGTCGATGATGACTATGACAAGGACTAATAAATCCAAGGAAGGAAAGCCGGATGATTAACCCGTAAGAATGGATTTAAAAATAAGTTGATGACAAAGTGTGAGATTTTCCGCTAATGATCTAGACTTGTAAAAGGTTAGATACAAAAATACAAGATAATATGATAAATTTTATTAAATCTATGTTAAAAAATGACAATCTAATAAAAATATGATCTCGATTGATGCATGCACATTATAAAGAGATCGGGGGGGTTTATAATGGCTTGTAAGCTGTTTAGGAACAAAATATTGTCTACAAACTACAAGGAGAGATTTAAAATTGCATGCAATTGATGGAGAATATCAGTAAAGCACTTGGCTTTATAGGTTTGATGATGACTAGGCTAGGTTGTCACCGATTTGGGAAAGCTTCCCGAGTGAGAACATTTTCTGATTTTGGCGTGATTCCTTGTCTTTTTAGAGAAATTTGAATGCTTTAAAGAATTAGGTATGAATGGGTTGTTTGGGGATGAGATGTAGGTGAGTTATAAGTGGAGATAGGTTAGAAAAATCATAAGGAAAAGCATGGGTGTATATGTGGAATGAAAGCATTCCAAAATGGGAAGTAAGTTAGGGCATGATTAATCAAATAATTAATGTTGATTAAATAGGATTTAAAGGTAATGGGAATTTAATTAATTAATAGGGATGAGTAATAAAATATGATCTCGTAGGTGATGAAGGGATAAATACTGAATTTAGGTGTCTACATTTTGCCACTTTTTTAGTGGTTTGCGGTAGCAAGCCATGAGAAAAAAATATGAAGGCTTGGATGAGGATAAAGGATTGATGATAAGTTCCCCTTAAACCGGGTTTTAAGGACGTCAAAGGAAATTGATGACATGATTCAAAATATAAAGGTGAAAAATGGTGGGTGGGTAAAGGATGGGTAAAAACCACAACCAAAGCAAGATGCCCAGGAAAAAAGGATCGTAATAAGGATGGAAAACTATGGAGGTGAATCCAATATCACATCAGTGGGGAAAATTACGGTCAAACAGAGATGGACAATAATGTTCTACAAGCCAGTGAGTAGGTAAAGACCACTACAATATGGATGCAGGTTGGGATGACCAAAGGGTCATGGGAAAGTTATCAAAATATGTGCAACTATATGAAAAAAATATGTGAAATCATTAAGTACATGAGGAATCAAACAAAAAGGTATGCGTTTCACAATGAAAAAGATGAAAATTATGGTTCTAGATGGGAAACGAAAAAATCCAAGAAGGAAGAGGACAAAAGTATGGATAATGAGATAATATGCTCCAGGAGGGCAAAACATGGCCACAAAGGCAAGTTTGGAAAAAAATTGCTCCAAAAGAGGATTTGGTATAAACACCAAGCATGGTTCATTTTAAGAGACCTCTTGGAAATTGGAGGTGGAAAATACCTGGCGAATATCCCTAGAACTGGTTTCACTAAAAGGTGAATTTTCCATTTTTTTAGAACTAAATTTTCACCCACTATATTTTTGAGGGAGAGAGACTACAGACATTGATGCATAGTTGGCGCACAATAGGAAGGTTTTACATTGCATGTCAAAAATCTTGTTAATGTTCGATAGGAAACCTTCCTGTCATGTGTCAACAATCTTGTTGACGCCTTTAACATGAAAGCTTCCTATCACATGTCAAAAAAGTTTCTTGATGCATGAAACAATATTTTCCGTCACACAACAGAATCCTTTATGTCATGCATCAAAAAATATTGTTGACATGTGACGAAGCCTTCCATGCCGCACGTCAACAAGCTTTGTTGATGTGCGACAGGAAGGCTCTTGTCACATGTCAAAAAATTTCCTTGATGCATGATAGGAAGACTCCTATCGTGCATCAACAAGATTTTTTGATGCACAATAGGAAGGATTCTGTCACACGTCAAGAAACTTTTTTGAATGAAAATAACCTTTTCACATGCATCAAGGCCAAAATTTTTTGACACACGACAAGAAGGCTTTTGTCGTGCATCAAGAAAATTTATTGACGTGTGACAGGAGCCTTTATGTTGCGCGTCAAAAAATCTTGTTGACATACAATAGGATGCCTTCCTGTCGTGCATCAAAAAAGTTTTTTTCATTCGTCTTAGGCTTCGAAACCCTAATTTTATCCTATAAATACCCGCCATTGGTCATTTTCATGTTTACACTTTCCAGCTCCCGAATTTTCTTGTTTACAAGAATCCAAGTCGTACAATCAAGCTCAAGGACAACTATAATGGTGACTACAAGTGTAACCCAAGCCCAAGACAAAAATCAAGAGGAAAATCTAGTCAACCCACAAGCCCTATCCAAGGGAAAGATACTCTACAGGAACCTTTTATGCCCCCACATCCAGATAGTTTTACAAATGAATTCAGAATACAAGGATTTTCTCGATGCATGTGACTTTGGTGGGCTCATTAGGATGCCCCATTTTGAAATAGACCATGACATTATGAACTACCTTCTATCCTCGTATAATAGAGAGGACGGTCTATTTACTGTTAATGTGGATGACGATTGAATGTTTCAATTTAGTATCAACCCAACTGATATTCATTGGTTAACAGGCCTCCCATTCAAAAATTTACCCATTGTTACAATGAAGGAAACACTCATCAAAGATGATAAGAAGTACTAGAATCAAATTTTAGTTTCCATGTTGATTGTAAGTGTAAATTGTTTTCAATTTTCATTTGGTATTCAGTTTCTAATTTTGAGATAATTCAAATCGATATTAATTCCAATGTTTTTTGGCATTTTAGAACATGTCAATAAATCTAGACATGGTGTGGATACGCAAGGAATTACACACCACTTTCTTGCCACTATGATTTCCTTCTTTCAAGCTAGAATAGTTTTGTAGGGTTGTCAAACAATGGATATACCAAACTAGGCTATTGCATACATTCTTGCAACTATCGGAAAGAAAAAATTTGATTGGTGCAACCGACATTACAAATGCAACACTTTCAGAAAAACCAATCATTCACTCCACAAAATATCTCCTTGGCCTTTATTACGAGGCTCTTCTAAATTTAAAAGACAAACCAATTCCTACTTGCATGATGAGGCATTGAAAAATTTGTCAATTCCATTTCAAGAACAACATGTATAAACTATAAAGTTTGTATTTTGACATTAGACTAACAAGATGTTCATCTCGAATCTGATTAAATATTTACTATTTGCAGAGAATATTTTTGGAGGCCCTTCCTCGAAAAAAGGTGACATCAAGAGGAAGAGGCCAACAACACACTGAGGCGTCGATAGATTCACAATCTAAAATGGAAGTTCACTCATCTCTGAACCGCCAACCATTTGAATTCGTTAAACGCCAGAGAAGTAATACCTTAACATTTATTATTTACAAATTCCCATTTTGTATTTTCAATTTACCATTTAAATTTTACCATATTGAATTGACATACAATCAATTATTGCTGACATTGTAGGGACTTTGGACTATATGCATGCTTCTCAAAGTCAACCATCTTCACCAACTCACTTAGTTCAGTCGCATGCAATTGTCTCTTCTCAACAACCACCTCAAGCAATCCCCAGAATGAAAGCTTAAAACCCACCACCATTCTGCTCCAACACACGGTCACCTCAAGCACCGCGACAAGCTACCCCTCAACAACAAGGTATGATTTTATTGCTTTAGTACAAGTTTTGAATAGTACTTCATATAATTTCATAGTTTTTGCATAGTTTAACAATTTTTCATATGATTTTTCTTGAAATTTTCAGCACATTGTAGTCCTTCACCTTCTGTACAGATAGTGGCACCACCCCTCCACCAATAATATTCAAAATGCCAACCAGAGGATTAGGAAAAAAGAACATTGGTAAATGCATGCCAATTCCTCCGGCCCCTAGTGGGACACTAAACATTGCCTCCTCGTTTTGAATTCTAACCCTCTCTCTTGGTGGCTTTCCCAACAGTAATGGGCATATGATTTTAAATAATATAACTCTAGATGAATATTACTTGGGAATTGATAGCAGTGACCCAACAAAAATTTCCAATACACGTGAGATGATTCAAGCCCAACAGGTATACTTCTATTTTAACATAATTTATTCAACTTTCATTACATTTCACTTTAGATTTATTTATTTGAATATTGATTTATTTTATCAAAAATAGGATCAAGCCACCCAAAGGTAGAATAAAGTAGCAGTTGATGATCAACCCGAAATCCCCCATACCTCTCTAGTGAGATCATCTTCTTCAGATATAGATGGTGAACAATTGTTACCATTTCCTTTAGATAACTTAATTAGTTATGATTGTCAATCCCATGTTGATGAGTTTATTGTACCTCATATCGGTCTGCTCATAGAATGGGAAAAAATGGAAAAAGTACTAATAAATGAGATAATAAGTCATTTTGAAAATTATTGGCAAAGGGATAGTTTATACACTGCAGTCCAGAATCAACCTACGAAGATGGATTCATTACTTACCCAAGTAAGAAATGGGGACCATCACGATATATAACAACAATATAAAGACGATATTTTAGATAAAGCATTAAACAAATTGGAAAATATTAGTCTTGAAGCTCGAGGCATATATTAACAAATGGCCTAAGGACAAGGATCAGTATGATTGCAAATGTTGAGATAGATAGAGCGATCATGAGTATTATCACTTTGAAACAATCTTTTTGTTAATTTGAAATTTTCTTATTTTAGTAATATGTTTAATTGAGATCACTTTTTTTGCAGTTGAAATATGAAAATTTGAATAGTCAAGAAAAGGTCTTCCAAGTTCACTTGGAAACCACGAAAAACAATTTATCTGTAGCAAAGAATTTGAAGGAAAATATTGTTTTGGTTAACAAACAAAACAATACACTGAAGTGGATAATTAAAGAGCATGGCTTTGACCCTAAAATTTTATTCAAAACCAAGAAGCTGCAGATCCAAGTTTGCTATCCCATGGAGATGTGACAAAGGAAGAACAAATAATTGTAAAGAATCTAGACAATGTTGTGGAAGATCTCATTAGTTATGGGATTATTCAAGCCATTGGGGAAAGGGGTATAGGTGGAGAAGCCATTAGGGAAAGGAGTACAGGAGTGGAAGCCATTGGGGAAAGGGGTACAAAAATTGAGGGTTGAAAATTTTCATGATTGAGGGTGGAAACTTGATTGAAAGTTTGAAATACTTTATAATCTATATTTGAAAATTTGAAACATTGAATGTGATGGTCATGGCATTTGAAATTTATTATCTAGATTTGAAATTTGAAACTTGAATGTGATGGCATTTGAAAATTTGAAATACTTTATAATCTTTAATTTTATATCTTCCTATATATTATGTATAGAATTTCTAGATTGTATATGGTGTTTATGTTTCATTTGAATGTGATGGTGTTATGATAATGGTTAATTATTTGTTTTAAGAAAATATGGAATATGGTATGACACAGGCATCTTAATACTAAGAGTTAAATCTTCTTCTCTCTACTTGTAAAATTCAAACTCTGTATCAGGTTTCTTAAAATTTAAACCTTCTCATAATCTTCTCTACTTGTAATGATGATTGCATTAGATGTGGATGATGACATTAGAATAGAATCATAGATATGGATTATCATGAATTGTATGTGGACGTAGATTTAGCTTCAAGCACAATCATGGAATCTAGATGATGATAATGGATAATTGTTTTAAGAAAATTTGGAATGTAGTATGACAAAGACATTTAAAAGTTCTCAAAATCTTCTTCTCTCTATTTGTAATGATATGATGACATTAGAATGGATATAGATGATGATAATGGATAGTTTTTTTAAAAAAATTGGAATGTGTTAGGACAGAGACATTTCTGCACATTTAAAATAGATAAATAATTGTTTTAATAATAATTGGAGTGTCAGGATTATGATAATGATATGATGACATTAGATGTGGATGATGACATTAAAATATATATGGATGATGATGAATTTTATGTGGACGTAGATTTAGCTTCAAACACGATCGTGGATGATGAATTGTATAAAATTTGGAATGTGTTATGAAATAAACATCTTAATATGGAAAAATATTCCTCTCTTTGTAAAATTCGATTGTGTGATTTTATCCCACAAAGTTTAAACAATATATCAAAGCATTTTGCAAATATAAAAATAAATTAAACATAATTGTAAAAAATCAAGAAATGTCATATGATAGGGTTTAAGTTACCTCTTGTGTTTTAGATGGCTGTGAAAAAGCATATGGAAGGAAAATGAGAAATCATCCTTCGTAGTGTGCTAGATCTTTGATTTAAGAAAACTCAACATGAGAAATGGATTAGTAGATAGATGGGTGAGTTACCGATATTGTCATTCTTGAGAAGTACAAGCTTCTTTGGATGGATGTCAACCCACGTTTTAAAAAAAGATGAAATAATTGTATTTAAATAAATGTAAATATATATATACCTGTAACATCTTTAATGATAACAAGAGTTGAAACAAAATTTGATAAAAACATCAATCAATATTTGCATCTCAGTAGAGTTAATATGAAATTGAATAAATAACCACAGTTAAAATGTAAGGTGACAAATAATAAAAGTAAGGCCAAGGAGATACCTATTTAAAGTTGAAACAATCCATTATCAATAGCTTCTTCAAAATCGATGTTTTTTCTCAGAGAATGTGACGATGCACCAATTTCACTCTCATCATTGGGAATAGTTGTACTTATAGTTGTATTATTCACACCTCTTCTTTCGGAAAGGGAATTCCAATGCACAATTTCTCTATCAAAAGGAAATATTTTCATGGAGTAGCGAGATACATAACACCTCATGTAACTTTCCATATTTTTATCCAACCTATTTCTTAGTTTGGATTTTATAAATGATAAAGCACTGAAAACCCTTTCATCCTCCACAGACCCCAAAATCATTGTTTGGCATAACTCATATAATATGAAATATTCACTGATGTCTTCTTGTAAGATAGAACTTTGATATATTCCTTGCCACAACCTTGTAATAGCACCACTTTCAGAAGGTTTGTCTAAATTTTTATATTGGTTCCTCATTGTTGTAAAATTTGTTGATTGAAACTTTAATAAATCAACATTCAGTATACCTTTGATTTCCATACCCTTGAACTCTAAAGTCTTTGTGAAATGTTCCATTATTGTACCCATGGATTTATGGAAATGATTTCTTACAAAGTCTACACGACAACCTTTAGTATTCCAAAAATTAGGATTCATCACACCCATTGCTTCAAGAATTTTATCTTTGGAGAAACGTTCTCTAATTTCTGATGATAAGGATTCTAAAAATTTTCTAAGCTTTATTCTTGTTTCAACTATAACAAACTCAAATAGATTATGTTTCACATGAACATATTATCGTTTCGATGTTGTAATAACTTGACATTTTTGCAAAATGTGTAGTGGTATGTCCCTACCATTAACATTGATGAAGAGGTGATCATGGATATTAAATCTCAAATAGTTACTGGGATTTTTAATATCTAATAAAGCTTTCCAATTCTTGAAAAAGCAGTGTATCAAAACTATCTTGGGAACAATACAAGACATCAAGACTTTGACATACCATTTTTCTCATCAGTATAAAATCCACAATATAGATTAATCTCCCATGTGCATGCTTTATCAGTGTACTAATCTCCTACAACATTGGAAGAATACCAACCAATGTAAGCAATGTCTCCAAATTAGTTAAACGAAACAACAAGTCCCTTTCCCTGTCAACTTCATGATGATATTTGTGCATGAAACCAACCAACAAAGGATACTCCTCATGAACTCTACATCCAGGTTCATATAAAGAGATCCATCTCATCTCAAAATACTTGAAGTTTTTTTCCATATTTAATCGCAATTGCAAATTTTTGGAACTCAAGAAATCAATTTAGGTTGCTTTCCATATAGGCATGAAGTTCACTTATTAGGTCTTCTACTTTAGCAACATTTTCATAGTTGCTTACCATTTTATACGCTAAATTCATTCTATGAGCCATACAGTGAATTTTTATCATATATGGAGCCACTCTTGTTTATAATCAAACACACAACCTAGTTTGGTGACCCTGTATGACTACTGCACTATCTTCTCCAATGCATACCACCTTCATAGAAATTTCATAATCAATCATTCTAGTAATATCTTTCAAATGTGAAACAACTATTTTATGTAGGTTTTGGAATTAAAGTTTTCAACCATTTTCATAACACCCAGCATATGAGGTGTTCTTATATGATTTTCTAAAGTATAGATGTGGATACGTACCCATGCAAAGTGTTGTCGATTGTTGTCACTTCATTAATTGAAAGAGAGATTATTTTTATTTTTTTATATTCTCTTTCAAATCTTCCTTCTCTTTCAAATCTTCTTTCTCTATCATCAAAAGGCATTTTTCCATTTCCCATGCACTACTTTCTGACCAATGATACTGAGGTACATTGGGAATTCCATTATATTGATACAAAACTTTGAAATCAAGGAAATCTGAAATCGTTCTTCCTTTCTTTAGTATGTGAAATAAAGTAGAGAATTGTATGAGTTTTGCATGTAGATTTGTTTGATTCATCTTACCAATTTGAGATGTGATCGTTACTCCCTTTTCCATGAGATGTATGTGTTTTTATGCCCCGCTTCATAATCCATTTGTATATTTAACATGCATGCATTCTTTTCAATTTTCCACCTGTGTGTTTTGATTTTCTGGCCATCCGCCCCCATTACAATCAAATATTGTTTTCCACAGTGTTTTTCTATAGTGTCCAACTTCATTTGCATTTTTGTTTCTTTCCCAATTTCCACGTACATATTGTACATGTACATTTAGATGGGATCTCTTCTAAATTAGATGGATATACAAGTTTGATAAATAGAAATTTGGCAGCCCAATCAAACTTGTATGTCCTCCTAATGGTCCACATATTCTTGTTCGTTTTCAATGTTTTACTTTTTTGAGTAGAATTTTGAGCAATATCACAATCACTTGGTTTCCTCTTTTGTGAACCAGAATTTGAATTTGATTTATGTGTTCCATTTTGTTGAGTATTTGTATTCGTGATATCTTGATGCACCATCACTCTGGTTGCACCCCAATAGGAAGAATATCTTTAGGATTTGGCATCTCAATAGTTATATCTTCAAGATCTAGCATGGTATTGTCATTGGTGTCATTTGTTTGATACTGCTGCAGAATGCATGTCCACCTCAATATTACCTTTCACCACAAACATTATTTCGATTCTTTTTATTGCAACTATATGATTACTTGGTAGTTACACTATCTCGTATTAGTAGATTTTCCAAAATACTTTAAACAGGACTTCGATATTTCTTAGTTACTTTTTGGGTCTTCACATTCTGAGGACTAGAACCTTCCATTATTTTGAAAAGATTCATGCTTCAGAAAAGAACCAAGTTACGCATCAGAGAAAATTGTGTCATGCATCAGGTATAACACTTACGTGTCATAGGAAACTAAGTCACACATTAGAGGAAGCGAGTCACGCATTAGAGGAAAATGAGTCACACATTACAGAAACTGAGTCATGCGTTAGAAAATTCACTAAGTCATGCATCTACAATACCTCCTTATCACACGTCAGAGAATTAAATGAGTCATAAGTCAACAACTATCGCGTCAACAATGTTTAACCCCTTTGTCACACGTCAACAAATTCAATGAGTCACGTGTCTTCAGAAAACATTTGTCACGTGTCAACAAATATCATCTATCACCTAACTCTAAACTACTAACAACAATCAAATATGTATTGTGCTCTAGTGCTTAGAGTATGCAAGTTCACGGTGTTGGTAAGTACTGGTGGTAGTATGGTGGTAGTATACTACCCGGCAAATCACCTAGGTTTTTATAGGAGATGTTTTCAAATGTAGGCGAAGATGACCCCAAAAAAATATATATACTATAAATTTTAGGTGAATAGGACACTGACCTGCTCCAAAAAAATTGCCTTTTCAAATTTTCCTAAAATGAAATTTTTGCCATATTACGAATATTTGCCACTAAAATTATCCTTGACACCAAGTAGATGTTGTGCACAAATTAGATTAGGATAGTCTAAGGTAAAATTATTGAAGGAAGAGTAAATATGGCCACCGAAGTGGACTTCAAGATTGAAAGGACAATGCCCCAAAAGGGAAAACGGCCACAAAGGTGGACTCGTAAGTATGCCCGAAAAAGGGATATAATTATGGCCTAGTGCAACTTTTGGCGATAGAGATAGACTAAAATTAGATAAGGTGCAGCTAAAACCATAACAACCTGAAGGTATAAATGAGAAAATGTTGTGCCAAGGAGCATGCAAGGTAAAACATGCCTCTAACCGCATTGGAGGTAAAAGTTAAAGGATCCTAGGTAACGCAAGGCACATGTGACCAAAGTAAATGCTAGAAAATAACCAATGATGGTTAGTCATTTTAAAGATTATGAAGATACATGTATGAGATGATCTCATAAACCTAATGTTGACATGAAAAAGGGGTTTAATATGCACTTGTACATAGGAAGAGGGTTCTCCAAAAGTTGTGTTCCCTAAAACTATGCCCCAGCTATGGGAAGGGGAAAGAGAAAACTAATCAATGCGAGAAATTTGCTGGAAGAAATTTGATCAATACGAGAAGCTTTCTTAGGATGCTGATAAAATGGAAGGTTGATCAATGCGGGAAGCCTTCAAATGCCATAATGTGTATTCATCCTTTGAGGGTATGGTTTGATTTTTAAAATATATAGATGGCAATAATAAATGATAGTCGTCCTTAGAGGGATTGGTCTATTTGATTTTGATTTTGATTTCATGTTTTGATCATTTTTTCATATTTTTTTACATGAACAACTTTCCTTCGAGGGATCAGTCTATTTTTGATAACTTTGATTTTGATTTTAGCATCCATGATTTTTTATTTTGCATGGGGGAGAGCTAGGACTAGCTAAGTAGACCACTTAGGAGGGGATAAAGAATGTGCAAGAGACATCCCTAGACCCTTTGCATGGTTCCAATAGGTGAATAAGAGGGATATGGATGTGATGATTGTAGATTTATCATCAAAGGGAGAACCTATCCATAAGGAAAATGTTATGGGTAGAGCCATGGTGCCCATATTTAAGGTCATATCTAGGAAGTGAAAAAGACCACATAATTCCAAATCATCACAATGAGAAATGGAAATGGCTAAGATGGAGGAATGATCCAAGAATGGGACAAAGGGCACATTGGTAAATGTGCTAACAATAGAATGTTCATAATTACAATGTGTTAAGCATCTCCAATTCTAATTTACCATTAAGGGAGGCTAGATGATACACTCTTGACCCATACTTATGTGTGATAATGTATGGTCCGATCTAGTTAGGGGAAAAATTTCCACGTTGTCTCCTTTCTAGAGTAGCGAAATTATGATTTTATTTGAGGAAAAGGACACTAAAATTGAATTCACGTTCCTTAAGGTGATTATTATAAGCATGTTTAATGTGCTCTTGATAAACATGATAGTGTTCAAGAGAAAGAAGACGACGCTCATCTAGTATCTCGAGTTATGCTAGATGATTCTGGTGATATTATTCATCAGAGACGAAGTCATGAAGGAATACACACAGAGACATAATTTTTAATTCAAGAGGAAGAATAGATTTGGAGCTGTAAACAAGAGAAAAGGCATGGACCCGGTCGAGGTATGATTGCTAGTACGATAGGCCCAAAGGGTGAAAGGGAGTTGGAGATGCCAATTACAACTTGTTTGATCAATGGTTTTGGCAAGAATGTTCCGAAGGGTTTTATTGGTAGCTTCAGATTGGCCATTAGCTTGGAGATATTATGAAGAAAAAAATATGAGTTGAATGTTGAATGCATTATAGATTTTCTTGAGATATTTATTTTTAAAGGACTTTCTATTTTCCATAATGATTTTGTAGGGAATCAAGTAGAAAATGATGTGTTGATAGATAAAATTAATGATTGGACTAGATTTAGTTGAGGTGAGTGGGATTTCTTCCACCCATTTAGTGAAATATTTAGTGGTAGTGATGATCAAGTGATGTTTCTATGAAGAACAGGATTAATAAGACCAATAAGATCAAGGCCCCATTGTGAAAAAGGCCAAAGGTCTGAGCCGCGCTGCAGAGCTTGACTAGGAATATGAATGAGATTGGAATGTTGCTGAAATTTTTCACATTTCTTAACATATTCGTAGCATTCATGATTGAGGGAAGGCCAGAAAATATAATATGAAGAACACTCTTCACAACAGCTAAGACACTAAAGTGTTCACCATAAATACCATCGTGGACTTCCTAGATGACTCGAGAGGATTCATGGGATTTAAGATATCAGAGAATAACACCATCAAATCCACATTTGTAAAGGATTCCACCAATGTTAACATATTGGTTAGCGCACTAAAGGAAAGACATCTTAAATTTTTAGAGAGATTAGGAGGAAGGATGGATTGGGATAGATAATTAAATATTTGAGAATACCAAAGATCTAATGAATCAGATTTAATAAGGTTAACCTGAGGTAATTCATGGAAAGGTCCATCATGACTATGAATGATGACATGGAGTTTAGACTCCTCTATTGTCCATGAGATGAGAGCCACAAGGGATGTCATTTTATCAACAAAATGATTTTTCAACCGGGGAACAACTTAGATGGTGTAAGAGTCAAAATATTTAAGAAGAAGATGAATAATGTCATGATATTTTTGAAGAGTATCATTTTTACATTGATACTCACTTGTGACTTGTTTGATTATGAGCTTGGAATCTTCATAGATGTCAATCATTTGAATAGCTAATAAGACATCATTTTCAAGACCCAAGATGAGGGCTTCATATTCCACCATGTTGTTTGTACACTCAAAATTAAGTTTAAATGCAAGGGGAATGGGAGTTTCCCATAGAGGAATAAGAACAATGCCAACACCTCCCCCTTGCTGACACTTAGAGCCATCAAAGAAGAGAGTGAATTTGAGAGGATTATATTCATGATGAAATTGATTAATGGATTTGTCGAAAATTACTCATGAGGTAAATGTGTACTAGGAAGAGGGGCTTCTACCAATTGGTTAGCAATAGCTTGTCCCTTAATGGATTTTTGAGAAATAAACTCAAGGTCAAACTCTTTCATGAGCATGAGCCATCAAGTAACGTGATCATTGTGATAAGGTTTGGACTACAATGTCTTAAGAAGATGAAAGCTAGTAATGACATAAGTCTTGTGATTGAGAAGATAATGTTGAAGATTGGATGTAGCAAAGAATAGAGTGCAACACATCCTTTCAACTTTAGTGTAGTGGGTATCACAGTCATGAAGAGTGTGACTGATGTAATAAATGACCTACTCATGACCTTGGTCATCGCAATGTGCTAGCATGGCTCCTAGAGCATGATTAGTGGTAGAGATATACAAATAAAATGGCTCCCCCTCACATGGAGGTGTGAGCATTGGTGGAGACAAAATATATTGTTTAAGATCATCAAAATATTTTTGACAATTATGATCCCAATCAAATTCAATGTTCTTGTGAAGGAGGTGATGAAAGGGTTGAAAATGATCTGAGAGTTGTGAGATGAAATGACGAATGGATTGAAGGTGGCCATAGAGGTTGAAAAGTTGCTTAAGATTGGAAGGGGAGGCATTTCAATGATTTCCTTAATTTTGAGGGGTCAACTTTGATGCCCCTAATAGAAATGATAAAGCCAAGGAGCTTGCCAATTAAGACTCCAAATACACATTTGGCTGGATTAAGATAAAGGAAAAAGTGAATGAGGCACTCAAAAAGGACTTCGAGAATGGAAAGATGGTCGTGTCAATGCTTAGATTTTCCTAAAAGATCATCAACATAGTCTTCAATGGTTTTTGGATGAGATCATGAAATATGTAATTCATGGCCCACTGATAAGTAGTGCCAACATTATTTAAACTGAAGGGCATGACACAATAGAAAAGGTCCCCAAGGGGTAATGAAAGATGTCTTGTGTTGATCTTCTGGTGTAATGAGGATTTGATTGTAACTAGAGAAACCATCCATGAGAGAAAGCATCTCATGACCTGTGGTAAGATCCATAGTTGATCAATGTTCGAAAGAGGGAAGTCATCCTTAGGAAAAATGAGATTGAGATCCCGAAAATTAGTGCATATGCATAGTTTTCCTGACACTTTAGTGATGGGGAAAATATTAGAAACCCAATGGGGATAGTCAATGGGATTGATAAAAATTTCTTCCAAAAGGCATTGTAGATCCTCTTTGACAAAAAGGTAAATGCGAGGATGCATGTGGCGAATGTTATACTTTACCAATTTAGCATAGGGATAGGTGACAATATTGTGGATGAAAATAGAGGGTTCAAGACCTGACATGTCTGAATATGACCATGCAAATGATTGGCTATAAGGGGAGACGAATGCGGTGAAATATTCTAGCTTGTGTGGATCAAGTGATTGGCCCATCTTGAGAATGTGAGGCTCCTGTGGAGTCCCAATATTGACATCGATGGTGGCTTTGTTAAGAAGAATAGGTGAGTCAGATGGTAAGGTCTTCTAAAGATAATAATCATCTACCCCCATGTGGAAAAGGATGGGGTCACCTTCAGCACATTGAAGGACATTAATGGTAGAATAATATTCTTCTATCATCTCTGGATGGCAAAGAGGAAGGGACCTAGTATGATTGTCACACTGATAGGTGACTGGTCCCAAAGTTATGGTAGAGACTAAAAAAATCAAAGGAAATGGAAATGGTTTCATCTAGTTTCATGTCCTCAAGATTCAAGAAATATGGGGATGATATGTTCATGTCCTTAGGAGATGGAGAAATCAAATAAGGTATGTCCATATCTTTGAAAATATGGAGAAGGTAGTGAAGATATGCCCTCATCTTTGAAAGTCATAAAAGGCACGGGGAGGTAGAGGAGGAATGTTCATGAGTATCTCAGATGGTGTAATAGCATCAGGAGACCACTCCCTATAACCTAACCCAAAATTTTCATAGGGTTTACGACATTTATTAGGAATAAGACCATGTGGGTTGTGTTTAAGCCGAATCAATTCCATGCGTAATGATGGAAATAATTATAGGTAAAAGATGGGTTGTTGAGAAAGATAAAATAAATATTGACATGTGGGATATCATCAATGTGGGAAGAGGGGGTATCAAAACCACCATAAATAAGAATAGTGCCAAAATTGGGGGACTAAAAGGAACAACATATCGCCGACATCCGGTTTGTACATAGGTTCCTTATTGTTTCTACCAATACAACCGGGAGTGGGAAGGGTGTTAAGCATGAGAAGTTGATACTCCCCCATCATAAGTTTTTCCATCACATTATCCATGGATTCCTTGTTAAGGAGTTTGGATGAGGGAATGACTGAATTGGTGGATGGTGTAAATGGATCATCCTTAGGGATGAGCACATCATTTGGTCTATAATTCATGTTACATCCTTAGAAGGGAGGAGCATCCCCAAGAAGCATTAAGATTTTTCCCTCATGCTCATATTTAAGGGAGTGATGAAGTGTTGATGGGACACAATACATGAAATAGATCCACGATTGTCAAGGATAACATTGTATTGAAATTATCCTTTAATGATATAAAAGGTTTGGTGGATGAGATTATCACTAATGAGGATGGGAAGAACGATTTTTGTAAGGATCGATGACATCATGAAAGGCATGAAGTTCAATATATTTCTAAGAAAAATATTCCTTTTAAATCTTGAGTTGATTGAAATTATGTGAAGGGATGATATTAATACTCACCCCACTGTTGATCATGGACTATTGAATGAATGTATCATTGATCCTAACCATAATAAAGAGGGGAAGGTCATGCTCTTCCAGTGGGATATCTAGAATTTTAGTTTCATTGAATGATATAGTAGTAGAAGCAGTAAGTGCTCCTACAAAGGATGCGAATGGATGAGATTTGTCATCAAATTTTGGAATGCATTTTAAGGCTTCAATAAGAGAATTTCTATGATTAGGAGAGATTTGGATGAGCTCGTATAGTGACATATTTACTAGGGCTTGATGAAGTTTTCTACTAATATGTTTTTGATGGGCTTAGGGGCCGCTAAAAAAACCTTTGGTTTTGATGATGCAACCAAATCCTTAAGAGGAGGAATGGCGATGAAGGTATTAGTCTTTGGTTTGGAGGCCGATTTGGGCTCACACTGTAGACACCTGTAGTTTGATCAATGCACTATTATTCTTAATATTGCACTAACTATTCTTCCCCGTAAATTTATGACACTTCGTCGAGTTAGGTCTATCTAACTCCCTCTTACGACACTCTATTGGTCGTAATTCCTCTTATAAACTAATTAAAGAGGTTATAATAACTTCTTCTTGGCTAATATTCTCTTATTTACCACCTTTATTAGCTCTCGGAGTATCAATCCACTTCGTTGGATTGATTAGGTCTTTAGAATCCCTTTAGGAACCTAATTTCTCTCTCAGTAAGATTAATTTCCCTCTAAACATGGTTAGCTAGTTTTAACCATGGTCAATCTCTTCTAAACACAAAGTCAAACTTCACTTTGACTTGCTCAAAGTGCATTTTTGACTTTAGCATTTGTCCCACATGCACCCAAATCTCCCATTTTCCCAAATGGAAAACTATAAATAGGGCTAGACCCCCTCCCTCATTTTCTAATAATTCTCTCTTCTTCCTAGCACAAATTATAGTATTTTGTATAGGCTTTAGATTGTAGATTCATTTTATTCCATTGAGCTATTAGAATTTGCTTTTGTAATTTATAGCAAAAATATGGAGTAAAAGGGAAGAACCATTGGCCTTGAAGCCATTAATGGGGAGATCTCTTTCTCTTAAAAATAAATATGAAAGCTTAGATCCTCTTAGGTTCATTAATTCACGATTTCAAAGAATAGAGGTTATTTTCATTTTCTTAATTTGTTTGTTTACTTCAAATCAATGTATGCTAAGAAGAAACCCTTGCTCATTTCTTATCACATGGTCCATTGATCAAATTGTTAAAAGCCTTTGGGATTTCTTTAGAGATTCTTACCCCAATTCCATGACTTTTACAACTTTTCATTAAACACATTTGGCATGCCCGCTGGGACACTTATGTCCATCCTCCATTAATGGAGGTCTTTTGAGTTCTTCAAAGTTCATTTTCAAGTTTTTGGTCAAATCACTTGTTATTTCCTCATTTCTGTTTCTAACACTAGGTAAATGACCTTCATTTACATATATTTTATGGGTATGATATAGAAATTGGACACTTTGACTAAAAACTAACATGTTTGCTCTTGAAAATTTGAAAATATGTGAGTTTTGCAGGTTTTTCACAAAGTGTGCATAGGTGTTAACAAGAGGCATGTACACGTTGAAACCCCAACATCCCCATCAGAATAGGCACGTACCTATCTAGAAGTCCTCATTATTTACAAATTTCATCTCTCCAGGGATGCGCACACATCTCCGTCAGATGGGTCGCATATCTGCCTCTCTGGCCACGTAGGCGTAAATAGCTTGATTGTGAAAATTTGAAAATTATATGTTTTATGCTTGGGCACGTACATGTTAAAACCTAAGCATCCACATTAATCTGCAAGCATCCATGTCTAGTTGCAATCGTCTATGTTTTAATATACTGGATTTCACTAATTTTTGTCTCCAAGCGTATTCGTTGAGTTGGGCATGTACCCATTGGTTGGGAGTCTTGGTGTTAGTTTAGGAGTGCGGTGACTGTGTAAATATTGAATATTTTTCTATAAACCTGCAAAACCATTTTTGATCTTTGCTGCAGATTTCTAGGACTAACAAGTTAAAAATAGAGTTTTTCTTTGGTCTTTTGGTTTGCATAGTTAAGTGTTTTGATTCTTAGCTCAAAACTAATTTTGTAAAAGTATGTATGCTCTCTCCTTGCACCTTCAAAAGTGATCTTGGAGATTAAAAAAACTTTCACAACTTTGTATCGTATGTTAAAAACACTTGTAAAGACAAAGTAATTTTTATGTGATTTAGTAGGAATTTTCACACTATGTATGCTCTTCCTTTGCGCCTTTTGGTGATCTTAGGAATAAAAACAAGGTTTAAATTCCATTTACGGATATCAATTTATAATGGAAAATTACTAAAACTTGTTGTATATAGGACCCAACGCTTGTAGAAGAAATACGTCTAAAAACACAAAACTTCTAATACACATGTTCTTGCAGGTTTCAAATGATGTGCTACTTAAAACCACATTAAGTTAAACAAGATAAAAACACACCATATTCAAAACATTTTATTGCAAGTTTCAAAAAAGGGTACGTCCTTATCCACTCAATGGAACACAACCCCTTTGGTATAACGCCTTAAGCTATAACAATGGGGGTGGTACCATGAACCCTAAAGTAGTCCACCGAGTAACCTTGTGGATGAAATAGGAAGCGCTCCGCTTACCCACTTGACTAGTATGCCTTGTGAGATAGAGTTATTGATTGTCGTATGATGACCCTAGGGAGAACACACATGGATGCACTAGTTTCCCTTTGTGATCGAAGGGGGTAAACCAAAGCCGAGATACTCCCAAGATAGGCAAGGGACTATTTACGTAAATCACGCTCGCTTAAGAAAACTTTGTAACACCTAGTTGAGAGAACTTATTACGGAGGCCATTCTATCTTGGAACCCACTTTACTAGTCCATTGTTGCGTCAAGCCATCATGAAGTGACAACTCATCGGAGTCTCGAACCTTGTTTGTCAAACAAGGCAAATAACCCTGTGAGTTTGATCTAAGTGTTTTTCACCACAAAACTAAACTATGTCCCACCTTTTTTAGTTTTGTTATTATCTTCATACAAGATGAAACTCTGCCCAAGTGGCACTTGGTTTGTTTTCATATTTTTTATTTATGCCCTTGCATTCTCACCGCCCATTTTTTGGGGTTAGAAAGGTACATACCTTGCATGTTTTTATTAGAGATAGTGATCGCCACATTTTTTTCCGTTTACGCCCATCCATGTTTGTGCTTGGGTTGTTAAACATCTAAAGTGCGTAGGTACATTTTTTGTATCTTTGATAAAAGTGCTTCCATCTTGATTTCAAGATCATCTTCCCTGCTGTGAGTCTGGTTCATCTTTCATCTCTTCTTAAGTTGATAGTTTTGTTTACATCCTAAATGCACAATATTGGTAGTTACATCGTATTTTCATTTTCTCGTGAGAAAATGGTATAATTCCCTTTATTACGTGGTTACGCTACTCACACGATTAAAAACTCCTTGTTATACTTATCACTTGGTTTCAGTTTCGACGTCACCTAAGTCTTCTTGAAAAGTGTCGATAACACCTTATATCTATCGTAATAAGGTTATCATGGTACTAACACCTTGCTTGCTTTGTTAATGTATCACGGTGACGTTGTTACGCTATATTTATTTGCAAATTCCATTTTTCAGAAGGTTTGGCTTTCATCAACATTCAAACTAGTTTTACATATACCTTGTCGAGAGACTACGTCAAACACCACGCCGACTTAGGCCTTGGTAGAATTCTAACTCGACCTACATATTAAAATGGTATTGTCACTATCTGTTTTAGGGTATAAGCTTGGTACGACAAATTGAATGATCATTACATTTAGGTGTGCATACGAGTGTTCTTGATAAAACAACTACATAACACTGCATCTAGGATACATTGTTGTATAGTTCAAACATCACCTTGAGTGGCTTGCAGAAACCATACACTTAGGAGTCACACTAGCTGCATACAAACATTTGATAGTAATGCCTAAAATCACAAAAATGGAAATCAACTCAAATGAGCATGACATAGGAGAAAACCCTTTCGAAACCTTCCCATTTAGCGGAAATAATTTAGCACCTCTCTTTTCTCAAGTCAAAGATATGGATCTATTAATTGATCATAGTGGAGAAGATTCAGACTCTTACGGAGAACAATAGAGGTTAGACTTAAATAGATTTGATGAACTCCTATATTATAATAAAGATCAAGTACTTGCAAGATTCTTAGCATTAGGAGCTAAACTTCCGCAAGAGCGTGAAAAAGAAACAAAGGTCATTAACCCTAACTTAGGAGAATAAAGATTCATCTTAGACATAGATAAACCTTTTGATGTTGGATACACTTCAATTCTCTGGACAACATAAGGCCATTGTTGAAGGAGAACCATCATGAAAACCTCACTATAAAGCTTCACATAAAGTGAAAATTGAGTGTAAAGCTTCCCCTCCTCCAAAATTTGATGAAGAAGAGGACCCCTTGGTTGAGGAGGAGATCCTCCAAAAATAGATCTTGAAGTTGAGCTAGAAACTAGCAAACCTAGGCTCTTCAAGAAGAAACATATACAAAGACAAAGACAAAAAAAAACTTAGCGAGTTTCAATTTGATCCACACACAAACTATACCTTTAAGGTGAGCTAGGTACAAAGACCAATAACACCTACTAAGGAGTAACTCATTCAGCAAGAGTTATAATCTATGAAGGATACGCTTACTACATTACAACAGGAAATGTAAGCCAAAATAGGAATTATTCGTATGAAGAACTATTCCCTTACCCCTTTGATAAGGACATGTTACAACAGCCTTTCCCAAAATACTTTATTGTTTCCAAGTTTGATAAGTATAAGTGCAAAAGTGATCCTCATGATCATATAAAATAATTATACATGGCTTGCCAAGAGGTCGCATATAGCGATAATTTCTTAATATGACTTTTTCCTCATAGCCTAGGAGCCATGGGATTGGAATGGTTCTATAGCATACCCAAGGGCTCCATTACAACGTGGCCCACATTAGTGGAGAAATTTGTAATGCATTACTCCTATAATATGGAAAGCGACATCACAATGAACGATTTATGTAATACAAAACAAAAACCTAATGAGATGTTTGCAGGGTTTTTACAATGATGGCGTGGGTTAGCCAATCGTTTTCCTTGTGCATTACCGGAAAAATAGCTAGTGAGCATATTTGTTCCTAACTTAAACCCTAAAATATACTTTCACATATAAATGCATTGTGGCTCTAACTTTGAAGAAGTCATAGAGAAAGGTGGTAAAATTGAGAAAGCTCTCATTGTAAAAGGAACACTTAAGTTTGTAGTTAAAACCAAACATGAAACCAAATCCATAGAAAAACCTAAATTCTTCAATAAGAATAAGTATGTTGTTGGTGATGGCATTACAAACTCTAAAAGATTCCAATCCATATAGACAAGCCCACTTTTAAATCTTTCACAAGGACCTCATTCCAAAACCCCTAAAAACACACGTTTACATCCTTAACGGAGTTCTTATCTACCATCCTAAAACAACTAGATGATGCCAAAATGGTGGAATATCCAACTACAATGGTACCATACCCAAAGGATGCTCCAAAACTGGGTTGGTTCAAAGATCATGAATATTGCCACTTCCACCATGTTAAAGGGCACAAAACGGATAGGTGTTTAAGACTACGCCATTACATACAAGATCTCATCGAGGAAGGAAAGATCATTATAGATTCTCCCCCTAAGTCCAGTAAAATTTCAAATGAAAAAATGGGTATTTACAAGGAACCTTTTCCTAACCATGCAGATAAAAAGAAAAGGAAACCAGATCAAGGGAAAACCTCCAATGACTATAGAACTGTTGCCTATGTTTACCCTACAAATGATAGTCCTTATGATTCCCTCATTGGATGTATTAGCTCATCTAATGAACATATCAACACCATTCAGATTTTAGAAAAGAGTTGTGCAGTAGGGACAAGATGTGCCCGCTTAGTCATACCAGATCTTGTGCCTATCCCTTAGGAAGGTTAGTATAATTTAATAGAGCAATTAGAGAAAACACCTGTTAGGATATCTATTCTTGATCTCCTCAAGATCTCTAATGCCCATAAGAACATACTATACAAAACTTTGTAAAATTTAGGGGTTTCCATAGATGTAGATACCACAAACCTTTAAGCCATGATTTTGCACCTAGACTCCAATGATCATATCACTTTTGATCATACTGTAATCTGGCATAACAACACGAACATAACTTGCCTTGTATCTCAAAGTGGTGGTTACTCATCAAAATAACAAGAGATTACTTGTAGATGGGGGATCTGGTCTAAATATTTGCACTTTGAAGCTGGTTAAGAAGCTAGGCCATTCATAAAATGAGCTTTGAGCTAAGACTATCACAATTATGGCTTATGACAATGAAGAAAGATAATCAACATGCATTATAGTGCTTCCCATGGAAGTGGGCCCAACATTTCATGACACAACATTCCATGTTCTTGATTTGGACCTTCAGTACAACATGATCTTGGGACACCCATGGATCCATGCCATGCAAGATGTTCAATCGACTTTTCATTAGTGCATCAAGTTATGTCATGAAGGTCGGGTGGTTACCATTTTAGGTGACCCAAAACCATTCACACATTGTAGGGCATTGCACAGTTTTTCTTGTGTAGCTTATGAGTGTCCTTTTGTAGATGTAGTGATCCCCCTACAGACAGAGGCTATGAAAAAATAGATAGATTCAGAGTCCCTCATGCCTTAAAATCAATACTTTCCTTCATTGGTCAACCCATTCTCTTCATGGGAGGTACTATCGGAAAATTATGGCCTAAGTAAGCCATTCACTCTTGAACATGCTTTTCTAATATCATACTTATCAATATCCCCAGACGATGAGTAAGCCTTATTTTTAGTTCAAGAGCACTTGTGAGCAATGTCCTAAGCCATTGGAAAAAATTTCAATAGTGGTCTCCTATCTGAGGAGAAAATGTTAGAAGATCCTACCAAAGAAAGTGCCGAGAAGGCACCATAGCTTCATGCAATAAAGCACCCTAGTACATCAAAGGTCACTGCATGATGTTTGTCATGGGCTATAGTGGGTTTGGATGTGGCATTAATGCACAAGGCTAGCTAGAGCCTATTCCCATCCCTTGGTTTAAGTCTGATAAACATGTCCTTGGGATAAGGCCTCATAATGCTCTACCTTTTGAGAGTGATGCCACCTCTTCTGAACGTGAGGACGTTTCATCTCATTCTGATAGTGACGTAGATTCCCAATGTATCCTCTACGAGGATCTTTCCTCCACAAACCTATTCCCAAATTTTTTGCTACTTACCTTATCGAATCCATCCCCTTAAACAAATATCAAGTAGCCCTTATATATCTTGAACTCATTGATTGGGATCAACAACTTCACGTGCCCCCTGGATTTCTTTTAAAATGACAAGGAATTTGCAGATTTCATGGGACTCAAGGATTTTATTCTAGCTGAAGACCACAAGAAAGGATGTGTGATTTAACTAGACACTTGTGCATACTTTAAGGAAGAAGCAGATATGTGTGGACATTTGAATAAGAAGGCAATAAGTAAAAGTATAACCATTCTTTGAGAAACCTAGAAAAAAGGATAAACGGAAATCTCACAAAGTGATAAACTCTTTGAAAAACTCATAGATAGACATAATGAAGAGTCTAAAGAGGAAGTGATTTATCCATTTAAAGATGATAATGATCTACCATAGGAGGTTGATCTTACTATTCCCCCGATCCTACATAGATGGAAGATGCTTCTAAAATGCTTGTTGAGGAAACAAGTAACATCAACATTGGCTCAGGAGAGGAGCAGCCTAGAATAATAAAGTAGGGAGCTTCACTCTCACTCAGAACAAAATATCTTTGTTGAGATCTTAAAAGAATATGCAAACATATTCGCATTGACATATGCAGATATGCCTCGGTTTAGATCTAGAGCTAGTTGTGCATAACCTCATTATGCACCCAAATGCCAAACCAATCAAGAAAAAGTTGAGAAATATGCATCCGAAGGTGGCACTCTTGGTCAAAGAAGAATTAGAAAAACTATTGGCTGCTCATTTTATTAAACCTATTGACCATTCAAAATGGGTCTCTAACATAGTCCCGATACTGTAGAAAAAATCTGTTGGCATCGGAATCTACACTCGATTTGTTTGACATTAACAAGGCATGTCCAAAGGATGATTTTCCCCTACCTAACATTGACATGATAGTTGATTCCACTATTGGTTATGAAATGTTGTCCTTAATGGATGGATTTTCAGGTTATAACCAGATACGAATTGTAGAAGAAAAACATAAAATAACATTCATCACCCCTTGCGGGACATTTTGTTACAAAGTCATGCCTTTCGGGCTCAAGAACACTGGGGCTACTTATCAGCAGGCCATGACAGTTATCTTCCATGATATGATAAGTGACATCATGGAAGACTATGTTGATGACATCCTAGCAAAATCCAAGATTAGAAGAGAACACCCTAGAGTATTGAGGCATATTTTTCAGTGTACACGAGACTATAAGGTGCGCTTGAACCCTAAGAAATTTGTCTTCGGTCTTTTATCAAGAAATCTCCTAGGGTTCATTGTTTCACAAAGAGGGATTGAAGTGGACCCCACAAAGGTTATGGCCATCACAAAAATGCTACCACCTACCACTCTCAAGAAGCTAAGGAGTCTACAAGGAAAAATTCAAGCAATCCATCACTTTATTTCAACACTTACAGATAAGTGCCACCCCTTTACCCATTTTTTCAAGCAATATGTCACATTCAATTGGGGGCCTAACTATCGAGAAGGCCTTTGCGCTACTCAAATAGTACTTGACCAGCCCTAACTGTACTCATGCCTCCAACCCTAGGTGAACCTCTCCTCTTATACATTTCCGCACTACCTAGTTTGCTATTGGTGCATTTCTTGCCCAATACAACTTAGACCATAAAGAGAGAGCAGTTTACTATCTCATTCGCACCTTGATCGCGTACAAGTTGAATTACCCCCAAATAGAAAATCCTTGCTTGGCAGTTGTCTTCACATTCCAAAAGCTTTGACGTTATCTCCTAAACAATAAAACCAAACTCATATCCAAAGTTGACCCTCTCAAGTACCTTTTATCCAAACCCACCCTCACAGGATAAATGGCTAATTGGATCATTCTCCTAAGTGAATTTGATATCAATTTTGTGAATCAGAAGTCTTTAAAAGGACAGTAATGGCTAATTAGTGGCGTAAGCTCCTCTCCCATGAATGGAACCTCGTGCCTAGATTTTCCGTGATGCATCTATGATGTATATTGAAGAATCAATAGAATGGCAGTCCATTTTGATGGATCTTTACCTTCCATGGATCTGCGGAGAAAAGTGGTTCTCATCACTCCAACGGGTGATGTCATACCACGAGCATTCCGCTGGGATTCCCATGCACAAATAACATTACATAGTATGAAGCACTCATCATTGGCCTCAATATAGCTATTACATGGAACATCGACAACTACGAGTTATTGGGGACTCTCAACTTATCATAAAATAGGTTAATAATGAGTACAAATTTAAAGATGAGAAGCTTATTCCATATAAAAATATGGTTGAAACCTTAAAGGAATATTTCACATAGGTCATATTTGAGCAAAAACCAAGGTCGCATAATAGATCCACAAATGCTATGGCTACTATTGGGTCTCTCTTACGCATAGCACCTGAAGAAAGTAAGATGTCTTTCTTTGTAGAGAATTTACAAGCGCTACATATGATATGCCAAATTCATGTTCGGCATGTGAAGTTGTTGGTCCTTTATCCCCTTGGTATGACCCTATCTTCCAATACCTACAAGATGGCACTCTTTCACTAGACATCACCAATTTTGAAAAGAAATCCCTTATTTGGTGCATAGACCATTATACCCTCCTAGGAGCCACCCTTTATCATTGTGGCTATGATGGGAATCTGCTTTGTTGTTTAGATGTTGATGATTCTATCCACGCCATTAAGGAAGTACATGGTGGTATTTGTGGAGTGCACACCAGCAAAATAGTCTTAGTTGAGAAGCTATTAAGAATAGGCTATTATTGGCCTACCATGGAATCAAATTGTTGTAACTTTGTAAGTGTGAACTATGCCAGAAATATGGATACTTTATACACATGTCAGCACAGGCCTTACAACCTATTGCAATGCCTTGGACTTTCTCTAAATGGGGCCTAGATCTCATAGGGAAGCTCCATCCTTCTTCCTCAGATGGTCATACTCACATCATCACTGCCACCGAATACTTTACCAAATGGGTCGAGGTTTTCCCTCTTACCTATGTCACTAGTGCACAAATTTCAAAATTCATCATGAACCATCTCATATGTCATTATGGGATCCCATCAGCCATTGTCACTGATAATGGTAAATCCTTCAAAAACAAAATGGTTAAAACCTTGTGTCAACGCTTCCATATCCAACTCAAGTGGTCTACCCCCTATTACCCTCAAGGTAATGGATAGGAAGAGGCCACTAATAAAACCCTTATATGGATTATGGAGAAAATGGTCAATAAACCGCCGTAATTGGCATCTATAGATACATCCCTCTCTCGGGCCTATCATACTTCCATCCGCACTCCTATGGGTGTGACCCCATATTCACTTGTTTATGGAACTGAAGCCATCATACCTTTGGAAGTGGAGCTTCCCTCCCTGAGAATATCTCTCAGAGACTATCTTGATAAAGACGAGGACTACAAAGTTGCTCACCTAGCAGAGTTAGAACTATTAGATGAAAAGCATATTAGAGCACTCAATCACATGAAAGTCTATTAGAACAGAGTGTCCAGGGGATACAACAAATGCATCATTCATCAAGAATTTGATGTAGGAGATCTATTTCTCAAATAAAATCATAAGAACACCGTCAAAGACAGAGAAAAGAAAGGAAATTTTGAGGCTAACCGGCTAGGTCCTTATGTATTAATTGTAAAAATTGGATCAGGAGCCTACAAACTTGCATATTTAGACGGTGAAGAGCTTCCAAAACCTATGAACGCCATACACCTCAAGTGGTTCTACGCTTAAGCATGAGAATATCAAATAAGAACTAAAAATATAAAAACAAATAAAAACAAGCAAAAATGGAAAATTAAGAAAATAGTAAAGAGAAAGCAGGTCATCCACATGTGAAAACCACGCAATTTTGGCATAGTGGGTAGGTCTTTGAGTGAAAACTAGTTTTTGGTGCTCAAGGAAGATTCTCCAGATACAAGTTACTTTCAAAGCAGTAACGGGTAACCCTCTCCACTTTCTAGATATGACTTCCTTTGCTAGGTCTAGGGATCCTACTAGAGCCACCTTTTTCGCACCGTGATCTAGTTTACTTGCTCTCATATCTCGCATGAAGGACATTACCCGTAAATAATTCCATCGACGTTGAGTGCACATGAACATTATCACCTTCTCATATATATAATGCATGGAATTATGCCCTTTGTATATTCCCACATCACGTTGGGGGCATCCATGTTTCTTTTTTCTTGTACATTTCTTTTAGAACATGACCTTGGAAAATACAAAAACATTTGGAAAAAGGATATAGAAAAACCTAAACATCTAGAAAATTTCCCTTTCAGGGATAAAGCTAAATTTTGTTTCACAATGTTATCTTAGGGAAACCTAGACAATAATGAAGACCGTAGCTATGAAAACTTATCTTTTTAGATAAACCCAAAACATTAGAAAATATATCAATGTTGTCCCACAAAAACAAGGTAATGCTTTAATTGCTTTTAGTTGTTGGTTTGTATAGTTTTGATGTACTTAGTCTGTTGAATTGTTTGTTCTTTGAATAAGTTCATTTGCTTACCTTATATTGGATCTTGTTTGATTTGATTGTGTATGGCATTGCATTCATTTAGGAACTCTCATACTTGTGAAAAATTGTTGTAGGATTCTTTATTTGTTATGTGCATCTATTAGAATTCATTTTACTTGCTTAGATTGAGTACCACTTTAATCTCTTGCTAGCATTTGCATATGTTCATTTAGTTGTATTTTGTTGTCTTTTTTGAATGTGTATATTTGTTTAGTTTTGTTAACTTTTTCTTGTGTGTGTTTTTCACGGTTTTTTGTTATCACGTCTATCATCTATCATTTCATCACAATTCTAACATCATTCTTTACATCATATATACAAAAATGCTAAGTATTACATCATGTATGTATTCTAAGCTAATAATCACATATCGTATCATCAATGGGGGCAAGAGGGGTTGCACATGATCACAAATCTATCCCCCCCACAGCAATATCATCTAGTATCATCCCAAGTGCTAGAATAAAAACTTAGAAAGATCTCATAAATCTAAAAACATGTGGTGCTATCTGCAGATACATCATCAATATGAAAACATGGAACATACACATTTCTAAAATCTAAGATATGTCACATACATAGAAGAAAGGGAAATCACACATCATAAATCAATCATAGTATGGTATATAAAAATGTCCATATAATACATGTATTACTGTCTAATTCAAGGTGCTCAAAATATACATTATTGATACAATATGCCATCTACGAAGGGCACGCATAAAAAATAATTGAGCCTTTATCAAGAGGTGTCATCAAAACAATGGTACATACAACTATACAAAAGAATCGGCCTTCATAAGAGGCATACATACAAGTACATTTGTACAATAGGAAAAAGTAAAGTGCTCAACCATAGCTCTCGCCCTCACCAGGACTCCTGGGTCCGTGACTTGGTGCATGGAAGAGAGGTAGTTGTGATTGACCTACACCATGGGTACCACCCTCACTGTCAGATGGTGTTGTCTAGGCAGCTCTGTTGTAATGGGCTGCTGAACCGACCTAACTAAATGTCTTGAGTGCCGTGACCTAGAGCCTGTCGTGCTCGCATTTTAGTGATCAAAGTGAACAACTCAATACTCTTTTCGGGACTACTCTCAAGTAGGCAGTCCTATAATATAGGGCTTCGCCACAGAATCTCATAGCATCTTATATCAAATCAGCATCCCAAGAAGTGATGGCTACCGTAGGGTAGCATCGTACTCACCTATCACCCTACCAATATCATCCTAAGCATGTCTAGAGGCTATAGCCTCTCGATATCTATCTGCAATAATATCCCGCACCCGGGTTCATACCGATCTCTCCGTCTAAGATAACCCTATGACCGTGCTGCGGGTGTGGTCCCTCTAAGCAACAACCAATTGTACTCGAGTCCGATTCCGATGCAAAAGGATCAATATCCGAGCTCCCTATGCGGCCATCTCATGAATCGACTCTCTGTCATAAAATAATATCATTGCCATGTGTGGCTCGTGTCCCGGTCCCGATCTCTCTCCATGGTCAAAATTTGTACCGACCCGTGCTTGATCTCACTGCATGAGGCCCTATACCTATGCCCCCGCTGCATCTCTCTCCACCACCTATAATCGCACAACTATCACTACCTATAATTGGTGCTAAAGAACAACCAACTATCCACCACCACCCTCTGGAACATCAGGTGGCGGGCCCTACTCTAGAAGTACCTACTGGAGAGGGGTGTAAATCCCCACTGGAATGCCTACTGGGGGAAACTCTATGTCAACTACCCTAAAACTTATCTTGGTCTAGGCTTAAGACCCTATCCCCGAGGCTAATGCAATGCTGGACCCCGTCCCTACTCCCGACATACCTATATACGTCGGGTCTACCACCACCACCATCATCATCATCACTATCAGCACCACCAATAACTCCACCCTCACCACCACTAGGAGGCCCCACTGGAGGGGCTCTCACGCCTGATGTTATATGCCACCTTGGAAATATTCAAATGATGTGGAAGCACACAATGGTACCATGGTCCATACTCGGGCATAGTGCCCAGATCTCTAACTGTCTCGGTGGCACAAATATAATACGTACCACCTATCGTCCCAAACAAGCCAATGCTCTATCATGAGAAATTTGTGGACCCATATCAAAATGCTCTCATGCCCTTCGAGTATGCCATCTATCTCGGCCCAAGAACATCCTAGGCAATTAAAAACTACCTCGACACCGATCTACCCCGTATAACTCCTGCATATAGTTGTGACTGCTTAAAATAAAGTTCTCTAATATGACAATTATGAGATCTAAACCATCCTCTAAGCCACTGGAAATGTCTATAGGGCCTCTAAACCATGGAATTCTACCGCAGGTCATCTAGTGCACGCCAATAAGGATATGCATCCCCCATGTATGGTCACACATTGTCCCCTACCGAGACCCATCCCATCGTAGAAGGCTCATTGGGAGCCCAAACTCTCAAAACACCTAAGGGGTGACCAATGGCAATGTGATCCCACGCCCAAATCTATAGTAAGCGAGCTGGTCCTACCATCTTCTGACGGTAGTAGGTAATCAAGTGAAGGTCCCAGTATAGATGCACTAAAATACACTGACCCCAATAGTAGGTCTCTCCCTCTACCAAACCGTGTATCACTCCTAGGAGGCCAAGCGGAAATGAAGCACCAGTCTTGTCAGGGAGTAAGACTCCACTGACAAAGGCCATCATATAGACCACTACTCGTCTAGCTCTGGATCATTGATGCATCATGATAATCTAATAGACATCCCATGCCATGGTATCATCGAGATGCCGAATAACTCTACAATATATCACTTTGAATGTAAGTCCGGTGCTCGTAGTATAGATAAGTCGACTCGAATCAGACCCGCATAATGCGCCATACGTCCTCCATAGTAATGGTAATCTCCTAGTTAGGAGCCAAAAACACTAACTCTTACTATTCCATCGCTCTGTTATGGTTGTTAGAAGGCCATGATCCAATGTAATCTATGGCATCTTGGCCACATCAGTCAATCCCATAACATATAGGAGGCTCTCTAGGGTTGCTCTATCATCATCATCAAATTGCACCTCTATCACTACTAACCAACCATAGTGCTCACGAGTCTAAAGCGGGTAATATACGCTACAAAATCAACACAAGTGTTAGGCACTTACTTATTTCTATCTATTTTTCTAAGGAAAAATGCTTCTTTAAATCACCTAACTTACTAATTATTATTTTCTTCTACACTAATCTAATGTATATTCTTTTATACTTGACTATTTTACTAGCCAGTTGTTTTTCCCCTTCTTTCCAACACGCATGCCCCTTTTGGCACATGCACGCCTTTACCTACGCATACATGCCTTTACGATGCATATGTGCCCCTAGTCTTTTCTCTCTTCACCACGAAGCCATACAAAATGCATACGCACCCAGTGTGATTCCTTCGTGCCTTCCTTGATGTGCATGCATGCACTGCCTATTTTGTCCTCATTCAACGTGAATGTGCCCCTCCAACATTGACACCCTGGTTTGACGACCGCGCACACGTGACCACTACTTTCCCTTCCGATGGGTGCGCTTGCGCGTATCCATCGTAAATGGATGCATGTACGCGTCCTTGTTTGTTTTGACACATACGCATGCACGTACTGTCAAACCGACACATATGCCCATGTACATGCGTAAAAAATTGGTCCTACCTACCCTAACAAAACCCTTAAAAACTCATTAAATATGTAATTAACTAGGAGGGATAGGCCACTCGGGTAAGGTTCTTCCACTTGGTCCCGCATGAACTCTCGGATGCTATCTACGCATCTCCTCCTACTCAATATTCTCACCATCTCACCTGGTCATTTCGCTCTCACTTGCGGTAAAAATTTGCAAAGACTCGGTAGAAATGAATTGGTCGTGATTGATTTACCGACCCCGGGTGGGTATATTAACCCATCACAATGCCCTTGGGGCATGTTTTTCTATCGTGATCATTCTAACTTTATTCTACTCCACCGTGATAATTATTTTTGTATCAAAAAAATTATTATTACTAGTTTTCACACTCAGGGAACTTCGTGCCACCTGCGAATACTTCATCATTGACCGAGGTAATTTACAAACCTTTCGTGCACCTTTTACTACCTTTTCCTCTATTTTTCATCTATTTTCCCCCGTCATGATAATTATTTATTAATTTATATTAAATAAATTATTCCTAACTTGTCTTTCTTCTTGTGGGAATATATTTTGGTTCTCTCGACAACCTTTCCTTCCCATTATCACCCTCGTGTATACTTTTAGAATATCTTTGATCTTTTAAAATTATTCTGACCGATCAAAAAATCTAAAAATAAAATAAAATTATAAAACCATTTTTAAAAAACCAAAAAAATATTGAAAAACCTCAAAAATAGGTTAAAAATTGGTAAACTGTTCATCTACGGCTGAAATCGGTGTCTATCGCATAGCACTCATCCCATATCCTACTGAAATTTTCAAATATTTTTGAAACAATGACTCACACATCCTCTAAATCTTCAAATCACCTATACAAGCTATATTGCTTACTTTGTTTGTACCCTAGGGCACTATCGATTTGCACGGCAATTGCTTTTTATTGTGCACATTGCTTTTTTACGGGACCCGTGTGTCTCCCATCTTTCCCCTTGCATAATACACCTTTCTTAGGGCATAATTCTTCACCCTTGTCATTTATCGAACATTTAGAACTACATCTTTATAACAAAATATTTGTGCAACTATCTTGAACTTTGTTGGTTTAAGTTTGTGTGATTGTACTTATTTCCCTGTTAGAAGATATTGTTTATTTCTCGTATTACATTGCATTCATGTATGTTGCATGGAGTTGGTCATTTAGCACAAGAAAATTTTTGTATCTTGGATTTTTATTTCATTTTACACTTCCGTTGCATGCTCACATTCTAATATGGACTGATGAGGAGGATTCTAAGCATTATGATGATTGTAAATTGATGACAATTGATTTGTAGATAGCTCAATATCTCTCTTTCTTCTTATTTCTCATCTTCTATGTGCACGTTTCTTTCTCGTTATTCTCTTTTGATCACCAATCGAGTTTCTTTGTCACCCCATCGACACTCAAGGTGGTGTCTGTCATCCTTCATCCTATTAATTTTTCTTCTACCCCTTCAAAAAAATTCTACTCGTTTGCATTTGTCTACTTTCTTTGAAGTGACATAGCTTATGTCACCCCAAAGAGGGGAAAATGTAGACACCTGTAGTTTGATCAATGCACTATTATTCTTAATATTGCACTAACTATTCTTCCCCTTGTAAATTTACGACACTTCGTCGGTTAGGTCTATGTAACTCCCATCTTACGACGATTTTTGGTCATATTTCCTCTTATAAACTAATTAAAGAGGTTATAATAACTTCTTCTTGGCTAATATTCTCTTATTTACCACCTTTATTAGCTCTCTGGAGTATCAATCCACTTTGTTGGATTGATTAGGCCTTTAGAATCCCTTTAGAAACCTAATTTATCTCTCAGTAAGATTAATTGCCCTCTAAACATGGTTAGCTAGTTTTAACCATGGTCAATCTCTTCTAAACACAGTCAAACCTCACTTTGACTTGCTCAAAGTGCATTTTGGACTTTAGCATTTGTCCCACATGCACCCAAATCTCCCATTTTCCCAAATGGAAAACTATAAATAGGGCTAGACCCTCCCTCATTTTCTAATAATTCTCTCTTCTTCCTAAAGCACATTATAGTATTTTGTATAGGCTTTAGATTGTAGATTCATTTTCTTCCATTGAGCTATTAGAATTTGCTTTTGTAATTTATAGCAAAAATATGGAGTAAAAGGGAAGAACCATTGGCCTTGAAGCCATTAATGGGGAGATCTCTTTCTCTTAAAAAAATATGAAAGCTTAGATCCTCTTAGGTTCATTAATTCACGATTTCAAAGAATAGAGGTTATTTTAATTTGCTTAATTTGTTTGTTTACTTCAAATCAATGTATGCTAAGAAGAAACCCTTGCTCATTTCTTATCACATGGTCTATTGATCAGATTGTTAAAATCCTTTGAGGTTTCTTTAGAGATTCTTACCCCAATTCCATGGCTTTTACAACTTTTCATTGAACACACACATGAGCTAGATCGAGTGGTTACCCAAACTACATTGATGAATAATGGAGGATGATCTCGGGAAGGATTCATCTCCCGAAGGTAAAATAACAGATGTCGACTAAATGTGGAAGGCGGGGACTATCTCGGTCTAAGGGAAAGTCTCCCCTCTTCAATGAGATTTTGAATAATGGCATGGAGTACTCTACAATGCTCAGTATTGTGTCCATGGGTATGATGAAAGGCACACATAAGGTTAGAATTAAACCATAAAGGCTTCTTTCCTTTTGGGTCAAAAGCCTTGATAGGAGGAAGTGTAATTGCTAAAGTTTGTAGTAAGTGTTGGAAAATTTCCATATATTTTCTAGCTAGAGCACTAGAAGATGCCTTATGGGATACTTTGGATGTTTGGGGTAAAACCCAAGTGTTTTGATGTTTTGATGATTTGGATTCATTCTTCCCGTTGATTTTTGTTTTAGTGTAGGATGATCCTGGATTGGTGACTTTGGATTAGATGGTTTACCTCTAGGAGTGATCATAGGTTTTGTATGTGGGGACACACTATCAGGAGGAGCATCAATAATCTTGGATTTGGATGGTAACACTATGATTAGTTCGGGCATAGGAAACAACTTCTATATATGAGATGATCCACGGAAGATGGGGATTGATGGGATTGTGTTGATGACATGGAAGATATTTTTGAGGTCATTACAAGGTAAAGTGATTTTAAACATTCCTCAAATGATGAAGTTGGGATAAAAGGAGTAAATGGGAGGATTTAACCATAGTAGTTGGTATGGGTAAGAGAGCAAGAGTAGGGACAAGATGTGTTCCACAGACGGTATGACGAACAGGGTGGAATAGATATAGGCAAGGTAGTCAAGCCCACTAGAGTGGGTGAAGTGGGTAATGAGGTATATAATAAATTTGATGGAGGGCCAACCTCGAGATGTGGAAATATGTTGAAATGGTTGTTTTATGAATGTATATAAGGGCATAAATGATATATTTTCTAATGGGGTTCTAGTAGTTGTATGTAGGAGTAGACTCGAGACAAATGTAGATGTAACAGATGCGGGGAGGATGTCAAAGGGAATAGAGGTGGTCAATGATGAAGTTTTGGATGGAACAGGCTCCTGATCATTAGTGTTTAGGGTATTTATAGTATGAGCATTAGGTTCTTGGGTTGTGGTAGAAGTGGTAGCTTGGCTAGTCGATGTATGATTTGGGAAAGTTTGTTTGAAAATGTCAAGGGGTTGATTGGGTGAAGCATTTGGATTTTCAACTTGAAGATCACCTTGATCAATGAGTCTTTGGACCAAATCCTTGAAAGTATGACATCTTTCTATGTCGTGGCCTCAGACTTGGTGATACTTATAGTAATGATCTTCACGATACCATACAAGTTTCAGTCTTAACTCATTAATTGGTCAGATAGGAGGAAGTGTGACAAGGTTTGTTTTCATTAATTTTTCAAATATCATATTATATGACTCCTTGAGGGGGTGTAGTTTGGCATTGGTTGAGTGACTCTTTGTTGAGTCCATGTGTTAGATGTAGATGCAAGAGATGATTTAACAACTACAGCATTGGTCGTTGCCTTATATTTTTCATTTGGTGTGGATGGTTTAGTAAACTCATGTTTTGGTTTATTGGATTTTAGTTTTAAATGGCCTTGCTTGAGGGCACATGTTTCAATTTTACGGGCCATGGAAAAGGTTTTCAACAATTGGATTTGTAAATTTGAAGATAAATAATTCACACATGAACATGAGAAGAGATCGATGAGGTCATCCTACGTAAGAGGAAAATATAATTGGCTTATAGTGAGGTGCCATCGTACGAAGAAATTTTTAATGGATTCATCTTCAAATTTTTGAATGGCGTATAGGTCATTGATGGCTATAATCAAAAAATGTTCTAGAAATAACTCGTATGAGTTGGGAGAGAGAATATTTAATATTGGTGGATGTTATTGTACCACCAATACGGGACCAACCAAGGACATGGCGAAAGTGTGAAGCATTAAATTCTAATCATGTGAAATAAGATAACGTGCATGTTTAATGCACGAAGGTGTTGTTGCAGATCTTCTTTTCTGTTGAACTTAGAACTTTTTTGAAATTCCAAGTGCAGAGGATATGATTTAATTGGTATGGATGGGTGAATGGGCTTGTTACAGATTTTATCATATGATAACAAAACCTTGGTCCCTAAAGTTACTGATTTCAAGGTTGTATAACCTATTTATGAAGGCATGCATGGGATCATTTGAAAGAAGTGGTGACTACATTTAAGAGGTGGTTGGGTGAATTTATTGATGAGGTTGTGGATGTCTTGGTGTCCTGGGGATTTTTTGGGGGTAATCCATGGGTTGTGATTGAAAGGGTGGTTGTTGAAAGAACTATTGTTGGGTGATGGGAACATGATAGGATTTTTTGGATTGGGTAGGCTATTGTGGTAGGTGCTGAGCAGGAATGTGGGTATGAACAAGTTTATATTGTTGTTGAAAAGGGTTAGATACTACATAATGTAAATGACCAATGAAAAGGGTTTTGGAAAGTATTGATTGGAATGTTGGATGTAAGAAGATGATACATCCCAATCAAGGGATATGATGTTTGGCATACTGAGTGGGGAAACTAATGGGGATAGTGACTAAAGAAGTGAGGGGAAGAGTAGTGTTGATTGTTGTGTTGATCAGTGGGAGATTGTGAGGGATCGAGGTGACTATTCGGGTACTTTTATCCCGTAAAATTGACAAGGGCAATTTTACCGATAACCATACCGAAAATTTTGTTTCGATCCTCGTTAGGGATCCTCGTCAAACGCGTTGTAAAATCCCTTCCCGGGAAATCTAGTTTTCGAACTTAGTCTTTTTGAGCCTTTTTTGGCTGGGCGCATGGATTTTCCTTGTAACACTAGCTTTTGATGCGCCCCCTTAAAATCCTTTGGCGCATGGTTTTCCATGTTAACACGTCTTTCGGTGTGCCAAAGGGCGCACATAATCCCTATGCAACACCAAGTTTGGTGTGCCAAATGGCGCACGTAACTTCATGTCGATAAATATACGGTGGCGCCAAAGGCGCGCATTCTTCTTCGTTGTTGAAAACTTTCATGCGCCAAAGGGGCGCACGCTTTCCTGCCGACGCTGCGTCTTTCATGTGCCATTTCAAAAGTGGTTGGCGCATTGATGACAAGTTTTTCTATATATATCAGTGCGCGCCCAATGTCATTTTCATTCTTTTTGTCGAGCACGTGATCTCTCTGGACTTGTCAGCCTCTGCTCCGTCGTTTTCGTCGCCCTGTGGACCCGCTCTCAATTTTTGCTATATATTCAAGGTGAGAGGTTCTCCCTCTTTTTCTTTTTTTTGTGCTTTCGGTTCCTTGGGTGTTCTTGGTCTGTATTTTGGTTTGCTAGCCAGTGTAAAATGAGATATGTTTGAGCTAGTTTCCCCCCTGTGCTGTCCTGTTTTCTTCTCTTCTTTTCCTCCTCCTCCCTCTTTCCAGATCTGCTGGTAAAGAGTATTGTTTTGAAATAGCTTGGTCTAAGAATCTTTTTTATAAAAACCTTGTATGTCCATGCTATCTTTGAAATGGAGAAAAGAATGAAAATGTTTGAAGCAATGAGTTTAGTTCTATGGCGCACTGGCGCGTCTTGTCACACTTAAAACAGTTGCGCCCCTTTGGCGCATCTACCCGCCATGTTACATGATTAAAACCTGCGCCTTCAAAGCGCGCCCTTTTTGCATGCTACAAGTGTAAATCCCGCGCCTCCTTAAAAGCCTTTGGCGCACCCTTTATCCATGCTACATAATGTTTCCATGCGCCAAGGAGCGCACCCAGCTTTCATGTAACACAAGCCTTATTCGCGCAAGTATAAAGCTATCAAGGCGCGGGCGCACCCTCCATTGCAGTAACATGATGTTGTGTAAACCCTTCATGCGCCACGCCAAAGCCTTTGGCGCACCATTTGTTAATGTTACATAATCCATCCATGCGCCAAAGGGTGCACCGAACCTTCATGTAACATACTCTTTCCATGCGCCCTGCTATAAAATGCAACCTGCTTCATCCATGCGCCATGCGCCTTTGGCGCCATTATAACCTCTGCAACATTCCTTTTCTGTGCACCTTATCTATTTGGCCTGCCAGTTGCATTTTTCCGCGCCCTGAGCCTTAAAATCTCTAACTCTTTCTTCTGCTAGCATTCCAATGGAAGATCAAATGACTAATTCAACCTTTTTGGATTGGGTCTCACTTCTTCTTCATGCAGATCAGCAACTGAGTTCGAAAGAACACATGTCTACGTCAAGCAAGAAACCCACCAAACCAAGAGGAAAGGCTAAGCTGACAGAAGAAGAGATGAAATACAAATATCAGAGGGTCAGGATGCCCGAATCACAGGCTGAGTGCAGTATGGATGTCAGAGACTCTGAATTGGGTCACATTGACATGGATGAGTTCTGGGTTAGGACTCAAAAAGTTACAAGGAGTCCATGGATGGACAAGTTAATAGGCAGTGCCCTGCACTTCGCCGGAGGAATCCCCGTCAGCGCTGTAAACAACGAATTCATGATGGTGATTGCGCAATGTTACAACAAAGACACAAGATGTGTCGAGAACAGTAAGGGCGAGGCAGTCATAAACCTCACTGCCCGTCACTTTGAGTTAATGCTTGGCATCCCTCACCACCGGAACTACGTGGCTGTTAGCCAACAGGATGCATCAAGGCCTGGGAAGACAACGAAGACCAGTGCATGCAGTTGATGAATGAGGTCTACCTAAAGAACAAGAAGGTGGTGACCCGGTGGCCTCAGACTATCCACCGAAGCGATTTCTCAGAGGAACTCAGTGATACTATCACTTTCCTGAGCAGAGTTTTCGGGCTTTCAGATGCCCACTATTTCCATAAGTGGATGCTGCGGTACCTGGAGACAATGAATAAGAATTTGCCCGATCAGTGCTTTTGCTGGGGGGAAATAATAAGCAAAGACTATATCTCGAGCAAATGCAGCAGTGAGCCACAACAGGAGTGTTCCATATGAACTCCTATGTAGTCTACGCTGCAGCATCGGCGAGGGATTATCCGGGGCTGAACCGAAGTGGAGTATGGCCTCAGGCCAAGATATTTGATTACTACCCAGAGCTGAGGCTGGAGAATAGCATCCAACATTTCGCAAAAGTTAACGATGCATTCTTCTATCATGTCATCTGCCTACTGAGGCCAAACATGACTCATAGCCGGACGACCAAAAACATAGTGGCAGTCACAGAGAAATGGGGGGCCCTGTTCACCCAATTTCCCACGTTCACCTATCTGAGGGCTGCCAACTTTTTGGGAGAGCCAACCAGGCTACCAAGGTATGCTGGGCCTAAGCTGATTCTACTAGAACTGTCAAGGCAGCTGGTCACATACCATGAGAAGTGCCTCAAAAGAAAGAAGGGTGGAACTCCTTTCCCCCTCAAAGTGGGCCGATACACATGCTCCACCCACCATAAGGCGAAGGAAATGTTCGCAGAGCTGGAGCTACTCAATTTGAAGCATGACTTCCCAGCCAGGCCTACCTTCGACCCAAGAAGCTGCCTACCAAAAGCGAAGCTCGATCCGATCCATGTCCCTCAAATTGAGGATATTTACATTGACGTTCTCCATGAGGCGGAACTCAGAAGAAAGGATCACTCTCGCTTAGCATTGGCGGAAATCATCCAATACGGAGTGGCCATTGTCCCCAAGAAGGCTTCGGACTATGGAAGATGAAGTAGATAAGGTGTATAATGACATAGATGGGGACAATTGGCCCTTCCCGGCCATTGACAGGAATAAGTCTCCTCAAACAATTGAGGAGAGGGTCAAGGAGACTATGCGGAGAACAGAGCATTGGTGCCGCATGAACGGACTAATCTACCTCGGGGTAGATTTCACAACTTCCCCTTTGGGCAACGCACCTCCAAGGTCAAAGAAGCAGCTGAAAGGAAAAGGTGCAGAAGGTGAACCTAGCACCATTCAGGAGGAAGCCCCTGAAAGTCCTCTTCCCTCAGAGCGAAAAGGTTATAACTCTTGATGAAGAATTGACAGAGGATAGTCCTATACGCCCATCCACCCAGGATGTCGGCGTCGCTACAACTTCAGAGGTCCCTTCTATCCCTTCTTCTTCTCTTCCTTCCCCTCCTCGAGTGACTCAAACGACCACCCCTTTGGTCGTGTCCTCTCGCCCCCCTTCTTCTACCCTTTCCCCGCCTCTTCATCTATCTTCTCCTCCCTCGCCGATTTGTCTTCCTCTATTTCTTCCCTCATCTCCGAGCTCCCTTCCCTTCCTATGTCTTCTGCAGTTGCGGTTTCCCTTCCTCCCGTGGACATTTCTTCGGCTATTCTTTCCATGCCGCCGCCGCGTGTCTCCACGTTTTTCCCCTCTTCTACCGTTGCTGCCTCCCCCTCTGTCTCTGGTCCTTCTTCTATAGGACCAGCTTGGATCTCTCAGCAGCTGAGCCAACAAAAGAGGAAAGTCCCCATCGCTCCGATGGACTTTTCGGTCATTCCGGCTAAAGGAGCAAAGAAGCACAAGCCGGTTACACGCTTCTCGAAGAGTGCTGCAGGTGAGAGAGTCATGGAAATAGCGTACCCCGACCCCCTCAAAGAAAAAGAAGATCTGTCTCCGACAGATTTCACCGTGACCCAAGTCACAATGGGGACATCCTCTGAAAGTCTCTGTGGGGAAGCTCTTTCCGCAGCTTGATGCACTCGCAAAAGCTTCAGAAACAAAAGAGGAGAAAAGGCTACTGAAGGAGCAGAACAAATACCTGCTTCAAGCCTTACAGAAGATGGGAAGTGCACCTCCCACAACTGCCGCCGAGACTCCTGAGCTGCTCAGTCAGGAGAAGATCAATGAGTATTCAAAGATCGGTGAGCAGGGTATGGTTGTTTCTACTTGGAGGAGCCAGATCCTCAAGGATAGTGAAAGAGTAATCGCCGAGTATATCAGTTTATACCTAAACATCGAGAAGGCGAATAAGGAACTCCAAGCATTAGCAGGTCCGATATCAGAAGAGTTAGAACATGCTAGACTCCAGCACGAGACCTTCCAACAAATGTTCGACTGTTCAGTCGAAGATCTGGTCAAGTTCGGAGTCTTCGGTCATCCAAGGGCCCTCAACAAAACTATGTCCACTCTGGACTATCAGATAGATCAGCTGGAATTTGTTTTAGAAAAGATAGACAAGGTAAAGGAAGAGGCCCTGGATGCAATGCATCAAATGGAGAAAATTGTCCTCGCCATGACTCCAGGGTTGCTCACTCCTTCCCTTACCTTGAGATCAGCTGATGACACTATCCGGATCTTCAAGGAGATAGCTTCTCAAGGACGGGGGGAGAGGTCACATTCGACACTGAATCTATCAACAACCTACTGGCCTGTAGGGACTTCATCGGGTTCCTTATCGAGGCGGAGAAAGATTATTCCAAACTCCCGGAAAAGCTCATAGACGAGCGGGAGACTTGCGAAGCAATCAGTGAACGGCACAAGGATCTGTCACAAGATCAATTTGGGCCGATGATTAGCAAGTTTTTGGAATACCGCGCTCAGTTCCACATATCATCACCTGAGCAGCATCAGAAACAGGCAACCCCTTTCCGGCCACAGGATGATGATGATGAGTAGCTTCTTCTTCTTCTTCTTCTTCTTCTTCTCTCTATTCTCCGACTTTCTTTTTGAAATGTCTAAAATGTGTTGATACAAATGATGACATCATCCATGTTGCATCATGGGATGATGTCATCCACCAAGTTGTCAAAGTCAACATGACTTTTAGATATTTTGTAAATATCTTTGTAAATAAGTGGTTGGCTCCATTTTGCCTTCTCTCTCCCTCATCTTCTATAAATATGAGAATACTTGTTGTATTCAGGGTGAACATTTTTTAGATAGAAATAGAAGTGAGGAGAGAAAGACTTTGAGCTTTCTTCAGAATGTAAAAGAACAAAGAATACAATTATTCGGACTTTGTGCTCAATAATTGTGTTATACATTAGATCTTTCTTACGTTGGATCCGTATGTGTTTAATCTGTTGGATTCATATCTACTTTTCCGTCATTTTTTTATCAGTATTGCTTTGTTTATTTATGCAAGTAGGTTTGGCTCTGTTTACTACCAAACTAAAAACATAAATCTTCTGACCTTTCTGCTTTGGAATTCATTTCTTTTCTCCCTTCGGATTTGTTCTTTCTCTTCTCCCTCTTTCATTCCTTTCTTTTCGCAGCCTGGAACACTCTACTGGGATGAGATCCCAACCCCCGAAGGCAGAATCTGTGAGACTTGCATAGGTTCCTGCTAGTAGAAATAGCAATAAACCAGTTTCACTTTGCTGTCTCAAAGAGGGGCTAAGCCCTGCACACTGTTGGCTCGTCTATCCATAGATCTATCCACGTGATGATTTTCGGACCAACAAGACTGCGATAACTCAAAGGATTGGTGGAGGAAGAAATATGGGCTACTGAAAGCTCATTAGTTGCAGGCTGGGTAGCTTGAGGATTGGTTTGATAGGGATAGATTTTTTGGAGTGGTGGTCCATCTGGGGGAATCTGGGTTGATCTCCTAAGGAGATAATCTTGAAGTACAACTGGATTGGCATCTAGAAGTTCTTGAAACATGGTATCACCGAGAGGGACCTTAGGTGGTCTAGAGGGTTCGATGACTGATGGTGGGGTGGCTGGCCTAGATGGGATAGATTGATGGTAAAATAATGGATTGGTCTCTCCTAAAGTTTTAGTGTGAAAAAGAAGCCTGGGTGAGAGATGTCAATGAGTGGTTGAGTGCTCAAGGGTACATATGAGGTGGTTGTTGTAGAGAACATTTTTGAGACAAGGGATCGGTGGAAGAAAAGTTTTGTTCCATTCTTTTGGCTACTAAATGAGTGACTACAGGCATGAAATTGTTTTTACCCAAGCAAGCAAAGCATACAATTTTTTTATGTTTGATTATTAAGAATGTGTGGAAAAGAAAAGGGGATGGTTAACTAGGTCCCTAGGAGAAGGCAAATGATGTTTAGTTTCGTGTTTTTATGGATGGGGAATATTTGGTATGTTGGTGGGTGATGAAATCCCAATTAGAAAACTAGGTAAAGGGATGTTTTGATGTGTGGGTTTTAAGGATGTGTTTGGTAAAGTGTGGGATGTAGAATATTAAACCCCTATTTAAGCTATGTGGGAAGGTAGAATGCAAAAATAGTATTATTTTTAAGCCCAAAATGAAATGTGATGTTGGATAAGGACACAAACATGGATGGAAAGTACAATGAAAAAGGAGTAAATAGGGCAAAAGTGGAATACCGGATAACACTTTTCCTATTTATCTAAACTTCTCAAGTGATGAGAAATCCAATCTCGGACCCAACATGAACAAGCAATAAAGAAAATCCTCACGATGCAAAGTGTTAGTAGGAAAAAAAAAAAAGAAAGAAACCACCTAAAGGGTGGTCCCACCAGGCATGCCAAGAATGTTGTCTGAATTTCTTGTTCGTTAATCAAATTAATGGACTAGCTACTAAAGAAATTAGCAATTCATTAATGAAGGAGGGTTTATATTACCTCGTATGTTTGATGCTTGATACGGGCGCTAGATGGCTGATTCTTGATACTACAAATCGGATAAAACCTATAAATAAGACTGAAAATAATTTTGGATTAGATGATTTGGGTGCAGTTTCCCAATAAGGTGGACTTGACAAGTGTTAACTTCCTTAGCGGATTTCAACCCCCATTCTTAGATAAAAAAATATGTAAGAGGAAATGTATCCCGATAATATGTAAAGACTAAAAAAGTACATAATATAGAAGCACTATTTATTGATTTAAATATATATCTCGATTAAAAAAATTAAAAGGAAAATGTACTTAGTGTGGGTCAACGGCAATCCATACTATGTTGAGACAAGTCGACGGTGACACGGGAGACCTGGAAAGAAAACAAGAGAAATATGAAGGATCGAGTGTAACTGGAATCAGCAGAAGTATGGAAATGCCGGAGTCAACATGTAGAGAAAATATGAAGGAATAGAAACCAGGGAAACAATAGGAAATAGGGATTAAGGTAGGGGATTAAAACTAAGACCCTAGTTGACGCGCGACTAGGGTGTAAATAGGTTGATTTTGTTGTGATAAAGGGACTGGATGAGGGATTAGCATATCAAACAAAGGCTAAGCACATGCAGGGGCTGAGGATAGATCTAGAACAAAATTCAAGGGATGCTAAGGAAAATTAAGTGGAAAACGACACACGGTCGATGACGACTATGATAGGGACTAATAAATTTTAGGAAGGAAAGCCAAATGATTAACTTGCAAGAACAGTATTTGTAGAAATAAGTTGATGATGAAGTTGTGAGCTCAGCATTGATGATCTAAACCTCTAAAGTGTTAGATACAAATAATACAAGATAATAAGATTAATATGATTAAATCTATGTGAAACAATGGCAATCTCACAAAAAATCCAATCTTGATTGACACATGCATACCGTAAGGAGGTCTAGCAAGTCCTGTAATGACTTTAGGAATTTTCGGACACAAAATATTGTCTAAGACTACAAGGAGATATTTGGACTCATGCACTTGATGGAGAATAAAAATAAAGCACTTGGATTTATTGGTTTGATGACGACTGGGCTAGGTCACCGCCGATCACGGGGAAGTTTCCCCAATGGAAATATTTTCCTGATTTTGACGTGATTCCTTGTCTTTTTGGAGTTGGCCGAATGCTTTAAAGCATTAGGCAAGAAGGGTTTTTTTGGGGATGAGATGTAGGTGAGTTGGCAGTGGAGATAGGTTAGAAAAAGTGTAGGGAAAAGCAGGGGTGTAGATTTGGAATGAAAGCATTCCAAAATGGGAAGTTAGTTAGGGCATGATTAATTAATTAATTAATATTGATTAAATAGGATTTAAAGGTGATGGGAATTTAATTAATTAATAGGGATGAATAATAAAATATGTGCACGTAGGCGATGAATGGATATATACCAAATTTAGGTGTCTGTAATCCCATCAAGTACATCTCAATCTACCCCATCCCAATAACCCACTTCAGCTTGTTCAAAAATAGTTATGTTTATCCCTACATCAATACCACCTATCAACACTAGTTCTATTTCTACCATCCATCCTTCTTCACAAAAATCATCTACCATCCCTACTTATTCTCAACCTCTCATTCACATCTTTATTCCCTTTCAGTATGTACCTCAACAGTCTCAACCACTCATTCACCCTTCTATTCCTTTCCAACATATAACACCGTAATCACAACCCCTTATTCATACATCAATTCCCTTTCAGCATATACCTCAATAATCACAACCCCTCTTTAACACTTCCATGACTAGCCAATATCAATATATTCAACCTTGAAACCTTTAGTTTCACAACCTCTTAATAACAATCCCCTAGGTACCCCTCATTAGATAAATATCCCATTCCAACCTAATATTCCTACACAATATTATCCTTATAACCATCTAAATAAATTTCCATATAATAAACTTGGATCATCCTCATCCAAAGACACAACCACAAACATACCCTCTCGGGATTTAATGAATAGAATATCTAGCTTGGAAGATACTTCTATGGGTTCTTAGAACACATTATCATACAAATAAATAAGAAACGAACCCATTCATCTATTAGTGTCATGCAACTCCTCACTAGGAATTGTTGGTTTCTCAAACATTTTGGTTTCTCAAATGTGTCTCATATATTGGGAGGGCCGAGATGTTTGAGATCACAATATAACCATCCCCAAGTTGTGTGACCTTGCACACTTGGGATGGATCTCCGAGAGAATGTCATTTCATCTATCTATTTCTATCAAGCTACGCTACTTCTAGTGTTAGAAGGAAAAACTAAGCTAACAATGCCAAGGGACGAGGGATAGAAGGATAACATAAAAGGAAACTACACTAAAAGGTGATAGCACCATAAAAGAGGGATGAACACTATCTCTTTTGAGTTGAAATGACAGGAAATGCATGAAATAAGGCTAGGCATGAGTAGTACAACTAAACACGTATTTATCAGATCATTCTCCGGAACACAACTAAATAAGGAACCGCTAAGGGACATGAAATGGCACAACCAGCATACAACGTAAAAGAATAGGAACTAAGAAGGAATGAAAACACATTATGATAGAGAATAGTCACAAAATGATGTTTATATTACTTACATGAATGCACAAAGATGTTACAATGATGAAGGAGGCTGATATCCACATGCGAGATCCAGATCCAGAAGTCTGCAACTCAAAATAAAAAATACAAAATTCCTTAGTAGAATGTGTAAGGATCCAAAGTTTCCAATGTTAATAATGATCCCAACTCTTACATTTATAGATGAATTTGTAGAAAAATAAGAGGAGGGAAAACCCAAATTTCAAATACAACCACTAATAAGAGGATTTCAATGCCTGAAAATCTATTTGAGAATTTGTCAAATGAAATTCCCTAGGTTTTTTTTTTGCATGTTAAAGAGGGAAGAAGGTCAAATAAGATTATATCAGGTGGTTGGAGCAATCAGATCTGCCCATCAATGCTCAAAAATGTTTACCCATTTCTCACATACCATATCTACCAAGAATTTTAATTTGAATTTCTAGCACTATAGGTGATATCAACAGTTTTGACAAGTCAAGCGCATGCCGATCTAAGCTCTATAGCAAAAGATACGACTCTCAAAAGATGTTAGAGTTGCATGCGTATGCAAGATACATGGTGCACACAAATTAGCTGAAATGATGGCCAACTATGTAAATATTTGTTGTTTATAATGCGTGTTAGTCATTGATTTGTTATAGGGATTCAACACCTGTTGGTGCACTTTGGCTAGTTACGAGGGAAGGGCACATAGAGGAAAATAGAGGAAGGCGTAGAGAAACATGCACACAACGTGCATAATTAAATGAGGCAAATATGTGAGCAGAGAATACATGGTCAAGGCACAACTATGACAAAGGATTGGGTGTTGCACGTGAGAGGGAGTGGAACAAAGAGGAAAGGAAAGTGGAAGGAGAGAAAGAAAGTCTTTGAAGGGTGCTTGAGGAAACAAAGGGGCACTAAGGGGAAAATGTAACTAAGGAACTATGCCAACTAAACCGAGTGCACGCAACCTTCAATGAGGAGCTGAGAGCCAGAATATGTATATAAGTTACCCAAATAACTAGGAGAGTTATTTAGATAACATGAACTTCATAAGTTCCTCATATTTTATAGCAAAGAAGATCCTCAAAGCACATTCGGGCCTTCAGGAATACTTGTTACCTCATATCACATTACCTAGACCTCATGTTGAGGACATTCCCCATGTCCTTAGACATCCCCTCGCTTTAGATTTGTATAAAAACATACCTCAAAGTATTCACTCTTTTCATTTATGTAACTTTCTCAACTCTTCCTTGAACATTTTTCAATGAACATAACAAATAAAATCACTATTACCGACCTATACACAATCAAGCAATTTGAAGATGAATCCATTTCCAAAATTTTCCCATTGGAGGGGTATTATCAATCAATTGTCATTTTCCCTCCCATAGACTGAGCTAATATAATTATTATCTCGCTCTTGCGCTAAACACATCTCATACATGTTACAAATCCAATTCTTCTTGATGTTTGATGAGGCCTTCACCATGGCCCATAAACTTGATCTTTATACCCTTGAAGAAGGTAGAGTTAAACTTAGGTTGAAGAAACCAAAACTTGAGTTTTAATCCAAACCAAGAAAAAACCAAATCATTAGCCAACGTAGTAGTCGTCAAATCCACTCCCAAAGGGCATTCAACCACCGCATGCTCCTCTCCTCAATGAACTTATATGCCTATAGGATAATCTTTGAGTTTCTTCTTCGATAAACTCCTTGTGACCAACATGATCACTCTTCCTCCTATTTTCCCCATCAACACATCCATTTCAAAACCTTGTTGGTATAGAGAAAATGACTATTTGAAATACCATAGGGTCAAAGGCCATGACATCTAAAGGTGTCGTTCATTCAGAAACACTCTTCAAGATCTTGTCGATAAAGGTGTGCTATAATTAAATAATCTAACACACCTCGAATAAAATTTTGGACATATTTAAACAACCATTCCCTAGTCACTCCCAATCTACCAATCAGTCACATTCTAATACCATTCAATCCCATCACACTATCAACACCATCACGAGTCCACATCTCAACCATCTACCAAGGTAGCTCTACCACATAAACAAAAAATTAAGAATCCACAAAAGCAGCACATCCATTATTCTTGTTGTAGAAACAAAAAAATCTTCATCCACATCTACCCCATCCATGGTAAATTCATCCACTAGTCCTTCACAAATATCACAAAAGAAACTCATTATACAAATTTTGAAAATCTCATATGATGACCATGTCACCCAATATCATTTTTGTGCATCCTAAAATCCTATCATACAACCATGCACCCCTTCATCTAAAAGGTCTACAATCATAACACATTACACTATTATACCTTCACAAAAATCAAATCCCTTGCCCTCCATTCTTGGGCCACATCCTTCATGTAAGTTACCAATCACTTTTACACAATCAAATACCATTCCTCAATGCACATCCAAAGAAACTACATCAAAAGGACATCATCAACACCTATACAAATAAAATAATCATCACTTCCCTTGAAATCCACCTTAAAAGGTTCTTACGAATCAACCCTTGAAAGGATCCTTCAAAAATCCATCATATCTCCACCCCATCTTAAGCCACCTAGCTCTCGATGATGGAAGCCTTCTGGTATAACTTTGAGGACTTTTTTCATTATCATCTCACACTAGGACATCTTACGAGAAGATTTTAAAGCCCTCCACACTTTGCCATAAAAACATTTCTAATAAGGGCCTTCTTCCTCAAATATACAAAAATAAAAATCACTCATAAAACATACATAACCATTACATCTAAATCCTCATCTACACCTATGATCAATAAAATTTAGGGGTCTTCTAAGAAGGTTCCTCCTCATCAAATCAAAAAATAGTAGGTATCACCACGAGATTATATACCCAAAAACTAACACCCGTGATAAAAAAATATTCAAAGTTTCTATTCTCTCTCTCGTGAATAATCTAACCAAATGTCAACTATAAAGGCCAAAGTTTCCATCCTTGTCGCTCCCCATACAAAATCTACCACCGAAGTTCAGAATGTTGTCATCAAGAAACTTCACTAAGCTTCAGTCAAGATGTCTCTTTACGAGCTTTTGTAAACCTCATCTTCACACCAAAAAGCCATGATCAAAGCTCTCCAATCCATATCAGTTCTTTCAGATGATCCACAACTCTTTGCAAATCTAATAGGTGCTCTTAAAACATTTACTACCATCTCTTTTGATAACTACTAAATACCATCATTACAACAAGAAGACCACATTTTTTCCCTCTTCATCACCTCCCAATTCAATTATATCCTTGTTGAAAGATTCATGATCGAAAACAATGCCAATATCAATATCATATCATCATAGTCCTTAAATTAACTTCGAATACCTAACATCATTATCACCTAAACACCTATTTTACTTAGAGCCTTCAGTGACACCATCATGCCCACATTGGGGATAGTCATCTTACATCTTAAATTCGGCATCAAAACCCTCCCTAAACTCTTCTATATGGTAAAAGGATAGTTCTAATATAACATATTGTTACACCAACCTTGGATTTGTGCTATACGTTGTATCCCATCAAAACTCCATCGATGTCTCAAGTACAAACATGAAGATAAAAACTTTACAGTTCCCACAGATCCCAACCTTTTTAGGGTATGTAACATGAATTACCATCCCAATGATGTAATTGTTCCTAAATAAAACTCGGGATCCTTTGATGAATCATCTACAATTTCATCCATTCCATCATCTAAATTACCAAATGATTCTTCCTTTGATGAAATTATGCAATGTATTTCACTGGGAAGTATTATCTCTTTACGCTCAATTCACTTCCCACGCCTAATACATGTGGAAGACCATATAAATAGCATATATACAAACCCAACATTGGATATGTCATCTCCTATGGTCCCCCACATCTGAAAACAAATCTTATCTATGGAGGGATCACGCGCCCTTCCACACATCCTACTTATCAATTTCAAGAAATTTCATTCATATCAGACTTCAAATTTTTATATAATCAAGTCTTCACACAGATGTATCTCCATCATTGCACCTAGAAATGCTTTGGATTCTAATGTTATGAACAAAGTATCCATGATCTAATCATCCAACATTCCCTCAAACCACATGAAAAGTATGGGCTAGGTTATGAGAGACCCCTTTCTGAATCTTCCACACATGTTATATCTATAGCCATCACATAGTCGGAACCATCTTCTTTGTCCATGCAAGATGAACCTATGGACACGAGATGAAATCATCTCTATCCCGTCTAAATTTTTGTTAGTCAATGTTATTACATTAGGACCATTGACTTATTAAACTGATAATGAAAATAAGACACTTCCTATTATATGGTCTAAAATGATAGAAGAGAATTCACCCACAATTAACATCCTCTAATGTCAAGATGATCAAGCTATTCTCTCACATATGGGGGTAGAGTATCACTTCCTTTAGTAATCCATAGCACCTGACACTTCAACACTCCTCAAAAAATCCACTACTAATGTTAATAAAATAACTCCATAGGAACCTCACATAGTTAAGGTTGGTCAATCCTTAGATCCCTAGGAATTAAATGACTTCATTGCCTTCCTGTCCAAATATAGTCAAGCCTTTACTTGGTCATATAGTCATATGTTAGGTATCGATCCTAACATAGTCATCCAAAATATCATCACTTATACTAATGCAAACCTATCAAACAAAAGTTATGTAAGATGCACCCTTGCATAGCTCTTCTCATCAAAGAAGAGTTACACCGTTTTCTCTCCACTAACTTTATCATACCCATTGAATATCCACACTGGGTCTCTAATATCATGCTCATAACCAAAGCTTCAATAAATTTACACATATATATTGATTTCTAAGATCTCAATCTTTCTTTTCTTACAAATGAATTCCGTCTTCCAAACATCGACCATCTCATTGATCTAACAATAAGCCACAAGATGCTTTCTCTTATAGATGGTTTCCTAGTTATAATCAAATCTTCATTTCTACCACGATAAAAAAAAATGTCCTTCATTACTCCTTGGGGACTTTCTGTCACCGTGTTATACTCTTTGGACTCAAAATGTGGGTGCTACCTAGAAATGTGCTATGACAGAGACATCTTCCATGACCTTATCCATTAAAATTTAGAAGACTATGTTAACAATATTTTAGGGAAAAAGAAACAACGTAGTGACCATCTCGCTATGCTTAATGCTATCTTCACCTATGTCATTTAATATTTCCTTCATCTCAACCCCGCTAAATGTGTCTTCAATTTTTTCTCATCGAGTAAACTATTAGTACAAATTTTCTAGTTTGATATTTGGACATCCAGTGTGATTGCACAACATTGAATCTTTTCCCCAAGTGTGGGACTTGTAAAAGTGGGAAAAGAATCTCAGATTAGAGGTTGGTTCCTCAACTCCTCTGATCAGATGTATTACTTGAAAGTTGCAGAGGTTTAAACTCGAGATCCTACTCTAAATTCCAAGGGGACAAGAGATAGAGAATGCAGAAGAAATAAAACTAATACTAATAAGGTGATACACCAAAGGAGTGGTCTGATTCTTTACTTTTGCAAATTGAAACAAATTATAGAAATGTAGCAAAACATCATGCACAAACTGATAAAATGTAATGAAATATCATGAATGAATCAAACAACACAAGAAGAGGACTGAAACTCATTCACATAGCTTGCATTGTCATTTCCAATATCAAAATACATGCATTACAACAACAGGGAGGTAGAAAACATGTTGTAATCTTGAAAGAGGTCTAGTATTCCACAAAATCACTTTCTAGGGTGAAAGAAGGAGCCTGCAAAACATAAAAATGTCCAACCCTTACAAAATGAGCCAAATCTGGCTTTTAACAATGAAAAATTTGAGCCTAGGAGAGAGAAACGTGGGAAAAGTGAGAGGAGCTTTCAACCACCAACCAGATTGCATTAAAATAGCATGGGCACCCTCAAAAGTTCATTCCCAATGTTTTTGGCCATGTTGGGAGAGAATGCGAGCCATACTTCATTAAAAATGGTGGTTGAAACGTCATTTTTGTAACTTCTTCGTGCCAGGGACGTTTCTCCATTTTCTCCTGAAAATATTCATCAAAATGCAAAAATGATCCCTCCATCATGTAGATAATTTCAATACCTTTCCAACGCCACCAAGAATGGAAATCTAAGCTTTGGATTGAAATTTATGCCCTTCTGAACATTTAGGGAAAAACAGGGCCGAAAATGGGTTGGCGGGACAAAAATTTAAAATTTTCCCACTTTTTGCATTTGGGAAAATTTCCCTAAAAATCTCCACGTCCCACCATTTGGTGCCACGTGGCATGATTTTGATTGGATGTGGGCCCTTCCTGCTTCATTTCCCATCATTTGGCCTTTGGAAAATTTTCCAAAAATTCTCCGCCGGCTCGATGACCCGAGGACACGTGGCACTCCTGTGATTCGTCGAGGGACCTCTCCTTCAAATTTTCCATCACTTTTGACCATCTCCCTGAACTGGACATGTGGTGTGATGCTATTGGACATGGGATTTTCTTTTCATTTTTTATCGTGGGCTTGCCTTGTGTTTTTGCCGCCACGTGGACACGTGGCATGATCTGATTAGCTCGGGCCTTGGGAGGCGGGACTTCCTTTTGAAAATTTCCTTTGATTTTGCTTTGGGAAAATTTCCCAATTTTTCCCATGCTCTGCCATCCCTTCGACTTAAGGACATGTGGCACAATGCTATTGGATGCGGCCTTGGGGCCAAAATTTTCAAATTGCACTCACCTTTGGGAAATTTCCCAATTTCTCCCCGGCGTTCGAAGCTCCGACACCCCCAGGACATGTGGCACGATCTTATTGGGTCGGATTTTGGGGGTGGGTTTTCTTCTTAGCATTTTTCCACACTTGGGTGAAAAGGAAAAATTCCTTTCACACCTCGACCCCACCACCGTGGTGACACGTGGCGTGATCTCACTGGTTGGTGGGCCTGCGGGCCAAAATTTCTCCTTAGCACCCTCGCCAAACACTTTGGCAATTTTCCAAGTCTCCCTCCATGCTCCACCATCCCTTCGGCCTAAGGACACGTGGTAGCATCTTATTCGTCGGCGGGCCCTCAGGGAAAAATTTCTTCTTTTGAACCCCACCAAATACTTTGTGAAAATTTCTAAGTTGACTCCGACCCCCCGCCACTCCTTGCTGATGTGGCACTCTCTGATTGGTTGGTGGGCCTGTCTAGGAAAATTTCCCACAAAAACTCCATCGAGCCATAACTTCAAAAATACATGGAGTTAGGAAGAAAACTTTACCTTTCTGGAAAGCTGAGAAAGAGCTCTATCCAATGGTGCCATTTCCAGAAGGTTTTGAGTGCCTAAAAGATAAAAAATTATGACTGAGGCACAAGAGAGGAAAGAATAAAGGGAGTTAGCCAAAAAATGAGCAAGGGGCTTATTTTGGATAACAATTTTGGCAACTCAGAGGGGTCATCTGCCTGCTGGATGAAGTTACCAGTTGCTGAAGCAATCCATTGGGCATGGAGTCATCAAATTCTCTGCTTGGTACCCCAACTGATTAGAACAATGCAAGGAGGAAGAGGAGGGTAGAACACCATCTGATTTGGAGCAAGGCCTATAAAACACATTCCCTGGAATAACAAGCTTATGCCAAAGCACTTAGGGAAAGAAAAGCTAAACTATAACAAAACAATGTGCATAAGCACTTGGAGGAATGAAAACCTAAGCTAATATGTACAAGGTGGAGAATTTCTTTAGTAGCAATGCTTCAGATGGATTCCATTGACTGGAATCTGCAATTCTTCACCATCCAATGTAGACAATTGGAAGGCATTGTTGTCCTTACACTTTGTGACCATGTAGGGGCCACTCCAAATGGCATCAAATTTTGAATGCCTCCCGGTTTTTCTCTGTCTGCATCCCATTTTAACACTAGATCTCCAACTTGGAAAGATCTATCCTTGGCCTTTCTATCAAAGGTCTTCTTGATCAAAGCTTGATCCTTCTCCATTGCTTGGGATGCCTGATTTCTGATTTCTTGGAGCTCCATCAATTCTGCATACCTAACCTCCATGGGCCCAAACTCCAACAACTCCAACTGCTTCATGAGTTCCAATGTTGGCAACTCAAGTGACATGGGAAAAATTACCTCTCTTCCATAAACAAGCTTGAATGGAGAATTACCTGTAGATCTCTTGGGGGTTATCCTATCAGCCCACAAGGCTGATTTCAACTTAGTATGCCAAGACCTCTGATTTTCATCAAGAGTCCTCTTGATGATCCTTAACAAGTTCTTGTTTGTAGACTCAGCTTGGCCATTACCTGAGGATAATAATTTGATGAAGTGCTTAGGTAGATCCCATTCTTGACATCCCATTTAGTTACCTTGGACCCAATGAATGCCAATGCATTATCTGATATTATTATAGCAGGTATGCCAAATCTGGTTGTTATCCCTTCATAGAAGTCAAGGATGCTAGATTCATTTGCTTCCTTGAGTGCCACTGCCTCAGTCCACTTGGTGAAATAATCTATTGCTGTTAGAATCCATTTGTGTCCTTGGCTTGAATTTGGGTTAATGACTCCAATGAAGTCCAAACCCCATTGCATGAATGGCTGGTCAACTGAAATTGGATGCAATGGAAGGGCGGCTAGTCTCTCCTTACCTGTGAAGAATGCACAATTCTTGCACCTCTTGATCCATGCATAACATCACTGAAAATCTTGGGCCAATAATAGCCAGCCCTCATGATCTTGAGAGTTGTCACTCTTGGTGCAAAATGACCACCAGCTGATCCACCATGGAACTCTTCCAACACTCTGTGAATCTGATTTGTACCAATGCATCTCAGCAGCACTCCATTCACATCCTTTTGAATAAAACACCATCAACAAGGGCATATGGGATGCCTGCAATCTGAAGTGTCTCCTTTTGGTTTTATTCATCTCTGGAGGGCATAGGCCTGTGTGTAGAAAGTGCATTATGTCTCGGGTCCAGCAAGGAGTGAGGACACCATCATTTTCTTCTTGAGTGCTTCCTTGTTCATGGTTGTCTTGCAATGCCAAAACAACCTCTTTCTCATTGCATGCTTCTATTTGCTTGCTCAAGACCAGCTGCTCACACAATCCTTTTCCTCTAACTAACTTGGTGACTTTGATCTCAATGTCATATTCCATGACATGAGTAATCCACCCTGCTCTCTTTTCATTTAGGTCTTTATTGAGGAGGAAGTCTTTAACTCCCACATGAGAAACCAACAATTGAACCTTGTTGTTTGAAACTAGATGCTTAAATTTCTTCAAGCTCCTAATCACTGCTAGAACATGCTTCTCAATGAAGGAATATCTCACCTCATAGTCCTCCAAGCTTTGGCTAAAGAAAGCAATTGGCTGCTCATCATTGTCTTTGTTCTGCTGTACCAAAATTAGAAATAGTATCATCACCTCCAAATGCATAGAGGATGAAATCCTTGGAGAAATATGGGTTAATGAGAGTTGGAGCTTGTGAGATGGCCTCTTTGATTGCTTCAAAACTTTCCTTGCCTTTTTTGTCCATTTGAAAGCTATGCTTTTCTTTAACATCTTGGTGATAGGCTTGACTAGGGCTGCAAAATTTGGGACAAACCTCTAAACAAAATTTATCCTTCCCAAGAAACTTTGAAGGGCTTTCTTGTGACTTGGCAATGATAGTGCTCTTATGGCTTCAACTCTTTCTGGATCAATTGCTAATCCTTCTTTGGAGACAATGTGGCCAAGGAGCTTTCCTTCATGAGCTAGAAAAATACACTTTTTGGGATTCAAGGATACCCCAAATCTTCTGCACCTTTGGAACACTTGTCTCAAATGAAAGAGATGGTCTACTACATTTTTTGAAAAAATAGTGATATCATCAAGATATATCAGCACCATTTTGTTAATCAAATCCTTGAACGCCATGTCCATTTCCCTTTGGAATGTAGCTCTAGCGTTGGACAGCCCAAATGGCATTTTCCTATATGCATAAGTCCCCCATTTGGTTGTGAAGGTTGTCTTGAACTGATCCTCTTCCTTCACCATGATCTGATTGTACCCTGAATAGCCATCAAGCAATGAAAACCTTTCAGAGCCAGCAACAACTTGTAAAATCTGCTCCATAGAAGGAAGTGGGTAATGATCCTTGAGAGATGCTCTATTCAAATCTCTGAAGTCAACACACAATCTAATTTCTCCACTCTTCTTTCTAACTGGAACCAAGTTGGCTACCCAACTAGAATGCTTGATAGGGAATATGATACTTGACTCTATCAACTTATTCAATTCTTTTCTCATGAGAGGCTCCATGTGTGGATTGACTAGCCTTTTTTTTTGCCTGATGGGTTTAGCACTTGGGTCTAATTCAATAGTGTGTTGAGCTAACTTGGGATTGAAACCTTTCAAATCTTCATAGCTCCAAGAAAACACATCAGGGAATTCTTGACAAAGTTGTATGAACTCATACCTTTCTTGCTCAGTTGTCACTTTACCAATTTGGAGTGACTTGCCTTCTTCCACTAAGATGGGCACTGAATCTTCTCCCTTCACTTGGATGTTTGCTTTCTCTTTCCTAAACTGATCATTAGGATTGAAAATGGACTCCAAAGTGACAAGTCCCTTTGGTAGTTTGTTGGTTCTCAGCTGTACCACTTGATCACCATACTATTGTTCTAACTTTTCCTGATTTTTAGCTGAGAACTCAGCCTCTTCTTGCAAGAAATGGATGATTTGTTGATCATTTTCAAACACTTGCCAACTTACATTGTTGTCTGGCACTGAAGGCCTTACAATCACATGAATGTTTGGTTGTACTTTTTCTTTCTTGATGCTTTCAACAACATCAAAGGCTGCTCCAACTGCTGCAAGTCTATCAGCAACTTGGTTCTCTTTTCTAGGGATGGATTTGATGTTAAAACCCTCAAAATATTCAATGAGGTCCCACACCCTATTTTTGTAGCACTTGAGTAGATCATTCTTGGCAGCATGTTGCCCTTTAACTTGGTTGACAATCAGCTCATTTTCACCAAAGACTTGCAAGTTCTTTATCCTCTTTTGATTGACTAATGCAATCCTTGTATCAAAGCTTCATACTCAGCAGTGTTATTAGAACATGCAAACTGAAATCTAAAAGCTGAATAGTACTTAACTCCTTGAGGTGAAACAAGCATAGCTCCCCCTCCTACACCTTGTCTACTTCTTGATCCATCAAAGAACAACTACCATACCTCATTTTCATCCTTGTGGTCTGGCTTGGTGATGCTAGGAATAGGCTGATTTCCTTCATGCATGCAATAGACTCCTAGCTTAGATTCTTCTATTTCTTGATAAGGATCAAAAGCATGCACCTTGCTTGCCCATTCATCAAGAGTCAAATCTAGGATGCTTCCAACCTTGGTGTCAGCTTCATCAGTGCTTGGATAATCTTCTTGATCAAATGTTGAACAGTTGGTATTGATTTGGCTTGGAGTGTGAGGCTCAATGTGAAAGTTTGTAATAGGCTCAGATCTGATTGTGGCCTTGGTTCCATATCTTGTTCTAAACAACATGTGTGACCAATCAGTAGATAAGTAACCTCCAATCTTAGCTATGAAATCCCTTGACAAACATAGGGCAAAGAGTGGTGGAAGATCTATCACTGAGACATCTTGTAAAACAACAACGTTGGGGCATGCATGCAAAGTAAGACTCAAGTTTTTAATCACTCCTATTGTTGTCACTTTCTGTCCCATCAATTACACTACCCCTTTGGATATGACTTCATATTGAAGCCCCAATTGATCAGCTATTTGCTTGGGCATTACTGAACTACTTGCCCGGAATCAATCATGCAATTGTGTACTAATTGGTTCCCAATGATCAATGAAACATAGAATGGAGGGGGCTTCAACATTTTACCTTGTTGTCCTCCATGATTCCCTTAGGTTGGGCAGCATTTGTGAGTACCTTCTCTTGCATTTGGACCTATTGATTTGAAGTTGACCAGTCCTTCATGGCAGCTTGTAGCAAATCTCTTTGGCCTAGGATGGATAGTGATTCCCACATTGATATGTTTACATTTGTCTTCTTCATCTGATCAATGATGTTGAATGGAGATGAAGCATCTCTCTGCTGCCCTTTGGCTGCACATTCATTCCTTGCACATGGGCAGCAACAACTGGCATCTGAGTTGGTCTAGGAGCTGGTTTGGGTGGTCCTTGCATGTTTGGAACTGCATTTTGTTTGCCAACAGTTTGTGGAGTGGTGGAAGGTTGTGGATTACTTGGAGCCAATGGCTGTCCTTCACCCAAATTTCTCCTTTTTGACCTTGTGTTGGCTGCAACACTTTGAGATATTGTTTGATTTATGCCACAAAAGTCTTATGCCTACTAGTTTACAAGTGTGGTATCATTTGGAGCTGATTGTTGCTGGGGTGTTTCTTGTTGTTGGTTATTTCCTTGACTCCCTTCACCCTCCACACCAGTTGTTGTTACCATTAATGCTTGATTTAGAGCACCATTGAAGCACATAGACTAGTTGTGAGGTTCATTGCATGGGAAACACCAGTCATACTCTTGAGCTATGTTGTTTTGTACTGGCACTAGTGCTTTAGAGGTAGATGCAACATTGGGATTATAGGGCTGGAATGGTCTATTGGTAGGAGGCCTTGCTTGGTTTTGATTTGCAGATGGATTGGGTGGTCTTTGAGGCTGATATGGCTGCCTGTTAGGCTGAGCTTGAGGCTGATAAGAAGGTCTAAAACCTTGGGCTTACTACCTCTTGAGCGTAACCAGCTCATTACCTAAATTTTGTAATTGCTTCATGACTTCTTGAAGTTCATTTGGGGCACTAGAAGATGAAGTAGAAGCTTCATTTGAACCTTGATTTCTAGGAGTGGGAATAGGAGCTAAAATAGGCACTTGACTAGTGCTTGGACTTTCTAAATTTGGATACAATGGCATTGGAGGCCTAGGAGCTAGCTTACCAGCTTGAATCAGGTAATTTTCAGCTCTAATGGTAATGTTATAAGTAGTAGGGATAGTTGTGCCTCCCATGGATTGAATTAACATAGAAATATCAAAATTTAAAGCTTTAAGGTAATATAGAAAAACACCTTTTGTTGTTGGCCTTACTGCCATTGGAATTCTCTCCCAAGTCCTTTGAAATCTGAAGTTGAAGTCAGTCAGCTGCTCATTGGGAGCTCTCTTGATAGTTGTCAATTGTTCCAAAAGGGACAAGTTATCTCCCTTTTCTCCAAACTGCTCATGGAGGGCTATACATAGCTGGTTCCAATTTTGGATAGAGCCTGAAGCAAGGCTCCTGAACCATTGCAAAGCTTTCCCTTTGAATGAAGATGCCAATAGTTTGACAAGTAACTTGCATCTCATCAATCTCATGGATTGCACAAATATTAGCAATATCCTTGACATGATCACCAGGAGTGGTCTGATTCTCTCTAGTAAAGTATGGAATGTTCTTCAATGCTATAACTGGGATTGGATTTTGTGCATTGAGAGAAAGTGGGTGCTTGCCAATGAAATTGACATATGGGTTGTGTTGTGCCATTCTGATTGGCCTTAGAACCCTTGTTGATTAGATGAAAGGTCTACCAGGTGGAGGAGTTGATAGAGTTTTATTTGGTGGAGATGGAGACCTTTGAATTCTCCTCCCTCTTTGTCTTCTTCTTGGAGATAATTGCAGATACTCAAACAACACTTCTTCTTCTCCAACTCTTGACCTTGTGGAGATTCTTCTCATGAGTTTTTCAGGTCTGGACTACTAAAACCAGTTGATTCTTCTTCTTTGGAGTCGCCAGATGTGCAATTCAGGGCTCTTTTAAGCAAGAAACTTGCAAAAATGCACATCAATTTTGTTGCAATGAAGATGAAGACCTCTAAGGTCCCACCAGGCATGCCAAAACTGTTAGTGCAAATCAGCAGCACCCTAGATGTTTTATCAGATTTCTAGTTTGATATTTGGACATCCAGTGTGATTGCACAACATTGAATCTTTTCCCCAAGTGTGGGACTTGTAAAAGTGGGAAAAGAATCTCTAGATTAGAGGTTGGTTCCTCAACTCCTCTGATCAGATGTATTACTTGAAAGTTGCAGAGGTTTAAACTCAAGATCCTACTCTAAATTCCAAGGGGACAGAGATAGAGAATGCAAAAGAAATAAAACTAGTACTAATAAGGTGATACACCAAAGGAGTGGTCGATTCTTTACTTCTGCAAATTGACACAGATTATAGAAATGTAGCAAAACATCATGCAAAAACTGATAAAATGTAATGAAAGATCATGAATGAATCAAACAACACAAGAAGAGGACTGAAACTCATTCACAGAGCTTGCATTGTCATTTCCAATATCAAAATACATGCATTTACAACAACGGGGAAAAAAACATGTTACAGTCCTAAAAGAGGTCCAGTATTCCACAAAATCACTTTCTAGGGTGAAAGAAGGAGCCTGCAAAACATAAAAATGTCCAACCCTTACAAAATGAGCCAAATTTGGCTTTTAACAATGAAAAATTTGAGCCCAGGAGAGAGAAACATGGGAAAAGTGAGAGGAGCTTTCAACCACCAACCAAATTGCATTAAAACAGCATGGGCACCCTCAAAATTTCATTCCCCAATGTTTTTGACCATGTTGGGAGAGAATGTGAGCCATACTTCATTAAAAATGGTGGTTGAAACGTCATTTCTGTAACTTCTTCATGTCAGGGACGTTTCTCCATTTTTCTCCTACAAATATTCATCAAAATAAAAATGATCCCTCCATTGTGTAGATAATTTCAATACCTTTCCAACGCCACCAAGAACATGGAAATCTGAGCTCTGGATCGAAAGTTATGCCCTTCTGAACATTTAGGGCAAAACAGGGCCGAAAATGGGTTGGCGGGACAAAAATTTAAAATTTTCCCACTTTTTGCATTTGGGAAAATTTCCCCAAAAATCTCCACATCCCCCGTTTGGTGCCACGTGGCATGATTTGATTGGTTGTGGGCCCTTCCTGCTTCATTTCCCATCGTTGTGGCCTTTGGAAAATTTTCCAAAAATTCTCCGCGGCTCGATGACTCGAGGACACGTGGCACGCTGTGATTCATCGCGGACCTCTCCTTCAAATTTTCCATCACTTTTGACCATCTCCCTAAAGCTGGACATGTGGTGTGACCCTATTGGACATGGACTTTTCCTTTCATTTTTCTCTGTGGGCTTGCCTTGTGTTTTTTCCACCACGTGGACACGTGGCATGATCTGATTGGCTCGGGCCTTGGGAGGCGGGACTTCCTTTTGAAAATTTCCTTTGATTTTGCTTTGGGAAAATTTCCCAATTTTTTCCCATGCTCTGCCATCCCTTGACTTAAGGAAACGTGGCGCAATGCTATTGGATGTGGGCCTTGGGGCCAAAATTTTCAAATTGTGCTCACCTTTGGGAAATTTCCCCAATTTCTCCCGACGTTTGAAGCTCCGACACCCCTCGGGACACGTGGCACAATCTTATTGGGTCGGATTTTGGAGGCAGGTTTTCTTCTTAGCATTTTTCCACACTTGGGTGAAAAGGAAAAATTCCTTTCACACCTCCGACCCCCACCGCGCGGTGACACGTGGCGTGATCTCACCGGGTTGCGGGCCATGGGCCAAAATTTCTCCTTAGCGCCCTCGCAAACACTTTGGCAATTTTCCAAGTCTCCCTCCACGCTCCGCCATCCCTTCGGCCTAAGGACACGTGGCAACATCTTATTCACCGGCGGGCCCTGAGGCAAAATTTCTTCTTTTGAACCCTACCAAATACTTTGTGAAAATTTCTAAGTTGATTATACCCCCCCACTCACCACTCCTTGCTGACATGGCACTCTCTCGATTGGTTGGCGGGCCTGCCTGTCAGGAAAATTTCCCACAAAAACTCCGCCGAGCCATAACTTCAAAAATACATGGAGTTAGGAAGAAAACTTTACCTTCTCGGAAAGCCGAGAAAGAGCTCTATCCAATGGTGTCATTTCTAGAAGGTTTTGAATGCCTAAAAGATAAAAATATATGACTCGAGGCACAAGAGAGGAAAGAAAAAAGCCTTTGACAAACTCAAATAATACCTTCTATTTCCACCAATGCTAACACCTCCATGTGAGGAAGATTCGTTCTACCTTTACGTATCAAAGATGAGATCACATCATAGGTGTCATGATTTGTTTTCAAGACAACTAAGATCGGGAACATGCAATTTATTATATAAGTTGCACTCTCCATGAATACAAAACTCATTATACCGAATCTAAAAATTTGTGTTATGATTTGTACTTCACAAATTCCAAATCGCATCACTATTTACTCAACCATAAGACTTACGGTGTTACTAGTTTTAATCCGCTTAAAACCATGTATTCTATACCATATCGCAGTTGATCGCACCACTCACCTGGATTATTCTTATGACTGAATTTGATCTAGATTTTGTCCCACAAAAATCAATCAAAGGAAAAGCAATCATAGATCAGCTTGTCAAGGCTCCTCTTTCAGACAATCAACCACCTCATGAACAATTTCGATGAATCTATCAACACTATCATCGATCAATAATTCACTCCTATAAAAATTACTCTCTTCTTCGATGGATATAAATTTCAGTAAGGGGGAGGGGTTGGTATCATCATTATACCTCCCTGGGGGACTCATATCCTGTTATCATTCAAATTAAACTTTGAATGCACTAATAACCTATCCGAATATGAATGTGTAATCATGGTTCTTTAAATCGCCATCATGCTCGTTATAAAAATCTTAGACATCTATGGATACTCACAACTTGTTCTTAATCAAATCAAAGGAATTGATCAATGCAAAAATGAAATTCTACAAAAATACAAAACCATTGTTGAGTTCCTCGTAGAATCCTTTGACCATTACAATATCCAAACAGTTTTGTGATCCTTTAACAAGTTTGCAGACACCATGGCTTATCTAGTGTCCCTAATCCCGGCTAAAGAATTAACTAATAACTATAAATTATGCATTGTTGTCCATAGACTCGATTAACCATCCCACAAAAATGAACTCCTGTAGACACTAAATTAGGTTACACTCCCCTTTGGTCCTCGACAAATAAAAACTTTTCATCACATTAACCTAGCCATGGCCCCCTTCACCTCACTAATATTAATTTAATTAATCTAATTAAATTAATTCATTATCCTCACCATATTTATTATTTAAATATCTTAATTTATATAATATCCACACATGCACCTCACCCTGGACACCTCATCAAGCCACTCACTCTAAGAATTATTCTTAGTAGGTTGTTATAACTAACTAAGACTTACCCAAACCCTAAAAATCAATGCCTACATTCTCTCTAACCACATTCCCACATGCATACAAGATGCTTCTAGTCTAATCCATGGGTTAATTGTATGATCCTAGAAAATCGGGACTATCTCCCTATTTTATTAAACCTAGGAAATCCCACTTTGATTGACGCCGATTACTCATAACCATCCCCGGTTAAGTAGGAACCACCATCGGTCACCTTTTAATCCCTAAAACAACCTTATTTTGAGGTTGGAAGAAGGTTGGAAAACATTGGGAACATTCCTAAGAGATATCACATCTTCTGAGAATGAATTTCAGCAAGAACACGCATGCAAGGAAGGAGATCAAGCATTTTCTCCTACCCAACCATCCAACAATCACCCCAGCAAGGAGTTGATCCAATCAGGAAAGAAGGAGAGCACATGCAGCCCATGCAGGAGCTTTCCAATGTTTGGTGATCCTCAGTAGCATTTAAACCCTTACCAAAGCACCTTCACTTATCACTCACAGGCACCTAGGACTAGAATCCAAGTAAGTGGAACATTGTACTCCTCTGGTTCATTTCATTTCATCATTATATTGTCACCCTTTGTTCTCTTGGCCATCCACAGACCTCCGTTAATACTCACCCCTCCATATACCCATTAAAACCTCACCAAATCCCTCCCAAACCACCTAATACCTCATTCGACCAACCAAAGTCCTTTGTGTAATCACAAAGGAGACCCAAAACTCATTATGTGGCATTCCCAGAATTCCACAATATCGAACCAGTTACACCCAACCGTTGTTGGTCACCCTTAACCGGCATCGGTCTCTATATTTTCCCATACAACCCAAAATAGTGACCTATCCACCTAATTCCACATCACCCTTATTCACCTGTGATCTTCCTGAGACCTCTGTCAGACCTGCAAAGACCTAGAACTAGCTACTTGACCTTTGGATCTTATTTTAACCTAGCATGTTAGATTAGATCTTTCTTATTGTGTTTCAAGTGAGATACCTAAATCATTTCAAATTACAATAGGATTTATTTTACTACCCACATTAAATTGTTTTAAATAGTGGACTGACAGCCATCTAGGAAGTATCACACTTCCTAGATCTAGCACACGCTAGGCAGTTCACTACACATATTGTTTAACTCTTTCGGTGGTCTTGTTTTCCATTACAGGTAGTTCCTCCTAGCCAAAAGGAAGCTCTCACGATCAGCTATGGATTCAAAAGTCATACACGTGCAACAACCCATCAACCAACATCTCAACAAGTATTCCTCCTACACTGTTACGCTATCTGTTTTGTCAATATTTCAAAGAAATGTCTAAGAATCAGGTGAAACATTTTGGCATGCCTGGTGGGACCCATCCGGGTTCCTTGCATTTTATTCATTCCTAGGAAAAGTTGTGTGTTTTTTTCCTTCTGAAAAGCATACACATTAATTTTCTTCCTTGGTAACCTTCTTTTTCTTTCTATTTTCTCTAAAAGAAACCTTTCTTTTGGTGTACTTAAAAAGAATCATTTATTTTTGTTTTCTTGAATTTTAGTGAAAGAGCATCCCTCTTCCTCTTCATCTATTTGTGTCATCCAACTTCATATTTTGATTTGGGCTTAAAATAAGTGCATTGCATTTTGATTGATTGCATTAGCTCACATTAATTACTGCAACCTATACATTGGAAGTCATTCTCAGCTGATGGTTGATAAACGAATCGTAGAAAGCACATCTCTCTCTCTCTCTCGAGTCTTGCCACATTACACAAATTCAAAACAAATACATATTCTTAAACAACATCTTTCCTGGGAACGTCTCACAATGAATGAATTGATCTAAGGATTGGTAGGTACTCCTCACCGCTACTATGTTAATTCATACTTGAACGAAGCCTACCCCCGCCATAACATACCTGAAACCTCACCTTTTAGATCTTCTTTGTAGGAAGCCATCCTCACCAAAAAAATTATTTTACAGTTCATGAGTCAGTCCTTAAATATCATAAGCTAAACAAAAATAATAGAAAAGGCACTCCTAAGATCACATTTTTCTTAGTGTTTCTACTTGGCTTGCATTTTGAGGTGAGAGGTCACGTTCTTCATTTTTCTTGCTCATCCTTACACGCTCCTCATCATAGTTGGTGTATTCCAGCTTCACCTGAGTGTGCCTGGACCATATTCTCATCATTCTCAAAATTCTAGGTTTGATTCCTCATCATATTTTAATTCACAACCACCTTTCTTTCATCACTGTTTCAATTTCCATAGTGACCGGTGTCGGTCTAGCAATCATCATCGGTTACCCTCTCGACTATCGTTGGTTATACCCAATCGGCGTTGGCTCGTGTCCTTTTGTTAACCTACCAAAAAGGACATTTTATTCATCTTCTTCCACTTTTTCACAGTCCCTGTCACTACTATCATTCCCATTGACGTTGTAAAACTCATCAAATTTGGCATACCTCAAATTTGGCCTTATACCCTTGTTTTGACTCACTATCCATTTCCCACAGTGACTGGCCGCGGTTACCTGGAACCAATGTTGGTTTACCCTAACCGACATTGGTTAGGATATGTCACTTTCCAACAAACATTTTGCACCTAATCAACTTTTAACCACTTATTTCACATGTCCTTGTTGTTTTTCTGTGTCATTTACAGAGAAGAGGCCCAACCCGATCAATACTAGTTCACATGGTGCTGACCCGAAGACAAGCAAGCATGCTTGTATTCCACGCCAATTGTCAACCACTCCTACCTAGTCCTTCACCACTTTCCAATTTATCACTAGTCATGGATCCCATCCAACCTATCACTATCGCCATCGGAGATGAGGAGTTCACACGAATCTTTGACCAAAACCCTAACGCCTTGCAGTTTTACCTTTCCCACTCATCCACTCGAGATGCCTCAGGTCGGTTGATATACCTCATGTTTGTATCTATCCCCTCGGCTCTCATTCTCACTCATGCGTCAGCCTCATCTGGCTCCATGTTGCCCGCATCTACCTTACCCTCAGTCGTTTCGTAGCTAGGTCTTATACTCATTATGGATCATGTCTGTTACCTCCATTACACCAGTCACATCCACTATACCTTAAACAACTACCCAAAACGCAACCTCATCCACCCCTAATGTTTCGTACATACCCGTAGCTACTCTACCACCTCCGATGTTAGTGACCCCTACACCTTTTTATAACATGGTCCTTTCCATTCCACAATTGTTAGCCCCCATTTCCACTAGGGTTACCACGACCCTTCCACCTCCATATACATACTATCAGCAGCCTCCTGTTTCATCTATTATTCACTCGAGTACGTACCCCTATCTCACTACCTTCTTCTCAATCAACCTACACGGTAGCATCATATATTGGAGTGAAACCCCTATTATACACCCAAAACCAACCCTTTCATGCTATAGGAGGCAACTAATCATCACAACCTACTAATGATTTAATCAAATTAATGATGGACAAGATGCAAACATTAGAGGCATCGGTTTCTGGCTCCCATAACACTCTCACCTACTACGATATTTTCAACGGGCCCATCCACCCATCCATTCCTATTCGTCCATATCTCGTGCATTGGGAGATGCCTAAATTCAACCGCTTCAATAGTAAGGAATACCGCAACAAGCATTTGCAGTCATTTAAACATGGGTGCTACCTAATCGCCCACAATGACACTTTGCTTCTGAGAACCTTTCCCATGTCTCTTACTGGACCTGCATTAGATTGGTATAGTGGGTTACCTAGACACTCTATATTCTCATTCAATCAGGTAGCCCAAGCCTTCTTAGATCACTTCTCCATCAATATCGTCAAGAAGGTTACCATGACCAACCTATAATCCATGCATTAGTATGAGGACAAATCTATCGCAGATATTATCTCTCATTGGCGTAGCCTGATTAATCAGCTCACCTTCCAACTACCAAAAATAGAACTCATCGATCTCTTCACGTGGGCTTGTGCTAGGCATATCTCACTGACCTTGCAGGTCCAAACCTTCCGAACGTTTGATGAAGCATTCACTATGGCACGAAAGTTAGAGATTTGGGCCATTAAAGAGAAGAAAATCCAATTACGTAATAAGAATTTGGCATTCAAGTTGAATGATACCTCTTCTTCTTCCAAACCAAAAACTAATTATTCAAAATCTAAGGGCACCGCTAATGCAAGTGGTACTCAAGGGTGGCCCATCTCATTTGTCAAATCAAGATACCCCCTCATCTAATCTCTCACCCATCCAAACTTTTCAATTCAGACGAGAGCAGTAGAAATACACCCCAATTGGGGAACCTTACTCTTCTATCTTAGAAAAGCTTATCAAAGTTGGAGCCATCACTCTTCCACCCATAAAACCAAACACTAGTTTTGACCCTGGCCGCCCTTTGCCCACATGGTATAAAGAACATGACTTTTGTAACTATCATCGAGTAAAGGGTCATAGTGATGAAATTGCATCACTTTCAAAAATATTGTCCAAGAAATGCTCGAGAAAGGCAAGTTAACCATGGATAATCCTAACACACCTACCAACCAAAACCTACACATCTTCAAGAAACCATTTCCTAATCATGCCCCTTCATCTGATCAAACCGGTGAGGCCTTAACTCATGATACTCATACCCACGAGGTCCATACTATTTTTAGTGACACACTGTTGTTTCCCAATTACCCCATATTCTGTCCATAGAGGAGATTCTAGCTTGAAATCCTCCTTCCACATTGGAACCAACCTCCCTGTTCCTTCACCCACAGAGGAACACCTTTCACCTCCTTCCTCACCTATGGAGGAGTCTTTTGCTAACATCGAGACCATTTCACCTTTGGCTTCTCCACCTAAAGAACCGATACCCATAGTACTTCTTCAGTCCACGGAGGATACTTATTTACCTCCTTCATCCATAGAGGAGCTCCCATCATCTCCTCCCCCTATCACAGACCCTGTTGAGATACCTTTTCCTCTTGGTGAGCATTCTCCATCGCCACCAAGATCCCTGAGACCTACTTTCAACTCTCTTACCCACGGAAGCTAAAGCTAGCAAATTCCCCATCTCTAAGACACATTTTACAGGAATTTTCATTAGGTCCTCATCAATTTAACCTACGATGATGTGTCATTCTCACATTTGGCCAATCGCTTAGATCATGTGGATAGGGCCTTACGTTGGGGTACCTTTTGCTTCCTATCTCAACGCATATGTAGATGTACCTTCTTTGATACCTCCAATATCTACCCAAAACTATTTCAACCAATCGAAATGAATAAAACCACCTCTATCACAACTTCTTCCACGACACCCATCATAACTCAATAGACACCCTTACCCATAATCCAAAATATCTCTAAATCGAAACCCACACCCCATCCTCTTCCTCAACAAAACCTATCATTACCTTAGGGGTCACCCTAACCACCAACCTTATTCATCCACCTATCAAACTGGATTTAGCTACATCCTCCAAAGTCAACACCACACCTACTCGCACCTAAACCAAAGAACCAAGCCCATAGAACTCATACTCTAGCTTTTCCAGTCACACCTTCACCCCTTCCATCCATCTTAGGACCTCAACCTCCTAGCGTGGTCGAGAAACCTCTACCCATCATTAAACTAAAACACAATAGCATATCCCTTCCTCACAAACCTCTAACCTACCCAGACACCCAACATGAATTACACCCGCACCTGCATCATCTTTACCACCCATACCACCAATACTCTCTGTAACTTCTTCACTACCCACTAAAGTTTAGTCTTTATCTCTCACACCCCCTACTCAACCCACATCATCTACCTTCACAAGACCATTGTTATCCCCCTGGGTAACTTGCCCTCTTCCCCCATATGCTTTTCCTTCTAGACCTTGTACACCCATATCACCTTTACCCAAGAAGGTGCAACCCAAAAACAAAACTGTTACCCTCCAATAAGATAGTCAAAACAACCACACACCCTCCTGCTCATTCATCTACCATACCCCTACCTAGACAAACATGACTAACACCCAAGACCACGCCAGCACCCAAAACCATAGCTCAACCTACTCCCCCTCCGGTAAGGACTGTTCCTCAATAATCAACTATACCTACATCCAAACCCACGTTCACTTCACATTGCAACACACTAGCAGTGGTCCTACGCCAAAATATTAACCAACCTCCTTGAAACTTCCGTCATTACATTACCGCATTGCTTAGACCATATGACCCCCTCAAACCCAAGCCAAAATGGTTTGATGACACTAAATTTTTTTCCTACCATCATGTGCCGGAGCATGATGTAGAGAACTCTAAGGCCTTTAAAAACTTCTTTATCTAGTTGTGTCCTCTCGAAAGCCAATTTTGACAATGACAAACTTCTAGATGAGGACCCTGCTTCACCAACACCCATTCCCACACTGCCCACTCAACAACCACAACCTCCACCCCCAAAACTCCTTGAACCACCACCAAGATTTGAAATTAACATGGTTCGCATCAAAGAACTTTCCACGCCACCACCCAAATGTCGTTGCACCCAGCTCACCTCACAGGATTTTTCTCCTCGGTAGGTTTTTTCCCGTCGTGTCGTTATACCACTCACCCTACACCTTCTTCGTTTGCCAACTCCCCTCAGATCAACATGATACATGTCACTACCCGTGCTCAGAAGGATAAAGGTAAAGAAAAGGTGACTGACCCACCAACCAATCCTATACCCAACATACCATCTGCACCCATACCTAAAATCACTATTCACAGCCCCACATACCCCATTTCTAATGGAGTCACACATCACACCATGCTCAAAAAATTACACCAATATCCCCTCAAAATGTCCTTATATGACCTCATTCAAACCTCGAAATCCCATCGTCAAGCTCTCATGGAGGTTCTTCAATCTATTGAGGTTTTTCCCAATGACCCTACACCCGTAGCCTCCATCATCATGCCTCATCATGTAGCTTCTCTTACCAAATTACCACCTTCATCTTCACCCCACCCTATTCACCAAGTAGCCTCCCTTATCTTCTTAGAGGAAGAGATCGTGCCACACCAAAATGATTACCTGGACCCAACTCTCTTCATTTATGTCCACATCGATAACATACAGTATGACGTGTGATGATTGATGGGGGCACTAGCATTAATATCATTTCATCCCATGTATTTGCTCAAATGTGCATACACGACAATTGCATGCATCAACATCTTGTCATGTTGCACTCATTTAATGATGCTATCACCTCTACCCTAAGTACCATCATCCTCCACATTTGCGTGGGCCCCACACTATTCCAAAATTATTCTACATCTTGGAGGGGGAATTCCAATATAACTTGTTGCTTGGTAGACCCTGGATTCGTGTCATGGGTTACGTTCCTTCCACTTTGCATTGTTGTGTAAAGTTTGAGCATGAAGGGCACACCTACACTATCCCAACTGATCCATCACCTTTCAAAACATGCAACATGCTCTACCGACCCAATGACGTGCTCATACCCATTAAAGTGTCTACTATGTGACCGTTGCCACTTTGTCTACACCTCACGCTTACCAAAGATGGCCGCTACCTCAACCACACATACCTCCTCCATTCCTACCGCTGCCACAACCTCCACGGCTGACCCATCAGCCTCCCAATCCATTAACTCCACCTCCACATTGACTTCTAACACCTCATCCATTCCAGCTACCTACATACCAACCACTGATCCCTTATAAGGTGTTTTTCAACACCTCACTCTGGGGGAGTACCACCTATATAGTGTGACACATTCCTTACTCCACAAGAGTATGGAAGTATTCACCAACACCCCCACTATGATCACCACATAGGATAATGCCTCCTATATGGTCCTCCTTACCTTCGTACCAGTCTCACCTATGTGGGACTTGATACTGCCATTTACACACCCAAACCACCATCACAAACCCACCCATTTTCCTGACTTCCAGTCTCTCACAAATCACCATTTTTCCCACACCTTCTTGCATTGATGTGCATGGAAGGGTTTTGGTTTTGGATTTTATGAGCAAGGCCACCATACCGTTATCCCATGTACCACCCGTAAACATGATGGTTTGTAGTGGTATCGGATTTCTGAACCGTCTACCAAACAAAGCTTGCATTGAACTCATCAAGGACATCAGCCCTTCTCCACCTACTTCACCCGCTCTACCTTCATCACCACCATCACCGACGGAGTCGATGGATCAGAATCTATCCCTCCTAACTTTTTTTTTCATAAACACCATTTCCTTGGGGCCTTTGACTTATCAACATGAGGATGAGGCCCCTTCCACTCTTCCCTTCTGTATCCTGAAATGGTCGATGACAAAACACCTTTAATTAACATTGTTCAATGTCAGGATGATGAATCTATAATCACCTACCTTAGTGCAGAAGACTCATATATTCATCAGTCATTACCCTCTAAGACACAAACCATGTTTAATGAATCGACTATCGAGATCAACATTCACACTCAGGACAACTCACACATCCTAAAGATCGGTCAATCTTTAGATCTTTTGCTAAACAAGAAGCCATCACTTCTTTTCTCAAATATCATAACCACGCTTTCGCTTGGTCTTATGTAGACATTCCCAAGTACTAACCCCACCATAGTGGTCCAAAATATTGTAAGAATTTCTGATGCCAAATCCATCAAAAGAAAGCAAAGGAAAATGCACCCTCGCATTGCCTTTCTTGTCAAAGAAGAACTTCAGCACCTTCTTTCCATTTCCTTCATCTTACCCATTGATTATCCTTGTTGGATTTCTAACATTGTCCTTGTCACTAAGGTGACAGGGGGACTTCACATTTGCATAGACTTCCGTGACCTCAACCTAGCTTACCCGAAAGATGACTTTCCCTTACCTGGTATTGATCAACTGGTTGACCTTACCGCTGGTCACAAGATGTTATCACTCATGGATGGCTTCTCGGGTTATAACCAAATCTTGCTTGCCCTAGATGATCAACAAAAAACCATGTTCATCACCCCTTGGGGGACCTTCTTCTATCGAGTCATGCCTTTTGGCCTTAAAAATGCTAGTGCCACATATTAGTAGGCTATGACTTACATCTTCCATGATATCATGCATCGTATATTGGAAGATTACATGGACGATCTCTTGGCCAAATCTAAACGCTGCTCCGAACACCTTACCATCCTCAAAACCATTTTTGACCATCTCATTAAATTTTACGTTCGCCTTTAGCCTAAGAAGTGCATCTTCACGGTCCTCTCAGGGAAGCTCCTGGGATTTATCATTTCCCAATGTGGTATAGAAGTTGAAACTACTAAATTCAAGGCCATTCTTGACATGCCTCCGCCCACTAACCTTAAACAACTTCGTAGCCTGCAAGGTAAGTTGTAGTCTATTTGTTGTTTCATTTCACAATTATCTTATCAATGCCTACCATTTCATCATCTACTCAAGAAGGATGTCTCCTTTAAATGGGATGATAACTGCCACAAAGATTTTGAGGCCCTAAAACAATACCTTCTCCAACCACACATACTCATTCCACCTAAAGATGATCAAACTTTTTACCTTCACATATCAGCTACCAATCACTCCTTGGGATCCATGCTCGCTCATCGCGATGAACAATATAGGGAGAAATCGGTTTATTATATAAGCCATACTCTTTTGGACTATGAAACCCGATACACCCATTTTGAGAAACATTTCTTAGCCTTAGTTTTTGGGGCCACTAAACTCCGCCATTACCTACTCAGCCACAAAACCTATGTTGTGACCAACACCAACCCCTTACACTTCATGTATGCCAAACCCTATCAAAATCAATGTGCCGCTTGATGGTTTATGCTTTTAGCAAACCTCGACCTTAAATTTATTCATAAAAATTCCAACAAGGGCCAAGCTATCACTGACCAATTGGCCAATGCACCTATTTCTGGGGATCAGCCCTCTAATTTTGACTTTCCAAACGAGTCAATTGCTACCCTTTCCTTGGATGAACCCCCTTACCAAATGACACTCTTCTTCGATGGTTCAAAGTGTCAGCGTGGGGGTGGGGCTGGTGTTATCCTCATTCCACTTGATGGTGAGCCCATGCCTTTGTCTTTCAAACTCAATTTTGAATGCACAAACAATATCACCAAATACAAAGCACTCATATTAGGTCTTTAAGCCGCCTATGCCCTAGATGTCAAATCAATTAACATCTTTGGTGATTCTCAATTGGTCGTAAACCAAGTCAAGGGTATATACCAATGTCGTAATGAGATGCTTAAAAAGTATAAACATCATGTAGACATACTTTTGACCACCTTTGACCATTACACCCTTCAAATTATCCCACGTTCAACCAAAAATTTACAGATACCATGGCCTGCTTGGCTTCCCAAATACCTGCTTCGCCCACTAATTCTAAAATCTTTGTCACCATACAATGCCTCTAATCACCTTCTTATCTACCTCATGATGTTTACTCTATCGGAACCGCTACCCTGACCTGAGTGACCTTTGGTACAAACAATACTCCGACTATCTTTCTCTCTCCATCTTACCTCCTGATCTCACCTGTAATGGACAATGCACCTTCCTTAAAAATTCTCTCATTACGTCATCATGGGGGGCCTCCTCTATAAGCGTGGCTTTGATGGTATTCTCTTACGATGCCTCACAAGTTTTGAAATTCCTTATACCATTAAGGAGGTTCATGATGGCATATGTGGAGGTCACTTTAGTGGCCTTGCTATTGCTAAATGTATTCTTTTCCTAGGCTATTACTGGCCGACCCTTAACTATGATTGTTGTGACTACATCAAATGTTGTGTAAAATTCCAACAACATGCCAATCTTCATCATACACCTAGTCACACCTTATAGGTCTCCGTGACCTTTGGCCCTTCTCTCAATGGGGTTTGGATCTTGTCGGAGAGATCAACCCCCATTCTTCCCAACGACATCAATGGATCATCACCACTACCAAATACTACACAAAATGGGTGGAAGCCATACCACTCATCTCCATGAAAGATGATAAAATATGTGAGTTCATCAATCATCACATCATTTTCCATTTTGGTGTTCCTCATCACCTCATCACTAATAATGGAAAACAATTCAAAAACAAAACATTGCAAAAACTTTGCAACACCTTCAACATTTAGCTAAGTTTCTCATCACCTTATTACCCACGGACCAACAGCCAAGATGAATCCACTAACAAAATCTTAAACAAAATTCTCATGAAAGTGGTTAACGAAATTGGGAAGGATTGGCATACACACATTCCTTTTTCCCTATGGGCATACCGCACTAGTATTCACACTTCCACTACGCCACACACCATTTTCTCTGGTCTACGGTACCGAGGTGGTTTTACCTCTCGAAGTCCAGATTCCCTCACTCCACATTTCTCTCCATGACATGCTTAATGATGATGACTTTTGTCAGGACCATTTAGCATAGCTAGAGTTATTAGATGAACGTTGTCTTAACACTCTTGACCACCTTCAAGTTTACCAAAAACGTATCAAACGTGCCTATGACAAGTGTGTCCATGAATGAACCTTCCAAGTTGCTGACCTCATCGTGAAATAAAATCAACATGTAACTAAAGCAAAAAAAAAGTAAACAGGGAAGATTTTCTTGTAATTGGCTTGGACCATACATCGTGACTCATACTTATGGATCAGGTGCTTATCATTTATCTTCACTCGATGGTAAACTCGAACCTGAGCCCCTTAACACCTTACATCTTCAACCATTCTATTGTTGAATTTTAGTCCTACCTCAACTTTTGTCTCTTTCCATGCTCGTCCCTTGAGTGCTATCCACTTCATACACCTTACCAACAATTAAAAAGAATCATGTGAGTACCTATCACTTGTTATCTTCTCTTGAATATGTGTACCATAATGCTACACATAGCATGATTCTCATGGATACTTTTTGTCTACCTTTAGATGATATCCCATGGTCGTTTCACCCTACCTTTTGAAAAAGTCTTATTCTTCACCTTGGTCTTGTCCATGACTTCAAATCCCTCACATGGGACCCAACTCCTTGAGTCAAACTTCTAATATAAAGATGACTCCCTCAAAAGGACATCTTCCTCTTGACATTCGTTGATATAAATATTGCTCCTCGAAGGACAACTATGTAAATCCCAAAAAAAAAAAAAAAAAAAAGCAAGAGAATTTGAAGCTTCCGCATCGATCAGCTTCGTGAAGACCTTAAGGAGATAAATTCCTCATCCCATATAGACTTCCCACATCGATCAGTCTATCTCTAATTCAATTCAAAATAGCAAACATTTTAGTCATGGACTTGCCCATTTTGACCTCGTATCTCTTACCTGAAGAGAATGCTACCTCATACCATATAAAAAATCAACCACCTTTCACCCTTCTCACCATTCCCACTCCCATTTCCTACTACCTCAAGGGACCTCTCAGAAACCATGACATTTGGTGATCATGTGACTACTTTTCACCATAGAACAATCAATCATGCAATGTATTTAGGGTCTTACGTTCATCACCTCCTCCAAGGTATGATATACTTGGTATGATCCTAACTAATCAGGTGGCTTTATTGCCCCTCTTATCTTTTAACCGTCTTTATTATGTTTTGATTACTTTATATAGGGTTTCATCTCGACGCTTACCTTTGGGGTAATCTCCTTCTTCTTTTTCCGTAATCAACCTCACCTACATAACTTTACCTATAACCCACCCACACCTAACATACCTAAACCCACACCATGCCTACAACCTACTAATTCATTTTTATACCTCCTCATATTCTTCCCTAGCTTATGGGAGAACTATATCGGCCTGAGGTCCCTTTTTGCTTTGGGACTATGTAGGCGGGAACTCCGAGGGCACGGGGCCCTTAGAGGTTAGCTCGTCCACTCTCTACCCTAACTAATTCATCTTTCATTTTCCTCAAATCACATTCTACCCTACTTAGTTTCATTTTTATATCTAAAAATTGGAAATTAAACCAAACAAACAACAAGTTGTTTAACATTTTTATCATCATCACAACATTCATTTATTACACCTACCATTTCACTATCATCATTATGCATAAATTATATCACATCTCACATATGACGCATATTATCATTCATTGCACAAAATAATAACTCACAACTTCACCTACTTTGAACTCAACCATGCCTCGACCACAAACCTGACTCCATCCATGCCTATAACCTGACTCGATCCATGCCTAAAACCTGACTCAATCCAGGCCTAAAACCTTACTCCACCATGCCTAACAAACCTAACCCACACCATGCCTAAGACCTACCTTGATCCATGCCTAAACCAACTTGACTCCATCATGCCTAACTCACCTAATTTCCATCCATATCAAAACAACAAATCAAAAATCTCATCAACGCACCAATAAATCAAAAGTCTCATCAAAACATCAACAAATCAAGAATCTCATGTATCTCATCATATAAATAAATGTGTATCTCAATACAATATACATGGCTATCTCATCATGTCCATCATCTCAAAATTGTTGGCACGCAGGCCAATACTCAATACAAAATGTCATCGGCACGTAGGCCGGTCTCATATACAATAAAATAATGAAACAATACAAAATCTTTTCAACACGCAGAATGGTATATGCTCAAAATATACACAATCTCTCATACATCCTTGCTATCTTCAAAGACGCAGCCGGTATGTGATCAAAAATATAACTATCTCTTAGCACGCAGGTCGGTATATATCACAAAAATGACTATCATACATCAAAAACCAAGCCCCATATCAGGCATCTCAAAGGATCTCCTCTATCTCTCGTATCACTTGTAACCTCTCGCCTCTTGGATCCCTACGGAACCTCACCAGGAGTTGGTCACCATGCGTTGGTAGCCTCTCTGCTCTGCTCTGCGCCTTTGCAGGTGGCCCACCCGATCCCTCTTCAAACATTTTCCATCACCAAATCGTTACCCACAACCAAATCAAATCACTCACATTGATCATGTGGACCCGCTTCTCACCAACCAATCACCCACCATTCACACCACCAACTCAATGCTCTATTTGAGTGGAAACTTCTCTCTTTTGTCATTTTCTCAAATCACAATATGACAAATGAATAATAAAAACACAGATTTTTTGTTTTTATAAAAAACCTAACCTAACCGACGCAAGTTTTCCTTTACCAGCATCGGTCTCATGCCCTACCTTACAGTGGATGGTTTCCCTATACTGGCATTAGTTACCCTTGATCAAGCATCGGTCACCCTATCTAGCACAAAACCCAACATTTTACCCTATTCCCCGCCTATCTCGACTAGTTACCCCACCTAACCTTTACCATGACCATTTACCTCACCCTCCAGGACCTCATCATTGACCACATACCCTTTTCCTTCTTTGGGGACTCCTTATTTTACCCCTAACTTGGCCTTACCTATGACGTGACCTACATATTTGGACCTAAACCATCGCCAGTGACCTTTGACCTCATGTGTTCGCTATACCTTGCGGCATTGTTACCTGTGTTGATTGACTTAATGACCTTACCTAGCCTATTGTTGTGACCGTTTATCCTGACCCTACCTTTTATGTACCAGAACATACCTAAACGTTCCTGCACCTAACCTACATTGTGCTTCTTGACCATATCCTACACCTTGGATACTAGAATCACTTCACCCTTGTTTGGATAAACCTATCGACCTTAGACGATGTCAAATTTTCTGCTCTTCATCTGGTAGTATGTTGTAGTTTATATGTGTGCGTGCATTTGGCAGTTACTACCTTTGACCCTAACACATTACCTAGATTGCCCACGTAGACCTTTAACCCTTTTTCCCCCGTTAACCACCATCCCCTTTTTCACATTTACCTTTTATCAAACCACTCACTGATTTTGCCTTCAGCCTCATCAGTTCTTGGTTTGAGTGGGATCACCTTCACCCACACATGGGGTAACCACATCTTATTTTTGTTAGCTTCTCTTACCAATACAAGCTACATAACAAAAAGCGGGAAAATGTAGACACTAAAATCAGGTTACACTCCCCTTTTGTCCCTCGACAAATAAACACCATTCATCACATTAACCTAGCCATGGCCCCCTTCACCTCACTAATATTAATTTAATTAATCTAATTAAATTAATTCATCATCCTCACAATATTTATTATTTAAATATCTTAATTTAGATAATATCCACACATGCACCTCACCTGGACACCTCATCAAGCCAACTCACCCTAAGACCTATTCTTAGTAGGTTGCCATAACTAACTAAGACTTACCCAAACCCTAAAAATCAAGGCCTGCATTCTCTTTGACCACATTAGAAACGCACGCATACAAGACATGTCTAGTCTAATCCATGGGTTAATGACACGAGATCCCATAAAATTGAGAGGATCTCCCTAGTTTAGTAAACCTAGGAAATCCCACCTTGACCGACGCCGGTTACCCCTAATAGTCACCAATTAAGTAGGAACCATCATCAGTCACCTTTTAATCCCCAAAATAACATTATTTTGAGGTTGGCAGAAGGTTGGAAAACATATAGAACATTCCTAAGAGATATCGCATCTTCTAAGAATGAATTTCAGCGAGAACACACATGCAAGGAAGGAGATCAAGCATTTTCTCCTACCCAGCCATCCAGCAATCACCCCAACAAGGAGTTGATCTAATCAGGCAAGAAGGAGAGCACATGCAGCCCATGCAGGAGCTTTCCAATGTTTGGTGATCCTCAGCAGCATTTAAACCCTTACCAGCACCTTCACTTATCACTCACAAGCACCCAGGACCAGAATCCAAGTAAGTGGAACATTGTACTCCTCTAGTTCATTTCATTTCATCATTATATTGTCACCCTTTGTTCTCTTGGCCATCCACAGACCTCCGTTAATACTCACCCCTCCATATACCCATTAAAACCTCACCAAATCCCTCCCAAACCACCTAATACCTCATTCGACCAACCAAATTCCTTTGTGCAATCACAAAGGAGACCCAAAACTCATTTTGTGGCATTCCTAGAATTCCACAGTAACTGGCACTGGTTACACCCAACCGCCATCGGTCACCCTTAACCAGCATCGGTCTCTGTATTTTCCCATACAACCTAGAATAGTGACCTATCCACCTAATTCTACATCACCCTTATTCACTTGTGATCTACCTAAGACCTCTGTCAGACCTGTAGAGACCCAAAACCAGTTACTTGACCTTTAGATCTTATTTTAACCTAGCCTATTAGATTAGATCTTTCTTATTGTGTTTCAAGTGAGATACCTAAATCATTTCAAATTACAATAGGATTTATTTTAATACCACATTAAATTGTTGTAAACAATGGACTGACAGCCATCTAGGGAGTATCACACTTCTTGGATCTAGCACACACTAGGTAGTGCATCTTGTACATATTGTTTACCTCTTTCTTGTGGTCTTGTTTTCCATTACGGGTAGTTCCTCATAGCCAAAAGGAAGCTCTCATGATCAGTGTGGGTTTAGAAGTCATACACACGCAACAACCCATCAACCTTGACATCTCAACGGGTATTCCTCCTATGCCCATTACCATATCTATTTTGTCAATATTTCGAAGAAACATCTAAGAATCAAGTGAAACACTCCCCTCTATCAATATCAATGAAAACAACCCAACCTGGCCTTTGGTACACTTAAACATTTGAATATCTCTTGGAATCTAAAATTCCTCTTGATATATATAAAAACGCTAAAATATATTTTCTTCAACGCATTACCTTCTATGTTATTGTAGGTGGTGTCCTTTATAAACATGGATTCAATTGCCTCTTGCTAAGATTCCTTAAATATCATGAGTCTACTAAATCCATTCAAGAATTCCACGACGGTATATGTGGTGGACATTTCAACGTCACCATTTTTGCTAATGGCTTTCTCTGACAAGGATATTATTGGCCTACTATCAATCAAGATTATTTTGCATATGTTAAGAAGTGAATTAAATTCCAACATTTGAATCTCACTCTTATCCCCAGTCAAGGTTTACAACCTACTCAAGACCTATGGCCTTTATCACAAAGGGATTAGACCTCATTGGAAAAATCAATCCTTATTCATCACAACATGATGATATCATCATAACTACCGAATACTTTACTAAATGGGTAGAAGTCATTCCCTTAACTTTTTCTAAGGAAAACAAAATTTCTGATTTCATCTATCAACATATCATATGTCACTTTAGTATCCTCAAATATTCATCACGATAATGGAAAATCCTTTAAAAATAAGGACTTCAAGAAACTATGTGACACGTTTAGCATCAAACTAAGATTTTCATCACCATATTATCCCCAAAAAAATAGAAAATATTAATCTTCTAACAAAATTCTTGTGAAAACCATTGACAAAGCGGGTAGGAATTGACATCTCTAGATCATGTTTTCTCTCTTGTCTTATCGAACAAGTATTTGTACTCCTACAGTGCTACACCCTTCTCACTAGTTTATGGATCGAGGTGGTATTACCCCTTGAATTTAAAATCCCATCACTTTTTACATCTCTCATATATTCCATACCTGATGAAGACTATCGACAAGACCGACTCAAAGCACAGCTAGAATTGTTAGATGAAAAATTCTTAACAACTCTCGAACATAATCGTTTCTATCAAGAGCGCATCAAATGCACGTATAAAAAACATGTAAAAAAATGTGACTTTAATATAGATGTTTGCATTCTCAAAGAAAATCAGAATGTCACTACTCTAGAAAGGAGTAAACATGGAAGGTTTTCCCCTAATTGGGTTGGTCCATACGTTACCACTCATAAGTATGAATTGGGAGTGTATAGTTTAGCCTCCTTGATGGTAAACCTAACAAGGGACCTCTGAATTCCTTACACTTGTGGCCTTTCTATAGTTAACATCTTGACCATCATGACAAAAGTCACATCAAATATATTATTTCTCCGTCAACCAGTAATCTAATAATCGTAATGATTTGAAAGTATGTGGTTTTATCTCTATCCTCAAACACCTTAAATATGAGCACCATGGCTCTGTTCATCGCATATTTCACATAGGAAAAGTTCCTCCTTAGTAGGAACCCCACAATCATTACATCCATACACCTTGTGTATCAACCAAAGACATGTCATGGGAACACATGTGTAGTTTGTGTACATATATTCTTCCCTCCTCGAAGTGGTATATTAGGGTTTCCCTCATCTTAAAGAAATTAAAAATATTTATGGATGCATTCTATCAAAATAAATAAATTGATCCCTCAAAGGACAATTATTCAAAAATCAAAATCATCTTGTCAAAAATAAAATTAGAATTATCCCTCAAAGGATAGCTACGTGTTAAAATCATAGATAGATCCCTCGAAGGAAGACTATTCAATAAGAAAAATTCAAAAAAATGAAATTGTAGAACAATCCCTCAAAGGATGGCTACCTATGTAAAAAGGCTTCATGCATCGATCAACCTTTAAAAATTCAAATATAAACAACATCCTAGGAAAGCTTCCCACATTGATCAAATTTCCCATCAAATAAAACTCCCCACATCGATCAATTTTCATTTAAAATAAACATGTATAGTTAGGGCATCGCTCTATGAAACCATTGACATGAGAACTTATTCACCCATGTAACCTACATGTGTAAACCCTTCCCGTGTCTTAATAAGGTATAAATTTCACTTCCATCTATATCTAAGATCCTACATGTGATTACCCATTTTTATTTGTATGTTAAATTTTCTTATAAAGGCCAAAAATGAAAGTGCTTTCACCATATTCATTCTTGTCACATATGCATAAAATCAAGTGTAAAATTAATAATTCCATTTTTATTCTTATTAAAAAAAAATTAACACGTTTTGATACACTATTTGATCACATTAAAGCCACAATGTTCCTAACACATCATATATAAACATCATCATTTATTAAATATTTAACAAGACATCCACATAATATCAACACACATCAATAAACATTAAACATCCATCAAAATAAAATATAGTCATAATAAAATCACATGACATGAACATAAGAATAAACAAAAAATCATCATCATATATTTGGGAGTCCCCAAAACTTTGTTTATCAAAATATATACATCAAATAAAGGCTTCATAAAATATTTGAAAATACAATACATCATATCTATCAATAAACTAGACACCAAAGCAAAGAAATCAGTACCTCGAATAATGCTCCCTAAAGTAGTCGGCCACCAACACCTCGCGCATCCTGTGTACCACCATCTCCTCCATCGACCCTCTATCGTGTCACCCTTCATCGAACCCGGAGGTGGATGACCCACACTCAATGCAATAATACTAGGACATGTTCCTCATTGAGATAGATGTGTCGTGTAATAAAGTACAGTAGGCATGTTCTACACCACTAAGTCCTCATAATAGGCCAACTCATCTCATACCGTTTGACAATGAGATAAGATAACCATACCTGTGGTCCTATCTAACTACTTGGCCTAATCCCGAGCTACCAACTTGTCACCTAACACCGATGTCCCTGTAATCCGAGAGCCTTTTTAGGGTCTCTCGGTGTTGTCGATATCTATCTCGATCTATGGTAACTGTGATAGATGATGACTAAGGATATCACATTTGGTCCTTAACCCATCCCTCTCTATCACCAAACCATCTGCTCCATCATCGAATATCTCTCTTTGTCTCCACTGTAGCCTTCTCGTCCATCAAACATGTAATGGTAGCCTCCAAATTTACTCTATCTGCACCATGATGCCCCTTACCACCATCTTGATCATCTTCCTCACCACCATTGCCTCTTTTTCCTCCCCCATTCGGCCCATACCCTCCTATCTCCTAGAGTTGGATGGACTCTCCCCATTCAACAAATGCATTAGTCCACCATGCCTTGTTTGCCACAAGTAACACCAAAATCATTCATAGTGACCCAATAATCATGTTCATCAATACCCATGGCCTCCTCATCGGGTATAGAATAATGTCCCCCACCACTTCCATAGGAGTATCCACATCCCCATCATCTCGTGTATACAACATTGTATCCTCTGGTACATCCTATATTAAACCAATTTTTCGCATGATGTGTCCGAATCTAATGAGCTCCCACTCTCCTCCTCATCGTCCCTAAACCCATAACACCTTCTTAGTGACATTAAACTCCCTATCCTATCCAGGACCATCTTGGAAATCTAATATAGGGCCTTCATACCACATCCCCCACCTATAACCCTGTAAGGATCTATTTATAATACTCCTCATTTTGTACCCCTCTGAATCCCATACATCCACATGTCATCTCATAAAACTAGATGAACTCCCTATCATATCCACATCTCCCCATGGTAAATCATGAGGACAAGCCATGAAAATATGATTAAAGGTCCAACAATGTAATATAAACGTGATATCAATCCTGAATCTCTTCTAGATCCTCCCAGCCCATAGCTCCCTCTAAGTTTGTGTTATTAAAAAAGGGGCCCATACAAATACTATTTAATTCGCCATCATCTTTATTACTACCCCCGTCATCATCCAGGGAAACAGACCAACACTAGAGTTGGGAAAATAAAAACATGTAATCCCCATCATCATCATGGTCATGTGAGCACAACCCTCTCTCTCCAATGAATACAAAGTCTGATAATAAAAACCACCCACTTTGTAAACCCTACACCATTTGCATCACTCCCATATAATCTCCTCATAACATATATCCTCTTTGTATCATCAATGTAATAAATGTCCTCTTCATGCACCAAAAATCTAGTAATCCTATGAACATCCTCTAGGGTGATGGTCATCTCACCCATCAGCAACTAAAAGTATAGGTGGCAGGATCCCACCTCTCCATCAATTCTAACAACAACCCTCAATGTCTATGGATGCGTCTATAATTATGCATCCCCACAAAAACTACATCCTCTACATGTACCCAATCCTCATCTAACATATCCTTCTTCACCTCCCCTAAAATCACTGGAATCCTATCTCTAATAGTCAATTTAGCCTACACCTACATCCAAAAACAAAAAAACATGGATTAGAAAAGATCTCCATCAAAATATTATCAAATATCTATCAAAATTAGAAATCACTAACGATTCACCTAAGTCACTAGTGATCCATCTAAATCTTTAGTGATCCATAAAAAATATGGAGATCCTGGTGATTTAAAAACATGCCCTTTCACAAACATTAAAGACAAAAAATAAAAAAATAAAATCAAAACACATAAAACAACAAAAAAAGAGTACATACCTTAGCACGAGTGGGCCTCCTCTTTCGTCATGAGATGTTCATGCAGCCACCATTGGTCAATTATCACTCTCTAATCACTTAATTAATCTCCTTAGCTCTCACAAAATCATAAATCATATATGAAAATTTTGTTAAGGAAATATATTATTCATATACGTCGCATGGAATCACCTACGATTCATGTAACTCACCAATAATTAGCCTTAATCATGAAGATTCTCCTTAATTGCTAGCAATTCATCAAAATCACTAGTGGTCTGTCATTTTATATCACAAACCATCATTTTTCAATACCAACAATTATTTTCAACCACATTATTACATCTTTCAACAATGTGCCTCATTTTGAGAACCCCAAAACTGGTCATCCTTCACGAAAATCATTTTATGGCCTTGACGCCGGTAATCCATACGTCTATAGGCCATGAACCCTTTGGCTCCCCTATCAATTAGCTCCACACTATTTTAGATATCCTATGAATCATACATATACAAGACATGTACCCCTTGGTTCCCCTATCACTTGATTCTATGGTGATATTCATCTTGTTTTAATACCTCATATTTGGGGCAACCTTAAACAAAATGCACATGTCAAACATATCCAACCAACTCAATCAAACTAGTGATATTTGCAATATGTCACAATCACCCCAATTTTAGGGGGATCATCATCCATAGGGATCAGAAAACCACACCACTTCATCGGTTCCATTAGTACCAGGAAGGAGAATTAAATAAAATGAAGGAAATGAGGTAAATAGAGGTTCTAGACATAAATACCACTCTGTGTAGAGCAGTGGTTGTAGAACCTCCACCTGCAGGGGCGGTGGTCCTAAAACCGTCACCCAACCGGGCGGTGGTCTTGAAATCACCGGTGTGCTTAGGGTGGCGGTCCGACACTTCGAATAGAAAAGAGGAATGGAGCATGAACGGACACAAATTTGAAGCACCTGACTATTTCTCTTCCCTCCCTAAATTTTCCCATTCTCTAGTGCCTTTGGAGGACATGGGATAAGGCTATAAATACGAGGAGCAAGAGAATTCGGAATTCAAAGATCCAAAGAGATCGAAAAACAGAGTATTAATATGAGAGCAAGTGAGTAGAGATTCTTCAGTGCTGGAGTGGAATTGTAGGAGCAAGGTGTAAGAAAATAGAGAAAACAAGTAATTGGAGAGAAGTTTTACATTGTTTCTTCTTTTCATACTTATTGTAATTTGTACAATTTGATTAATTGGCCAATACAAGTGGGAAGAAAGAGTAGTTTCCCTTCCCGATTGGTTTTCCCTCATTGGGGGTTTCTAGGATAAAATTCTTGTGTTGTGTGTGGAATTCCTTTAGCATTTCTCTACAATTTTGTCTAAGCACTAGTTAATTAGTCACTAAATCTTGAAACTATCATTTTCCAAAGTTGAAAGTAGAACAACATAATTGTGTGATTTTGTAGAGTTCCAAAGTAGAAGTTTATGGATCATTTTGGTATCAAAGCTAATTATATATCTAGGACTGTGGTATTCGATTCTTTCTTTTGATTTATATGATAGTGAAAAGGTCCAAAGGTGAATAATTTTTACCTTGTGAGCCAGATATTTCTACAAAGAATTAGAAACAAATAATTTGAGCTCAAATAGAGGAAGAGAACTTGGTCCGTAGAGTCAAGATGCTAGAGACCATAATGGATAGATTGTATAGAAAAAAGAAGAGCTTTCATATTTACAAAATATGGCTTTAGTTAAGAAATATTTTTGGAATCAATGGTTCGAGCAAGCCATGAAGAGGAAGAATGGGAAGAGTGTGAAGAAGAGAAGCCAATTGTAAGCGAAAAGGTAAAATATGCTCATACACCTTTTAAATTTGAAGCGAAAGTGGAAATAAATTAATTTTGAAGGACAAGTAGATATAGAAATCTTTGGATAGATGGATAAAATATGCACAAAGGATTACCTTTTCATATCTCAAAAAAGAAGGCCATGCTTTGGTTTGGTGGGAAACCCATCTAGCCACTTGTGAGAAGAAGAAACATCCTATTGTCGGTACTTAGAAGGGTTTTAAAGAATTTTTTAGAGCTAACTTCTATCCTATTGTTCATAATACTGACATGATGATTAAGTGGCAGTACTTTAGACAGTGAAGTAGTCAAAGCGTACGGGACTACACTACGGAATTTTGGAGACAATTCATGTTGCTTAATATGGACTTGGAGGATGAGGAAATTCTGACCAAGTATTTGGGAGGACTTTACACTCACCTTTGGAGGAAGTTAATCTCCACGAATCCAAAGGATATCAATGAATCTTGTATACAAGTATACTACATTGATAACGAGAAGAAGCAAGGATAAACAGAGCCAAAGGGAGACTAGTCAACAAATCGGCAGGAAAAAGAACAAGGGAAGACAAGTAGAAGAGATAAATGGAAAGGTAAACATGCCACTCTTTTGCTTTGCATACTTGTAAAGATCCTAAGAATGTCTATAAGAATTGTGATATAAATGGACATACTGATGCCACATGTTGGAAGCTACATCCAGAATTACACCCAAAGCACCTTGAACCAAATATTTCAAGAAATCCATGGCCAGTGTGAAGACAAAATGAGAGGTGGAGATTGAAGTTGATTCAGATGTAGATGAAAAGCTTGGATGCATGGCCACTAACATGTATGGGGCAGCAGAAGAAGAAGAGATGAGTAAGTTATTTCAAGTCAAAATAAAAATCAAGAAGACTAAGGTAAAAGCTTTAGTAGATTCGGTTCTTAGTCAAATTTGATTTCTGATGTAGTTGTAGAACACCTTGTCCTAGACACTTACATGCATCCATATCCATACCCATTGGGATGGGTGAAGAAGGGTGTAAAAATACAAGTTATAAGGAAGTGTAAGTTTCAGTTTGGGATAAATACCCAATACATGTATGTATTAGAGGCTGATATCATTCCAATTGATGCATTTGATGTTGTCTTAGTAAGTCCTTACTTGTATACTAGGGATTTATGTTCAAAAAGAGGGATAACCAGTATAGATGGGTCAAGGATGGAGTCAGTTTCAACATCTATGCACACCGGAGAAAATAAAATAAGGCTATGGTAAGTGTCAACCAAGCACAAAGATCTATTCAGGAAAATCATCAATTTTTTTAATTTCATTAGAAGAAAATCAAAATGGACTTGAGAGCATGGATATTTTGTATAGCACTTGTCATGTTTTATAGAATAATCCACCACATGAACTTCTCATTCAAGGAGCAATACAAAATTCCACTATGTAGTCACCGTATCTACCTACGGATTCACTGGACTTGAATGTGGGGTAGCAAGGAGAAGAGGAGATACAAGGAATGGTAGTGACTATAGCAACAATGTACATGGAGAGGATTCAGCCAATCCATCTCAAGAGACAAAGAAAAGAAAGAAGGACTAAACCACTATAGTATGGGACCTTTGCCATACTTGAGTAGGTTGGAAAAGAAACCTTCAGGACATACTTCATGCAGATGCACGTGATAGCAAGTTGCAAGAGCTCGCACCTACTAATGCCATATATGCATGAAAAATAAGGAAAGATACAAAAGTTTCCTTCCAAAAAGGATGGTACTCAAGGCAACTTAGAGGAGGATGTAGCACTAGATCAGCAAACTAGAGATCCACAAGAGTCTTGGTAGGTTGGACGATAGAATACACCAAGGGAGACCTAATGGTACTTGAAGGAACAAGAGAGGGATTTTATTCCTATACCACTCCCCCACTAATATTTTGTGGACTAAAATCCTCCTAAACAAGGCGAGGCATGATCCATATGGATCTAGAAAAACACACCACTTCATCAAATCCATCAATAATAGGAATGAAAATTAAATAAAATGAAGGAAATGAGGTAAAGTGAGGTTCTAGACAGAACCGTCGGTCTATGAAAATCGGCGCTCTGAGAACCACCACCTACGGGGTTGGCGGTCCTATAACTTCCACCTAGCTAGGGCGGTGGTCCTAAAATCTCCGGTCGCTCAGGGGTGGCGAGTCCTAACACTTCTAAATAGAAAATAAGAATGGAGCATGAATGGACGTGAATTTGAAGTGCCCAATGTGTCTCTTCCCTCCCTGACCTTTCCCATTCTCTAGTGCATGGGAGGACATGGGAGAAGGCTATAAATACAAGGAGGAGTAAGAGAATTGATCATTCGAATATCTAGAGAGATCGAGAAGCGAGTATTAATATGAGAGCAAGTGAGTAGAGATTCTTCAGTGCTAGAGTGGAATTGTAGGAGCAAGGTGTAAGAAAATAGAGCAAGCAAGTAATTAGAGAGAAGGTTTACATTGTTTATTCTTTTCATACTTATTTTAATCTATAAAATTTTATTAATTGGCCAATACAAGTGGGAAGAAAGAGTAATTTCCCTTCTCGACTGAGTTTTCCCTCATTGGGGGTTTCTAGGATAAAATTCTTGTGTTGTGTGTGGAATTCCTTTAGCATTTCTCTACAATTTTGTCCTAAGCACTAGTTAATTAGTCACTAAAGCTCAAAATTGTCATTTTCCAAAGTTGAAAGTAGAACAACATAATTGTGTGATTTCATAGAGTTCCAAAGTAGAATTTTATGGATCGGATCACCCATCCAAACACAATGCATACCATCTCACCTTGTTTTTGTCAAACAATTCGGTCATTACAAGCTACTTGAGACAAAAAGGGGAAAATGTAGACACTGGTTTCCATCAAACCACCTATTTCATATTATACATACATTATTTAATCCAAAAATTATCATTATGCCATTATCCTAAGTTACCCTCTCTTCATTTAGTAAAAACAATTTTATACTCTCATAAATTATCATTTTACACATCCTAAACCACCTAACCACTTTAAATTTACCTTAACCATCTTAAAACCACTCAAATCTATTTTATTCTCACATCCTAACATCCACAACTTGACCCTAACATCCTCCTAACCATTTACCTAAAAACCCCATTTTTGAAGTGGTTCCAACCACTTCCTAAACATTTTCCTGGAAATCTTGGATCATCAGCGATCCTAACCTATCATTGGAGATTATAAATAGGATTTTTTTCTCCTTTCTCAAGGATATTTTGAAACCTTTTTCTCATATTTACTCTTTATTTTTTATTCAATAGAAAATCGCATCCATTGCATAGATCATCAAGGACCTATATGAACTTCAATCTCTTACAAATACATCATTTTTAAGCTTTTTTTATCAATCCTCTCCCGTGAAGCTCAAAAGCGGCCATCATCTCCAATCAACTCCATTAGGAATTTTCAGACATATTTCAGTCCATTTCCATGATAAAAAAAATTTTTATCTTGTTTTGTTATTTACATTTCATCTAAACATAAAAAATAATTAAAAATCATTGTTTCGAACTCTGTTTATCATTTTTTTCAAAATTTGTCATTTTTACAAAGTAATCATAGATCATTTGTTTGAATCACCCAATATTTTGTCTAATTGCTAGTGATTCCCTTGAATTTCTAGAAATCCCTGTCAATTTATATCTTTTAATCATCTGTTAGTTTATTATCAATTATTTTAATCTTTTGGATTTAACTTGTCCTTTGTAAGCATGACTTTACTTTAGATGGAAGTTCTTAGTCGGTCTCATCCTATCACAAGCATTTATAACCTTCCTATAGTTAAGTAGCCAATTTTTTGGGAACAATATAATATCCTTCACGAGTTGACATTATGTGCAATAAGATTTTCCACCAACATAGAAGACATTGAGGATCGGGACCGAGTTCCTCCATGACATCCAACAAGAAATTGAAGACTTTTTGTATGACTACTTTGAGTCTGTTTAGATTACATCCACCCTTTCTTAGGCCACCTTTAAAGGTACATAGGACTTAACCTTTAGCCTTGAGTTCTAGATATTCTTATCCCTTATCTATCTTTTTGTTTACATATCTCTATCATTATCTTGATCAATATGGTTAATTATATCAAAGTGAGTTGACATCCTCCAAGGAATTCCCTTTAGATTCCTAGAATTGGCCTTTGTTGAGCAACTCATTTATCCATCTATCTAATATTTTTGTTTATTGTCTCATATTTTCAAGTTTCTTCCTTAGCAAAAGAATAAAGAGATTTATCACATCAACATTGATGTCCATCATCGTGGGTATTGGTAAACCCTGTCATCTTCCAAGGTCAGTTTATTTTTTCATTTCATTTTATTAATTTAAGGTTGGAAAGAAAATTCTCTCTGGTACACCTAATATACACACTTGGGGGCATCGCACTTTCCCCCCCTCCATTCACTATTTTATTTTTATATTTCCTACTCTTAGCTCATTTTCTATACTTCATACTATGTGCTTCACGATAAATATTTTCAAGCATTCGCACATCTCTTATTCACATATTGTACCATCATTACGATGACACACTCTTGTTCTATTTTTCAATTCTTGAATGTTGAGGTGTAATTCCTCCATGAACCCCACTTATCACATTTTGGTTACTCATGCTTTGTGCTTCACGATAAATCTTTTTAAGCATTCTCACATCTCTAGTTCATATACTATATTGTCATTACCCAATGACACACTCTTGTTCTATGGTTCATTCTTGACTATTGAGGGTGTAATTCCTCCATGAACCCCACCTATCAAATCTTGGCTATGCACGCTCTATGATTCATGATATATCTTTTCAACCATTCTCACATCTCTAGTTCACATATTATAGCATTATTATATGATAACACATCTTATTCAATGGTTCATGCTTGATTGTTGAGGGTAATATTCTTCCATGAACCCTAATTATCACATCTTGGCTACTCACACTTTGTGCTTCATGATAAATATTTTCAAGCATTCTCACATATCTAGTTCACATACTTTATCGTCATTACACGATGACACACTCTTATTCTATGGTTCATACTTGATTGTTGAGGGTGTAATTCCTCCATGAACCCCACTTATCGCATCTTACCTACTCACGATTTGTGCTTCATGATAAATATTTTCAAGCTTTCTCACATCTTTAGTTCACTTATTGTACCGTCATTACCCGATGATGCACTCTTGTTCTATGGTTCATACTTGACTGTTGAGGAGAATTCATAAATGAACCTCATCTCAAGCACATCAGTTAAGGGAGGAACACTAATCCTATCATCTTCACATCTTGCATATAGTAACACACCTTCACACGCACACGACATCTACACATCTTGGGTGTATTTACTCTTGTTAGCTTATATTATTCCCATATTACACTTTATTTCCTATGCTAGTTGGATACTTACTATGTCATCATATTTTTCTATATACACATGTGTGTTCACTTGGTATCTTTAGGTGAATGTAAGACTTTTAGATATTCTTACATGATTCATGATGCTTGAACCTACTTGTTATCGGTCCCACCGAGGATCACGGGGTCATCTACCTTTACTACTCTCATACTTTACACATCACATGTCCTATAGCTACAATCTTTACTACTTACTATCACTTTAATTTTTGTTGATCTATATACACACTTTAACATACTACATATATTTATAACATGTTAATGTGTGTTTCATGTGTAGAATTTTCTTTGCAAGATCTATACAACCATGGCTATTTGTCACTTCTTACTTACTATTGTTTTTATTGTTTGTGAGGTATGATTAATGTCTTATTTGTTTATTGTTTACTTATGGCCACTTCAGTCATGATTGTATTGTGACATTGTGAGCAATGTCCCATATATAAAACCCATTTTTATTGGTCCATCTTTCCTTCCTAGTTTCTTGTTACAATATCATATATTGCATGCTAACTATTTTTACAACTAACACTTGTTTACTAGTCCATCTTATTTGCATGTGCCTTGGTTTCTACCATGCACATCCCCTACCCCCGTAGGTATCCAATCTCAGATATGCATATCAGTTTGAGTTCCTCTCCTTTGGACTGAATTATCCTACATTCTTTGCATGTACCCTAAATGGGGGCATCTATTGGGTGAAAAAATCACCCTTACATCAGCTTAGAGCTCCAAAACAGTAGAACATAGTACAAAATTGAAATAGGAACACGATTACATATTGGTTTAGAATCATACTTGGACCCAAAACACAAACTAGGCACTAGCTTTTGAGTTCTAGATAGTAGAAATAGATTCTTGTGTCCCCCATGGGAGCTTGTGTCATGGGGAAAAATAAGTAATTTCTCAGTTCAACACAATCTCTAGTAGTTTACAGTACAATTCTCCGATGTAAGTACTTACCTCTAGTTACAAAATACATTCAATTAGTTACAATTAATTACAACAAGAATAATATGTTAAAATTGGGGATGTACCATATGTAGTGGTGTTTATTGGGAAGTGTCATAGAAGGAGAGAAAAACCATATCTCTCTCCCCAAAACTCTTCTCTTTGTTTGATATCACCCAAAAACTCTCTCTTGAGTGAGACCGCCCAAAATCTCACCATCGGCATTCAAATTCAAAAACTCCAATAAAATAGGAAAATTTTATACCCTTTACTCTTTCACACATTAGGTTTACTCTTTCCTTTACACACTTTTTACTTACTTATACATACATTACTCTGATTTTTCACATATGGAACTTTGACTACTTTCTCACTTTTATTTTATAGTTTTGTCCTTAATACACAACAAGAAGTAGCTCACATTAGTAAACACAAGCTCTAACAACACACTACTACGCATACACTTCACCCCTAGGGTCTACTTCCCTTTCCTAGTCTCCACGCTTCACATTGCAATCACTTCATGCTTCACTTTTCCATGCAACATGATGATGGAAACACTCTTCTCTATAGGATTACAAGGTACACATCTTCTATCTACTTTATGCTATCAAGTATTCACTCAAAATCATAAAGTGGGGGAAAATGTAGACACAAAATCTATGCACTTGGGTACATTTCTAGGTCCTAAAGCATAATAATGTATACATGATTCTTAAGCAAGAAAACTAGTGGTTGATAACTCCTTTTGGTATTTTTGTTATATCACGTGTATTCTTTCTAGTCTTATGCATCTTACATATTTGTTGAAACTTGTCTTATTTATATTTTATGGCCTCAAACACTAGCACCAGGTGCTCTTGTCCCTCCTGAGCACTCTTGACCTTCTTTCCTTTCTCCTTACTCTTTTGGGTCTCTTTTACTTCTTGGTCACCTTTTAAAACTTTGGGTTGGCCTTTCAATTTTCAATTATGAAATTCAAACAAGGGAATCATATATATACTTATTTATTGCTCTCAAATAAGGGGCCAAGCACTAAGAATTATCTACTATCACCTAACCTTAAATTAGAGGCACAAGAGAATTATAAGGACACATCTAGCACATCCATATAAGGGACAAGGGTAGAATCACTCTACATAATATCATAGGAGGGGAAGTTCCTTTTATTCCATTTCACAGATTTGCATACTTGGAGAAAGCTATATCTAGCTCGATATCATTATGTAACTTGCACAAGGAAAACCTAGGGCGTCATTACACACACATAAACAAATAACTATTTGGATTATGAGATGTAGTATAGCGCTTGGTCATAGTATCACTCTTGGGGTGACCATTGGGGTCATTCTAAATCCCTATTCTAAATATTTTGTATTATGTTTGATGTGGTTTGTGTGAATGTGTAGATAACTATCTATTTTTCATGTTACAAGTATGATTGATGACATTGGAGTGAGACTAGAGCGATAAAAGAGAATCAATAGTGAAGGTATTCCAACCTAGAAAAGGATAAAAATTAAGTATTTGAGTGGACACTAGCACCAAAACCAGTCACTAGCGCCCAAACGCTCCTGTTCTCTCATGGGTGCATACGTACTACACATTTCGAGTCCAATAACCCTCGGTGAGCCTTGAAAAAACTCTTTCCAATCTATTCCAATAGTTCCTCGATCTATAACACTTCAGTCACTCGAAATCAGCTAAGTCATCTTCCCTCTCTCATTTTCTTAGGTTTTATATCATTACATGATTTTTTCTTATCCATTATTGTATATCACTTGTATATCATTAGTTATAGTAGTTACTCTAAAAACTAGATTTAATTCAATTTAAATTAAATCAACATCTTACATGATGACAACGAGATGATCCCTCATCATTTACATGGGAGATAGTGGGTGCTAGACAAAGAGGCTATATGGATTATATATCATTTTATAGATGAAAATTCTATGATATGTGATTTTGTATGGTGACTTGGAGGCCATATCGACTATATCGGTGGGTGAAAAATGTTATATAGCTATCCACGAGTTGAGGTGGATCGGGTTAATTATCACTTGTCTCGGCCACATACTAGACATGTAAAGGGAAGATTATGGCAAGTGATAGTTTGGGGTGGTGTAGGATATACCTCATTGTGAGAAATGGTATGTGCATGTTACACATGAGATAGTGGAATTCAGTCCATAGATCGGGGAGAGATCTTCTAGGGTGAGCTTCTTTTGAGTCATTCCATAGGCATTGGATTCACAAGAATAGATCATCAATCTAAGGATGATGTTACAGTACACATCAAGTTATGTAGTGGTTGTCCCTATGTGTATTACTATTTTTCATGCATCTATAGTAGTAGGAATAGCCACAGTAGATATGAAAAATTCATAGACATGAGGAAAGGATATATTAGGCTAGGATGATGTTGAGGTAGATTTATATGTATAGAGACAAGCATAGGGATAGGGACCATAGGCATAGGGACATGGTCCAAAAATTCATCTAGAATAGGGGCCACAAATATAGGTTACGTAGGGGATACAATTTAGGTTACACATAGACCACATATTCAAGTTACACTAGGGCTACGAGATACATGTACAGATATCATAGAAAATTCTAGTATAGGTGTCACAAGAAATTCTAGTATAGGTGTTGGTACGGGTTAGAGTACATCCACAAGTGTTGTTAGTGCATATTCTATTGGTTGCATATGCAAGTACCATTTCAAGTACGTTTATAGATTTAGGGGTAGGGAAATGTTCCACATATTCCTTGCAAATGCAAGTTCCATTTTAGGCACTAGTATAGATGTTATTTTCTTCACCTAGACCACCTATTTAGGAGGATAAGTTGTAGGCGAGAGGGAGAGATGGAGTTTGATGTGGTGACAGGATGAAGAGTAGGAAGAAGGCAATATGTGTGGCAGCAGAGTGCACATGTACATCCAAAGGCATAGATATCATCCTTAGGGCCATCATTTGGGTGATCAATAGTAGTGTTACAAGGCTAAAAAGGATGGTACCATGGTAGGGGAGATATAGCACTTATTATTTTATAGACCCTACATAGGTAGTAAGATCATAGGAATGTTGAGAGAGATAACATGAGATAATAGTTGTAGTAGAGGACTACGAGAGAGATATCGATTTCTAGACATGTTCAATAGTTGACCATAAAGAGAGATGTTGCATGCCGCATGGTAGAGGTAGGCAAGATGGGTGATGTGATGCAGAACATTATTTCCATTTCATAGGAAATGAGGTATTATTGTACCCTATATGAGGTAGTTGTTTTAGCATATATGGGGTAGAAAATCCATGAGGATTGGAAAGTTAGAGAGGTTGTTAAGGTCGGTTAGATCAAGACGGATGCCACTATAGAGAGGTGGAGAGGATAGACTAAGTAGTATCGGTATAAGAGAGAGTTACTATATGACAGAAAATCAAAACTTGACCTTTTGTCACACTCAACCTCCCGAGGTCGTGTCGGGACATACGTTGTGGAATGAGTGGATGGCTATGGGTAGTGAAATATAATAATATGTGATATGTGGATGAAAATATGTGGAAATGGGATGAACAAGCTATCAAGGAAAAATAATGTCCTTGATGTGTAATATCAGGATCTGCTCATCAAGGGTAAGAAAGACTCTTCTAACCAAAAAGGGTCTAATAAATGGGTCGGAAAGAATAGCCACACGAAGACTCTAATCAATTTCGATATCTATGGAAACCCTCTCTAATGGTTGTGGGATACATGGAAAACCAACGGGCACCTCGTAATGATGTCCAAGAAAAGGTCATGGAATAAATGAGAGGGGCGTGGTTCTGCTAGATTTATGGATGATTAGTTGGTTCAATCTAGAACGCAAAATCTCTATAAGTGTCTTCGTTCATGACGTTCAATTTTCTAACAATATCGATGGAATTGGGGACATTTTAAAGACTAGTGAACGTAATCTAATATCTAAGTCTACTTGTTCTTGATCCCGTTTACTTGGGGACTCTTGGATCATAACCATAAACTCTCTCTGGTTGTCACTGGTAATGGTCATGTGTGAATTTGTGTAATTTAATCTATGAAATAAAATAACAAGCTAATCTAAGTAAATAAAAGCTACAATATGTTTTTGTATTTTCTAATATAGAAGAAATAAAGTAATAAACAATAATTTAATCTAATTTACTTTAAACTAATATTTTTGTATTTTCTATCTTTCTGGAATTAACAGAGGAAAATGAAGAAATGAAGAAATAAATTACCTCTAATCTAACTAACAAATCCTATACAAATAAATAGTCAGATGTAGCTATTTATTTGTGCAACAATATATTAAATATATTCTAACTTTAAATGAAGCTTTTTCCAATTAATAATTTTGGATTATCAAATCATCTTCCTATCTCATAAATATGGGAATATTTTAAGCTTCGAAGAAGCTTTTCTTCCCCTGCAACCTCCCGAGATAGAATGTTAGAAAATCCAATAGAAACCAAAATTTACTACAGATTTTTATTATCTATGGTGATATAGCAAGCTTCCTCCATATATTCTTCCCTCACAAATCCATAGGGATAGGAACGGAAGGATATATCACCAGAAACTTCTACGGAAGATGTGAAATCTTCTTGGAAATGATCTAACTATTTGCAATAAATAAAATAATTTCTTTTACTCTATTTGATAAGTGTGCGTACGTTCATAAATAAATGAATAAATGAAGAAACTCAATAACAACCCCCAACCTAGAATTACAGTGCAGAGGCAATGCCAGTTGTGGTATCACTTTGTCCCCCTCAGTTATCTTTACCAATATTTTGTGCCCAAGTGATTCAGAGAAGGCTGAAATGTAGAGGAAGTAACAAGAAGAAATCATTGGAGTAATGGAAGCTTGATGGAAGTCTTGTTATAATGCAAGAAAAAGAAAGGTATCACAAGAGAATAGAGCTTGGTTGTGCAGTTTCTAGCAAGATTGTGGCAGCTCAACTAAGCAAGATACACAAATAATCTCGGCCATTTGCTTTAGAAGAAGTGATGATTTTATAGAAGGTTGGTTGGGCAGTGCTCTAACACACTTGGCAGCCATGGGGTGCCACATCACAATGTGGAGGGGAAGTTAAACACTCAATCAACAATTAGAAGTAGAAGAGGAGTTTGGCATGAATAAATCATCTCAATTGACCCAAAAACGTGCACTAAAAGTGAACTGGAGTGGGCTAACATGAATCCAATTAATGCTTGGAAAGTTTAGGGCAATTCACACTAAACTACCACCCATGCGGGGTAGAAGTTACACAATTGCCGCCCAAATAGGGTGGCGGTTATGTAAGCGCCACCCAAGCCGGGCAGTGTTTTTTTTACTAAAGGCCAAAACTCAAGGAAAAATAAAGTAGGAAGCCATGGAAAAGCAATAAATGGATAAGTAAGGTAAACTAGGATACAAATATGTACTGTAAAGAGGTTAAGGAGCTCAAACACCTTTGAAAAAGACATGAATCATCATTGGAAACCTTTGAACCATTTTTGACAATGTAGAACGTGAAAATTTGGGTGTGTATAGTCACCCTTGACTCATTACATGATATTTTGTATGTGATGCATGATGAAGGAATATTTTGTAGATTGATGCACTTGATGGCATGTTTTTGTTTATTATTGGCAAATAGTTTTTTGAAAGGGACTATACCCTTGAGTACAAAAGATGGCCTAGGAGCCAGAATAAAGGATCATAATCCAAATGTGACAATGAGGCCCAAAGTAGCCAAAAAACAGCTACCAAACAAGACAAAACAGCAAAAACACTGCAAAAAAGCAGTAAAGAGACCGCGAAAAAACAACGAAAAAAGCAGACAAACTTGATGGCATGTTGATATGTATGTGAAATTTTTAGATATAATGTACATATACATTTTTGTATCATATGGAATTTATTTGCGATGGACATTGTGACATGATTTATATGATGATGATATTTATGTTTTATTTGATGCAGCTATGATAGATGGTTATATGATGGTATTGATTAGAGTATATGATGATGTTGATGTGATTTATTATGGATGTATGATAATTATATGCATATAGGGTTGCTTATATGTGCATATCTTAGCTTTTATTCTTGGTGTATGATGATTATGGATATATTATGATGTTATATATATGATGATGTTAAAAAGGTACTTTCAATTAGGACAAATGCAAATAAACCCAATTAGACACAATAAAGGAAAATACACCATAGTTATTTATAAATCGGGATGATAACATAATAATTACAAATGGTTGAAAAACACAAAATAAATATGTCAAACAAACCCAATATGATTAGGAACTAATTGTACCAAAGTTATATATATGTAATTGGTCTACGATAAAAATAAAAATCACAATAAACCCCATATAAACATAAAGTTGACAAACACCTTGATTACAAAGAAATCAAGATGTGTACAAAAGACATGTAATAATTCCCAAAATAAAAATGGAGATACAACCTAAAACAAATCCCAAACTACAAAGCAAGATGAACCAAGATAACAAGTTCTTGAAAAATTACAAAATTTGTAATGAGCCAAGAAAACACTAAGGCTAATAATGAGCCTAGTTATCTTACTACTTGAAAATTTATAAGAAAGGAAAACAAGCCCTACATATACAATCACATACGCAAGGCTAGATTCAAACCAAAATGATAACAAGATAACTTACACTAATTTAATATATAACAACAATGAAATACAATTGTGTAATATCAAAATTTTACCACACCCCTAATGTGTTCCACTATGAAGAATAGGTAGATGCGAATTCCCCAAGAAACAATATATGCAAGGGATTTGGATCAGACCAAAGAGCATAGTAACTAATCCTCATGAAACTCTATTTGGATATGATTGAAGGTCTATTTGAAATTAGATTGGGTCAATTTTCTAAGCAAAAAAGATGAAATACGAGGAAAAACTTGAGATCCAAATTTTCCCTATGCAAAGGACTTGATTGATTATCTTACTCACAAAAAATGATGGATAGAAGGAGTAAAAAATTGAGAATCATAGTATAATCTAGAATGATTATTAGGAGTGTATTCAAATGGTAATATTATTTAAAGCTGTGATGATAGTCGTTGATTTTTTATGAAACATTTTCTAAATGTTTATGTTGTTTTGTTTTTTATGTTTTTGTGAGTTTTATATAATTTTTTATTTTTATTTATATAATTATTTTTTTGAAATTTCTATACACACACCAACAAAGAAGGAAAGGTGTCCCCAAAACCGTATCAAACATGGTATAAAAAATAATTCCAATAGAACTAAGGGATGGGACACAATAAAAGTGGGCGAACATGATATGGTGAAGCATGGGATTCACAACCTAACTATGAGGAACACGCAACATAAGGTATTTTGGAATGATGTAGCAAGTGGAATAGAATATAGGGATGAAATAAGTGGTTTACCTTGTCATGCCCCCAACACTAGGGATACTCGTAGAGGATTGGGAGTATAAATTTTCAAATGAACCACATTCATTGGATCCTTAAGCTCTTTTCTATCTTCTTCAGATATTATATATGCTCCATATCCAAACTTAGGAGTTATAATGTATGGTCCCAACAAATTTGGTTCAAATTTTCCTTGTTTTTCACACTCTTTTGTAGTATTCTTCTTATTCTCTTTAAGCACAAGGTTGAAAATCTCAAAAATTATTAGTTTAATTATCTTGTTATAGTTGTGGAGAAGTTTATTCTGATATACTTTCAATTGGTCCAAGGCATGTACATTCCACTCATGTAAAAGTTCTAGTTTTGAAATATGTACTTGATGGTAATCTTCTCCATGCCCCAATTGTTGGAGTGACACATGAAGGGAAGGGAGATCAACTTCTATGGGTAATACAAATTCAGAGCCATATATAAGGGAGAAGGGAGTGGCTATAGTTGGAGTTTGGAATGAGGTTTGATAATCCCAGAGGGTGGGATACAGTTGTGTGTGCCAATTTATACCATGTTTATCAATAATATTGTCTAATATTGATTTATGATTTAATCGAATTGAATTAAATCTAATTTTAGAGTAACTACTGTAAAAAATTATATTCAATTAATAATTACAATAATGCATAAGCAATAAGCATTCAAATATGTAATACCCTAAGAAAATGAGAGAGAAATATGACTTAGTTGATTATGTGCAACCGAGGAATGATCAATATTTTCTGATTGCTAGATCTAGCTAGGAACTATGTCAAAATGGATCACCAAAGGTTTAAGAACTCAAGACTATTCTAGACATAAGTTCACATAAGTTCTTGCATGAGGACATAAGCGCCTCAGTGCTAGTTAGTAATCTAGGTGCCGTGTCTTCGTAGATGCTCATAATTTGGTCCTTTCTAGGTTAGAATTTATTCTCTGTTACTATCCTTTTATCACTTTGGTTTCACCATTAGGATTCTGATCGCACATGTAACCTGAAAAACAAATGACTACCTTTACATGTCTAAAAACCACATCAAATTTAATAAAAAAATGCATAATGTGGATTGATTAAGCCTGGAGGTCACCCAAAGAGTGAACTTACGTGATCATTGTACTACATCTCATATTCCATGTAGTTCTTTATGTGTGTGTGTATCCATGTCTGATGCCCTAGGGTTTCCTTAAGCAAGCTACACAATGATAACAAGATAGATCTATATTGTCCCAAATATGTAAAATGTGTGTGTGATGGAATAGAATGAAATCCTTTCCTATGAAGTGTATACATATCAATGCGAGTCCTTGGCCCTTATAGGAATGTGCTAGATGTGTGCTTTGTAGTACTCTTATGCCTTTGTGCAAGCTTAGGTGGTGATATATAATGCTTATAGTATTTGGCCCCTTATTTATAAGAAGTAACTAAGTGTGTGTGTGTGTGTGTGTGTGTGTGTGTGTGTGTGTGTTTGATTCCCTTGTTTGAATTTCATAATTGACAACTGAAAGGCTAACCCAAAGTGTTAAAATGTAACCAAGAAGTGAAAAGGACCCAAAAGAGTAAGAATAAGAAAGAGAGGGGCATGAGTGCATGTGAGGGATAGGATTGACTAAGCCCTTCGTCCTAACTAGCCATTATTTTACGAATCCATTAAAAAGGTAAATCGGTTAAGTGTCATCAGAACTATAAGATGTGTAAGGCCAAAATGACGCTCGGTCAAGCTCGAGAAAAATAAAGTGAAAGAGATAAAGAAACCAAAAGGCCAAAAGGAGTTTTCAACCACTATTTTTCTTTCTTAGGAATCATGTATACATTAGTATGCTTTAGAACCTAGAAATTTACCCAAGTGCATGAATTTTGTGTCACCAATTTAATCATTTTATTGGAAGATTTGGATTGGTCATTACATCGTAGATAATCTGAGTTTCCCATTATGTGAGGATATGGGATTTTTTAGCTAATGTTTAGACAATTTTATTTTTAAGGATGTTTCATTGCACAATGACAATCAAGGTATGGATTCCAAGGTGGAAAATGATGTGGTTAAATAATAATTTTGCAATATTTGACCCGATAACGTAAGTGAGAGGCATGGCCTCTATTCAATTGGTGAAATATTTAGTGGTGGTGATAATGAAGGTGAGACCATCAGAGGATGTAGGGTTTATTTTTATGACTAAGTCAATCCCCCATCTAGAAAAATGCCGGGATGAAGTGACGGGTTGTCTAGACACAAAATCACACACTCTAGTACATTTCTAGGTCCTAAACATATATTAGCATTCATATGATTCCTAAGAAAGAAAAATAATAATTGATGACTTTCCTTGGCCTCTTGTATTTATTTCTTGCTTTCTATTTGGTCTATCATACCCCACATCCCATTTGGTATTTTTCTTATTTATCTTTTATGGCTCTAAACACGATTACTGCCTAGCCGGGACAAGAGTGCTAGGCACCCCTGTCCCCCGGGTGCCCCTGACCATTTCTTATCTTACTCACTCCTTTTGGATCTCTTTTATCTTTTGGTAATATTTTTCACTTATGAGTCACCTTCCGGTTGTCAATTACAAAATTCAAATAAGGGAATAATATTAATACATAATTATGTGTTTAAAATCGGGGACCAAACACTAAGTATATATTATCATCACCTAATCTTACATCTAAAGGGACCTAAAGTGCTTCAAGGAATCCATATAACATTAATTTAAGGGACGAGGGACTGCATTTTTATATACACTGACTTAGGAAAGGAAGTTATTTATTCCCTTCACAAATTCTATTACATTCTTACATCTAAATACAACCCGCTATCAAGTGCACTTGTAAAAGGGAATCCTAGGGCACAATTCTTACACACGCACAAACACACACACAACACACACACACACACACACACACACACACACACACACACACACACACACACACACACACACACAATAACTGATAACATGTAGTCTAAGATGTAGTGCGGTGTTGATCGTAAGTTCACTCTCGGGATGACCACTGAGTCAATCCAAATCTACATATTGCATCTATTTTTTTGGATTTGATGTGGTTTTGTGGGTTTTACAAGTGAATATTTATTTCGTAAGTTACAAGTACCCTCAGCAATCAAATAGTGACACACATGTGATCAACAAGGAATATTTTGACACTATAAAAATCAAATTCTAGCTATCTGCACAGTCACATGTGCCCAACAGAGGTCTCCAACACCTAGGATCCCTTGTCCATCGGTGGGTGCTTGTGTCTAGCCTTATTCTTGTAGTTCATGTTTTATCCTGAGCATTGACAATATTGTTCACCTCTTGCTCAATATTTTTCCCAGTCTAGATAAATTCCAGATCAAGCGTTAATAAACTAATTTATTATTTCTATACCTCTTGCTTAGAGTTTTGTATTTTGCTTACTTATTTCTTGTGTCATATTATATTTAACATTTGTATATCCTAGTTTACATCAGTTACTCTACAATTATGGTTTAACACTTTAATATAATTTTTGTTAAATCATTTGGTGAACCCACTCATTCAAACCCTACCTTCTGAGAATGTATCAAAATTTATCTCCTTCTTCTAAATTCATGGATCATTCTTCTTATCCTTCTTTTACTCCAACTAAGGTTTCTGATATGGCTACTACTGCTTCTAATTTTATGTAAGTTTGTACTCAACATCCTCCTCACTTTGTTACTCCAATGTCGATCCAACCATCAATGTAGTCACCACTCATCACACTCGTCCTCCTACGGCTCCACCCATTTCTATCCCACCTCCTATCACTTCTGCAATTCCTTCCACTACCTCTAAGGACTATGACATCATAGAGAAGCTTAAGAATACACAAATTAAAATCTCTCTTTATTGCATAATTCACCGATTGTTGTCACACATTAGAGGTCACTCTTCACTCCATTCACATTGAAAGCAATAATTCACCTATTTGATTTTCTCACCTTATTCAATCTCTTAAAAATTTACCACATGCTATATTTTTCAATGATGAGGATATCGACCTTCTTCATCGATGATCCATTTGCACCTTTTCTTATCACTCCTACTATTGGTGCCATTTGTATTAAGCATGTACTCATTAACAATGACTCTCTCTCTCTCTCTCTCTCTCTCTCTCTCTCTCTCTCTCTCTCTCTCTCTCTCTCTCTCTCTCTCTCTCTCGGCATTACCAATATTATAATTAACAAATCTTCTCAAGTCATTTGTATCTATGATTCCACCACTCGTACATACATGGGCACCATTTCCCTACCTTACTGGGTTGGGCCTAAAATGGCTCCTATTGTATTCTTTGTCATTTATGCCACATTTTAATACAATTTCTCACTTGGCAAACCATGAATTCATGTGATGCATGTTGTTTCATCTAAATTTCATTGGTGCATTAAATTCTTACATGATGGTTATGGACATACTATTATTGTAGATCCCGAGCCATTCAATTTTTTTCCACATAGATCATACCACTTTCATGCACATTCCTCCATGTCATCTAATCCCATACCATAAAGTTAGTACATATGATGTTAGTAAATCTAGTGCTCCTACTTATTCTCCTTTTGTTGCTTCTCCATACACTCCATCCATGCCTACTCATACTATTGATATTCTATCACCCACTATGTCTACCCCCATGGTTGTTACTTCTCCACCTATCATGGATCCTCCCAATTCTACATTTGACTCCACTCCTACCAATATTCTTGATAATGCTATACAACAAGATAATGCTTAGCACTGATGATGCCAATGATGAGGTTGATGATGTAGAATTTAATGATGATACATTTCACAATATTGAATTTAATCCTATCAAAGTTGATGACTCTTATTTCCAAGATAATTTTGTTTTTATTGGCCTTGGTGAATATCAATTCAAAAAGCTTCCTCCATCTACTAATGTCATGATTCCTTTTCAAGGGACTATACATACATTAGATATTCTTTCACCTGTTGCATCTCCACAAGTTCATTTTTCTCCACACTTGGCTCCCTTCACATGCACTCTCTTCATTCATAATTATTATTGGCCTCATGTTCCATTCAACCCTACTTGTTTAGAGATGGTTTACATACATGATGGCTTGAGTTGACTATGATTCATGATCACTAATCTTCTTCCTCCACCTCACTCTGCTCACTTATACCATGGATGTGTATTCACTATCATTGCTTATGGCCTCCATGTTTTCCATTTGATATTATTCCTTACACACACTCCTCATTCTTCTCCACTCACACTTGGGCAATCTTGGCTTGATTACATTGGTGGCACACTAGATCCAAATCATACTGATATCACATTTCCTATGCCTTTTGGCCACATTTCTATTTGCAATGACTCCTTCTTGGGATATTCTCCAAATCTAACTCAATGGTATGCACATGGTTGTCCAAAACCACCTTTCACTGATGAATAATATGCAATGGGCATGTATAATTTATGCCACAAGGGCTCTTTATATGATCAACCTCACATTGTTTCTTACCAAGTTTCTGATCCAACTCCAATCGGTTACGATCTTGACAATGACAATCTTCTAGATTATTTTACTTGATTCTTCTCCACACCACACACTTGGGGCATCATACTTTCTTCTTCACCCCTTGATGATTAACGCTTATTTCTAATCTCTATATATACACATTACGCTCCCGTGATTCACATCTAGTCTTTCTCATCTCTCTTATACATTATGATACACACACTTGTATTGTCATTACCCTATAACGCACTCTAGTTCCATGGTTCATACTTGACTGTTGAGGGTCTAAATCTAAAATTAAGCTCGCCATAATTCACTCTTTACGCTTTATGCTTCATGATCTATCTTTCTAGCGCACATTTTGAAAACCATTTCTTGATGACGCACTCATGGTTCATTATTGATTATTGAGGGGTATTTTATAAATGAACCTCATCTCATACACATCCACTAGGGAGACACACTGCTCCTATCACATTCACACATTTCTTACCATTCCATCACATTCATACACTACATTTACATATCTTCGTTGTACTTATTCTTACTTTCTTATACTACTTACATAATGCACTTTGTATACTATGCTAGTTAGATTCTCGAGTATTTCATCACCTTTCTATATACATACATGCACATTCACTTGGTATTTTGGAGTGAACAAAGATGTATTACATATTTTCATATCTTTTGCAATGTTTTTGGCATTGTACCCTTTTCAGTACCGAGGATCCTGGGGCATCTACCTTTACTACTTTCACACATTACAGGTATTATTAGTTCATTACTTACTACTACTTTGCGTTAATACATACACATCTTAACAGAATTTTTATCTTTCTAACATGCTAACGAGTGCTTCGTGTGCAAAAATTTCCTTGCAAGACTATATTCAACCATGGTTATCTTTCACTACTTTTTTTCCATTACTTTCCATTATATGTTATTTTTTATGGGCTATGCCTTATGTCTTATATGTTCAGTGTATTATTTTGGACCCTCTAAAACATGATTCTCTTGTGACATTGTGAGTGATGTCCCGTGTTTGAAACCCACTTTTCATGATCTATCTTGTATGCACATTTTATTGTTACATTGTTTTCCTATGACATCTTTGTTAATTTTTCTACTAACACATGTATCTAACCTCTTTGTTTACATGTGTCAAGGCGAGGGATTAAATTCATATTAAACTTATTTTATAAACATTAATATGCACATATAAATAAATGAATACAAAGTAAAGTAAATAACACAATAAAACATTAACATAGTATTTAATGTGGAAAACCCCAATGGGGTAAAAACTACGGAAGAATATTTTCCATTAATCGAGAAACTTTTCACCCAGTCCAATAACTCCCTCCTCACTTCTACTCCATGTTTTTAACCCAAATTACATAATAATCCGAATATGACCTATATTCATATTTAAATAACCCAAAGGGTTATGACCTTCTTAAGTGATGGGGTACACCTTGATTTAATATTAGTTAATAAATAACTAACCTAATATAAAGTTTGTATTAAATAATAAAGAATATAATTTATTCTATATTATTTAACTATAAACTAAATATTATGATCACTTAATATTATAGTTCTAACTCCCCCTTAATATTAAGTGGGGATCCATATGCAAACATTTCATGTTTGTACAACATGATTTACAAATCCATAAACCCCAAAATTTTAGGTTAGCATAAGTATTTTTAAAGGAATTATAATACCTTCATCATGCTCAACTTACCTTTTAGTACAAAATGATTTGGAATCCATAAATTAGAAGTATGATTTAGGCTAAGCATGATTTGTGAGACTAAACCCTACCATTTATCATGGAAATAATTCTTAAACCGCGTCTCTAGGATCCTTTTATAACACAAGGACATCCTTTACAGATAGATGCACACATTGGACTATACTTTTTGTAAACTTTTTCAGTTTACATAGATTATTAAAGATATTTTTACAATGCTTTATATTATAGCATAATTATAGAGGAGAAGGAGTCAAAAACTAGTGGCCATTAGGATGTGGCATTACCATGCACACTTCCCCTCAATGACAACTCTAAAAGGCCAAGCATAACACGGAACTTGTAGAAATTCACAACACACAATGGATTCGTAAACATGTCTACAACTTGATCTTTAGTGGAGTAGTACTAGAGATATATATCATTTGTAAATTACCTTCTCTCAGATAAAGTGCATATGTATCTCGATATGATTTGTTCTTTGATGTTGAAGCTGGATTTTTAGCGATAACAATAGAATTTTGGTTATGACACGAAGAGAAGTAATTCCTTTAGCTTCCATGTGCATCTCTTCCAATAGTCACTTCAACCACATGGCTTCTTTTGTTGCTTCTATTGCACTTCTCTAATCTACCTCAATAGAAGAAATGGATATTGTTGGTTGTTTTTTTGTGTGTTGTTCTAGTAATGGCACCTGTACCAAAAAACTTGAACACAAACCCAGATGTATACTCTATATCCAACACAACATCAGCATGGTTAGAATCATAATATCCATATAGACTGTTTCACTCGGAATGTTTCAGCTTCTGGAAATAGAGTTACTTCTATCCTTTCATTCCTTTTAGAAACAGATAAGGTTAGGGCTAGGAGTAATACCTGTTGAATGTCGAGATGGTGTGCGCGTACCGTAGAGAAAGATCAAGTTGACTGTGAAGAACTCCTTTTGTCTTGGAAGGACTACCTGCAAATAAGAACACAAGACCACAAGATTTTGATTAGACGATAAATGAGGGAACTGCCTTGGGCCTAGGAAATATAAAAGTTCCTTTCGAAGGTGGTCAGTTCCCCTGCTAATATGAATTAACACCAAAAACTATAAAATATCAATTAAATTGCTTCGTTGAGACGGGTAGGGGAAAGGCTGATTTCTGGTTTTGAGTCACAATAACCGATACCGGTTGCTGATAACCGATATCGGTATGGTCTAGGATCTGTAGGTTGGTTGTTTTATGGGGTGGTTGTGTCGTAGGGTAACGGTGTTGTTGGTAAGGCTAGTATATGAGTGATATTAGGTAATGAGATGGTGAGAGGTAAATGAATGATAGTTAGATGCAATGACACGTTGGGTAGTGGATCTAGGAATAGATTTGTGAGGACTATGATTCAAAATTCTAAGAATTATTATTAAAAGGACATGCAAGATGTAACTTACTAGTTATTGACGAAGATGCAGGTCCAAGAACTCTGATGACAAAGGCAGAACTGAGGTAGGATGGCCTGACACACAGAAGATGAGATATCTCCCTCCCGATGATCAGCTGAGTATCACAGGGCTCTAGTATCTAGTTGCAGTCTTGGGCTTGATCTCCTTTTTCTGCAAACTCTTCTTGTCTCTTCACTTGTCTCTGCTCAGCCAAGTAAAGATCCGGATTCTCTTGATCGCTCCTGATGCTCTCTCTTGATCCAAAAATCCTTCCACCTTTTGTTTTTGGTTTGGGGAGCCCATTTACAGGGAACCGATGGCGGTTACGTAACCGACAGCGGTTGAGTAGGAACCGGTATCGGTTAGGAAAAAGCAAGCTATTTTTAGTAAAATAGCCCACTTTCCCTGCTTTTCTCCCGAGAGATTAGTTGCGGGCTTGGTCAAGTGACTAGAAGGTCGGTTTTGGGTGCGAGAAAGGGGTCATTAGTCATGGGTGTAGGTGTGGACCAAGTTATAGGTCTTAATTAGGTTAGTTTAGGGTTAGGACTAGGTCATGATGAGGTGGCAAAATGAGGTGGCAGGTAAGGTGATGTGGATTTATCAATTACAAGGTAATTAATAAATAATTGTGTAAGGTTTAGGTGATGAGGTTAGGTTACGAAATGAGATGCGGGTCACAAGGGGTCATAAGACACAAATTTGGTGTCTACATTAGCCCCTTATTGTCGTGTAGCTTGTTTTGTAAAGCTGCACGGACAATAATATGAAGTGGTTTCCCCTGTTAAGGGTATAGGTAATCCCCCTCAAATCTATCATAGATTGAGAGAACTTGAAATCAGGGATAGGGTTGATAAAGGGTAAATGGTGTAGAGATGATGGGGAGATGGTGGGGTAGGTCCAAAGAAGCAGACGCACGTTGAAATGCAATAGTGTGACCAGGGTACATGATTTGATGAGCAAACCAGCAATGCATAGGCAAAGGTCGATAGTTTATCCAAACAAGGGTGATATAATCCTGGTATCCAAGGCATAGGAAGTAGCTCCAGGGTATATAACAGGTAAGGTACAGGAACGTTTAGGCATGTTCGGCGCAAAGTGCAAATGGTTGGTTTGGTTGAGATAAATGTCACGGTCGAGGTCTAGGCAAAGTTGGTCGGCAGAGCAAGTCAGGGACCCTAATCATGCTAAAACACGAACAGGTGAGCTCGATGGAACAAAAAGCTACATGATGGGTGGATAAAAGTGTATGTTGTTGATGTTGGGTAAGGTATTGAAGTGATACGGCCGTGGGTCGGGCCAAGTTGTTGGGTTGCGGCCTTGGGTCGGGCCAAATGGGTAGGGTGAGGCCTTGGGTCGGGCCGGATAGGTAGGTTGAGGCCTTGGGTCGGGCCGGATAGGTAGGTTGAGGCCTTGGGTCGGGCCAAATGGGTAGGGTGGGGCCTTGGGTCGGGCCAAATGGGTGGGTGGCGGGGCCTTGGGTTGGGCCAAATGGTTAGGGTGAGGCCTTAGGTCAGGCCAAATGGTTGGGGTGCGGCCTTGGGTCGGGCCGGAGTGGTTGGTTGCGGGGCCTTGAGTCGGGCCAAGTTGTTAGGGTGGGCCTTGGGTCGGGCCAAATGGTTGGGTGACGGCCTAAGGTCGGGCCGAATGGTTGGGGGCGGCCTAAGGTCGGGCCGAATGGTTAGGGTGAGGCCTTGGGTCGGGCCAAATGGTTGGGGTGCGGCCTTGGGTCGGGCCGGAGTGGTTGGTTGCGGCCTTGGGTCGGGCCGGTGAAGTCAAAAACGGCTAAAGAGCAATGGAGCATATAGGCGATGTGGTAAAGAGGCAATGTGGTGGGAAAGGGAAAGTAGTGAATAAGGGCAAAAATTTGGGTAAAAAAGGACAAAACCGATATCGGTTATCTATGACTGGTACTGGTTAGATAACCGACGCCGGTTCCTTAGGGCACGATTTGACCGGTATCGGTTCTATGTTAAAAACCTATAAAAAGAAAAATACGGCCGGTCATTGTCACTTTGTCAATTTAGAAACCAAATTAAGTTGTCTGAGGTGAAATATTGATATTGGTGTATTTGTTGGGTGAGGTGGCACTAGTTGAGTGGAGAAGTGAGGTGATTGGCGGGCCCGAGTGAGGAGGAGGCAGTAGTTGATTGGTTGAGGACCCGAAGAGGACATTTGGAGCCATGGCACGGCCCGGGGAGGAGCATGAGGGGTGGACCAGGCTGGACCACCACCACCCATCCCACCACCACGACGACGTGTCGTCGCACTGGTAAGTTCGAAACCTTGCATTGTGTTCATTTGATGTTATTAAGCTAGATTTGGGGTTTGGGTAGGAATGTACATGTTTTTAGGAAATAATTAGAAAATGGAAATAATTTGAAAAAGGGAGAGGGTAGATAGGTGAAATAAGCCGAGGCGGCTAGGTGGGTAGGTTTTTAGGGTGTTTGGGTGGGTAGAGAGGGAGAAAAATGAAAAAATGTAGGTTGGGGGCCGCGCGGGGGTTCGGCTCGGGTAAATACAGCGACCGATGTCGGTCGCTAAGTGACCAGCATCGGTCGCAAATTTTTAGGTCACGGTGCTTTGTGTTTGACCGGCGTCGGTCATATATCGGCCGGCGTCGGTTTTGTTTTTTGTTTTTTGTTTTGTTTTTGTGGTTTGGTTGTTTTTGTTTTGTTTTTTGTTTTTTTGTTTATGTGGTTTGGGTGTGTGGGCGTGGTTTGGGTTGTGTGGTTGAGTTGAGTTGGTGTTTTGGTATGATTGGGGTGGGATAGGGATGTTTTGATATGATTTAGGTTGTGTCGGTTGTTGGATTTGGTTGTTTGGGTATCGTTTTGGTTGTGTGGTAGTATGGTGGGGGTTGTTTGTTTGGGTGTGAAAAGGGAGTGGGATATTGGAGAAGATAGGTGGGTAGAGGGGTGTGTTAGGGAGTCGGGGTGAGGAGAAGGTAGGTGGGTAGAGGGGTGTGTTAGAGAGTCGGGGTGTGGTCGGGGGATAAAAGGGGGTATAGAGGGTAAATTAGATGTTGTGATAAAGAGTAGGGCTAAGGTTGTGGGTAGGTTTTACAGCACGTCGGCGGTGACGATGCGGGACGAGATACCCCCACTTTGTTGAGCCGAATGCGACCACATGTGTCCGGCACACACCGGGCTATCATGTGCGAGGTGGGACTTGGTGCAGTCCAGCGATATAGAGCGATTGACAGAGATCATAGTTTGATGGTTGCCCTCATCGAGAGATGGGATCCGGCGACCAATGTGTTCCATCTCCCGACTGGAGAGATGACCATCACATTGGAGGATGTGTATCGCATCCTTCGATTACCTATCGATGGAGAGGCAGTCTTTCAGGTGGATGCAGAGACAGCCATGGACAACATCCTACAGGTTTTTGGGGATGCAGCCGCGCTATTGACATATCACAGCGCGAGTATCGGGTATGGGGATATGTACCGTGCGCACCGACATGAGACACGGCTTGCCGTGTTGATGATGATCGGAATCACCCGCTTCGCCTCCCGGACTCGAGAGGAGGCCGCTTTCCATGGGCGCTGATGGGGGTGCTACATGAGATGGTGGAGGAGCACACATGTTATGCTTGGGCACCAGTATACCTGGTGCAGTTATATAGAGAGCTGTGGGGCTATCGCCGGATGAGGCGATTTGGGATTTGTTCGACATTTTTGCTTCACTGTTGGGCATATGAGCACATCATATGCATTAGACCAGTAGGATTACCCCAGCAGCCAGGGCCACAGGTCATATATAGATACGGCTTTCAGAGGTGGTTGGGGGTCGTGGGTCAGCCACGAGCAGTGCTTGCAGGGCGAGACGTTACTTACTACAGGCATTTATTAGAGGGCCTGACAGTGGTAGATATTGTATGGAGACCATATAGAGGTCATCACCCCCGTGGAGGAGCCCGAGGATAGTTGCAGTGGATCCAGTACACATTCTGGATAGCGGGACGGAGGCCGGGAGAGTATGAGAGGATACCCCTGGAGAGGGTACGCAGGTAGATGGGGCTACGACAGGATGAGCCCCCTCACTTCCCTCAGTACCAGAGGGATGATGTAGAGGCCCCACTGCCTGCACCACAGCCCGTGGATCCAGATTGGGTTGCTGAGAGGCCGGCAGATGACACTGTAGATGATGCTGGCTGTACGGGAGCATATATGGTTTGGTGGGCTGGTCAGAGAGCAGCGAGGGTAGCACAGCCTGCACAGCCAGACTTGGCAGCGGTGATGGCAGAGCGAGATCAGCTCAGGGGTCAGGTGCAGCTATTACAGGGCGGTGGCTGCTGCTGTGCACACGAATAGGTGTTTACGAGGGCGGCTAGCCCAGATCGGAGTGTGAGCATAGGCACCACCACCAAAGGCCAGTATAGCCACGGCCCGAGGCATGTGCAGTGCACAGTACCACGGTACACCATAGGCACCACCAAAGGCAGCGCCACGAGACACGATGGGGGCACTTTCGGTAGAGGTGTCGAGGACCAGCCCCAGTACCTACGGTGGCTCGAGAGCGTTACATGGAGGCTAGAGCGGAGGCCCGATACTATCAGGATATTCTTGATGGTACCGGGGCTGATTATCAGCCCTATGCGGCACATAGAGCAGAGACCTCTCGGAGCCAGAGGTCTCAGGGAGGGGCAGCCACAGCTGGTGGGTCCGTCACAGGCAGGAGGCGAGAGGCAGGACAGGGACCAGCAGGCAGACAGGCAGAGGGAGGTGGAGAGAGCTGAGGGGTCCCTGCACTTTTTGTATATTGGACATGGGCACCGGTCTGCGAACCGGTTGTGTTGATAGAGGCCTGCGTGCCTACATATTATTCATTGATTCATTCATGTATTTATTATACCGGCCTGCGAGCCGAGTACGGGTTGTACAGTTGATACCGGCCTGCGAGCCGAGTCTATTTTTGATATGAGAGACCGGCCTGCGAGCCGTGTTGAGGTTTTTGACGGTTATTGTGGCCTGCGCGCCGGCTTTGTTGTATTATGAGATCACAGAGGCCCCGATGCAGGGCACATTGTATATTTGAAACCTTGTATATATATATATAGATATGATGTTTTGATCCACATGTTGTGTTTAAAAATGCTTTAAATGTTTTGTCGATGGTTTGTGATATTTGATGTATGATGAGTTGGATTTACATGGTGTTATATATTAATGATGTTGATGTCTTTTGTGGATGGGATGTATGTAGATATAAATGATGAGTTTAATTGACATGTTGTATTATGAAATGTTGTATGTTTTGTCGCTGATTTTATGAAAATGTATGTATGTAGCTGTTAAGTTGGATCCAAATGGTATATAGATTAATGGTTTTTGATATCGTTTGTTGATGATTTGTTTGTTTTGGTAATGTGGATAGATGATATGGATGAAATCGTAATGAGATGTGGATTTGATGAAAAGATTATAGCTATCGGTGTTGGTATGCAGGAAAAAGAGGCGGGTGCCTCCAAAAATTAGATAAAAAATAAAGAAAAGGACTATGTTTTGAAAAAGGTGGGTATGTGACCGACGTCGGTTAGCTAACCGATGTCGGTATAGTATAGACCGATATCGGTTAGGTAACCGATACCGGTTATTCCAAAATGAGATTTTTCTAAAAATAGAAAAGCGTAGGTGGCAACTGAAGTTCTTATTTTGAGAGGCATGCAAGATGTTAAATATGCGAATGCGACGCTATTTTAACGACTGAGACAAGTAATTGCATGAGAGATTTGAGTGATAAGGAGGAAAGAGACAGGTAACGTGATTGTGGGCTGAGATCAAGAAGACAGAAATCCAAGCTATATTTGAAGAGGGTGGTGAGCATGGCTGAACGAGGAGAAGCATCCAGCAGGCATGGACGAGAGGGAAGACAAGTTCCACCGCAAGCTGTTGCAGCCCAAGAGGTAAATGATTTGGTTGTAATTTGGTGTTTGCATGTTTTGTAAATAGGAGGAGGGAGATTAAGTGGGTAGATATGATAAAGAAAACATGATAGCAAGGGTTATAGGTGAGGTGAGTGTTATGGGGTAGGTAATCAGGGGTTTTGGGTATGTCTGTGTATACAGAGAGGAATAAACGATCAATTTATTGTCGTAGGTGGTTGTTTAGGCAAGGTGTATGTAATTGATCAGTGACCGATAAGGTTAGGGATAGTATCGTATTCGCATCTGGTTATTTATAATCGATACCGATTCATCGGAGGAATTTCTAGAATGTGAGAAAAAAAAAAACCTTTAGGGATTCGATGGATTGAATGGTTATTTGTTGTTGTGACGTATGCAGGCAGAGGCAGGGCCGAGGATGAATGATAGTGTACCAGCGCTGTTGTCACGAATCCGAGCGGATGTAACACCAGCTGAATGGACATTGATAAATCATTTGGGGTTAAGTGGAATCCGCTATTATTCACGAATCACACATAACCATGCTATGTTGCAGGTATTGATTGAAAGATGGAATCCAGAGAAGAATACCTTCTATCTGCCAACAGGGGAGATGACAGTAACATTGGAAGATGTGTTCCGTATTTTGAGACTTCCTATTACAGGAAAACCAGTATATCAGGCATTACCTAGCAGCAGCGCGGGGAGCGATAACAGCAGTATTTGGTCCATACGCATGAGATTTGACACAGCGAGGTTTGACATTCACATATGGGATAATATATGCAGCACACCCTGAGGAGACAAGGTTAGCAGTGATATTAATGATAGCGGTAGGGTATTATGCATTACCGAGGGCGGATGGGGAAGATTTCCAAAGGCATTGATGTGTGTTATTTGGGAGATGATAGAAAGGAACGTGACTTTTGCATGGGCACCTGCATATTTGGCGGAGTTATACAGGGGTTTATGGGCTTGTAGGTGAAATCACAGGACGACACTGGATTGTTCATACTTATTACACTGTTGGGCCTATGAGCACATTGTTTGTGTGCGACCAATAGGCCGACCCATCCAGTCAGGAGAGACCGGAGTACAGAGGTTGGGATTCAGATGATGGGTCCAGACAGAACAAGAGGCAAGATCCCAGGCCGTGACGGGTGACATTGAGTATTACAGGCAGGTATGGGAGAGGGTGACGATTGCGGATATCTGTTGGAGGCCTTACGGGAACTATATGGTAACAGAGAACATAGCTGAGGAGTTGAGGGGTGTAGAGCGATTGAGGTGGATCGCAGGCACAAGACCAGGTGAGTATGAGAGGATTCCTCTAGATCGCGTGTGGTGACAATTCGGATTTGTGCAGGATATACCCCTGGCTTATAGACCATATATGAGGATCGATGCCGAGGCAGCATTCTCACCTCCCCGGCCAACACCTCCAGAAGGGCCAGAGGAGATAGCAGCCGATCGCAGGTAATGGATGCAGGAACGACAGAGGCCTATAGGTTATGGTGGGTAGCAGAGCTGCGAGGTGTACGTGATCGCCCTGACATAGCTGTGATTATAGCGGAGAGAGATCGTCTGCAGAGTTTAGTTCATCAGCTCCAAACGCAGATGAATGAGACAAGAGGATTGTTAGCGGTTGCGGAGTCACGAGCAGAGAGACTAGAGGCTGGATTCCTCCATGCGAGAGGGCGTATTCATATGTTACAGGAGAGATTGGCAGATCAGTGGGTGGTACCAATAGCCATGGTACCTTTGAGGATGGAGAGGCCCGGCGAGAGGCGTCGACGATCACGATCATCTCCTGGGTCGGGATGAATCGTGAGGGTCTAAGTAAATGTTATAGAGGTATAAGAATAAATAAGGATGCCGACCTGCGTGTCGATGATAGAGAAGATGTATTTGTTTAACATCTAAATAAGACTGAATATGTATGTTGATTTGAGTTATGATAATAATAAGAATGTTTGCGTTGTGATTTTTGGTGTTTTGAAAAAGGATAAAGAGGAATGTGATTAAATAGAAATACACAAAAATATTTATATTTACCACACATGATAGGTTATGGTAGGGGATGGTCGAGCTAACCTTGGGAGACCCCATGTCTCCTAAGTGCTGCCTACATAGCCCATTGCACAAAGCAAGGAGGGGCCTCAGACCGATGTAGTTCTCCCTTAGGACTCAGGGAGAGGTGAATTTAGGCAATTTGGTACGGTTCAGGCAATTGGTTGGTTGGTAAAAATATTGATATTAATATTGGTAAGGTAAGGTTGAGGGTGTTGGTAACAAATTGGTAATGTTGTAAAAGGTATAAGGGAAGCGAAAGTTAGCCTACCCAAGTAGAAGGGAACCATGTCCTGATTAAGATCAACACACAATCCTAGATACGAGGCAAAGAGGAAAGAGTGCTCCGTAGGTAAAAAGAGCTAAACAAACCACATAACATAGAACGAGCTTGAACCCCTAGGTACCGTGCATAGACGAGAAGTCAATAGGTGAAAAGAGTTGTAAGATCACAATATATCGGGTGTACGTCACGTCCCTTGAGTTGAAACAAATGGTGAGGTGAGGTGGATGATATAACGGAGGTACAGAGAACTTGTTACAAAGCGAGTGTTCTGACGAAAGAGAACCTACCCTAAATAGACAAGTCCATGACTCAAAAGTTCTTTTGAATGAGGCTTTTATTTTACTGAATATAGACTGATCGATGCGGGAAGTCTACAAGGGATATTGATTGTACTATTCTTGAGGTCTTCACAAAGCTGATCAATGCGAGAAGCTTCTGATAAAGGCTGACTGTGTATAGCTGTCCTTCGAGGGAGCAGTCTATTTATAGTAGCAGATATGATTTTAGTGCATAGCTGTCCTTCGGGGGAGCAGTCTATATATAATAGTAGCAATAGTTTGGCCTATAGCTGTCCTTCGAGGGAGCAGTCTATATATAAGGTAGATAGCTAGATGTCCTTTTGACGTGAAGCATCTAGTTTTTGTAGGAAGTTTGACTCAAGAAAATCCCATAAGAATACGGCTTATTTTAATACTTTGAAGTCATGGACTAGACTAAAAAGGGAAGGCATTGCTGAGGTGAAGTGAGAATCAAACTATGTGAGCTTGATTTTTATTATGAGGTGTAGGGAACAAAGTGTATGTGGTGGTAAGTGGGCTCAAGGGACGAGCGGTAGGTAGATAAGAAGTGATATAACACTAAATTCAACAGTAGAATGGTCGAAGATGTAAGGCATTAAGGGGTTCAGGCTCAGGTTTACCATTAAGTGAAGCTAAACGATAAGTGCCTGATCCATAAGTGTGAGTGATTATATAAGGCCCAATCCAATTAGGAGCAAATTTTCCACGTTTGCTCTTTTCTAGTTTGGTTACATGTTGATTCTCTTTGAGGACAAGATCACCAACCTTAAAGGTACGCTCATGAAGTCGCTTATCATAAGCACGCTTGATACGTTTTTGATAGATTTGGAGGTGATCAAGAGCTGTAAGACGACGCTCGTCAAGAAGCTCCAATTGGGCTAACCGCTCTTGGCGGAAATCATCATTGGTGAGAATATCCTGAAGAGATATTCTAAGGGAGGGTATTTGTACTTCGAGAGGCAGGACAGCCTCGGTACCATATACCAAAGAAAAAGGTGTGGCATTAGTGGAGGTACGAATGCTAGTACGATAAGCCCAAAGGGCAAAGGGGATGTGATTGTGCCAATTTCTTCCGGATTCATTGACAACTTTCATGAGGATTTTGGTTAGAGTTTTATTAGAGGATTCAGCTTGTCCATTTTCTTGTGGATAGTAGGGTGATGAGAAGCTGAGTTTGATACCAAAGTTGTCGCAAAGGTCCTGTAACAACTTGTTTTTGAAAGATTTTCCATTATCTGTTATCAGGCGATGAGGAACGCCAAAACGACAGATAATGTGGTGGTTAATGAACTCTACAATTTTTTCTTTTTTAGTTGAAATGAGTGGAATAGCCTCCACCCATTTTGTGTAATATTCGGTTGCTGTGATAATCCATCGGTGACGTTGCGAAGAGGATGGATGAATCTCACCAATAAGGTCTAAACCCCATTGTGAGAAAGGCCAAAGATCTCGGGCGACCTGTAGCGGGTGGCTAGGAGTATGTTGAAGGTTGGCATGTTGTTGACACATAACACAACGCTTAACATATTCATAGCAATCGTTATTGAGAGTAGGCCAATAATAACCTAGGCGGAGGATTCGTTTGGCCATGGCAAGGCCGCTAAAATGTCCACCACAAATCCCATCGTGGACTTGTTGGATGGTATGGGTGACCTCCGCACCAATGAGACATCGAAGGAGGATGCCATCAAAGCCACATTTATAAAGGAGTCCCCCCATAACAACATAATGAGAAACGCGTTTAAGAAACACGCGTTTTCCAGTACTAGTAAGGTCAGATGGGAGAACAGAGGTTGTAAGGTAGTCGTGAAATTGGTGATACTGTGTATCCTCGCGAATTAATGAGACACATTATTTATCGTACAAACAACCGAGGCTGAATAAGATGGGGCAAAGAGTTGTTGGACCAAGACGAAAATGTCAGAGTCAGTTGATGAAGCTAGAATTTGCGAGGCTAAGCAAGCCATAGTATCCGCAAATTTGTTAGTGGAGCGGGGAATGGTTTGGATAGAATAGCGAGTAAATAAGGCTAGAAGTGAATCCACGTAGTGTTTGTACTTTTGAAGTTCCTCATTTTTACATTGGTAGATGCCCATAACTTGATTGACTTACCAATCGAGAGTCACCAAAAATATTGATAGATTTGATACCTAAGTGTAACGCAACTGGAGACCCAGAACAAGGGCCTCGTATTCCGCTGTATTATTAGTGCAAGGGAAATCGAGTCGGAATGAGAGAGGCATAGGCTCAGTGTCGAGAGGAATGAGAACAACGTTGGCTCCTCCGCTGCGCTGGCATTTAGATCCATCGAAGAAGAGGGTCATTGGATACGACTCCTCCCTGAGTGAAAGAGTGGCAATGAGTTTGTCGGGGAATGTAAAATTGGTAAATTGTTCCCCTGGTAAAGGGGCTTCCGTAAGTTGATCTGCGATGGTTTGTCCTTTGATTGATTTCTTGTGGACAAACTCAAGGTCGAGGTCGGCGAGGAGCATGAGCCATCTGGCGATGCGTTGGTTTAGATGAGGTTTGGCATACATGTAATGGATGGGGTCTGTGTTGGTGATGATGAAAGTTTTGTGATTCAGAAGGTAATGTCGGAGTTTGGTGGCTACGAATGATAGGGCTAGGCACAATTTTTCTACATGTGTATACCTAGTCTCATAATCCACCAAAGTATGACTTATATAATAAACGGCTTGTTCTCGATTCTCAGAGTCACGATGTGCAAGCATGGCCCCTACAGCGTGGTCAGTGGCGGAAAGGTAAAGATAGAAAGGGTGGTCGTCCTGGGGTGGGATAAGCACGGGTGGCTGCAAGAGATAAGCTTTAAGAGCCTCAAAGGCTTGGTGGCATTCGTCACTCCATTGAAAGTCAATGTCTTTTTTAAGGAGGTGATGGAAAGGTTGACATCGATCCGAGAGTTGGGAGATGAAACGTCGGATAGATTGGAGCTTACCTTGTAAACTACGCAATTGTTTAAGATTGGTAGGTGGGGGCATTTCTAGAATAGCTTTGACTTTAGATGGGTCGACCTCAATGCCACGCAGAGAGACAATAAAGCCGAGAAGTTTTCCCGAAAGGACACCAAAGACACATTTCTTTGGTTGAAGACGGACAGAATATTGTAACAGGCGATCAAAAATAATGGTTAAAACATCGAGATGTTCACTGCGATGTTTAGATTTGCCAAGAAGATCATCGACGTAATCTTCAAGGATAGTGTGCATAATGTCATGAAAAATGTAGGTCATAGCCCGCTGATAGGTTGCACCAGCATTCTTAAGGCCAAATGGCATTACACGATAACAGAAGGTTCCCCAAGGAGTTATGAAGGCAGTTTTATGTTGATCGGCAGGGGCAACCAAAATTTGGTTATATCCTGAAAAGCCATCCATGAGAGAGAGCATCTCATGGCCTGCAGTGAGATCAACAAGTTGGTCAATACTAGGTAGGGGGAAGTCATCCTTAGGGCAAGCGAGGTTGAGATCTCAGAAATCCGTGCATATCCGAAGTCCCCCGTCGCTTTAGTGACAGGTACGATGTTAGAAATCCATTGAGGATAGTCAATAGGCAGGATGAAGGAAACAGAAAGAAGTCGTTGAAGCTCCTCTTTGACCAAGAGGGCAATGCGTGGATGCATTTTTCTCAATTTCTATTTAATTGGCTTGGAATCGGGTTTCAGTGTAATGTTATGGACGGCAATGTCAGGATCAATTCCTGGCATGTCAGCGTAGGACCAAGCGAAAGCTTGGTTGCGAGCATGGAGAAAGGTAGTAAAGGCGACTTGTTCTGATGCGTTAAGGGATTGTCCGATCTTCACAATGTGAGGATCCTCCTCCGTGTGGATGTTGATTTCTATAGTAGATTGTTCAAAGCATGGTTTGAGTTTCAGATGGTAAGGCGCGTTGAATATAAGATTCATCCGCGCCAAGGTAAGTGAGGATGGAGTCATCATCCTGACACTCAACAACGTTAATTGAAGGTGAGTCCTCTTCAATCATGTCTGGATACAGAAGGGGGATAGAAGAGGGGTCCTCATTATCGTGTTGATAAGTGAGAGGACCTAGGAAGATAGCATTTATGAAAAAAAAAAAGTTAGGAGGGATAGATTCGGGATCTATCGACTCTGTGGGTGACGAAGGCAAAATGGGTGATGATGGTTTGGTAGGGGTGACGTCGTTGTCTTCTAGAAGACAACTGACACGAGGTTCCTTCGATGTAAGTGTTCCCGGAAATCCGAGACCACTACGATCATTGTGCTTGCGTGTAGTTACGGGGATGATTGTATGTCGGCCTTGTTCATAAAGACCAAAACCAAAGCCTTTCCAAGCACAGTGAGTCAAGAAGGTGAGGGTGAAACGACGATTTGTCAGGTATTGAAAATCAGATTGGAAAGGAACCACACCAAGAGGGGGCTCAGGGGCAATGGAAGATGCGTCGACACCCCCATATGTTAGGTTAGTGTGGCAGTGAGGTGGTCCGTAGGGGATTACTTCCCCCACACGACGGTCATAGGTAGGATGTGCATGTACCTGTCCGTACTCCTGTGGGGTATGGAAAGAACTAACGTTATATAGGCGATACTCCCCCAGCGTAAGGCGTTGAAAAACATCTACTAAGGGGTCTGCGGTTGGGATATTAGCTGCAGGAAGGGAAGTGGTTTTTGTGATAGTGGTTTCATTTGAAGGTGTAGGTGCGGTTGAGGTGGATGGTTGAGGCACATTTGAAGAGGATGGTTGGGTTGAATGAATGGGTGTCTTGATTGGTACAAGCACATCATTAGGGCGGTATATCATATTGCAGGTTTTAAAGGGGGGAGGATCAGCTTTTACGGTGTAGGACTTCCCCTCGTATTCAAATTTTATGCATCTATGTAAGGTTGAGGGAACGCATCCCATAGCCCGGATCCAAGGGCGACCTAGCAATATATTGTATTGAAACTCTCCCTCAAGGACATAGAAGAGTTTGGGTAAAGTACGTGGTCCTACACGAATGTTAAGAATCACGGTGCCTAAGGTAGAGGTAATAGCGTCATTGAATGACCGCAACATGATGGGATTGGCACACATGTAGCTAGAAGGGATATTCATTTGTTGGAAGGCTTTTGAAGAGATGATGTTTAGGCTAGCCCCGTCAATCATAACACGACGTACCGAATGTCTCGGACGTAAGCTGAGATGAAAAGAGCAGGGTCAGGATCTTCTGTACCAAAGTCAACAATTTCGTCTTCGGAGAAACTGACTGCAGCAGCTTGTTGTACAGAGATAGAAGTGGTTGGGGCAGTGGGTTGTTTGGTGAGAGAAGCAATGTGATTGGGTGTAAGAATGGAGGTAACAGGCAGGGTTTCATTAGGTAAGACCTCGATCCCTTGAAGAATTTCCATGAGAGCTTGTCGATGAGATTCAGAAGTCTGAATGAGATCATATAGTGTCATTTTTACGGGTGATTGGTGAAGCTGTTTGATCATGGCTCGATGGGCAACTCCATTGGAGACGGGGTAAGCGGGTCCACGAATAACCACTTTGGGTGGTGGTGCAATCGGGATGGTGGACGGAGAAAGAGAGGACGCAGGTGTGCTATCTTTCGCTTTCTCGTTGTTTTTCTGTGCTCGAGTAGCAACACTAATCATATTAATCTCGTAGACCTGAGATGAGGAAGATGGTTGGGATAAATCATGGTCTTCAAGAGGTGGGGTTGTAATAATGATAGATCTTGGTGAGGCGGGGACAGATGGTATAGGAGAGGGAATTGAAGCTAAAGGTCTCTCCCTTCGTAAGTTGTCTTTCTTAACCTTTCTATCTGGGAGAGGTGACTGACGAAGGATGGTTTTTAAAGCTTTGCATCCCTCCACATCATGTCCTGGTGTGCGGTGATAGGCGCAGATTTTAGACTCATCATAACCTATAGGTCGAGGTTTAGATGGGTCATAAGGTCTAAGTGGGGGTAGGGAAATGGTCGCATTCTCCACCAACATAGCAAGGATTTTGGCGTAAGATCCTTTGAGTGGGTCAAAATCGGCGGAGGATGAGGGCATTGGTTGTACAGGTTTTGGTAATGTTTGGGCGTGGTTGGTTCGTACGGGCGGTGGTTTAGCCAAGGGGTGTTGACACGTGGTTTTCACTAAACGTGGTTTCTTTGGCGCAGGAGCTACATTCAGCTGGTTAGATGATGAGGCTACAGATGACGTGGTAGCGGGGAACAACCACGGCGAAAGGGGAGTGACAGAAAATAAATCCTTTGATGATGGAGTTCGTTTAGGGTTGATGGGTGGACCGGATACGTGGGGTGACAACGTTGATATATCCTTGGATTTCTGTATGGGCACAGAAGGCGTAGGTCATTTTGAAGAAAACGCAGGAGGTATGATATATTGATGCAAGGTGGAGGGATGAGGTCCCAATATGGAAGGTAGGTGTGACGATGATGGTTTTGATTGTGATAGAGGCACGGATGGAGTTTGTCTCCTAAGTGGCGGGGCGGCTTTATTTTTGGATAAATCTAGTCGCTTAGGCGGGTGTGTTAGGCTGGGTATTGGTGAGGTCCCAAGTGTAGGGGAAGATTTGGCTAAGTTAATAGAAGTGGACGAGGTATTTGGTAGAGATGAGGGGGGTGAAGGTGAGAACATGGGCATTTTAAGCTTCTGTAAACACTTCGGGTATATGGTGGAGGCATCAGGATCGGTCATTTGCATTTGAGTAGAATACGGCGTACTCAAACGTTCCCATAGGACCTGTCTATCTTCTGTGGAATGACAATCCTCACGTGTGAATAGGAACTTTTGTACGGAAGAAAGACGGGTTGTGATTCCAGTCCACTGTGGGTGTGATACAGGGGGTAGATGAGGCACTGTATCAATAGATGTTAAGAGGTCGACTGGTCGTTGAAAAGATTTAGGTGATGAAGGACTAATAGGTAGGAGGGCGTGTTTGAGAGGATCTGTCATATTTAAAGAATATGGTGATGTCGGTTCAAGAGGTTTCTCGTCTAAGGATGACAAAAGAAGTGGCGAGCCTTCCTCTTGTACAACAAGAATGGTAGAAGGAGACATCTGGGAAATAGATAAATTAGATAACATCCGCTCACAATCGTGCAAGGACGTGGTGTAAGAAGGCTCATTTGTGAGAAGGGAACTCTGGGCAGCTAATTCCTTGATGGGTAAAGGAATGGCAAGGATTTCAGTTTGTCTTGATGGCGAGGAAGGGGGTTCGGTTTCCTGCGTTAGTGAAGAGGCTTGATTGAGAATTTGTTCGATAGAGGTCTTTGGCTGGGAATCGAAGACTGCATGGATCTCATGAACACTCTCCTCGGCTAAGATATCTTGATTTACGTTACTATTAGAAGAGTGATTTGGGAATGGTTTGTTGAATATTTTCAGATTTCGGTTGGCAGGGGCATTAGGGTTATCGAGGGTTATATCACCTGCGTCAACCATTTCCTGCACTATGTTTTTCAACATTTTGCAGTTTTCATGACTATGTCCTTTTACGCGGTGAAAGTTACAGAAGTCATTTTCTTTGTACCAGGAAGGTATAGCGCGGGTAGAATCAAACCCGGAGTGGGGTTTAACAGGAGGCAAGGTGATAGCTCCGGCTTTGAGCAATTTTTCCAAGATGACACCATAAGTTTCTCCCAAGGGAGTGTAATTGATGGGCTCGGCTTTGTATTTATAGGTGCTTTTTGGTGGGGTATTAGATGGTGTTTGAGATTTGACCATCACCACGTGGACAGCTCCTTTTGATTTCGAAGAAGTGGATGTGTGAGGAGGGGTGGTGTTTGGCTTATTGGTAGAATCTGGAGTTCGGAAATTGGGGTTTTTGTTGCGCAACCGCAATTTCTCTTCTTCTAAGGCTCGAATTTCTAATTTCGAGCCATGGTAAAGGCCTCATCAAATGTACGGAAAGTTTGAATTTGGAGGGTAGGAGAGATGTGCTTAGCGCAGGCCCGCGTAAAAAGTTGATAAGTTCAGCCTGAGGCAAGGCATATGTAAGTTGGTTGATAAGGCCACGCCATCGTCCAACGAAATCTGCGATAGATTCGTCTTCGAATTGTCGGATGGCATAAAGGTCGGTGATAGATACTTTCTTGGCAATGTTAATGGAGAAATGATCCAAGAAAGATTGGGCTAGTTGGTTAAAAGAGAAGATTGAGTGCTGGGTTAAAGCACTGTACCACTCCAAGGCGGGTCCTGATAAGGACATGGGAAAGGTGCGGAGTAACAAGGCATCATCATGAGCAATCAAATAACAAGCATGTCTAAATGATCGCAAGTGTTGTTGAGGGTCCTCCTTACTGTTAAAACGGGTAAATTTTGGTAATTCCCATTGAGGAGGATATGAATGAAGGGGGACAGAAGGGTGAATAGGCTCCCGACAAACTTGCTCGTATGTCAAGGCGCTATGACTTCCCGAAACAGAAGCCTCCAGATTTTGCATTTTGTCCATCATTTGTTTGATGAAATCTGTGGTTGGATGAGATGATGGTGCGGTTGTGGTAAACGGAGGCAAATTGGGCCAAGGGCCTCCGCTAGACAATGGTGGGGTTAAGTGTTGATAAGGTATGGAGGATGAATATGTTGAGGTGACCGAATAGGGATGTCCCATATAAGATGTTGAGGTCACTGGATACGTGTATGGGAATGAAAAGGTAGGCGGAGCTTGAGAAGGAAAGCTAGTGTGGATAGGTGGAAGAGAGCAAGTCATGAACGGAGCAGTCTGCAAGGGAGACGAGGTAGGAGCAGTTGGCGGTAATGACATGTTGGGCCCAAGATTAACCAAAGGAAAGCCAATCTGTGTCGTATGAACCTCTGAAGCCATCGAATTGGGAGACGGGGCTAAAGATGCAGGAAGCAATGCGGTGTTATCAGGTGGAGTGGGAGCTAAATGAGCAGCTATACTAATAGGCATGCCAACAAGGAGTTGACCATCGGGCGTACGGTCAAGGGCATGAGACAAATAGTATTGTACAGCACTAGGATTAGCATCCAGAAACTTGGCAAATTCTTTATCTCCCACAGGAATTTTAGGAACCTCGCTGGTATCCGTAGGATTCCCCACAGAATGTGAAGGGGGTGATTCAGGCAAAGAAACAGAGCAAGCATGTGAAACCATGGCGGCTTGCTTTGAGTGATAAAACCATGGACAGGAGTTCACGGTGAGGGTTTCAATGTTAGGAAAATAAACAAACTCGATCGGTAAATTGGTAGGTTCTTTGGTTTGTCGTAATTGGAAAAGACAGTAACCGATAACGGTCTAGTAACCGATGTCGGTTATACTATAGCCGACGTCGGTCAGGTAACCGATGTCGGTGTAAGAAGTCTGGGCTAACAAGATATAAAAGGCTGCTAATTTGATTTTTAACAACGTTTACTATACTTGTCCAATTATTGATCACAGAAGACAGAGTATGAGAAAGAAAACAGAAAAAAACAAGCAGGATGCACACGTAAATCCAGAGACTAACCCTAGGGTTAATTTTAATTATCGTGGGCTTATGCCTTTAGACATAGAATGATGTCAATCCTAAATAAAGGACTTAGGGGAAATGTCAAGTTGTTTTGGCTCATAAGGTTACCTCAATCGGGTGGAGGAATACCGCGGAAAAGGGGGGATGTTTGAGCTGTTGTGTTAATTATGAAGTGATTCGGTATTTGTTGTGCAGTGAATGTAAGATTAATTTCTTGTCAATACTGTGGATATCACCCCCACGTGTACGACTTGTTACTTAATCTATGTTCACTAGAATTGAAAACAGCAAGCAAGAATGTGATGCACGTGTTTTAAAACCCAAATCGAAAATGATATTCGATGAAGCAAAAGAGATGACTTTCACTAATGCAAGATGTAAAAGTAAAGCAAGTTCTTTTATCAAAATAACAAAATACCTTGTGAATATCTTTTAGAAGAAGAAAACAACAGATATGCTCCCTATATGAAAGCAAGCAAGAAAGAAAGAAACCCAAAATGGGTCCCACCGGGCGTGCCAAAATGTTTCACTCGTAATGTTTCGACTTCTGGAAATAGATTTACTTCTATCCTTTCATTCCTTTTAGAAATAGATAAGGTTAGGGCTAGGAGGAATACCTGTTGAATGTCGAGATGGTGTGCGTGTACCGTAGAGAAAGATCAGGTTGACTGCGAAGAACTCCTTTTTGTCTTGGAAGGACTACCTGCAAATAAGAACACAAGACCACAAGATTTTGATTAGACGATAAATGAGGGAACTGCCTTGGGCCAAGGAAATATAAAACTTCCTTTCGAAGGTGGTCAGTTCCCCTGCTAATATGAATTAACACCAAAAACTGTAAAATATCAATTAAATTGCTTCGTTGAGACGGGTAGGGGAAAGGCTGATTTCTGGTTTTGAGTCACAATAACCGATACTGCTGTTCATTGATAACCGATATCGGTATGGATCTAGGATCCGTAGGTTGGTTGTTTTATGGGGGGTGTTGTTGTGTCGTAGGGTAACGGTGTTGTTGGTAAGGCTGGTATATGAGTGATATTAGGTAATGAGATGGTGAGAGGTAAATGAATGATAGTTAGATGCAATGACACGTTGGGTAGTGGATCTAGGAATGGATTTGTGAGGACTATGATTCAAAAGTCTAAGAAGTATTATTAAAAGGACATGCAAGATGTAACTTACTAGTTATTGACGAAGATGCAGGTCCAAGAACTCTGATGACAAAGGCAGAACTGAGGTAGGATGGCCTGACACACAGAAGATGAGATATCTCCCTCCCGATGATCAGCTGAGTATCACAGGGCTCTGGTATCTAGTTGCAGTCTTGGGCTTGATCTCCTTTGCTGCAAACTCTTCTTGTCTCTTCACTTGTCTCTGCTCAGCCAAGTAAAGATCCAGATTCTCTTGATCGCTCCTGATGCTCTTTGTTGATCCAAAAATCCTTCCACCTTTTGTTTTTGGTTTGGGGAGCCCATTTACAGGAACCGATGGCGGTTACGTAACGACGACGGTCGAGTAGAACCGGTATCGGTTAGGAAAAAGTAGACTATTTTTAGTAAAATCACCCACTTTCCCTGCTTTTCTCCGGAGAGATTAGTTGTGGGCTTGGTCAAGTGACTAGAAGGTCGGTTTTGGGTGCGAGAAAGGGGTCATTAGTCATGGGTGTAGGTGTGGACCAAGTTATAGGTCTTAATTAGGTTAGTTTAGGGTTAGGACTAGGTCGTGATGAGGTGGCAAAATGAGATGGCAGGTAAGGTGATGTGGATTTATCAATTACAAGGTAATTAATAAATAATTGTGTAAGGTTTAGGTGATGAGGTTAGGTTGCGAAATGAGATGCGGGTCACAAGGGGTCGTAAGACACAAATTTGGTGTCTACATAGACATTATAATAAGCATAATATAAATCATTACTAATTTCACTTTTAACCATCCGTAAAAAGTTAAACACAAGTTGTAGAACAACTAACGTAACAATATGCTTAAAAACTAATCATGTTGAAATATGTTTAAAATTTTCAATATATTACTCTCGTAAAATATATATTAAAAAATTGGAGAGCTCTTTCTCCTATATTGTTTGGAAATTCTATCAACTCAACTAAGTTGGTCTAGCCAACTTAGTGAGTTTATCACCAAGCCTATTTAATCAATGTCAATTTACAACCACCAATTATATATATAGTATACTATTGAACCATATATTATATCACATTGTAATTAAAATGAATCATATTAAATAATCGAACCACATATATATACCAAACAAGGCACCACCACGTAACTCACACAACCTGCCCCTTTAACTCGGTTGAGCACATAACTAACCCAGAAGACCGATTACCAAACCGGAGGATGGATATAGCTATACATGACAAACATGGTGGAAACACAATCCAACCCTCCACCCGCATATCAACACAGCCACCCGCGTGGCCAAAATGTATCAAAACATGGCCTTAACCACATTGTACTATGACGTGAGAAGGCTTATAAAGCCTTTTTTCATCCTCATGGTCCCCGTGTGGGACTAAACCATCCCAATAAAAAAATCACAAGGTTCATGCCTATGCACGTCCCGTCAACAAAGGAGGGGACCAATAGCCATGTGTCGACAAAGGAGTGGAGTCATAGGGGTGCACAATTTCTTCCATGTGTCATCAGCCGAAGAGGGTGTGCAAAAGGAAGGGGTCGGGTGGTGGGGCTCATAAAATGGGGCCGCCCCCTCATAAAGCTTTATATGATTTATGTATTGAAAAAAAATTGGGGCTCCATAGGTTATAAGGTATAGTTTGAAGAGTGTATATATTATATGCCTATAGCAAAAAAAATTTAAAGAAATGTTATAAGGTTTTTATAAAATATAACCTTACAATTACGAAGGGTCTATAGATGGCCATATAGAATTCAAAATGGCGCCAAAAGAATTGAAAAAATTTTCAAATATTAAATTTGAAAATAAAAAAAAATTACATCGTGAGGGGACAACAATTTTGATCCGGCCAATAAAAATTTTTGAAACCCCTATTCTGATGGAACTTGTCTCCTCTGTAAATTTGGGTTTCACTTTGAATTTTACCCTTTCTTTTTTAACATCTCGCATTTAAATTATCCTGCACACTTTCAAAACTATAGAAATATAATAAAATATTTCACATAAATGTTTAACCCTTACCTCTATTTTCCAGGTCCTAGTAATTCTTCCGAGTTCCATTTTTCACGCGAGGGTTAAAATATTTGGAATAATTTTCCACTTATGCACACACAAATCTCCACCGAAAATATTAATTCATGTCAAAGAGGGAGGGGGTTAAATAGGTTCCTAACCAACTAACTTCCCAACCAATATGACTTTAGGATTAATTGATATATTTAACCAAGACTTTATCCCACTTTGATTCTATGTTAGTATTTAGGGGATTACAGTCATATTAAACTTGTTTAATAAACATTAATATGCACATATAAATAAATGAATACAAAGTAAAGAAAATAACACATTAACACAATATTTAATGTGGAAAACCCCAATGGGGTAAAAAACCACAAAAGAATATTTTCCATTAATCGAGAAACTTTTCACCCAAATCCAGTAACTCCCTCCTCACTTCTACTCCATGTTTTTAACTTTGAATTACATAATAATCCGAATGTGACCTATAGTCATATTTAAATAACCTGAAGGGTTATAACCTTCTTAAGTGATGAGGCACACCCCGATTTAATATTAGTTAATAAATGACTAACAACCTAATATAAATTTTATATTAAATAATAAATAATATAAGTTATTATATATTATTTAACTATAAACTAAATATTATGATCAATTAATATTATAGTTCTAACAACATGTGCTTTGGTTTATACCATGCACATTCCCTCCCCCTACAGGGATACAATTTAGATCAACATCAGGTCCTCTCTTTGGGCCACATTCTCCTATCAACATCGCATGCACCCCAAATGAGGGGGCATACATTGGGTGAATAAATCACCCCATAAAGTAGCTCAGAGCTACAACATAATACAATATAACATAGAATCAATATAGGTTACGGATTTATGACACGAGGCCCAAAATATGACTTGGGTTCTCATCACAAACACGGACATCGGGCTTGGGCTTAGACAAGAGTGCTTGGGCACTGTGTCCTTCCACAGGCACTAATTTCCTAGGCACACACAATCGAGTTTCTCGATCAAAATAGTTAACATAAGTCTTTAGAGTAGTTTGATAGTATCGTGCACCGTCTTCCAACAATCGAATACAATTTATCTCCTACATTCAGTTCAATTGGTATAATTTAGAACAAATCAAATATAAGCAAGAACAAAATAGGGACACACCATATGCAAGTGTTTTTATTGAGTAGAGTCATAGAAGGAGAGTAATACTAGACCTCTCTCCCCAAAACTTTCTCTTTGTCATGAGATCACCCAAAAACTTGCACTTGGCATGAGATCGCCCAAAAACTCACTTTTGATATGAGATCACCAAAAAAAAATTCACTTGGCATGAGATCACCCAAAAAAATTGTTCTACACAACATTTTTAGGACACATTTTCTATCCTTTTACACTCTTCTACATCAAGTGCACACTTTCCTTTTACACACTTTTACATACCTATGAAAGCTTTTCTCTAATCTATCATATACAAGACTTTGACTACTTTCTTTCTCTTCTTTTTGTAATTCCATCCTTACAGAAAGAAGCAACAAAAAGCTATAATAAAACCAAGTATAACTTATACGCTTTACCCCCAGCGTCACTTTCCCTTTCTATTTTCCACGCTTCATTTTTTTCATCATTCCATGCTTCACATGTACACTCAGCACGTTCTTCACCACACACTTTACATGGTTATTGGGTACGCATATTCTATCTACTTTATGTTATCGAATATTCGTTCAACAACATAAAGTTGGGGAAAATGTAGACACAAAATCACGCACTTGGGTACATTTCTAGGTCCTAAACATAAACTAACATTCATATGATTCCCAAGCAAGAAAACTAGTAATTGGCAATTGTCATTGGACTCTTGTCTTTATTTATTACTTTCTATTTTGTCTTTCATACCCAACAACCTAGTCGGTATTTTTCTTATTTATCTTTTATGTCTCCAAACATTATCGCCCAACCAAGTCAAGAGCACACAGTGCCCTTATCTCCTCTAGGACCCATTGACCCTTTATTATCTTACTCATTACTTTTGGGTATCTTATATCTTTTGGGGATCTTTTTCACTTATGGTTTCGCCTTCCATTTGTTAATTAAAAATTCAAAAAATAGAATCATATAAATACATAGTTATGTTTTCAAAATCAGGACCAAACATTAAGCATATAATATCATCACCTAAGCTTGCATCCAAAGGAACTTAAAACACTTCAAGGCATCCATTTAGCATCCATTCAAGGGAAAAGGGACTGCATTTTCTACATACAACATAGGAAGGGAAAGTTATTTATTCTATCCACACATTATATTACATTTTTACATCTAGCTACAACTGACGATGTCAAGTGCACTTACACAAGGGCATCTTACGGCACAATTCTTACACACAAAGTGACCAGAATTACATGGATTCTAAGATGTGGTGCATTGATCAATCGTAAGTTCACTCTCGGGGTGAATTTTGGGGTTAGTATGACTCCCCATATTACATATTTCTATTTTTGGATTTGATGTGTGTGGGTTTTTCAGTGAATCTATGTTTTATAGGTTACAGTACCCTTGGTGATCAAAGAGTGACACACAGGATATCAACAAGGATATATTTGTGACACTTGTGCAATAATGTAAAAATTAGATTCAGGCCATCTACGGTCATAGAACTGAATAGAGGTCTCCAGGTGGCAGTGCCCATGTGCAGCTTTATTCCTACGATTCATGATTTATCTCGAGTATTAGATATAGTGTTCATCTCTAGTTTAGTATTTTTCCCAATCTAGAGAACTTTCGAATAAAACATTAATCGGCTAAGTTATTCTTTCTATACTTATTTCTTAGGGTTTTGTATTTTACTTTCTTATTGTTTGCATCATATTATATTTAGCAATTGTATATCATTGTTTACATCAATTACTCTATAATTAGGGTTTAAAACTTTAATCTAATTTTTTAAAATAAGAGTGACACATAACTAAGGTATTTTTTTAAGAAAGTGAGGCACACTGAAAGATTGGGACCTAGATAGTCAAAGGTTCTAAGACCATATAAAACTAGGATAAGAAGTTGTATGGTGTATTGACCATATATTCATTGTATAGTCTTGTCCCTTATCAATTTTTAGTTCCAAAATTTTCACTAAAGTATATCCAATCTCTCGATTTTATTTTTTGAGTGATCTACACATATAGACCCTCTCTTTCCTAACATGTATAACTAATTTTATTTCTCCTCTTATATGTTTGAGTTGCTTAATTATTGTTTTATCAACTATTGCAAGTGTTAGTGTGTTATTTTGATTGTGAATGGTTGATTTTGGAAGTTAACTAATTAGAATAATCTCCTATACAAACACTTACATAATATTTTTCCACTTCCAAAACACTATAATTTAGTTAAGGTGTAAGTTGTTCAAGCGTTACTTCTTACACATTTAATTTTAGTATCTTGATAGATAATTCATATTTTATTATACATTTCTCGAGGAAAATTGATTGTTATGATAAATACAATCATGGCATTTCTTACTATGTGATTCTTATTTCATAGACTACTACACATTGATTATTATTCTCTTACACATGGATCTCGAGCCCAATTTTTTCATACCATCACAATTATGTTGTTTCTTATTGAACACTTTACTTTATATCATTACTTGTTATATATGTGTCCTTGCACACATGATCTAATAACTAACACTACTAACACGGTAAATTCTATCACATATCATTGATTTAATAATAATAGAATTATTAAATATAATTTCAGATTTGTTACTATACAAAAAAATACAAATGCTAAGCACTCTAAAGATGCAACCGTGTAGGCAAATAAGAGGGTTAGGGAACTTATACAATTTTCACTTATCCTGGAATAGATATGAAATGGGAAAAATAATAAATAGGTTGGGTAGATTTTCAAAAATGCTTGATATAAATTATGGAACTTGTAGATCGGGAAATTTTTAGTGGTGAATATTCGTTAATTCATGAATATTCTGGTTTTTGAAATTTGAAATTGGAAAATTTTTAGGATAGGAAGTAGGACTAGTTCACCAAAATTTTCTGAGTAAAATTTAATTTTAGGGTCAAGTTTTCATTCCCATGAAATAGAAATTTACAAAATTCTCCTAAATGATCACTCAGTAGCATAAAAATTTCTACCAGCCGGTAGCATAACGACCAATAACATACTATATGTTGTCACCCGCTAGCATAAAATATGCTACCAACCGACATCATAATATATGTTGTCACACAGTGGCATAAAAATATGATACTGGCTAGTAGCATAAAAATATGCTATCGGCTAGTAACATTTTTATGTTTTTAAATGACAACATAATAGATGTTGTCAGCTAGTAGTATAAAAACATGCTACCAGCTGGTAGCATATTTTATGCTACCCGTTGGTAGTATACAAAAAAATCTATTGTTCAGGATAAAAAAAAGTATGGAATTTTTTTTCAATTGCACAATATTTTGGAAGGACAGATTTCTCATTAAGACAATCATTTTAATTGCTAACATCAAAAAAATTCAAAAAAAAATTCCCATACAAAATTAGTAAAATATGTGTTTTTTTCACAAAAAGTCACTTTATTTATATTTTTTTCTTTGCGCCATATTTTATGAGGACATATTTATCATCGAGTCGATTGTTTTAATTGTTATTGTCAAAAATTATTTTTCAAAAAATAACATATATTTTTAGCCGATAGCATAATATATGTTATCGGCCAAGATAACATAAAAAATGCTCTTGGCGACAAAGACATATTTGCATTTTCTTGATATTATCCATTAGCACAAAATTATATTTTCCCATATTCACCAATGAATTTCTAAGTTTTTTGGGGGATCTTAAAATTTTCCCTCTGCGGATAGAGTTGGGCACATGCACTGGGATAGGGCAAGGGTGCCTAAGTGCCAAAGACCACTCTTAGGGGTTGGTGATCTGTACAAATGATCGGGAATCTACTTTTTCCTGCATCGCTAGGGTTTTACACTTATTTTTATTGGTCTCATGTATGTCACGCTTAGAACATTGAGGTACTGTAACCTTCAACACAAACCCTAGCTACTTACACAAGCTCACAAACACATCAAATTGGAATGAAAAATTATGTAATATGTGATTTTGGATTGACCACGACAATTATCCAAAGGATTCAAACTTATGACTCGAGTATTGCACTACATTTTAGACTCCATGTAGTTATTTGTGCTTGTGTGTGAAATAGTTTCCTTAAGTTTCCCTCAAACCAATGATGCAAGATAGTGGGTTAAAGCTAGATAGAATGATAATATGTTAGATGGAACTCAAAACCTCCCCTTCTTATACGATGTATACAAAGTAAACAACCTAAAATTCAGTCCCTTTGATAGCATGTAGATATGATTTCCCTTAAAATTTCCCACCCATATAATGATATGTATGTTGTGTATATATAGGGATCTCTTATTTGAATTTTGACACTAGTTATACGACATGTTAAGTATTACCTTGAGATAAGGATGAGAAAACTAAAAAGGATGATCAAAAATTCCAAAATAAGTGAAAAGAAAAAAAGGGTACATGAGCACCCATAATGGACGAAGCACACAGGCACTACTATTCAAAATGGGCACTAGTGTCTAGGGATAAATGATGACAAATGTGAAAAGAATGATAGACAAGGATCCCTGTGACCCGACCCGAACTGGGTGTAGCAATAAAAAATGTGAGAAAAAAGACAATAGAAATCACGTCAAACAAATGAATGGATTGGGGAGTGTATCACCATTGAATACTTTTCTTACTCAAGATCCATGTATATAACAACATACTTGGTGGTATAGTAAAATAGTAATGTGCGCGTGTTTTTTGTCTACAATCATTAGTGACATTTCTTTATAATTATCCTTTCGTGTCAGGTAGCACCATTTCATGTATTAAATAGCTATGGATTTATTAGGTGTTGATTCATGTGTTATGATCATGATACTCATCCTATAACTTATATGTTACCTTCTTTGAATATTTCTAAAAGACTCACATAACATGTTTCTTTCTTTTGATTAGACCTACACAATTGTACTTTCAATGTTTATTTATTATGATTTCTACACGTTTTGATGATACATAGATAATCATTCTTACAGTTCTTATATTTGAAAATTCATACAAATTAATTGTTCTCCCGAATGTTTACCTCTCACAAACATTATAATGACATGTTTCGCTACTTTGATGATACATCTCACAAATTCTTCTATCTTAAAAATAATGCACACTAGTACCATGATATTTAATACATTATACATGGTTCATATCATCGATATTTATTAATTTTTACACAAATAAAACTTTTTCTGTTAAGATAAGTGATTCTTTACAGCATCCCTCATCTCAAAAGGGTAACATATTATGGGATTTTTCTAACGCATTTTTGTAGATTACATATACAATACTTTATATGATACCATATGAAATGATATTAACACAATTATTCCAATCCATTAGATTATGAAATTTTCATGGCTTCACTTAGAAGGCTCAATTAGTAGAGATGGATTCACTTAGCGGAAAAATTGTTATAGATGGATTTTCATAGTAGTCTCAATCACTATAGCTATTATTTATTACATTTAAATATTGAAATCCCTTATGTATGTGATTTAACAAAATTAAGCTTTTTGCTAAAATATTAATTGTAGAGTAAGCGATAAAAAATAATAAATGGTTGTTAAATACGATATAACGCAAGTAATAAATCATACAAAGTAGAAACCCTAAGTGCAATGAAGAGTTAGAACACTTAGTTGATTTCACAAATATCTCAGATGTGTGACGAAGTGGAATAATGATAGAATCGAAGTGCGGGGTGTCACAATCGAGGCCAAAAAAATGTAGAAGTTTAGAAGAAACATGGAAAAGGGCGCTAGGGGTACTAGTACTACGACACCTAGGTGCTAGGATCCCTCTTTAGGTGCTAGGGTCTATGCAGAAGTTCCAAAAATGAATTTTACAGGGTCGCTAAGTTTTTCAAGCCCTTGTTATCTATCGCTATAATGTCACACAATGATCATCGATGTCACTGATAACCTAAAATAAAGAAGACCACCTACAAAACCCTCAAAATTGCATCATATACTAAAATAAAATAATACAAATGAGGTGTCAGACTGTCCTCAGCTATCAAATAAGTGATCTTATGACTGAGCATTACACTACATCTTAGAACCAATATAGTTCTATGTGTGTGTGGAATTTGTGCCCTAGGTGGCTCTTGTGTGTGTCGCACTTGATAGCGAGCAAGTAGCTAGATGTAAAAGATGTAGATAGATGTGTGCATGGAAAAATGAACTTCCCCTCCTATGAAGTGTATGTAGAATAACCAACCTTTTCCCTTGGATGAAGCTAGATGGATGCAATGATGCTCTTTAGATGCTTGTGAATGCAACCTTAGGTGGTGATAGTAGATGCTTAGAGCTTGGTCCTTTAATTTGATCCCATAACATTGTATTTATATGATTCCCTTGTTTGAATTTTGTAATTGATCACTAAAAGGCTGACCCCTAAGAGATAAGGATTCCCAACAGCTAGAAAGGACCCAAAATGAGAAATTAAGATACAAAGAGGTGTAGGGCACCCAAAGGGGATGAGGGTGCCTTGCACTGGTGTCTAGAGCCAAAAAAGGTGAAGTATCAAAGGTCAGATTGGGAAGTAGGGTTTGTAAGGAAAAGAAGGATACCATAGAGGAACCTAAGAGGCTAAAGATAGTGATCAATTAGTACTTTTCTCCCTTAGGAAACATATGAATACAATGCATGTGATTAGGACATAGAAATGTACCCAAGCTCATGATTTATTATTTACATTTGCCCCGAATTTAATTTGGTGAGTGAAATCTTGGTAACATAAATTAGATAGAGATACATACCTGATAAACATGTAGATTGATGACGAAGAGCATGCCGAGGAGATAAAAGAGTGTGGGTGATAAAAAGTGAAGCATGGAAGCTAGAGAAGAGGAAGTAAAAAGTGATGATGATGACCCTAGGGTGAAAGCGTATGTGTAGATGTCACGTTGTACCTATTTTTGATGTCACGCTTGAATTTTTATTGATGTGAATTAATGTTGACTACTGCTTCCGATAAGGATGGAATTGTAAAAGAGAATAACAAACAAGCATTCAAATACACGTGTATAGAAAGATTTCGATCAAAATGTATGAAATGCATGTAAAAAGTGTGTAAAATGTTGAAAAGTAGAAAAAGGAACATGTGCACTGATCCATGATGAGTGAAAGAGATAGAAAGGATCCTAAAGATGTTGTAGAAGAACGAGTTTTTCAGGTGATCTTACACTAGAATGTGAGTTTTTGGGAGATCTTACACCATGGAAAAAGTAGTGTAGGGAGAAAGGTATAGTGTCATTCTCCAACCTTTGACTGCTTCTCAAAGTAAAAACACCACTGTAGATGGTGTGTATGAATCTAATCTAGTCCGATCCAATACGAAAATAGAAAATAAGGTTTAATGCATGCATGCCGAGTGCTAAAGATTGTAAGCTGTCCTATAAAAGTTGTTGTGTAGACTTTTATGAACTATGCCAAACTAAGAAAACTATGTATCAACACACTATTCTCGTGCACCCAAGAAGGGATAGAATTTCCTAGGTTCCCAAGTCTGATTCTAGGCACTAATGTCTATGTGGAAGTAAGAACCCAAGTCTGATTTTGAGCCCTGTCTAAGACTATAGACCATGTTGTCTCTATGTTGAACTATGTTGAACCGTGTCTATGTCTTGCTAGATGGAATAACTGATTCACCCAATAGATGCCCCCTCATTTGGGGTGCATGCGATGTCACTAGGATGATGCGGAACAAAATAGGACCCCATGATGAATTGATACCATTATATAGGAGGGAATGTGCTTAGTATAAACCAAGGCACATGCAAACAATGGCTAGGAAACAAGAGTTAGTGCAAACAATATAAGCACACATATAGAAAATAGAGTGTAAGATAGCAAACAAGAAGACAATGTAAACCACAAAAAGAAGGTTTCCAACATGGGACATCACTCACAATGTCATAAAAAAATCGAGGCTATAGTGGCCAAAAGCATACAGTGTGCATGCAAGACAAAGCATAGGGAAAATCCAACAAATAATGGCATATAATGGAAAATAATTACAAACAAGAGTAAGTAAAACATTAGACAACCATGGTGGAAAAAGGTTCCTGCAAGGAAAATGCTGCACATGAAGAACCCATTAGCATGTTAGAAAGATATAAAGTATGTCAAAGCGTGTATGATCTGATATAGTAGTGTGCTAGTAGAAATAGGAAGTAGTATGAAATGAAACAATAGCACTGAAAGTGTGTACGAATGTGGATGCCCCTAGGATCCGTTGTGGGACTAGTATGAGGTCTTGCTCCAAACATACTTGTTGTGTGTAATGATCTATGTATAGTATATGTTCACTACTAGAAAGAAAGTGAACGTGGATGTGTATATGATTAATATAATGACATACAATGCATCCAACTAGCATAATAAGAAAATTGTACATGTGAGTATAAACAAGTAATAACTATGTGCAACCAAGATATGCAGCATGTTGTGAGTGTGAATGGAATGGAATGTAGTGTGAATGTGATAGGGGAAGCATGCCCCCTAAGATTTTATGTGTGAGTGAAAGGAGGTTCATTTATAAAATACCCCTCAAGTAGTCAAGAATGAACCATAGAACAAGATTTTGTCGTCGGGAAATGGTTCAACGATATGTATGATAGAAAGATTCGAGTGATATAGCGCATAACGTAGATTATAGAATGGTATAGTTTGATGTGTGAGAAGAAGATATTAGAAATATTGAATGAGACAATAGAAAAATATTGATTGTGAAGCATGGAGAATGTGCATCTAGAAAAAATTGATCATAAAATGTGGAAAGATTCTAAACAGATTGAAGAAGACGCTAGAGAGATTGATTGTGAAACAAAGAGCATAGCATGTAGAAATATGTGAATGTGTATAATGTATAATGATGCAAGTGTGGTGAGGTTAAATTTATATTAAAACCCTCAACAGTCAAGTATGAACCACGAGACTAGAGTGCATCATCGGGTAGTAAAGATGTTTTATCATGAAGCGTAGAATGTAGAATAGAGTAGTATGATGCGCAAAGAGAATGTGCTAGAATGATGTAGATTGAAAGTGTGTAGTTTGAGAATGCGACACTAGAAATATGTATAGTGAATGTGTCGAGTGTGAGAATGTGTAGTGTGCAGTGCCAAATGTGTAGAATGTGTAGAATGCGCAGGTGCAGAAAGTGCAAAGTGTGGGTGATGTAAGAAGAAGATGTCGTAGATGCACAAGATATGGAGATTTGAAGTGTGTAGCGTGTGAGGTTCATGTATGTAGTATTCCATCAAAAATCAAGTGTGAACCTTAGCACTATAGTGCGTCATCGGATAATGATGATACAAGTAGTGTACAAAGTTGTGTAAGACCGCTTGAAGATAGGAAATATGAAGCCTTGAGCGTAATAATAGAAAATGATAGCCACTGTCATTGCTAGGATGGGGAATAATAAGTGTGATTCCCCTAAGTGCGTAAGATATGGAGATCTATGTGTTGACACTAAGGGGATTGATGTAAGGAGTAGTTTCCTTGACAAAAGTGATTAGACATTGAAGTGGAGATTGGGGAGGGACCACGCATGATGGCGACTTATTTGATGACGTTGAGGAATACTTGAGTGGAGGTCATGTTGAACTAAGCTTTAGAGGAGGTTTATTAGATTGACTTGGAAATGTCGTAGATAACTTGAATAGAGGAGGATTGGGACCATCCTTAAGAGGAGGTTGAGTGGATTGAATAGGAAAGCTTGACTACCCGAAGAAGGCATATTAGAAGTGATGACATGATGTTCATTAGACATAGATGAATAAGATTTAGGAATCCATTGATATGTAACAAGTGGAGAGGACCATGTAACAGAATGTTGTGTAGTAAATGTGATGAATCCTTGATGCTCAAGATGTTTGGTTCTTCATTATAGAGCATAACATTCATTGTCATTATGTCCATTGATTTGATGATAATTGCAATATGGACAACCTTGATATTTTGCAAGTCAATAATGAGGATATCCTTGATTAGATGCTAAAGAGATCAATTGATGACTAAGGATCTTAGTAAGAATGTCATTTTGCCTAGTATTGCGATCAAAGGTGAGAGGCTATGGTAAGGTTATGACTTGAGGCTCACTAATATGAGCACATGTAGAAGACATAGAATGAGGATAAGATGTAGAAGGAGAAAGAACATGAGCCTTGTTGGTATCCAAATTGATTCTCCCTTGGAAGCCGAGAAACATCACATATTTAACAAGATACTTTGAAACAAAAAAATCATGGTATAATTCATTTTATAGCCAAGGATTGGATTTGTCTGATTCTTTGTCACTCGGGCGTTGGAGAAATGGATAACACCTTCATTAAGGATTTGATCTATCCTCACTACTTTAGGTCATGTCTTTCAACCAGGGTGAGAGGACCTATTTTTTAACCTTTGTTAGTGAAGGACATGAAGAGATCCTTCTTTACACAATTTTTAGGGAAACCTTGAGAAAATATGATCAATACACCACAATTTAACTCTCACGAGTTGTCACTTCTAAAGAATGGAGATATTTTTTGAACAAGGTTCGGGTTACTAAAGACACTTAAAACCTGCTTGCTTATGTATATTTTGGCAGTAGAATTTGTTCATTTGTGGATACACAACACAAACAAGGGTACTTCAGGTAGGATTCATGGTTATTTGAAATTTTTGGTGGGGAATTAAGCAAGATGAAGTTGATTTCACCAGATCTTTGAGAACCTTTACAAAAATTGGAAAACTAACAAATAGAATGCTTTAGAACAACCAAAATATTCCTTCAACCAAAAGGTGTGCATCAATGGAGGCCCAAATCTACATGGTTTCACACAATCTTTGAGAATTCAACACAAAGGCTTGAGTTAAAGACTCAATTAAACATTAAAGATCCTTGGTTCATCATGCCTAAGATACACTCATAGACTTACAGACAATATTTATCAACAAAATGGCAGTAAAGTGATTTTAAATTGTTTATTTCATCACATGATGAAGGATCTTCTCATAATGAAATTGAAAATGCCACTATACTATCATAGGGATGAGATCCAGTGTAATTCGGAGGGATTTTAACATAAGATTGTAACAGAACATCAAAACCATTTGAAAAAATTTTGAAATAAAAGTAGACACAATTTTTCCCGAGATCAACACAGATTAATTTGAGATCTATTAGATTTATCAGCAAGGGAAATTTTCTTGAACAATCTCAGAGCTTGCCAATGGTTGTAAACTTGCAACCATCTTGACGTGATCAAATGTAAAACACAAGAGATTAACAGGTTTCTCAGATGGTCTCTTAGGAAGATGGGATTTCTCAAATTTTCTCATAAAAATTAACCCCGACCATTTGCAAGAGTACTCTCATTGCATTTATACATTTCAATTGCTCACTCATCCCAAATTTTCCCCAAAAAGAAGAATATTCGAGGAATCATTTGCTTGTTACATTGTCTCGAAAGTGATGTTTAACAAATTTACACCCAAAGCTACTAGGTGGACAAATCATGAACTGATCACGTTTCTCAAACCCTCAACCATGACTAGGATTCCATGCCATAAATTTTTGATAGTCCTTCTAATCATTATTTTATTAATCGTGTGAGAAATCCCCTTTTTAATCATTTTTAGGTGGCTCCATATAGTTGGATCTGACAAGAAATCCTTTTCACCCTTGAGAATACACCTTGAGAAATGAGTTCCCTCACATGGATGCCTGCATTCGTGCGCTGAAATTTTGAGTCGGCCAAGTGAAAAGAGGAGTCATTGGAAGCCTCCACATGTTTCCTGGCACAACTGCGAAGGTGAAGTCTAGAGGCAGAGTTCCCAAATGAGCGCGGGCCTTCCACGTGTTTAGGACCCTAGAGAATTGCATCGGTTGCTGAAAATTCAGAGTATGGGAAGGCCCAGTAGAAGCTTCCACGTGTTTGTTCGGGTAACTTCAAAGATGAATTTTAGAGGCGGGACCTCAAACGAGCGTAGGCTCTCCACTGTGCCCTGGGCCCAAGAAAATTGCCTTGGCCTTTGCAAAAAGTATTAGTATAAAGAGGAGCTAGCGGAAGCCTCCACGTGTCTCTTTAGTGCACGTTTGATATGGTGCCTATACGTACCCAAAATTATAGGGTACTACACCACCGGAACGATGTTACACATACCCCAATGATGATACAGGTCTCCTTGCAAGGTGTTCAGAATCCAGAAAGGCTCGTCAGGTATACGCTTGTATCCCGCATGCCCCGCTTAGCCTGTGCATGCTTTGTTTTACCCTTTCCCCCCTATTTTCTTACTTTTAGGCTTCGGTGATGAAACCAATACCCTACCTAGGCAGTGGTCCCATGACCACCGCCCAGGACAGGGTGGCGATCCCATAACCATCGCCCTGCATAGGGCAGCAATACTATGCACATTTTCTAGATCCTTCCGACGATCGTGTCAAAGGTAAATCTTGAGTTTTACACACTTTCTTCAACCACTTTGGCTTGCATTAATGTTTTTTGCTCCCTGTGAATAGTGTTTTTCCTTTGTTTATAGTAAAAGAGTTCAAATGGGAGTTACCCTCTGGTAAATGCATTGGTTATAAATAGCTAGCTTGTTTTCAAGAAAATGGCCCCTCATCTTCTCAATTCTATTATTTAGTTTTGAATTTCTTGCTTAGAATTCTATCAATTTCATGTTTTGCCTCCATTGTTGGTCTTTTAGAGGTCATTTCAATCTTCTTGTTTCAGTCTTATTCCATTGTTGCTCCATACAATCAGTTTAGTTTAGAATAGCTTCATTTCTAGACTAGAATCCATTAAAAGTTGTAGGTTTTTTTTTGTCACAAGGATAGATTCTAAAACTCTTGGTACACTTGTGTTGTATTCCCATGCAATAAATCCCACTAGGAATTACATAGTCAAGCTCTGTTCACTTAAGCTATCCCTCTCCTACTTGCATTGTATTTGGTCTATATCCAAAGTTTCATTGTTCGAATACCATCTTCTATTGATACTATCATATACACACTTTCTGGATTCACGAGGACACGAAGGAACGAGGAGATCACACTAAGGGGACAAAATCACACACAACTGGATTTACCACTATTCTGTAAATGCCATGTTTGAGCTATCAAAGTTCTAGTTATGACATATCAAATAGAGTAGTGAATTATTTTATTTCAGTTAAGCTCACTTTCAATATTGCCAGGGAAGCTGTGGGGAATGATAGTTTCTGAGAAACTATGATTTTTTCCTCACTTCTGAGGTAAGATTAAAGGTTTTCAATTAAGTTAATTAGTTGTCTTTCATCTAGATTCACACATTCACACAGGTGAATAACCACACCGGGTTATCTCGCTTGTTAGTTTTAGTATAAAAGTATTTTAATTGTTTTGTAATTATAATGTTTCAATCATATATTTTTTTAGATTAGTTTCCCTTTCAGTAGTAGTATAAATTGTTATTTTCAATTTAAGTTAATTTAGAGACTTCAAAACTAGATTAACACTTAAATCCTAGTTAGGAGGATAAACCATAGGGAATTTACGCTACCCGTTCATAGCCTCTAAATCTCCCCTTTGTCATTCCAGCTACCAAGAGATCACACTACCAGATCTTAGTCATTGATCCTCCCATAGTTAGCTATAGGAAAGTTTCTTGCCGATTCTCATCCTTGCCTGTAGCTTTTTCTATTATAGAAAATTGCCATAATCCCGGCTGTGCTTCATCTAAGTCACCACATTTCAAACCACCGGCTATCTCGACATGACCTCGGGAGGTCGGGTACAGGGAAGGTCACTTGTAGATTATCATCCTCGCATGTCACTTTTCCATCGTACAAAATTGGTGAACCCGACGTGAAACAAACAATTCTTCCTTTTTTATTTTCATTTCTTTCATCCACCTTCGCTCTTTCCCATTATTCTACGGGTATTCATATACCCCCCGAATATGTCGGGATACGATGCATATGGTAGACCTCTCTCAAGTCTCAAAGTAAACTATATTCAAACAAATAGACAACCATCGCCCTCGCTTTCTACATGGGATGATAACTATTCAAGTAATTACTTATCATCTCAAACTCCCCCTCACAGGACTAGTTCTAGTTCTTCATTCAAATCGAGGAGTTTGATCAACTCACACAAACACAACAACTAGAGCCATCAAGCTCTAATAATATGACATTTATTGGAGAATCCACTTCATCTCCTCGGGTCTTGTTCAGACCATAGATCAGTAGACAATCAGACCCACTCCCCTTTTTGGATGAGGAGTACTTAGCACGCTTCGCTAAAAGTGAACAATGCTTCCAAAATATGTATCCACCTATAGGGAGTTTACAAATACAATCTGATACCCTATTCCAAGAAAACACCCCCATTCCTCCACCTATGGGAAATACCCTCGGTGAAGCTTGGCAAGGGGTGATCAATTCATAGCAGGGTATCATACCCCTTTACAACCTCAAGGTATACAACAAACACCCTTAAGGAAAAGCACATTGTCTCTTCACCAATGGAGGTCATTTCAGCCTTAGCTGAAAAGGTTAGAGGGCTGGAACTTGCTCAAGCAAACCAAAATTCATATTTTGGGCAAGTAAGAATCCCCAACCCTCTGCATCATCCCAGTTAGGTTGACCTCCTTACAGGAACAGGCACGTTAGGCATGCCTCCTCAAAATCCTTATAGTTACCCACAACAAACACCAACTAGGACCGCATTTTCAAATGCCGCTCCAGTTGAAAACATGACACCTCCCGACTTGGCACCAAACAACCCATACCAGAACAATGCTCCTCCTTATTTAAACATTTATTCAAAATCACCACAAGGAGACATGTTCTCTTCTCCAGGATGTTCGTTCAACCACAGGGATTCCCTTATGTCCCTACAAATGCATATGCTATGCCATATCAACAACCCATTCCACCTCCACCCCCTCAACAAGCACCATCGATGGTCGAGGCCTATGCGAGTAGGGACTTATTCAAAATATTTAAAAGAACCCTAGACTTCACCATATGAAGTGTTATGCTTCCAAGACCTCTTCCCGATTTTCCCAAATACAAAGGGGAAGGGGACCCAAATGCACACATTAAGGCCTATGCCACAACCATACGGGAGTTACTCCCTTGGGATGGGGTTATCGCTAAAATATTCCCTAAGACCTTAGAAGGTATTGCCCTTGATTGGTATTACAGAATACCTGAAGCCTCGATACACTCATTTAAACAACTCGTGTCAGAATTCATCAAAGCTTTTGACATGAACAAATTATTAAGAATGGGAATCAAGGAGTTCTTGCATATCAAACAAGAACATAATGAATCCACTGCTCATTTTATTCAAAGATGGCATACGGTTCTCTACTCATCAACAAGTGCTCCAAATATGGATCAAATGGAACTATGTGATTTATTCCTTAATTCTCTCAATAGAGAGATAAAGGAAGAAGTCCAGAAGTTCCCACTAAGAACTTACGATGAAGTACTCGAGAGTGCTCTCCGAATCGACCAAGCAGTGATAGATAGTGGTCGTAAGACATATGGGACAAATGGGAAATTAACTACTCCCAATCAAAACCGTGGCCTATCCCAATGTCGGGAATGCTAATCAAGGACCTAAGATCCTTAACAAGAACCACGGAGTTACAACAGATGGAGTAACTGACCAAGTTAAAAGGGAAAACGTTGTAAACATTTCACCACCTGTTAATAATCAAGTGAAATAACAATTTTACTCCAACAATCAATGCGGTGGATTTTAATCATCCACCATGGCAACAACAACAACAACAATGAAAATCCAAACACAAAGTCCAAATCAAAACCCAACTGGATATCAGAGTCAAAACCAAAGGCAACAACCTCAAAATTTTAACTCTAACAACCAGCAACCTTATCATAGAATTTTTGGGCCACAACAAGATTATAAATCAATAGCCTCAAAATTATAATCCCAATTTATATTGTGGCTTCCACAAGATTCAAGGCCACGATACTAGGACTTGTCGTGAATACAATAAATTCATGCAAAGATTTTTGGCCAGAAGATCAAAAGCAACTCTTTATAGATATGTTTTTAGCAAATTTTGTAGTACCCATGCCAAACACTTATACAGGGGAAGTTTCCCCTCAAAATGCACCCCTCAAAATCTTTAATGATCCACTCCCAAACCATTCTAACAATAACAGGTTAGATCCTAATGGAACAAACAAGGGTGTTATAATAGGAAACAATGATCATGAAGCTTCAACTTCATTAAATCCACCAGTCACACCCCAACTAGGAACTCGACCCCAAACCAAGATAGTTGGTTTGGTAGAGTTAGACACCGAGCTACCCATGGAAACCATAACAAGAACACGGGATTATTCTTCTCAACCTACTCCAAGTTATCCATTGGAACTAGAAAATAGTCAACAAACATTGGTAAAACCCATAGGCGCCTATGATTTAATTAATGATTTAACTAAAACCTTCTCTCACATCTCCTTTTTGGATTTGTTAAAGAACTCTCCACCCACAGAGCTGCCCTCTTAGAAGCGTTAGGCCTTGGTCATTTAATCAACATCACTCCTCCCCCAAAATGCAAGTAAACCATGTGGACTTTGACGTTTATCCTCCGGGGCAGCAGATAGGGATATTGAATTTATATTCGATATAAGCAAAATGCCAACAGATGCTGAAATTGCATGAAGAGGTGACCCAACTTTACATTTACAAGTATGGGTCTACAATAATTATGTTAAATGTGCAATGGTTGATGATGGGGCAGTAGTTAACATAGTCCCCTTCACTTTTCTTCAAAAGTTAGGATATGGAGAGACAAACTATTCCATGACGTGAAATACGCTAAGAGGTTATGATAGCCTCAAAGCCACTTCGATTGGAACCATAGTTTTACCAGTCACTTTAGGACCCAAGACGGTCCTCACCAAGTTTTATATTATAGATCGGGAAACCAATTATAATATGATCCTTGGTCAGCCATGGATACACCACATGAAGGCAATCCCTTCCACGTTATTCCAAGAAATAAGATTTCTACACTTAGGGAAAATATTTGTGGCACAAGGTGACCCAAAACCCTTTGATATACACCTAGCTGATTTGAAGAAAAGACCGGTGTTCACTCCGAGTTTGAACTCCCAACAAATCAACTCATCAAACCAATTAATTTGAAACCAAAAGAAAATTTGATACCCACCAGAGTTGGAAATTACAAATCCAGCTGAGGACATTCCAATACTCAAAAATGAGACCAATGTTATAAAAATGGTGTCACTAGGGACTACCACAAAAATTGTCGAGTTGTTGGAGAAAGACTTACCTATTCTCCTACCATTTGATTCCATGGGTATAGGACACACCCTGGGAATTGCTTCTCTTCCATCAGATGAAGTTTTTATGGTAGAGGTAACCAAAGCAAAAGAAATAGATATGACAAATATCCCAACATCCATTTTTCCAAACAAGTATTGGACTCTCCACTTGATGGAGCTAGATGTCACTTTGGAGCTGGGGCGGGAGTGATATTTACTTCACCTGAGGGAAAGATCCTACCTTTCACCTTTAAATTAAACTTTGAATGTACAAACAATGGGGTTGAGTATGAAGCTCTCCTCCTTGGCCTCATTCTAGCTAAAAGAATGGGTGTCGATAACATTAGAGTGCTAGGAGACTCACAACTAGTTACAAACCAAGTCTCTGAGGTATATGAAACTAGGGCTGAACATTTACAACTCTATAAAACAAGTGGTATTAGATCTAAGCAAGGGGTTTAACTTCATATCAATTGAAGCAATCCCACAAGAGCAGAACCTTCTCGTCAGACTCAATAACAACCTCAGCTTCCCATTTCACCCCAAACAATGAGTTGGAGGATACAAATTTCACAGTATCACTTCATACCAAACCATTAGTGCGTAAAATACCAACAAACTCACTCCTAACTCATGGAGAAGTTGAGGATGATTTTTCTATCATGGATCACTTTGATGATGATAGAGTCACTCTCAAATATCTAAACACCTATGTGGAGCTACACCTTGCTCACCGTATAGTTGATCTTTCCTAATACCACATTCCTCTTCCTATTTTGGAAATCCCATGGTAGAGTCTCCTCCACAAAAGGATCTCGATATCTATGAGATAGAAAATGGAGAAATTTTGGAGCTACCTCCAGCCCCACCTGAATTTGAAGAAGGTAATGCTTCTTTAATAGAAGAAACCATTGACATAAACATTGGAACGGAGGAAGAACCAAAGATTTTGAAGTTGGGATCCTCGTTAACTCGGAGGAGATAGAAATACACACCCAAATCCTCAAAGAACATCAAAAGGCTTTCACATTTAACTATAAAGAAATGATGGGCATTGCACCACAAGTCGCGGTACATAATCTTGTCACTAAACCAGATGCGAAACCAATTAAACAGAAGTCAAGACCAATGAAGCCAAAAGTGGCTCTCATGGTAAAAGAGGAAGTAATAAAACTTCTCCAAGTGGGATTCATCAAGCCCATTGACTATTCACAATGGGTATCTAATATTGTCCCTATCCTAAAAAAGAATGGGAAGATACGCATTTGCATAGATTTTGGGATATTAACAAAGCTTGTCCCAAGGATGACTTCCCATTACCATCCATTGACGTTATCATTGATGCAACAACTGGATTTGAACTATTGTCCCTCATGGATGGGTTCTCAGGGTATAATCAGATTAAAATATCTAAACAAGATCAAGCCAAAACTACATTCATAACTCCCTAGGGAACATATTGCTATGTTGTCATGCCATTTGGTCTTAAGAATGCCGACGCTACGTATCAGTGGGAAATGACTTACATATTCCATGATCTTATCCATAAAATTGTGGAATCCTATGTGGATGACTTGTTGGCCAAGGCCAAGAAATGTTGTGATCATCCGGAAGTGCTCTATATCATCCTCTCACGACTAATCGAATATGGCGTCACATTAAACCCAGAGAAGTGCGTGTTTGGTGTGACAGGAGGAAAACTTCTGGGCTACATTATATCTTCACGAGGGATTGATGTTGATCTAGCCAAAATACGGGTTGTTCTCAAAATGATCCCACCATCGGATGAGTCTGGAATCAGGTCATTTCTTGGGAAACTCGGTGCAATCCGAAGGTTCATCCCAGATCTAAGTTTTTCCATTCATCCAATCAACAATCTATTAAAGAAAGATTATAACATTGATTGGACTGAAGAATGCAACGAGGCCTTCAAAGTAGTTAAACACTTCTTGTTGTCTCCACCCATGCTAATGCCTCCCAAACCAGACCGCCCTTTGATCCTATACTCACGAGCCACTCATGTCTCGCTAGCCTGCATGTTGGCTCAAGAAGACAATGATAAACGAGAACATGTGGTCTATTTCATTAGCCAAACATTGCTGATTATGAAACACGTTACACATAGGCAGAGAGAGAATGCCTTGCCATAGTCTTTGCAACAAAATGTTTAAGACATTACATGTTAAACCAAGAAATGAGGGTCATTATAAAGATATCATTTACGAACATTTCTCACGTCATGCAAGGTCTTTATCTAAAAAGGTTGGACATTTCATAACCTTAATGGGTGAATTTGAGTTGACATTCGTAAACCAAAAATCCATTAAGGGACAAATCATTGCAGATTGGCTAGCTGACAATCCACTAGATGGAGGTGATCTGGTAAATCTGGACTTTCCTGATGAGTGTATATACTTCATCGAAACTAGGCCTCCCATCTCTACATGTCCCTGGTATACTGATATCATCAATTTCATCATAGACCATACATACCCAGAAAATGCCACATCACAACAAAGAAGGTGGTTATGCATTATCACCACTAAATATGTTGTTTTAGAATAGGTACTCTATCGTAAAGCCTTCGATGACATGCTTCTAAGATGCATCGACATAGAAGAATCCAAGAAGATTCTTCATGAATCCCACAATGGGATATGTGGAGGCCACTTTGGTGGTCATGCCACCACTCACAAAATACATCGGATGGGCTATTTTTGGCCCACTGAGCATGACGTAGTGGAATTTGTACGTAAGTGCCACAAATGCCAAGAATTCTCTCATGAGATTCACATGCCAGCATAATCCCTGCAACCAATAGTGACCCCATGTGGCCCTTCTCCACATGGGGTCTAGACTTGATAGGGAAATTCTCTCCCTCATCAACCGATGGCCATAACTTTATAATTACAAGCCATGGAATATTTTACCAAATGGGTGGAGGCCATGCCTCTCACCATAGTACCAGGTTCGGTAATTGCCAAATTCATTCTGAACCAAATTATCTAGGTATGGTGTCCCACAAGTCATTATCTCAGATAATGGCACGTCCTTTAAAAATGATGAAGTCCGTGAGTTATGTAGCAAATTCAAGATAAACCATCACACGGCCTCTCTTTACTACCCTCAAGCCAATGGGCAGGCCAAGTGACAAACAAAATGTTAAAATCTATTCTCCTCAAAATGGTCAAGGAGAACAAGTGAGATTGGCATTTAAAACTATATCCGGCCTTGTGGGCCCATCGAACCTCAATAAGAACACCAACAGGAGCAACTCCTTTCTCGCTAGTATTCGGAGTAGAAGTAGTTCTCCCACTTGAGGTTGAAATACCCAGTCTCGCATCTCATTACAAGGGATTTTGGATGAAGAAGCTTATAGGGAGGCACGCCTCTCTCAACTGGAAAGCCTTGACGAGGTCAGGCTAAACACCGAACAAAGGCACAGAGCCTATGCCGACTGGATGTGCCTAGTAATACAACAAAAAAGTCTATGAGTGAGAAATATATGAGGGAGATCTAGTTCTAAGACTAGACAGCCGGATCGATAAGAAAACCGGTGAAGGAAGAAAGTTCGGCCCAAGTGGTTGGGCCCATACCGAAGTCATGAAGGACTACGGAAATGGTGCGTATATTTTGTGCACACTAGAAGGTGAGGAATTTAGTGAAACTGTCAATTCCTTGCATCTTAAATGGTTTTATGCATAAAACATCAAAATCACCACTTGTACATTATAGCTACCTACATTGCATTAGTCATTTAGTTGTTTCATTCTGTCCACTCATTTCATAAAAAATTGTAGTCCAGGAACTTACTCTTAAAAGAAATCTATTACAAATTTCTGAACGTATTGGCAAAAGCATTCAAATCACATCTCTTCAAACATCATCAAGTATTTTCAAATCTTCTCATTAAGTTTGACAGACAAGTATTAAGAAAACCATACCAAGGCCTACATACTTGGCTTTTTGCTCTTTCTTTCTACTAGGTGAAGTTGTCCTTACCTACGGTCTGTTCTAGAAGCTTCTTGGTGTCACATCTATCCCTCTTAAATCTCTTTGAATGAAAGGATATCCCAAAGTCATAGATCAGAAATGTCAAAATCAAATGAAATCAAAAGCACCAAGCAAACAAAATATTTTATTTTACACACTTCTTTGCCCCATCAACCTTCGGTGATAAGCCCACATCTCTTACTGGTGGTGTGAGGTTGGGAAAGGAAAGAAGTGCCCTTACTCGCCTATATCTTACCTTTGGTGACAAACCCATGCTTCTTACTAGTGGCATGAGGTAGGGTGTGGGGGGTCCAGTCACACAAATTAACAAATCTTGGTATGCTAAAAACACAAATCAAATTCTATTAAGAGAAAACAAATATCCAAATATCCAAATTCCAAAGAGATCAAATCCTCAAAACCAGATTTTGTCAACCAAGTTGCCATTTATGAATCTAAGTCTAGATAAACTAGAAAGTAAGTGGCCTCTAAGCCTGGTGGTAGTTCTAAGTAGGGTAGGTGTGTAGGTCTAAACTTGGTTTCTGTTACTAGTTTGTCTATCTCTCATCATTCCATTTGGTCAAACTCATACAACTTGTGCCCTTCCTAACTCTTGGTGTTGAGCCCTCGCATCTTACTAGTTGCGTGGAATTGGGATTGGGGCAAGTTCATCTCTTTATCACTATGCATTCATCATGTTTTTCCAATATAAGAAGAAATTACAAACATTTCCCAAAGAGTTCAAAAGTTTAGTACTACCATATGTTAGTATCATCTCATATCAGCATTACAAAAAAAAACATACAAAGTAAAGTATTTATTTACTATCATTTGTTATCCATTGCATACATTCTGAAAAGCATGAAAAACAAATATTCTAAAAACATCTAAGTACACATGTGGAAATAAGTCACAAAATTCTAGGCACCAAGAGTCTGGATCAAAAAGAGATATATATATATATATATATATATATATATATCAAGTTTCATATACAATGCCATCATGCACTAGGCATGGTCAAAATGCTCAATGAGCCCAAAAAGTACAAAAGCACTCATATAGATATCTGACAAAATGCTACAAAAATGGTCTCTCAATCCCTATGGGATCCCTTAGAGGGTGCGCGACCATGCCTAGGACTCCGGCTATGCGGTGCTCCGAATGCACTGAGGGCTCGTGGTCACGACCAGTAGTTGTCGTCTCGCTATGAGAATGACTCCTCCTCATCAAGCGCTCGATCATCCTATATCTAGCTACCTCAGCATAGAGAGAAGTCATGATCTTTGCCACATGCCAGATAGAGGCAAAAACATCAGTATGCCTACTGGCTGCTGAAGGCTCCCCACATCCATGGAAAGCTCAGCACGGTCTTCTCCGAGGGGAGAAGCAAGGTATCAGTGCATACTCGGCGAATCAAGTCTCGCCACTCATCAGTCAGTCACTGCAAGTAAAGGAGAGAAACAAGTTAGAAAACGATCAAAAGATAAAACCAAGAGTAAACAAAACAAAAAGGAATAACAAACTAAGACAATTCTAACTAAAAAAATCAAGAGAAGAGTGACAACTCACTCGGATCTCTAGGCCTCCAAGAAGGATCTCTAGGATCATGCCGCCACCGATGCCACCATTGATTGGTGTCCCTCTCCCACATCTAGGGAATGTGATGGCCTGCAATGGACTCGCCATCTCCACCTAGGTCCTGAGAGAGCAACTCCTCTAAGACCAGAGTCACCCTCTCTGTGCTCCACTCCGCCCTCTCGGCCCGTAGGATCTCCTGAGTGTCATGCCACTTGGGATCACTCATCCCCCCACCCATCTCACTAATCTCCATCTCCTCTATCTCTCTCCCTAGTGAACTCCTCAGACTCTTGGAGTCCACATCAATGGGCTCATCGCTACTATGGGTGGGACCGGTGGCAATCAAGTAAAGGTGCCTGAGGAGCACCGGCTCTCCCTCGAGCATGTACTACCACCCTCCTGGCCACAATAGGAACACCGGGAGTAACAATGGTCCAACCCGGCCTCTAGGACCTCCCGAGCCTCACGAATAGATCTATACACTGCCCCCCGGAGGAAGCATGTCACTATAGGGGAGGCCGAACTGCTGTGGTACTCTATCAAAGGGGTGGATCTCCAACTTCCCCACCCTGTCTATCAACTGGCTGGTAGTCTGACAAGCAATCAATGTAACAGTCTCCTCTCCCCATACCCCTGCCATGGCCTGATAAGGAGTGGCCTCCATGTCTGCGGTGGTCAAGGAAGGCCACTGGCTGGTGAGGTGCTCTAAGAACTATCATCCCCATCCACCTCGCTACCCTGATGGCCCGGGATCCTCTACCTCTACACCTCTCCCATATGGGATAATATGCTCATACACCCAACTCATGACAAGAGTCGGGTGGCTCAGTGACTATCCCTGTAATCGGACTACCCTGTATAAATCATGGTAGGTAGTCCCGAGGATATCTGCTCCCCAAGCATAGACACGTCCATGGCCCTCAATCTGTGTAATAATGGGGGCCCAACAATATAAGAGGGTGTCCCCTCCCTTGTCCCCAATCAGTCTCGAAGCAAGGATGCCCATGATGGCCTTCATGGAGCATGGGAATGTCTGACTCAATGATAGAGTGGATCCTCACGCCCTTCTTTGATCCCATCGATACAACTGCATCTCCCATGTAGGTGGCCCACTGAACCACCTGTGATCTCGATACTGTTGTCTTAAGAGATAGCCACCACCCAAGGATCGAACCCCCAATATATGGTAAACATCCTCCAGGGTGATGGACCACTCACCCCTAACTCCTAGCAATCGGAAGGTGTTCGATCCACATCCCAATATGAAAATAGGTCACATAGAATGTGACTAGTAGGTGCAACGTGAGGGACCTGTGTAATCCTCCAAATACCAGCCCTCTGGAGAGTATCCCACTCTACCTGGGAGAGTGCCTCTAACACTGCTGGGAGCCAATCACACTCCCTCTCCCGGCTCCATCTAATATACTCCTCCTTCTACATACACCCAAAAACAACAAAAAAGGAGTAAGTTAGTACTAAAATCTAGTTTGAAAGACTATTAAAAACATGTAAAAATGCTAAAAGTGCAAAAATAAATAAAAGAAAGCATTGTTTTAGCTTTCTATCATAGACCGCCACCCTGTGCAGAGCGGCGGTTCCATAACCGCCACCTTCTAAGGCGGCGGTCCCATAACCGCCACCCTGCACAGGGTGGCGGTCCTATCCCACAAACTCAAACGGGTCGTATACCCTAAAAAATGCCCAAAAACAAACAAATATACCATTTTGCTAAAATGAAAACCTACCCTATGGGTGCCCCCTAGAGACACATTTAAAACTAATATTTTCAAAAATGATCCCCCAGAGACAAAGATTTCATCATTTCCACATTTTAGGTTTAAAAACAATAAATCGAGAAGAACTAACCTGAGACTTCGTGGGTCGATGTTCCACTCTCGGAGGCATGATCACTATCTCACCATGAACGTTTTGACTATACTCTCATCGAAAACCATCACCGTGGGTCCCAGAGCTCAAAAACTATCAAATCAATCACGCAAATGAATAGTAAAATGACTTCATTTTATATAAATAGCCCTCTTAATTTGATTTTGAATGTCTTTCGGGGTCAGAGCACCGACGAGAGGTAAGTTCTAAACCTCGCGTAGATGGTAAGTCCTCTTTTCATATCAATTCAGCCTTATTTCTCAATTTATTTTATCTATCTGCACTTGAGTCCCCTTTTTTTCATTTTTATAGGTAGCGGGATCTTGGATGGTGACTTTCCAACACATGGGCGTGTCAGGTATAACTCCTAACTCCCCATTTTGGGACCGCCATACTCGGATCCACCATTTTACGCCTCTTCATGGCTAAGATGCTTCTCGAGGGGGAAATATGTACGTACCTAAAATTGTAGGGTACTACACCACCGAACGATGTTACACATGCCCCAATGATGATACAGGTCTCCTTGCAAGGTGTTCGGAATCTAGAAAGGCTCGCAAGTATATGCTTGTATCCCGCATGCCCCGCTCAGCCTCCGCATGCTTTGTTTTTCCCTTTTCCCCCTGTTTTCTTGCATTTTAGGCTTCAGTGATGAAACCACCTGCCTAGGTGGCGGTCCCATGACCGCCACCCCAGGCGGCGGGTCCCATAACCGCCACCCGGGACACAAGGCGGTGGTCATGTGCTTGCATTTTCCAGATCCTTCCGACGATCGCGTCAAACGTAAATCTTCAAGTTTTACATGCTTTCTTCAACCACTTTGGCTTGCATTAATGTTTTTGCTCCCTGTGAATAGTGTTTTTCCTTTGTTTATAGTAAAAGAGTTCAAATGGGAGTTACCCTCTAGTAAATGCATTGGTTATAAATAGCCAACTTGTTTTCAAGCAAATGGCCCCTCATCTTCTCAATTCTATTATTCATTTTTGAATTTCTTGCTTAGAATTCTATCAATTTCAGGTTTTGCCTCCATTGTTGGTCTTTTAGAGGTCATTTCAATCTTCTTGTTTCAGTCTTATTCCATTGTTGCTCCATACAATTAGTTTAGTTTAGAATAGCTTCATTTCTAGACTAGAATCCATTAAAATTTGTAGGTTTTGTTTTGTCACAAGGATAGATTCTAAAACTCTCGGTACACTTGTGTTGTATTCCCACAATAAATCCCGCTAGGAATTACATAGTCAAGCTCTGTTCACTTGCGTTATCCCTCTCCTACTCAGCATTGTATTCGGTCTATATCCAAAGTTGTCATTGTTCGAATACCATCTTCTGTTGATACTATCATATACTCACTTTCTAGATTCACGAGGACACAAAGGAACTGAGGAGATCACACTGAGGGGATGAAATCACACACAACTGGATTTACCACTATTTTGTAAATGCCAGGTTTGAGCTATCAAAGTTCTAGTTATAACATATCAAATAGAGTAGTGAATCATTTTATTTCAGTTAAGCTCACTTTCAATATTGCCAGGGAAGTTGTGGGGAATGATAGTTTCTGAGAAGCTATGATTTGTTCCTCACTTCTGAGGTAAGATTGAAGGTTTTCAATTAAGTTAATTAGTTGTCTTTCATCTAGATTCACACATTTGCATAGGTGAATAACCACACCGGGTTATCTCGCTTGTTTAGTTTTAGTATAAAAGTATTTTAATTGTTGTTTGTAATTATAATGTTTCAATCGTGTATTTTGTTTAGATTAGTTTCCCTTTCAGTAGTAGTATAAATTGTTATTTTTAGTTTAAGTTAATTCGAGACTTCATTTTAGATTAACACTTAGATCCTAGTTAGGAGGATAAACCATAGGGAATTTATGCTACCCATTCATAGCCTCTAAATCTCCCCTTTGTCATTCCAGCTACTAGGAGATCACACTACCAGATCTTAGTCACTGATCCTCCCATAGTTAGCTTTAGGAAAGTTGCTTGCCGATTCTCATCCTTGCTGTAGCTTTTTATTGTAGAAAACTGACCATAATCCGGTTGTGACTTCATCTAAGTCACCCACATTTCAAACCCACCACTGTCTCGTACAACCTCGAGAGGTCGAGTATGGGGAAGGCCACTTGCCGATTATCATCCTCACATGTCACTTTTTGTCTCATTAGCACTTTTTGGTATGAAGCTCAAAAGAAGGACTCTCCAAACAAGCGCGGGCCTTCCACGTGTCTAGGGTCCGACAAAGTTACACCAGACACTTGAAAAATTCTAAGTATGGGAAGATCCAACAGAAACCTCCACGTGTCCCTTTGGCGCTCTTTCAAAAGTAAATTTCAAGGGCAAGTCCCTAAACAAGCACGGGCCCTCCACATGTCCCAGGCCTTAGAAATTTGCTTGAGAAGTTTAAGTATAGAGAGGAGCAACAGAAGCCTCCACGTGTCTCCTTGGCGCAACTGTAAAGGTAAGACCTAGAGGCGGATCCTCAAATGAGCGCAGACCTCCACATGGAAAATATTTGAGTTGAAGCAAGCCAAAAACTTCAAAATGCTCTAGCGACCGCCTCTCCACTTCCAAATTTTGATGTGGGCCCCAGTGAGTCACAACTCACTTTTATACCTTTACTTCATTTGAAAATAGAGTTTAAAAACTCCAAATTTTTCCACCAACCCACTTCCCCGCTTTGACTTTTCAAATGATGACACAAACATGTGATATCACTCTGACCCCTATGGGGTTATGGATCAATTTATAACTTTTTCCATTTTTCACAAAAAGGAAAAAATCTTCAAAATGTTCCGACAATTCACCTCTCCACCTTTGTCTTGAAAAATGGCCACGTGTCCATCTTCGGGGTCAAAGTAAGACTTTTTCCCTATTGCTTCATATTTGTTGAATAGCCAATCAAGATACTATCGGGGCCACGGTGCCAATTTGGTATTTTTACAAATGTGACGAAAGTGACAAGTTTCACCAAAAAGACCCGTCGGGCCACATCCAATAAAAAGGACCATGTTTCCACGGATGTTGGGACAAAAATTGATAGGAAAACATGACTATGGAAAAATAGAAGGAAGGGGAAACCCGAATTCACACCCAAATTATAAATTCTTTCTCATGGACAGAGAAACGGTAAACAATATCTAGACTCAATGTGATCCTCAACCAAAATAAAAGAATAACAACGGCATCCTAGTGAAGGAAAAGAGTTTCATGCATCCATATAGGGAGACAGAAAAAACTTCAAACCATGCAGACTGAGAAGTTTTGAATAAATAGGGCGAGATTAAATTGAGCACCAACAAGCTTTGAGAAGTGTTTATAAGATGTTGGATTTCATATTTAAGAGATATGATTTTGGATTCCATAGGTCGAATTTTGTCGTAAAATAAATAATGCAAAGCTTTAATTTACTCCAATATGGGTTATTGGATGGAGGATCACAAAGGCTAGGTTCATTAGATAGAAGATAAAAAATAAGACTTATTTCATGTGGCGGTGTATCTTTAGGAAGATACATGGTGTCTAAGGATTTTTGTAGAATAACTTGGCAATTGGGATACATTTTAATTAAATCAAAAAAAATTTGAGGAACTTTATGACCCATGATAGAAGAAAATGAGGATCCAAGAGTGTTCGAATGAGACGGGTTCACCAAATGATTTAACAAAAATAAGATTTTTGCTAAAATCTTAATTACGAGAGTAACTAATAAAATAATAATAAACAACTGCTAGATATGATATGATGCAAGCAATAAAGCATACAAAGTAGAAACCCTAAGTGCAATGAAGAGTTAGAACACCCAGTTGATTTCACAAATATCTCGAGAGGTGTGCGGAAGTGGAAGGCAGATAGAGGCTGAAGTGTAGGATGTTGCAACCGAGCCTAGAAAAGTGTAGAAGTGTAGAAGAAATAGGGACACTGGGCACTTGGACTAGTATTGTGGTGCTTGGGCACTAGAATCCATCTCTAGGTGTTAGGGATTCTACAAAGGAGTTACGGAAATTAATTTCACAAGGTCGTTGAGTTTCTAAAGCCCTCTTTGTCTACCACTATAATATTGCACAATGATCTTCGGTGTCGCTAATAACTGCAATAAATAAGACCACCTACAAAACCCTCAAAAGCACATCAAATCCCAAACAAAAAATAATGAAAATGAGGGGTCAAATTGTCTTTAATTTTCAAACAAGTGATCTTACAATGAGAGTTGCACTACATCTCTAGATCCAATGTAGTTCTATGTGTGTGTGTGGATTTTTTTTTCCTAGGTGGCTCTTGTGTGTGTCGCACTTGATAGTGAGAAAGTATCTGGATGTAAAATATGTAAATAGATGTGTGCGTGGAAAAATGGACTTCCCCTCCTGTAAAATGTATGCATAATAACCAACCTTTGTCCCTTTATTGAATCTATATGGATGCAATGATGCTCTTTAGATGCTTGTGAATGTAACCTTAGGTGGTGATAGTAGATGCTTAGAGCTTGGTCCTTTAATTTGATCCCATAACATTGTATTTATATGCTTCCCTTGTTTGAATTTCGTAATTGATCACTAAAAGGCCAACCCTAAGAGATAAGGATGCCCAATAGCTAGAAAGGACCCAAAAGGAGTGAGTAAGATACAAAGAGGTCTAGGGCGCTAAAGGGGATGAGGGAATCGGGCGATGGCGTCCAAATCTAGAAAAGGTGAAGTATCGAAGGTCAGATTGGGAAGTAGGGTGTGTAAGGCCAAGAAGGAGACCAGAGAGGAACCTAAGAGGCCAAAGATAGTGATCAATTAGTAATTTTCTCCCTTAGGAAACATATGAATACAATGCATGTGATTAGGACCTAGAAATGTACCTAAGTGCATGATTTAGTGTTTCTGATATGACACCAAGGGCATACACACACACACACACACACACACACATTTCATTCTTTTCTACTTTTAGTTTGTATTTTGTATTGAATTTGTATAAGCATCTAAACCGGAATTTGATACACTGTTTTCATTTGGTACATAGGTTCACATGTATGGATAAATACAAAAGAGAAAGGATCACACACATTCATGTCTTATGTATGCTTTGTCCTTTTGGGAGTTTTTTCTTTCAAGTTATTTAATTTTAATCAAGTAATTTTCATTTCTATATTAAAATGGGGGTAGTATGTAGTACCTTAAATTTGGACTAATGGACTTTTTTAATTATCCTTAACATTTATCACAGTCTATTTTAAAACAATTGTACACTTAAATGACTAGTTCCTACACACATCTCACTTAATTTAGAGCTTCTTAACCACTGGTCACACTTGTTACTCGTCGTTAACTAGTAAAAAACCCCGTTTTCTAAAAATATAACACATCTTTGAACATCGGCTACCTTCTCTAGCCAATAGAATTCAATTTAAACCTTAGTAAGACAAATTCTCTCACGATGGACAAACCCATTTGGAACATTTTTCCTTAAGACCAACAATTTCATCCTCCTTTGTGTTAGTGGTCCCTTTTTCAAATTCACTAGTGATCGTAGTCAATTTAGAGTCAATTAAATAAGAAAATATTTCACAATGATCACCTATAAAAATCCCACTAACTTCACCCATTTAAGGGGCCTCTAATCTCTCAAATTTGGTGAATACCAGGATATCACAACGAAGCATCAATTTTTGAAATCGGTGTTTCAAGCATGTTAACCAATATTCAATTTGTCTACATATATGTTATACAACTTCTGTAGGCCATTTATGGAGAAAAATCACACAAAAAGGTCATTTTTAAGTGTTGAATGTTCTATAGGGGTCTTCGTTTCCAAACACAATTTTATTAAACATTTTCACACATTGAATGGCTTAGGGAAATATAAGTGTTGCATTCCTATTTAGAGTATTGTTATGTAGGCATTACAAGGGAAACTCAACCAAATCACACTAACCCCTTTTATGTCTTTAAAGAGAAGAGATGTGGTTTGAAGAAGGAGAATCCCTAATCTATTGCATGGTCATGATTGCAAAGACAATAAATGAAGCCAAAGACACATAAGATTGAAGTGTCAGAATCAAGATCTAGAAAAACCCTACAAAGGAAAAATTCATCCGTAGAAGATAAATATGTTTGGGTTAGTTTCCCCTATACTAGTGACTTCATCCTCCCTTTAGTTTTAGCTCCCCATATTTTAAGGACAAGCTGGATGAGACTCTCTACAACCTTCTTGCACACTATTATATCACTATCAGTTAGTCTCAACCAATAAATTATCAAAATCTCTTATAATCCCAACCCACTCTTCATTTATCTAGCTTTCAAGAGATAATATATGATGATACTAATGCAATACATGTTATTAGGATTTTTTTAAATTTATTATCATTGTTGTATTTTTATTCTATTTCATATTTACACATAGTAATTAATCTTAACTAGATTAAATCTGATTTTAATATTACATTATGAAAAATGGGCTTACAAGTTTGGGTTCATTTAACTTGCAAGTCATCATTATGACCATATTATTTAATCTAAATATATAATCACTAATGAGATCATTACCGTCTTCTCTTAGTTGAGCAATTTATAAAAAGGTGTTTTTCACGATAATGTTGATCGAAAGTATGCAAAAAGTATTGACTAGTGAGGAAAATGTAAGTATAGATCCTCGAGGTAAAATATATAACCAATTAGGAGAATACTCCAAATTACTATGAAGTAGCCCGGTCAATAACCGGTCATCATGTGTAAATTCTAAGAAAGAAACCTTAAACAATGTAGGAGTACGTAGAAATGGTTACCTCTAAAAAATGTTAAATCAGTTTGGTGGATGCGTCGACTTGGTTTTGACTTCATAAACCTTGCTTTCCTTTCTTGATTTCATTGCAGGTCAGTGGGAAACTATTCTCCTTTCTCCAAATGCTAATTTTGCCTCAACACTTTACAAGACCCATAAAAATGGATGGTGCTAATGGGTGTGTGAGTTTTCCCTCCATTATTATCATATCCCTTGTGTCTTGAATAATTTGGTAATCAATGCTTGATCCAAATCAATAAGGAGTTTGATTTACGCAAGTCTTATAATTCATATCTTTTAATGGATGCGAGAATAAGTAGTAAATGTTAGAATGCTTTTCAATACTTAAATTTTTATTTTGGCATGGGGACACTATTAAATCATGCACTTTTGCTTTTGCTTCCATATAACTCAATTGTATTCAACTTGTATTTTATGTGTCCTCTATCATTAGCCTCAATGAACTCATATATTTATAGATTTCTTGAATTTAAATAAGGACCCCATTGACATACAAGTTGACACAATTGATAAGAAAAATTAATACAAAAACACACAATCCCAAAAATATTGCAAACAAAAGCATAAAAGGCTCATGAAGACATGAACCATAACCATACAAATATGAAACTAGTGCAATTACTCAAAATAATTAAAAATAGAGGAGAGAGATGAAAATAATTAAGAATGAACAAAGGTAAATAATTAAAAAAGAAAAAATATTGAGAGATGATAATCCATTTTATTCATTACATCAGCTTTGGCCCGCGTTTGGCAATCAAATAGTTTGGGTCGCAAGCATAAAATTACAATGCTGTCATGATTGCGATAATATAAGATGTGAAAAAGGGTGTTTCACATCGTTTTTCCACGGTGGGTGGTTAGTTATTGAGCAGCGTCTTTTCTACACAATAAATCGAATCAAAATTGTTGCAGTAGGTAGGTGCACCAATTGCTATTCACCACGTCTTTCCTCTCTTTTCAAAAGGGAATACCTACCTAGGCATTTCATACTTGCACGCAATCTTCATCCCTTGTATGTTTCGATCAGGTTAAAGATACCAATAGAGACTTGTTTCCCTTTCATGCAGCCAGTTTTTGTTGGACCCAGGCGGGCGACAGCACGGGGTTATGAAGCCACCACAGTTTAACGGAGCCGTCCATACTCCCGCTGTGGACACAAACAAAACCGGTGGAAGAATCCATATTGGCTGTCATGGATTTGACGGGTCCGCTGTGGCCCTGCAACAATACCAAGCACGAATGCGACGTGGCATCAGCATCCCTTCTCCACACCCGTATCGTCTTATCCGCCGACCCGCTCAACACCAGATTCCTAACTGTCGCAATGCACAGAACGGCAAGCTTGTGCCCTTCTAAAAACCCCGCGTGCTTCAGATACCTCCACCTTTTCTCTTTTGCCCAGTAATTCACCATTCCGTCGCCTGATCCAGCATAAAGAATCCCTCCTCCGTCTGCAGCAACGGCAACCCCGTGAGGAAGATGGAGAGTCTGCGTGAGAACATGGAGTTGGCTGCTCTTCACCCTCCTCCACACTTTAACCGTACAATCGGCGGAGGCTGTGAAAAGAAAACCGTCGAGGCCAACGGCGAGGGAATTGACGGCATCATGGTGAGCCTGAATGGACTCCACACATTTGAAATCCGACACCCTCCACACTTTGACAGTCTTGTCCCACGAACCCGAATACACCACACCCTCTTCCTCGTTAGCAGCCAGGAAGAAATGGCGTCCACGTGCTTCATCCACAGCTCCTTTCTCGCCCGTCGACGCACTCGCACGTAGTTTCTCGGATTTATTGAGTTGTGGATCCGATCTTTAATCGTGGGGAGCGTCGCCACTCGTTTGTGATTTCCCCTTCCCCTTTTCCATACGCGGATCTTGTGGTCGGCGTGGGCGCTGAAAACTTTGTCGCCAACAATGAGAATAGCCTTTACTGACCCGCTTCCTGATCTCAGACACCCGCATTCCTTAAAGCTCGGGTGTTTCCACAGGCGGATGTTGGAGCTCTCAGAGCCCGTGTAGAGCAGGCTGAGCCCCGAGTCCGTAGCGAGGGCGTAGACGTGGCCCTCTTCTCTCACCATGCTGGTAATGCATCCATCCACAATTGGAGACTGCCATGGAGACAGCGGCCCTCCTCCCGCAGGGGAAGGCGAAGACGAAGGCGAAGGCGAAGGCGAAGGCGACAGAGGGCTGATCTTGTCTGAAAGAAAGCCGGAACTCCACTGCTCATCTGAGTTGGCGAAGGGCAGGCTCGGCTCCGACTTTAGAAATCTGGAAAGCTTTCTCATTCCATTTAGAGCTTCGATTTTCGCTGCAATCCCCATTTTCGCACAAGCCACGTAGAAATCTTCTAACTCGTGAATTCTGTATATAAATAGAAATAAATAGCAAAGATAGCTGATCTAATCTGTGTCATATTTCTCAACGGAAACATGATTATAAACGGCATCGTCTTAGATGTCTTTAGCACGCAAACTCGGGTCAACGAATGGACGAATGACAAGTGGCTAAATTCCGAGACACGCCCACCGTCCTAGGGTGCATGTGTATGCGTAAAGGGTGTTGGAGTTGGAATATAACATCCTATTTTTAGTCACGGTGTCCGCAACTTGCAACCATTCAATAATAGGCGGCGAGTTAACATAGGTTATGGTGGATATTAGATGAAAATATTTATCTATAAATGTCAAAAGATGCTTTACTTTCATAAACACACTAATCTAATCATGACATATTAAAATCATATTTAGTTTACATTTAATTAATATTTGCATATCCAATTGTATAAAAGTTGTTATGTGAATAATAAAAAATTGTGAAATAGTGAATTTCTTTTAAAAATCAAGATGTTTGGAAAAATACTTGAGTTTGCTCACTTGAGTGATTAGTATTTGGTGGAACTATAAATAAAATAGAATTAAAATCTAACACAAATAACTCATAAAATAATTAAATTATTAAACACTCTTCACCATATATATCAAAATGACCAATTTTGCGTGGGACAAAATTGGCAAGCCTAGTATGAAAATGTTTACATGTAAATAAATATAGATCTAACTTAATGAACATGTTGTGCATTCCCTAATGTGCACAATCATATTTTAGCTTTAGTATGCCCTTACTCATGAATCGCTAGGAATCAATCTCCTTGATAGAAACACTAATGCCCAGTTTAGTCCTTGTAAAACTTATAAAAAGGGGGATGTTAACCGGATGAGGGACAATTTATATCCCTACATTATTATCGAGCCCCTAGCGATTTAAAAATTGCAAGCAACATTTGATGCAAGTCAACAAATAGTCTTTTGTAGGTAAGTGTCCCAACCCTCAATTTTCCATTCATGCAACAACTAGTATCGACTAAAATGAATCTCTAAATGCTTGACCTATGAATTTACTATGGGGATGCTTAAAAAGTAGAGTAGATTCGACTCTTCAATATCACCATAGGGGTCACCTTAGTAATGTGGTATATAACATATGCAATCATATAATGGTTAATTTTAATATATATTTTTGGCACCGATATATCTCTATAAATAGGGATAGTAATGTAAAAGGGGCACACATAATGGGATTATGTAGTTGTGGACACTAATAGATGATAACTTGTCATTGTGTAATGTCACGTTTGACTTTGAAATCCAATCTCATCATCTCTCTAGCCATTCTACAACTTGCTTATCTTTACACCATGCTTTGTTAACGAATGATATTCAATAAAAAAAAGTATAAAACATTTGATATTCATTGTACAAATTTCAGTTTAGTTGTTTATCTCTCTTGTCCAAAACTGTATAGAAGGGTCAAGGTGCGGCGCCCCATCATGTTTGACCTATATAGTCATTCCCTTTCTAATCACTGAATCTGCTTTTGATACTAAATCATTCTTTGAGTCATTTCACCTTCCTAGGGTTGTCCTTATCATAATATCTTACCTACAAAAGACTATATAAGCAAGTCATTATCACATTATAACTCACCTAGCATTCTTACAAGCTCTCGTAGAGATCCTAAATTTTCTTAAATCATCTACACATCATGTAGGGTCATCACGATACAAGTTTGAAGCACTCAACCAAGTCAAGGAGTTTAGCTTCAATCATCTACAAACATGAAAATATCATAGAGCCATGTCTTAAGAAAGAGAAAAGTCACTTCAAGTATTGCACAAGTGTTTCAATTAACACAATGGTTAAGTCACATTGATGAATCACACCATATCTCACTACAACTACACTAGGTGCATTCTTTACTATGTAGCTAGCCATATATATTGGAGTTAAGAGACACAAGGGCACCCTAGGGGTTAGTTAACTTTACACACTTGTACATTGCACCTAGGAGAACTAAAAAAACCTTGATTCAACATCGAGGATATGTAGTGTAGAAATAAGATTGGTTCAACAATCGAGTGTCTGACCACCTAGTGTGGTCTAGCCTCAAACACACATGTATTTTCTCCATTTATTTCCTAACGTTCGATGAAGGATTCTATGGGATCTTTAGAGTTTCTAATTTTCTATAAGTCATCATATGCCCTAGGTTGTGTGAATATCAAGAGTGACACGTAGTTAACACTATTTCCGGATAAGGAAGTACCCATAACGTTTCAAAGATCAACTTTCTCCCAATCCAAAATCATATGGTCCTTATCCTAAATAGCACAACTCCTTCCTATGCCATACATATTATGTACACTCATGCACCTACATATTTTCCAGTTCTAGAATATTAGGTGTTGAATCTAGAGATCCATATTTCCATATTCCATTGCCCTATTCATCTAGACCATCCCATAATATTCATGAAAAACTAATTCAATCTATTCTCTTGTGTTTTTAAGTAGTTAATTATCATTTATTAATTGTCTAAGTTCATTTCAAGTTAGAATGAATTATTTTGGTAATGTATAGTTGATGTTAGAATTTAATTAGATCATAGTAATATATTTTTGCTAACCCTTATACCCTTCTTAGTTGTTATATGTTTTATTACCACCTTCATAGAAATTAATTAAGGTGTAAGAAGTGATAAATCCTAAAAATAAGAGGTAATATTTAGAATCCTATGATTACACATGTTTTATATTTTTTTACCAAATGACCCCTATACGCCCCACCATGAATATCACTCTAATGTAAAGGAAATTGTTCAATGTGTTATTTTTTCTTGTTATGTGTCCCTTCTTGTTGTTAAATGCACATGTAAACATATTGTTTAAAGCATTATTGAATTTAAATTAAAACCATATTGTCATGTAATTCAACAAAAAGGGTGGGAAGGTTGACTAAATAAGGCATACAACTTGAAAAAACATAGCTAGTGGCTAAAAAGGCCTAAAAGGGGAAGGGATCCATTATCATAGGAAAGAAGTTTTTGTGTGACACAAAAAGGTAAATGTCCCACAAAAATGGTCAAGGATTCCCAAAGCACTAGAAATAGGGGGATATCCAATAGAAATGGGAAAATTTAGGGTTTCAAAAGGATAAAAAAGAAGATAGATATGATTGACATGAGGAGAAAGTGAGGCGGGGGTAAATTTTAGAGGGGAATAATCGTAATTTGGTGAATAATAGGATTTTTAGAATTTGATTTTGGTGATTTTTATGGTTTAAAGTAGTGCCTAGGTTTCACCTAATAATTCCACAAACAATAATTCATGCCATGCGAATAACCAATGAATCTCCAATCCCAATGTGTATTTTTATATTGAATCACCGCGTGATTGACGGGCTGGGATTTTAAAACATTCTTGGATTGCAAGAAATCTATGGAACCTTATTGGTCCTTTGGGCTCATTCACCGACATGTATGGGTTTTTTTTAATAGGATTTTGATTAAAACATACACACACACACACTCATGTAGAGATATGTAGATTTTAGATGTAGTATGTAGAATCACTAAGCATTGAGCAAAGTTTAAAGGTTTTTTTAATCTTTTCCGATTTTCCAATTTGTGAATTTACAAAGTAGTAGAAAAGGATTCAGTGAATCAACATATTGCAATTTTCTTACAAAAATAAAATAAATCAAGGCCTCACGCGACCGACTACTACGTTGCGGTTTACATCCTAGAAGCACTTACTGCGTGATGATCTATTTGAAACATGTTTTCGTTCATGTTGCATTGCTTTATCTACTTTTAAGTTTTTTATGTCATTTTTTTATTTTACAGTATCGTAAATGTCATGACACTATAATGCCTTAGTTGATTTTCATCCCATAGCTATGCCAACTCAAAAATTGTCCTTACAGGATTCAGGAAAATGGAAACTAAAAAGGGAAGCTCAGACAAAAAAATTATTCCAACCCCTCCTTGTAGTGTAGTCTTGACCTTGAAAAAAATAACATGTTATTTTGATAAACCTTCTAAGGAAACTCATCCTTCTCCAACATGACCAACACAATCAATGAATATTGATTGCATTCAAAATGAAACTCAAAATGAGTTCATTTTTGATTTGATGGCTAATGATGTCAATGACGACGACAATAAAATGCCTCCCCTTGAAGACATTCCATTGAATGAAGTTGAGTTTGACATTACATCACCTGCCCAATTGAATGAAGTTAACACTGCATCACCTTCCCAATTGAATGTTGGAGGTGAAACTTATGGCAATCAATGAAATTTAAATTCCACCATGGAAAATACTCAGGAGACACCTATTTTTGGAAGAAAGAGAAAAGAAAGAAAATGGGACTTGGGAAGGAGTTTTAGGTTAGAGTGGGTTTCTAAGTATCCATTTATTGAACTGTCAAAAATGAGAATAAATTTGAGCCTCTCAAAGAATGGAAATGTACAATATGTAGATAGAAATTGCGTAGGGACAAGACAATGCAACTTAAGTTGGATATTATTGAGAAGCATGTAGGAAAGATATATGAAAATAAAATTGTAGATGGCATTGAGAAGAATGTTGTTAGATGGAAAATTGTGGATGATTGTTTGCATATTAGGTATGAAAAATAATTTAAAGAGCACAAGAGAATTGAAAGAATAGATGCAGCAAATGGAGGGACAATTACCTCTCAATTCAAGAAGGTCATTAAAAACAGTCTTTTAGGTAAAGTAGTTCAGCTAGCTACTTTTTTCAAATTCTCAAAAGAGATTTTACTATAAGATATTTTCTGAAAAAAAGAAGATGTTGTATTTTCTTGGTGTCCCACACTTTCCTCATTCTCATTGGTCTGAAAGTAGTGGTTGGGATTGGGAAAAATGCATAGCTATGGTTGAGAAAGAAGAATTGAAAGAGAAAATTAAGTCTGCATGATACATGTCTTTATCTATTGATGAGGTTACAACAGTAGATAATAATATTGCTTGGGTTTGTATGCATGTTTATATTGTTGAGAATCATGTGAGATAACCTCACTTACTTGTTATTCAAAAGATGAGAGAGAACTCCAATGTTGAAAAATCTTTGTGAATTGGTGATAATTTTTTTGAAGGAGATTGGTGTCATAAATGATGCTATAATTGCATCAAAGTTGGTATGTGTTGGGGAAGATGGGGCATTTGTAATGCAAGGTCATCGTAATGGTCTATGTGTAAGACTCAAAACATATCATTTCCCATATATGATTACAATTCATTATATGGCTCATAGAATGAATCCAACTTACAAAATAGCTAGCAAATTTAAACATGTAGCAAAAGTTGAAGAACTTGTTCAAGAGGTGCATGCTTATTTTTTCGTAGTCCTAAAAGGTTCATGAAATTACAAATATTTATAAAAGGACTAAAAAATTGGTGTAAAATGTTAAAATATGTCGACACCAGGTGGATCTCATTGTACCAATTGGTTCATAGGGTGTATGACGAGTATCAATCCTTATTAGGAGTGATATGGTAGAATCACATGGAAGTGGACAAGGCCTAGGATTTGATACATCATTTGAATAATATAGAGTCATTTCTGATTTTGTGTGGTCTCCTTCCCATGTTAGATGAAATTCATCATTTAATTAAACAAGCCCAAGAAAGAACTATCTATATTGCTGATTTTTCTAGTTTGAGGAAATGAGTTTGTATGACAATAGAATATTTGTTTGTCAATGACTCTACTTTTTCAGGTCAAAGTTTGATGGTTGGAATGATTTGATAAATATTGGAAATGCAAGTAGCTTTCTAAAGTTCAACTTGTTTGGGGAAGTATGTGCTTTCATGACGTGGATATGAGATACCAATGCACATGTTTCAAGTAGTAGTCGATAAGGTTGAGAAGGTAAATGTCACAAGGACGTTGTTTGATAACATTGTATCATCAACAAGGGTAAGGTTAAGAGAAATTGTAGTTTCCCTACTACAAGAAATAAGGGAATGATTTAGTAGGGATGCTTTACTTGAAGCAATGGCTTTAGTAAATCCCACCTATTGGAATTCTGTCCAAAATGAAATATTTTTGTAAGAAGACTACCACAAGAGGTTGACTACATTGATTCAAAAATTTTGTAAGCCTGTTGATATCAATGGAATGAATATTCTAGGTATTTTAAGCAAGGAAAGTTTGATTGATCAATCCCATGAATTTTCCTCTACAATGATTGAGAAATTCAAATGTTTGGATAATCCCTTAGAGTGTGGAGCAATATTCCAAGTATGGATTTTTTTTTGGGTTAAGTACTATTTTGTAGCAAACCATGTCCAAGTTTTTCTCATTGGTGAGCTATGTCAAACAATTATTTTAGGTTCAATTGAAGATGAGATAATTTTCTAGTGCCTTGACCTTTATAAATTCAAAATTGCAAAAATCTTGATAAAAATTTGGAAAATTATTTGAGAATTTACACATCACAGTATGAAGTGGATAACTTTACCTATGATAGGGATTTGTCAGTATGGAAGTCGAGTAATGAAAGGAGAGGGGCTGAAAACAATGGCACAAATACAACAAAAAACCTTATTATAGCAGTTGACTATCAATGAAGTGAGAGTCGAGATATGGTCAAGCAAATGATAGAGATGATCCACCATCAAATTGGAAGATTCCATTTATGGATATTGAAAGAGTTGGCGAGAATTGTATCAAAAATTGTGCACCATGATAAAGTTGCACTCTGAAGGAAACGTAATAGCTCCAGCATAATCACAAGGAGGAATCGATCAATCAATGGAAGATCTTGCATAACAAAACAAAGCTTACACATAGAGAAAAGATAGCAGAGTGTCTTGGCATGCTCATAAATGTCAAATAAAGGGATACATATAGGGTGTTGAGTAACCCTAGTGCATGACACACAATAAACCCTAAACCTAACCCATGTGAGATGACCCTCCATATGTGTGTGGAGGACATATAAGATCCCACACACCAACACCCCCCTTCATCGAAGTTGGGGTAGTGACTATGATGAGTCAGACAGAAAAATAAGACACTCCTAAACAACTAAGAAAGATGTGTCAATGGGGCCCGACAACTAAAGGCTTGATAAGGTGCCCATATACAAACAACATCTTCCTAGAAGAAGAAGAAGAGAAGGACTATATAGCCTGAAGAAGATGAGTAGCTACATAAGACCTCACCCCAAGAAGAGACCGCAAGTGAAGAAACTTCACCTCAGTGAAGGTCTTGGTGAATATATCTACAATCGATCAATGTCTGAATGTCGATGATACCATTATGAATAAGATCTCGTATGAAGTGCATATGGATATCAATGTGCTTCGTCCATTGATGCTGAAATGGATTTCTACAAATTGAGATAGTGCTCATGTTATCACAATAGATAATGGTGGGCTGCCAAAAGTGGATGCCAAACTCTGTCAGAATACCCTGTATCCAAACAACGTCTGTGGTAGTGTTAACTGATCCTCTGTATTTTGCCTCTATAGAATATATCACAATTACATTCTACTTCTTGCTAGACCAACTAATAGGACCTGAACCAAGAGAGAAACTATAGCTAGAGGTAGATTTCGATGATCTAAGTCACCGGCCCAATCAGAATCTGTGAACCCAATCAAGTCAATATCCACCCCTCCAAAATAGTGAATGCCATCAGTATAGGTGCCACGAACATAATGAAGGATCCGCTTAGCTACTTTCCAATGCAACTCATGTGGCTCCTACATGAATCTGGACACGATCCCAACAACATAAGATAAATTCAGTCGAGTGTGAGTCAAGTAAATCAAGCTCCCCACCATTTGTCGATAAAGGGTACCATCAACCAAGGGAGTAGAGAAATCAGAAACCAACTTAACCCCAAAAAGAAAAGGAGTAGGAGAAGACTTGCAATGGACATATGAAAACGAGCAAGCAAGTCAAGAGCATACTTAGGTTGCGAAATAAAAATTCCCGAGTCAGATTGTGAAATCTAGATCCCAAGAAAGTAATGAAGTAGACCTAAGTCAGTCATGGAAAACCTGTTGGCCAAGGTAGTCTTCATAGAATCAATGATAGAGGAAGAGTTTTCGGTGATCAACAAGTCATCAACATAGAGAACAAGAATGAGTATGGAGTCATCTTGCCGTAGAATATAAACATTTGGATCAGAGTGACACCTAGTAAACCCTAATGTAAGTAAAAAGGAGTCCATCTTGGCATACCAAGCCCGAGGGGCTTGTTTAAGGCCATAAAGAGACTTCTTTAACTTACAAAAATGAGAGAGGGATCATGGAAATAACATGGAGGTTGTTCCATGTAGATCTCTTCCTCTAGGTCACCATGAAGGAAGGCACTCTTAACGTCCATTTGATGGACTTTCCATTTGTTTTCTACGGCAATGGCTAGGGTCAGTCGAATAGAAGTCATATTCACAACTAGAGAAAAGGTTTTAGTATAATCAACCCTAGCTATCTAGGAGAAACCCTTAGCTACTAATCGTGCTTTAAAATTTTTGACATCTCCATCTACTCCATAATTTGTTCGAGAACACCCACTTACACCAAACGATTTTTCTTCCTTTTGGAAGAGAGGTGAGATCCCAAGTATCGTTCTTTATGAGAGAGGAATACTCCTCATCCATGGTAGAATCCCACTCAAGAATACCAGAAGCCTCCCGGAAATACTGTGGATCATAGGTAGAGGTGAAGAAAGAGTGGGGTCCAAAAATTTGAGTGATTATGTCTCATATCTGAAGTATCTCCAACTAAATCTCCAGCACTTTGCAAAGTTTTCCTATCCCAAAGAGGACCAGGAGGATCAGGATCTGAGTCAGAAGATTCATCACTCGAGTGAGAAGGGACATAGTCCTCTTCATCACTACTGTCAGAATCGGAAGACTCAAATTTTTGATGGTCGGGAGGATCAAGAAGAGGAGCATGCTCAACAATATCATCATTTGATGAATCAGAATCTGAATTCAAGCAAGCTAAAGAACCTCAATAGCTAGAGAAGTATAAGTGAAGAAGAAGAAGACTCATCTCTCAATACAAAGCTCATGAGAAGTAGGATTCAACAATTGATATCCCTTAACGCCATCAGGATACCCTACAAAGATACAAGGTTTTGATTTTGGTTCCAATGCCTTGTGTTTCTTCTTGGGAATCAAGCCATAACCTTGGATCCGAAGACTCGAAAGTGCTCAACATCGGAGCTTGCATCCAAACCATGCTTCAAAGGGTGTCATCCCTCTTACTACTTTGTGTGGAGCATGGTTGAATGTAAGTAGCACAATTCACTGCTTGACCCAATCTGCGGAGGAAGAGACTTTGAGTGAATCATACAAGTGGCCATCTCTTTAAGAGTATGGCAACTCCATATGATGCAAGGAGATCCCTTCAAAAGTACAAAAATCCATGAACCTATTGTTTACATATTCACCTCCATTGTCGGTTCGAAGAACCTTAATAGACCATTCCGCCTATTTCTTAGCAAGAGCCTTAAAGTCCTGAAAATTTTCAAAGACTTTAGACTTAAGCTTAAGAAAATATACCCAAGTATATCGCGAATAGTCATCAATGAAGGTCAGCACATAAAGAGTTCTAGTAAATGAAGGAGATAGAAATGGACAAGAAATATCGCTGTGAACAAGATCTAAAGGACGAGTAGCTCTCCAAGATTTTCCTTTGTCAAAGTTCTTTTCAGGATGCTTTCCAAGGGTACAACCCTCACAAATACCCTTAGAAAACTTGACGCGGGGTAACCCGTTGACCATTTCATTTTGGCTCAATTATTCAAGGTAGTGATAATTTAGATGTCCGAAACACTCATGCCATAGCTTACTAACCTCATTTGTATGAGTGATCAAAAGGGCGAGCATAGAATTAGAAGTAAAGTGGGAAAATGTATACAACCATGAATGGTGATCCGCCTTTCCCTCAACCACTATAGTGTCATCATTAAGCTCATGAATAATCACCGAGTTAGGACCAAATTCCACTCACATTCCTTCACCAAGGTGAGTAATTTGGTAAACCGATAGGAGATTGGTAGAGAGATCAAGAACACTCAACACTTGGTTGAATGTTCCCCATCCATCTCTACCGATCCACTACTGAGAAACCAACACTATCGTGTCATTACCCATTGTGATTTGGGACATACCACAAGGCTCGATGTTGGAGAAATCAACATGCAAATAATCCATGTGGTGCGAGGCACTAGAATCTATAATCCATGTCGATGAAGGAGCAAATTTGGCTACAAAGGCCTTTCCTTTCTTCTTATCAGATTTATAATGTTTTATAGTAGAAGACTCGGCCTTGAGCATTTTTTTATAGACTCAAGAACACCTATTTTATTTTTCTAAAGTAAATGAGTAAGGTGATCAATTTTTTTCTCATACATGTACATCTCTTTATGACCTAGGCTTCTTGCAATAGGAACACAAATACTTGTCTTTCTGTGCTCTAGGCTTAGAAGTTGAAGTGTTCATGTTAATTTTAGTTTTGGTCTTGGTTTCCTTCTTAGGTTGATCCTTTTTTCTTTCTTCTTTTTAGTCTTCTTTTCCTTACTAGTACTTGCTATAAGGGCATGAGACTTGGACTTGAGAGACCCCATTTGAATGAGTTTGTTCTATTCTTGAATGAGTTGGGATGAAAAATAGTCAAAGGAGGGCATATTCCAATCCTTGCCCAAGGCAACTTTTATAGCATAAAAAGTTGACACAAAGACAAAATATTCAGGACCTAACTTAGATAGAATCAACAAGATCAGTTTAGAATCTTTCTTCTCTACTTGACATTCCTTTAACAACAATCTAGTGTGGACAAACTTAGAGAAGAATGCTTGTAGGTTTTCAAAATCACTACGATTTAACCCTAGTAGTTCGTTTTCCAAATCATGTGCTATCATTTCATCTTGTTGTCCAAACATTCCATCTAAATTTTTCCATGGAGAATTAGGTGTTTCGGATGAATCAATGTGGAAGAGCAAGTCAGAAAAATAGACATGAAAAGAAGACCTAAAGCTTCATCACTAGGGTTTAACCACTTAGATTTTTCAGGGTCGTCATCTGGTTCAGTCTCAATTCCCATGTTTATGTGGAATAACCCTTTACCCCTTAGTTTCATAATTATTTTGATCTCCATTCAAAGAAGTTGAATGGCGTAAGAAAAGGAATTAAAAATGCATCCATAGTGAAGAGAGAGAAAGAATGCAGAAAAGAAACACAAGAATCACAACCGCTTAGGACAATATAATAACCCCTGATTTCGGCACTTTATAGTTTAGTGCGTTGAATACAATCGGGTCCGAGCATGTGTCTAGAAACACTTGGTAACTCACCTTGTAATTAGCGTAATAACGTGCAAGAGAGGAGACCACAATCATGTTTTGTGGAGCACAACAAAGTGACACCGTACACAAGCACAATTGCAAAAACTAGGAAGGAGGTGAAATCAAATCTTGGTTGTGAGAAAAAGTGTCTCACGTCACAAAGGATACCCCCTTGCTACAAACTGTGGTGGATGCACTCACTAGTCACAAGCAATAATAAGGGTAAAATACAATGTTTTAAACGAACTCAAGATGAGTCCGAAAGATCTTCAGAATGCCAAAAAGCACGCGAGAAGACAAATAGGTGCTCAAAGTGTCACTGCACACTTGAGCGCATGATTAGTAAAAAAATCGACAATAATGCCTAAAAAATTACCATTTTGAAACGTCGATTTAGCTAATTTTAAAGCAATTAGGACTTTATAAAAAAACGATAAAAAAATGTTAATGAAAAGACGATTTTAAAATTACTTATCGTAAAGGAAGAGATCATAATTAATACAAATAGATTTAATTACAATTAAATCTAATTAATTACGAAAAAACTAATTAAGATCTAATACAAATTAAATCCTAATTAATATTGATTTGATTTAAATAAATCTAAAAATTTGAAAACTTAAGATCTATGAAGATCTATTAAATCAAACTAATTAAGATTTATTAAATTAAACTAATTTCTATTAAGATTTTTTTAAAAAGCTTACTTACAGTTTAAAAGAATTTTTTTTTTTCTTAATAGAGATTAATTTTAAAAATACTTACATTGTTATAAAAAAAACATACCATAAATAAACATTCCTTTTTGAAATAAATAAATTTTTGAAAAACTTACCGTTTGAATGTTAATAAAATTACCAAAAATATTAGTAGAGTAACTTACGGTTTGAGTGTAGTCGAGTGTCGGGAAAGCCGAGGAGTTCGAAGTGGAAGTGGGAGGATCCCGCAGAGTGAATGGTGACCGTTTAAGGGAAAGCAGGCGGACGGAAGGTAGAGGAATGGAAGCCAAGGGAGAAGCCCGAGGAGAGCAGGCACTGCAGACCCGAGATGGTTGGAGGTCGGCAGACAGGGAGCACTGTGAATGGTGAGGAAGACCATGACACGGACAGTGAGGCTCGGCTAGAGCAAGAAAAAAACATGAACTCGCAAGATCTAAGGGAATGAAGCCCAAAAATGACTCACCAAGGTGAACCATGGTAGAAAAAAACAACTGAAGAAACGAAAGGTCTTGGCTGGTGGCGAAGTCGAAAGTGGGAACATGGGTAGAGAAGGATCTCGCGAGTGTTAAAGGAGCTCGGGTGAGAAGATTTCTATGAGAGGATATGGCTTGGTGGAGAGAGCTTAAGGCTAAGAAAAAAAAACACCAATCACCGATTTTTTTTAGAACGAGTCAAACCGTAATTCTGCAAAACACCATGCGAACATAGAAAAGACCAACAAAAAACAAAGATCCAAGCAAAACAAAGATCTACAAAAAATTTCCAGTTTAATAAAAAATTAAAAACTAGAAAAAATAACCTCTATTTTTAACTGATCTCCAAATGTAGTCAGTAGTAGCTAACTAAAGTTAGTGTAAAACCCTAAAAACTCAAGGAGATTTTCACATACATGCACGAAGAACACAGCAAAACTGAAAACTTTCCAAGACCATCTTATTAAGAACATTTAGAAGTAAATTTATAGAAATATAATGATCGAAAAACTTACACGAGGAGTAAAAAATAACAAAACCAAGAGTAATCGCAACTCAGATGACAAATGCACGTTTACCCGATCTCAGCTCTGATACCATGAAAGAGTTGGCGAGAATCATATCAAAAACTGTGCACCATGATAAAGTTGCACTCTGAAGGAAACATAATAGCTCCAGCGTAATCACAAGGAGGAATCAATCAATCAATGGAAGAGCTTGCATAATAGAACAAAGCTTGCACATAGAGAAAAGATAGTGGAGTGTCTTGGCATGCTCATAAATGTCAAATGAAGGGATACATATAGGGTGCTGAGTAACCCTAGTGCATGACACACAAGAAACCCTAAACCTAACCCATGTGAGATGACCCTCCATATGTGTGTGGAGGACATATAGGATCCCACACACCAACATATATCACATGATATAGATGTTCATATAATAAATAATATATTCAAATATTCAGTATATTGTTATGATAATAACTTTTTCCTTATTTGTATTTTTTTAAAAACACCTTGTCAATTTATAGTTCTTGATAATGAATACTTGAAAATAATATTTGACATAGAATATTTGCACAGAAACAAGACGATGCTTGTGTATTTTATTAATACCAAAATCAAGCATTACGGAAAAATGAGATTCAGAAACAAGATGCTTGTGTATTTTATTAATACCAAAATCAAGCATTATGAGAGAGAGATATTTATGGACAACTTCTATCTCATCCAAAATATATGGAAAAAAATCATCTAATCTAAGAAAATATGTAGAAATAACATATTTCCCCTAACTGCCCCTCATGGAAATCATCCGGGAATAAAATATGCAAGATAGAATATGATCCCACAAACATTGGGATGAGAACACTATCACTTAGTTAACTAACAACTAAGGATAACTAATACCTATTGACATAAGTTTAAAGTATTTAAATTAAATACTTTAACTTATTACATTTATTCAAATATCAACTAATGAGGAATTAAGATAATTTTTATTCATAACATTCCCCCCATTAATTCAAAATGGTCTCAAGTGAATAGGAGAGAAGTTCTCTAAAACCCTCAAATTTACCTCAAGAAAGTGACTTTGTAAAGACATCTACACACTGCATATCTATTGGGCAATATTGGAGCTGGATTTTGTTGTTCTGAACATGTTCATGAATGAAATGTACTTACACCTCAATGTGTTTTGTGTGCTCATGAAAAATTTGGATTCCGAACAAGTTTTAATACTCCTTTGTTATCAACATGTAGGATAGTTAGATATTTATGTGGTATTCCCAATCCTTCAAGTATACGTCAGAGCCATATCACTTCACGAGATAGCTCCACCCGCTACACACTATTTTGATTTTTGGAGGATCTTGAAAGACGAGTCCGCTTCTTACTCCCCCATGATATTGGTCTAGATCCTAAACAGAATATAAATCCTGAAGTGGATTTCCTATCATCTATGTTTCCTGCATGATCTGAATCTGAATATCCTGTTAAGAAGAAGTTATTATTCTTCTTATATTCTATGTCATAGTCCATAGTTCCTCGGATGTACCTCAGTATCCTCTTTTCTTCTTTCCAGGTGAGAAACCCTTAGTTCTTGCATGAGCCATGAAAGATAGTGATCGTATAGATGATATCGGCCTAGTGTAAGTCAAGAAAATGAGACTCGATCAACTTCGATAGAGAGTTGTATTTACTTGTGGTGATGGATATTTTTGAGGAAGTTAAAATCTTATCTCCATAGGTGCAGAAAATGGCTTACAATCCATCATATTGAATTTCTCGAGTGTTGTCTTGGCGTATTTCAATTGTGACACAAAGATATGATTTTCTCTTTTTCAAACTTCAAGTCCAAGACAATAATGCAAAAGCCCAAGATCGGTCATGTTAAATGATCGTGTTAGATATTTCTTTGTTGACTCAATCATCCTCACTGATCCTCCAGTGATGACTAGATCATCGACATATACTACAACAATCAATATCCCCCCTTTCTTTTTGAGATAGATATTAGGATTGTATGGACTCCTGTTGAATCCATGTTGAATGAGATGCTCATTGATTTTTATGTACCATGCCCTAGAGACTGCTTTAGACCATATAGTGATTTTATGAGTTTACATACCTTTTCCTCTTTACTTGGTATGACAAAACCTTTTAGTTGAGTCATGTAAACTTCTTCCGTAAATCACCATTAAGAAAGGCACTTTTCACATCCATTTGGTGTATTTTCCAACCAAATTGTGCAGCTAGAGAAAATATTAACCTGAATTTTTTTATCTTAGTTATGGGAGAAAAAGTCTCCTCATAATCAATGCCTTCTTTTTGAGCATATCCCTTAGTAACTAGTCTAGCCTTATGTTTATCAATTTTTTGATTGCTTTGTACTTTGTTTTGAAGATCCATCTACATCCAATCAACTTTTTCCCTAGTGGAAGATCTATAAGTTGCCATGTATTATTTTTCATAAGTGACTTATATTTTGCATCTATAACATCTTTCCAAGGTTTAGACTATAGGGCTTCTGAAACTAAGGAAGGCTCAATAGTTTCAACAAATTTACCCATTAAGGCCAAATTGACCTCATTTCAAGCCATACTGCGAGTCCTCATTCCAAAGTGGTAGATGTGTCAAGGACACTATCCAATTTTTCATCTCTAATCATACTTGTATACCATTTAGGCATACTTTTTGTGTTACCTATGGGAGGTTTAATTTCATTATCTTCCCCATCATCACTTTCGTCATCAAAGTGATTACCATCCTTTGTTTTCACTGTAGGGATGATTTTTTCATCATGTGAGTGTATGGAAGGAGCATCTACTTCTTTCTTCTCAAAGAACTCAACATCCCGACTAGTGTATACCCTTCTTGTTCTTGGATTCATAAGTCTATAGCCAAGTGCTTCATCACTGTATCCCAAGAAGATAAGTTTTTCTGATTTCATATCAAGCTTAGTTCTTTGTTTCTTAGGAATGTGCATACTTGCTTTACATCCAAAAACTCTAAGGTGTGAAATAGATGGTTTATGCCCTAACCATGCTTCATGTGGTGTTACTCCATCAAGAGCTGTAGTGGGAACTCTGTTTAGTAAATAGACTGTCGTTTTAGCTACTTTGGCCCAAATTTTTTTGATAAACCTACATCATCAATCATACATCACACCATATCCATGATAGTACAATTTTTCCTTTCAACAACACCATTTTGTTGCGGTGTGTGAGGAGGAGCCATTTGACGACGAATGCCATGTGTTTTCAAAAATCATTGAACTCATTGCTGGTGTATTCTCCCCCTCGATCTGAGTGGAGTGTTTTTATTTTCCTACCAGACTCTATTTCAACAAGGGCTTTGAACTTCTTGAAAGTTTCAAAATCTTGGTATTTTGTATAAATACGAATATATCCACATTTTTCTTGAAAAATAATCAATAAAGAGCATGAAATATTAAAACCCAGAGTGGCTAGGTCTCATTGGTCCGCACAAATCGTTATGCACCAAGTCAAGTTTTTCCTTAGCCCAAAATGTACTATGTTTGAATGGTGCTCTATTTTGTTTTCCTGTTAATCAATGCTGGCATTTATCTATACCCTTTTTTAGAGGTGGTAAACCCCTAACCATGTTATATCGAAAAAGTGTGTCAAGATAGCCAAAACTCACATGTCCAAGTCTTCGATGCCATAGTTGAGCTGATGATGTATCCTTGGCTACAAGTGCTTGATCATTTTGTTGAACAAAATCCAACTGAAACATTCTTCCCACATTCGAAGATTTTGCAACAATTTTGGAGCTTCGTGACTTATCTTGAATTAAGCACATATTTTTACTGCCTTTACAATCAAAGTCAATTTTGAGATTGTGATCTAATAATTGACTCATGGATAACATATTTTTGTTAAACCAGGGACATAAAGAACATTTGTAATTTTACAATTATGATGCCTAAGTGGTAGTGAAATGGAACCAATGCCTTCAACACTATATGATGTATCATCACCCAAAGAGACATGATTTTTGGTGGGTGTTTTACTCATTGTGAATAGAATGGAAGTAGGAAACAATCCATTGTAGGGCAGAAAAGACCACATGGAACAACCCCTCCATTGCAGAAGGAATATGAGGAAGTGGGAATGGAGACATGCATAGTAGAGATAAGTTTAGAGAGGGCGCTGGGCACCAATGGTATAGGAGAGTGTTAAGGAGAACAAGGAATCAAGGCGCGGGGCCATCAAAACCCCCAAGGAGGTCACCTAGGACTTTTCTTGTCAAACTAGAGACGAAAAAGAAGAAAAGGCATAGGTACATCCCTACTCAAGATGATGAGGGTGAGAAATCAGAGGACAATGCACCAAAGACCCTGGTTAACACTGAGGATGTTGAGGAGCCTTAGGATGAAGAATTGAGAGATGATGTAGGATGATTAGGGAACATGAAGTGGGTGATAACACTGTTGATGTAGAGAAGAGTGAAGATAAGGGAAAACCTTCAGGTGCACCTCCTGCTACACAAACAGGTGAAGGACCAATTCTTGATATGGGCGTACACATCCCCAAAGGTAAGCACTCGAGAAAGGAGAAGGATGAAGGAGTATATGAAAATAATACAGTTGGGTATGTTAATGACCCAACCAAAATCATATACGCTAGGTTCCAAAGCACCTTAGAACCCAAGGAACTTTATGGTTGGGAACTAATGGATTTAGAGATGGTGACCATGAACACGAGGAAGAAACTATCATGGAGTATTCGAATCATATGGATGAACCTAATTTTGACATGTGTGAAGAATTGTGTGTCTCACGAAGAATGAAGAAAGCACCACATTCATGCCATGTGACAGTTAAACCAACTCAGATGTCGGATGAGTAGGTGAGTAATGCATTGACAAAGGTATCTACAAAAGTTATGTGTAGAAACATTGATAAAGTGATAACCATTCATTATTTATTATAAGTTAGATAAGATAAGGATACAAAGATTAAGTGATTGACAGAGGAATAGGAGAAAATTGAGGTGAAGGCACATGTGGTGTTGAGTATGGCGGAACAAATAGGTGATGAAATTTTAAAGGCAAGTCCACATATGGAAGAGGAGGTGGTGATATTTCCATCTGCAATGCATTACTTGCGTACATTGGTCCACATGGTGTTGGATGAGGGACCAATTCAGATGCTAAAACTGAAGGAGGCTACAACACATGCAGAGAAAAAAAGCCACTATTGCTCACAAGGTAACTGGGTATGAGTCTATACTGCAAACATTGAAGGATGGATTGAAAAAGGAATACTTGGTGCTGAACATGTGCACAGATCCTAAGAATATCATCAAGACATGGACTCTGGTAGAGGAGGATGAGGTCCTTAGTGTAGTAAATAATGATACACTTGGGCGTGAGGAGAGGTTGACCTTGGTATTAGAGAAGCACGATGTGCTTGTAGCAACTCGAGACCCTCATAAGGAGCGAATCAAAGAGATAGGAAAACTCACAGAGAATGAATGTAATGGATGGGATGATCTCGAGTCTAGAAAACGTCCTTAGGATACTATAGAATGAAGGTGAGAACATGACTTTGGATGAGATGGATGGGGTACTTGCAGACATTCCGAGAAAAAACTAATAAAGCGTTTAGCGATTGGAACAAGTTAGAAGTAGAGATAAAGAGTGAATATCCGAGTTAATTCTACCTACAGAGGGAGAGAGCACCTAAGTATTCTTTCATTCTTGGTGTATAGTTATTATTTCATTCCTTATTATTTATTCATGGAAAGATGAATCATGGTTACCCATTTCGAGGATGAAAATGAAGCAAGTGTGGGGTAATTTTGGGCTGATGAATTACAACCTAAGTATTGAAGGTGCATAAGGATTGGGCACGTGGAGGAACACACGGAAGTATAATGGAAAAGGGTACACTTGGGAAAGTATGACTTTGGGACTTATTCACTTTAGATGGTAAGGCTAAAGATAGATGTTGAGTGCGGGAACTCACTCGCATGAAGACTTGAGGATGAAGCAAGGCTATTTTGGGCAAGTGGAAGAGCAAGCGACATGCATAGTTTTGAGCTATTAATAGGATTATATCTGCAGTTGATATTATTAGATGATCTATTATTAGCGAGCTTGCATGCTTTTGTATTTTTCATGTAAGGGCGCATGGCTATTCTTAGCATGTAGCCTATTTTGGAAGGTGCATGAGTAGTGAAGGGAAATTCCCACTACCTATATATATGTATTGATTTACATAGTTTAGACATCATCCATGTTTTTTCTAAAGTTATGTTGTTGGTTTATGAGCGCGCATGACTCATGGTGACATTACGATATATGTATTGATTCGGTGTTTTACAAGTAAGTAATACAATTTATATTTGTGGTTGGATATTGTTTGTTGACATATTTGTGAATGGTTCTTGTATGGTAACCCTAATCTTGATCCTTGTATAATTTATTCTTGCATATGGTTAAGATATAGATTTGCTTATGGTTTATCACTTTGCATTGTTATTATAGACATGGACTATATCTATGTATGTTCTCATCATGCTAACTCTTTGACAAAGATTCCATAAAAGAGGGACACTGTACCCTTGCGCGCTTGGTGAGTGCTCGATTATGGATGAGTGATGTGCCAGCGTGCCTTGGGCTGTTTGGTAAAATAAAATACTACAGGTTTTGATAGACCATTTTCTATTAGATGATATTTCTCTCATATATGCTTCACTTTGTGAAGTGTGAACTAGTAAAAAACACCGCGTACATATGGATTTCATAGTGAGATTAAGTGTTAGACTCTACATAATAACATATCCTCTATTAGTCACCTCAAAGCATAAACCAATAAGAAAACTCCTCGCTTATACCATTTTCCCAAAGTATTATTAGTTGTTTGGTGGGTCCCTGTCAGTTATTGTGAAGTTTGAGCCAATAAGAAAGCTCCAAGTCTAACTTCCAAGTTCCACTATTAGTGGTGAGTTAGTGATATGTTCACGTAGATATGTTTACATGTTATTTTCCTTTGTAAGAACCATGTTAGAGTGTGAAAGGTGAGCTAGTAAGAAGGATCCATGCATGTATGGTTTTAACAGACCATTTTCTATTAAATGATATTTCTCTCATGTATGCTTCACTACGAAGTGTGAACCAATAAAAACACCACATACATACGGATTTCGCAGAGTTTTAGACTCTACATATCCTCTGTTAGTCACCCCAAAGTGTAAACCAATAAGAAAACTCCATGCTTATACCATTTTCCTAATGTTAGTTGTTTGGTGGGTCATATTAGTTATTGTGAAGTGTGAGACAATAAGAAAGCTCCAAGTCCAACTTCCAAGTTCCCGGGTAGTGGTGAGTCAATGATTACCACCGGAGAATTTTTTTGACAAAGAGTATTCACCAAACTAGTTTTAGGATGTTTTCAATTTGATTTCCAAGTATTTGTTATATTCTTACCATTTTCTTCGTAAGAACAAAAGCGCCACTGAGTTCATTTGTCAAAACTATGGCTGGTTACAAATATATTCGCCATGATTTCTATGATTTTTTTTGGTGGGTTCGTTAAAATTTTCCTTGCTTGCAAATATACACAAGAAGTGTAGCAATACAAACAAAGGAAAATAGACCTTTATTGGTGCAACAATCGTAGAAGTTGGAACCCTATATCATAAAAGGGTGATTCATCAAGTGGTAACATTCAACAAGCTATACAAGGAGAAAAACATGTCACATCTTCATCATCTTCTGACTCAAATCAGCACCAACTCTGAAAAAGGAGTGTACAAGAAGTTTATGAGCAGCCAAGGTATGATGAAAATGAAGATGAAATAATGAATTTTTCTCTATTTTCACCAGTTGATCCTATTGATTTTGAGGAAGCAGTTAAGGACAACAAATGGTGTGAAGAAATGGATGAATAAATGCATGTTATAGAGAAGAATGGAACATGGGAGTTAGTAGATCTTCCAGTAAAAAGGAATTCATTGGATTCAAGTGGGTTTGTAAAACCAAAAACAATCCCAAAGGTAAGATTGAAATACATAAGACAAGGCTATTTGTCAAAGGCTACAAGAAAAGGCCTAGATGTGATTATAATGAGACCTTTGCTCCGTAATAAGACTAGAAATGGTGAGAAAAATCATTATTTCATCTTCGATCATAAGTGGAAGGTTTATCAAATGGATTTCAACTCAACTTTCTTGAATGAAATGATAGAAGAAGAAGTGTTTTTGGGACAACAACCTATTTATGATATTTCAGGGCATGAGAACAAGGTGTACAAGCATAAGAAATCATTATACAGACTTAAACAAGAACCAAGGACATGGGACATCCACATAGACTCTTATTTGACAAGCAATGGATTTGTAAAAGTGGCAAAAATCCCACACTCTACATCAAAGCAAACAAAGAAGGTGATATTTTGATTGTATTTTTATATGTAGATGATCTAATCTTTATTGGAAATGCAAACAAATCCATAGTAAGAGTTCAAATCAGCCATGAAGGAGTTTGAGATGACTGATTTAGGTTTGTTGAGATACTTTCTTAGGATTGAAGTCAAACAAATGGAGCATGGAATATTTGTGTCTCAAGAAAAGTATGCAAAGGAGATTTTGGAGAGATTTAGAATGTTGGACAACAAACCAACATCTACATCAGCTAAAACAAGTTTTAAATTGTGCAAAGAAGATCTGTAAAAATAATGTATATCCCACATAATACAAAATATTGGTAGGAAGCTTAATGTACTTGAGTGTAACTAGATCAAACATCATGTATGCAGTTAGCTTGATTTCTAGGTTCATGGAGACTCCAAAGGAGACACATTGGCAAGAAGGTAAAATAATTTTGAGGTATGTTAATGACACAAGGAATTATGGAATTTTATATGATGTTGTTAATGATTTTCAATTAGTTGGATACAAAGATAGTGATTTGGCGAGGTATCTTAGATGATATAAAAACACATCTAGATGTGTTTCATGTTAGGTCAAGATCCTTTTCATGGGATTCACATAAACAATTAGTTGTTTCACTTTCTATAGCTAAGGATGAATATATAACAACAAATTTAGCCACATGCCATGTTATATGGACGATAAGAATCCTTTCTAATTTGTATGAAGAGAAACATGGAGATTCTACTATATTTTGTGATAACCCATATTCCATTTATTTGTCAAAGAATCTTGTTTTTCATGGAAGAAGAAAACATATTGCAATCAGGTATCATTTCATTCAAGAATTAGTTGAAAAAGGTGAAATAGAACTAAAATTTTGCAAGTCAGAGCAACAACTTGTTGACATTTTTACCAAGCCTTTGTCAAAATATAGCTTTGAACATTTGAGAGGAAATTTGGCCATCATTGATGTGGTTTTAGTCATCTCTATACTTCATACAATCATCTCCATACTTCATACAACAAACTTTGTATTGCATACAACCAAAGCTCAAAACTTCACACCGTTAGCTCCATACCTCATACAAATAGCTTCAGACTAAGCATCTCTAGGCCAATCAACTCCGGAGTAGTCTATCAACCAGCCGGACTTCGGACTAGTATTTCAATCAACTCTAGACCAAATAACTTTGAACTAGTATTTCAACCAGCTCTAGACCAACTAGCTCCAGGACCGTGATTTTAACCAACTTTGAACCAAATAACTCTAGACCAGTCAACTATGAACCATATATAGCTCTAGAAATCCAAAATTAGTTTTTTTAATGAATATAAATTATTATTTTTTATGGTGGCTCAAGATTAAGGGGGAGTGTTGATTTTTTTAAATCTCGAACTAAATTTTCCTTGTATTTAATTCTTAATCTGTTTGAATTTGGATTTTGTTTCTTCCCTCTTCTCACCAAACATATCTTGCATTTAATGAAAATGCTTGAGCACCCAAATTTTTGAAAATCTATTTTGAGAGGGAATGTATTTTAATGTAAATAGTTGTTTTTTACTTAATGAGTGTAGTTGTACGCAACAACTATAAGATAGAATTAGAAAATGCATACAACTATACACAACAACTTAGAGAGTAGAAGAAAGAAAGAAAGAAAGAAATAAAAGAGAGTAGATTTTGCAGCAACAAAAGACGCAACAATGACAGAAGAGCATAATTATGTAAGAGCAAAGTAGATCTAAGGAACAATATTTAGAGGAGCTATAAGAACTTGCAATGAAACAAGAAACAAATTTAACCTCTTGTAAACTTTATTGAAAGAAATATAATCAATTTTTGTACTTTTTTGGTTTTGTTCTTATTTCTATTGTTTTATTTTCTTTGTTTTTGTTTCTTGGCATCTACATTTTCCAACAGGATGTACCTAATAAATGAAATCAGCTCAACAAACAAGATCCAATCAACTTTCATGTGACTTAAAATTAAATTGTAGATACACTTTTATTAAAAAAATTATCTAATGTGGATTATAAATATATATTTTAGATAGTTTAATGCTTTTGATCGAGCTTAGAAATAGGGGTTTTAGGGTCCCCTCCTTAATATTGTCCTTAGACAAGATATTACAATTAATCCATCACAAACTGTGACCACAAAGCCCACACCGACGATGTAATTTTTTTGCCACCACCAGTTTTAGAGCCTCCACCGTCGCGAATGCCAATTCGACGATGCAAAATCTGCCACGCATCGAGAATAACTATCGGTCGCAACAATTGGTGATGCAACACCCACCACCACTAGTAAACCACCCCGAAGGGATTACACCCAACAGGATTTGAACATGTCTGGATCCGGACACAACCATCTGTCTTAATTGATCCACCCAAACCCCAATGGCAAAATATGTGGATTATAAATATTTTTATAGTCTTAATACTTTATTTGTATGAAATCACACATATAACATAAATAGTTTTTATGTAAAATATTTCTATAATACGCTTCAAAACTAAACTACATTAAATACACATTTTTAAAGATTATAGAAAGGGTAAAAATATATAAAGACACAAGTAATTTACATAACTTTAACATATAAATAATTTTTTTTTTATTTTTTATTTATCATTAAATAATATTTCTCTTAGGAAGAATTTAAGAATATTAACCTTAAAAATATTATACGTAAGAACATCTTCATAGAATAGAGAAAATAATATAAATATGATTATAATATAGTAACATAGATAACATGATATTATTAAATATTAGCAATAAGAAATCATAAAAATAAGGCTTATGATGCAAAGAAAACAAAAGTAAGACTAAAAGCTTTCATATTGTGAGATGTAATGGTAGAGAGTCATTATTGACAAAACTAAAAATTGACGAATGCATCTAAAAGAAATTTTCAGAGGATTTCAATGGCGTTGCATAGAGGAAAAATATCACATAAGACGAATTTCAAATAAAGGGAAGAGGACAATTTGTGAAAAAGAAAGATTTCAAATACAAGAGGACAATTTGTGAAAAATAGTTTTCGGGATTGTATTGCAAAGATCTAAGAAATTGTATGTCATGATCTAAGATATTACTTTTGATGAAAGGAAAAAGGATATCATGTCATAAATAAATAATGAAAAGAGAATTGTAGTGAGATGCAAAGAATGAAAAGGATTGTATGGTAGTGGAAATTAATATGAGACTATAAGTTACCGATGGTAAATAAAAATAAATAAAAAAATGTAAAAAAGAAAAACAATTGGAGATGGATGGTCAAGAATTATAGAGAAACATTCAAGAGATTTATGTTGAACACTATAAATTGATTTTTAAAATTTGAAAAGTAGATACATTGAAAACTTAGTTATTAAGTTCTTGATCCTACAAGATTCTTCGATTTAATCACCTTTATTCCTACGTATGTCGTCTTAAAATTTATTTGGTGATGTTACGATGACATGAAAATACTCTATACCATGTCTTTTTGATGCATTAATATTTTTGATGTTGTTACGGTAAAAAAATGTAGTTCGTATAAGTTAGTCATGTTCTCATAAAAGCAACATCAAAAGAAGTTTATAATGAACATGGAATTAATAGCATGTGATAATACAATTGAGTGGGATTTTAAATTTTGAAAATGCCACAAAAATTACAATTTAAAATTTGAAAATGTCACACATATTGCAATTCAAATTCCAAAAATGTCGCGCATATTGATTTTAAAATTTGAAATATACCACACATATTGTTGTTTGAATTCCCATAATGCCATGTATATTAATATACCACACATTTTGATGTATGATAGAAACTTTAAAAATGAGCAGGAGAGTGATTTTGAACTTTCAGAACGGAGTGCAAGGAAGGGGACAAGAATGGAGAAGGAAGTTTATTGGGATATGAAGACAAGAATGGAAAGGAAAAGCATGGTGAAGGTTCCAAGACTACGTGAGTGGGCATGGTATCCAAACAAATTCCAAGCATAGAAAAATAATCATCGTAGAGGACTGAAATCAAGCATCATATCTCAGGTAAAGAGAATCACTTTAATATACCGATATGATTATTGAGAAAGCTCTGTAGAGAAATAAGTTAGCTCTAATAGGAAAGTTTCATGGGCTACGACCAAATGTTGACATCATAAGAAGATGGGCCTTCATAAATGGAACCCTCGCGGGAACATGGACATTTCATTAATGACTAAAGGCTTTTTCCTCATTCAGTTTAATCTACTCAAGGACCGTACTCATGCATTGGTGGATGGACCATGCTTCTTAGGGAACATGGGTATTTGTATCAAGATATGGACTCCTACATTTGATCCTAACAAGGAAAACATAAATGTCATGCCTCTGTGGATAAAACTTCTTGTTTTGTCTCTCGAGTTCTGGGGGACAGAAGTATTAACAAGTATAGAAAAATCTCTAGGCTCCCTAATAGATTTTGATGGATCTACCAAGGCCAGAACGAGATTAGCTTTTGCTATGATTTCTGTGAATGTAGATCTAGAAAGATATTTCCCTGATGATATCACTATACACTCTAAGTTGGTTAGCTGGAATCAGATGTTTGAATATGAAATATCTATTGCCAGGAGTGAAAATTGCAACAAATTGGGACACAATGTTAAAGCTTTCCCAAAAACCATTAATTTTGGATACACAAGGGAGCCCAAAAGAAGAATGGAATGGCATGAGAAACCGAATAAGGCAAAGGACCAAGTAGAAGATGCTAGAGAAGGCAGCGGTCATGAAATCAAAAACAAACTTGAAACAAACTAGCATGTGGACAAGGAAAACCCTTTTGCATGTCTAGAATCCTAGGAGAAAGAATCCATGGAGGAAGAGGACTTTCTCAAGCATACTCACTTGAAGAACTTATTTTAATAGAAGAAAAGGAGATTAAGATTGAGACAACTCAAGAGTAACCTAAAGATCAACGAGAACAAAAATAGGAAGAGAATCAAGAGGATAGAGATGAGTTAAAGGACATTTCTAGAGAAGACTCGGAAAGAAGAGACAAAAGTATATACAGAGGAAACTATTGAACAGAAGTAGAGGCATGCCAAGGATTAAGCATGGAGGAGTTTCCTAATATTGAGTAGTTTAAATTCATAGAGACTCCCATTAAAGGGAAAAGTAAGAATCAAGAAGCCTCATCCTCCAGGACTCCTAAGAACTCTAGAACAGATGTAGGAGGTTGCACCACTAGAGGAAAAAATCAAACAAAGAGGAGTAAAAATAATCATAGAAAAAGAAATAGCAGCAGGGAGGCAATCAACATTGGACCACAAAGGGCCAAAAAAACCTCATAAGATTAACATAAGAGGCCTCAATGGAAAATGTAGAAAGTAAGTGCAATCTTTTCCCTATTATTGCACTTTATATGGTTTTGCTAGTTACGTATTGTTTTTGAACTATAGTTGACTGGTTTTATGTTGTACACTCTATATGTGTTTGAGATGTGGTTTAGTTTTGACTCATGAAATGTATATGGTCATATTTGGATTGTAGATCCTTATTGTAATAGGGTAGGGCCCCTACCAAAACCCTCATTTTACCAATTATCAAAAATAAATGTCACAAATGTTTCTATTCAAAATTTGAAAGCACATCTCAATAAAAGTAACTTTTTAATTGTAATTCAAAATATTTATTAATAAATATATTGAAAATATATATCCATAAATATATTTAAATTGTATTAGTAGATTAAAACTATTATGTATATTAGAAAGGATGTATTTATTAATAAATGTATAGATTATTTAATAATTGTACACTTTGTAATTTCATCAATAAACTATATAATAATTGTATCCATTTATTCATTAATAAAATTTATATACATACATAAATGTATGTATATTTATCAATATACCCTTAATTAATTTATCTATTTATGAATCGAATAAATATACATATTCGAGTAATAAATGTATATCTTCATTACACATATTTGTAAGGATATACATTTATTAAGTGTAAATTAACATAAGCATATAATTATTATTAAAATTGTGTTTATTGATTTATTAGTACACTTTGAATACATTTAAAAGAATGTATATATTTATTAATAAATATATTTGAAATGTACTACTAATATAAACATTTTATAAGTGTTAATAAATATATTAATATTATACACACTCATATGAGTATATCTGCATACATACAATTACACACACACATATGTACATACACAATGTCCATGTATTATATAATAAATATATTTGAAATGTATTACTAATATAAACATTTTATAAGTGTTAATAAATATATTAATATTATACACACTCATATGAGTATATCTCGCATACATACAATTACACACACACACATATGTACATACACAATGTGCATGTGTTATATACATATATACATGTATGCATTACACACGTCGTGTGTGCGCATATATGAAAACATACATGTACAAATATAAAATTTATGCATATGAGTATATGTCTATATATATGTACATATTGGCGTCTCATAAACTAAGCATATGATTTATCGATACAAAATTTGTAGCCATGATTTTAAAATCCTATGCCAACCCTTTGAAAAGTAGTTATGAGGTATCTCAAAATGTAAATGTGGAAAGAAGAATAGGAACATTAGATATCATATATAGTAATATAGAATAAATGTCCATTAATTCTCTAATAAATAGGAAGTTTGGATTATGTTATAGAATATATGGACCGAAAAACCTATGTTTACATTTCAAGTTGATACCAATTTATTTTTCCTAGCCTAGATACATACATACTTGAGAACTAGAGGATGTTGATTCTATAATATTTGTATTTGATTGGTTTTTTTTTTTCTTAAAATAAAGTCACAAAGGTTTATTTGACACATAGCCATATAAGTAATTCAAAATTAAAAGTTTAATTGAGAAGCCACAAGGTTTACATTCATCATTGATAATATCCATATAAATAGTGTATTATAGGGTATAATCTAGGAATCTTTGGTAAAAAACTATTTTAACAAAAAACTTAAATAAACATCATCCATATTTACAACAATAGTAAAAAGTTCCAACAACAAAACTAATTAAACTATATAACAATATGTTACATTAATACAAACTCTAAGCTTATCTTTGAATTTGAAAAATTTATCTTTACTCAATAGTTTAGTCATTATATCAATTCATTGCTCGAGTAGTAGGACAATGATAAAGACATATTTATTCTTCATTAACCAATTGTTGGATGTAGTGGCGATGAACCTCAATGTGCTCTATCTTAGCATGGAAACCAGATTCTTCACTAACTTTAATAAACTTTGATTGTCACAAAATATAAGAGTGGGTTAGGATTACTCACTATATCCCAAAAACGTGTGCTTTTTTAATTTATCATCTAAACCACTCCTTGTTTATTTAGGAATTAGTGTTAAATAAATACAAGAAAAAATGTGGAATTCACTTACATTAGGATTTCTACCGAACATGATTCTTCAAGAGTGATGTTATGCACATCATTAAGGAATTTTATTCAAGATGTAGACTGTAGTATTAATAGCTTCTTCCCAGTATCAAAAGGGCACATTTTTCTTGCACCATACATCTGGCCATCTCCATAATAGTCATATTCCTTTCTTTCATGAGATCCATTTTGTTGTGGAGTGTAAGGAGTAGTATATTGTTTGTGTATACCTTCATGTGTGTAGTATGATTTAAACTGTTTTGAGAAAAACTCACCTCCATTTCTAAATCGAAGTCTTTTAACTTTCTTACCTAATTATTTTTCATCCAATGCTCGATACCATATAAATTTAATTGGAAATCCACAATTCATAGATTCATTAATGATAATAGCCATATAAATCATGTATTACAAGCTATAATATAGGAATGTCGGTAAAACCACATTTGAACAAAAAGCTTAAATAAGATTCATCCATATGTACAACAATAGTAAATAGTTCCAACAACCAAATTAAGAAAAATATGTAATAATATGTTACATTCTTAAAATTTATAATAAACTATTATAATAAAAATAGAAAATGTCAATTCTACTTACAATTAAAAGGAGAATAAAATTCCCCTTATGTCAAAGAAAATTTTGTTACTCATAACAATCTACAAATAAAATAAATGAACACAACTAAAAAAGCGTAATCATTGGGGTAAAGTTTGTGTTCATTGTGGTAAATTTTTTGTTTCAAAATGTACACGCTTTTCAAGAGATGTAATATTTTTAGTGAAAAAATCATGGTCATTGCAGTATAAAAATATGGAAAACCAAAATAATTATTCAAAAGAAATGACAAGTTGGCATACCACTAAATGACTTTTACGACCATAAATCTTAAGCAATCTTGAAAAAAATTTAGATCTATTACTATTTTCACTACTATAAATGACCAAACTATCACACATTTCAAATAAGATAAATTGAAACAAGTGAAATGTCCAAGCTATCAAATTTCTCCAACAACAATGTATCTATATGAAATCACGACTAATTTAATCTAATTTAAATTAAATATTATTTCAGAGTAACTTACAATAAAAAATGATATTTAAGTGATTACATACATGAATGTGCAAGCACTAAGCATTCAATAATGTAAAACCCTAAGCAAGTGAACGGAAAAAGAAGAGTTAGCTAATTTTTTGTGATTCAGAGTGATCGGTACTATGTATCAACCTGAAACAGGCTAGGAACAATGTTGTAATGGCTTAATGAAGATTCAAAAGTACATAAATATGCAATATAGAAGCGCTCATAGGAGATTGGAGCATTCTAGGTGCTTTAGTGACCAATATGGGTGATAGTGCCCGCTTAGATGATCGGTGTTACGCATATTTCTAGGTTAGAAGGTATTCACTCCAATATTCACTTTTTCACTTTGACTTCATTGTTAGATTTCGATCGTACTTGTAACCTATAAAGCGACGAATAGCTACACATGCCCATAAACCACATCAAATCTAAAAAAGATGTAGAATGGGGAGTCGAATGACCCGAAAGTCACCCGAAGAGTGAAATTATGAAAGAGTATTTTACCGCATCTCAAAATCTATGTAGTTCTTTGTGTGTGTGTGTGTGTGTGTGTGTGTGTGTGTGTGTGTGTGTGTGTGTGTGTGTGTTCATGTCCCTTTACCTAGATTTACCTTTTCAAGTCAGCACTATGATAGCGGGCTAGATCTAGATTGTCCCAACTATGAAAAATGTATGTGATGGAATAAAATGAAATCCTCTCCTATCTATTATATGAGACAATGTAGCCCTTGTCTCTGTATGAATGTGCCATATGTATGCTTTGCGTTGTTCTTGTGCCTTTGTGAAAGATTAGGTGGTGATTGATAATGCTTATATTTCTTGGCCCCTTTATTTAGAATAAGTAACTAAGTGTGTGTGTGTGTGTATGTGTGTGTATATATATATATATATATAATGTGATTCCCTTGTTTGAATTTCATAATTGAAATATATATATATATATATATATATATATAATGTGATTCCCTTGTTTGAATTTCATAATTGAAAAATAAAACGTTGAGCCAAAGTGTTAAAAGGTGACCAAGAAGTGAAAAGAACCCAAAAGAGTGAGAAGAAGAAAGAAAGATAAAGGGGTTCCCAGAGGGACATGAGCGCCTAGGTGCTTCGCCCTAACTAGGCGCTAGTGTCCAAGGCCATCAAAAGAAAAATCAGTCAAGTGTCGACAAAGTTGTAAGGTGTGTAAAGCCGGTAAAGTGTAAGAGATATAACAACCAAAATGTCAAAAGGAGTTTTCAACGGTGTTAGGACAATTATAGTGTGTACATTGTTTTTATATTGTTAATTGTTGATTTGTTAAAACAACTTATACTAATTTAGTAGAATTGAGTAGAAGTGTTTGTTGACATTTCCTATTTATTAGGAAACTATTTTCCTATATAATTGTATTATGTAGACCAAATGAATGAAGAAAGAAGATTTATTTTATGCTTGTCCATGATTTGGTATCAAAGTAGGTTTAATACAAGGTTGATTGCATCGTCCTTCGCTATGATCCTCCTTGTTTTGATGAATTTTATATCAATGGTAGTTGTGTAGTCTATTGTCAGTACCCTATGACAGGTTGTCTACTATTCCATCCAAATAAGCCTCACAAGAGTGTATATGGGAAACATTTGTCAATATTTATCAATGGTGGTGCCCATTCATCATTCTCTTTCCAAATATCATTGGAATTGCTGATATTGAAAGCCATGCACAAAAATGTAGATAGAATACGTGGAAGTAGAAGAGTCTTCCTTCGTATTTTATCAAATAAGTACATATCTTTCCTTGGACACATTTACATCTCTAACCAGGCTGCACAAGTTTTATCGACGTTGGTATATTATTTTACCGACTATTCCATTTTGTTAGTGACTAAATTGATGTGATCTTTGCTAAGTTCGGAGCTACACACCCATAGAATGTGACTCAAGGGCGTATTTGCATGTGTTTGAAAAATGGATCTTTCTAGAACGTATACCTACTCACAACATGTCATCAGACCCAGATGTTTATTTTGCATTCAATGACTCAGAAATGTTTGTTAATTTACATCCACGTACATAAAGTGTTCATGTAGGAAAGTGAATGTTGATAAATGGTTTGTGATAAATTATTCCATCATTTAAAATTGGTTCTTGTTTATTATATTAAAGGTATAAATAACACTTTTATTTAGTTTTATCTCAAAATAGAGTTGATCTCTTTCATCTTGTCAATTAATATTATAAAAAGTGTCGAGAGGGGGGGGTCATTGTAAAATTCAAATAGGTGATTTTAGTTTTTGTTATCGTAGTGTCAAGAGTTTCAAAAGTATCGAAAATTAAAAAATTGTGGACGCATTTTCGGTGTTACCCGATGTCCGAAAAATAAAATATTTCATATTATGTGGGGTAAGTTATGTAAATAAACCCAATGTGGAAATTGTTGAGCTTCGTATCCAAATCTGGATGAGTTAGCAATACATGACTTGGAGGATGGAGGAAATAGAGGTTGGTGGAATATCAACTTCCTCGAGTTTGTCACTACATCGATGCCCCATATTTATTTAGTGACACTTTTTGTTGTGTGATGAATAAGCAGATGAACATCCATGTTCCCGTATGGAGTACAATGTTTGTGTTTTCCTTGTAATGATGATGATGCAGTAGATTCGTACCATGATACTATTGCAGAAGTGTTCTTGATCAAATTTACTTGATGGTTGATGTGAATTGTTTGAAAGGTACCAATTCATGTATTCACCTAGATAGGTTGATCGGTCCTTATTCATGGATGATATAGCTCCCACAGTCAGTGTTGAGAATCAAAACCATGTGTCAAGCTACGGAGCGACATGCCGCTTTTGGTTGAAGATGGTGTTTTTTCCCATGTTCGCACTAAGGGGGAATGTTAGGAAAATTATAGTGTGCACATTGTTTTATATTGTTAATTGTTGAGTTGTTAAAACAACTCTTACTAATTTAGTAGAACTAGGTATAAGTGTTTGTTGATGTTTTCTATTTAGTAGGAAACTATTTTCCTATATAATTATCTTATGTAGACTGTATGAATGAAGAAAGAAGATTTAGTTTGTGCTCGTCCATGAACTAGTAGTTTTCTTTCTTAGGGATCATGTATACATTAGTATTCTTTAGGACCTAGAAACATACCCAAGTGTGTAGATTTTGTTTTCTACATTTTCCCCCACTTTATGTTGTTGAGTCAATATTTGATAGCATAAAATAGATAGAAATTGCATACCTTGTAAACCAAATATAAGTGTGGATGATAGCATGCTGAGTGGACAAGTAGCCATGTGGAACGTGAATTGGTCATAATGTGAAGTGTAGAAACTAGGAAAAGGAGCTAGACCCTAGGGGTGAATTGTGTGGTTAGTAGATGTTGCTGTACAGAGCTTGTCCTTGTTGATGTGAGCTAATTTTTGTTGCTTCGTAAGGACATGCCTGATGTATGAGAGAGTATAGGATAGAAATTTGTCCTATTTTCTTTGAATATTTCTCCAGATGGGGTTGGGAGTGATCAATTCCCAACCAAGAAAGTGTCGAGCCATGAATTTGAGTGTCTTGCCGCCAAGGATGAGGTTTTGGGTGATCTCACACAAAAAGAAAGGTTTTTGGGTGATCTCATGCCAAGGATGAGTTTTTTTGGTGATCTCATGCCAAGAGAAGAGTGTTGGGGAGAGAGGTCTATTTTTATCTCCTTCCATGATGCTTCTCAAATGATAAGTGCCACTACATATTGGCATGTCTTGATTTGTAACTGATTTATAACCAAATTGTAACTCAATTATAGCCAAATGATTGAATTATATAACTAAATCCAAGTGTCTAATACTAGAGATCCATATTATAAACTACTAGAAACTATGTTGAATTGAGAAACTATCTCGATTTTCCCGCAGACGAAGCGTAGGTGGGACATAAGTGGCCATCGTTCCTGTATGATACTAGGTGTTAATTTTTTATCCATGTTTGTCATCCAAATCTGATTGTGGATCACTCTCTAACTGTGTTCCTTTTCCAATTATGTATTATGTCGTTCTATTCTCGAGTTTTTGTTATTGGAAGGGTGATTTGTTCACCCAATATTTTTCCCCTCACTTGCAAAGTGCATGTGACAAATGTAGGAGGAGGCATCCCAAATGAGAGGACCTGAAATTGATATGCACATCATAGATTGTATACTTATAGGGGTAGGGATGTACATGGTAGAAACTAAGGCACATGAAAACAAGATAGACTAACAATCAAGTGTTAGTGTAAAAGAGTTAGGATGCAATAGAATATAGTGTAGAAAGTAACTATGACGACAAGACAGATCGAAAAATTTGGTCAGTATACATGGGATATATCTCACAATGTCACAAGACAATCAAGGTCTAAACACCACAAAAAAAATAATGACCAATGATGATATAAGGTATAGCCCACAAATAGTGGTAAACATTAACAAATAAGAAGTAACAGAGATAACCATGGTTGATAGTATCCACGAAAGGAAAATGTTACACATGAAGCACTGTTAGCATGTTAAAAAGATAAATAATATGTCGAATCATGTATCGATCAAAGTGAAATTTAAGTGACAAGGTGAAAAGAAGTGGTTGATTTAATGTAAATTGAATTAATTAAATCTTATTATAGATAACTATTGTTCCTAGTGATGTATAAATGCTAGTATATAATGAGACACGAGCAATAAGAAAAAAATGATATGAAACCCTAAGAAAATAGGAGAGATAGGAGGACTTAGATGATTTATGAGTGAATAGGATGTGATATGGGAAGATGAAATACTAGAAAAATGAAGAAAGTGTCGCAAAGGCTCACTTTGGAGGTTCTAAATTCTAAAACTATGTTAGACAAGTGCGTACATGAGAGGACAAGAGTTCCCAAGTGCTGATGTATAGATTTGGGCACCGGTGTAATGTGTGTATGTGCTCTAGATATATTCTTTTCTATGTGGGAGGAGGTTCTCTTTTGGTCACTACTTTTTGCCTTGGTTTGGCTCTTTGATCACCGAGTATAGGTGCAACCTGCAAGAAAGAAAGTTCACCTCGATATACCCATAAACCACATCAAACCTAAATAGGAAAATTAAGAATGGGGAGTCAAACTGATCCTAATGCTCATCGAAGAGTGAAATTATGAATAATTGTTGTAATACATCTTAGAATCCATGTAGTTACCGTGTTTTTGTAGAAATGATGCCCTAGGATTCCCTTGTGCAAGTTACAAAAATGATAGTGGGCTAGATCTATAATGTAAAAGATGTATAATATGTGTGGAGAGAATAGAAAAAACTTCCCCTTCCTATGTTGTGTATGTATAAGTATGCATCCCTTTCCCATGAATGGATGCTAGATGGATTCCTTTGATGCTCTTGTGTCTTTTAAATGCAAGATAAGGTGGTAGTATGTAATGTTTAGTGCTTGGTCCCTCATTTTGAAAACATAACTATGTATTTATATGATTACCTTATTTGAATTTCGTAATTGACAACTAAAAGGCTGACCCAAAGTAGTAAAAAGGAATTAAGAAGAAAAAGGAGTCTAAAAGGGTAAGAAATATGTAAATAGGGATATGCGTATCAAAGAGGATAGGAGCACTTGGCACTAGTGTCTAGACTTGACGCTAGTGTCGGGCCGAGAGAAAGATAAAACAATTAAATACCGACAAGATCACGTAAGATGTATAAAGCCAATAAAAGTATAGAACATAAAGCAAAAGGATAAAAGGATTTGTCAATTACTAGTTTTATTTCTTAGGAAACATGTAAATGTTAGCCACTTTTAAGACCTAGAAATGTACCCAAATGCATAGATTTTGTGACTACATTGCCCCCACTTTATATTATTGAGTGAATACTCGATAACATAAAGTAGCCGAGAAGATGTCTACCTTATGAGATTTAGTTTTGAGCATCATGCATCGTGTGGGGAGGTGTAAGAGATTTGCATTCACTTCTAGATACCAAGTGAATGCACATGTGTATATAGAAAAATATATTGACATACTAAGAATCCAGCTAGTATAGTAAGAAAAGTGCAACATGTAAGTAGTATAGGAAAAGAAGAATAGATGAAACCAAGATATGCAAATGTTGTGATGGTGTGATGGCATGGTATGCAAGATGTGAAAATGGAAGGATCTGCATTTCCCCCCAATGGATGTGCATGAAATGAGGTTCATTTATAAATTCCCCTCAATAGTCAATAATGAACAATAGAAAAATAGTACATAATCGAGACATTTTAAGACACCCCTATAAAATCAAGGTGGAAAATACCCGCGAATATCCCCGTAACCACTTTCAGCGAAAGGCGAATTTGACAGTATTCAAAAACAAAATTTTCACCTGGTTTTTCAAGGCTAAATCAGTGACGTGCGACAACAGGAATCCTTAATGACGCACGTCACTGGCGCGACAATAGCTCCTAATGACGTGCGACACTGGAACGACACTAGATCGTAATGACGACGCGCGCGCGACTGATTCTATCGACGCAAAAACAAAATCGTTTTCTATCGACGCGCGACACGCTACACAAATCGACGCACGACACGATAATTAATCGACGCGCATACGTACTAATCGACGGCGACATTCAATCTATTGACGCGCGACATTGTCCTCAATTGACGCGCGACATTGCCCTCTATTGACGCGCGACATTGTCCTCCATTGACGCGCGACATTATCCTAAATTGACGCGCGACATTGTCATCTATTGACGCGCGACATTGTCCTCTATTGACGCGCGACATTGTCCAAATCGACGCGCGACATTGTAAACAAATGACGCGCGACACTGTAATCAAATGACGCGCGACACTATAGACAAATGACGCGCGACACTATAGACAAATGACGCGCGACACAGCCTTCTATTGACGCGCGACACTGTAATCAAATGACGCGCGACACTATAAACAAATGACGCGCGACACAACCTTCTATTGACGCACGACACTGCTTCCTATTGACGCGCGTCATTTGAAGCAAATGACGCACGTCAATAGGGGACAGTGACGCCCATATTTAGGTTATAAATACCCTTATTCCGCTCATTTTCTCGTTTACGTTTTCCCGTTCTTGAATTTTTGCAGGTCTAAATCTTTGACAAAGACGCAATTACAGCTACAATGTCGACTTCACATGCCTCCCAATTGCAAGTTCAGCAAGAAAATGAAGAGAATCCAAGTCAATCGATTTCCAAGATAACCTACAGGAATCCCTTATGCCCTCACATCCATACGGCTTTAAGGATGTCTCCAGAATATCAAGGTATAATTGAAGAGTGTGGATTTACAGGGCTCGTTAATATGCCCCATTTCGAAACAGATCCGGATATTTTGAATTACCTTCTGTCATGCTACAATTCAGAGGACGGTATATTTTATGTGACTCTGAACGATGGCCAAATGTTCCAATTCACTATTGAACCGAATGACATACATCGGTTTACCGGCCTTCCTATCAGAAATTTACCAACTGTTACAACCAAGGCAACACTCGTGGAAGAAAACAAGAAATTTCTCGAATCAAAGTACGGTTTCCATGTTGATTGTAAGTATAATTCGTTTTAATTCAAAAAATTTATTCTGTTTTTTATTCTGATACAATTTGCTGTTATAAATTGATAGTAATTTTCATTGTTTCGCATTTGCAGCCCATGTCAATAAATCCAGGCGTGGTGTAGATACACAATCAATTGCACACCACTTTCACTGCACTTATTGCATTTTTTCAAGCCGTAATTGTTATGCAGGTCGCCAAACAGATATACCAAATTGGGCTATCAGATACATTTGTGCCACTATCTCAAAACAAAATTCGATTGGTGCACATTTCTATCCAAAAAAATAAGAGCTGACATATCAAATTCGAAAATGTCAGAAAAACCTTTCATTTATTCAACAAACTATCTCCTCGGCTTCTACTATGAGGCACTTTTAAATTTAAAAGCTAAAGAAATTCCTACTTGCTCTGATGAGGCTTTGAAGAAATTCTCAATTCCATTTGCAGAACAACAGGTATAAACTATTTAGTTTGTAATTGTATTACAATTTTCTTCATTACAGTGCGAAGTTATTAAATATTAAATTTTAATGTTTTGCAGAGAAGATATCTTGAAGCCATTCCCAAAAAAAAAAAGATGTCGAGAGGAAGAGGCCAACTACACGCGGAGGCTTCGGGGGACTCCCATTCTGAAATGGAAGCTCACTCCTCTCCAGACCCTCAACAATTTGAACTCGTTAAACGCCAGAGAAGTAATACATTCTCATATATTAATTACAAATTCCAAAGTTGCAGATTTATTTTTCAATTTAAATTTTATCAAAATGAATTGACAACATTTAATATTGATGAATAGCAGGGACTATGGAACCTTCTTCCCCAACTCACTCAATACAGTCGCATGCATTGATATCTTCAGAACAGCCACTGAGTACAACTCCTACAAGGCCACCCAGAAGACCAAAAAAAAAACAACCCTCGACAACAAGGTACAACTTTTCTATAGAACGTTTAATTTCGTAGTTTTGACTTTATGAATTGTTTTAATATTTTTAATTTTTTCTTGTACTTTTCAGCACATGTCAGCCATGATCAAGCCACGGCACCGACACCCACTCAACCATTAATTTTTAAAATGCCAACCAGAGGAACAAGTTGAAAAGACCATGGTAAACGCATGCCTTTTGCTCCGGCCCCTAGCTGGGACACTAAACCTTGACTCCTCGCTTCAATTCCAACTCTCTCACTTGGTGGCTTGCCCAAAGGCAACGGGCATATCTGCTTTTGAACAATATAAATTTAGATGAAGATTATTTGGGCATCGATAAAGAATGACCCAACCGGTTTTTTCGATACCCGCGAGATGATTCAAGGCCAAAGCAGTATACTTCAGCCTTCAAATTTCAATTTTAATATTCTTTACAATTTTTAATTACATTCTGATTTATCTAAATCTAAATCTTCAGTCTTCAAATTTATTTATCTAAATCTTGATTTATTTTTTCAACAACAGGATCAGCCCACCCAAAGACAGAAACAAGGAGCAGTTGATCTTGGTCATGGTGAAAGCCCCCACACTTCTCCAAAGAAGATCTTCTCGCATCGATTCGTAATAGTGAAGAGTTTCCACCTTTTCCTTTGGAGAACTTAATTGGTAATGATTGTCAATCCCATGTCAGTGAGTTTATAATTCCTCAAATCCAACAGCTTATAGAATGGGAGAAAAGGGCTAAAATTCTTATCAATGAGATTATTAGTCGTTATGAAAATTATTGGCAAAGGGATAGTTTATACGCTGCAGTCCAGAATCAACCTGCAAAGATGGATTCCTTACTTACCCAAGTAAAATGTGGGACTGTCACGTTTAATAACGACTATAAAGATGGCATTCTAGATAAGGCACTAAACAAATTGGAAAATATTAGTGCCGAGGCCCAGGCATATTTTAACAAATGGTCAAAGGACAAGGATTTGGTATCAATCGCAAATGCCGAAAGAGATAGAGCGGTTGTAAGTACTATTACATTCTAACAATCATTTTTGTTAATTTGAAATTTTGAATTTACATTAATACTTTGAATTGACGTTACTCTTTTTGTGCAGTTGAAATATGAAAATTTGAAGAGTCAGGCGAAGGTTTTGCAAGTTCACTTGGAAACAGCAAAGAACAGCTTATCCGCAGCAAAAAATTTGAAGCAAAATATTGTTTTGGTTAACAAACAAAACAATACACTAAAGCGGATCATTAAAGAGCATGGTCTCGACCCTGACATCTTGTTCAAAGCCAAAGCAGTTGCTGATCCAAATTTGCTGTCGCATGGAGATGCAACAAATCAAGAAGAAAGAATTATAAAAAATCTGGACAGTGCTGCAGAAGATCTTATAAGTTCAGGGGTTATTTCTGCTGTTGGGGAAAGGGTTACAACCATAGTGGAAGAAGCCGTTGGGGAAGGGAGCAGAGGAGTACAATTGGATAAAGAAAAAGAGGGTTGAAAACTAGAAACTTTTATTATTGGGGAAACTATAAATATTGAGTTTGAAAACTTCTAATATTGAGTATGGTATTTGAATTTAATTATATACAATCTTTAATTTTGATTGCATTAGATGGTTGTGAAAATTAGAAACTTTTATTATTGACTAAACTTTTAATATTGAATTTGAAAACTTCAACTATTGAGTTTGTACTATGCTATTTGAATTTAATTATATGGTGATTAGATGGTGATTATCATGAATTATATGTATGTTTCTTGTTTACTTGCATTGTCATGAATAGTATGTGGACGTAGATGATGAATGATGACAATTGATAATCAATGATAGATGATGATGAAAGACGATGATCGATTTAATGTGTATAATGTAAAATTTAGTGCCTGAATATCTTGTGGGACTTTAATTATCTTGAAAATTATGTCGTGGGACTTTAATTGTATCTGTGGGGTTATACTGTCTATGAAAGTAGACTTAAGGTTGATAGGTTAAGAATCTGTGTTGTACTATGATTTTTCAACGTGTTGAGGACTTCAAAGTGTGTTTGGATTTTATGAATGACCTTTATCAGTCTAAAATAAAGATATCCAAGTCAATGATGCTAAGGTCTAGCAATCTGTCCTGTTATCTAGTTGGTAAAGCTCATCCTTGTTAAGGAATTCATGAATTGAATATTGGAGTGTCAAGTGCAAGTTACTCTGTCAGTGCTTCAAGCTGACTCAGTCCTAGTTGGTGATGAAAATTATCAGTGCTTCATGATGTACAAAGTGAAAGAATTTCATCAAGGAGATTTATAATTCTCTAAAAGTGGTATAAGACCATGTCAAGGTGTTGATTCATCAATGTCTTGTAGTTCTAAAAGGTGACATATTAAGAGGACCTTGTTTTATGCCTTAAGAAATGTTTTCACATCTTTGAGAAAAGCTCAAGGTCTGTCAAGACCCAAATGTCATGCTATATGTCATTATGTGGTCTATCATGGTGCTGAGACAAGAATGTATTGCTACTACAAGAAGATGTATTGTGTAATAGAGGTTATACTTCTGATTCATGCTCAAAGTTGGGAAAATGAGTATCTACAAATGTTATAAAGTTGAGAAATCTCATATTGATGTTACCTTGTCATAAGATTTGTGCATAGTAAGGAAGAGTATAACACATTGTTTCTATATGTCATTATGTGGTCTATCATGGTGTTGAGACAAGAATGTATTGCTACTACAAGAAGATGTATTGTGTAATAGAGGTTATACTTCTGATTCATGCTCAAAGTAGGGAAAAATGAGTATCTACAAATGTTATAAAGTTGAGAAATCTCATATTGATGTTACCTTGTCATAAGATTTGTGCATAGTAAGGAAGAGTATAACACATTGTTTTTAGGATTCTTAGAGGTCAATGCAAGGTTCTGACAAAGCTGGCTCCAGGAATGCGTTGATTCAAATGCTCATCTATCTTCGTGCATCACAAGGTTATTGCCTATAAAGGTTGTGAGTTAATGAAAGTGTGAAAGATGATGTGATATGTGTAAGGTAATTGGAAAGCTCTCTTCCAAAGACAAGAAGATTCATGGTGTATGGTCAAAGTTATCTAAGATGAGCTTTAGAACTTTGTTTGACCCGAGGAGTGCAAAGGGAAAAGTTTAAACAAAAAAAGATCTTAAGAAAACTCGATGGAACCAAGAAGGGGAAATTAATTGATGTTCCCAAACTCGATGCAAATCAAGCAGAGGGAAGAATTTCGATCAATGTACTTTAATATTAACTGAGGGTGACTCACCAAGGCTCTGTGGGTTCAATCAGTGGAAATGTGAATATTGAATTTGGTAGTATTGTGACATGTTTCGACATCACTTTCCAATTTAATTTTTTGTTATTTTAGTTATCTTATCCTATCAAAAAGTGGCAGAATATCTATTTTTTGGGAAGCTACCACTCACCAACAAATGGAGAATAAAGAGATAGTAAATAGAAAAAAATCCTTGGTCTACAGGTGAAGATAAAATATATTAAAAATAAATTAATATAATTCTAAGAAATCAAGAAAGAATCATCACCTGTAAGAAATTAAACATAATGCAAATATGCTAGGTTTAGCTTACTCTCTTGCGTATTAGATTGCCGTGAAATCATCAAGGGTAACGTGCTAGATCTTTGTTTCACATGACATTGTAGATGGAGGGGTGAGTTGCTTGACATTGTCAGTCCTGAGAAGTGCCAGCAACATCTTTAAATATATAGACCAACAATATCTTTAAAGGTCAAGTAAATATAAATATTATGTTGAAGAAGATACCTATTTAAAATTGAAATCATCACCGGTAATGTGCTAGATCTTTGTCTTAAAAAATTCAACACAAAAAATTGATTAGTAGATAGATGGGTGAGTTGCCTGACGTTGTCAGTCCCGAGAAGTAAAAGCTTCCTCGGACGGATGTCAACCCACGTTTTCAAAAAATAAAAATTTTGTATTTAACTAAATGTAAATACATACACCTGTAACATCTTTAATTATAACCAGAGCTGAAAAAATGAATAGTAACAAACAATAAGATTAAGGGGAAAAAGATACCTGCTTAAAGTTGAAATCATCACTGCCACTGGTAATGATATAGATCTTTGTTTTAAAAAAATCCAACACGAGAAATGGATTAGTAGATAGATGGGTGAATTGCCTGACATTTTTAGTATATAGACCTGTAACATCTTTAATGATAAAGATAAAAGATAGATAAAGAAGATACCTACTTAAAGTTGAAACAATCCATTATCAATAGCTTCATCAAAGTCGATGATGTCTTCTGTAGAATGTGACGAAGAGCCAATTACACTCTCAAGGTTGGGAATATTTGTACTTGTAGCTGTATTATTTACATCTCTTTTTCGCAAAGGGAATCCCAAAGTGAGCAATTGCTCTGCCAAAAAAATGAATAGAATAAACAATAAGATTAAGGGGAAAAAGATACCGCTTAAAGTTGAAATCATCACCGCCATCGGTAATGAGCTAGATCGTGTTTTAAAAAATCCAACACGAGAAATGGATTAGTAGATAGATGGGTGAATTGCCTGACATTTTTAGTATATAGACCTGTAACATCTTTAATGATAAAGATAAAAGATAGATAAAGAAGATACCTACTTAAAGTTGAAACAATCCATTATCAGTAGCTTCATCAAAGTCGATGTTGTCTTCTGTAGAATGTGACGAAGAGCCAATTACACTCTCAAGGTTGGGAATATTTGTACTTGTAGCTGTATTATTTACATCTCTTTTTTCGCAAAGGGAATTCCAGTGAGCAATTGCTCAGAAAAATGAATAGTAACAAACAATAAGATTAAGGGGAAAAAGATACCTGCTTAAAGTTGAAATCATCACTGCCATTGGTAATGAGCTAGATCTGTGTTTTAAAAAAATCCAACACGAGAAATGGATTAGTAGATAGATGGGTGAATCGCCTGATATTTTTAGTATATAGACCTGTAACATCTTTAATGATAAAGATAAAAGATAGATAAAGAAGATACCTACTTAAAGTTGAAACAATCCATTATCAATAGCTTCATCAAAGTCGATGTTGTCTTCTGTAGAATGTGACGAAGAGCCAATTACACTCTCAAGGTTGGGAATATTTGTACTTGTAGCTGTATTATTTACACCTCTTCTTTCGCAAAGGGAATTCCAGTGCGCAATTGCTCTGTCAAACGGAAAGGTTTCGAGGGAGTATCGTGAAACGTAACACCTCATGCAACTTTCCAGATTTTTATCCAACCTGTTTCTCAGTTTTGATTTTATAAATGACAATGCACTGAAAACTCTTTCATCCTCCATGCACTCCCAAAATCATTGTCTGGCATAATTCATATAGTCTGAAATACTCACTGATATCTTCTTGTAAGATAGAACTTTGATAGATTCCTCTCCACAGCCTTGTAATAGCACCACTTTCAGAAGGTTGATCTAAATTGTTATATTGGTTCCTCATTGTTGTTGCAAAATTGGTCGATCAAACTTTAATAAATCGGCATTCAAGATACCTTTGATTTCCATACTTGAGCTCGACGCCTTAGTAAATTGTTCCATTATTGTACCCATTGATTTATGGAAATGCTTATCGACAAAGTCCGCACGGCCACCTTCTCGTATTCCAAAATTCGGATTCATCACACCCATGGCTTCCAGTAATTTTATCTTTACGTAAACGCTCCCTAATTTCGATGACAAGGTTTCTGAAAATTTTTTAAGCTTTATTCTGGTTTCAACTATCACAGACTCAAACAAATTACGTGTCACAGGAACATCTTCTCGTTCCGATCCTGTAATATCTTGACGTCTTTGCAAAATGTGCATAGGTATTTCCTTCCCATTAACAGAGATGCATAGGTGATCGTGGATATTAAATCTCAAATAGGTGTTAGGATTTTTAAGATCTAATAAATCTCTCCAATTTTCAAAAACAGGTGCATCAAAACTATCCTGGGAACAATACAATATATCAAGACTTTGACATACCATTTTCCTCATCCGTATAAAATCCACAATATAGATCAATCTGCCCTGTGCATGCTTCATCAGTGTATTGATCTCCTTTAACATTGGAAGAATACCAACCAATGTAAGCAAAGTCTCCAAATCAGTTAAGCGGAACAACAGGTCCCTTGCCCTATCAACTTCATGACGGTATTTGTGCATGAAACCAACCAATGAAGGATACTCCTCACGAACTCTGCATGCTGGTTCATACAAAGAGATCCATCTAGTCTCCACATCCTTCAGAAGTTTTTTGCCGTCTGTAATTCCAATTGCAAATTTTTGGAACTCCAGAAAACGCTTTGGGCTGCTTGACATATAGGCATGGAGTTCTCTTATTAGGTCTTCTAATTTAGCAACATTTTCATGGTTGCTTACCATTTTATACGCTAAATTCATTCTGTGAGCCATGCAGTGAATTGGTAGCATATATGGGGCCACTGTTGTTTGTAATCTAACACAGAGCCCTATTCGGTGACCCCGCATGACATGATGCACCATCCGCTCCAACGCATACCAACTTCGTAGCAATTTCATAATCACCATACCAAAGAACATCTTTCAAATGAGAAACAACTATTTTGTATAGGTTTTCAGATTGCAGCTTTTCAACCATTTTCATAACACCCAATGATGAGGTGTCCTTATATGATTTTCTAATGTATAGATGTGGATACATACCCATGCGGTGTTGTCGATCACGTCACTTCATCAATCAAACAGAGATAAAGTTTGCTTTTTTACATTCTCTTTCAAATCTTCCTTCTCTATCATCGAGAGGCATTTTGCCATTTCCCATCCACTACTCTCGCACAATGAGACCGAGGTACATTCAGCATTCCGTTAAATTGATACAAAACTTTGAAATCAAGGAAATCTGACATCGCCCTTCCTTTTTTAAGTATTTGAAAAAGAGTAGAGAATTGTATGAATTTTGCATGTAGATTTGTTTCTTTCATCTTACCAATATGCGATGTGATTGTTCCTCCCTTTTCCAACAGATGTCTGTGTTTTTTCTGCTCTGCCTCATATTCCGCTCGCGCAGATCTCGACATGCATGCACTCCTTTTCAGTTTTCCACCTATGTGTTTTGATTTTCTGGCCATCCGCCCCTGTTACAGTTAAATATTGTTTTCCACAATGTTTTTCTATTGTGTCCAGCTTCAGTTGCATTTTTTGTTGCTTTCCCAATTTCCACGTACATATTGTACATGTACATTCACATGGGATTTCTTCAGAATTTGATGATTGTACAGGTTCAATAAATGGAAATTTAGCTGCCCAATCAAACTTGTATGTCCTGCCAATGGTCCACATATTCTTGTTTGTTTTCAATGCTTTACTTTTTTGAGTAGAATTTTGAGCAATATCGCAATCACCCGGTTTCTCTTTTCGACCAGAGTTTGATATTGATTTTGTCTTCCATTTTGCCGAGTGTCAGATCTCGTGATATCTAGCCGCACTTCTCGGTCGCACCCCAACAGAACAATATCTTCAAGATCTCGGCATATTATCGTAGGTTTCATTTGTTTGACCGTGATACTGCGTGTAATGCATGTCCACCTCAATAATGCCTTCCACACAACAAGATTCGATTCGATTCTTTTGGTGGCATCTATATGATTGGTATTTACATTATCTGTATCCGCAGAGTTTCCAAAATACTTGAAGAGTGATTTCTGAGATTTCTTACTTACTTTTAGGTTATTCGTATTCTTTGAGCTGGCACCTTCCATTATTCTGAAAAGAGTCGTGCGTCAGCAAAAGAACCAAGAAGCGACTCTGTACAGTCTCTGAGGTCTTGTCGCGCGTGAACTGTCAGATGTCGCGCGTCAACACTGCCCAGGTCGCGCCAACACTTCCTCTGTCGCGCGTCAAGCCTTCCTCTGTCGCGCGTCAAGCCTTCCTCTGTCGCGCGTCACTTCTTAGCCCAAGTCGCGCGTCAGTATATCTCTTGTCGCGCGTCAATACAGCTCTTGTCGCGCGTCAGTACAGCTCTTGTCGCGCGTCAGTATATCTCTTGTCGTGCGTCAATACTGCATTTGTCGCGCGTCAACAATCACAGGATAACAGTAATATGAATCTCTGGTGCAAAGGGTATGCGAGTTCAAATTTCACAGTATTGGTAATTTGGTAAGCTACTTGAGGTATACTACCCGGCGAATCACATAGGTTTTTATAGGAGATGTTTTCAAATGAAGGCGAAGCCGACCCCCCAAAAAAAATATACTTTATATTTTAGGCGAACAGGACACCGACCCACTCCGAATAATTCACCTTTTCAAATTTTCCTAAAATGAAATTTTCGCCATATTACGAATATTCGCCGCTAAAATAATTGGTGATTGAGAACGAAGGATGAATATCATGTTTTTTATCATTTAGATAAAACTTTAGAGATAAAAGTGCGGGTAGTGCTAAGACTTGGGATTTATTTACATGATCACATGTAGTTGACATAGGATTAGAATTAAGTAGAGAAGAAGAACTAACGTGGGCTTAAGGAGCTACCTTAAGTGATCAAAGGATCATTTTTATATCAAAATTTCCCTAAACATCCCTAAATTGTGTTAGTGCAGAAGATATTTTTGAGATATTTTTGGCGACTATAAGAACACGACAAATAAACATTGGGAGCTCTAGTTATGTCTAGTCAAAGTTCATCAACGAGAAAGTCAACTCTAGTCAACAAGTCAATATTAGACCAATGTCACTGCAACACGTGGAAAAAAGGAAAAGGGATTCGTTTATTGGTTCTCAAACCTCGGTATTGTGACAGCGTAAAAGTTGGTGGCTGCGATAAGAGGCTCAAATTTTTAACAGAGGGGAGCCCGACCGCCGTGTGGACTAGTTTATCACCGACGTGGTGGGTCCACAAGCCACCACGTGGCTTGCCACCACTTAGCCATATTTCATTTTGAATATCATAGTATTATATGGTCAAATTTTATATTATTCACCATGTTACTATGTTATTTCAATTTGTAATATTGAGAATTGACCGAGTTTATTATACTCGGTATTATTTCCACTAGCTCGGCGAGTTACCTTTTCATACCAAGTTGATTGCATATTAATTTGCCACATGGCTCGGTTGGAGATACCACATGACTTGGCCAACATAGGGAGGATGAAAATACGAGCCCATGACTCAGCCCACAACACGATGGCGAGACTCCAACCTCACGTAGAGCTCGCCACATGGAGCGGCCGATACTGATCCTCCAATGAACCAATGGAACCCACATGACTTGGCAGAGAACAACGCCCAAACCGAGCACGAAGGGTAATGTGTGACCGAGGCCATGAGGGGAATAGGGCGGCAAGCCCAATAAAAACATTGAGCCCCCTCATGCAAATAATGTGGGATCTCACCCAAAATGGTGCGAGCAAAACATGATGGGAAGGGTTGAACCCGCGAACTCGGTGGGGATAACGAGCAGCCAACCAACTCGGCCAATGAGTTGGTTAGGGGGTGAGTTGGCCGATAAGGTCTCAAACAAAAATTTAGGGGCTTATTTGCACTATAAAAGCTGACCCCTCTCCATTGTAAACACACACAACTTGGAAGCTCATTCCTAGAGCTCGAAAGGAGGAGATCAAGCCAAGAGGAGAGTTAGATGTTATATCAACAACATAGTTATGTGAAGTCCTAATTTATTTAGGAATTATTATCGACCTATTATTTTTAGGTAATAGTAAATTAAAATTATTGTGACGAGGAGTTTTTAATTCTACCTATCCAACCCATAGCGCCACATCAAATTATTGTGAAGCCCGGAATACCGATCGGAGTGCCATAGGGCGTTACGAAGTGTCCGGAACGATGATCGAGATATGGAGGATCTCGAACAAAGTGGACATGGGTACAAAGAGCTTCCGAATACGCCTTAAAAGGGGAAGTTGGGTATTATTTTTCACCCTTGTCATCTGAAGGTTTGGATATTCTTCTAAGAATGTTCTTAATAGTTTCCATCAGGTTTTCTTGTGAAAGCACTATTATAACTTACAAGTTTTGACTAGTGGAATGGTTCGATAAGAACTCGAAGATGTAGGCAATTTCCGAACTCCATAATCAACCTTTTTGCAAAGTGTCATGATTATTGCATTATTTTAAGTTGATTTTAATGGGGTAAAAATTAAATTGTAATTGATAAGCCTACAAGGGTCCGAAGATCGATTAGATAAAAATTTTGGTCTATTTTCGGATAATTGAGATGTCAAATTTCAGCTATGAGAGATGTCATCGTGGTTTCCATAGCTTGAATCTTATCTTGAAATAAACAATGTAAATATTGAATTGACTTGCAAATGGATTGATTGGTTGTGGTGTTAGGACAATAAAGTCACCAAAGACACGATCGAAGATGGAACTTACTTGTTTTGGTGGCGTATTGCGAGGGAGATACATAGTGTCTAGGTATTTTGGCAAACATATTTGCAAGGTGGGTGAATTTGAAGCAATTGATGCAAGGAGAATTTAGGAGCCATGAAAGAATATAAAAAAGTAGGATCCAAATGTTTGATCACGAGTGGGGTTCACCAAATGATTTAATGTAAATTGAATTAATTAAATCTTATTACAGAGTAACTATTGTTCCCAGCCGATGTACAAATGTTAGTATACAATGAGACAAAATAAATAAATAATAAATGATATGAAACCTTAAGAAAAGAGAAGATATAGGATAAATTACCTGATTTTTGAGTGAACAGAAGTGATATGGGAAGATGCAACAAATGTGAAAAAAACTAAAGAAATTGTCATAGAGGATGGTTGGAGGTTCTAAATCCCAAAGCGTGTTAGAAAAGAGTTCTCAGAGAGGAAAATAGTGCCCATGTACTGATGTATGGATCTTGGCACTTGTGTCTATATAGGTGATATAGGTCTAACATTTTCTATATGGGAGGAGGTTCACGATTGGTCGATGATTTTCACACTGGTTTCAATCTTTGATCTCCGAATATACATATAACATCCAAGAAATAAAGTTTACATACACATACCAACAAACGACATCAAACCTAAACATAAAAATTCAGAATGGAGAGTTAGATTGACCCAAAGGTCACCGAAGAGTGAAATTATGATCAAGCATTGAAATACATCTCGAATCCATGTAGTTCTTTTGTGTGAGTGTAGAAATGATGCCCTATGATTACCTTGTGCAAGTTGCACAAATGATAGTCAGATAGCTATAGAATGTAGAAGATATATATAGTATATATGGATGGAATAAAACAAACTCCCCTTCCTATGCAATGTATGTAAAAGTATGTAACCATTTCCCTTGAATGGATGTTAGATGGACGCCTTTGATGCTCTTGTGCCTTTTGAATGCAATATTAGGTGGTAGTATGTAATGATTAGTGCTTGATCCCTCGCGTTTTGAAAACATAGTTCTATGTATTTATATGATTCCCTTATTTGAATTTCATAATTGACAAGTGAAAGGCCGACCCAAAGTAGTAAAAAGGAATTCATAAGTGAAAGGAGTTCAAAATGGTAAGAAAGATGTAAAGAGGGGTATGAGCGCCTAGGAGGAAAGGAGCTCCTGGTGCTAGTGTCCAAACAGGGAGCTAGTGTGTGAAGCCATAAAAAGATAAAACACTTAAATACCGGTAATATTGTAAGATGTATAAAGCTAATAAAATTATAGAAGACAAATCAAAAGGATAATAGGAGTTGTCAATTACTAGTTTTATTGATTATGAATCATGAAAATGCTAGCATTCTTGTAAGACCTAGAAATGTACCCAACTACATAGATTTTGTGATTGCAATAGTAAATACAGTAATAATAGGACCTATGATGTGTATTATGATAGTAACAAAGGTAGATGCCTAAGGAGCCTAGGTGGGATTGGTAAAGAATGGTATCAAAAATCATGCATCATGTAAGAATTTATAAAATTATTTCATTCACCTTAAGATACCACGTGAATGTGCATGCGTGTATAGTAAAAGATAATTACATACTAAGAATCTAGCTAGCATAGGGAAAAAAATTCCAACATGTAAATAGTATAAGCTAACAAGAGTAAATACAAACAAGATGTGTAGATGTTATGTGAATGTGGTGGTGTGTTGCGATTTTCAAGATGTTCAATTGAGGGGAGTTACATTTCCCCCACTAGATATGCGTGACATGAGGTTCATTTAGAAATTTCACCCTCACCAGTCAAGTTTGAACCGTAGAACAAGAGTGCATCATCGGGTGGTACATGTATTTATGTGATTGGTGTTAGATGTTAGGAAATATTTATCATGAATCACGAAGCATGAAGTGTAGTAGATAAGCTATGAGTAGATGATAAAGACAACCAATAGTGATGGAGGGGGAGAGAAAGTGTGATGCCCTTGATAGTGTGAGTAAGGTTCATTTAATGCCCTCAACAGTCATGTATGAACGTTCGAACATGATTTCATCATCGGGTGGTGAGGTAGAGTATGTAATAGAAACATTTAGATTTAAAGATAGGAAGAAGTAATAGTATAAGAATCAAGTGAGGAGGGTGGTATTCGATGACCCCCAAGTGTGTATATCAGGATTTGCTATAAAATAGGTGTGATCATTGTGAGAAAGAATAACTAGAGTATGTATAGTGAATGAAAGGATGTATACCATATATATAAACTAATATGTGTATCTTGAATATAATTATCCATAAGTAATCATGAGGAGAAAAATTTGTATGGAGTGGAATAGTAGTGGAAAGGAAGCCATAAACATAGATATATGTAGATAAGAGAAAGTGTTGCTAGAAATATTGACTTGAAGTATAAAGAAACAATAAGGTATAGGTGTGTATATGAGTAATATGGATAGGATTTTTTTCTTAGAATGTGTGACTATGTGGGGAAGTTTGATGCCTCATAAAGTGTGCAAGTGATAGAGATCTATCCGATGATGGGAGAGAGACCATGACGTGGTGGTAGATGTGGTAATGTGTTAGGAGGATCAAATTCACCAAAGTAAGTTGTAACATTGAGAACATATGGGAAACACTTTTTTTTTTTATTGTAAGGGGGAAATGGTCGTAAGTCCCCATGTATGTTAATAGAGAATCATCAGTAAGGAATGTATGTAATTCGGGAAAAGTGGGAGAAGCGGGATCACTAATAAGCTCAGGGTATAGTAGAGGAAGCTTATGAGTATGTGAATTAGTGTAAACCTCAAAAGAAGATGTGGTGGGAATAAAAGGAGAAGGTAGAGGGATATATCTGATTTTAAGTTTTGTGGATTGCATGGGAATGGAAATAGGATCTGTGAATTCTTTTCTATATTTTCTTAATCCAAAGGCAATAAAGCGTAATAAACCATATCTCGATACCAAAGACCATACTTTATGGAATTAAGAGAAGATATAGTAGAAGTAGGGGCTTTAGGTGAATGATCAATAGTGTTACAAAAGGAAAATGGGGAGGGATCTATTAAGGCCTCATAGACCACACCTTGGTATAGGAATTTAAGATGTGCATGAAGGGACCACATGCATGGCATGGATATAAGGCCGTTTGAGAAGAATATTATAATTAATATTATCAGGCATTACATGACATGGGACAAGAAAGGGGCATGACTCAAAAATAATGGGAAGTGTGATTATACCTAATATATTTTTAGGAATATTATCAAATCCGCGAATACAAATAGATGAGGGAGTTAAGGAGGCTTTGGAAAGGCCAATTTTCTGAAGGAATGATAAAGTACAAATGTTAAGACTAGATCCATTATCAACTAAATCTCATGTAACCCCTATATTATGGATGAGAACTTGAGGGGTTTATCCTTATCTAAAATAGATTGAGAATATATTTCAATAGATGTAAAGCTAATATGTAAGACTAATATCTAGTGTTTGAATAAGGATATGAGTGGTTGATCACAAGTTAGGGTTCACCAAATGATTTAATATAATTTGAATTAAATATTATTCCGAGTAGCTTATCGTAATAAATGATACTCAAGTGATTACATATAATAATGTGTAAGAACTAAGAATTAAATAATGTAAAACCCTATGTAAGTGAAGGGAATAAGAAGAATCATCTAATTATGTATGATCCGGGAGTGATCGAGAGCGTGTATCTACTTGAAACAAGTTGGGAATATCATCGTATTTTCTTGAGCATCTCGGGTGTTGATTGATTTTGGCGCTAGTGTCCTCTTAGATGTTTAGGTTCTAATTTTTTTGGGTTGGAAGGTCTTCGCTTCAATATTCACTTTGTCGTTCCAAATTATATATTAGGGTTTCAATCACACATGTAACTTGTAAAATGGATAACTAGATGCACATGCCCACAAACCACATAAAATATAATAAAAAATATGCAGAATGGGGAGTCATACTAACCTCAACAGTCACTGAAAGAGTGAACTTATGACAAGAAATTCACTACATCTCAGAATCCATGTAGTTGTGTGTGTGTGTGTGTGTGTATTAGTGTCATGTGCCCTAGGTTTCACTTGTGCAAGTTGCATGATGATAGCGGAATAGATCTAGATTTTCCAAGTATGTAAAATGTGTGTGATGGAATAGAATGACCCCCTCCTATGCATTGTATGCAAACCAATGCAACTCGTGTCCCTTGTATGAATGTGCTAGATGTATTATTTGTAGTTCTCTTGTTCCTTTTTGCAAGCTTAGGTGGTGATAGATAATGCTTATAGTGTTTTTCCCCTATATTTAGAAGAAGTAACCAAGTGTGTGTATATATATATATATATATATATATATATATATATATATATATGATTCCCTTGTTTGAATTTCATAATTGAAAACTAAAAGGCTGACCCAAAGTGTTAAAAGGTGACTAAGAAGTGAAAAGGACCAAAAAGAGTAGTAAGAAGAAAGAGAGGGACATGGTCACCTAGGAGGGACATGAGTGCTTGGGTGCTTCTATCCTAACTGAGCGCTAGTGTCTCGAGGCCATCAAAAGATAAATCATTCAAGTGCTAACAGAGTTTTAAGGTGTGTAAAGCTAGTAAAGTGTAAGAGATAAAATGACCAAAATGTCAATAGGAGTTTCCAACCATTATTTTTCTTTCTTGGGAATCATGTATACATTGGTATGCTTTAGGACCTATAAATGTACCCAACTGAATAAATTTAGTGTCTACAAAGTGACCTCTAAATATTAATTGCATAATCACATGTTTAGCTTCTTCATATGCCCTCTATTTGAGCCACTAAAGAGTTAGGATGACGTAAAGATATGTGGATATACATGTAAATATACTATATTGTACATTTTAACCCAATAAAATATTATAAATTTACCCATAATAATCCATTACTTAAGGCGATAATTTTTTTGTTTAATAACAATTTGTTAAAGTAATTTAATAATGCTACATTTTTTGTTAAACCAATACGACAATAAATTTAATGTTATTATTTCATTATAATTTTAACCAAAAGTACTATTATGCCGAGATCGGAAAATAGTAGGACCACTTAAGATTTTTAAGTCGTTAAATCATCTCATTATAAAAATTCACCTTTCGTGTTCTTGTTAACCCTACTAGGTTACATATAAAATCACACCAATATATTATAATGTGTTTGTGTAATAACTTCCGCTAATAGAAGGTTTTACTAAGATTTATAATTTAAAAAAGATAATAATAATAATAATTTGATTACGATACGGGCATGGGTTCCATTTGGACCACGCAAGTGAACTCATGTCATATTATTTATAACTTAAGTTATTATTTTAAAACATTAATAACATTCGGGACATACCAAGTTCAATTAATTGATTTCCCATATGCACATCAAACATTCCCACCAAATCATAAGTTGTTAGGATTAAACTCGGGCCATTGGATTTGTTTTAATTCCAACCATAGATCTTAGGTATTCCTTTAAACCATAATAATCCATTTTATTTATTTATATTTCTTTCTTTTTGTTTTAGTTTATTTCATTTGCACATGTTTTTTTGACAGGAAGGAATAAGGAGGAGAATGGAGACCATTGATTTAAATGGAGCTCCTCCACCAAGCTCATCGATCCAATCTCTTTTCTATGTTTGTGATATGTTTTATTTTATTTATTTTGTAAAAGAAGGAAGAAATCCCAAATATATTTGCTAGTTTTTTTTTCTTATATTCCCTTCTTTGTAAGGGTTTATGTAGACACACAATCCCACACTTACTACTATTATTATCCGCAAAGTATGTTGTTTTATATATAGATCTTGCAAAAGGAAAGTATTCACCGATGACCCATCTTCTAGTCCATTCATTTGTCTCATTGGTATTCATTGTTTTTTTCTTACATATTCATCACTCATACTCACAATTCTAGTAAGTTCTTAGGGATCCATGTATATCGGTCACTCTCACTCATATTTCATCACTTGGTATCGGGACACTAGTGCCCATGATTAGACAATGATGCTAGGCACCCTTTTCCATCCTAGATGCCCTTGTACTCTTTATGTTTGATCTTATTTTTGACATTTGAGGTTGATATTTTTGGTTTTCCTCTCATCTCCCGAGGTACTAGTCGACATGTCGGGTCATTAGTGTCAAAATTCAAGCAAGATATCCCTATATAAACACAACATACATACCATTATATGGGAAAACTATTCTTATAAAGGGCTAGCTATCTACATAGAGAAAGGGACTGCATATGAGCTATTACTGTGTATACACACACTATATAGGAAGGGGAGTTCATTTTTTCCATCCACACATTTGAATTTTTACATCTAGCTATTTCCCGTTATGTTTGGCATCATTAGTGTGAGGGAAACCTAGAAGCACTATTGTACACACACTAGTACATAGAACTATATTGGGTCTAAGATGTAGTGCAACACTCGGCTTTAAGACCACCATTGTAGCATCTGAGGACAGCTTGACCCCTTCATTTGCATCTTTATTTTTTAGGGTTTCATGTTTTATGTGGGGTTTTGTAGGTGATTCTTCATTGCAGGTTTACGATGACATCAACAAACCAAGCACGACACTCATGTGACCACAGAAAATCATTACAAATACCTAAGGACCCTATCAAAACCAATTCCCGACATTTTATGTAGAAAAAAGTGCCTAGAATCCAAAATAGGGTGCCCACAAGCGCCCTATCCTCCACACAGAGTTTCCTAATCCAAATCAAATTTACTCATACTACATTTTTTTGTGCTTCATTACGATGGTATGTTATTCTGTTTCATCACACTTTCCAGTCTGGGTCATTATGAGGTAAGTCAAATTCAGGTAAGTACCTTATCCCTCTTATTTAATTTCATTTATAAAATCAAAATACATTATTTAGCATTCATATTTCAGTTTATTTCATTTATATCATTTATGTAAATTTAGATTCATAATAAAATACAAATTTAATAGAATCATTTTGGTGAACTCGTAGATTAGAACTATTTTCCCTAGGATCCTCTAAAACCCTAATGGATAAGGATATCTCTTCTCCTTCTTGGCTAATCATGCATCATGTGAGAATTAATCCTATATATGAAGAGGAAACCATAACTGATCTCACTACTCTATATCGTAATGTTACTATACCGGATCATATTCAACAACAAATCTTAGATAACGAATGTAATTTTCCTACTAGCTTTGATAATTATACCATTGGCATTATTTCTGATCCAATGAGCTTCACTCATTGTACACCATGTTATGCCATTAGCCATGGTCCTCCTTCTAAAATTTCCAAAGAAAATCTAGATGATCATCTCATTAATTCCATGTTCGTCCTTGACAATAATACACATGTGCATGTTGATTCTCATACTAGTCGGGACACTAATATAAATACATCTCATGTTGCTTCTATTTCTGAAAATTCTTCTCATGATACATCGCATACTAGTTCACATTCTCCTTCATACTATGTTGATGATACACTTAATGAAATTATTCTATCTGAGTCTCTCTTTGATTTCGATGAAACAATTGATAGTCATGATTCTACTTCTTTACATAGTGCTTTGAGTGTGAATCCCCTACTCCATTGTCATCTTCTTCTGAGGTTGTATCTAATAACATGCATGAGTCATCTCCATCTATTATTTCATCTCCTCATGTCACTTCATCTCCATCTATTACTTCATCTCCTCCCGCTATTGCATCTCCATCTAACACTTCCTCTCCTAAGTATGTTTCGATACTAGTCATATTGATTATATGGATCTTACATGTCCTTTAACACCTATTACACCTTTGGAACCACCTTCTACTATGCCCTTAGTATCTCAATATCTTGTCTCTTCTCTCGATATTCCTAAGATTACTCATAATGGAAAATTACAACTTAACATGTTATTGTCATCCTCTACTATTCCCTCACAAGATATCATGTCTCTCATGCATGATGTTGGTAATTTATAGTCTCAAGTCCAATCTCGCACATTAGAAATCAAGGCCTACTATGCATCTATAGATAATAATTCACTGCATGGAAATCCTATTCCCAAAAATATTCACAACTCAACATTTCCTAAGGATTTTGTTATGCCTACATTTACATGTTTTAATGGTACTGGAAATCCCTATTTGCATCTCAAGCATTATCGTATGGCTATGGATTCATATTATAATGATTGATTATTACTTAAATCCTTTCACCAAAATCTTCTGGATGATGCTCTCCAATGGTATACCCATCTACCATTTGGCTCTATTAGCACTTATTGTGAGATGGAAGAAGCTTTTCTTTGTCACTTCATCATCAAAAATGGCCCTAGAGTTACATATGATCATCTACCTACTTTACATCAAGGAAAAACATAACCTATCATGGACTATATTTTGTGATTCAATGCTTGTATGCACCAACTAGTCTTTTAACCTATCGACTTAGAGAAGAAATTTATCTTTTTCATAGTTTGATTCCTCCCTTGAAACAACGATTACAATACGAAACATGTGGATAATTCACGCTTTTATGCTATAGGGTCATTGACTTAGAACAAGATATCCTTGCTACACATGTTATAGATCCTCCTACCATTGTTACTTCTACATCGCCTAGTTCTTATCCAATCCCACCTGTTGAGAATTCTACATAGTCTCCCTCTCCTCCTCGTAAGCAAGTCCAACATTCTCCATTGTGTAAGATTACTTCATCTCCTCCTCCATGTAGGGCTGCACCCAAGACTCCTCCTATCTCATAGGAACCATTACATTTTTCTCATCATGCTAGGCCCCATGATGTGTTGCATACATTACTTGATAGGCATTTAATATGCTTACATTCTAACCAACATCATCCACCTCATTTCTTGCGGTGTCGGCGTGATGACCTTACCTGCAACAATCAATGTATCAATGGCCATAGGGATAATGAATGTTATTCCCTTCACGATCACTTGCAATAATTAGAAGACAAGGGCATCATTTCCTTTGGCTCTCACTCAAGTGAGTGGTCTATATCTCCACTCCCTTGTAGGCATGTTATTACTCTGATTGAGTTATCTCCTCCATCTAATTCTAAGGTCATTGCTCATACACCACCACATGTTGTTACTCATGCATGATCTCCATCGTATCCATCCATCGCTACACCATATCATCTACCACACCATGCTACCACTTCACATTGGCTTCTACATCCCTCATAATCTCCACTTCCAACCACTGCTCCACTTGATATTCAGCTCGGATTATACGCTCATGCTACTTTCATTCCACATGTATCCACCACTTCATGTCAGCTTGGTATTTCGTGGGTAATTTTTATCACCTTACCCCCGTTGATGCACTTGTGTTCTTATGGTTATTACATGACTGTTTAGGGATATGTTACAATAAGAAACTCTCTTCACGCATTTTTTGATTCATCTCACACACATTACCCAATCATTTCCCGATGACGCACTCTTGTTATATGGTTCATTATTAACTACTAAGGGGTCTTATATAAATGAACCCTATCATCTCTATACTAGGAGGCATTTCCATTCTATTCCCCCATTACTCATCATGTTAGCATACACTATTCTACACTATTACGACCATTTCCTACTCCTACTTTATTCATTTTTACTTTATCATTCGTTACAAAATTACACATAAGCTACATTTCTTTTATCATCACCATCACATTACATAAATGATCTATCATCATATATCATCATCATCAACAACAAAAACAACAACAACAACTAAAAAATGTAATACCAAAACAACAATCACTAACACATTAAACATCAAACTATGCGTTACAATCATCACATCAATAAACACAAAATACACCAACATAGGCCAATAATCCATATACATATATATCAAATAATAGTTAAAATAATCTCATCACTGGGGAAAGTCCCCTACATCAATACATTATATCTCATCATTGCTATCACTATCTATGACTACAAGATATGTGGAACTAGAAGCCTCACCACTCACTCTATACCGCTAGTCGCGACCCCTATATCTCTCTACCTACCTATGTAATAGTGTGTTCTCCATAGAATTCTCTCGTGAACTGACTCGAATCTCAATAAAATGTGAAAATACATCATGTGCTAGAGGTCCACCACCCGTCACCTCTCTAGCTCGTCATGTCTCCTCACAAGCCTCATCACTCTCTTTGATAAATACATCACATGCCAATGCTGCTATCACCACTAGCTCGAACAAATGGGTGTGCTCACCTACAATATCATCTACACACTCTAACATACCTCCACCCATAAGTATATTAGTGGGCACATTTCATGTCAATGTATGGATAAATGTGTCCACAATCAATGACCAATATGCATCACCTACAATAAAAAAAAATGCATTAGACAACCACAATCAAGTAATAAATCACAAAAAAAATTACAAATTTTTCACGCTCCACTATTGCCCCCACTACATCATTAGGGAAGGTTCTTTCCCTCTACTCATCCTCCGATGGTGCTCCCGCTCGTTGTAAAGACCTGGAAATAACTATACCCACCGATGTGATTCCCACCATGCATGATATGCCTATGTACACCCTACATCATCCCTATCTACCGAATCTCTCACCGAATTTGCCTCATCTAGCCCTAGAGGTACTAGCTGTGCTCATGTAGTGAATGGTCTAGCTCCAACCCTCCTCTGTACCCTAATGGGTCTTAACCACACATATGGCTCGGGGTACATCCCGAGACATGCCAAATTGTTGTGATACCCTCTCAACCTGAAATAACTCGACCACCCCAAGAAATATGTCCTCCAACCACATAGTACAATGCACACATCATAGCTCTACAACATCCTCTATCCATCCTCCTTATTCTCAGTATGGCCTCCATATAATTGCCTCTAGTCCTAGCTAATATATCGAGCTCTATAGGCATCTATCTCCATCTTCCTTCCATGTACACCTACCCATCTCGCGATAAATATGTCTGGCCTTTTCCACTCTCCACAAGGTACACTGATTTTCCTCAACATGAGAATATACTGGCAGGCCCATACATATAATAATGTCATAGCACAAATGCTACCCCCATGCTCATCATGTGTAAATCAATATAAATCCCTATACAGGTGGGCCAACACACCCCATGCCCAAACATACATAGTACTCTCCTCCTAGATCTGATGATAGATATATTCATCTTATATAAGATGCCTACACCACCACCCTCTACTGCAATCGATGATGCTATCACCATGGAAATAAACTTCCACAATTGTGGAACACCTAATCTCATAATAACATCTAGGCCAATATGGGCCTTAATAGGAATGTGAGTCCACACAAAATACCACCTAGCATCTTTCATCCACCTCTGCATATCATCCACTACCATAACCTATACCCTCTCCCCAATTATAGGTAATCACAAGTATGAGGTATACATCCTCTAGAGTGACTATCATCTCACCTATAGGTAACCAAAATGTGCATGTATCTACACACCACCTCTCACATAATGTTGTAAGAATAGGCATATTATGGTACACATCCTCCATTCTCTCTATATTCTCGTAACTTCGACATAGTCCAATATATCCCACTCCTCATCCGACAAACCCAATCCAAGTAATGTAATTAATTGGTGACTACCACATAACTCCCTCAAATGGATATCCCTTTACACACCACAAAACAACAAAAACTAGTGTTAACACATCACCTATACTCAAACAAAAACCACTTACGACATCAATATACATCAAAAATTCACATTTATAACACTCTAGGTTCAAATCATGCTCTCTCGGTAATGGACACTAAGAGACAAGACTAGGGTGCCCAAGAGCAAGACACCAACACCCATGTCTAGGAACTCATGTCTCGAGAGGTCATTGGTGCATTCACCACTCTTGTCGAGTTTTAAAACTGATAAATTAAAAAAATGAAAAAATCATCAAAATACTACTAATATCAACACATTTTTTAAAAAAATCACACTTACCAACTTGTCATCGTACATGATGCTACATTAAATCGCTCTAACTTCGGCATCCTTATATACTTAGATTTCACTATCAAACTCACATAAAATAAAAATGAAGTACCTAATCACTTTATCACACTACTATTTATAGTAACTCTCCATCATTCATTACATTATGGTCATTATTCATGCTTATCATCCCAACTTTTACATATCACATGGTTTCACCATATATCAAGCATCCTTACTCGATTTTTATCTCGTTTGCAACAATATTTTCATAATTCTACCTACTTTCGTATGGTATAAATCTCACATGAAATATATTCCTCATAACCATTGTATGTAATTAATACACATAACTTTTGATGATATCAATCCCATACCTATCATCGCATCATTATGTGATTACTTCCGGCTCAACGTTCATTCTCATCACCACTCTCCCTTTCACTGAAAGGGAGGCATAAAATTGGGGTAATCTTAAAATTTCCCTTACATCACTATGAGATCAATCTACATCCATAATTCATCATTATCAAACAACTTATTTATACACCACATGGAATTTCACATCATCTCATAAAGCGATTCCCCCTTAATGACCTAACTGGGGAAAAAGAGTAAAATCTCTCCGGGGAGTAATCAACTAATAAATAAATCACACATATTCAACTCGTGACAATAAAAATTTCACCAACACATTCATAGGATTGACACAAACACAACACATTTATCCTCCCAGATGACCTAACTTGGGAGTTACATCACCACATTCCCATATGACCTAACATGGGAAATCACTTTACATTTTTGTAGCTACTTCTAGATGACTTAACTTGGAAGAAATAAATTATGGTGACACCATTGGAGTGGGGGAAATGATACGTCATTGTGTTTCTTATACTACTCCTATATGGGTTATCACGTTTGATCGAAAAATATGGATCAAAAAATCAACAAAATTTGATTTGTCAGATCCTCTACAAGTGGCTAGATCTTTTGAGGATGTGGTTAAAGTTGGAGAGACACTAGAATTCTTTCCCTACACCCTTCCTCTAGTGCAAGGATTCCCAAATCCTCAGTTTTTCACACATATACATGCACAATCGGGTTGGGAATTGATCACCCCCTTCCCCATCACATTCCCATTAGCTACAAAAATCACTCAATCTCCTAACATTCATTATCAACATTAGTTATCTCATTTAGTGCTCTTTTAGTGGTCTCACATCCCTCATCATGCCACATGGATTAACACGCTAATCTATGATTCATCATGCTATAAGTTCTCACTCAGAATGTATTTCTACTATACACTTCATGTACTTCAAAGCAACACATGGGCTTCTCCAAACTTCTCAAGTATGCATATCTATCTACTTTATGTTACCGAGCTTTCACTCACCAACATAAAGTGGGAGAAAATATAGACACAAAATCACACACTTACTACTATTATCATACCAAAAAAGTATGTCATTTTAAATATGGATCTTGTGTAAGGAAAGTATTCACTGATGACCCATCTTGTAGTCCATTCATTTTTCTTGTTGGTCTTCTTTGCTTGTTGTCTTGCACATTCATCACGCATACACACAATTATGGTCACTTCTCATGGATCCTGTCTCGGTAATCCTCACTCATATTTTGTCACTAGTCTCACGGACACTAGTGCCTAGGGTTGGACAACAACGTCGAGGTGTCTTTGTCTCATCCCGAGTGCCCTTTTCCTCTTTGTGTTTGATCTTATTTTGACATTTGAGGTTGGTTTTTATTTTTCCATCTCATCTCCCGAGGTATTAGTCAACATTTCTGATCCATAGGGATCCAAAATGACTCTACTTCATCAGATCAACTAGCAACAAAGAAGGAAAATGAAGAAACAAAGGTTCTGTCTATATGTTAACAGAATCACCACTGTGTAAAGTGACAGTTATAAAACTACCACCCTACCAAGGCAGGGGTCCCTGTAACCACCATCCATCTAAGGTGGAGGTCCTATGACCACCAATCTACATTGGGTAATGATTCCTGTCACTTTCAGATAGAAAATAAAATTTGAAACGAACAATCCTATAATTAGAAAGGTTGTCTGTGTCTCTTCTCCTCCATGACCTTTCCCATCCTCTAGTGTATGGGAGGACATGAGAAAGGCTATAAATACATGTAGGAAGGATATTTTTTATCATTGGAAGAAAGAGACTTCATGGGAGTAAGTGCAAGATTTATAAAGTGTTGGAATTGAGTTTGTAGAAGAAAGAGTTTGAGAACAAAGTAGTCAAGTAGTTGGGAGGAAGTGTGAGACATTGTCAATTTCCTTTCTCACTTATTGTAAAGTTTGTATCTTTGATAATTTGAATTGGCCAATAAAGTAAAAAGGGAAGAAAGAGTTGGTTTCCCTTCCCAACTAGTTTTCCTCCTCTGGAGGTTTCCAGGATAAAAATCCTTGGTGTATATGTGTGTGTTAATTCATTTCTCTTTGTAAATTTCAGTTCTAAGGCTTAAACAATTCAATCACTAGCTCAACTGTCATTTTATAGTTGAAAGTAGAACAACAATATTATTGTGGTTTTGTGAATGAATTCCAAATTAGATAGTTTACAAATAATTTTGGTATCGAGTTAATAAGTATCTAGGAATGTGGTATTCATTCTTGGATTTTATGATAATGACGATATCAAAGGTGAAGAGGATTTACCTTGAAATCTAGATATTTTGACAAGGAAGTGGAAAAATATAATTTGGGGACAAATGGAGGAAGAAAATTTGGTCCATAGAATTGAGATACTAGAGACCATGATGGATAGGAGGTTTAGAACAAAAGAAGAACTTGCAAATTTGTAAAATATGGCTTCTATTAAGCGATACTCCATGGACTTAGTGGTTTGAGGATTAATCAAAAAATTTGGCATGGGAGGAGCCACCATGAGAAAGAATATGGGGAAGGGCATGAAAAAGAGACTTGAAATGCAAGAGAGAAGCTAAAATCTGATCATGTTCCTTTTAAAGTTGAGACGACGGTTGAAATTAAAAGATTTGAAGGACAGGTAGATGTAGAATTACTTGATACATGGTTAAAACAATTGGAAGTCTAATTTAGCATCCATAATGTCACTAGGGCACATAGGATCACCTTTTCACATCTCAAAATGGAGGGTCACACTTTGGTTTGGTGGGAAACCCATCTAGCCACTTTTGAAAAGAAGAAACGTCATATTGGGAAATCTTGGCAAGATTTTAAAGAATTACTTAGAGCTAACTTATATCCTATTGGCCACAAGACTAACCAAATGATTAAATGGTAGTATTTTAGATAAGGCAGTGGTTAAGTGTGCAGGAATATACTACAGAGTTTTGGAGGTAGGCCATGTTGCTGAATATGGACTTGGAGGATGAGGATATTTTGACTAATTACTTGGGAGGACTTCACACTCACCTTTGAAGAAAATTCATCTCGATGAATCCCAAATATCTCAATGAGGCACATGTGCAGGCATACTATATATATGATGATGAAGAGCGTAAGGAGAAGTAGATCCAAGGGAAAATTAGTTGACAAATCAACACAAGAAAAACATGGGAAAACAAGTAACAAAGGTAAGTGGAAAGGGAAAGGTAAACAAGCTTCCACTACTTTAAATACTTATAAAGATCCCAATTTTTTTTGCAAGAACTGTGATATCAATGGTCATACTAATGCTACATGTTAGAAGTTGCATCCAAAGTTACATATGAATAACCTGAACCAAGGACTCAAAGAAGTCCATGACAACTATAAAGACAGAAGGGGAGGTGGAAATCAAAGATGACTCTGATGTAGATGAGAGGCTTGGATGCATGGCCACCAACATGGACAACCAGGAAGAGGAGATGAGTAGACTATTCTAGATCAAGAGAACTAAGGTAAATGCTTTGGTTGATACCGATTCTCAGTCTAACTTGATTTCTAAAGTAGTTGTAAATAATTTTGGTCTTGAGACTTACGAGCATCCACACCATTATCCTTTAGGTTGGGTGAAGAAGGGTGTTGAAATTTAGGTAACAAAAATATGTAAGGTCAAGTTTGGGATAAATTCCCAATATATTGATGTATTGGAAGTTGATGTTATTCCACTTGATGCTTTTGATGTTGTTTTTGGGAGTCCTTAATTGTATATCAGGGATGATATATTTATGATAATGGAAAACTGATATAGATGGGAAAATGATGGGATCAACTATAATATCCGAGCACACAAATGTAAGAGATATGTTACTATGTTGAGTGTTAACCAAGAAAAATGACTTATTCAGGAAAATCATAAACAATTTTGTTTACTTTTGTTAAAGTATAAAAAATATGGGGTAGAAGTTTTAGATATTTCTAACTAGGGAAAATAGGATTTGGATAGTATTATTCAGTCTTTTCAGGAAGTGTTTCAGGCTCCCAATGGGTTACCACCAAAACAAGAAGTAGAGCATGAGATTAATCTATTGCGAGTCCCCTCTACCGAACATCGGGTTGTATAGGAAATCCTTGTTGGAGAGTACAAAAGTAAAGAAACAACTCTAGGAACTACTAGACCAAGGTGTGATACATCCGAGCACCTCACCATGTGGTTCACCTATTGTGATGGTGCCAAAGAAGGATGGTCTTAGAGAATATGCATTGAATACCACAATTTGAACAAGATCACCATAAAGAAAAGATACCCACTTCCCCGCATAGATGATCTCTTGGACCAGCTTCAGCATGCTAAATTATTCATGAAGTTGGATCTCAAGTTAGGTTATCACCAAGTTAGAATGAAGGAGGAGGATATATGGAAGACTTCCTTCAAGAAAAACATGGTTTGTATGAGTGGTTAGTACTTCCATTTTTTTATGCAATGCACTCACTACATTTATGAGATTGATGAATGATGTATTGTGAGATTTCATATATTCATGTGTCATTGTTTATCTAGATGATATCTTGATTTTTAGTGCCACATGGGAGGAACATATAACTCATTTGCAACAAGTCTTGTAAGTTCTCAAGGAGAAACAACTGCTTTGTAATATGAATAAATGTGAATTTTCCAAATAGTCACTTTTCTATCTTGGGCACGTGGTTGGAGGAGGAGAGCTACAAGTGGATCTAAAGAAGGTGGAATCCATCACCAATTGGCCAACACCAACAGGAGCCACAGAGACTAGGAGTTTTTGGGAGCAATAAAGTACATGCATAAGTTTATTATGGGCTTCTCGTGATTGCAGCACCTCTACACATAGTGGCCACAAAGAGTAAGGGTTTTGAATGGGGTAAGGAACAAGACAAATCCTTTGAGTTAATAAAATAAAATATTAGTCATGCACCGGTGCTTGTTCTTCCTAATTTACAACAGCCCTTTGAAGTAGAGACATATGCTAGTGATTATGTTATGGGTGCAGTGTTGCTTTAGGGAGGTAAACTTGTATGCTATCATTCTGAAACTTTAACTTCAGCAGTTAAAGGATATTCAATATATGATAAGGAAATGTATGCACTAATTCAAGAAATTTAAAAATGGAAGCATTATTTTTTGGGTAAAGAAAGTATTGTGCACACTGTGACCACAAACCTCTCTAATATTTGCAATCATAGTCTAAATTGTAGTAGGAAAGGCACTCCAAATGGATGGGTTCCCTCAGCAATTTCATCTGGTGATCAAATACAAGAAGGATAGTACAAAATTGGTGGAAAACATGTTGTCTAGGTTTCCTACATAGGAGAAATTATCCTGCTTGGCCATTATCTCTTAGATTGATCCCTTCATGAAGGAAGCTTATGGAGAGGTATATGCCTAGGAAAGATACTTTGGGGTGACATTTCAGAAATTTCAGTCCCAAGGGGATGAGAGGATGGGGATTGAATATTTTTATCTCAAGGATGGGCTTCTCTATCGATGGGGGAAGCTTTGTGTGCCTAAATAAGAAAGACTTATATTTATGAGGGAAGCACATACCTCTAAAGGAGCGGGACATTTCAGTTTTGGTAAGACCCTAGCCCACTTGAAAAGGTACGTGTATTATCCCAATATGTAAGAAGTATCAAAATTTATATGTGGATGTAAAATTTGTTGTACCAACAAGCCTAAGATTAGGAAGGAGGGTTTATATATGCCTTTTCTAGTACCTACTCATTCATGGGAGGACATTTCTATAGACTTTATAGGAGGATTACCTATGTCTAAACATGGCCATGATTATCTCTATTTTGTTGTTGATAGATTCAATAAGATGTGTATTCTTATAACATGTAAAAATATAGTAAAAGCATATGAGGTAACAAATCTTTTATTTGCTAATGTATGGGTGCATTTTGGTTTGCCAAAGTCTATTGTTTATGACAAGGATTCTAGGTTCTTGGGGAAGTTTTGGACTACTTTGTGGGACAAGATGGATACCATGTTACAAAGGAGCACAACTTTCCATCCATAGACAGATGGACAAACAGAGGTGGTGAACAAGACTTTGGTACAATTGATCAAAGGGTATAATAGAAAATACCCAAGGACTTGGGATGAGTCCTTAGCCTACATTCAACATTCCTATAACCGGGAAGTACACACATCCATTATGAAGTCACCATTTGAAGCATGCTTGGGATATCTACCTACAAATCCGTTGGACATAGCAGTTGGGAAGTAGGATGAGGAGGAGACACAAGACATAAAGGTGACTAGAGAAAACAAATTCATTGAGAGGATATGGAAAATCCATCTCAAAGTCAAAGAACAGTTAGAGAAATCTCAAGCCAAGTACAAGGCTAGGAAAAATTAACACAGGAGAGAGCATAATTTTCATGTTGGAGATAGAGTTTGGCTTTACTTGAACAAGGAGAGACTACAAGGTCAAACACGGAAGCTCAAGCCACTACGATATGGACCCTTCACCATATTGGATCAAGTTGGAGAAAATTCCTTTTGACTTGATTTGCCGCCATTTATGAGGATGTACTCATTAGTAAACTGTGAAAACTTGCACCTATATGAGCCATCCATGTTAGATGAAGATGAAGGATTACAGTTTCTACCTTCCATTGAGGATTGCATCTTGGACTCATGAGGTGAATTGGAGGAGGATGTATTGATGCAATGAAGGTTAGAGAGACTAGGAGAGGTTTGCAAGAGTCTTGGTAGGTTAGAAAAGGAAAGACACCAAGGTAGGCCCGGTGGTACTCGAAGGAGAAAGTGAGAGAATTATTTCCTAATCAACTCCCCCACTAATATTTTGTGGGACCAAAAGACTCCTAAGCAGGGTATGTGTGATCCATAGGGATCCAAAATGACTCTACTTTATCAAACCAACTAGCAAAAAAGACGGAAAATGAAGAAACAAATGTTTTGTCTATATGTTAGCAGAACCACTTCTATGTGCAGAGCGACAATTATAAAACCACCGCCCAACCAAGGCGTTGGTCCCGTAACCTCTATCCAACCGGGGTAGTGGTCTGTGACTACAGGTCTACATTGGGAGGTGGTCCTATCACTTTCAGATAGAAAATAAATTTTGAAACAAACAGTCTCAGAATTAGAAAGGATTTCCGTATCTCTTCTCCTCCATGACCTTTCCCATCCTCCAGTGCATGATAGGATATGATAAATGCTATAAATACATGTAGGAAGGATAGTTTTTATCATCAGAAGAAATATACTTCATGCGAGTAAGTGCAAGAGTTCTAAAGTGTTGGAATTGAGTTTGTAGAAGAAAGAGTTTGAGAATAGAGCAGTCAAGTAGCTGGGAGGAAGTGTGAGACATTGTTACTTTCCTTTCTCACTTATCGTAAAGTTTGTATCTCGATAATTTTAATTTACCAATAAAGTAAAAAGGGAAGAAAGAGTTGGTTTCCCTTCTCGACTGGTTTTCTTCCACGGAGGTTTCAGGATAAAAATCCTTGGCATATGTGTGTGTGTGTTAATTCATTTATCTTTGTAAATTTAACTTCTAAGGCTTAAACAATTCAATCAGTAGCTCAACTATCATTTTCTATTTGAAAGTAGAACAATAATATAAGTATGGTTTTGTGAACGAATTCCAAAGTAGAGAGTTTACATATCAATTTCGGGTCATTAGTTTCAAAATTCAAGCAAGATATCCCTATATAAACACAACATATATACCATCATATGGGTGGACTATTCTTATCAAGGGCTAGCTATCTACATAGATAAAGGGACTACATTTATGATATTAGTCTACATAGGAAGGGGAGTTCATTTGTCCCATCCAAACATTTGCATTTTTACATCTAGTTATTGCTCATTATCTTTGGTGTCATTAGCGAGGGAAACCTAGGAGCCCTATTGCACACACACAAGAAAACAAAACTACATTGGGTATGAAATTTAGTGTAGCACTCATCCGTAAGACAACCATTATGGCATCTGAGGACAGTCTGACCCCTTCATTTGCATATTTATTTTTTAGGGTTTGATGCTTTGTGTGGGGTTTTGCAGGAAATTCTTTATTGCAGGTTTACAACGACATCAACAAACCAAGTGCGATACTCACACAACCAAAGGTGAATAATTCCAAAGACCTAATAACCCTATTAGAACTAGGTCCTGACATTTTCTAGAGATAAAAGTGCCCATAATCATTACCAGGGTGCCCATATCCCTCCACAGGTGCCCCAGTCTGGTCAGATTTACTCGAACTATAATTTTCTATGCTTGGTTATGATGGTCTGTTATTTTGTTTCATCACACTATCCAATCCTAGTTCACTCTGAGATAAGTCAAATTTAGGTAAGTACATTATCCCTCTTATTTCCTCTCATTTATAAAATCAAAATAAACTATTTAACATTCATATTTCATTTTATTTCATTTGTGTACAATTAGATTCATAATAAAATACAAATTTTATAGAATCAATTTCACATTTTTATTGGTTTTATATATACATTTTATAGAAAATCTAGAGAATGGGAAAAGCCTAGATGTGTAAATGGGGAGGCTACGGTTTAGAATCCTAGTTTTATGTCCATAAAGAAAATGTGACCTGCTAATAGGGGGATGGACATGGGTGCGGCCATGGTATATTGTAGACCCTATGAGGGTGGACACGGCCTCCATGCGTGACAGTGTAAATTTAGTTGTTTATGTAAATGAGAGGTAGTTAAAGAAAAGGAAATGCCTTGTAAAATAAATGAATTTAAATGATTATAAATATGATAAAAAGTAGATTTATTTTAAATGAAATCCATTTCATATTCCAATGCATGAAAATGTTTGTGTGTGTGTGTGTGATCCTTAACTTATATAATTTAAATAAATAGTTTATGTAAGTTAAGGATCATTCACACACTCACAAAGATATTAGTTGTGAGATCAAATAATAATACAAATCACAACTAAACCATATGTGGTTTCTAAAGCATGAATAAAATTCAGCTTTTGATTACTTTAGCATTATAATCAATTTTAAGAGATATCAAGAAAATAATTATTTCTTTTCAACCATCATAAAAACATTTAAAACCTTCCAATGACTTAGAGATATAAATTATATTTTTAAATCATCCATAAGGACATTCAAAAACCAATTTTCAAAACTATATTTTACCATTATCAACATTCATTATCACATTACTTTTTGATACTCAAACTCAACCAATATAACAAGAAAACCCTATCTTTTGTTTTCAAATATCAAAAGAATATGAAACAATATTTGATTAAACCAAAATGAAGTAAACAAGAGTATAATACTTCTTCTCATTGAAAGAAAAAAATCATGAAAGAAACATAACTTAAAATTTACAAGAGTTCAATATTCACATTCAACTCCCAAGATCCATTATAATGCAAATAGTAAACCAAAATCTCAATCCCATAACCAATGTTACACATTTCTCAACAAGAGATAAAACCATCCCAAAATTCCCACTAAACAAGAATACAAATATATTAAAATACAAGGATAAAAATCATCCCACCATACTGGGAAAAATATGCTCAAATTTTGAGCATTTCCCAAAGGAAACAACCTCAAACATGTCTTAAAAAATGTTCCAAATTTACTTTATCCAAGATCCAAAACACCACAAGTTGAAGGCTTCATTTACCTCCCAACCTACAGGCATCATTACATGCCTTCTCTCCAAAGAGAGAGCATTTTATCCTCCCCCAAGCCCATGAGAAATAGGGTTAGTATGCTACTCAAAGATGCCAAGATAAACAATGATTCAAGGAATCTCAAAACAAGGAGAAACAAGGAAAGAAGGAAACTTCCAACATCAAAATCCAATTCACAAGAAAATAAGAAAAGGAATGGAAATGGGAAGAGGGGAGAGGGATCACCAAATATTCCAAGGTATAAAGAATGATAGAGCAAAATACTAACCTCCAAAATTTATCTCCAAGAATCCATCATCATCCTCCACCCTTATTCCTCCATTTCTCCTCCTTACCAAGGATTTTAAATTCTTGTAAGCTTCCTTGGAAAGGATAAGAGGATATTTACAAACCAAATGCTAATTTCTCCTACTTCCCCAAGGAATAGATCATTAAAATAACATTCATGGCTTCCCCAAGAATCCATGAGACAAGAATCCCCTCCTATTCCCAAAACCAAAATGAAAACAAAAAAATGAGAGGAAAATAAGAACCCACAAACCCAAACCAAACTTAAGTTCTTAACCAACATAAACAATTTCAAAACTTACACACATACAAATCCATTAATATAGCAAGATAAAAAAAAAAAAAGTGAGACCCTCCAAGCACAAGACATAAAGCTCCAAGATTTTGACTTCACTAGCTCCTAAAGAAAATTCTCCAAAATATCCTCTCCTAAGCTCCAAAAGAAAAACCTAGGGAAAATTTTAAGGGTCCCTCTAAAAAAACCTTAGAAAGAGTTTGCCGAATTTTGAAAAAACCACTTTTGCATGTATGGTGAATCATAGGAAAATTTATTTCATGGTGAAGAATTTTTTTGCATCATTTTGGAAAAGGTTGTTCTGGAAGAAACAACAATAATATACATGCTACCAAATGGTAGTGATATGCATACTACTAAATGAGAGCATTGGGCATGCTACCAAATTTCCATGCTATTATTAGTAGCATTGGAGATGCCACTGACCCGATAGCATAAACCATGCTACTAGATGATAACATGGGAAATGCTAACGACTGACAGCATCAGAGATGTTATTGACCAATAACATTAGAGATGATACTATCCGATAGCATTACCCATGTTGTTGGCCAATAGAATACTCAATGTTGTTAGATGATAACATGGAAAGTGTTGTCAATCGATGGAATTTCCTATGTAGCTGGTCGGTAGGATGGTTATACTTTTTCCTATATATAGATAGATAGTCTAGTCATTCGGTAATTGAGAAAACAACCTTAGAAAATAAGAAAAGGTCATCTGCAGAGTCTAGACTCCAAACAAGAAGAAAGATCAAACTTTCAAAGGACATCTTCAAACAAAGGTAATCTCGAAAAAAGATAATCTCCGATTCCACATAGGTATTAGGAAGGAAGGTCGAAGGTCATCTCCAATTCTCCAGACTCCAAATAAGAAGAAAGGAAATATCCAAATAGGAAGGAAGGATTATTACAGTTATTGCAAAAATGTCAAAAAGGAATTCCATTTCCAAGCAACCCAAGAGTCTAGTTGTATCAACAACTAATATCCATAAGTTTTCATTCAAGAGCCTTGTCTTTCCACAATTGTACACATTCCTACAAGATCCTAATTCTTTTTCCCAATGGATTGAAGCAACTAGTTTCATAAGGCTAGTGTATATGCCTCAATTTTGTATAGACACGAAAACATTTAACAACATTTTAGCCAACTATGACACTTCCAATTTTAACTTTCATATTCAAATGTTGTCTCAGACACAATCATTTGGAATGTTAGCTGAAGATATTGACCATGTGATAGAACTACCACACAAAGATGTGGATCATGTCATGACAAAGGTTAGTTTATCAGATGAATATTGCAAGTATTTGGAGTCTCAGTATGAATTTTCTATTGATGCAATTATGAGATCTTGGTAATTTTTTTACATCATTTTGGTTTTGAATTTGTGTTTTAAATTTAACTAATTTTTATTTTTTGTTTTTATTGAATATTAATGAAATGTGTCTTTGCATTTATAGCTTCCCCAAATCCTTCAAAAAGAAGAATTCATCTCAAGGATTTAAGTCACCCATTTCTTCCATGGTGCAATTTTTATAGGACAAAATTATATTACAAGGTTGATATATGGATATACGTGGTGGGCATTAGCTTATACCGTTCTCACCCTAAGTGGGCAGAAATTGGATTGGTACAATTTGTAATCCTTTTGGATAAGAACTAACCTACCTAATATTAATCTAAATGAAAATGATGCTATTAATTCAAAAAAAAATTGGTTTATTTGATGAATTACCCTACAATTTACGTGGCACCACTCCTCCGACCACAATATATCACCTTTTTATTTAACAATTCAAAAGCGAAGGTGAGTCCCAATTTTTGATTATTTTATTTTTAATTATTATCCTTATTTTTATTAATATTATATATTATATTTGGGATTAATAAGTTGTTTACTATTGAATTATAATAGGTAATAGTTGTTGTGGATACATCACGAAGAGGCGCTACTACAGGGTTCATTTTAAGACACCTCTATAAAATTATAGGTGGAAAATGCCTGGCGAATATCCCCAGAACCAATTTCAGTGAAAGGCGAATTTGACAGTATTCCAAAACCAAAATTTCACCTGGTTTTTCATGGTTGCATCATTGACGAGTGACAACAAGACGTCAATAATCACTCTGACGACGGCGTCAATACAACGTTAATGGTCTTGGGCGACTTGCGTCACTCACTCCGATTGTCGCATGCGTCAACAAACTCTATTCATATTGACACGTGTTGACCGATACTATCGATGCGTGACAACTAAATACATTGATGCACGACAACTCTATCCATTGATGCACGCGTCAATAGTCTTAGCTGATGCGCGTCAATGGATCCAATCGCTGTGCGACGTCAGCAGACCCTCTTGACTTGCGTGCAATGGCTCTATCGGCGAATGTCAATAGGATTTATTGATGCGCATCAATGGATTTATTGACACGCATCAATGGATTTATTAAAGCGTGTCAATGGATTTATTGACGCACATCAATAGGATTTATTGACGCGACAACAAAGACGGATTGATGCGCATCAACGCGAGAACAAATTGATGTGTGACAATTGGGTCCATTGACGCGCGTCAACTTGGGCTATTGACGAACGTCAGCTAAACCCATTGACGTGCGTCAATTGAAGCCATTGATGCCCGATTTAGCCTATAAATACCCTTCAACCGGTCATTTTCTCGTTTTCACCTTCCCGCTCTTGAATTTTTGCTAGGTCTCAATCGTTGTCAAAGACGCAAGTACAACTATAATGTCGACTTCACATGCTTCCCAACTGCAAGTTCAGGAAAAAAATCAAGAAGAGAATCCAATTCAATCGATGGCCAAGATCATCTACAGGAATCCCTTATGCCCTCACATCCATACTATTTTAAAGATGTCTTCAGAATATAAAGATTTGATGGATGCGTGTGAATTTACAGGGCTCATTAATATGCCCCATTTTGAAACAGATCCGGATATTTTGAATTAACTTCTGTCATCCTACAATTCAAAGGACAACCTTTTTATGTGACTCTGAACGATGGCCGAATGTTCCAATTCAAGTATCAAAGAAAATGACATCCATCGGTTTACGGGCCTTCGTTTAGAAATTTACCAATTGTTACAACCAAGGCAACACTCCTGGAAGAAGACAAGAAATTTCTCGAATCAACGTTCAGTTTCCATGTTGATTGTAAGTATAATTCATTTTAATTCATATTTTTTATTCTATTTTTTATTCTGATACAATTTTCTGTTATAAATTTATAGTAATTTTCACTATTTCGCATTTGCAGCCCATGTCAATAAATCCAGGCATGGTGTGGATACGCAATCAATTGCACACCACTTTCTTACTGCAGTTATTTCATTTTTTCAATCCAGAATTGTTTTGCAGGGTCGCCAAATAGATATACCAAATTGGGCCATTGCATACATTGTTGCCACTATCTCAAAACAAAAATTTGATTGGTGCACATATCTATCCAAAAAAATAAGAACTGACCTAACAAATTCAAAACTTTCAGAAAAAACTTTCATTTATTCAACAAACTATCTCCTTGGCCTTTATTATGAGGCACTTTTAAATTTAAAAGATAAAAAAATTCCTACTTGCACTGATGAGGAGTTGATGAAGTTGTCAATTCCATTTGAAGAACAATAGGTATAAACTATTTAGTTTGTAATTGTATTTCAATTTTCAACATTACAAAGGTACGCGATTATTAACACTTAAATTTTAATATTTTGCATAGAAGATTTATTGAATCCCTTCCCCGAAAAAAGGTGTTATCGAGAGGAAGAGGCCAACAACACGCTGAGGCTTTGGGGGACTCCCAATCTGAAATGGAAGCTCACTCCTCTCTAAACCCTCAACAGTTTGAACTCGTTAAATGCCAGAGAAGTAATACCTTCTCATATATTATTTACAAATTCCAAAGTTACACATTTATTTTTCAATTTAAATTTTAACCAAATGAATTGACAACATTTAATATAAATGAATTGCAAGGACTTTGGAACATACACTTGTTTCACAAACTCAACCTTCTTCCCCAACTCACTCCATACAGTTGCATGCATTCGTATCTTCTAAAGAAACTGAGTACAACTCCTACAAGGCCACCCTTAGCACCGAGAAAAACAACCCCTCGACAACAAGGTACAACTTTTCGATAGTACGTTTAATTTTGTAGTTTTTGACTTTATGAATTGTTTTCCTATTTTTCATTTTTTTCTTGTACTTTTCAGCACATGTCATTCCTGATCAAACCGGCACCAAAACCCACTCAACCAATAATTTTTAAAATTCCAACCAGAGGAACAGTGAAAAATAACATTGGTAAACGCATGCCACTTGCTCCGGCCCCTAGTGGGACACTAAACATTACCTCCTCCTTTCGAATTCCAACTCTCTCACTTGGTGGCTTGCCCAGTGCAATGGGCATATCTAATTTTGAACAATATAAATTTAGATGAATATTATTTTGGCATTGATAGCAATGACCCAACTAGTTTTTTCAATACCCGCAAGATGATTCAAGGCCAGCAGGTATACTTCAAATTTCAATTTAAATATGCTTTACAATTTTGAATTACATTTTGATTTAAATTTATTTATCTAAATCTTGATTAATTTTTTCACAAACAGGATCAGCCCACCCAAAGGTAGAAACAAGTAGCAATTGATCTTGCTGAAAGCCCCCATACTTCTCCAACAAGATCATCTTCATCAGATTCAGATAGTGAACAGTTGCTACCTTTTCCTTTGGAGAACTTAATTGGTTATGATTTTCAATCCCATGTCAGTGAGTTTATTCTTCCTCATATCAATCAGCTCATAGAATGGGAGAGAAGGGCTAAAGTACTTATCAATGAGATAATAAGTCATTTTGAAAATTATTGGCAAAGGGATAGTTTATATATCGCGATCCTAGAATCACTTTGTGAAGATGGATTCCTTACTTACCCAAGTAAGAAGTGGGATTGTCACGTATAACAACAACTATAAAGATGACATTTTAGATAAGTCATTAAACAAATTGGAAAATATTAGTGCCGAGGCCCAGGCATATTTTAACAAATGGTCCAAGGACAAGGATTTGGTAGCAATTGCAAATGCCAAAAGAGATAGAGCGGTTGTAAGTACTATTACTTTCAAACAATCATTCTTGTTAATTTGAAATTTTCATTTTTTAGTAATATTTTGAATTGACATTACTCTTTTTGTGCAGTTGAAATATGAAAATTTGAAGAGTCAGGCGAAGGTATTGCAAGTTCACTTGGAAACAACAAAGAGCAGTTTATCCGCAACAAAAAATTTGAAGCAAAATATTGTTTTGGTTAACAAACAAAACAATACACTAAAGCGGATAATTAAAGAGCACGGTTTCAACCCTGACATATTATTCAATGCTAAAGCAGCAGCTGATCCAAATTTGTTGTCGCATGGAGATGCGACAAATCAAGAAGAAAGAATTTTAAAAAATCTGGACAGTGCTGTGGAAGATCTTATAAGTTCAGGGGTTATTTCTACTGTTGGGGAAAGGGGTACAGCCATAGTGGAAGAAGCCATTGGGGAAGGGAGCAGAGGAGTACAATTGGATAAAGAAAAAGAGGGTTGAAAACTAGAAACTTTTATTATTGGGGAAACTTTAAATATTGAGTTTGAAAACTTCTAATATTGAGTATGGTATTTGAATTTAATTATATACAATCATTAATTTTGATTGCATTAGATGGTGATTATCGTGAATTATATGTATGTTTCTTGTTTACTTGCATTGTCATGAATTGTATGTGGACGTAGATGATGAATGATGATAATTGATAATTAATGATAGATGATGATGAAAGATGATGAATGACGATAATGATATGATATATATGGACGATGATCAATTTAATGTGGATATAGATGATAAATAAATGGAATGTGTTATAATTGATATAGATGACATTTATGATTAGAATGGATATATATGAGATTAGAACGAATATAATTGTAATGATATGATTATGAATTGTTTTTAGAAAATGGAATTGTTTTAATAAATTTAAATTAGATAAATAATTGTGTTAATAATAATTGTAGTGTCAGGACTCAGGATTATGATAATGATATGGTGATGATATGATATATATGGATGATGAGGAATTTTATGTGGACTTAAATTTAAAATTTTATAATGTATTGTTTATCCCACAGTGAAAAAAATATATCAAAGGATTTTGCACATATAAAAAATAAATTAAATATAATTTTAAGAAATCAAGAAAGAATCATCACTGGTAAGAAATTAATCATAATTGCAAATATGATAGGGTTTAGCTTACCTCTTGCGTAATAGATTGTTGTGAAATCATCAACGGTAACGTGCTAGATCTTTGTTTTTCCTGACATTGTAGATAGAGGGGTGAGTTGCCTGACATTGTCAGTCATGAGAAGTGCCAGCAACATCTTTAAATATATAGACCAGCAACATCTTTAAATAAATGTAAATATATAGAATTAGACCTGTAACATCTTTAATGATAACAAGAGCTGAAAAAATGTAAAGTAACAAACAATAAGATTATGTTCAAGAAGATACCTATTCAAAATTGAAATCATCACCGGTAATGTGCTAGATCTTTATCTTAAAAAAATTCAACACAAAAAATAGATTAGTAGATAGATGGGTGAGTTGCCTGACATTGTCAGTCTCGAGAAGTAATAGCTTCCTCGGATGGATGTCAACCCACGTTTTCAAAAAATAAAAAGATTGTATTTAACTAAATGTAAATACATAGACCTGTAACATCTTTAATGATAACCAGAGCTGAAAAAAATGAATAGTAACAAACAATAAGATTAAGGGGAAAAAGATACCTCCTTAAAGTTGAAATCATCACTGCCACTGGTAATGAGCTAGATCTGTGTTTTAAATTTAAGAAAACCCAACACGAGAAATGGATTAGTAGATAGATGGGTGAATTGCCTGACATTTTCAGTCCCGAGAAGGACCTATAAAAGATAAAGATAAAGAAGATACCTATTTAAAGTTGAAACAATCCATTATCAATAGCTTCATCAAACTCGATGTTGTCTTCTATAGAATGTGACGATGAGCCAATTACACTCTCAAGGTTGGGAATATTTGTACTTGTAGCTGTATTATTCACACCTCTTCTTTCGCAAAGGGAATTCCAATGCGCAATTGCTCTATCAAACGGAAAGGTTTCGATGGAGTATCGAGAAACATAACACCTCATGCAACTTTCCAGATTTTTATCCAACCTGTTTCTCTGTTTTGATTTTATAAATGAAAATGCACTAAAAACCCTTTCATCCTCCATAGACCCCAAAATCATTGTTTGGCATAACTCATATAATCTGAAATATTCACTGATATCTTCTTGTAAGATAGAACTTTGATAGATTCCTCACCACAACATTGTAATAGCACCACTTTCAGAAGGTTGATCTAAATTCTTATATTGGTTCCTCATTGTTGTTACAAAATTTGTTGACTGAAAATTTAATAAATTGACATTCAGTATACCTTTGATTTCCATACCCTTGAGCTCTGAAGTCTTTGTAAATTGTTCCATTATTGTACCCATTGATTTATGGAAATGCTTTCTGACAAAGTCTCAGATGGCCACCTTGAGTATTCCAAAAATTAGGATTCATCACACCCATGACTTCCAAAATTTTATCTTTACGAAACGTCCCTAATTTCGATGACAAGGTTTCTGAAATTTTTTAAAGCTTTATTCTTGTTTCAACTATAATGACTCAAACAAATTACGTGTCACAGAACATCTTCTCATTCCGATCTTGTAATATCTTGGCGTTTTTGCAAAATGTGTAGTGGTATTTCCCTCCCATTAACAATGATGCAGAGGTGATCATGGATATTAAATCTCAAAAAGGTGTTAGGATTTTTAAGATCTAATAAATCTTTCCAATTCTCAAAAACAGGTGCATCAAAACTATCTTGGGAACAGTACAATATATCAAGACTTTGGCATACCATTTTTCTCATCCGTATAAAATCCACAATATAGATTAATCTGCCTTGTGCATGCTTCATCAGTGTATTGATCTCCTTTAACATTGGAAGAATACCAACCAATGTAAGCAATGTCTCCAAATCAGTTAAACGGAACAACAAGTCCCTTTCCCTATCAAATTCATGATGGTATTTTTGCATGAAACCAACCAATGAAGGATACTCCTCACAAACTCTGCATGCAGGTTCATACAAAGAGATCCATCTAGTCTCCACATCCTTCAGAAGTTTTTTGCCATCTGTAATTCCAATTGCAAATTTTGGAACTCGAGAAATCGCTTTGGGCTGCTTGACATATAGGCATGAAGTTCTCGTATAAGGTCTTCTAATTTAGCAACGTTTTCGTGGTTGCTTACCATTTTATACGCTAAATTCATTCTGTGAGCCATACAGTGAATTGGTAGCATATATGGGGCCATTGTTGTTTGTAATCTAACACATAGCCCTATTTGGTGACCCTGCATGACAAATGCACCATCTGCTCTAATGCATACCAACTTCGTAGCAATTTCATAATCAGTCATTCCAGCAACATCTTTCAAATGAGAAACAACTATTTTATGTAGGTTTTCAGCATTGCAGTTTTCAACCATTTTCATAACACCCAATAGATGAGGTGTCCTTATATGATTTTCTAAAGTATAGACATGGATACATACCCATGCGGTGTTGTCGACTGCTTTGTCACTTCATCAATTGAAAGAGAGATAAACTTTGCTTTTTTACATTCTCTTTCAAATCTTCCTTCTCTATCATCGAGAGGCATTTTGCCATTTCCCATCCACTACTTTTAGACCAATGAGACTGAGGTACATTCAACATTCCATTAAATTGATACAAAACTTTGAAATCGAGGAAATCTGAAATCGCTCTTCCTTTTTTTAGTATTTGAAAAAGAGTAGAGAATTGTATGAATTTTGCATGTAGATTTGTTTCTTTCATCTTACCAATATGCGATGTGATCGTTCCTCCCTTTTCCAAGAGATGTCTGTGTTTTTTCTGCTCTGCCTCATATTCCGCTGCGTATCTAACATGCATGCATTCTTTTTCAGTTTTCCACCTATGTGTTTTGATTTTCTGGCCATCCGCCCCCGTTACAGTCAAATATTGTTTTCCACAATGTTTTTCTATAGTGTCCAGCTTCAGTTGCATTTTTTGTTGCTTTCCCAATTTCCACGTACATATTGTACATGTACATTCAGATGGGATCTCTTCATAATTAGATGATTGTATAGGTTCAATAAATAGAAATTTAGCTACCCAATCAAACTTGTATGTCCTGCCAATGGTCCACATATTCTTGTTTGTTTTCAATGCTTTACTTTTTTGAGTAGAATTTTGAGCAATATCACAATCACCTGGTTTCCTCTTTCTTGGACAAGAGTTTGATTTTGATTTCTGTCTTCCATTTTTTGAGTTTTTGTATCTGTGATATCTAGATGCACTTCTGGTTACACCCCAATAGGAACAATATCTTCAAGATCTGGCATATTATCGTAGGTTTCATTTGTTTGACTTTGATACTGTGCAGAATGCATGTCCACCTCAATAATACCTTCCACACAGTCAGTATTCTGATTCTTTGTGATGCCTGATATATGATTGGTATTTTCAATATCTGTATCCGCAGAGTTTCCAAAATACTTGAAGAGTGATTTCTGAGATTTCTTACTTACTTTTAGGTTATTCGCATTCTTTGAGCTGGCACCTTCCATTATTCTGAAGAGAGTCTTGCGTCAGCAAAAGAACCAAGTAGCGACTCTATCCACTGTCTGGACTCTTTGTCACGTGTCAACTCTGCACTTGTCACGCATCAACAACCTATTCAATGTCGCACGTCCACTGTCTGAATATACTGTCACGCGTCAACACTTCCCTTGTCGCGCGTCAACTGCTATGCCCAAGTCGTGCGTCAACACTACCTTTGTCACACGTCAAAACTACTCTTGTCGCGTGTCAACAATGCCCTGGCACGCATCAACACTACTTTTGTCATGCGTCAACACTGTCCCTGTCACGTTTCCACAATGAACAATCACAGGCTAACAGTAATCTGAATCTCTGGTGCTTAAGGGTATGCGAGTTCAAATTTCACAGTATTGGTAATTTGGTAAGCTACTTGAGGTATACTACCCGGTGAATCACCTAGGTTTTTATAGGTCTGATGTTTTCAAATGAAGGCGAAGCCGACCCCCCAAAAAAATATACTATATATTTTAGGCAAACATGACACCGACCCACTCCGAATAATTCACCTTTTCAAATTTTCCTAAAATGAAATTTTCGCCATATTACGAATATTCACTGCTAAAATTATCCTGCGCTTAGTATCAGAGGTCATTTTCCACAAGATTCTACGGAGATTCTATTAATCTTTCGGATGATCAACACAATGAGGAAAAAACCACTCAACAAACAAGAAATTATCAATTCAAATAGATGAGGAATTTCTTAAACCCTCGATTGACACATCTACTATACCATCAGTATTAATCATAGGTATTTATGATTTATATATTTCAATATGTTTAAAAATAAATGTAATTTCATAGAAATATACATTAATTATTTATAACTTGTTCATATTCCTTTGTTGCAGAAACCTCTAGTAGCACATGATTATATCGTCATGCATGGGGTATCCCAATAAAAAATGTATATGAATTTTATGAAACATGAGATCTACAAATATCTTTAGTACCTCTCTCTGAAGTTGTAGGTATGAATCTTATTTAAGATATAATTTGTTATAAATTTATTTAAACAAACATTCAAGAAGATAATAAATTTTTAATGATTAATTATGTTTCAAATCACACCTATACCACTCCCAAGTATTTTCATACTACTTATCTATAATAACCACAACAACTGCAACATGCCCCATCTGCACCTCAGCTACAATCCACACAACTAAGTAATTTTTTAATCATAAATGATATAATGTTATATTTATTATTATTTCATTCTTATTATGTTTTTCATTTGAATTTTCTCATGTTATTTACAATTGATTGTTGTAGTTCCTCCTCCACCTCCAATTCAAAATCCATCTGCTACTATGAGGAGGAAGATGCCACCTCCACACAAAATGTCAAGACCAAGGGTAGTGGAAAACATATTTCATTTATTTCTCCAGCTTCAAGAAGGGGCACCCTTAATTTCGTAGTTGAGTTTCCAAAATTTTTTTGGTAAATGTTCTTAGTGCATGGGGTGTTTCTCTTTTGAACAAAATTGATTTGGATGAGGAATATCTAGGGATTGAAAGTCAGGTTCAAGCCCATGGAACTTTCAATCCCCAAGATATGATTCACGGGACAAGGAAACATTCTCCAACAAGAATAGAAAGATCAAACACACCTTCTCCAGTAGAAATTGCATTAAATGATGATCAAAAACTAGTTTTGCACTTGATACTATTTTGGATGACAGTTTTCAAGCCACTGTTAATGATGTTTTACCTAGGGATTTTGAAATATTAAGATGGTGGGATTTTAGGGATAAATTTATGATTAAAGAAATAAATTATCGATTTAAAAATCACTCCTAAAGACATATATTGTATTATTCAATTCAAAATGAGCTAATAAAGCTTGATATTTTTTTGAATCAAACTATATTTGGTTCTATATATTTTACAAATGATTATAATGATGAAGTGATAGATATAATGTTGAATATAATTGAAAATTTAAATGCAAAAGCACAAGCCTACCACAATATGTGGTCAAGAGACAAGGGCCTTGTAGTTATTGCAAATGTGGAAAGGGATAAGGAATTGGTAAGTCTTATTAAATTTTCAAATATGATTTACAATTTTATTAATTATTTTTCTATTTTGAAATGCAGTCAAAGTACCAAAATTTGAACAAATAGGAAATAAATGCTTGATGTGCATTTAAAAAGTGCAAGGAAAAGTTTAAATGCAACAATTGATTTGAAGCAGAAGCTTGTTACCTTAAACAAGCAAAATAATACCTTAAGAAGGATAATAAAGGAGCATGGAATGGATCCAAAGATATTTTTAAGAAGAAAAAAGAAGAGAATCAAACATTACTTTTTGTAGGTGATGTAACAAATCCATAATGGGAAATTATTTCGAATATCGATGTAGCTGTGAAGGATCTTGTTCATTCAGGTGTTTTAAAAGAAAGTTCTGGTGTAGAGGAGGCAGAAACACAAACCAAAGAATCTACTTCTTAAGAATGAAGCTATAAAAGTAATTGTCAAATTTATAATTTTCATTTGAAAATCTTGTAAATTTTTTTAATATTTAGACCATAAATATATATAGTTTTTGGTAATTTTCATCAAATTAAGTTCTTCACTATATGAAAATATTGAGAGTTTCAAATTTCAATCAATTTGGTGTTGTACTTTTACTATATTAATGCATAATTTATTCAAATAAAATCATAATATGATTATAATACTCAATTATGTTTGGTATTACTATTACATAATACATTATTGATTGTTATCATTTTTAAACACTTTATGTGGACAAAAGTTACATTTTTCAAACACTTTCCGTTCACACAAGTTGCATTTTCAAAGACTATATAAAATAAGTATTAAATTTATCGATTAAATAACTCTCAACAACAAATTACAACACTGAAATTATTATTCAAAAAAGAACATGCGTATGTACCAAATAACAAGTTACATACTTATAAGTTATAATATGATATAAAATTTGATTTTTAGAAATATTATGTTGACTAAAGATGTATCATGTATTTCAAACTATGTCTTGTGCTATGCAAGTGTGTGTGTGTGTGTGTGTGTGTGTGTGTGTGTGTGTGTGTGTATTCTATTAATTTTAATCTTCTTCATTATATGAAAATATTGAGGGTTAAAATTTATATGGTGTTGTACTTGTATTATATTCATGCATAAGTTCTCCAAATAATGGTATGATATTATTTTGATTTAAAAACAATAGAAAAAATAAGTATGACATTTCTTGATTAAAAACTCTAATTACAACATTGAAAATATTATTCAATAAAGAACATGTGTATATCAAAAATAACAAGTTACATACTTATAATATGATATGAAATTTTATTTCAGAAATACTATGTCCATACATACTTCTTTACTCAATATCAGGTAGCTCAAACATATCTTGAAAATTTTGGTCTCCAAAACTCAAACTGTTATCTAATCTTTCGTTGCAATTTTAAGTCACAGCTTTTAATTTTATCCACTAGCCTTTTATTAGAATTACAGACCCCTATCCTCTTTGCAAGATAATTCCATACCACCATTACTCGTTCATAAGGAAATGTGTCCACATCATATCATGAAACATACAATCTCAAGAAAGTCTCAAGATTTTTATCCAATCTGTTTTGATATTTTGATTTAATAAATGTTAATGCACTAAAAACCCTTTCGTCTTCAATTGATCCCAATATCATTTTTTGAAACAATTCATACAATCATAAATATTCACTAATGCTTTCACGAAGGATGCTACTAGGATACAACATTTTCCATAGATGTGTAATTGTTCCATTATCTGTTGGTTCACTTAGTAAGTCAAATTGTTCAACCATTGTGATGCCAAAATGAGTTGATTGAAATGAAATTAATTCCTTTTGAAGAACACCCTTAATTTGAAGTTCGTTACATTCAACTGATTTTCCAAAATGCTTAATGAGAGTACCCATGTGTCTTTTATATGTATCACTTAAAGATTTGTTACTTGTTGTAAGATTCCAAAATATAGGATTGACAACTCACATGGCCTCAAGAATCTTATCCCTTTTAAAGTGATCTCTTATCTCATTGGATAAGCATTGTGAAATTTTTTACGATGTGATTCTTGTTTAAGATATAAGAGCTTCATATAAATTATGTGTCAGGTACTTATTCAATGTTTGATCTAGTAATATCTACTTATTTTTGGAAAATGTGCATTTAAATCTCATTCCATTTTACAAGGATATAAATATGAAAAAAATATTGAATCTAAAATAGCTTTTAGGATCCTTTAAATTCATCATAGTTTTCCAACTACTAAATGCATGTCCTTGAAAGAATTCATCGAGTTGTATAACAAATCTAGTGTTTGACATACTTGTTTTATCAATTTAATGAATTCAAATATTGATTAAGAAAAATATTAAATAAAATTCCTAAATATGATTATAATGTAGCAAGTAAATGAATAAGAAATGAAATACAAAAGTGATCCAAGCAAATTAAGGTAGGAAATAATGAAACCGTAGTTACAAAAAGGAGATAAAAGGACTTAGTTGTTTTGTAATTAATCTTGAATTTTTCCCAAGTGATGAGACTAATGAAGCAGAGAGGTAGAAGTGTCACAAAGAGGCCTAGAAAATTATGTAACCACACGATCTTCCTAGAATGGGGCACCCAATATAGGCTAGGGGTGTCTCGAGGGCATTGTAGACTTGTTATGGGCCCATATGTCTACCCAAAACCTCCATTGGGGGTCACAAGATGTTCATTGTCCTTCACTCTTTTTTATAGTATGTCACACTAAGTTCACGATGTCATTGATAACCCCTCCTATGAAATGTATGCAAAATAATGTAGTTCCTTTCCCTTGAATGGATGTTATAATGCTCTTGAATAGCCTTTGGATGCAACCTTATGTGGTGATAGCTAATGCTTAGTGCTTGGTCCTTTATTATGGTCACATAACTTTATATTTATATGATTCCCTTGCTTTAATTTCATAATTAACCCCAAAAGGTCAATTACCAAAAAGATAAGTTGCCCAAATAGATAGAAATGACCCAAAAGATGTTAAAAAAACATAAAGAGGTTGGGAGGGCCTAGAGGGGATGGGGGCACCGACACACCGGCATCTTGGTGGGTGTTGGTGTTTAAGGTGAGAAATGCCGAAGTATAAAAAGGCATACTTTGGGAAAGTAAGAGTGTAAGACAAAAAGTGGCCACACAAGGGAAAGAAAGATGGCAAAAGGCAAGGGTTAGTTAATACTTTTTTTACTTAGGAATCATATGAATATTAGTATGTGATCGGGACTAGATATATAACCAATGTGTGTGATTTTATGTCTACATTTTCTCCCACTTTATGTTGTTGAGATAATGATCAATAACATAAAGTAGATAAGAGATGTGTACCTTATAATCATGTATATCGATGATGAAAAAGTGTATTGAGAGATAAGGAAAAACATGGAGTGATAAAAATGTGAAGTGTGGATGCTAAAGAGGAGGAAGTGAAGAGAAGTGATGAAAATGAACCTAGGGTGAGATCTTATGTGTCAATGTCATGTTTGTTCTGTTGTTGATTGTTATTGATGTGTCATTGATGTGATAATTTTTGACTACTGCTTCCCATAAGGATGGACCTGTAAAAGAGAATAAAAAACAAGTAGTCAAATACACGTGCATGTATATGATCAAAATGTGTAAAAAGTGTGTAAAAATATGCAAGAAAATGAAAAAGGAACATGTTCACCTTATCCATGATGAGTAAAGAGTGCAGAAAGGATCCTGAAGATGATGTAGAAGAGTGAGTTTTTTGGGCAATCTCACGCCAAGACATGGAATAATTGTAAGGAGAAAACTATGGTGTCATCCTTCAACCTTAAACTACTTCCCACAATGTAGAACACCATTGCAGATGGTGTGTAAATATTGGATCCGGTTCAAAAATTTATTATCCAACACAAAAGTAGAAAATGTTGTGTATTGTATGCATATTAAGTGCTAAGGATTGTGTTCCATATAAAATCCATTGTGTTAAGTGTTGAGAAATGTGTTGAAATGACAAATGTTGTGTAACTTCCCCCTAATCAAAGGCATCTAGGAAGGGTCTGGGGTACCCAAGAACTACTGTATGGGTTTGGGTGCTGGTGTTTATGTTTGTATAAGCACCCGCGTTTTATTCGGATCCCTTTCTAAGACTCATGATTGTGTTGTACTAGTACTAAACTATGATTGTAAGACTCTTTATGGGGTGAATGCTTCACCCAATAGATTCCCCCCTCATTTTGGGTATATGTGATGTTGTTAAGGATTATGCGGACTAAAAGAGAACCGATCATTGTGATGAAACCAATTCCCTAAGAGGGGAGGGAGAGTGCTTGGTATAAATAAAGGAACATGCAAACACGGTTTCTAGGAAACAAGTGTTAGTGCAAGAAATAAAAAACACACATGAAAGAACACAAGGTGTATGCTAACAATAAAGCAGACAATGTATAAGCTAAGATGCAAGAATAAAATATAGACTACAATAAGTGAGTTGTAAACACGGGACATCACTCACGATGTCACAAGACAATTGAGTCTGAGATGGATGAAAACAAGAAGTGTGCACACAAGCCAAAGGGAAAATCCCACAAACAATGACATATAATGACAAGAAAAGATAGATAATAGTAAGTAATTTAACATACATCTATGGTGGAAAATATTCATCCATAAAAAATGCTACACATGAAGCACCTGTTAACATGTTAGATAAATAGTATTTAAAAGTGTGTATAATAAAATAAAGTAATGTGCTATGAAAATGAAACAATAACACATGTAGTGTGTATGAAAATGGGTTCCCCTAGGAGCCGCTGTGGGACTTGTAAGAGGTATTGCTCCAAACATCCCTGCGCTGCATGTATCAATCTATAGAATCTGTGATTACAAATAGAAGACAAGTGAACGCGCATGTGCATATGATAAAGATAATGACATAAAAGATATCTACCTAGCATGTGTAATAAAGTGTACATGTAAAAACATAAGTAAGAAATAATAAATGCAACCAAGACATGCATTGTGTTGTGGATGAGATGCAATGGAATGTAGAGGGAATTATAGGAGCCACGTGTCCCTGAGTGGATGTGAATGCAAGAGATGAGGTTCCTTTGTATATGCCCCTCATCGGTCAATAATGAATCTGTATAGAGATATTGCGTCATTAGGAAATGATCTCGAATTGTGCACACAAGAAATATGTGATCATGAAGAAGTAGGGCATAAATAGTGAGTGAGTGTGGTGAGGTGCATTTTATATTGAAACCCTCAGTAGTCAAGTATGAACTGTAAGACTAGAGTGCATCATAGGGTAATGACTGCAACGCATAAAATTAGATGTAAGAGAAATGTAGTATGAATGTGTATAGTAAGTAATGCACCTAGTGTGTGATAGAAGCTACGAGAGGATATGTCATGCGTGTATAATGCATGTTTGTGTGAGGTATGTAATTTGTAGCATTTAGTGTATAGTGTGTAGTGTGTGAGATTCATGTATATAGTATACCCTCAATAGTCAAGTGTGAACCAAAGCATGAGAGTATGTCATCGGGAATGCCGATAAGATGTGTATGATGAATGTGCAAGACTATATGTGAGGTATACGAGTGTGTTAGACTTAACGATGATAAAAAGGAGGGGTTAAATATGTATGATGGCCCCCAAGTGTGTGTTGAAAAGTGTATTATCGATGAATGATGCTTGAAATAAATAGATAGATGATATATGACAATAATGAAGGATAATAGATAATGTATAGTTGATTGAGTAATGTGATATATAAGTGATGAAAAAGTGGTATTGTATGTGTGAATAGTGATATATGGTAATAGATGTATGTATGTATCGGTGATTATGTAATGGATAGATTTCAATGAAGCATGCAATGCATAAAGGAAACATGGTTCTTATTGTAACCGATCCCTCAATAGTCATGTAAGAACTATAAGAACATGAGTGCGTCATCATGTGGTGAGGTGAGAAAAATCACCTACCAAATACCAAGCGATCATGGAGTAGTGGAAGCATGTGGAGTGGAAAAAACATGAGTGTATGAACCAAACTAAATGTCCGATGAGATGGTTCCAATGATGGGAGATGCAGTAGTGGGAAGAACATATCCCGACAACTTAGGAAGCCAATGTCTAGTAGAGCACCTTGCACAGAAGATGAGATGGTGTAGTAGTGGATGAATGAGATGGAGAGCATGCAAGAATAACAACATGTGGAGGTGGAGGAATAATGACCTTAGAAGCGGGTGAAGGAGATAAGTGAACTAGAGTAACATCACACTTTTGTGGAATAAGATACATAAACCATTCACGAGAGCAAGATCCAAATGGCATGACACCCTTATCTTCTAATTGTTGCAATCTATCATGAAGGGCATAACATTTGTTGTCATGATGGCCATTGATGATATGATATTTACATTAAGGATGATCATGTTCATGTTGCAAGCGATGAGGAGGAGGATGCTGATTAGAAGGAAATTAAATCAAGTTCTTATCAAACAAAGAACACAACACATCATGAGGCTTAACGGCATGAGAAAATTTCAATGAATCCCGATTATGAGATTAGAAGTCTTAAGAAAACCCCGATGTGGTGGAGGTGATGAAGGAAACTTATGTAATGGGGAATATTGAACTTGCTTGTGGGGTGGAGGAGATGGAGACCTTGGAAGACGCTTAGTAGATGGGAATGGAGAAGAACTAGAATATGATGCAATCAGTAGTAGAAATAGGAGGAGGATATATAACATGTGTAGTAATTATATCTTGTTCTATATCAATGACCTTATAACATAATAGTGTAAATGATTTACATGTGTCATGTTTCAAGAGTTTCTTTAAAGCAGGAATCAATCCATGAAAAAAGATGAATTGCTTCTCTAAATCAATGGGCTGAAAGACTAGATGATGCATGCAAGCATTGAAATGCAGAATATAATCAATAATAGGTTCTTTCTTTCTTTGATGTAAGCCATGTAAGTGATCATGTGTGACTCTAGGACCATTGTTAAGTATAAAATGTCAAAGAAAGACCTCTTCCATTTCACAATAGGTACTAATAGATCCAAAAGGTAGATGCGTGTACCATTGGAGAGCATCACCAATAAGCTTATGAAGAAAATATTTAAGAAATAATTGGTCATTGGAATAAGAAGCCATAGCTAGAAGATAATGCTTGAGATACACATATGGATTTCCAAGTAACATCAAAGCATGAAAATGCGAGACATGATGAAATCCTTAGGAAATGGTGAATTATGAATTTTATTTGGAATGGGATTTCCATGTAAAGAATTGTTATCAATAGAAGCGTAATAGGATTTTATTTCAAGAGTGAGAGATTGGACCTGAGATTGTAATTCACCAAAATATACATGAGTGATAAAATATCATGTGGAAGAATGGTAGAAGATGTAAAAGGTACATTGAGTGGTTGAATATTTCCATTATGAGTGATCATAGGAATGTCAAAAGTAGTGGAGGATGCCGATACTATAGGTACACTAGATGCAATTGTGGAAAAAGTAATATGCGATTAAGAATGTGGAATGTCGATAGAATTATTAGGAATAGCATCGAAAGAGTCAATATGAGATGAAACAATAGAAGGAGAAGAATCAACATGCATGTTACTAGATACAATCTTAGAAGAAGATGAAAGTGGAGTGGAGAATTCACATTCAATGGTATGCAAAGAAGTAGAATCGTTACTAACATGTGTTTCATCATTATTAAATAAAGACTCATATGCAAGGACCTCATCAAGTGTATCATTAAAGAAATATCATGAGATGTATCTTTACAATCATTAGAGACATTTTCAGAAATGTAAGGAGTATGAGATGCAACTATACAATCATCTTGACTAGTATGAGAAACAACATCATGCAAATGTACATTCTCATCATGATTTTTATCTACAGTATCACAATCAAGATAAAAGCAGATAATCTATAATAGCATCATCAAGAGTTTCCATAGAAATAGAAGAAGGTGGAGTGGCCTTGTTATCCATTTTTGCACCCCCTTGCAGAATGGATCAACCTACAGGTTTGGGCATTGATAATTAATGGGATCAAATTGTAGGGAATTTCACGGTGAGCTAGTGAGCCACGATGAGGGTTTGGAGCCATATCTTCTTGACATGCGTCAACCACATGTCAATCACCTTCCATTTTCAGCACGTCACCACCACTTTCTTGTTGCACATCACCGTCACTTTCTTGTCGCGTGACCATGCCCTCTTGACGTGCATCAACACCCTTGTTGATGTGCATTAATTGTATCCTCCTTGATGTGCATCAACGCCCTTGTTGATGTGCGCCAACCACTTCTTTTTGATGCACCTCATTTTTTTGTTCTTGATGCACATCACCACTTTCCTCTTATCGTGTGACACTTTGTAATTTTTTGTCACACAACAACTCCCCTCCTTTTCACATGTCATTCTACCTTCCCCATCGCCACCACCTTCTTGTCACATGATAACATTTCTTCTTGTCTTGTGTCAACCACTTTTTCTAATGCGCGATAACCTCCCCTCATTTTCATGCGACAAAATTTATTCTTGTTATGTGACAAATCATTCCCTCATCAGTTGGTGGTTTCTCTCGGGTGACAACAAGGAGTTTCTAATACGGCATGACATTAATGACATCATAGAGGGTAGCTCAAAAACTAGATTAATGAGGTATGACACCCATGTTCGTCATGTGAGCAGAGAACCATTGGAAGGTAAGCTGGTATGGTTACCCATACCTCCGTATGGGCATTAATGAAAGATGTCAGTCGGTAGCTCCATTTTTCTATATATATGTAATTTCCTCTTTATTTGGAAGAGGAGACATTTTGGAATGTAAAAGAACTCTTCCAAAATTGTTCCAACACTTTTTATGAGCTGTAGGCCTTGAATTTATGCATTTTGTGAAGGATTCTTGCCTTGTTCCTATATTGTAATGGATTGTGCATCATTTTAAGCAATAAAATTAGTGTTTTGTGGCTCTTCTTTCCCTATCTTGATTTATATTACATTTCTTTCCTTCTATTATATTTTGTAGGTATATTGTGCATATTGTGTTCTTTTACAGGGTTTAAATTCATTGTGCTCCATGAAATTGGAGGTTTGAATGTGTTTTGGGATTGTGGCACTTTGTCTTCCCTCTTCTTCCCCATTTTTCCTCCACTTTCACTCACTAGGAATCTCTCTAGTCTTATTTTGGTGTTATCACCTCCCTTAGTTTAGGATTTACATTTTATGTATTTCTCTCTTGCTTTGGTCCCTTGGAATTGATAGTTTAGGAGTAGGTTAGCATTAGAATAGGTCAGGAACTATCCTTCTCTGGAGGTTTGTCTCAATCGCAAGGGTCCCACACCTTGAGACAATCCCATGTTAGTCAAAAGTAGGGTTTTGTAATGTGCAAATCCTAGGGTGCTACTTTTCTAACATAACATGCCCTAGTGCTAAATCAGTAATAAGGAGTACATCCAAATAAAATTTTCTCTTTAGAAACAATGCTAAGAGTAGAGTGCTCAAAGCTATTATGGATCATGTGTTCATTAACATCTAGCTATTGTTGAACATTATCATTAAATTTATCATAACGGTAAAGAACAAGCAATTAAGCCTCAACAACATCATCAAGGATAGGATTAACAATCTCATGATGCATAGCTTGCATAGGAGAAGAAGAGATACTTTTAGCCATTTAGGGTTTTAGCGAGATCCTAGGGCAAGGAGTTGTAAGCTACATGTTCACCAAAATGATAAAGGAAAATATTAAATAAAATGCCTAAATATGATTTTAGGGTAGTAGTAAATGAATAAGTAATGAAATACATAATTGACGCAAGAAAATTAAGCTAGGAAATAATGAAACCCTAGTTTCAAAAAGGAGATAAAAGGACTTAGTTATTTCTCAAATAATCTCATATTGTGCCACAGTGAAAGAATGATGAATAGAGAGGGAGACGTGTCACACAGAGGCCTAGAAATTTCCTAACTTCATGATCTTCCTAGATGAGGGCACACGGGGATAGGTCAAGGGTGCTGCAATGCTATAGACTAGTTATGGGTGCCTATGTCTACCTAAAACCTCGATTACCTCCTCCGGTGGTCGCTAGATGTTTTGTGTCCTTCACTCTTTATCACTAGTATATCATACCAAGTTTTCCAATGTCATTCATAACCCCTCCTATGAAGTGTATGCAGAATAATGCAGTCCCTTTCCCTTGAATGGTTGCTAGAATGGATGTTTGACTGCTCTTGAATAGCCTTTTGATGAAACCTTAGGTGGTGATAGCTAATTCTTAGTGCTTGGTCCTTTATTATGGTCACATAACTTTATATTTATATGATTCCCTTGCTTAAATTTCGTAACTAACCCCAAAAAGGATGAATACTAAAAAGATAAGATGCCCAAATGGCTAAAAAGGACCCAAAAGATGTGAGAAAAACATAAAGAGGTCGGGGGTTCCTAGAGGGGGCGGGGCACTGCGCCAAGGCGTCTGGTTGGGCACCGACGTCTAGGGTGAGAAATTCCAAAGTATACAAAGAAAAACTAGGAAATTAAGAGTGTAAGACCAAAAGTGGAAACATAAAGCAAAGAAAGATGGCCAAAGACATGGGTTAATTAGTACTTTTCTTACTTATGAATCATATGAATAGTAGTATGTGATCAGGACTAGATAGATACCCAAAGTGCATGATTTTGTCTACAACTATAGAGATGGATATTTCTTTATCATGCTTTGTTAAGGAACTGATTTCATTCAACATGGGTAGAATACCATAAAGTGTAAAAAATGTCTCCAAATTTGTTAAGTGGTAAAGCGAGATCTTTTCCTTGCCAACATGCATACGATTCTTAAACATGAAACCAAATAGTGATGGATATTCATCCAAAATTCTGCGTTCGTGCACACATGGAAATCCATCTTGTATCAATAGATCTAATTTTTTTATCATCTGTCACTCTAATTGCAAACTTTTGAAACTCTAGAAATATTTTTGGACTACTTGAAATACATGCATGCAATCATGGATAAGATCTTAAAAAAATTTAAAATTTTCAAATGTTCTTACTATCTTGTATGCAAGATTCATCATGTGAGCCATGCAATGAATTAGAATCATATACTGTGCAACTGATGTTTTTAGGTGGAAACACAAACCAATTTTATGACCCTGCATTACTAATGCACCATCAAAACCAACACATATAAGATTTGTAGCTATTGAATAATCATACATTCCTATTATATCCTTCAAATTAGATATAACCAATTTGAAAATATTTTTCAGCATTGCAATTTTCCTTCATTTTATGAACAAATAGTAGATGAGGTGTCCTTGTGTGGTTTTGGAAAGTATAAACATGCATACAAACCCAAGAAGTGTTGTCAACTACTGTAACCTCATCAATGGAAAGGGGGCTGAAACTTGCATTATTGAACTTCTCTTTCAAATCCTCTTTTTAAATCATTACAAGACATCTCGACATTTCCCAAGCACTTCTCTTTGACCAATGTGACTATGGAAGGATAGGAAACCCATTGAACTTAAACAATTTCTTAAATTCTGAAAAATCTGAAATAGGTCTGCCATTTTAAGAATAAAGAATACATTTGTAAATCACGTAGTTTTTGCCTTTATATTTTCATTTACATATTTTCTAAATTTTCCATTAACTGTTCCTCCTTTCTCCTCAATTTTTCAATAATATTTCATTTTATTTTCTTACTCCTCCGCATATCTTACTTGCATGCAATCTTTTCAGATTTATAATATACAAGTCTTTGTTATTTTTCCATCATTTTCCTTGAATATGACATATACTTTGCCATAATGTTTCTCCATTGTGTCCAATTTAAGTCACATTTTATGTTCTTTTCCTAATTTCCAACTGAAAATTGTACATCTACATTATTTTCAAAGTATCATTACCATTTTCTAGCTCTATGGGTTCAATGAATGGGTATTTTTTTGCCCAATCTACCTAAAAGACCTTCTTATTATATAGGTAGGTTTTTTCTTTCTCAATGATTTTTTTAAGAGCACTAACAATATCGAATTCTCGCTTTAATATTTTCATTAGAACATTCATCAACTGGAGGCATTTGGTAGTGAGGATTATCTTCCAACTCTAGCATGTCATCATCAATTATATATTCATCTACTGAAATGTTAATTGTTTCTTTAGGGTATATGTTTTGGTTCAGTGTTTCATGTTAAATACAATTAACAATAAGGGTTTCTGTATTCAAACACAATTTTTTTTTACTGCTACAAAGATATAAAAATTAAAATAAACTGAAAAAATAAAAGAAAACATTAATGGTATTATGTTAAAACTTATCGATACTCGTGTTACTATTTCAAGTGGATGCAAGTTGGGTCCTCATTTTTTTGGTTGGTTGAAATAATTTAATATGCTAATTTTTCTTTTGAGTTGATCTGCCTTATGTTCATTATTCACAAAATCTATTGTACCTATCCAAATGTAATTTTCAAATAGGTTATTTTTTAAAGCAGGATATTTAAAAATTTGTAAACAGAAGCTGAAACAGACCAATGACATACAAAATAATATTGGTGACACTTTGGATGATATCGTTTGGTAGCATTTTGTATTATACGATCCGGTAGCATACATGATGCTATCAGACGAAAACATACACAATGCTACCTACCAATAGCATAGATTAAGCTAATGGTCGATAAGCGTACACAATGTTGTTAGAGGTAGCATTTTTCATGCTACCAGATGGAAACATTGTGGCCAATAGTGATAACATGAAATATAAAACCATAACAATGAAAACTACCTTAATGTAGCATTGCAATATCTAGTCAATGACGATCTCAATCTTTAAAACAAAAATGAATTGCGAGGAATATTTGATAGTTGGAATTTGCATACGTAATAATGAATTGTAAATACTTAAATATTATATATATGATGCAAATTTGGAAAATTTTAATTTTGTGCTAAAGGTGATTTGAATGAAAATAGTCGGCTATTGGTGTAAAATTTTGGGTGAACCAACCCCTAAAATTAACTTGTACCTAGAAAATTTTGGTGACCCGGTCCTAATTCCTACCCTAAAAATTTGTCAATTTCAAATTTTAAAAACTGGAATATTCGTGAATTAATGAATATTTGCCAGTAAAAATTTCCGAAAAAATCCCCAAACATCCAAAATTAGGAAGATATCGAAAAAAATCCCAAAATAAAAACCCATGGGAGGGTGACATGTGTCACCCTTCCAACTAAGCAATCCATCCAAGTCACCCATGTCATTTTCCAAGTTCCCTCCAAATAATAAATGCAAGGGGACAAAAATCCAAACTAGCCCCCAAATCCCCAACACAATCCCAAGGTCACCCATGTAAGACAAGAGGAGAAGGCTTTGATGGTGACTTGTGAGAGGGTGGAGTGAGAAAAATATTTTGGGTTCACAAAAATCTTCCCCCACCCATGGGTTAGGTCCTAAGGACCATTTTTAAGGTAAGGGAGACCCTTCCCTTTACATATATGCCTTCAAAAATGCCCTTTTTGATCAAATTCGGGATTTGAGAGTTGAGTGGGATAAACAAGGTGAGAAATGGTCCCCACAAAAATTAAATAAGAAATCCCAAGGCATCCCTAAACATGTTTAAGATAAATAAAACACCCCAAAATCAAATCATCACAAATGACCACATTAGCACAAAAATCCCAATTAAGTGAGCAATAAAGTAAAATTAATTTTACCATGGTGCTCAAGGGTAAGAGGGTAATAAAATGATTTAATACAAATTAAATACAATGATCAACATGAAATTTCCAAAATCATGAATATCAAATAGTGTCTCAATAGTGCCCTATCAAAATAAGAATGGCATATACCATATGATGATAAGCATAGCAATAACTAATAAAAAACTAATAAAATTAAGTATCAAAGGTCTCATATGAAATATAAAACTGATCGATGCTCCAATAGATCATAGGAAGAGAGAGAAAAACTGGTGGGCACTACATCCACTTCCCCTGGAATTAGACCTCATATGGGAGGTCACTAGAGGAGGTAGGGTGTAGACATAAAATCATGCACTTGGATACATTTCTAGGTCTTAAAATCATGCTATCATTTACATGATTCGTAAGTAAGAAAACTAGTTATTGACAACTATTTTTGGCCTCTTTTTCTATGTCTATTACTTTCTATTTGGTCTTACACACCCTACAACCCAAGTCCTTAGAACTTTATTTTTTTATCTTTCATGGCTTCAAACACTAGCGCCTAGACAGGAAAATAGTTCCCATGAACTCATGTCCCTTATGGGAACCCCTAACCCTTTCTTAACATACTCTTTTTGGGTCTCTTTTATCTTTTGGGCATCTTTTTCACTTATGGGTCGGCTTTCCAGTTGTCAATTATGAAATTCAAACAAGGGAATCATATAAATGCATAGTTATGTGTTCAAAATGGAGGACCAATCCCTAAACATTACTATTATCACCTAAGATTACACTCTAAAGGAACTAAAGCAATCCAAAGGGATCCATTTAGCATCCATTCAATGGAAAATGACTACATACTTCTTCGCATACACAACATATGAATGGGAAGTATATCTTGTTAGATACACACATGCTATCTATTGGGTCTTACACGCTAGCTACAACCCACTATCAAGTCTAACTTACACAAGGGAATCCAAGGGCATAATTATTACACACACACAAACACACACCAAAAATACATGGAGTTAGAGATGTAGTGCAACACTCAGCCATAAGTTCACTATCGGGTGACCATCGGGCCAATCCCACTCACCATTTTGTATTTTAATTTTTAGGTTTGATGTGGTTTGTAGGTATGTGCAGGTGAAATTCTATTTCTTGCAGGTTATAGGCACCTTCAGTTATCGAAGATGAATATAAGGAGATCAATAGATCACAACTATGAAACCCTTGTGACACACAAAAAATCATATCTTGATATCCTACAAAGTTGCCAACGCCCGTGTTTAGTCACCAGTACTGAAGCGCCTCGTGTCTTGCACTGAGTGCCCATGTTTGGCTCTACTCTTGAGTTCTAGAATTTATAGGGAGAAGTTACAACATTGTTTTCATCCTATTCACCACTTTACCTTTCCCATATCACTTCTTGTTCACTCAAAAATCAGCTAAGTCATTCTATCTTCCTCTCTTTCTTAGGGTTTTACATTATTGATTTCTTATTGCTTGGATCTTATTATATATTATCATTTTGTACATCATTAGGAACAATAGTTACTCTACAATCAGATTTAATTAGTTAATTCAAATTAAATTAAATCATTTTGGTGAACCCGTACCCTCATTCGAACACTCTTGGATCCTTCCTTGTTCCTAGACACCATACCCTAGGATCCTCCCACCACAAGTGTCTCCATCCCTACCTTTTTGTAGGCCAATCCTGATTGTGAGAATAAAGTCATATATTTTTGGCTAATACTTACATTCATCCTCATACTTCTCCTAAATATGTGTATCATAAATTTACTACTGCTTTATCTTTTAATGAAGAACATATTACTTTTACATCTGTTAAACTTCCTTCTCAATCTATTTTAGATAATGATCCCCCCTTTATATTCATGTTTGTATCAATAATGTTGGGGTTAAATGTGATTTAGTTGATAATGGATCCAGGATTAATATTTTTAATCTAGCATTCCTTCATCAAATTGGCCTCTCTGAAGACTCCTTGATTCCTTCATCTATTTCTATTTGTGGCTTTGATAACATTCCTAAACATTTCATAAGAACTATCACACTTACAATTACTATTTGGCCATGTACTCTACCTATCTCAGGCCATATGATGTATAATAATATAAATTATAACATTATTCTTAGGCAACCTTGGATCTATGCCATGCATGCGGTTCCTTCCACTCTTCATACATGGCTTAATTTTCTCTATCAAGGTGTTGTTTATGAGGCCCTCGCAGATCCCTCCCCATTCACATTTTGTAATACTATTGAGCATTCACTAGAAACTCCCATTCCTTTTGCATCTAATCCTCATTTCTCCAAATATGGTCCTAGCTATCAATATCTACTTCATTACGTATTTTTTGGTACTTGGTTTAGGCAAACATGGTCAAGGGGTCACTAAAACATTGTCTATTCCCACCCAATTTATCAAAATTGGCCTCGGCTATTGTCTCCCATCCACTTCTTTAATTCCTATCATATCCTCTCCCAAGGTTTAAGTTATTTCACATAATTTTGCACTTCCTCTCTTATACTCGAGAACTCATTGGTGATCCTACTTCCACTGATTGGCCTGAGTTGGATAGTTTTACTACTGATGATTCTCTCCTAGAATACATGGGGACATATGATCATCTCCTCTCTTGTCATGACAAAAATCATTCCCTCCATTCTTACTTCTACCACCTACTTCGATGAATTTGACCCACCTCATGTAAATATTGATACTCTTTATACCATTCCTACGAGATCTTTAAATAGAGGAATGGTCTAGTCTTTAAATGAAGAAACTATTCAATACAACCCTCAAATGGTTTTACTAGTTTCCTATCTTATGCATATCGAATATTATGAGATTAAATAGGTGCTTCATGAATTCTTTGAAATATTTGCATGGGATTATAATGATATGCTTGGTATATTTCCTTCCGTAGCCATACACAATATAGTCATCAATCTTGGTGTTGAACGAGTCCAACAAAAAATTGTAAAATGCATCCAAAAGTCACACTATTAGTCAAGGAAGAAATACAACAAATATTGGATGTTGGCTTTATTCATGTTGTTGACTATCCTAAATGGGTGTCTAACATTGTGCATGTTATGAATCGGATGGAAAAATCTGTTGTTGCACTAATTTTCATGACCTCAATAAGGATTTCCCTAAAAATAGTTTCCCATTACCACACATTAATGCCATTATTGATTCCACTACTGGATATGACATTATTTCCTTCATGGATGGATTTTCTAGTTACAATCAAATCAAAATAAACCCCATAGATCAATTAAATACTTCATTTACTATCCCATGGGGTAATTTTTGTTACATTGTTATGCCCTTTGGCCTTAAAAATGTCGGGGCCACTTACCAATGTGTAATGATGCATATCTTCCATGACTATATTCATAAAATTATTTAAGATTATCTTAACAAAATACTTGAAAAATCAAAACATCCTTTCACCCATGCTCAAGATATCCAAAAAATCTTAGAACACTTGTGACAATACAAAGTACATCTAAATCCAAAGAAGTTTTTTTGGTGTCATAACTGGAAAGCTCCTTGTCTATATCATCTCCCAATGTGGAATTGAAATTGATCCCAAAAATATCTATGTCATTTTTGACATGCCTCCACCTTGTAATTTACATCAATTACACTCACTACATGCTAAAATCCATGTCATTCATCACTTTATTGCACAACTCGCTGAAAAAACTTAACCATTTACTTATTTAATGAAAAATAACATTAATTTCATTTGGGACGACCATTTCCAACGTGTATTTGAAGCTATTAAAGCATATATGTTAAATCCTCCTATTCTAGTACCTCCCACGGCTGATCAACCCTTCCTATTGTAAATTTTGGCTACATTCCATGCATTAGGGGCCCTTCTTGCTCAACATGATGAATCTCAACATGAAAGGTCCATTTATTACATTAGTCACACTTTTCTTTCCTACGAATGCAATTACAGCTACATTGAAAAACTTTGTCTTGGTCTAGTATTTGTTACGGACAAGTCGCGACACTACCTTCTCAATAATTAGGTTCACATAATTACTAAAGTAAATCCTCTATGATACCTCTTATCTCACACTCATCTATTGAGACACCTTGAACAATGGTTCATGTTTCTCACAGAGTTTTATTTCAAATTCAACCCACAAAAATTCATCAAATGTAAGGTTATCACTTATCACCTAGTCGATGCCGCTCTTTTAATGCATCACCTATCGTGATACTTTCTGAGATGACTTTACCACTTACACCATTAACACTAAGACTTGGAATTTGTATTTTGACGAGTCTCATTGCTTCTCACGTGCTAAGGTTGGGATCATGTTTATCACTCCACATGGTGATCATCTCCCTTTGCGTACCACTTAGGGTTCTCATTTACTAACAACATCATTGAGTATGAATCCCTCATCCTCATCCTCACTATCACATGAAAAATTCTTATCCACAACATCCAAATTCATGGCAACTATCAACTCATTATTAATCAAGTCAATGACATGTATCAAACCAAAGAGGAGCATCTTGTCCTATATAATAACCTTGTTAAATAAATATTGGATACATTCTAATCATACTCTCTCACCACCATCCCTCAAAAATAAAATCGTCATATAGATGTTATGACTAGTGTGGAGTCACTCACACCTCAATACATCATTGATGAGAAAGCCACATTTATCATTTATCACTTGTGGCATCCTTTTACTAATAGTCCAGCTTTGGAAGCCTATTTTGTCACACATAACAATGATCATTATGAATGTTCACTCAAATCTATAAATTTCTATAGCGACAAACCATTCCTGAAATTTGTTTAACCTCACAAATCTCTTCGTCTATGATGAGAGGCCACATGATATGTAATAATTGGTGCTTCATTATTTAAAATATCATTCGATGGCCTTTTCTGCGATGTTTAGGACTAGACGAAATCCTCATGGTTGTATCTCAAGTTCATGATAGTCTATGTGGTGGTCACTTCTCTGACAAAGCTATGTCTCACAAGCTCCTATGCCAAGGCTACTATTGGCCTACTATGGAACAATATTACTTTGAATAGGCCAAATGATGTGAAAATTTTCCAAAACATAGCAATCTCCATCATGCACCTACATATGACCTTTAGCCCATCTCCCCATCATGGCCTTTTTCTTTATGGGGTTTTGATCTCGTTGGAAAGATTAATCTAAAATTGGTTGATGGCCATAAGTTCATTATTACTGCTACGAAGTATTTTACTAAATGGGTCAAAGTCACACCTTTACAAACCACCACCGGTCTCGATATCTATCATTTTATCACCACTCACATTATTACATGCTTCGACATTCCCTCGCCATCATCACTAATAATGGATCTCCTTTCAAGAATAAGGATGTTAAAAGGCTCTGTGAAAAATTCAAGATCAAGAAAACCTTTTCCACTCCTTATTATCCACATGATAATTACCCAAGTGAGGTCATGAATAAAACCATTATCAAAATATTACAAAAGACTATTGATACTAGTAGCGATTATTGGAAAAATCAAATTCTATTCACTCTTTGGGCTTACTACACTAGTGTACGCACCCCCACCAATGCTACACCCTTTTTCTAGTTTACGACACTGAGGCAGTCATCCCCTTAGATTTGGAAATACCCTCATTACGGGTATCACTTAAAGGCATTCTCAAAGACAATGAATATCATGAAAATTGACTACATGAACTTGAAATGCTTGATTCTTACCACGTGCAAGCTCTAGAACATCTCTGCGTATATCAAGCGTGCATTGCACAAGCTTACAATAACAAAATTCTCTTGCAAAAATTCAATATTAGTGATCTTGTATTAAAATAAAATCAAAAGAACAAAATTTTTGAGGATCATCTAAAAGGTAAATTTAAACCTAATTGGCTTAGTCCCTATGTCATCAATGATAAACTTGGGGGTGGAATATATCGTCTTACCACTCTCCTTGGTAAGCCACTTAAGAACCCACCTAATGTGATGCACCTCAAATGCTATTATTCATAAACACATTCATTACCCTATAAAGAACTCTATTTCCATGGTCCATACTCAATTGTTGAGGGTATAATTCTAAAATGAATCTCACATCCACTACACATCTCATGCTCAGTGCTTCATGATACATATTTCTAGCATCTATTTTCACATCGCACATTACCCGATGACACACTCTTGTTCTATGGTTCATTCTTGACTGTTGAGGGTTCTTATAAATTAATCTTATCTCATACACATTTGTTAGTGGGCACGTTGCTCCTACCCTTTCCACATTTTGCATACCACACTATTGCACCCATACACTACATTTCATATCTTTGTTGCATTTACTCAAGTGATATATTCTTTCACTTATATGTTTCACTTTACTTACTATGTTAATTGGATACTCAGTATGTCATCATATTTATCATCTACACAAGCACATTCACTTGGTCTCTAGATGTGAATGTAGATCTATTACAAGTTTTAATGTGATGTAATGATGCTTGACATTGTACCTTTTACCAATCCCATTTGATGATCATAAGGGCATATACTTTTACTATTGTCACATTATACATACTTCAGGTCCTATTGCTACATTATTCAATATTACTCTAAATTTTCATTGATTTATACATGCCTTGACATACTATTTATCTTTCTAACATGCTAATGGGTTCTTCATGTGTAGAATTTTCCTTCAAGGACTATTTGCAACCATGGTTATCTAATCTATTTTGATTTCTATTACTTTCTATTGCATGTCATTATTTTTGGGCTATGCCCTATGACTTGTTTGATCATTGCATGTTTTTGGCCTCTTCGGCCATGATTGTATTGTGATATTATGAGTGATGTTCCATGTTTGAAACCCAATTTTTGTGGTCTATATTGTTATCACACTTGTTATTTACATTTTTTCTATTACATGCTTTTCTTACACTAACACATGTTACTAGTCTCTCTTGTTTTCATATCCCTTAGTTTATACCATACACATCACCTACCCCCTTCAGTATCCACTTTAGATCAACATCAGTTCATCTACTTTGGGCCACATTATCCTTCTATCATCACATGCACCTTAATGAGGGGGCATACATTGGGTTAAAAAATCACCCCTACAACAGCTCATAGATATATTTCATAATCAACACAACACATGAAATGCACAACAACACAGTCACAGAATGACCCAGAATTATAATTGGGTCAAAATCACCGAGAATAAAAAAGTGCTCAGAATCGGACAATAGTGCTAGGAACTTGTGTCCTCTCCCTAGTGCTAATGTCTTGGGGAAAATACATATAATTTATCGGTACAAAAAATTTGATGTTGGTGTGAGGGATACTATTTCTTTATTATGTGTCTTCCACTCACACATGGTGGGTCATCTCACTTAGGTGAGGTCATAGGTCATTAGGGTTAGGGCTTATGTGTCATGCACTAGGGTTACTCAACACCCTATATGTACCCTTTCATTTTGATTTATGAGTATGCCAAGACACTTTGTTGTCTTTCTCTACATGAGCATATTTGTTTTATGTTGCATGATTTTCCATTGTTGTTTGAATCTGTTGATTATACTAGAGCTATCATGTTTCTGTTAGAGTGTAACTTCATCGTGGTGTACTATTTCCATATTGATTCTCTCATAAACTCTTTCATAGTATGAGCCAGGAGTTAACAGCACCCGACTGGAGCATTATTGGGAGGTCACCCATCCTAGTACTACTCCAGTCGGGTGTGCTTAACTTCCCGGCTCTAATACCTATGAACGATCTGCTACGCCAACAATCGACAATAGTTCATAGAGAAATTTTACAATTATAGGCATAGACATTCAGTCACAAAATGTATTTTATCTCCTTCAATCGGTATAATTGGAATAATTTGGAACTAATACAAAATAATCGAGATGTACCATCTACAGTGGTGCTTATTGGGTAGAGTCATGGAAGGAGAGTAAAACTACACCTCTCTCCCCAACACTTTATCTTTGGCATGAGATCACCCAAAAACACGTACTTGGCATGAGATCACCCAAAAACTCGCACTTGTGAAATCACCCAAAATACTCACTATTGGCATGAGATTTCTCAAAACACTCAACTTCAACATTCAAATCAGAAACTTCAAACAACATGACACTTTTCTACCTTTTACTCTCTCACATATTAGGTGCACACTTTCCTTTTTACATACTTTATTCAGATTTTTCATATACAAAAATTTGACTACTCTTTTTAGTTTTGTCCTTACAAGAAGCATCTCACACAAGTTACATCACCACACTATAATGCATACGCTTCACCCCTAGAGTCCACTTCCCTTTTCTAGTCTACACACTTCACTTCGTAATCTCTCCATGCTTCACTTGTCTAATCAACACATTATTCACCACACTCTCTACAATATCATAAGGTACACATCTTCTATCTACTTTATGTTATCGATTATTCACTCAACAACATAAATTGGGGGCAAATGTAGACACAAAATCATGCACTTGGGTACATTTCTAGGTCCTAAATGTATACTATCATTTACATGATTCCTAAGAAAGAAAACTAGTGAATAAAAACTATCTTTGGCCTCTTTTTGTGTCTTTTTCTTTCTTTTTGGTCTTACACACCCTACAACATAATCAAAACTTTAATTTTTTTTATCTTTCATGGATTTGAGCACTAGCGCCTAGCCAGACAGCAATGCCTAGGCACTATTATCCCTCATAGGTGCCCATGACCGTTTCTTACATTACTCACTCTTTTTGGGTCTCTTTTATCGTTGGTCATCTTTTTCACTTATGGGTTGGCCTTCTAGTTGTCAATTATGAAATTCAAACAATAGAATCATATAAATACATAATTATGTCTTCAAAATGGAGGAACAAACACTAAGCATTAGTATCATCACCTAAAATTACACTCCAAATGCACTATAGCACTCCAAAGGAATCCATCTAGCATCCATTCAAAGGACAAGGGATGCATACTTCTGCATACACAACATAGGAAGGGATTTCTATTATATTCCATCCACACATGCTATACATTTCTACCTTCTAGCTACAACCCGCTATCAATTCCAACTTACACAAGGGCATCCTAGGACATCATTCTTACACACGCACCACAACTACATGGAGTCCGAGATGTAGTGCAACATTTGTTCATAATTTCACTCTCAAGATGACCCTTGGGGTCACTCCCACTCCCATTCTACATTTTCCTTTTTAGGTTTGATGTGGTTTGTGGGTATGTGCAGGTGAACTTATCTCTTTTTCAAGTTATAGGTACCTTAGTGATCCAAGAGAGAATATCGGGTGATCAATAGAGAATAACCATGAAACCCTTCGCAACATAAAAGAAATAAGATCTTGATCTCTATACTGATCACCATCACCCTAATTTAGTCACCAATGCCTAGGTGCCTTTGGCGTGCACCTGGGTGCCCTGTTTGGCTCTGCTCATGAGTTCCAAAATTTATAGGGAGAAGTTACAATGTTGTTTGCATCCTATTCAACACTTTACCTTTCCCATATCGCCGTATTCACTCATAAATCAACTAAGTCATCCTATATTCCTCTCTTTCTTATGGTTTTACATTATTTCTTGCTTACTTCTTGGATCTTATTGTATATTCTTATTTTTACATCATTAGGAATAATAGTTACTCTCTAATATTTAATTAATTAATTCAAATTAAATTAAATCATAGGGATTCTGCCCACAATGGAGTCGTATCCTCCCAAGTAGGTGTTGTCTCATCATAATGGTCCCATTAGACTCAAGCTTGGTCTAGCTCTCACCCCGAAGGGCCAATCTCCAATGCTCAATGATACACATAGCATCCAATCTCCAATTTCCTTCACCCTTCACCTATAAATCCAACCAAACAAAACATGAGAAATATTTGGTATATACTTACACAAGAACTAAATATAAAATACATCATGGGCTTAGGCTAGGCATGGTAGAAATCCTAAACAAAGTGAGGTAACAAGACCAATGACCTCCAAGGTCTTGTTGTTGGAAATTAAGAAGACACCCCTAGATGTTGATCAGATTTCTAGTTTGATCATCCTAAGCATCCAGTGTGATTGCACAACATTGAATCCTCTCCCCAAGTGTGGGACTTGTCAAATGGAAGAGGAATCTCTAGATTAGAGGTTGGTTCCTCAACTCCTCTGATCAGTTATATCACTTGCACAATTGCAGAGGTTTGAAATCCTAATCCTACTCTAAATTCCAAAGGAGACAGAGATAGAGAATGCAAAAAGCTAAAACTAATGCTAATAGGTGATGCACCAAAGGAGTGGTGAGCATTTCTCACTTCTGCAGATTGACACAATTCATAAAATGCAACAAAAACAACATGCACAAACTGATAAATGTAATGAAGAATCAGAAATTAGTCAAACAACACAAGCAGAGGATGGAAAATTAATCACAGGGCTTGTATTGTTATTTTAACATCAAAATCACTTGCATTACAACACCTGAGAGGCAAAAAATAAGTTGCAGTTCTTAGAAAAGGTCTGTTATTCCACCAAAATCACTTCAAGGTGAGAAAGGGGACCTGCAATACACAAAAATGTTCCACCCTTTGAAAATGAGCAAAACTCAGCTTTTTACAATGCAAGGACGAGCCCAGAGAGAAACATCGGAAAACATAGAAGGGATTCAACCATTGACCAAAATGCAATCAAAACAACATGGGCATCCTTATAGACCCATCCCCGACATTTTTAACCATGCTGGGAGAGAATGCGAGCCATTCTTCATTAAAAACGGTGGTTGAAACGTCATTTCTGTCCATGACCACGTGCTAGAAGCATTTTCAAATTTATCTCTCCAAAATCCATCAAAATGCAAAAATTACCCTAGAATATTGTAGATAATTTTACCATCTTTCCATTGATATAAAGAACGTGAAAAACCGAGCTCTAGATCGAAAGTTATGGCCATTTGAAATTTTAGGGCAAAACAGGGCCAAATCGGGTTGGCGGGCAAAAATTTGAAATTTTTACCTTTTTGGTCATTTGGAAAATTTCCAAAATTTCCCCATGCTCCACCTTTCCAGGTGCCATGTGGCACGTTTTTATTGGGCGCGGGCCCATCCTGCTCCATTTTTCTTTATTTCCGCTTTGGAAAATTTCCCAAAATTTCCTGTAGGGCCTAGGTGAATTGAGGACACGTGGCACGCATTGATTGGCTGCGGGCCTTTCCTTCCTGAATTTTTCGTGGGCCATTTGATTCATTTTCAACCTGGACATGTGGCATCACCCCATTGGATGTGGGTTTTCCCCTTAAGATTTTACTCACGGGCTTTTCTCTTTGAATTTTACTTTGTTTTCTCTTTGGAAAATTTTCCAAATTCTCTCCACCCTCCACCATTCCGAGGTGTGGTGGCGATATTTCATTCGTCACAGGCCATCCACAACATTTTTTACTTCTACACCAATGCTTTGGGAAAAAATCTCAAATTCTCTCTCGTGCTCGCAGCTCCGGCCCCAGGGACACGTGTCGAAACATGATTGGTTGTCGGGTGCGGAGGGCAACGACTAAAACACCTCCTTTGAAATTTGGCGAAGCACTTTGCCAAAAACCAAACTTCTCCTCCACCCTATAAAAATCCCATGCCATAGGACACGTGGCATGTTTTTATTGGCCGCAAGCTTTCCTTCCTAAATTTCCATGCGCCAACACTTAGCCAAAATTTTCAAATTTCCCCGACACGTGGCATTACTCGATTCGTCACTGGCCTCGGGGAAAAATATTTCTTTTGAAAACTTTTCCAAAACACTTGGTAAAAAACCAAGTTCTCCTTCGACCCCCCGCCACTTCCCCTGGACACGTGGCAGCATCTCATTGGCTGCGGGCCTTGAAGGGGAAAATTTCCCACAAAACTTTGCCGAGCCATAACTTCAAAAATACATGGAGTTAGGAGGAAAACTTTACCTTTTTGGAAAGATGAGAAAGAGCTCTATCCAATGGTGTCATTTCCAGAAATTTTTGAGTTCCTAAAAAGAAAAAAAATATTATGTCTCGAGGCACAAGAGAGGGAATAATGAAGGAGTTAGCCACAAAATGAGCAGGGGCACATTTTGGATAACAATTTGGGTGACTCGAGGGTCATCTTCTGCGGATGAAGTTACCAGTTTCCTGAAGCAATCCATTGGGCATGGAGTCATCGAATTCTCTGTTTGATACCCCAACTGACTAGAACACTGCAAGGAGGAAGATGGAATATCACCTGATGGAGCAAGGCCTGCAAACACATCTCCAGGAACAGCAAGCTTGTGCCAAAGCACTTAGGGAAAGAAAACTAACCTACAGCAAAACAATGTGCACAAGCACTTGGAGGAATGAAAACCTAAGCTAATATTTACAAGGTGGAGAATTTCCCTTTAGTAGTAATGCTTTAGATGGATTCCATTGACTGGAATCTGCAGTTCTTTGCCATCCAATGAAGACAATTGGAAGGCATTGCTGTCCTTACACTTTGTGACCATGTATGGGCCACTCCAAATGGCATCAAATTTTGAATGCCTTCCTGGTTTTGCTCTATCTGCATCCCATTTTAGCACTAGATCTCCAACTTGGAAGGATCTATTCTTGGCCTTTCTATCAAAGGTCTTCTTTATCAAAGCTTGATCCTTCTCCATTGCTTGGGATGCTTGATTTCTGATTTCTTGGAGCTCCATCAATTCTACATATCTAACCTCCATGGGCTCAAACTCCAACAACTCCAACTGTTTCATGAGTTCCAATGTTGGCAACTCAAGTGACATGGGTAAAATTTCCTCTCTCCCATAAACAAGCTTGAATGGAGAGTTACTTGTAGATCTCTTGGGAGTTATCCTATCAGCCCATAAGGCTGATTTCAATTTAGTATGCCAAGACCTCTGATTTTCATCAAGAGTCCCTAATGATTCTCAACAAGTTCTTGTTTGTAGACTCAGCCTAGCCATTACCCTGAGGGTAATAGTTTGATGAAGTACTTAGATAGATCCCATTCTTGACATCCCATTTAGTCACCTTGGATCCAATGAATGCCAATGCATTATCTGATATTATTGTAGCTGGTATGCCAAACCTGGTTACTATTCCCTCATAGAAGTCTAGGATACTAGATTCATTTGCCTCCTTGAGTGTTGCTGCTTCAGTCCACTTAGTGAAGTAATTTGTGGCTGTTAAAATCCACTTGTGCCCTTGGCTTGGATTGGGATTAATGACTCCAATGAATTCTAAACCCCATTGCATGAATGGCTGGTCAACTGAAATTGGATGCAATGGAAGGGTAGCTAGTCTCTCTTTACCTGTGAAGAATGCACAATTCTTGCACCTCTTGATCCATGCATAGCAATCATTGAAAATCTTGGGCCAATAATAACTAGCCCTCATGATCTTTAGAGCTATCACTCTTGGTGCAAAATGACCACCAGCTGGTCCACCATGGAATTCTTCCAACACCCTATGAATCTGATTTGTACCAATGCATCTCAGCAGTACTCCATTCACATCCCTTTTGAACAAAACACCATCAACAAGGGCATATGGGACAGCCTGCAATCTGAAGTGTCTTCTTTGGGTCTTGTTCATCTCTAGAGGGCATAGGCATGTGCTTAGGAAGTGCATTATACCTTGGGTCCAGCAAGGAGTGGGGACACCATTATTTTCTTCTTGAGTGCTTTCTTGCTCATGGCTGTCTTTCACCGCCAAAACAACCTCCTTCTCATTGCATGCTTCCTTTGTTTGCTTAAAATCAGATACTCACACAATCCTTTTCCTCTGACCAACTTGGTGACCTTGATCTCTATGTCATACTCCATGACACAAGTAATCCAACCTGCTCTTTTTTCATTCAAGTCTTTGTTGAGGAGGAAGTCTTTAAATCCCACATGAGAAACCAACAATTGGACCTTATTGTTTGAAACTAGATGCTTGAATTTTTTCAAGCTCCTGATTACTACAAGAACATGCTTCTCAATGAAAGAATATCTCACCTCATAGTCCTCTAGGCTTTGGCTGAAGAAATAAATTGGTTTCTCGTCATTGTCTTTGTTCTGCTGTACCAAAATTGCAGAAATAGTATCATCACCCCCAAATGCATGCAGAGGATGAAATCCGATGAAATACGGGTTAGTGAGAGTTGGTGCTTGAGAGATGGCTTCTTTGATTGCTTCAAAAATTTCCTTGCCTCTGCTATCCATTTGAAAGCCATGCTTTTCTTTAACATCTTGGTGATAGGTTTGACAAGGGCTGCAAAATTTGGGACAAACCTCCGAACAAAATTTATTCTCCCCAAGAAACTTTGAAGGGCCTTCTTGTGGCTTGGCAATGGTAGTGATCTTATGGCTTTAACTCTCTCTAGATCAATTGCTAATCCTTCTTTGGAGACAATGTGGCCAAGGAGCTTTCCTTCATGGGCTAGAAAAATACATTTTTTAGGATTCAAGGATACTCCAAATCTTCTACACCTTTGGAACACTTGTCTCAAATGAGAGAGGTGATCTGCTATATTTTTTGAAAAAATAGTGATATCATCAAGATATATCAGCACTATGTTGTTAATCAAACCTTTGAATGCCATGTCCATTGCTCTTTGGAAGGTAGCTCCAGCATTGGACAGCCCAAATGGCATTTTCCGTATGCATAAGTTCCCATTTGGTTCAAAGGCTGTCTTGAACTGATCCTCTTCCTTCACCATAATCTGATTGTACCTCGAATAGCCATCAAGTAGTGAAAACCTTTGAGCCAAAGAACAACTTGTAAAATCTGCTCCATGGAAGGAAGTGGATAATGATCCTTAAGAGATGCTCTATTCAAATCTCTAAAGTCAACACACAATCTGATTTCCCCACTCTTCTTTCTAACTGGAACCAAGTTGGCCACCCAACTAGAATGCTTGATTGGGAATATGATTCTTGATTCTATCAACTTATTCAATTCTTTCCTCATGAGAGGCTCCATGTGTGGATTGACTGGCCTTTGTTTTTCCTGATGGGTTTAGTACTTGGATCCAACTCAATGGTGTGTTGAGATAACTTGGGATTGAAACCTTTCAAATATTCATAGCTCCAAGCAAACACATTAGGGAATTCTTGACAAAGTTGTATGAACTCATACCTTTCTTGTTCAGTTGTCATCTTGCCAACTTGGAGTGATTTGTCTTCTTCCACCGAGATGGACACTGAATCTTCTCCCTTCACTTGGATGTTTGCTTTCTCCTTCCTAAACTGATCATTAGGATTGAAAATGGACTCCAAAGTAATAAGTCCCTTTGGTAGTTTGTTGGTTCTCAACTATACCACTTGGTCACCATACTGCTGCTCCAACTTTTCCTGATTTTTAGCTGAGAACTCAGCCTCTTCTTGCAAGAAATGGATGATTTGCTGATCATTTTCAAACACTTGCCAACTTACATTGTTGTCTGGCACTGAAGGCCTCACAATCACATGGATGTTTGGTTGTACCTTATCTTTTTGAATGCTTTCAACAACGTCAAAGGCTGCCCCAACTACTGCAAGCCTGTCAGCAGCTTGGTTCTCTTTTCTAGGAATGGATTTTATGCTAAAACCCTCAAAATATTCAATGAGGTCCCACACCCTATTCTTGTAACATTTGAGTAGATCATTCTTGACAGCATGCTGCCCCTTAACTTGGTTGAAAATCAACTCACTATCACCAAAGACTTGCAAGTTCTTTATTCCTCTCTTGATTGACCAATGCAATCCTTGTATCAAAGCTTCATATTCAGCAGTGTTATTAGAGCATGCAAACTGAAATCTAAAAGTTGAATAATACTTAACTCCTTGAGGTGAAACCATCATGGCTCCTCCTCACACCTTGTCTACTCCTTGATCCATCAAAAAACAACTACCATACCTCATTTTCATCCTTGTGGTCTAGCTTGGTGATGTTAGGAATAGGCTGATTTTCTTCATGCATGTAATAGACTCCTAGCTTAGATTCTTCTATTTCTTGATAAGGATCAAAAGCATGCACCTTGTTTGCCCATTCATCAAGAGTTAGATCTGGGATGCTTCCAACCTTGGTGTTAGCTTCATCAGTGCTTGGATAATCTTCTTGATCAAACATTGAACAATTGGCATTGATCTAACTTGGAGTGTAAGGCTTAATGTGAAAGTTTGCCATAGGTTCAGATCTGATTGTGGTCTTAGTTCCATATCTGGTTCTGAACAACATGTGTGACCAATCAGCAGATAAGTAACCTCCAATCTTAGCTGTGAAATCCCTTGACAAACATAGTGCAAAGAGTGGTGGAAGGTCTATTACTGATACATCTTGCAAAACAACAACGTTGGGACATGCATGCAAAGTAAGACTCAAGTTTTTAATCACTCCAACTATTGTTACTGCTGTCCCATCCAATTGTACCACCCCTTTGGATATGGTTTCATACTGAATTCCCAACTAATCAGCTATTTGCTTGGGCATTACTGAACTACTTGCTCCGGAATCAATCATGCAATTGTGTACTAATTTTTTTCCAATGATCAATGAAACATAGAATGGAGGGGGTTTCAAAATTTTACCTTCCTGTCCTCCATGATTCTCCTCGGGATGGGCAGTAGCATTTGTGAGCACTTTCTCTTGCATTTGGACTTGCTGATTTGAAGTTGACCAGTCCTTCATGGCAGCTTGTAGCAAATCTCTTTGGCTTGGGATAGATAGTGATTCCCACATTGATATGTTTACATTTGTCTTCTTCATCTGATCAATGATATTGAATGGAGATGAAGTATCCTTTTCTTTCCCTTGGCCTGCACATTCATTCCTTGCACATGGGCAGCAGCAACTGGCATTTGAGTTGGCCTAGGAACTGTTTTAGGCAATCCTTGCGTGCTTGGGATTGCATTTTGCTTGCCAATAGTTTGTGGAGTGATAGAAGGTTATGAATTACTTGGAGCCAATGGATGTTCTTCACCCAAATTTCTCCTCTTTGACCTTGTGTTGGCTGCAACACTTTGGGAAACTGTCTGGTTCATGCCACAAAAATCTTCTACCTGCCAGTTTACAAGTGTGGTATCATTTGGAGCTGATTGCTGCTAGAATGTTTCTTGTTGCTGGTCATTTCTTTGACTACCTTCACCCTCCACACCAGTTGTTGTCACCATTAATTCTTGATTCAAGGCACCATTGAAGCACATGGATTGGTTATGAGGTTCATTGCATGGGAAACACCAATCATACTCTTGAGCTATATTGTTTTGTACTGGCACTAATGCTTTAGATGCAGATGTAGCATTGGGATTATAGGGCTGAAATGGTCTGTTGGCAGGAGGCCTTGCTTGATTTAGATTTGCAGCTGGATTGGGTGGTCTATGAGGTTGATATGGCTGCCTATTAGGCTGAGCTTGGGGCTGGAAAGAAGGTCTAAAACCTTGGGCTTGCTGCCTCTTGAGTGTAACCAGCTCATTACCTAAATTTTGCAGCTGCTTCATGACTTCTTGAAGTTCATTTGAGGCACTAGAAGATGAAGTAGAAGCTTCATTCAAATTCTGATTTCTAGGAGTGGGAATAGGAGCTAAATTAGGCATTTGATTAGTATTTGGGCTCTCTAAACTTGGAAACAATGGCATTGGAGGTCTAGGAGCCAGCTTGCCAGCTTGAATCAAACAATTTTCAGCTCTAATGGCAATGCTATAAGCAATGGGAATAGTTGTGCCTCCCATGGATTGAATTAACATAGAAATATCAGAATTTAAAGCTTTAAGGTAATAAAGGAAAGCACCTTCTGCTGTTGGCCTGACTGCCACTGGAATTCTCTCCCAAGTCCTTTGAAATCTGAAATTAAAATCAGTCAGCTGCTCATTTGGAGCTCTCTTGATGGTTGTCAGCTGCTCCAAAAGGGACAAGTTGTCTCCCTTTTCCCCAAACTACTCATGGAGGGCTATACATAGCTGATTCCAATTTTGAAAGATCCTGAGGCAAGACTCGAACCATTACAAAGCTTTCCCTTTGAATGAAGATTCCAACAATTTGACAAAGAATTTACATCTCATTGATCTCATGGATTGCACAAATGTTAGCAATATCCTTGACATGATCACCGTGAGTGGTCCGATTTTCTCCAAAGTGAAGTATGGAATGTTCTTCAATGCCGCAACCGGGATTGGATTTTGTGCATTGAGAGCAAGTGGGTTGCGCCAGTGAAATTGACATAGGGGTTGTTTTGTGCCATTTTGATTGGCCTTAGAACCCTTGTTGATTGAATGAAAGGCCTACCTGTGTGGAGGAGTGGAAAGAGTTCTTTTGGTGGAGATGGAGACCTTGAATCCTCCTCCCTCTTTGCCTTCTTCTTGGAGATAACTGTAGATATTCAAACAACACCTCTTCTTCTCCAACTATTGACCTTGTAGTGATTCTTCTCATGATTTTTCAGGCCTGTACTGCTAAAACCAACTGATTCTTCTTCCTTGGAGTCGTCAGATGTGAAATTTATAGCTCTTTAAAGCAAGAAACTTGCAAAAATGCACATAAACTTTGTTGCAATGAAGATGAAGACTTATAATGTCCCACCGGGCATGCCAAAACTATTGTTGCAAATTAGCAACACCCCTGGATGTTGATCAGATTTCTAGTTTGATCATCTTAAGCATCTAGTGTGATTGCACAACATTGAATCCTCTCCCAAAGTGTGGGACTTGTCAAATGGAAGAGGAATCTCTAGATTAGAGGTGGTTCCTCAACTCCTTTGATCAGTTATATCACTTGCACAATTGCAGAGGTTTAAATCCTAATCCTACTCTAAATTCCAAAGGAGACAGAGATAGAGAATACAAAAAGCTAAAACTAATGCTAATAGGTGATGCACCAAAGGAGTGGTGAGCATTTCTCACTTCTGCAGATTGACACAATTCATAAAATGCAACAAAAACAACATGCACAAACTGATAACTGTAATGAAGAATCAAAAATTAGTCAAACAACACAAGCAGAGGATGGAAAATTAATCACAGGGCTTGTATTGTTATTTTAACATCAAAATCACTTGCATTACAACACCTGAGAGGAAAAAATAGGTTGTAGTTCTTAGAAAAGGTCTGATATTCCACCAAAATCACTTCCAAGGTGAGAAAGGGGACCTGCAATACACAAAAAATGTTCCACCCTTTGAAAATGAGCCAAATCTGGCTTTTACAGTGCAAGGGACGAGCCCAGGAGAGAGAAACATGGGAAAACATGGAAGGGATTCAACCATTGACCAAAATGCAATCAAAACAACATGGGTGTCCTTATAGACCCATCCCCGACATTTTTAACCATGCTGGGAGAGAATGCGAGCCATTCTTCATTAAAAACGGTAGTTGAAACGTCATTTTTGGTCCATGACCACGTGCGGAAGAGTTTTCCAAATTTCTCTCTCCAAATCCATCAAAATGCAAAAATGACCCTAGAATATTGTAGAGAATTTTACCAACTTTCCATTGATATAAAGAACATGAAAAACCGAGCTTTGGATCGAAAGTTATGGCCATTTGAAATTTTAGGGCAAAACAGGGCCAAATCGGGTTGGCGGGCGGAAATTTGAAATTTTTACCTTTTTGGTCATTTGGAAAAATTTCCAAAATTTCCCGCTTGCTCGCCTTTCCAGTGCCACGTGGCACATTTTTATTGGCACGGGCCCATCCTGCTCCATTTTTCTTTATTTCTGCTTTGGAAAATTTCCCAAAAAGTCCCCGTCGGGCCGGTGAGTTGAGGACAAGTGGCACGCGCTGATTGGTTGCGGGCCTTTCCTTCCTGAATTTTCCACGGGCCGTTTGATTCATTTTTGACCTGGACATGTGGCATCACCCCATTGGATGCGGGTTTGCCTCCAAAATTTTCTCAAGCGGGCTTTTTGGCTTAAGATTTTACTCGCGGGCTTTTCTCTTTGAATTTTACTTTGTTTTCTCTTTGGAAAATTTTCCAAATTCTCTCAAATTCTCCCTCCGCCATTCTAGGTGCCACGTGGTGGTATTTCATTCATTGCAGGCCATCCACAACATTTTTTACTTCTGTGCCAATGCTTTAGGAAAAAATCTCAAATTCCTCCCGTGCTCCGTAGCTCCGACCCATGGGGACACGTGTCGAAACATGATTGGTTGGTGGGTGCAACGGGCCGAAACACCTCCTTTGAAATTTGGCGAAGCACTTTTTCCAAAAACCCAACTTCTCCTCCACCCTCCGAAACTCCCACGCCATAGGACACATGGCACATTTTTATTGGCCGCAGCTTTCCTTCCTAAATTTCCATGCGCCAACACTTAGCCAAATTTTTCAAATTTCCCACCTGGACACGTGGCATTACCTGATTCGTCGGTGGGCCTGCGGGGAAAATATTTCCTCTTGAACACTTTGCCAAAACACTTGGTAAAAAACCAAGTTCTCCTCCGACCCCGCCACTTCCCTAGACACGTGGCAGCATGTCATTGGTTGCGGGCCTTTCAGGGGAAAATTTCCCACAAAACTCGCCTTTCCATAACTTCAAAAATACATGGAGTTAGGAGGAAAACTTTACCTTTCTGGAAAGCTAAGAAAGAGATCTATCCAATGGTGTCATTTCTAGAAGGTTTTGAGTGCCTAAAAATAAAAATATTATGTCTGAGGCACAAGAGAGGGAAGAATGAAGGGAGTTAGCCACAAAACGAGCAGGGGGCACATTTTGGGTAACATGGTCTCAAATGGCCCTACAAAGAAAGGAGAAAGCTTATAACCCTTTCCATATAATATTGGGCTCTTATGTGGCCATACTCTCGGTAATAATGTGTCACCACTACTATAAAGTGATGCTCGGTTTCTTAGTATCCGCATATGCCTTTTGGCATGCATATGCATGCTTAAGGCAGTGTCTAATAATAATGACCTACTGATCCATATCCTAAAGAAATGTTGGCCCAAGAATAACCCTGTTATCTAATATGTCTTAACTCAAATCAATTTAAGTTCAGCTTACCACCCAGAGACAGATGGTTAGATTGAGAGAGTTAACCAGGTGTTAGAGGATATGTTAAGGATGTATGTGATGGATCAACAAAAGAAGTGGTAGGACTATTTGTATCTCGTTGAGTAAGTTTTTAATAATAGTTAAGAAATGATGTCCATGAATCTGAATTATAAATAATATCAAGATCATTAATGATATTATTTAGATTCCCATGCAGCCTCACAATATCGTCAAGAAAAACTCTGCCAATGGTGACTACATTGTAAGTGACCTTGGTTGCTAGAAAATTATAAAATTAAATCAACTTTTCTACAATTACCATGATGTCATCATAATGATACAATGACATGGGAAAACAACCAATGAATTCCATAGATATGATGTCCCATTTCCACTCAAGAATCTTACGGGGATACAAAAGTCCTGCGGGATGAAAATTTTTGGTCTTGACCCTCTAACACTTAAGGTAACAAGATACAAATTTTGTTATATCCGAATGTAACCTTGGACAATAATACAACTATCTCATATCAACGTGCATATTCTTCACTTTAGGATGGGATGCATATGGGGCTTGATGAGCCTTTGAAAGAATGAACATGTGAAGATCTCCTACGTTAAGCACATAAATGCACTTTTAAAAATGTAGAATTCTTTATGCCTAAGACGCATCATACATACCTTCCCTCAAAATAACCCTGAGACTTAAACATATATTTAACACCCTCATAATACTTGTCCCTAGAAGGTAGTGAAGTATCCTACCCCAAAGATCTGATTATAGGGTCATGGTGGCAATCAAATGTTGTCATTTACTCAAGGCATTTGTAATAACATTATCCTTCCCCTTAATATATTAAATATCCATTTCATATTTAGAAAATAACTCCATCCAATGCCATTGATGAGGTGTAGATTTTTTGCTATGAAAATATGTGTTGTAAGCTCCAATGATCAATCCTCAAGAAAAATGTTACGCCCAAAATAAAGTGTATCCCATGAACTAGGGCATGAACCAATGATGTAATATCAATGTCATGGGTAGGGTAATTAAGCTCATAGTCCTTAAGCTTAAATGACTCAAACACAATGACACTCTACTCATGCATGATTACTTGCTCCAAGTCCCTCTAAAGAAGTATTGGTATAAACTAAAAACTCCCAAATCAGATCAAGAACTGCTAAAATATGTGTTGTTGTCAATCACTCCTTGAATAGCTAAAAGGTATTCTCATATTTTCTCGACCAATCAAAATTATTCTATTTTCACTAAAGGGAAGTAATAAGATGATAAATCCTAGAGAATTATTCTATAAATCAACGATAATAAAGTTCCAACCCTATGAAAATATAAACCTCTTTCACTAAAGAAGGCATTGGCCAATCAATAATGACATGAATTTTTGAGGGATCCATAATGATACCCTCAGAAATGATGTGCCCCAAATAATGAATCTCGTCTCGAAAGAAACTACACTTCTCTAGATTCCCATAAAGCTTTTACCCCCTCAAAACCTATGGAACCTATCTCAAATGATCCTCATCCTCCTCCTTTGATCGGGAGTATACTAATATGTCATCAAGAAACACTAAGACAAAGTGATCCAAGAAAGTCCTAAAAAACCATTCATGAGGCTCATGAAAACTATGGGAGCATTGGTCAAACCAAATGGAACTATGGTGAACTCATAGTTCCCATATCGATTGTGGAAAGTTATTTTTGAATGTCTACCTCAGCAATTTCTAATAAATGGTATCCTAACTTAAGATCAATCTTGGACAACACTTTGGCTCCCCTCATCTAACCAAATAAGTCATCAATCCTCAGAAGAGGATAAGGGTTCTTCATTGTTACCTTATTGAGCTGTCTAAAATCAACATATATTCGGATAGATCTATCCTTATTCTTCACAAAAATCACTAATGCCCCCCAAGGAGACACACGAAGATGGAAAAGACTATTCCCCAACAACTCCTCCAACTGAATCTTGAGCTTATGGAGCTCTAGATTCGTCATCTGATAAGGTGCCCAAGAAACTGGTGTTATCCCTGCTACCAAGTCTATAGTTAAATCTACCTCTCTATGTGGTGGTAAACTAATAATCTCGCTCGGAAACACATCTAAAAAATCTCTCAACATAGAATTATCATCAAGTGCTGAACAACCTAGTGCATCCTCTTATCGATCACTAATCATGATCGCAAGCATCGAATAACCCTTATGCATGCTCCAATTAAGTTTCTTATCACAGATCATACGTAAGAAGACATGCCTCTATATACTAGTAATCAAAATTGAACTCCCAAGGTCATCTTGATACTCAATGATCTTACTCCTACAATCCACTTTAGATCGATGAGACTCAAGCTAATCCATACCCAAAAAAACCTCATATGATCCTAAGGGTAAAACACGGAGCTATAAGGTATTGTAGAGCACACGTAAATTAAGCATATAATTATCCATTTAGGTATCCACTATGAGTTTGGTCCCAGTGGCCAACTCAACCTACCAACTATCTAGCTACCTAGACACCGAAACTCACACTTTACCACTATAGATGGTGATATAAAGGAATCAGATGCTCCAAATTCAAATAATACTGAGAGATAGATATACCTTTCATAATGCATATAGTCTTGATAACCATGACATAGTTCTTGGCACGGCTATTATCTAATGTTGCATAGACACGATGAGTGCATCCCACATTTTCCATTTTCTTTTCTAAAATAGGGTCCTTCTATCTATCATTGAAGGAGGGTTTGTGTGGAAAAAGGAAATAATAGTGATCATGGGCCCCATAAATATAACAACTTGGTGACTCTCTTTGTGTGGGAGTCCCACATGTACTCTAGTGTACTAAACCTATTGGCCCAACCTTGAGAGAATGTTGTGTGCGGGATGAATGCACTTGTTGATTGTCCTACCTCCTGTACCTACCAAAACCAAATTGTCCTTAGCCTATGCCTCTCTACATATCTGTGCGATTCTATCCCTCTACTATTGTTGTGCACGGTTCTAAGAATCTTGTTGTGGGTGAGGAAAGGGTCTTGGAGATGTCTATGGACACCGAAACCTCCTCTAGGTGGTAGAGCGGCACCCCATGATCTCGATCCTTAAATGATTCTATCTACTCTTGAATCATACTCATATTCTTGTCTCGATACTTTTGGGACGTTCCCATGTTCTTTTATTTTAAGTATAAATTCTCCACCACCTTTTCCAAGGTCGTGGGAGATAACATCCTAACTACACCATCCAAATCTTCATTCATACCCCTAATGAACCTATACACCTATAACTTCTTGTCTGGAGATAATCCAAATAGTACGAGAAAATAAAAAAGTGTGACTCATATTTTTGTCATGGTTCCTAAACCCTAGAGAAAGTCATAAAACTCATCCTTCCTCTTTTGAACAAAATACTCAAACATATACCGGGCTCTAAAACGTTCCTTGAACATCTCCTATGTCTCTAAATATTGAGTCGATAGAGCTTCCGCTCCTCATTCCTCGAAAAAAATCTTGTTGCATCTCGAAGGATGTGAATGGAAAGTCTATCCTTAACGTTACTATCATATGGGTTAATCCATGTAAACCTGCCAAGACTTAGGAGCCATGATTCAACTCCAAACCCATCATTATTCCTTTTGTAAGTGGGTGGATGTAATCAGAGAAGGTCTTTAATAACATTTCTCATGTCAAGATCATGCCGAAGGTGCTTAACCATATCCCTATCGGTGAATGAGGTATTCCTAACCCTAGTGCTTCCTCAATACTATGAGATCAGCTCCGGGAAGAGTGGACACTCTCTCAAAATGAATTGACGTACTATGGGACCTCACTCATCTCTATGTTTCCTACCGATGCGTTCTTGAGTGTGCACCCTTGGTTGGTTGTGTGACATCATCTAGTTGAATAACCCTCATAACTAAGTCTACGGTTTGTGTGGGAAGGTGGTCCTATAACACTCCAATCATTTTCTATAATGCCTCTAGTATTTTTGGTATAAAATCTGCATCGCGTGTATCTGGAGTAGGTGGTCGACGTCCTTGAACCCTGGTGGATCAACGTCGCATGTCCTGTCCTGTCATCCTATGATCGTAGAGAGGGTATATAGCATTATATTTTAGTTTCAGGGTTTTGGCAAGGAAATAAAATATTAAGGGTTGTTATTAATTAATCCAATTTAACTAAAAATTTATTTTAGACATCCCAAAGTGTCCATTGTTGAAACCTAAGCTCGATACCAATCTGTCGTGCCCCAAATTTTAACCTAATAAAATAATATAAATTTACCCATATGAAATCGTTATTAAAGTGACAATTTTTTTGTTTAATAACTATTCATTAAAGTAGTTTAATAATGTTACATTTTCATTAAACCAATATGACAATAAATTTAATTTTATTATTTTGTTTATAATTTGAATTAGAAGTACTATTATGCGGAGATCAGCAAATCATAGGACCACTTAAGATTTTTAATTCCTTAAATCATCTCATTCAGTAAAAATTCACCTTTCATGTTCCCGTTAACCCTACTAGGGTTACATATAAAATCACACCAATATATTATAATGTGTTCGCAATGCAATAATTTATGCTCATAAAATGTTTTACTCGAGTTTTAATTTAAATAAGATAATAATAATAATAATAATAATAATAATAATAATTTGATTACGATATGAGCATGGGTTCCATTTGGGCCATCCAAATGAACCCATGCCATATTATTTATAACTTAAGTTATTACTTTAAAACAATAATAGCATTTAGAACATACCAAGTTCAATTAATTAATTTCCCATATACACATTTAAACATTCCCCCAAATCATAAGTTGTTAGGATTAAATCTGGGACATTGGATTTGTTTTAATTCTAACCATGGATCTTAGGTATTCCTTTAAACCCTAATCCTCCATTTTATTTCCTTATATCTCTTTCTTTTTGTTTTAGTTTATTTCATTTGCACATGTTTGTTTTGAAGGAAGAAAGAAGGAGGAGAATGGAGACCATGGATTTAAATGGAGCTCCTCCACCAAGGTCATGGATCTAATCTCGTTTCTATGTTTTTGATATGTTTTATTTTATTTATTTTGCAAAAATTGGAAGAAATCCCAAATCTATTTGTTGCTTTTTTCTTCTATTCCTTCTTTTCAAGGGTTTAACATTTTTATCGATTGTATATATACATTTACAGAAAAATCATGTAGAATGGGAAAATCCCATATGTGTAAATGGGGGCGGCTACAATTTACAATCTTGGTTTTGTTTTGTTTTGTTTATTTTTGATGTCCATAAAGAAAATGTGACATGGTTCTGTGTGTGTGTGTGTGTGTGTGTGTGTGTGTGTGTGTGTGTGTGTGTGTGTGTGTGTGTGTGTGTGTGTGTGTGTGTGTGTGTGTGTGTGTGTGTGTGTGTGTGTGTGTGTGTGTGTGTGTGTGTGTGTGTGTGTGTGTGTGTGTAATAAAATGTTGTTTTACTTTAAATGAAATCCATTTCATATTTTAATCTGTGAAAATGAATAAAATATATATAAATAATTTTACACACACAAATGGGTAAATCTCTATATCTTATTTGCTAAGATTGTTTACTAATTAGATAAGATAGAAGATAAATTTATTTAAGATAAGGATCATTCACACACACACACACACACACACACACACACACACACACACACACAAAGAAAGTAGTGAGATCAAACAATAATACAAATCACAACTAAACCATTTTTTATTTCCAAAGAGTGAATAAAATTCAATATTGATTACAATAGCATTACAATCAATTTTAAGAGATATCAAGAAAATAATTCTCTTTTCAATCATCCTAAAAACATTTAAGATCTTTGAATGAATTAGAGAGATAAATTAGATTTTTAAATCATCTATAAGGATAATTTAAATGCCAATTTCCAAAACATATTTTCCAATTATCAACATTCATTACCACATTACATTTTTATACTAAAACTCAACCAATATAACAAGAAAACCCTCTTTTTGTTTTAAAATCTCAAAATAATATGGAACAATATTTGAATAAACCTAAACAAACTAAAACAGAGTATAATACTCCTTCTCATTAAGAAACAAAACATAACTAAGAACTTTCTTAAGAGTTTGATATTCACATTCAACTCCCAAGATTCATTACAATGCAAATAGTAAACCAACCTCCCAATCCCATAACCAACCTTTACATCATTCTCAACAAGAGATAAAACCATCCCAAAATACCCACTAAATAAGAATGCAAATATACTAAAATGTAGGGATAAAAATCCTCCTACTAAAGTGGGAACAACATGCTCAATTTTGAGCATTTCATAAATGAATCAACCTCCAACAATGTCTTCAAATATGATCTAAATCCACTTTATCTAAGCTCCAAAACACCACAAGTCGAAGGCTTGATTTACCTCCCAACCTACAGACATCATTAGATATCTTCTCTCCGAAGAGAGAGCATGCTAGCCTCCCCAAGCCCATGGAAAAGAGGGTTATCATGCTACTCAAAGAATCCAAGATAAAAAATAATTCAAGGAAGCTCAAAAAAGGAGAAACAAGGAAAGAAGGTAAATTCTAACATCAAACTCTAATTCATAAGAAAACAAGAAAAGTAATGGAAATCGGAAGAGGGATCACCAAATATGCCAAGGTATAAATAATGATACAACCAAAGACCAACCTCAAAATTTATCTCCAAGAATCCATCATCATCCTCCACCCTTATTTCTCCATTTCTCCTCCTTACCAAGGATTTTCAAGCCTTGTAAGCTTTCTTGGTAAGGATAGGAGGAGATTCCCAAACCAAATGGGAATGCCTCCTACTTCCCCCAAGGAAGGGAGCATCAAAATAAAATTCATGGCTTCCCCAAGAAGCCATGAGAACAAGGATCCCCTCCCATTCCCAAAACCAAAATGAAATCCAACCAAATGAGAAGAAAACAAGAACCCACAAACCCAAACCAAACTTAAATTTTTAACCAACATAAACACTTTCAAAAATTACACACATACACATCCATCAATATACCAAAGTAAAAAAAAATAAGTGAGACCTACCTCACTCTCTAATCACAAGCCACAAATCTCCAAGCTCTTGAATCGATTATCTCTTAAAGAAAATTCTCCAAAATCTCCTCTCCCAAGTTCCAAAAGTAAAATCGCCCCCAAACATCCAAAATTAGGGAAGATAAAGAAAAACATCCCAAAATCAAAAACACATGAGAGGGTGACATGTGTCACCCTCCTACTAATAAATTCATCCAAGTCACCCATGTCATTTTCCAAGTTCCCTCCAAATAATAAATGCAAGGGGACAAAAATCCAAACTAGCCCCCAACACAAGTCCAAGGTCACTCATGTAGGACAAGAGGAGAAGGCTTTGATGGTGAATTGTGAGAGGGTGGATGAGCAAAAAGATTTTTCGATTCAAAAAACTTCCCCCACCCATGGGTTAGGTCCCAAGGACCATTTTCAAGGTAAGGGGACCCTTCCCTTTACATATATGCCTTAAATTTTTTCCTTTTTGATCAAATTCGGGATTTAAGAGTTGAGTGACATAAACAAGGTGATAAATGGTCCCCCAAAAATTATTAGTAAATCCCAAGGCATCCCTAAACACTTTTAAGACAAATGATGCACCCCAAAATCAAATCATCATAAGTGACCACATTAGCACAAAACAATCCCAGTTAAGTGATCAATATTAATTTTACCATGGTGCTCAAGGGTAAGAGGGTAATAAAATGATTTAATAAAAATTAAATACAATGATCAACCAAAATCCTCCAAATACAAATAATGACCAAAATACAACAAGGTGAGAAAAAGGGCTCGGAAAAGATAGCTTAGGCATCTTTGGTAGTGCTACCACTGAGTCCCATGTTCGCCAAGTGGTGTAACCTGCAATCCTGCACACTCAAGGAAAACCTCAAATATGCTTGACATGATAAAATATCAATATAAATCATTATGAAAATCAACTATATTATATCAGCTGAATAATATTTCACCACATCTATCTATCAATGATACATAAAAACATGATCCAATATCAACAATATCTAAATCATGATCAAGATCATCAGTAAAATCCATATAGAAACATAATCTATCTAATCTCAACATCATAATACCATCATCTCTAATCAACATGAAATGTCCAAAATCATGAATATCAAATAGTGTCTCAATAGTTCCTTGTCAAAATAAGAATTTCATATACCATATGATGATAATCATAGCAATAACTAATCAAAATCTAACAAAATCAAGTATCAAATGTCTCATATGCAATATCAAACTGATCAGATGAGCCAACAGATCATAGGAAGAGAGATAAAAACTAGTGGGCACTACTTGTGGTGTCTCACTATATCTACTATGGATAAAAAGAATTTTCAAATTCACATTATGTGAATGAGACTAGAAGAAGTGTCTCATTGAATCAAGCCTATGGATGGAAAATATTATCAACATGCTTGATTTACTACATTGAGTCATTATTTCATTTTAAAATATAGTACATTGCTTCCACGATGAGTTTACATATACATCAATAACATTCACTTGGGAAATGAAAGCTAATCACCCTTTGTATTTCAACATTGACTTCATACAAAGCATAATCACCATTGATATAATAGTATGATGATGTCTGATATGAAGTATCTATTGAAAGAAGAGATAACAATGAACTCAATGTATAAATGTTAATGATTAAACACTATATTCATATGTTTATAATTAAAGATAACACCACAACCTAACCCATTTAATTTTTTAAACTTCTAACCCTTGGAAATATTTCCTTTCATTCTTTTTTGTTTTATTTTATGGGATCATCTTTTCTATTTTTCTTTATGTGTTTTCTTTTCAATTTTTCTCTTGGTAGCATACTTCTCTTTAGGCTTGGTTACTACCTTGAGGCTTTGGTTCTTCCTCCAACTCTTAGCTTCATTTTAATGGTGCTTAATGGGGATGGTTGTAGATTAGTTTATTTTTGCATCACCTTTGAGTACATTTTTATAATAATATTTTTTTCTACTATTTATGATGTTTTTATATAGTTATAGTTTCAATGCTTTTTTATTCCAAAACATATTTTAAATATTTCTTACTATTTATATTATACAAGCCAATCATTTCTTAAAATGAAATATTGATCACGTTGGAAACAAATGTTGTCAAACTTATTTAGTAGTTTTTTTATATTAGTTTGCAATCCATATTTTTACAAGATTTGCTGTTTACATTTATTGATGATTGAGATGTGTTTCTTTGATCTATTTTTTGAGTATGAATCTAGTGCCAATATTTATTGGGGTCATAAAAAGGTAATAGGAAATTTATATAATCTTTATGACCATTCAAAGAACCCCTACATAAATTCATTAGTAAACCTAGTCATAAGTTTAATTATCAATACTTCTTCATCTCCTCTACAAACAAATACCCTTCAATGAAATGAAAGCATATGATTTATTAAAGAAATATTGTTATCTTTATAATAAAGGAACCTAGTATTAGTGTTTTCTAATTATCTTGATAACGAAGGAACGTAAAATTAACATATGCTAATTCTAAAGTACGTGTATGACAAGAGAACTACATATGCCCTAATTCTTAATGTCAACTAAAACACAACATAGACATGCACAACACCTTCTATGGATCTAGATGAGTTTTATACATATTTTTCTAATACAAAATTGGGAATTATATATAATTAGGAATACCTATGATTCTTTCAATCATATTGATCTAGTAAAATTGTTAACACTAATTTTAGTTCACATAACTATATACTTAGTTTTAAAATTATATGTTTACACTATTCTAACTTATTAGTGGCTTGAATAGAAAAAAGTTGTTTGGAATATAAGAATATGACTATGTGATTAATAATTAGTGGTCACAATTTTATTTGGAGACAAATTTCAAACAAACCAAAATATAAAATTAAACGATGCAATTTATTACAAAAATACAATGAGCATAATAATATAAACAAACCTAGAATTGGTTTTCAATAATTCTAATTGCTTGTGCACGATGAGAGAATTACTCTCAATGCTGACCAAAATTAATTGTATATATGAACCCATATATGGGTCTAGATGAATGACCTACGATTATGAGAATCATATTTACCAATTGCAGTTTGGAAATAATTATCTTCAAAAATATATATTTGTTAGTTTTAGTATGTAAATAATTTGAGATACAAAAATATATTTTTAGTTTCAATATGCAGATGTATTTAGATAAAAAAGATATATTCTTAAATGTAATATTTGTGTCAATTACTTAATGTGCTCACAATTTTTTTAAAATCTAATGGCTAGGGTGGGCCAAATGCCCTTCACTGAAATTCCATTTATGAAGGCTATCTTGATCTGGTTTAAATGGTATGAGACTTGGTTTGTAGAGATACATTCCTTGACAAATACCATAATGATTTGTAGGTATTTCATATTATATCATAAGAAAAATTATGAGGTTGACACGGTTTTGGGAACAAAATATACGAAGATATACTAATTTTCCAAGTTGAGTCGATTGATAATGACATTTATACTTGTGCAATTTCAGTAAATGAAATTACAAATTTTCAAATACAAAAAAATGCTACATGATTTGATTTGAAAATACGTCAAAAGGATCTATTACATTCATTTGATTAAATGATTGATCTATAAAGAGATGATGAAAAGAATGGGGTAAAAAAATAATCAAAGCATTCATAATGGTAATATTACAAATTTCAATCTAGTATTCACTAAAAAAACATTAACATCCTTTGTCATAGTTTAAAATATTGGATATTACCATGTTTACTAGATATTTTCTAATATGAAATTATCATTTGTATGCAGCCATTTGAATCTTAGTGTTTGTTATTTTTCCGAATTTGAAAGTTTAAAGTTCATAATATAAGGTGCAATTTATTTTAGTTCCATAAGAAATATGAAAAATGCATGGCTTTGAATTTGAATTGTACATATCAAATTCTCTTGATTATTTTTCTCGATGGATAGCTTCATAGCTAATTTTTTAGTAGGTCATGACGAATGTTTGTGAAAAAATTGCTATATGGCAGATACAATGGACACATATTGAAAAAGAGTTAAAAAACATGTAATTACAAGTGCAAATGTGTGTAAATGTTTTCTCGGAAATATATACTAACACCTTTGAAGAAATGAATTGCAATATCACCAATGTGCTTAGAAGTATCAAATTCATGACTCAAACATCAAGAAATTGTGTGTTGTTGGTGATGAAATATTGGAGCGAAAAAGAATGAGTCCTTGTGAGAGTAGTAATAGAAGCGAAAAAGGAAAGAGTGTATCGATTGAAAATATGTTGAAAATGGAAGGACCTCCGTTTGATATGTATGTTCACGACTATATCGAAAAAATTCTTAACAAAGATGAGAGCACAAGTGAATTCACTTTTCTATGTTCATTTCCTTTTCAATTGAAAAGAACCTTCAATAATCACACATCTTATGTGGTACCAATAAATGTAGAGGTCTTCATATGTGATCTTTGCAATGTGGTATCTCAAATAAAGAAAAAAATGTAGTTTATTTTTAACATGTATTAGTGAGAGCAAAATGAATTGTGTTTGCATATATCTTATTCCTTTGTTATATGCACAACTTTTTATAAAAGTATGAAATGTTATATGAAATAGGAAAACGAAGCAAGCGAGAGAATTATTGGAGAATGTTATAGAACATACAATGCAAAAAAAAGGATTTGAAATTTTTTATTTGGTGTGAACGAAAGTTATGAAATGATTGATGAACAAATCCTATTGGATTGGTGTTATCAAGAGCCACTCCAATTCATGAAAATGAGGGATAATGGTCTTGTTGGAAGAATATATTCATTTAAAAATGACAAAACTTTAGATTTTTGGGAGTACTTTATCCCTAAATGTAGTAGAGACTCGGATCTTGTTCTTATATTACATGGTGGAAGAAAAGGCATAAAATCAATATTGAAAACATAGAGTTCAATAATATGCATTGTTGAAAATATTGAGTAAGAGCTATTGTTGAGATAGTATTACAAACATATCATAAGTGATCCTTATAATTTTTCATTAAAATTTGTTTTGGCTAATAAAACTATTGCTCGTTAGTTTTCATAAGTTATATTGTTGCATACTTTTATGATATTCATAAAAACTTGGATTTTATAGGAATATTGATATTAGAAGCATAAAAAATACAAAAATCAAGCAGATGAACCAACCATGGATGAATTGCATGTAACTCAAAAGGATCATAGGCCATCACATGAAAATGTTGTGGCCTCAATCATCGCGTAGGGATCAATACAAGTATTCAAGATCAAATATGTTTATTATTGTAATGAAAATTTCTCTTAAAATTCATATATACTAAGGTGGTTTGTTTTAGTGAATAAAAGAAAAACCGTTTAACTAATTAGTGACCACTATTTCATTCTAATATCAATCTTAGATGCTTTTATAATAGTTTAATTTTTGTGGCACAAAGTTCCAATATAGATTACATGTATTTGGAATAGAAAAAAAAGCTAATGGCATTCAATCTTAAATTGGAGATATAGAATGTGTACATAAAACAATTATACCTACGAGGGTTGTACCATTTTAAACATTGTCATTGAATTGGCATCACAAAGGTGCTTCATTCTTATATAAATTACATGTATGTCGAATAAAAAAGAAGCTCATAACATTTAATTTTAAATTGGAGATAGATAAAAATAACATAAAACATGTATACCTACAGGTGTGTAGCTTTTTGAAAATTGCACTTGAATGTTATGATTAGTGATACTATAAATATTTTATATTTTACTTTATACGAATACTCTAATAAAACACTTGATTATTTGAGATGTTAAAGGTTTCCTAACAATGAAGGTCCGATAAAAGATAAATAAGAAGAACATACTTCTAAGGGGTACTACACTCAAGTTCTTAAAGAATGTGCGCAATAAGTTTCAAATTATTTTTTGGCAAGCTTCCGATACAGGAACAAATGTGAAAAAAATACTGAAAAGTTGTTAAAGGAAAAAATTGACAAGATGTATTTGTTCTATTGGGGTACTAACAAGTGTATGTGAAGAGATGGAAAATATGTAAAGGCTTCGGGAAAAGTTTGGAATGACAGTAATTTTCAATTTGTTGCATCTAGTAGTCTTGTAGTGGGCCATGATCAAGCACATACATAAAAATTGAAAATAGATGAGAATATCTTTAAAAGAACAACCAATAAAAAAATTGTAGTCTCCTAGGGCAACAAACTGATTATGAGATTCGAATCCATTTTTCACTATGCAAATTAATGTAGAATGTCACAAAATAATTTATCTAGCCATGACAATATTTATTCATCAGAAATATATCAATTATTGAATAAATATATAACACTTATTTCACCAAATTGGGACTTATTCTAGTACCAACACCTAAAAAAATATAGCCAATATCGGAAGCCGATATTGTTATTTTCGGATTCTAAAATGTCAAATATTGGAATTATTTGCACTCCAAAATTGCACATATTGGATTCCAAAATCGCACATATCAGATTCCTAAATCACATGTATTGGAATCCAGAATCACCTATATTGGAATCCAAAATTACGTATATTGGAATTAATTGTACTTCAAAATCACATATATTGAAATATAAAAAATCAAAATATTGGAATCTGTTAATTCTCCTTCCGAAGTCCAATATATCTGGTCATGATTTAAATTTATGAATCTGTGAAATAACATTTAATGATTTTAGGGAATCCAACATTGATATGAGAAATAATTCTGGCGATCACTAGCCTGTATAGAACAGATACATGTTCTGTTTTATAAGGGCTAGCGACGGCTAGGCTTAAGCTTTGGAATAATGCTCTTATCAGTTTTAAGATGTTTTTAAGATTAAACTATGCAAATTTGAATATTTAAAACGCCATTGAGCAAGTAGGGCCACTAGGCTAATGACATTCACGAGATGTGAGACACTTCTAGATTCAATTAATATGGTTCGATTGAACCTTGGGGCAACCATAGAATTACCGAACATGGGTTAAATTTGACGGCCACCTATGCCTGTCAAAAAAATTTAGTTGACAACAATTTTCAAAATTTTCCCTTCGAAAATGTAAAATAGTGTTATTTTATACTATTAATAAGATTTATAAAAGATTATATTATATGTATTTCACTGTTTCTAATATATATTTGTATAGTTTACTAATAAATCTATATAAAAATGATGGTTATACTTACAATTTACAAGTTGCATGTGATGGTTTTTTCAAATATCTGCAAGTATTTTATGGCTAAAATTATTAAAAACGTCTAAATGGCCGTCAAATTTAACCCATGTATGAAGAAACTTAAAGAGGGTGACGATTCAATTCAGGAGAATGTAATTAACTATAAAACCATTCCAAATATATTTTCATATTTAAAGTTAGAGCTCATATTTACTTCATTTATAATGGTGTGATTGAACCTCAATGCAACTAGAGAATTTATGAAGATGTTATGAAGAAATTAGCAGAGGGTGACGATCCAATGTAGGAGAATGTAATTAATTGTAAAACCATACCAGATATATTTTCATATTTAAATGTAGATATAAAATCAATTGTAAGAAACATGGCATAAAAAATTTCATATTCAAATATGGATATGAACTTATTTAAAATTAACTATAAAACTATCCCATATATATTTTAGTATTTAAATATAGCTATGAAATAAATTGAAATTCCTTTAGTAAAGGTAGGTAGAATTATAGTAAAACATTTGATGAATAATTTGAATTTATAATGTAACATTATTCCCGAAGTTGGGCTTCCAAATCAACAATACAAATCATAGTAAAGCTCCAATAAAAAAATCTCCTATAATTGTTTTAGTGATCTAATATAATCCCGAACATCTTTGACATCCTTCAATGGTTGCAACAAAGGCCACAACACATCTAACAAGTATGTGTCTTTTGAATTAGAATCTATGTTAAATGTTTCAGCAATTATGTAGTTCGTAACATCATTTAACTTGTTTTCTCTAAAGATTCATCTACAAGCACTATATTTTTACAATTGTATGATGCATTAAACCGCGACCAAACAAAGTTAATATTCTTGAGATATAATTTGGGATTCCCAGAACCTTCATAATCAGAGTGTTTGGTCTCAATAATCTTCTGTGTAAATATGAACTCGAAGCTTGCAACCTCCAAGATGATGTTTTGAAGGAATGAAGGCATCATGTCATCAACATTTGACTTTCTCATGATGTCCACATTTCTATGTTGAAATGATTTTTGCATCGTTGTAAGAACTCTTTCACATTAGGTCTACATTTTTTTCGAGCTTGATGCCGCCAAACTTTTTAACTATATCAAATATGATCAGTTTCATGTTGCATGTGTTCATATCTGCAAATGAAAAAAATCAAATGGTTGAGGGTGGTGAATCAATTAAAAAATAAAAAACAAGTCCCTTTCGATATTGTTATATCAAAAATCAAATGGTTGTAGGTGGTGACAAAGGTAAAATCTAAGGGCGTTCCTCATTTCTTATTGTTATACTAGGAATATTTTTGTGAAGAATTTATTTGAATAGAATGTAATGTTTCAAACATGATGATTCTTTACATACCATATTGTATTTATTTCATTGCATTGGAAAGTGGTATACATTTTCTAATATCAAATAAAAACTAGTATTTAAGCATGCTCGGAATTAATTTAAGAATACATATTTCATTAGTAAAAACTTCTCAAAGATTTGTTACATTAATGATTTTTTGTTAATTCGCAAGTGCAACTTATACACTCACACTCGAACTTATAATCAAGAAATATTTAAATTCTCCCAACTTATAATCATACAATCGTAATTTAAATAGTTATGCAGAACCATCACTAAAACATATGAATGTATTTTATTTACAATGTTAAGTTGTATCATCACAATAACATTTTGAAATGTTAACTTTTTATTTAGCATTTAATCGCTCCAAATATTTGATGCCCTCTACCACATTCAATCCCTTTAACACTATTAGTGATAAGTCTTTGTGCAAATTGGTCATCAACCACATATCTTTTGAGAAATTTTCTCCTCTGGCTTTCATCCCAACCATAAAATTTGTTGGAGGGTTTCCCTTTGCACCTAATGTAATACACATTGTGTCTTTAGAATTGTAGGGGACATCGTTTACTCCAAACCTTTTCTAGATATTTTATTACAATTTCATCGACCATTTTGCAATTTTCTTTTCCCTAGGTGATTAATGGATTCAAGTCAATCGATAATTTTTTATTGAAGGACTTTGTCATCTTTTCAACATCAGTTGAAGTGAGTTTTTCTGACTAGAATCTCATTTCAAATTTTGTTGATAATGACTTTATAAACTCTTTCAGGCCACATCACATGTTTATTCTCTCCTTGCGTAACTTGAATGTGATGTCCCTAGAGGGAAATTGGTTTTCTCATACACAAGCCCTCAAAATATAAAATAAGAAAGTAATTCTTGTGGCTAACTATAGGGAAGTAAAAAAATTAATTGGTCTCATATCAATTCTAACCAATGGAAAAAATCAACATTTTAGCTTGTGGCTACCACTTACTAGTGGGCCTTGCGTGTAGGATTGCATCTTCTTTACCTGTAATTTGGATCCTTTGATGAAATATCTGTTTCAAACAATATTAATATTATTAATATAACTATTACTACGAAAAATGAAACCGTATTTGAAAGAAACATATTGAACTATGTGGTAAAATGGTAAATTCAATATTAGCACTTTAGGTAGCTACCACTTACCGACTGAGCTTCGGTTTGGCTTGCATAGACCTTATTAGCTGCTGATTTTTTTGATGTAATATGTGTTATAAATAATAGTAATCAATTCAAAATCAATTTCATGCTATCAAAAATGAAAGCATAATTGAAAAGCATACTGATCTCCATGGTAATATGGTAAGTACAAATCAAAATGTTCTATGTCTTCTAAATGAATTGTAGCACCCGCTAGGTTCATTTATATCCATTGAACCACCCATTAGCGGAAAACACTTTTGAGATATTGATGTGGATTAGCGACTACTAGGCTATGCCATCATTAGATGGAATACACATAGATTCTAATGTCTATATCATTATGTTAATACTAATGGTTTATGCAGACAAACAACAACCTAGAAACTACAAACTATGTAGCGTTGGATGCCACCATGAACTTTTGAAATAGGTTATTTGATAATTCCTTCTTTGAAAATGATTTTTCTTCTAGAATTAACTGAAATCTTTTTCTATAACTATGTAAGCCTTAGAAATGGTTATGTTTAAAAATATGCATGGCTAACATACCTGGTTCTTTCTACATATTCATGATGGCTACCACCGCGCACTCCATTGTTACTTTCTCTGGGTGTTGGTGATTTGCATAAACCATTTTTATAAATTTGTGGGGCTTAGTAGCGGTTCTTATTTATAAATGCACATGAATAACATACTAGGATTTTCTTGCATATTCGTGGATGATGTGGTTGAGTTCTCCTCATCTATGGTCAGAGCTGGTGAGCATAGAGTATTGTCAAAAGAACGAGAACAATGGAAATTGAAAACAAAGCTCATTAAACATATTTATAAAGTGATTGAAGGACAATCACCATGATGAGTTGGTTGTGTAGCATCAAGTTGAGAGGTTTGTACATCGATTCCTATTGTTCTTGGGTTGTCTACGTAAATAAGAAATGTGTAAGTAGATTTTTTTGGTTGAAATACTTTTAACATAATCACATGTTCGAGTTGTATTCCAGTATGAACCTTTCTTCATATGAGAATAGTAATGTTTCAAAAACAATTCTTAACTATGTGTCTCAACAATAAAAAAATAGATTGATTGGATTCAACTAATGCATGCGCAGTGTGACACTACTTGCCATATAACACTAATACTATAGAATCCTAGGAACAACATCAAGCGAACATCTCATACCGAACTCATATGATCACTCAAAAGGAAAAGGATGTTTGGTTCCTTTTAGGCCAATTTCACTTACAATTATCAATTGTTGTGGAATTTTTCCATCCAATCCCTAGTGAATTCTTCTCTTTCATCATTGATTTTATCGCAGTTGTGCACTCCACTTATTGTGTACATAAGACAAAAAAATTCAGCGCCCACTTGCTATTATCATAGAGTCTGTAGCATCCATCTACAATTGATTCTTCATTGTCTTTAACCTTTTCCATGTATTTTTTTACTATTTCTCTCAACATTTTTGAATATTCAATTGGTATGAGAACAATAATAATACAGGCATGCACACTCATTCCAATAATTGTTAGCACTCCATTATTTCTTCAAAAGAAATATCGCTAGACAAATTGCAAAAATCAGTGATAACACATTCTACATTGAAAGGATTGGTGGTAGGAATAGCTAATAGAGTTGAAAAAATCTAGAACGGGTATGCACATTGACAAGTAAATTCTTCTGTGTCCTCCATCCTTGCCGGTATATTGTCTTCCATTGACACCACATAGTTGTCTAATATTATCTGAGCCTCGACAAGAAGATATTCTTCCGCCACCTAATCCTTTTTCATTTAGCTTTTTTCCCCTATGTGGGAATAATATTTTCTCTTTCCTTTCCTCTCTTCACCCAATAGTAAAGACAACTGGTGATAGTGTGATTCATGTAATTTAAATTTTTCAATTACATTGGATTCACTATAGGATGTCAATAGATCAATATCTGGATGTTTTTCTTTAAAATATTGTAGAAATTTTTCTCTCATTTTTCTGTCTCCTTTTATTCTCGAAAATAAGAATTAAATGTCTCTACTATTATACCTTCCTGAACAGGGCTAATTAACCAAACATCCCCTGATTGTACTTTATCTACTAGTATTAATAGTTCTTCGTCATTCATTCCTCTAACAACCCTGAATGAATTGGCTATGAATCTTGCCAATGAATTAGGATGAAATTTATCTTGATTATCTTTAATAGGTGAACAAACAAGGCCACCAGATCTAAACAACTCAAATTTTGTAGTCCATTTAGTCCATATATCATCCGACAATAATAGAAAATTCCATTTTTGTATAGATTGATGGTTGTGTCTGTTTTGAAAATCAAAAGGCATTGAATCTCAAAGTTCTACATTCAAAGGAAAATTATATGTTTGTTTTATCTTTTTATATAAGGAAAAAAGTTAATAACAAATGCAATAAAATTAAAATGCATTACCTTCCATTCCTTTGTTTTGTGTTTTTCCAATTCGGGACGTTGAGGACATCAATCAATTTCCAAAACGATCTAGCTTTGTATAGTAAATTAATAAACTTTATTTCTATTGAAGTTTTGTTCACTTCATTATGTTGTTTGCAAATACTAGTAATTGCTTTGTTAGTTGCATTTGCAGAAAGAATGTGAGCCCTTCAAAGCGTAGCCTTAGATGTAAAGACTTGTAATTATACGAGCCCAAAATAATTTTTTTGCACATATTGTATGTTTGCCATCAAGCATATAAAATGTAATGTCATATGTGTCAAATTATTTCAGATCTTGGAGCATCATAACCTTATTCGTAGAATCTAAGAAGGGAATAAGAATTGCATCCCTCTATGTAGGAATAACATTTATCAACATGGAGTGCACAATAAGGTCAACATTCTTGTCATCAACATGATGATACTAATATTCTAGAGGTACTACATAAAACATGGAAAACATCGATTGAAAATAATTCACCATCGAAAAAAAATTAATCAAACTACTTGCTTAGTTGAAGGTTTTGTTTTCGTGAATATAGTGGTTGCTTTCTTTAGCAATGCAGCTGATTTAGTATTCTTTTTCAACCCATGGAACTTTGATTTGGATGGATTGAGCTCCAATTTAGCCAAATATGTTATCCTCATCATAGTAAACAACTTGGCATGTTTATGCGGTGAAAGCGAACCTTTTCTATTCAAAAATGACAAATGGAAGAGGTTGTATCACCTCTATACAATTTTCTAAGTATTATAAGCATGCCATTGTGAATTTATTTTGCATTTGAACAACCATTTTTGTCTTTATCTACTAACAACCCCAAATCCCATCCATGTGTTGAACAAGGACATTGTATTTTTTCTTCTGAGGCTTGCATTTCCTGTTTCCTAAATAAAGAAACATCTAACTCCATATCCAAAATAAGACACTTATTATTTCACATGATAATGCATTCGAATTAAACACACAGTGTACTTGAATCAACAACTCTAGAGGATATAACCATTTTGAATTCCTCATGTCCATCATCTATAACAAAAACAACCATAGGTCATAGTAGTTGTCAAGGCCATGAAATTCAACAAACCAATCCTCATCTCTTTTCTTCCAAATCTTAGTGCCTTCAATGAATGGAATTGCCAAGAATGGATTACGACCAATGGAAGACATTGTATCTGTAATTGGAGTAGAATATATTAAAAATTACTTCACATATGGATTAATTTTTGTTCTCACCATATGTTAATGAATGCAAGTATTAGCCTTTTACGATCACCAATATCTATAATACTTTACTTTTTATCATTGGTGAGCAATCAAAGTAAACGTTAGCTATTGTTAGGATTCAACCAAACATGACATCTAACCTTCAACTAGTTACTATAAATTGTATTTTTGGATCACAACATTAATACTAGAAACTATGCAAAATTTTTCTTGACAATTAACACGCAACATATTTTGGAAGGATTATTTATTGTCTGACAACCATCCACTTTGCATAGATTGCATGAAAGGAAACATTTGAAAACATAGATGTTAGTGAGAGAGAGGATTTAAGTTGACATATGAATGGATAGTTTTTAATATTACTTGTTGGTAATTTACACCAATTGAATGGACTATCTTAAAGGTCGTTAAGATTTAATCTCCATAACTAGTAGAAAAGAATAATGTAGCGACCACTAGGCTCAAGAATGTATTTATTTGAAAATAGCTATATGATAACAAACAATGGTCAAGCTTAGCGGCCACTAAGCTCCTCTGATTAGCAATTGTCATTGTAAGCACTATATGTTCCTTTGTGGAATGATATTGATTTTCGATGTGATGTAATATATATTGTATTGGGCGGGCTTCGCGAGTCATACCCAATGTATGCCTTTGCATTTCAACAAAACGGATAAATACTTATGTATTTCACCTAAAATATATCTTTGTAAATTATAATCCATATTCGTTCATATCAAAGAAAAATCCTATTGACCGCTACAAGTTTTTAATTTCAAAATAACTATTGAATAAAAATCATGGTCTAGCTTAGCAGCCGCTACGATACTTTCATTACCTATAGTCGTAGAAATCACTAGAAGTACAACTTTAGAACGATTTTTCTTGTCAACGACTATAATTCTATCAAATTAGTCACACATTACTAGGTAGAGCCAATTATTGCACTACTTTCCATCAGGATGGATCAAGACTTTATCTTCGTATCAAAGGAATAATATTGTGGCCGATAGGCACAAAAATTTCTAAATTTGAGAATATATATATATATATATATATATATATATATATATATATATATATATATATATTATATAGAACAAAAAATGGTCAAGCTTAGTAGTGTTGGGCTACTATCATTACCATTTTCCATTTTAATCACCATTTGTTCAACTTTGGATGGTTAATGCTTTTCATTGATTGTAAGTGTCACATATTGAGTAGACTTCACATGATGGACCTAATTATTGTACTACATTCTATCGAGAGGCATCTAGTATTATTTATTTCTCTTAAGATATATCTTAGAAAATTGTAATCCATATTCGTTAGTATTAGAGTAAAAGGATATCAACCGCTACGCTTAAGAATTTCTTAATTTCAAAATATTTGTTGAATAAAAATCATGGAATGACTTAATGGCCACTACGACCATATCATTACCTCTTGTCATAACAATCACTATCTGTACAACTTTAGATCAATTGTAATTGTAAATGATTAAAATGTTAACAAATTTTCTACACATTTCCTTGTGAAGCCAATTATTGCAATGCTTTCGCCGAGAGGGATCAAGACTTTCTATTCTTATCAAATAAAATTCTTAACAACCGCTAGCCTTCATTACTCATTGAAAGGAATAACGTAGTAGCCACTAGGCTCAACAATTTAATTTTGAGAGGATTCAAGACTTATTTATTTCTCCTAAGATATATCTTTGTAAATTATAATCCATATTCGTTCATATCAAGGAAAAATCCTAGCAGCCACTAGGCTTAACAATTTCTCAATTTCCATTTCAGCTATTGATTAACAACTCGTGATATAGCTTAGAGGTTGTCAGGATCCTTTCATTACCTCTTTTCGTAGTAATCACTATCTTTACATCTTTAGATTGATTATAATTTTTAATGATTATAATTGTTTCAAATTGGTTGCATGTTACCTGGTGGAGCCAATTTTTGTACTACATTCTGTTGAGATGGATCATGACTCTGGGTTTGTATCAAAGAAAACCTTCATTACTCATTGAAAGGAATAACGTAATGGTCACTAGGCTCAACAGTTTAATTTTGAGAGGACTCAATACTTATTTATTTCTCCTAAGATATATATTTGTAAAATATAATCCATATTCATTCGATATCTGTTAGCATATGGATTTGCACACATGAAAATGACATGCAACAGTGTGGGAATGAAGTCCCTCCTTAATGAAGGTGAGGCTGCCTTTATTGAAAACCAAAACTGTATTTACACCAGTACATTCAAAATTGTATGTGGGGGGTGTTTTGGAACATCAATGGAAAGAAAAATGAATGAGGGAGATGGAATGGAATGAAAGAAAGAAATGGAAAGGAATGAATAGAAGGAACATGAAAGAGTTAGGTTATACATAGCCTAATATTGCACGAAGAAGAATGATGAATAAATAACACAAATAAAATGGATTTTGAGTTAGCTAGACAAGAATGAGTAAAGGGAACACACATGAGAAAGTAAATAATAGAGCTTGATCACTTTGTGAACAAGAACAACATATTAATAGCATTGATAATAAGATCAAAGAAAATATTTGCATGCAAGATTCAAATATCTAACATCTAATGAACATAAGAACATCAAATTTTACAAGAGACAATGAATGAGACATAAAGTTCGTATTTCATTAACTCCAAAAAAATTTTCACAAAAGAACATGTTAAGTTTCTTCCTGAAACAAAGCTTGCACACAAAAGTATTTTCTTCTCCTCTCCCAAAGTCACCCTTACAAATGATCCCCTTACTTCCTTTTATAACCCAAAAGTTGGTTACAAAGTAGTTAGGATTTTAAATGAACATTAAATAAGGACTTAAGTGACCTTTGACTTTTTCTAACCAACTTTATTAAAAATAGCTAAAAATAGAAATCACTTAAGTTATCCACAACTTCCGAAAGAAAATAACAACATCCTTTTCTTAAAAATCCACTTTTTAAAATATACAATAATAACTAGTGCTTGATCCATTAAAATGGGGTCCGTCTATCTAAAACGTATGAGAAATGGATTCTCCCACCTTTTTAGATACCAAGAAAACTATCTCCCTAAACCGTCGGTGAAATTAGGATCCACTGCTTTTGCTAGTTGAAAGGATCTAAACCTTCCCAAAGTTTCAAACATCTTTTCTTCTTCTGGAGGTTCATTTGGTCAAAGAATAGCCTCACAAAATACCTACAATTCAAGAATCCTACTTGGCATATCATTTAAATTAACCATTTTTGATTGAGCGTTCTCAAATAAGTTCTTTAATTTGATGCACCGCTCCATTGAGACTGATGATAAATTATTGGCAGGAGTGTACATGTCCTTAAATAATTAGGAAAATTGCTCTTCCACATGTTCCGATGAACACATTTGATTATGTTTATTTACAAGGTTACAAGGGATATCAACTCGAATTCTTGAATCAAGGCGAGTGAAATGAAGGCTTCATGGCATATGCTCTCATAATGGATCATAGAATCTTCAAGAAGCATCTTCCTTGATTTGAGATGCAAACACCAAAGAAAATGTGTCCCTTGATGTTTAATTTCAAGAATTCCTTCAATGGCTAAAACTGAGGATTCCATACTTGTCATCTCCTATAGAATGGGAAATATCTCATTAAATTTTGATATATTAGAAACAAAATTTTCCTTGAAATAAAGAATTGGATCAAGATATGTACCGACATCTTCATGGAGCTTAACCGCTATTTTGATCGTCCCTTGGCCAAAACCGAGAATCTCTGAAAGCCAAGTTTTAGTGACATGGCCCAATGTGTTTATTTCTTTTGATAAATTGAGAGTTTCTTCATCAGGGGAAGCCACTGCATTAGTAATCGGGAAAGTGGATGATATGGGATTTATCGATGTTGAAAATATTCCACCAATTGATTATTTTTGGCCTTGAGTGAGAGTTCGAGACTTATATTTCTCAAGTCTCTTTATGAAGATATCAATTGAATCTCGAGCCATTTTCGTGTCACTTTCCAATGTGGACCTCCCTAGTCCAAGTCTAGAAACTTCATAATCAGTAGATGTCATGGCATCACGCTCCTTGTCAGCATATGGGATGCCAAGATCTACAAATCTGTTTCCATCATTATCCACCATTATTCGAGGAAATACCTTAGGATTCTTGGAATGAAGACATTCAAAAGTTTGAAAAGGGCATAAAAGTCAATGTCAATTGCCTTGAAAACCCTCTTCCTTTTCTTAACCCCGGAATCAACTCAGGAAGGAGTATCATTCACTATTTTTGCATACAAAATCCTAAAGCTTAAAGCAACATTCTCATTGTTCTTGTCATCATGAGATTCTACAAGAACCCTTTCCATGACCCCAATTTCAGGAGAAATAACCTCGATATCCACCTCCTGCTCATTTGGGAGATTTTGGGAAATCTCTTCGTGAACTGCATGCTCCAAAGTGTTCGATATTTGGACTACCTGTACCTGAGTGGACGTTTGTGCAAGGCATGGCTGAGGATCCTTTGTCACTAGCTTTTGAGAACTATTAACAATGTGAGTAGAAGAATCTCTACTTGAAGTAGAAAATCCTAATACACACTCTCTTCCCTCACTGGGGCTAGGACCCTTAGGTTTTTCTCCTCGTGACACATTATTCGGCGAAGGGGATTTTGGCAACCACTCCTTTCTTACTGATTGCGTATGATTGAATGGCACGGAGGTCAATTGAGAAGGGGATTTGGTTGAATGAAGACCTCCTCAAGTTGGTAATTTTTGTGGTCTGAAGTATGATCTTGAATTAAGCGTAACTTGGCAAGTTCTCTTTCATGCCATGATATGATTCTTTCAAGGATCAGTTGATTCTTGCTTATCAAGATAAAATTCATCTCTCTTGGTCGGTCAATTCGAGGCAATAGGGTAAAAACAACTACATCATATGTAGGATCAATAACAGCTTTCATCATCATTTATGAATGAATATGGAGGGTTATTAATGCGAAAGGCCTTGATCTCGAGTAAGGGTTAGGAAAGAAAACTCATATCTTCTTACTTCATGCTTGTTTGAACAGAAGCCCAAAATCTTCCATGGTAGGATTATGTTGATACTTTTCTCCAAGAATCTTTCGCATATATCCATTGATATCAAATCGGGATATCTTCACATATGGATGAATTGTGATGAGGGCGAAATATTTTTCCATGAGTTGTGTAACCTTTGAAAAGATTTGGACATTGGTATTCCCCAATTTGGATTGGGAAATGAATTCTGAACAATACTTGTCATTGAAAAGACAGTGAACTTGGAATAGTTTCCGTGTAAGCTCCATTAATGCCCATTTCTCACTGACTTACTTAGGAAGTTTCCATGGGGTACCCGCAAAGCCGCTTACGTGAATGTAGGAAAAAGATGAAAATTGAATAAACTATGTTCCCCATTGGGAAATGACATTCATGGCTTCTTTGGAAAATATTTCCTCTGTATTGTTATTCAGGTTCGAATCATGCAGAAATTAAATGCATCGTTGACCCTTTTGAAATGGTGAGATCTATTTTTGAAACTTAGTTGCGGGTAATAATGAAAAACACTATTTGATGGCACCATGACTCCTCTTGTTTCGATTCCATAAAATATCTTTCTTCTTGCTAGTGCATAAGTCATATACGATGTCATGTAGAAGCATCCAGTCATCTTAAATTCTATCAATTGTTTGTGAATGGTATTACTGATGATGGTGGCCTAATCCATAAACTCTTTCTTGGCAAGGATGATACAGGTAAACTAATACATCCATGGGTGGAAAATATTGGCAGAGGCTAAACCAAAAACTCGACTTAGGAGAGTAATCATGTCCCCAATTTCTTCCACAAACTCAATGCGGTACAGTTCTTTAGGAAATTTGGTGAATTCGAGGCCTCTTGGTCACTAACCAGTTGTTATTAACCATTTTTCTCCACCGAGGGGTTCTTCATCTAAAAATTCTTGTGCTTTGTGATGAGTGATATCCACATTCTCAGGAAAATCGGGTATGTCAAGAAATTTCTCAATGTGCTCCGATGCGATTAAGAGGAAACGATTGTGATTATCTTTAAAAATTCCTCGTCTCTTAGGATCATAATGCTCTATGCAAGTGATAACCAGCTCTAGACACTACACCGAGACAGGAAATGTTGTTGCTTGGGGTAGACCACTATGGTAAAGCCTATCCGAGAATATGGTTTTGCCTTCAGTTTTCACCCATTCGTAGAATTGTTGCACATTGATGTGACCCAGATTCGTATCAGTGATATTTTCATATGCTAACTTAATGGAACTAAGAGGGATGATTCCTTGGAATTCATACTTGAGCACATATTTTTTGATTTATCCATTGACTTCCTCGATCTTCCTATAGATTTATTAGATTTTTCAGCCATTATGAATTTTATAGAAAAATGACTCAGGCACACAAAATCATGCAAATAGGGTTAGGTATTAGTCTCCGATACTCCCGTAAATGCAAGAAAAATATGATACATTTTAATATTATTATTATTATTATTATTTTAAAAATAATAATAATAATAATAATTGGTGCTGGCTAAACAAATAAATTTTATTTTTTAAAAATTTCCAGAGCAAATTCTCCCTGGTATGCGTGACTATACTTTGCTACATCCTCTTGCAAATGCATTAATACTCCTGGAGAATGTGTGAGAGTTACAAAAATGTATGGAGTATGCTTGGATTCTTTTCCCTTGCATGACAACAATGTTTTGATTGTTTTATCTTTGTGGGCATTGGATATTTTGACCGAGCGTTGGAAAATTTTAGCTTTGACATGCATGAACCAAGTGTATTTACCAAAGCATGGAGGATTATTGCTTCCTTCTTCCTAGTTTGTTGAAAATGCTTTTAAAACTTTGTCTTTAGATCTGCATTGGAAATATAATTAAAAAATAGTGCATGAGTGGGAATGCTTTAAACTGCTCCTTCTTCCTAAGCATTGAAAAGTGTTCTTTTTGTTGTTTTCTTTTGGGGTGTGTGTGGAATCTTGGACTGATTTTACATATTGATGTCCCAATCTTTATGTTGTCCCAATGCATGGGAAGAGAAAAATGTTTTTATTTTTCTTTTTCCTGATTTCCAAGCTAGGTGTTGAAAATTATTTGGACTGTTTCACATTGAAATATTTTTGATGAATGTGTGGAGCTTGCAAATGAAACCAAAACCAAAAACCTTCCATTCAGCTACGTAGAAATTCTTTCTTGTTTTGAACTGCTCTTTGGCTGCGTGGGAGGAATGTTCTTTTTCTTGTATGCTTGTGTAGAATGATTCTTAGGCTGTGCTTGGTCTTTTCTCCTTGATGAATGTGTGGAAATTTTTCTTCCTCCCTTCTCTGGGTTTGAGTAGCTCCGTGTGATGATTTGTTGAGGGATGTGATAAAATATTACTCTGAGACGTTCCTCCAGAAGAAATTAGAATAAATTGGAAAGCTTCACATGAATCTTTCCAACGAGTTTAACAGAGGATTTTATGAGGATGAATTCATCCCGTAAAACAAATTCCCCCTTTCCCGAGTAGTGGCATTATTTGCTAGGGGGGATTGGGGAAATAAATTGCCAATTGCTAGCAGAAATGGAAAGGTTGGTAGCAATCCCGTTTTATTTCCCCATGTGGGAAATCGGGATATTTTTTGCCCGTTTGCCAATTCATTGATTTGGCAATTGGTGGAAAAAATCCCACAAGCGAGAAATTAAAATAAATTTTCCAGGAAAGGGGAAATCCGAGTGCGAGGAGCCAATTTGGCATTCCCAAAATTGGAAACAAAAGCTTACTTCCCGCAATAAAATAAAAAAATTATCGCATGACTTTTAATAATTATTATATTAATATTTATTTAATTAAAAACCCCAAATTTAATAAAAATGATTTTATCAAATAAAGGATAATAAATTAATTAACTATTGATTAATTAATTATTAATGCATTTTAAGACCTGGCGGGAGGAGTTCTTACTCAAATTGACGAAATGAAGACCGAACGATCACGATGAGAGTGATAGACACACAAAGTAACACTTTTTTAAAAAATTGAAATTTTCAATTTTATTAATTTTGTGAAGTCAAAATTGGTTGATAATAGCTGGCTCTAGTTGGGGACAAGGACTTCATGGATGCAAGAACGGATCCGGACTCAAAATATTGATGAACATGATCTCAAAATGATGGGGCACAAAAACTAGGATGATACAAGAGAGGAGACCGTAAGACGGGAAAAAGAAACAAACCAAAATCCTAATTACCTATGTACATATGGGGAACAAATTGTTTTCAATTTTGGTATTTCTTGAGATATTTCCCACTATAGGGTAAAGGAAAATGAGTTTCATCAGGATACACCAAGTAATAGGTGTTATCTCCAAAAAAATTTCTGATCTTGAAAGGGCCTAGCCACATCGAATGAAACTTCTCATGCTTTCCTTTTGGTTCGCATCTCTTGTCCTAGAGAAGAACCAAGTCATTGATTTGGAATTGCCTCTCTTTAGGTTTCCTGTCAAACAACCTCTTAACTTTGGACTGATGTTCCTTGATCCTGTTTTCCACTTGACTTCTTTATTCCTCAATCTTGCTTAGGAACATGATCCTTTATCTAATGCATTGGTGAAGCATTCATCATCAACTGATTGAGCTAATCGTAATGTTGGTAACTCCAGTGTGATGGGAATTTGAGCATCGGTTCCATACAAAATTTGAAATGGAGACATCCCGATTTCTCTTTTGGGAGTTATGCGATCACCTGATACATCATATAAGTTGTTGTGCCAAGTTCTTTGATTTTCTTCAACTAACTTGCGCATGATAGTAATGATGTTTTTGTTACTAGATTCTGCTTGACCATTTCCCTAAGGGTAGTAATCTAATGAATGAGATAAATATATCCCATACCCATAACAAAAACCTATCATCTTTGTAGAAGAAAAATTTGAGGCATTTTCCATCACGATCTTGTGTGGAATTCCATAATGAACCAATATATTTTCTTTGATGAAGTCACAGATTACCACAGTAGATGTTTGTTTCACTGGTATAGCTTCTACCCACTTTGTAAAGTAGTCGGTTCGTGAGCACTGAGTATGAACAACACTAGAATTAGGATTCAAAACCCCAATGAAATATAAATCCCATTGTTGGAATGGTTCTTCAATGACAACTGGCTTCAAAGGCAAAGCTGCCAATTTTGGTCTTCCAACAAATTACTGACAAGCTTCGCATTTTGTCACCCAATTATGAGCATCGGAAAACATAGTAGGCCAATAATAATTTTTCGTAAATTTTATGAGCCATTACTGGGCCAGAGAAATGACCACCACATGCATGATTGTGAAAAGCTTCAAGCAACCTGGGTTGTTGTTCCTTATCAACACATCTGAGGAACATGCCGTCAACTCCTTTCTTAAACAAAGTGTTGTCCCAAATGACGTACCTAACAGCTCTTAATTTGATAGCTCTCTTTTCCTTAGTTGTCAGATTCTCAGGACATTCACCATATGTGAGAAAGTAGGCTATATCAGAATACCATTCATCTATGGTACTGACGAAAACTACTAATGGTAAACCTTCTTCAACTGGTTCTTCTTCAAAGTCATCTCATGGCTCATTCTCTCGTGATGAGTTGGCAGAGTCCTCTTCCTCAAACCAACTTGGTAGGCTTGATATCCAAATCATATTCCTAGATCTTGGAGACCCAATTACCTCTTTTATATCCCAGTTCTTGTTGTGTTAGCATCGATTTAACTACAGTGTCTGGAACTAAGACTTTGGTATGAAAATTCAATACATAGTACCTGAAGTGTTTCAAGGCTCTCACCACCATGTACACATGTCTCTCAAGGGGAGTGTAATTAAGTTCATGTTTCTTGAATCTAGAGCTCATGAATGCAATAGGAGATTCAAATCCTTCTTGATTGTGTTGAGTTAGGATGGCAGAGATTGTGTGCGGTGAAGCATAGCAATAGATTATGAAATCCTTTTTAAAATCAGGACACACCAATGTAGGGGCTTTTGTAATAGCACCTTTGATTTTTTCAAATGCCTCTCTACCTTCCTTCAACCATTTGAAGGATTATTTTCCTTTCATCATATCAGTGATTTCTTTAGTTAGCTTGGTGAAATATGGCATGAACCTTCTCAAAAATTCACCTTCCCAAAGAATGAGTGGACCCCAGGCTTACTCGTAGGCAAGGAAAGATTATTGATCGCTTGAATACACTCAGGATCAATTTTAGTTCCCTACTTAGAAATAATATGGCCTAGGATTTTCCCTTCCGTAACTCCGAACATGGACTTTTTGGATTTAGAGAAATCTTATGAATTCTACACCTTTACAATATTTCTCTAAATCTCTTAGGTGATCTTCTCGTTTCTTTGAGAACACTATCAAGTCATCTAGGTATATCACAATGATATTTTCTTTATAATCTGTGAATGCCATATCCATAGCCCTTTGAAAAGTAGCGCCGGAATTGATCAAACCAAAAGGCATTCTTCTATATGTGAACGTACCCCAGGGGGTGGTGAATGCAGTTTTATGTTGATCTTCTCTAGCCACTTTAATCTAATTATAGCTAGAGAAACCATCTAACATAGATAGCATTTCGATCCAGATTACTACCTGCAGAATATGGTCCATGACCGATAGTGGATAGTTATCTTTCAAGGAAGCTTGATTAAGATTGTGGAAATCCACACAAATCCTAATTTCTCCATTTTTTTCATGAACCGGTACAATATTAGCTATCCAAGTTGAATGTTGAATAGGAAACACTATCTGCGCATCTAACATATTTTTAACTTCATGAAATATTGTGCTCGCTATCTTGGGATTATACTATATTTTCTTTTTCCTAAATGGAACTGCACTAGGCTTCAAAGGTATGGCATGCTCCATTTCCCTAGGTTGGAAAGACTTCAAGTCTTCATATGATTAGGCCAAAACATCAGAATATTTGGTAAGGAGGCTTATGAATTTCTTGCCTTCCTCGGGTGAGAAACACTTACCGATGTTGACACTGTGCTAGGTTTATCCTTGGTACCAATGTTAACTCGCTCATAGTCGCATAATTCATAGGTCCCGCCTACTCTTTCTCTTTGATAAACTCCTGTCATGTTTATCAAAAATTTCTTCAAGTGAAACCAATCCTTTTGGAATTTTATTTCCTTTGAGTTGAATGATGCCATCACCCGGATATTTGTTCTCGGCTCCTTCTTGAATGGGTGAGGTCATCGATTCGCAAAATACAAAATCACTTTTTCAAAGTACAATTGTTCAAAATAATCCCTTTTTCCAAGACAGTAATAATTTGTTGATCATCATTGAATACTTGCCAATTTTTTGCATTGTCAAGAACACTTGGCCTAAGCACCATTTCAATGGTGTATTTGTCTTGATCAAACTCTGAATGAGGAATCATTGATGAAGCTGAGACTACTAGAGAATCTATTTTGTCATTATTTTCGCGAGGGAAAAATTTTATGGAAAAAGAATCGAATACTTCTATCGCATCCCACACTTTATTTTCGTAGTGTCTCAAATTATCATTCTTTACTTGGAACTGATTTCTTACTTGTTTCATGATCAATTCTCGCATCTCTAAAGACTTCCAAAAATTTTATCCCTTTCTCCTCCGAAACTTGGAGGCCAAGGATCAAGGATTAATGCCTCATATTTTGTAGTGTTGTTATTATTTGAAAATTCAAGTTTGTAGGAAAAAGGAAATATTTTACCATTTGGAGATATGAACACCACCCCCGCACTAGAACCCATCGAGCAATAACTTCCATCAAACTCAAGACTCCATATCCTATTAGAATCTTGGAAAGTGATCTCAGGGGTATGAATTTATGCAATCATCATATAATTACCCATACTTGAGCAATGGAAAAGGATCTGTGCGTGAGGATCTTCGGTTTTAGTTACCATGAAATTTGCTTGAGTTTCTGGCATTAGATTCTTCATTTATCCACTGATAGGAATCATAGCATGAGACCAATCCATTTGAATCTCACCACCCAAATCTCTACAAAATTTCATACTCAACAACATATCATATGAAGCAGGAATGCCAACAACTAGAATGGTTACCTTAACTCATTTATGAGGAAATTGGGCTAAAACCATTTGAGTGTCTTTAATCTGCCAGATAAAAGGAACTTGTCTCATCTCCATTGAGTAACAGGATCTGAATGTTCTTGTAGAAGTCAACCCAAGAGCATGTGCTACTTTTGCAGGCATCATATTATCCGAGGCTCTAGAATCTATAATACAATTACTTAATTTGCATCCATTGATCGAAAGGACAAAAGAAAGGTTCAATATTTTCATTTGAAGGTGTAGTGGTTGCCATAATTTTTGAGTCTTCCCATCTTTGGTATTTTTCAAAATTCCTTTGGAGGAATGATCGGTAGAGAGTCACCTTTGATAAAATGGATCAATTTCGATTTGATCCTTATTGGACTTCAAGTACTATGCCTGTGACATGGAAAGTTTTGGTTTATTGATATGATCAATGATATCAAATTTGGGCAAAGTAATCAGTAGTGTGAAATCACAGCACCCCCAAATGAGTTATGGATCTACTTTTCTAAGGCAGGGTCATTTGGTGTGATTTTCATAACATTGGATCATTCCCCAAGTTGTGGGACTTGCAAATGGGAATGATCCTCCAGAGAAGGCTGGTTCCTCTTCCTAATCCTAGCACTAAACTACTTATAAGGAAGGAAATGTGACTATCTACTCCTAATCTAACAATTCCAAGGGACCAAGGAGAGAGAGAGAGAGAGAGAGCATGAAAATAAAGAAATCCTACACTACAGAGGTGATAGCACCGAGAAAAGGGAATTGCTGATCACAAACTTAACTTCTGAAATGGAGAGAGGTGAGAAATGGAGAGGATGGACATATGCATCACAGACCAGGGATAAAGTTCACACAAAACACCATTTCAAACCCCTTAAACACAACTCCCAAAAACCTGTAATGGACATCAAAGATATGCACAATATACCCTGCAATGGTGATAGGTAGAAGAGACAACAAAATGAGCAAAGGATGGACAATACACATCACGAAACAAATTTTATTTCTCCAAGAGTTCACACAATACACCATTAATGGGCAAGAGGCAAGAAAATGCCATTACAAATCCAAGGGAGGAGGATTAAACTCCACATTTGACCCTGGAGAAGAAAGAGAGAGGGGGTAGGGAAGAAGAATGAACAACCCTTTACAATGAATCTTGCCCTTGTATTTATAGATTTGATTGAAGAGAAGAAAGAGAGAGGGAAGTGAGAAAAGTGGGTTAAAGCTCAACCACTGTTGTTAATGCTTTTGATAAAATATGCCCCCAATCTGTCTTTACTGCATGATTCCTTCATTTGGTGCCTTGAAAGAAGAGGAAATGACAAAAACAGATTGAATCCGATCTGGTTGTTGAGACAGATGGATCCTGCATTAAAGGCTCGAAGACATTTCCTCCATTTTCCTTTACCTAACATCCTCAAAATTAAAGTCTCAGACCTCCATGGCATAGGTGAGGCCAAGATCTTTCCAATGGTGTCATATTTGCAATATTTCGAGCCTTGAGTTGAATTATATGCCCCTTTCTGAGATTAGACACGTGGAGGCACCACGCTTACTTGAAATCTCGACCAAAAGTTTACCTTTGGAGGAGCATCGAGTTGACACTTATCGGCCTCTACTGATCTATGGAATTTTCAACGGTCCCTCTTACTTTTAGACTTTTGGCTACATGGTGAGCTCGCGCTCATTTGGGTCTCTGCCTTGGGACCAACTCTTGGAGATGTGCCATGCTAACACTTGCCATTCTTTGCTTACACTTTTATACTTATCCAAGTTTGAATCCCACCTTGTCCACTTTTTGACTTTGTCTAACCATTTGCTACATAGAGGGATGACACAAGTTGGAGTCTACATGTAACTTGGAGAACAGATTTAAGACGTGGAAACGGCCTGATAGAGTCGTTTCCTTTACACAAGGTCCTTTAGTCTCTCTTGGCCTTTGCCACTCCATGGTTGAGTTCTTCTGCGACCAATTTGTAGGATTTGAATGAGTTTTCTTAGGTTCCTCTTATGCGGGGTCATGGCCGATCCAATATTTGATGCGGGGTAAAATATGGATAATAATTTGGTGACTCGCAGGGGTATCTGCCTACTAGATGAAAAGACCAATTACCTTGTCACATCCATTGGGCATGGAATCAAAAATGATGGCCTGACACCGATCCTTATTATAAAATGGACTCCCTAACTCTCTACACTTTCTGACCTCTGCTCGACTCTAAATCTGCTGCGCAAGATCGATAGTCTCAATTTTCAAAAAGAAAATTTTAAAATGAATTTTTGAGAGTAGAAAATTGTATTGACAGGCTTTCACCTGTCCTGAAATGGACTATTTCGAAACGGCTTAAGTTTCTCTAGATTTGTTCCCTTTTGGAGCTAGCAACTGTTATAGACCGCTATGAGTCTTCTTTCCATGAATATTGAAGAGCCTGGCCTTATGCACCCTTGGAGCAAAACGGACAAAACTTATATACAAAGACCAAATCATACATGCCTCAAATGAGACATGCAGAGTGTGCATAAGCACTTCTTCTACTGAAAGAAAAATCTACTCCTACTCCTAAACTAACTAGAGGGAAAGAATGTTAAACAAATCCTGCAACAAGAAGGAGAAGTAGCTTCCCTTTCTCAAGAGGGGTAGCCATGCAAATGATTTGACACTAAATATAGCTTTCGGTATGAGTGAAAAACTGGCTACATTGCTTACATTGGTTGGTATTCTTCCAATGTTAAAGGAGATCAATACACTGATGAAGCACGCACAGGGCAAATTAATCTATATTGTGGATTTTATACGGATGAGAAAAATGGTATGTCAAAGTCTTGATATATTGTACTGTTCCCAGGATAGTTTTGATGCACCTGTTTTTGAAAATTGGAAAGATTTATTAGATCTTAAAAATCCTAACACCTTTTTGAGATTTAATAGCCACTATCACCTCTGCATCACTGTTAATGGGAGGGAAATACCAATGCACATTTTGCAAAAACGTCAAGATATTACAGGATCGGAATGAGAAGATGTTCCCATGACACGTAATTTGTTTGAGTCTGTTATAATTGAAACAAGAATAAAGCTTAAAATTTTTCAAAAACCTTGTCATCAGAAATTAGGGAACGTTTCTGTAAAGATAAAATTCTAGAAGCCATGGGTGTGATGAATCCTAATTTTTGGAATACTGAAGGTGGCCGTGCAGACTTTGTCAGAAAGCATTTCCATAAATCAATGGGTACAATAATGGAACAATTTACAAAGACGTCAGAGCTCAAGGGTATGGAAATCAAAGGTATACTGAATGTCGATTTATTAAAGTTTCAGTCAACAAATTTTGTAACAACAATGAGGAACCAATATAAGAATTTAGATCAACCTTCTGAAAGTGGTGCTATTACAAGGTTGTGGCGAGGAATCTATCAAAGTTCTATCTTACAAGAAGATATCAGTGAATATTTCAGATTATATGAGTTATGCCAAACAATGATTTTGGGGTCTGTGGAGGATGAAAGGGTTTTCAGTGCATTTTCATTTATAAAATCAAAATTGAGAAACAAGGTTGGATAAAAATCGGAAAGTTGCATGAGGTGTTATGTTTCTCGATACTCCATCGAAACCTTTCCGTTTGACAGAGCAATTGCGCACTGGAATTCCCTTTGTGAAAGAAGAGGTGTGAATAATACAGCTACAAGTACAAATATTCCCAACCTTGAGAGTGTAATTGGCTCTTCGTCACATTCTACAGAAGACAACATCGAGTTTGATGAAGTTGTTGATAATGGATTGTTTCAACTTTAAATAGGTATCTTCTTTATCTATCTTTTATCTTTATCATTAAAGATGTTACAGGTCTATATACTAAAAATGTCAGGCAATTCACCCATCTATCTACTAATCCATTTCTCATGTTGGGTTTTTTTAAAACACAGATCTAGCTCATTACGGTGGCGGTGATGATTTCAACTTTAAGCGGTATCTTTTCCCCTTAATCTTATTGTTTGTTACTATTCATTTTTTTCAGCTCTGGTTATCATTAAAGATGTTACAGGTCTATTTATTTACATTTAGTTAAATACAATCTTTTTTTTTTTTGAAAACGTGGGTTGACATCCGTCCAAGGAAGTGTTACATTTCTGGGATCGATAATGTCGCAACTCACCCATCTATCTACTAATCCATTTTTGTGTTGAATTTTTTTAAGACAAAGATCTAGCACATTACCGGTGATGATTTCAATTTTAAATAGGTATATTCTTCAACATAATCTTATTGTTTGTTACTTTAAATTTTTTCAGCTCTTGTTATCATTAAAGATGTTACGGGTCTAATTCTATATATTTACATTTATTTAAAGATATTGTTGTTCTATATATTTAAAGATGTTCTTTGGCACTTCTCAGACTGACAATGTTAGGTAAAACAAACCTGTCATATACGTAAGATTTCACAAGTAATCTAATACGCTTACCCTTGACGATTTCAAATAATCTAATACGCAAGAGGTAAGCTAAACCCTATCATATTTGCAATTATGTTTAATTTCTTACCAGTGATGATTCTTTCTTGATTTCTTAGAATTATATATATCATATCATAAAATTCCTCATCATCCATATATATCATATCATCACCATATCATTATCATCTATATCCATTCTAATCATTAATGTCATCTATATCCATTATAACACATTCCATTTATTTATCATCTTTATCCATTCTAATGACATTATGATCATATCGTTACAAGTACAGAGAATAATTATCTTAAAACAAGTTCAAAAGTCTAGAGAAGAAGAATTACTGTGCTTGATGATAAATCTACGTCCACATTAAATTGATCATCGTCCATATATATCATATCATTATCGTCATTCATCGTCTTTCATCATCATCTATCATTAATTATCAATTATTATCATTCATCATCTACGTCCACATACAATTCATGACAATGCAAGTAAACAAGAAACATACATATAATTCATGATAATCACCATCTAATGCAATTAAAATTAAAGATTATATATAAATCCATATAATTAAATTCAAATACCATAGTACATACTCAATAGTAGAAGTTTTCAAATTCAATATTTAAAGTTTCCTCAATAATAAAAGTTTCTAGTTTTCAAACCCCTCTTTTCTTTATCCAATTCTACTCCTCTGCTCTCTTCCCCAATGGCTTCTTCCACTGTGGCTGTACCTCTTTCCCCAACACCAGAAATAACCCCTGAACTTATAAGATCTTCTTGATTTGTCGCATCTCCATGCGACAACAAATTTGGATCAGCTGCAGCGTATAAACTATCCCGTTGCCAATAATTTTCATAACGACTAATAATCTCATTGATAAGAACCTTAGCCCTTCTCTCCCATTCTATAAGCTGATTCATATGAGGAAGAATAAACTCACTGACATGGGATTGACAATCATAACCAATTAAGTTCTCCAAAGGAAAAGGTGGCAACTGTTAACTTGTTAGTGTTGAAATGAATATCATTTTAATTCAGATTTCATTTCACCTTGCTCCCCTGGCCTAACTACCTCAAATTGTCTTAGCCAGTTTTTTTTGGCCTCTATCTTCTTCTTTGAAGAAGGCCATTGCGCATCTCCATCTTTCTCATCAACCCACACAATCCTTTTTGTTCTTGTCCAGATCTATGAAATACTCCTTTCCCTCTCTAGAAGTACTTGTGCCCAAACCCTGTATGGTCCAAGCAACAAGTGATACCTAATCAGCAAGTGAACAAAACCAGAACTTAAAAACATATAAAGAGAAAAAAAACTAGCATTACTTTGTAGTACTTTATGGTCCAGCCAGTTATCGATCCACTCAATGATTCTCAGGAATGGTGTAAAAAGATAACACATTTCCATTTTTGTGAGTTGCCTACATCAACATGTGCCAAAATTAGACATGGAGATACATAACCTCTGGAGGCTTAAAAACAAATATAAAGAGTCTCAATACACTCAACCAAATACATGGGGAACATTTACCCGGCAATAGGAGTGATAAATTCCACAACAAATGAAAGAATTTTAAGCAGTGATGGCCAGTTATGGTGTATGAAATTGATCAACAATCCTTTGATGTGGGAACCATCATGGTCCTTTAAGAGACAAAGGACAAGTCAAAAAGGATCTCACTAGAAAGGATGTGTCAAAATTAAGCAGAAACTAAACAGTGCTAGACAAAGATCATGTACCTGGTCTGTCATTATCATCAGATGGCCATATCTTAAAGATTCAATGTTGTCATATATTTTATCTTCCTGTAGACCAAGGATTTTTTTATATATTTACTATCTCTTTATTCTCCATTTGTTGGTGAGTGGTAGCTTCCCTAACATTGAGTAGCTTACCTCTGAGAGGAAACACACCATAATAATCTTGACCAACAACAGATATTCCTGCCACCTGATAGGATAAAGATAACTAAAATAACAAAAAATTAAATTGGAAAGTGATGTCGAAACATGTCACAATACTACCAAATTCAGTATTCACATTTCCCTGATTCAAGGCACAAACACTTACAAAGAAGAACCTTTGAGTCACCCTCCGTTAATATTAAATTACATTGATCAGAATTCTTCCCCCCTGCTTGATTTGCATCATCAAGTTTGGGAACATCAATTAATTTCCCCTTCTTGGTTCCATCAGTTTTCTTAAGATCCTTTTTTGTTTAAACTCTACCCATGCCAGTATACTTTCAAGTACACACTTTTCCACTGCACTCATCAAGTCAAACAAATTTACAAAGCTCATCTTAGACCCTAGCATTGCAAAAATTACATGTACTCAGAAATGCTACATCTTAGACACCACGCCTGGATTTATTGACATGGGCTGCAAATGCGAAACAGTGAAAATTACTATAAATTTATAATAGAAAATTGTATCAGAATAAAAAACAGAATAAAAAATATGAATTAAAATGAATTATACTTACAATCAACATGGAAACCGAACTTTGATTCGAGAAATTTCTTGTCTTCTTCCACGAGTGTTGCCTTGGTTGTAACAATTGGTAAATTTTTTAACGGAAGGCCCGTAAACCGATGGATGTCATTTACTTCGATCATGAATTGGAATATTCGCCATCATTCGTAATCACATAAAAAATGCCATCCTCTGAATTGTAGGATGACAGAAGGTAATTCAAAATATCCGGATCTGTTTCGAAATGGGGCATATTAATGAGCCCTGTAAATTCACACGCATCCATCAAATCTTTATATTCTGAAGACATCTTTAAAACAGTATGGATGTGAGGGCATAAGGGATTCCTGTAGTTGATCTTGGAAATCGATTGAATTGGATTCTCAAGAGCGGGAAGGTGAAAACGAGAAAATGACCGGTTGAAGAGTATTTATAGGCTAAATCAGGTGTCAATGGCTTCAATTGACGCACGTCAAAGGTCTTAATGGCGAAAATAGTCCTAGCCGCTGCGCGCAATAGGATCGATAGGACGCTGGCGTCAATAACAGCCAGCAACGCACGTCAATAGGAGCCATTGACGTACGTCAATAGGATCTAGAGACATGCGTCAATAGGAGACAGTGACGCGTGTCAATAGGAGCCAGTGACGCACGTCAATAGGAGCCCGTGATGCACATCAATAAGGTACAGTGACACACGCCAATAGGAGCTAGTGATGCGCGTCAATAGGAGCCAATGACGCGCGTCAGTAGGAGCCAATGACGCGTGCCAATAGGAACCAGTGACGTGCACCAATAGAAGCCAGTGACGCATGTTAGTCAAGACCATTGACGTCCCATTGACGTGCGTCAGGAGTGATTATTGCCGTCTTGTTGTCGCACGTCACATTCTACAGAAGAAAACATCGAGTTTGATGAAGCTATTGACAAGAAAAAAGAAAGTGTCACATTTTGAAGATGTCATCATTGAAAATTTGAATTGAAATATTTGGGATGATTATTAATGTACAATTTATTCTCCAAAATCATAGTTAACAACCATAAAACAAACACCCACAAGCATGTATACATGATTAATTAATGAAAGCTTAAAGTAAAGACATAACACAAATTTACCGAGAGTATCATGAGTACCACAATTTTATTAAGATGTTATGGCTTGAATTCTTCATAGTAATAAAAACTCTCTTCCACAAGATTGATCACTAACACTAGCTCTCCATACTTTTATAAAAACAAGTAAAGGCTATTATTAGGCTTGGAGAGAGATAATCAAGTCAATAAATTGGTTATTTAATATTACAAGTGCACCTTAATTATATACAATAGTGTATGGTTATTTAAATACACTGACATCCCCCCTTAATATGTACTTTAATAAAGGGAATGAACGAGGAACACTGAACTATCCCACCTTAATGAAAATTGCCTTCACTCCCAAAAGTTTCCTAAGATGAAAAAATTGATCCTCAAGCAAGGGATTTATGAAGTTGTCTAAAACCAAATTGAGTCTTGTGATAGATTAACTACCAAAGATGATGCATTTTTATATCAATGTTTTTTAATGTGTTGGTGCTCCATCATATTGTAATAGATGTGGATGACCCTCTAATTATTTTTCACATTTCCAATAAACTAGCCCCTTATACTTACAATAGTCATCTTTTCAAATTCACACATTACCTTAGTCAACTTATATTTGATTGATCAAGAATTAATTTTCATAAGTCACCATATATCTTCTTACCCTTATCACATATCTCTATCCCTTAATTAAATACAAGCCAAGCAATGTTACCAAGTTTTGAGGATAAAATTAGGGCTCCATCTTCATTTACACTTTTCTAACCTCTACTCTTCCATGACACTTGGAGAACTACAAGTAGTTTAATCCTGTTTTGGTGTATTTGGTCCATAATTTCTAGCACTCATAGGTATCGAAGGGGGAATGATGAGGTAAATCTAATGTATATAATTAGAAACACTTTTTTAGGCTAATAGGTCTAAAATACAAAGAGATGATATTTATAGTTGAAGAGTCGTTGAAAATATTCATACACATATCCTAGATCAATAAACATGTGTGAAGTATGTGTTAGATATAGATTAGATATCTTAGTTTCAAAGGACACATTCAGTAGCCCTATGACACATTCATCAAGAAAACTTGTTCTAAAATAGATGAACATTTCCTCTGATTTTAGGATCCCAAATCTCAAAGGAAAATTTATGACACTCTGCACAACATCCTTATCCAGTTTCAAATCAATGTTATACCCCTACATCTGGTAGAACGGTGAATTATTTTTAACCCTAATCCTAATTTAAGCTATATACTTTCTGGAATTAGTGTTGATAGAATATTATATCCTTACACAATTTAGGACTTTTGTTTCTATATTTGATGTTTTCAATAATCTTATATACACATATTGCAATATCATAATTGAATTACCTCTTAATGTTGACATTACAAAAAGATAGGAACATTGAAATTACTATTCATCTTATTGTTTGTTACTATTCATTTTTTTCAGCTCTGGTTATCATTAAAGATGTTACAGGTCTATGTATTTACATTTAGTTAAATACAATCTTTTTATTTTTTGAAAATGTGGGTTGACATCCGTCCGAGGAAGCTGTTACTTCTTGGGACTGACAATGTCAGGCAACTCACCCATCTACTAATCCATTTTTTGTGTTGAATTTTTTTAAGACAAAGATCTAGCACATTACCGGTGATGATTTCAATTTTAAATAGGTATCTTCTTCAACATAATCTTATTGTTTGTTACTTTACATTTTTTCAGCTCTTGTTATCATTAAAGATGTTACAGGTCTAATTCTATATATTTGCATTTATTTAAAGATATTTTTGGTCTATATATTTAAAGATGTTGCTGGCACTTCTCAGGACTGACAATGTCAGGCAACTCACCCCTCTATCTACAATGTCAGGTAAAACAAACCCTATCATATACGCAAGATTTCACAGCAATCTAATACGGTTACCCTCGATGATTTCATAGCACGTTACCCTTGATGATTTCACAGCAATCTAATACGCAAGAGGTAAGCTAAACCCTATCGTATTTGCAATTATGTTTAATTTCTTGCCAGTGATGATTCTTTCTTGATTTCTTAGAATTATATTTAATTTATTTTTTATATGTGCAAAATCCTTTGATATATTTTTTTAACTGTGGGATAAACAATACATTATACAATTTTAAATATAAGTCCACATAAAATTCCTCATCATCCATATATATCATATCATCACCATATCATTATCATATCCCGACTCGACACTACAATTATTATTAACACAACTATTTATCCAATTTAAATTTATTAAAACAATTCAGTTTTTTTAAAATAATTTATAATCATATCATTACAATTCTATTCCTTCTAATGTCATCTATATCCATTCTAGAGAAGAAGAATTACAAAAGTCTAGAGAAGAAGAATTATCGTGCTTGATGATAAATCTACATCCACATTAAATGATCATCATATATATATATATATATATATATATATATATATATATATATATATATATATATATATATATATATATATATATATCATATCATATTGATCATTGTCTTTCACCATCTAATGCAATTAAAATTAAAGACTGTATATAAATCCATATAATTAAATTCAAATACCATAGTACATACTCAATAGTAGAAGTTTTCAAATTCAATATTTAAAGTTTCCTCAATAATAAAAGTTTCTAGTTTTCAAAACCCTCTTTTTCTTTATCCAATTCTACTCCTCTACTCTCTTCCCCAACGGCTTCTTCCACTGTGGCTGTTGTACCTCTTTCCCCAACACCAGAAATAACCCCTGAACTTATAAGATCTTCTGCAACACTGTCTAGATTTTTTAAAATTCTTTCTTCTTGATTTGTCGCATCTCCATGCGACAACAAATTTGGATCAGCTGTTGCTTTAGCTTTGAATAATATGTCAGGGTCGAAACCATGCTCTTTAATTATCCGCTTTAGTGTATTGTTTTGTTTGTTAACCAAAACAATATTTTGCTTCAAATTTTTTGCTGCGGATAAGCTGTTCTTTGTTGTTTCCAAGTGAACTTGCAAAACCTTCGCCTGACTCTTCAAATTTTCATATTTCAACTGCACAAAAAGAGTAATGTCAATTCAAAATATTACTAAAAAATGAAAATTTCAAATTAACAAGAATGATTGTTTGAATGTAATAGTACTTACAACCGCTCTATCTCTTTCGGCATTTGCGATTGCTACCAAATCCTTGTCCTTGGACCATTTGTTAAAATATGCCTGGGCCTCGGCACTAATATTTTCCAATTTGTTTAATGCCTTATCTAAAATTTCATCTTTATAGTTGTTGTTATACGTGACAGTCCCACTTCTTACTTGGGTAAGTAAGGAATCCATCTTCACAGGTTGATTCTGGACTGCAGCGTATAAACTATCCCGTTGCCAATAATTTTCATAACGACTAATAATCTCATTGATAAGAACTTTAGCCCTTCTCTCCCATTCTATAAGCTGTTTGATATGAGGAAGAATAAACTCACTGACATGGGATTGACAATCATAACCAATTAAGTTCTCCAAAGGAAAAGGTGGCAACTGTTCACTATCTGAATCTGATGAAGATGATCTTGCTGGAGAAGTATGGGGGCTTTCACCAAGATCAACTGCTACGTGTTTCTACCTTTGGGTGGGCTGATCCTGTTTGTGAAAAATTAATCAAGATTTAGATAAATAAATTTAAATCGAAATGTAATTCAAAATTGTAAAGCATATTTAAATTGAAATTTGAAGTATACCTGCTGGCCTTGAATCATCTCGCGGGTATCGAAAAAACCAGTTGGGTCATTGCTATCAATGCCCAAATAATCTTCATCTAAATTTATATTGTTCAAAATAGATATGCCGTTGCACTGGGCAAGCCACCAAGTGAGAGAGTTGGAATTCGAAAGGAGGAGGCAATGTTTAGTGTCCCACTAGGGGCCGGAGCAAAAGGCATGCGTTTACCAATGTTCTTTTTCACTGTTCCTCTGGTTGGCATTTTAAAAATTATTGGTTGAGTGGGTGTCGGTGCCACGGTTTGATCAGGACTGACATGTGCTGAAAAGTACAAGAAAAAAATGAAAAAATAGGAAAACAATTCATAAAGTCAAAAATTTCGAAATTAAACGTACTATCGAAGAGTTGTACCTTGTTGTCGAGGGGTTGTTTTTCTCGGTGCTACGGGTGGCCTTGTAGGAGTTGTACTCGGTGTCTGTTCAGAAGATATGAATGCATGCGACTGTATGGAGTGAGTTGGGGAAGAAGGTTGAGTTTGTGAAACAGGTGTATGTTCCAAAGTCCCTGCAATTCATCAATATTAAATGTTGTCAATTCATTTGGTTAAAATTTAAATTGAAAAATAAATATGCAACTTTGGAATTTGTAAATAATATATGAGAAGGTATTACTTCTCTGGCATTTGACGAGTTCAAACTATTGAGGGTTTGGAGAGGAGTGAGCTTCCATTTCAGATTGGGAGTCCCCGAAGCCTCGGTGTGTTGTTGGCCTCTTCCTCTCGATAACGCCTTTTTTTCGGGAAAGGCTTCAAGATATCTTCTCTCGCAAAAAAATTAACATTTAAGTGTTAATAATCTGCAGTAAGATGTAATGTCAAAAATTGAAATACAAACTAAATACTTTATACTTGTTGTTCTTCAAATGGAATTGACAACTTCATCAACTCCTCATCAGTGCAAGTAGGAATTTCTTTATCTCTTAAATTTAAAAGTGCCTCATAATAAAGGCCAAGGAGATAGTTTGTTGAATAAATGACAGGTTTTTCAGAAAGTTTTGAATTTGTTAGTTCAGTTCTTATTTTTTTGGATAGATATGTGCACCAATCGAATTTTTGTTTTGAGATAGTGGCAACAATGTATGCAATGGCCCAATTTGGTATATCAGTTTGGCGACCCTGCAAAACAATTCTGGATTGAAAAAATGAAATAAGTGCAGCAAGAAAGTGGTGTGCAATTGATTGTGTATCCACACCATGCCTGGATTTATTGACATGGGCTGCAAATGTGAAAGAGTGAAAATTACTATAAATTTATAACAAAGCAAATTGTATCAGAATAAAAAACAGAATAAAAAATATGAATTAAAACGAATTATACTTACAATCAACATGGAAACCGAACTTTTATTTGAGTAATTTCTTGTCTTCTTCCACGAGTGTTGGCTTGGTTGTAACAATTGGTAAATTTTTGAATGGAAGGCCCGTAAACCGATGGATGTCATTTGCTTCGATACTGAATTGGAACATTTGGCCATCGTTCAGAGTCACATAAAAAATTCCGTCCTCTGAATTGTAGGATGATGAAGGTAATTCAAAATATCCGGATCTGTTTCGAAATGGGGCATATTAACAAGCCCTATAAATTCACACACATCCATCAAATCTTTATATTCTCAAGACAGATTTAAAATAGTAAGGATGTGAGGGCATAAGGGATTCTGTAGTTGATCTTGGAAATCGATTGAATTGGATTCTCTTGATTTTTTGTTGAACTTCTTTGTCGGGAAGAATGTGAAGTCGAAATTATAGTTGTACTTACATCTTTGACAATGATTGAGACCTGCAAAAATTCAAGAGCGGGAGGGTGAAAACGAGAAAATGACCGGTTAAAGGGTATTTATAGGCTAAATCAGGCATCAATGGCTTCAATTGGCGGCGTCGGCCAGGAGCCGACGACGCGTCGAGGAGCAATGACGCGCGCATCAATAGGAGCCAGCGACGTGCGTCAAGAGGAGCCAGTGATGCGCGACAAGAGGGCCAGTGACACGTGTCAAAAGGCGCCAGTGACACGCGTCAATTAGAACCAGTGACGCGCGTCAATGGAGCCCGATGGACGCATGTCAAATGGGCTAGTGACGCGGCGTAATACTGAGCGTGACATACGCGCCAATGGCTTCACCGACACGCGTCATCGGCTCTAATTGACATGCGTCATCGGGTTCCACCGACGCGCGTCAATGGCTTTAATTGACGAGCGTCAATGGAGCTAGTGACGCACGCCAATTTGAGCTAGTGACGCGTCGGGCGGCTCCCGCTGACCCACATCAATTAAATCCATTGGACGCATCAATTGGAGCTAGTGACGCGTGTCAATTGGAGCCAGTGACGCGTGTCAGGAGTGATTATTGACGTCTTGTTGTCGCACGTCAATGATGGAGCCATGAAAAAATAGGTGAAATTTTTGTTTTGGAATACTGTCAAATTTGCCTTTCACTGAAACTGGTTCCGGGGATATTCGCCAGGTATTTTCCACCTACAATTTTATAGAGGTGTCTTAAATGAACCCTGCACATGGGTCATGCCACCAAAGAATATTCAGATAAATTAATCGCAAAAGGGAAGAAAGTTATTAAATTTGTTTTGATTGTTTATGTGGAAATCAACTCATGGATTGAAGAAACATAAAATCCCAAAATGAGGTTAACATATTGAAATAATACTTTCCTAATTTAGAGAAAAATCAACAAGTTAATTTTGACACTAACAAAGGGTATTCTGAGTGAGTAGGTTTGAGGGGATCAAATGGAGCTTCCAAGTGACACTAAAATCCAGATTCATATATTGGAAGCATGTATTGAGAAGTTAAACAAATCGCAGATCAAAGGGGTGCATGAAGTTGATGAAATTTTTAAATACCTTGAAAATATTCCTTTTACTCTCTATGATGATAAAGGACTCATACTCCCGTTCAAACAATCAAGGATGAATATAGGCAATTGATTAAAATAGAATCACCTCTAGAGTTTTCTTTTCAATATTGATTCAATTTTAGTGATTTGTGTAAAATATAAAATATTTTTAACAAGCTTGAGAAGGAGATGAAGACATTCGGAAGGTGCCCTTACAAATGATAGATGTTGATATTGTGTGTCAAGTGTGTAATCAGTAAACCATGGGTCCAAATGAAAATCAATTAAATGAAATCCCCTCTAATTTTGATGGCTATAGGGAAATAATTCAACTTGTTAAGGAGAAGGTTTTTGAAGTTCAAGATGATGAAGCCACTGCCAGTGAGAATGTGTGGACCAAAAATCCATGATTTGCAACAACTTTACCTAGGTTAATTTTGCATTTTCTAGTTTATTTATTTTCATGATTGTAAAATGTCATGTTATTTGTGTAAAAAGTGCACATCAATTTTGTAATTTCTATTTTTAGAAATTTGACTTGCATGTAACTAGAATATATGAAGTATTTCCTTATAAATGTATTTGTCAATCATTGTAAGCAACTTTTGGAGATGATGAAATTTTGGAAAGAAAATAAATATCATAGTGCTTATATTTCACGTTTTTCAATAAAAGAATAAAGAGAGATATTCACTCTATGTGTTGCATATTGATCTTTTGATTACCATTTGCACTTATGTCGATGAATGATTGCATTTTACTCTCCAGATTTTTTATTTCATCAAATTGAATTTATTGTCAACTATGCTTGTGAGATTACAATAGGATATGTGTTTACCTATTAGAAAGTGCAAGTCTTGCTTTTCTTTCCTCTTTCTAAATTCTCATTATATTCACTTTACTTCCCTATTATCTATCCTATTTTGTTTCTTATGAATTTCAACCTTTTGGGAATGGAATCCCAAACCCCCAAGGATATATTAGTGTAGATAATGTACATATTTTTTCACGTATTTTTACAATAAATGGAGGCACCCCATATAATAGAGGTGGGACTTCATCCTACATATTGTTGTGTAATGTCCCCTTTTTGAACTAGTTTGTTTTGAAGACTTATTTCCTATTCCACTTCATGTGGGTGACAAGAAGGTGAATAATGGAATTATTTGTTGAGTTTTTAGTCTTTTTTATGAGCATTTACTTTTTCCTTTTATGTTTTCCCTTATGAGGCATCTCAGATGGGTTTAGGAGATGAAAAGCCAAGTTAAAAATAAAAGCAACATCATTATGGAATTCAGTCATAGGTGAAACTCCATCCTTGGTTTTGGCACCACCAAAAGGGTATTAAAGGGATCACTTGGCCTCATTTTTGCATCATCTTTGGGTATAAATTTTACTTTACTTAGTTTTGGGCTATTTTCTCAAAATATTTCCACTTAGGGGTGAAAATCCTTTAGTGTGGCTTCACAAGGAAGATGAATCCCTTCCTTATCAATTGAAGAATGAAAAATATTCATTTAATTGTTTTAAGTGCTTTAAAGAGGTGGCTAATGCATATTTTTAGCGAGGATTTAGTCCTAAAGTGAAATTCAGCCCCTCTCCTAGGGAACGAACCACCTTAGAGAAGTGATTGGTGGTTTCAAGGGCACGATGTCACCGAACTTAGCCATCATTTCATCCTCCATATTTTTGGCAGTCGAGAATCTACTTTGTATTTCATTTGTAGGGATTGGAATCAATCATTTCCAACCAGATTTGTAAGGGCATACTTTGTTTTCATTTATTTAATTTCTAGTTGGGTTTAGAGGTTGATTTCTTGGTTGATAATTGTTCTAAAATATTCCTAAAGTGCCTCTACATACTTTGGATGATATGAATGGTGATATTTTGATGAATTGTTGTTTATTCCTTGTTTATGTTCTAAAAATCCAATTGTTGTTCATTGTTCCATTTTTCATTTAGCTAATATAAAAATCAAAATATTTTCATTTTGGGTTTTGTGATAAAACCTTATTTTCAGTTTCAACCCTAGAAAGGGACATTACAGTGGTATCAAAGGTTCAATATTCCTATCCCGAGGGTCTTCATGTAAGAGGTTGATAAAGGATACATTTGTTATTAAAGGGGAGATAAGAAGAAATCAAATCAACCAGTTGAATAGCTTAACACGACTCACAAAGATTCATAAGAAGCCAAAATTGATAAGCTCATTAAAGGGAAAGTTAGATTGGTGGACATCATGGACTTGTTGGCCCTAACCCTACAAAAATTCCATGAACCAATGCTTCATAATGGTGAGGGTAGATCATCCAAACTTCACGAAATCCCAAGGATCAACTTATGGATCAGCCACTAGGCCTACTTTCCTTCCAAGGGAAGAAGCCATTTAAGAGGTGGGAACAAGAAATTCAAGTAAGGCAAAGTATTGTGAAAAACTATGAATAATATATGTCCCTTTTTAATGATATCCAAGAAGCTATTTCACTTATTGAACTCACATGGGTAAGCATAGGAAAGTCAAGGCCGGAGCATAGACTTAATGCGCCACAAAGGGATGTTCAAAATACCTTGGGTAAGATGTCATTCTCTAAATTTTATTTTTATAACATGGGGATAACCTATGCTTTGGATTCAAAAGTTGGATACTTATCTATCATTGAGGCCTATGACGGAGGATGAAGCAATTAAATTTGCAACCCTTCATCTAGAGGGGATTGCACATGAGTGGTGGTTTCATGGATTGGTCACACAAGGGCACAATCTTATCCATTTGTATGATAATTTTTACAAAAGACCTGTTGGGAGATTCAATAGGATTGATCCTAAGGTTCACTTTTGAGAGCAAGCAGTGTTTAAGCAATGATGCACAATAGACTATGTGGCTGATTTTTAGAGACTTTCTATGATGATTACGGATGTGATGGAAAGGAGGCTCATTGTTTTGTTCATTGAAGGTTTGACCGAACCTATCAAGGGTTTGGTGAGAGCATTTGACCCTTTGTTTCTCCAAGAGGCAATTAAGAAAGCATTGGATCTTGAAGGTGCTGCTCCAAGAACAACAACAATCAACGAGCAGCCAAGGGCATATCCAAATGGAGGGCAGCCAAAAGGACTCTTGGGACAGCCAAGAACCACATCTTTGGACCAGCCAAAGAAGCCCTTTCAAAGAGCACCAATCATTCACAAGGATTTATCCAAAACCAGCAAAGAAGGAGAAACAAGAAATGAGATAAGAAGGAAGAACTTCAACATCTCTTGCAAGGATCCATGGTCTCCTGGTCATTGTTGCCTAGGTAAGGGTAATGTGCACTATATTGAGGTATTTTCAGATTGTGAAGAAGAAGAAGCTTGTGTTGATGAGGCAAAGCAAAATCATGATCCGAAGAAGATCTGAAAAGTTTGGACAACACTCTTGCCACTTTGTTTGGTGCCCCTAGATACCATCCATTTCAGGTGAAAGGAGACCTACAAGGGAAAAGAGTCACAGTCTTGATTGATAGTGGAGCTACTCACAATTTCATTGATGAGAGCTTGGTTGCAAGGATGGATTTGAAGGTGGAAGACTTCAAAGGCTTCACAGTCAAAGTAAGGATGGCTATTCTATGCCATGCACAAGGAGTCCCCAACTCCTTTTCACATTAGGAGAGCATGAGGTATGTGATGATTTTTATATAATTGGCATAGTTGATACAAATCTTGTGCTTGGAGTCCAATGGTTACATTCATTGTGAGAACTCACTCTCAACCAAAAAGTATGCTTCATGAATAAAATTAAGAAGGTGATACTACAAGGTATGATTCCAGAAACCACTCAAATCAATTATTTGGTAGAAGATGTCTTGTCAAAAGAGTCATATCTTTGCTCTTTATCTAAGATAACAACAGATTGGAAGTCCTTAATTACAGTTGAGTATGCCAAGAATAAGTTTGCTAATGTTGTTTTTGAAGGAGAAATTGTGGATGAAAGGTATAAGGTAATGGATGGGCTCATTCTCTATAAGAATGGAGTCTATTTGGTTCCCAAATCAAAGGTGAAGAACAAGATATTGAGGGTTGTTCATGATGCCCCATTGGCTGGTCATCCAGGCTATTTCAAGACATACAAACAAGTTAGAGAAAGGTTCTTTTGGAAAGATCTTAAAGAGGAGGTGCTTCAATACATACAAAAATGTTTGGTTTGCCAACAAAACAAAGTAGAGCATGAATTTCCAGCCGAACTATTACCCCTTCCTATTCTCACTTAACAATGGGAAAGTATCTCCATGGAATTCATATGTTGTGGTTAACATACTCACAAAATATGTTCATTTTTGTCTACTTATAGTGAAGTATAATGTTAGAGTAACACAACATAAGCATGGTGGAACTACTTCATGGTTGAGTATTCATGCAAGAGATCACCAACAAAGTATGTGGGAGGTTAGTGGTGACAAGAGGAATGTACCTTGGAGAACTATAGCTCAAAATTTCAGACTTGGTGTTGTTGTCATTATTCAAATCAGCCACCACATGATCTCATTTGCATACATACAAGTGGGTAGGCAAGTATTTTCAATCAAGGGATGGAGCATTTTTTGATTGGTGATTGTTGGGAAAAAAATTCAGCCTTTACAGAAGTGTTTTCAGTCATTACAATGCTCACATTTCCTATTCTTGCAAGAAGGTTTCAATTTTGCAATCGTTGTTCCATTTTTAAGTTGCTGATTTTGATAAAATCATATTATAAGTTATTTTCAGACTTGAACAACTGCAAGATTGATCATTTTGAGGTCACTAAATCATTGGAAAATATTGGTAAATGGTTTCAGTTGAAGAGAACGACTACTTTAGCCAACATAGCTCCAATTTGGGTGGAAAATCAGGTGATTCATGACTTTCATAAAAAAATTCAGCCTACATGCAAGATGATTTGTGCCTTTCCTTAGAAGGATAATGTTATAAAATCATTAATAAAGATCATCTTGAGAAGGTATGTGTTGTGGATTATGCACATTTGATGATCAAATTATTTTTTGAGCTGCCAAGAGACATCGTTGTTAATAAGGTTGAGAGCTACACTTGTCGGGCCAAATTGTTTCACCTCTTAACTTGAAGGTCATATGGAAATTTGCAAACCTTGGAGTGAAGAACGTTTGAAATGCTTTTCTCATTATTGGTGAAGTAATTTTTCACACTACAAATTATTGGTTTCCACCAATGGTCATGGGGCTAAGCCCCTTCTTATGTATGGGGAGGCTCCCATTATTAAATGTAAAACACTTAAATCTCTCGGGATGGCCATTAGGATTAGGATCACACTAAAATACTCCACTATAGTTGTGGAAAAGTAATTATACATAGTACAAGGGAGGAAGTTGCAAAGTGAGGAGAGGTAAAAGGGAGTAAGGGAAATAAGGAGAGAGAGAGGAGGAGGAGGTTAATGTTGTGAGTAGGCTTACATAGTTCACATACATCAACCAAAGTAGATCCACATTCAATTAGAAGAACACAACAATGCTAACAATGATAAGACTAACAAATCATAGACACAAAATTCTATTGATTCATTTATCAAATGCAGAGACACCTTTCTTTTTTTTGTGAAGGTCGCATGGAAATTTGCAAACCTTAGAGAGAAGAACATTTGAAATGCTTTCTCATTATTGGTGAAATAATTTTTCACAGTGTAAATTATTGGTTTCCACTAATGGTCATGGGTCTAAGCCCCTCCTTATTGTGTATAAGGAGGCTCCCATTATTGAATGTAAACTACCTAAATCTCTAGGTTGGCCATTAGGTTGAAAATCACTCTAGATTACTCCACTATTCTTGTGAAAAGTAATTATACATAGTTCAAGGAGGAATTTGTAGTGAGGAGAGGTAAAGAAGAGTTAGGGAAATAAAGAGAGATAAAGGGTTAATGTTGTGAGTAGGCTTACATAATTCACATACATTAGCCAAAGTAGGTCCACATTCAATTAGAAGAACACAACAATGCTAAAAATGATAAGACTAACAAATCATAGACACAAAATTCTATTGATTCATTTATCAAAGGAAGAGACACCTTTGTTTTTTTGCAAGATTATCATTTTAACAAAGTTGGAAAGTAGAGAGAGAGAGTAGAGGAACATAAACATAGAAAATAGAATAAATGCAACTTTTATTCAACAAAAAATCAATTAATAATCGTCAACCCTTTGGAATGGAGAAACAATTGTAATTTATAACATTAAAAATATGTCCTTTCATCTCTTCCCCCCACATGAATTTTCACCTATCTCCATCACTTGTGACCTTTCATATTCCTAGGAGGTGAGTCTTTTTCTTATTAGTGAAAAATGACTCTTACAATGTTAATGTTGGAGGTCACTTAAGTGAATAGGATGAAATAGAAAAAAGTACATTCTTAATGGAAAATTAGAATATGGAGAGAGAAGGAGAGAGATAGAGAGAGAAGGGTTGACTAATCTGATGAAGATGAAGTTTTAGCTGATGAAGAACTAGCCATTCATGATCCTTGAGGAGAGTTCCCAAAAGGAGATTTTTTTCTTTTGAATTATCTATAAAACTCGGGGCTACTAGGAGTGTTATCTTTTCTTCTTTTAGAATACGAATGTGGTTCAACACTTTGATCCATGTTTTGGGAAAATCATTAATAGCCTTACATAGATTAAACCATTCCTTTTGATATCTTGCAATGTTAGAGATATATCCTCTAATGTTGGCAATAGACTCTCGAGTATCCTCATTAAAGGAGAGATGATCACTTTCCTCCTTTTTGACTAACTCTTGGAAAGAACTAATGAATTCCTCCTCCGATGAATTTTCAGTGAGTGGAAGGGATCCAAGTTTATGAACACAATCTTGACATCATCTAGAATCTCAAAGGCATGTTGCACACTAGATTCAAGTTCGGAGATGACATATTTTATCATGTCATATCTAGCATTCATAGTGCAAATCCAAACTAGGGACAAGTTCTCATCAACGGATGTGAAAACATTCTACTCATGAGAGTGGAAGAGTCAAGGAAACTCATCTCGAACACGAGTGGGAACACCTCATCCTAATGGACATCTTTGTCAATCTCTTCCCTTTTTTTCTTCACTTCTGAAATGGTGGTAAGGATATACTTGAACAGAGAGAGAGCCTCTAGGAGAAAATAAATTCCTTTTTCAAGAATCTTCTCAATCCATTTTTCACTATCCTTCCCTTGTATTATATGTTCTTGCACCTTCTTGATCATCTTGGGGTTGAAAGTACCGATCAGATGAAATCTTCCACATGAGGAGGCACTGTATTGAGCTCCAAGAAAGGTTGAATATAGGCAGTGAGAGTTCTCACATGATCCTATAATTGATCAATTGTTTGTAATTGGTTTCGATCGAGAGTGCGGGAAATAGATTCCTTGAATAAATGAGCATCACCTTCGTGTGTGGGTCAACTCATAGTCCTCTTGAACCATTTCCTCTACAATTTTTAAACTTTTGGATGGGAAACATGTACATATCGCTTACCAAAAATTTCACGAAGAAATTGAGAAGTTACATGTGCCTTCCTACCTCATTTGGTATTCAAGATCTTTGTAATGGCCCTGAAGTCGGGCATTGCATCTTGAGTGACATCAAATGAAATTGAGATGGTTTTTTATTCTTTCCTACATGGTTCCTCACATGAATATCACCTAGTTAAACTTCCTAAATCTAGAGTACTTGAATGAAATCATATTTGGGATAATTATATACCTTCTTTCTCATATGCTTCCCATGTAAAATGATGATTTCTTGATCCCTCACATATGATGGCTTTGAGTACCTCGATAGTATGATTAGCTCACATTGACATGCTTCTCGGAGAGATTTAGGAAGGTTCATGGTATGATGATCTTCAACTTACTCCATGAAATTCACATTTCACTTCTGAAAATGATGACACCCATTTTCACTTCACAATTCACTTCCTTGACCAAGATGTCACATTAGTAACAACATGCCTACAACATCTAAACACCCTTTTGATCAATTTTCTCCTCATGTAAATGGAACTTGAAGATGAATCCCATATTTCTTACCTCCAAATTACATTGAGCTCATCACCAAACACTAATTAAGTGTTTAGAAACACTCCATGGAGGTATGCATTATTTGGAATCCTGAGAAGATTGTTAGCATCACTCATGGTGGTATTTTCCCATCATTCCATCTCCTTGCATCAAGTTGTGCTTTGTAGAGATCACTTCAGAATTGATACTTTGAGAGCCTACAAAGGGTTTCCTTTCTGTTTAGGCCATGTAACAACTTATCTTCCTTGCAATGATGGAAAAACTCAAAAGATAAGTGGAATGAGAACTTCCATAACTTTCGTGTTCAATTCCAAAACATACTATTTTAGAAGGTCCTAACTAGAACTACTATTTTTAGCAAGTTTTCATTGTTCTAATCTTATGATGTCTCTGGCTCATTTGGAGTATTGTAATTGATGAAGGTTTACCAATTATAGAAAAATTCTATGTTTAGATTCCCTTATCCTAGATAGTACTATATTTAGAAAGTTTCTTGAAATACCCTATTTTGATGTACCTTACTTTTTTAGGATATTTCGAATGTTGATAATTCACTTAGGGAAACTTACTATTTTTAGTAACCTATTGTTCAAATCACCTACTATTTTAAAAAATTAGACTTACCAATGGTGGATTGCAATGAAACCACAGTTAAAATGTTTTGTTTAGCATTAGGATTTTTGCTCTAAATTTTATTATTTTTCATTTGTTCGATCTTCAAGAAATTTCTAAAAATAGGTTCTAAGGTTTGAAATCTTAGTTTTTGGTTGTAAAAATCTAGGGAATCATTGAATTTGTTGTTACAATCTTCTCAAAGGCATTCTAGAGAGACTTTTTTGGCAAAATTTCATGGCAATCAAGTGTTCGGGTGATGAGTTATGAGAAAATCCTCATTTTGGTGGCCATGGATATCTAGAATAATTTGTATGGAACCTCTTAATAAAAGTGAAGTTCTTGAGGGTGTTGCAGCAAAAAAATCATGAAAAATGGTAAAGTGTTAGGTAAATAGAGAGTTAATGAAGTTCTATTGTGTTTTTCAACTCACTTGTTAATGTGCAATTGAACCCGAGCTCAAATTGTGTTCGGTGAGACTTTGAAAATGGTGCAATTGGGAAAATAGGGGTATAGAAGTGTTCTTGGAGTAATATTGAGACTAGTGGTTGCATGTGGGGATAGGGGATGAGATGAGGGGCTGAGAAAATCACTTGGGGTTGTGAAAATGCACATGCGAAGCCGTGTGAAGTTGTATGGGGTCCAAAAGCTTCAAATTTGCATGGGGTGAATTTTATTGTCCTCTTTGTCCACCTAGGGAAGACGGGGACAATTGGGACACAAAAATTCACCCATTGTGAGGGATTGAGGGTGCATTTTTGTGCCCCTTATGTACCCCCTTGCATTATGGGGGAAACATGGACAAATGGGACACTCATGACACAAAGTGCACCTTGAGGAGGAAGATGAGGATGAAATTTTGTGTTCCTCATGTCTCCTATCCCCAAGGGGAAAATTGGGACACAAGAAGGTTAAAAGTGCACCTAGAGCAAGAATGGAAAGCTAGATTTGCACTAGATGTTCAAAAATAGCTAGGAAACTTGCTTTTTTCACCACAAAGGCTTAAAGTAATGTTTTGGGGTCAAATATTATATGATTTTGACTCCAAAAAAAATTATAAGATAAACAAAAAAAATTTAAAAAATTGAATCTTCATGAAATTAAAAATTCAAGCCCATTTTTGTTTGAATCGAGAGAGGCAACTACACTATTTGGAATGTTTCAAGAAGCATTCACACCTTAGAGAAAAATGGATGTTACCAACTTGTATATAATTCTCATATCTTTCCAATTCCTACTTGTTTTCCTCTTAAATCCTTATGGAGCTCCGGAATAATCCGGAGAAGTGAGGTTTCACCATTAAAGTGTTTGTTCCCTACACTTAGAAAACCCAATGTTGAATAGATTTTCCTAAATGAGAAAACCTTACCTAAATCTTACTAAAAATTTTCCAACACTTTCAAGACTCCCCAAAACTACCTCCGAATGCTTAACATATTTTTGAACTTTCTAAGAGGATATATATATATATACTCCACAATGGACAAAATTGGCCTTTATAGGCTTCTAGTAAGACTAGTATTTCATCGAACTTCACTGAATCAACTCATGAATCTCATCACACTTCTTTACACACTGAGACATGTCTACTAAATTCATTAGGACTATCTCCAAGGCCAGGATAATGATGTCACGAGAAGATAGGTTGGACAGGGGAGGGATTTTAGAAGATCGAAAGGTAAAATTTTACATTGTGGCATAGTTGTCATGCTTTGAATTTTGCATTTTTGGGTTATTCATTTTTGCATGGCAACATTTGGCTCTAGCTTGGGGACTATTGGCAAGAAAATTTGTCTTGTGGACCAATTGGTGGGTTTCAAGCCAACTCTATGGGAATCTAAGTTCCTCTACTTGACGGTGCAGCTTCCGTATGTGCATGCGTGGAAAAGTGGATTCCAATGGTGGCCTTTTGACCGAGAGATCCAACAGGGCACTCCGTTGACCCCCTGTGGCAAAGATAGCAATATATCACTAGAGAAGAACTTTTTCCGAGAAGGGGAAAGGTATTGAGAATAGAGGTAGGAGAAACTAATTTCATGAGTAGAATATCAAATTCCCACACACATTAATTAGAAATTTCATCCACATGCATTTTAGATTTAGAAGAAAAACAAATCCTTACAAGAAGATACAAGACCGAATGGAATTCATTGGTCGCAAGGTACCAATCAATCCCTCAATCAAAAAGGTGAAAATTTCCTTCTTTTTATTGAAGATAAAGCATAACTTGTACAGAGCTTTTAGAATAGAGGAAAATCTAAGGAGAGGGGAAAATAGAAGAAGTATGGCATTTTCTGTCTTTTCCAGGTATAAAGCACTTTGGTCTTTTTTGAAATCAATCACCAGCCCCTTGGAATGGCTCCGAGGGGCCATTATATCATTTTCCAAAATGGTTACAACTTTACAAATCATTTATGCCTCTTCAAATTCCTCCATTGCGAAGAAAATGCTCATGACGGGTTAAAAACCAGATCTTGCAACGTAAACATTACATTTGATTTTCTAGTTTGAATACAGACCGTTTGATTTTCTCTTATAACTTTGAAATCGGGCCATCCACATGGTAGGAAGAGATTAGAGCGGGTACGGGGAAAGCCCTTTGTGTTTTTTTTATTTTTAGAAATTTGGCAATTTAGAACAAATTTGCCTACACCCCGCTTTGACTTTTCAACTTAGGCATGTGGCACGATTTCATTGGAAATGGGGTCACGACCCTTTTCTTGACATTTTAACCTTTTTGGAAAAAGGCTCAAAAACTCAAATCCCTCCGCCGACCCGCTCTTCCACTTTGACTTTTCAACGTCGGCCCGAGACCTTGGTGGAGCCGCAGGCATTCTAGAACTTTTACTTCGCTTTTGGAAATTTGGTTAAATTTCCAAAAGTTCCCTAATGGCCCGCTCGTCTTCTTTGACTTTTCAATGATGGGATTCACCTTTGACATTTTCCCTGCGTGCTCAAGCTTTGACTTTTTCCCTGCAAGCTCAAGATTTGAATTTTTCCCTGATAGCTTGATCGGGGTTGTGGGTTACTTTTTAATTTTTCACCTTTTTACAAAGAGGCTCAAAATATCAAATCCCCCGATGGCCCACTTATCTGCTTTGACTTTTCAATGGCGGGCTTTGCCTCTCCAATGACTCCGACCACGTGGTGATCTGGTGTTGATTTGGTAATTGGCCCTTTCTACCCCACCTTTGGAATTGCACCATTGCGACACGTGGAACCTGTCCATTTGAGCCTTCCATACTTATCCAATTTTACCTTCATTTTGCACGGGACACGTGAAAATCACGTGCTTAATTAAAGACTATCCTGGACCCCCGCCCCGGAGTTGCGTCGTTGTGACACGTGGCTGCTTCCGCTGGATTTTGAAGTATGACCGAACCACATCCAATTAGAGAGACCCACATATCACTTGAGGATGCTGAGGAAAAATTTGACGGGGAAAGAAATGCCCATCATTCCCACTGTGGAAAAATACACAGAGGAAGAGAACTTCGTCATTTTGAGTCCAATTTTTAAATTTCCTTCACAAGCTAGAGGCATGGAGGCAAAACAATGATTTGATGACCCAGGCCATAGAACAAGCGAACAATTTCAATCACAAAGGAGATTGTAAAGAGGATATTCCGTGCACAGATTGGGAGATGGAGAATTTCTCAAAATGATAAAAACATAGATTTAAACAACACTAGGGCACAAATTTTCCTAATTTCTTGGATCTCTAACTTGGCTTAAAAACCAATGAAGGGCATGAGCTCAAAAAATTGAATTTGGCTATGAAAACGTAGAGTAGTTTTCGGGAGACAACAGCTGGCTCTAGCTTAGGGACATGGCGTGAACTAGACATGGCTAGGGCATGACATGAGGATCCAGAATCTCAAATTTCAAAACATATTACGTTGACCAGTGCCTTATCCATTGGGCCTTGTAGAGTCATGTACAATTCTAAGAAAGAATGGAAGAAGGAGAAAACACACAAGCCAAACCACACACAAAAAAACCAAACAAAACAAAACCAAAACCACACCATAAAAAAGGGAAAGACACAAGAAAAATACCTATGGTACAAGGCGGGGGACAACCCGCTTTCATTGATGATACGAGTTTATTCCTCGCTTCAAGGTAATTCCAATGGCGTTCCATCCAAGTATGAGAGGAGAAAAACATTCTCCCCACAAGCTCCATGAATTTGGAATGGGCCCAACCACAATGAATTAAACTTTCCATGGCTGCCCTTTGGTTCTCTTCTCTTGTCCCATAGCAGGACAAAATCTCCAACTTTGAAATTCCTTGCTTTGGTCTTCTTGTCAAAAAATTTATTCACTTTCAACTAATTCTCTTTAATTCTATCCGCCACTTGGCATCTACTTTCTTCCAGCTTTTCCAGTAAGAGGATTTTCTTGTCAATGGAGTCTTTGTATTGACTGTCTTCTATTTCTTGAAGCAACTTTAGAGCTGACATCTCAATTGTGAGGGGAATCTCTGCCTCAACTCCATACAAAATTTGGAAAGGTGACATACCTATTGCCTTCTTAGGAGTGATAATATCGGCCCATAATGCATCATATAAATTCTTGTGCCAGTTCCTTTGATTCTCATCTACCAGCTTGCGAACAATGGTCACAATGTTCTTGTTGTTTGACTCAGCTTACCCATTTCCCTATGGATAGTAGTCAGAAGAGTGGGATATGGAGATTCCAAAGCCATAAAAAAACTTTATGAGATCCTTGGAAGATAAATTGGTGGCATTGTCTACAAAACTTTTCTATGGTATTCCAAAATGAACTATGATATTCTCTCTTGATGAAGTCACTGATTGTTTGAGTTGGCTTGCTTGGTCATGATGGCTTCCACCCATTTAGTGAAGTAATCAGTTGTAGTGAGTACATAAGTATGCCCTGCACTAGAATGAGGATTCAGAACACCAATGAAATCTATCCCCCATTACTGAAATGGTTCTTCAATCACCACAAGCCTGAGTGGAAATGCAGCTAGTTGTGGCTTTCCAACAAATTATTGGCATGCTTTGCATTTGGAAACCCAATCTTGAGTGTCTACAAATATGGAGGGCCAATAATATCTCCCTTTGAGGATCTTATGTGCGGTGACCATTACTAAGAAATTTCCACCACAAGCTTAATCATGATATGCCCTGAGCAAATTTTCTTGTTGCTCCCTATCTACACACCTGAGGAAACAACCATCTAGGCCTCTCTTGTAAAGTGCATGATTCTAGATCACAAACTTGGATGCCTTTAGCTAGAGTGTCCCTCTTTGGTAGTAATCAATGTCAGCATACCAATCATCAGGTGAGTGGTGACAAAGAGTGCATGTGGACTGTCTCCGAACAGGTCAAGAAAATACCATATTTTTCTCCCTGTTGAGATTTGAGAGATTCATCTTCAACAATCAGCTTGCACAAACCATTGCCTCTTACCAAATTAGAGGTTCTAATCTCCAATTCATACTCTTGGGTCTTTGTAATCCAACTTCCTCTCTTAGCCCCAAGATCTTGTTGAGTTAAAATGGACTTGATTGCACTTCTAGGGACCATCACCACTATATGGGAATTGAGAATGTAGAATCTGAAACTTTTAATAGCTTTGACCATTACGTAGGCATGTTTTTCCAATTGGCTGTACTTTAGCTCATGATTTTTCAAAGGGCAGCTCATGAAAGAAATGGGTGCTTCCAAACCTTCATCATTTTTTTGAACAAGGACAACAAAGAGTGTATGTTATGATGCATAACAATACATGATGAAATCCTTGTTGAAATCTAGAGATACAAGAGTTGGAGCTTTGGAAATGGATTTCTTGATCTCCTCAAATGTTGTTTTTCCTTTCTTATTTCAATTGAAACTTGCTTGAGGCTTCATCATGGAAGTTATATGCTTAGTCAGTTAAGAAAACTCAGGCACAAAAAGATGAAGGAAGATTACCTTTCTAAAGAATGAGTGAACTCCCTTCTTGTTGGTTGGTAAGGCTAGTGCTTGGATAGCTATAACCCTCTCAGGATCAATGTGTGCTCCATGTTTGTTCAAAATGTGTCCCAACAACTTACCTTCCGTGACTCCAAAAATGAACTTCTTTGGATTTAGAGAAATGCCATGTTTCCTACACCTTGCAAGGACTTGTTCCAAATGACTGATATGATCTCCCCTCCTCTTTGAAAAACCCGTGATGTCATCAAGGTAAATGACAATGCAATGTTTCAAATTTTTAAGGCCAAGTCCATTGCTCCCTAGAAAGTGGCTTCAAAGATTGATCAAGCCAAAAGGCATTCTCTTTATAGGTAAAAGTTCCCCAAGGTGTTGTGAAAGTTGTTTTGTTACAATCCTCTTCGCCACCTTGATTTGGTTGTACCACGAGAATCCATCAAGCAAAGAAAGCATTTTAGATCCAATGATGCTTGTAAGATATGATCCATGATTGGAAGAGGGTATTTTTCCTTGAGAGATGCCCGATTTAGATTTGAAGTCTACACAAATCCTTATTTCCCCATTCTTCTTCCTTCTTTGGCACATTGTTGGCCACCCATGTTGAATGGTGGATGGGGAAGATGATTCTAGCATTAAGAATATTTGTCACCTCTTCTTTGATAACATCAAAAATCTTTGGATTATAGGGCCTTTGTTTATTACTGAAGGGTTTAGCTCCTTGCTTCAAAGGAATGGAGTGATGCATTTCCTTTGGCTGAAAATATTTGAGTTCATCATAGAAATAGGCCAGGACATCTGAGTACTTTTTTAGCAAAGCAAAAAACTTTCTCTTCTCTTCTGGTGAGCAGCATTTACCAATGTTAACCATCCTTGGATTCTCTGAAGTGTCAATGTTTTCTTGATCAAAATCATATGGACACCGAGAAGACTGTTTTTCTTTCTCTTGGATGAACCTGTCATGCTTGTCAAAGAGGTATTCCAAAGAAACTAGGCCTTTGGGGATTTTGTTTCCTTTCAATTTGAGTACTCCCTCTTCATCAATTCCCTCAATTCCTTCCTTCTCTTCTAAGGGGACTGATTCACGGTGTGGTTTTTCACTTCCTTCAAAGAAAAGATTATTGAAGTTATCCCTTTGTTCTAATAAGGCTAGGATCTGATAGTCATCATTGAAGACCTGCCAGTGATTTGCATTGTCTAGTACATTGGGTATGAACACCATCTCAATGGTCACTTTATCCTTTCCAAAAGAAGGATGAGGTGTCACTAAGGAAGCTGACACTACTAGAGAACCAACCTTTTCATTCTGCTCCCTATGGATAGCTTCAATGGAGAATGCATCAAAAGATTCAATGCAGTCCCACACTTTGTTTCTATAGTGCTTGAGTCTGGGGTTTTTTACCTGATATTGTTGGTGAGACCTACTTTACCACAACCTCTGCATCACCTTTACACCTCAACTTATTGATTCCCATGTCCTTTTTGTATTCATGCCTAAGAGTAATGCTTCATACTCTTTTGTATTATTTGTATTGTCAAATTGCAGCTTGTAGGAAAAAGGATGTACCTCATTGGAGGGAGAGTATAATACTACACCAACTCCTGAACCTACTCTGGAATGACTACCATCAAATTCCATCGTCCAAATTTGATCTTCCTCTTTGTCCATGAGAAGTGGCAATTTCTCCTCTTTTTCTGATGTGAGGAAGTAGTTTCTTGGCCCACAATATTGAAAAATGATATCACCTCTTGGATCATCATTCTTCCTTACTGTGAACTTCATTTTTCTGACTGGCAGCAACTTCTTCATTTCTCCTTTCACTAGGATAGTTTCAGATGACCAATCCATTTTTATTTCTCCACCTAGATCTCTGCAAAAATTCTACTCAATAGCATACCAAAAGATGCTGGGATGTCTGCCACCAAAATGGTCAAGAGTATCTTCTTATCAGGGTAATCAACTAGTGCAACCTGAGCATCCTTAATCCTTCCTACCAATGGAACTTGTTTGGATTCCATTGAGTAGCATGTGCCATTTACTTGGGTCAAAGTGAGGCCAAGAGAATTTTCAACTTTTGTTGGCATCACATTATTTGAGGCTCCAAAATCTATAATGCAATTGTTTAGCTGGAAACCTTTGATGAGAAGTGACAGGTAAAAAGGCTCAACTCTTTTGGTGGTGGAGGCACTAAGGGCTAGCATGTTTTGAGAAGATGGTGTGGGAAGTAAGCCTTTAGAATTAGAGATTGGGGATGTAGAGTTACCACCTCGGACTGCCTTGATGAATATGTCAAATTGGGCAGGATGTGTTTGTAGGTATTCAATTTTAGAGAGCTGGAATTTGGTTTTGCTAGCATGCTCTACAAAGTCAAATGAAGTTATGGTAGATGGGGACTTAAATGGAAGATGTGTCATTAATTTTGGTATTGGGTTCTCCTTTTAAAATGTATCAATTGTCTTGGAAGGAGATGGGGGTGTAGCCTTCGAGTGAAATTTAGATGTTCTTGCAGAACCACCATTTAGAAGAGAATTTCTCTTAACATCTTTTGAGTTGAGAGAAGAATCAGATAACTTACTTGGCACAACAATGTGATCCTTGACAATTGGTGAATCTGATTTCTCTCTAACTGATTCCATGGAAAGTGGTAATGGTGATCCCCATCGATGATCTTGTTTAGTGGAGGCTTTGAAGAGCTATCTTCTTTGTTCTTCTTACTCTCGAGTCAGCAATCTGCTTTGAGGATGAAATACCATTCTTGGATTGTGCACGAGTAAAAACAACACATGAAAAACTTGGAGCTTCTTCATCACCTTCTTCCTCATCATCAACGTATTCAATCAGGCCATTATTCATGCCAACCTCTTCAATTTCAAGATAGTTTTCATAGGCATCCATGTTTTCTTCTTCAATTTCCTCAATGTTTGTTCCTTCTTCTGATTCCCTAGTGTCACAGGTGGCATTGACTGGTGGTGCTTCAAGAGCAAGCCTATGATGAGGTGGAGCAATTCTTGGTCTAATAGGAGGATTTGGTCTCCTTGGAGCATTCCTCATTGTGATTTGTGACAGTAACTTCTTCAAAGAAACTAGGTCATTTGCCATTTTTTGGAACATTTGATCGAGTGGATCTGAATTTGAACTTTGACATTTTTGCTTCTCATTTGGTCCTTTCACTTTGCTAGAAAGAATTAGAACATCATCAGTCTCATCTGAAAATTCTTGAACTTCCCTCAATGTTCTTGGTTTGGATCTTCTAAGGGAAAAAACCAACTTCGATGGAAAAGCACTAATGAAGAACCTTTTCAAGTTGTTTTCGTGGGGGACCACAACTTCGGGATCCTTCTTGTCAACCTATTATACCTTGCTACAAAATCTCTCATTGATTCAGAGGTCTCCTTCTTCAATCGAACCAATTGGACCAGCCGATCTCGAAAATCTTCCGTGCTCTTGAAACTATGTTCAAATGCACTTATTATATCTTCCCAAAGATGTGAAAAGTCTTGGGGGCAACATGTAGAACCATTCAACAACTCTTTCTTGGAGTGACTCCACAAAGAGCCTAACTAAGATATCTTCATCTTTAACTCCCAACACTCCACAGAAGTGATGAATGTCTTTGTAACATGTTCTTTAGGGAGCCGAGAACCACCCCTTTGAATTTTGGGAAGTTCTTTCTTGAGCCTCTTGGGAGCTCATGAAGTGGTTGTGGAAGAGTGAGTGAACCATTATTTCTTCCCCATGGTATGTTAGGCCCACATTTTGCATGCTCATGATCACCCATTATATTCATGTTTCTATCCTCCAATCTTGCTAAGGCTGCTTCTACTGCTGCTCTTTCTTCTGCTTCAATTTGGAGTCTTTCTATTTCTTCAAGTTGAGCCCTTATCTCCTCTTTAGTTCTGCCCCTCTTTCAAGCTCTTCAAATGTGGGATCAATTTTTCCTCCTTGCCTCAGTTGCGGGTGTATCTTCTATTAGCTAGCTTGAAAGTTTATGCTCTTCTCTGGGGTGCTGGAATTTGTCTCTGTCTTTCCAATTCGACAATTCATTCCTCTCCCAGGTCCAGAATCCTTATGGCAACGAAGTATTGATTGACACTTTGTCTATTATGCCAAATAGATTCTCTCATATCGAAGCAATGTCTTCTTGGATGTGAAAGAGTAAATCAGGTCTCCCAACAGGAGGATTTCCCAAAATAGCCATGATTTACATCCATGTAGTTTGTGTGATTATTCAATCTCCATAAACTTTTCTTCTAGATTTTTTTGTATTTTATGACCCTGAGGTCGCTTTTAGGTGCAGATGCTACAAAATCTACCCCACAGTGGGCACCAAAAACTATTGGTGAGAAAAAAATTTTGTGGACCAATTGGTGGGTTTTAAGCCAACGCTATGGGAATCTAAGTCCTCTACTTGAACGGTGCAGCTTCACGTATGTGCATGCGTGGAAAAGTGGATTCTAATGGTGGCCTTTTGACCAGAGATCCAATAGGGGCACTTCGCTAACCCTATGGAAAAGCTAGCAATTTCTCACTAGAGAAGAACTTTGTCTGAGAAGGGGAAAAGGAGTGAGAATAGAGGTAGGAGAAACTAATGTTGCAAGTAGAATATCGATGCCCACACACATTAATTAGAAATTTCATCCATATGCATTTTAGAGTTAGAAGAAAAACAAATCAGAGGAGAAGCTACAAGACCATTTGATTTTCTCTTATAACTTTGAAATCAAGCCATCCACATGGTAGGAAGAGATTGGAGTGGGTATGGGGAAATCCCTTTGCGTTTTGTGATTTTTTAGAGATTTGGCAATTTGGAACAAATTGGCCCGCATCCCCGCTTTGACTTTTCAACTTAGGCACGTGGCACGTTTTCATTGGAAATGGGGTTGCGGCCCTTTTCTCAACATTTTAATCTTTTTGGAAAAAGGCTCAAAACTCAAATCCCTCCGCTGACCCACTCTTCCACTTTGAATTTTCAACAGCGGGCCCGAGACCTTGGAAATTTTACTTCTCTTTTGGAAATTTGGTTAAATTTCCAAAAGTGCCCCGATGACCCGCTCGTCTGCTTTAACTTTTCAACGAAGGGCTTCACCTTTGACTTTTTCCCTGCGTGCTCAAGATTTGACTTTTTCCCTGATAGCTTGATCGGGGTTACTTTTTAATTTTTGGCCTTTTTACAAAGAGACTCAAAATCTCAAATCCCCCGATGGCCTCGCTCGTCCGCTTTGAATTTTCAATGATGGGCTTTGCCTCTCCAATGACTCCGACCACGTGGTGATATGGCGTTGATTTTGTAATTGGCCCTTTCTACCCCATCTTTGGAATTGCACCATTGTGACACGTGGAGCCATCCACTGAGCCTTCCATACTTAGTTGATTTTACCTTCATTTTGTACCTAGGACACGTGGAAATCCTGTGCTTAATTGAAGATTGTCCCTTGGACCCTGCCCCTGGAGTTGCGTCATTGCAACACGTGGTTGCTTCCGCTAGATTTTGAAGTATGACCGAACCGCATCCAATTAGAGAGACCCACGTATCACTCGGGGATGTTGAGGCAAAATTTGACGGGAAAGAAACACCCATCGTTCCCGACTGTGGAAAAATACACAGAGGAAGAGAACTTCATCATTTTGAGTCCAATTTTTAAATTTCCTTCATGAGCCAGAGGCATGGAGGAAAAACAAAGTGATTTAACGACCTGTGCCATAGAACAAGAAAAAAATTTGATCACAAAGGAGATTGTAAAGAGGATATTCCGTGCACAGAGCGGGAGATGGCGAATTTCTCAAAACAAGAAAAATAGAGATTTAAACAGCACTAGGGCATGACTTTTGCTAATTTCTTGAATCTCTAACTTGGATTAAACGCCAACGAAGGGCATGAGCTCAAAAAAATTGAATTTGGCTACGAAAACACAGAGTAGTTTTCAGGAGACAATAGGGACATTGGATTGTAAGGGGAAATGGAGAACCTCATAACTCTCTTGGGGTAATGACTAGTGTTTGGTCAAATTTGGCAATAGAATCAATTCCTCACTACTAATACAAACAACAAACATACACAAAGGGAAAACATAGAACACATCAAATCTAAAAGAAAACACACAATGGAAATGGAAATTATAGTACATGGGGGAATTTATTGAGGTGGGGGATTAATATACACACACCGAGAAAATGGGTTGCATAAAATTATGTACCATCATGGATCGAGTGGGTTGAATTCATATCAATTCGAATCTCGAGAATAATCATCTGGTCATGCCATGTTCTCACAATGGCTCTACATGGTTTGAGAAGAAGGAGAGAGACCAAGTTTCCATCTTCGTACTGGTATTGTATAGAAAACATCTTTTCCTCCAATGACCACTTTGTTACTTGTTTGGAAGTTTTGTATTTTTAGTCTCAACTTGATGCCTCATGACCATGAGAAGTCATTCCTCCATGTTCTCAAAAATGGAATCTATGTTTTTGAAATGAAGGCAGTCATCATCCTTGAGTGAAGGTTACAACATGAAGTTATTTATAAAATCGGTGGGAATCCAGAGGTGATGAGAACAAGTTGATTCCTTTCCCATTCTCAAGCCTCCTCTTTCTTCTCACTTTGTTGTTCTAAACAATTACTTTCTATACATACATACCAGCTTAATATTGGCCTTCATATCATTTTGTGTGGTAGAGGTACTATCCTCTTGAATGAAAGTACCTGTAGGAGATTCATGCATTTCCTTCCCCTTCCTTTCACCATGAATATAACATGTTTTTTCTATCTCGTTATTGGACATTTGTGCATCAAAAAAGGGAACCACAACTGAACTCATACTTGTCTTGCATTGTCACGAAATAGGTTAGGATCTCAAAACTAAGCTGAGGATCTTCAATTTCTTCTACAATATTAAAAAAATTCACACGGAATCTTTCTTCAAAGTTTTCATGTTCTCATTTTCACATTCATTTGAAGAACTTTCATATTGGGCCTCAAGGTTTTGATTTGAAATCTGATCTTCATATGGCTAGGACTCTCTTGAAAATTCTTCTTTTTCATGATTTACATTCCTTCTTATTTCGGGGTTGATTTCCTACAAATTAAGGCATGCCTAGTCTTCAACATTTTCAAACAGAGATAAGAGATCCATGTTGTATATGAATGATAAGACTTTCAATTCAAGATTCACTATAGCATCCTCATGAAAGGAGGAAGAACACAATGTTGGGGGTGCAACATGAGAATAATCCTTTGCTTCATCCTGAACATCTCCCATAAATAATTCTTCTTTACACGGAAAAGGAAAGGCTCCATGCCCATTGTGGTGATCATTATTACACTCTTTTGGTGATGATATGGAAAAAATTCCTTTGAGAGGTCATGTTCTATTTCTTCATCCACAGTTGTTTCAAGAAGGAAATTAGATTCTTCAATTTTTTACATTTCATCACTCGGCATTTGTGCAACAAATGAACAACTAAAATGAGAAAGAAAATCATCCATGATTACCTCAAATTCATTATCTTGAAGAACTTGTGTTGGGGAAGGAAGGTTCATCTTCGGTGTTGGTACTGTATTTAGTCTTATTCAATCGAGCACTTTTGTATAGTCCGTGTCATTGATCCTAATCCGTACCTAATTTGAGCCTTTTCTCATCCGGGATTTATTTGGATTTTGAATAAGAAGTCTTTAAGGAGCGTTTATTATTGTCTAATCCATCTTAGGCAAGGTCGGGAGTATTCTTGTCCCGAAAAGAATATAAGGCACAAGAATTATTTACCCGAAATAACTTTGAAGGTTGGTGTCGCTAATGGATATGATAGAATTTTCATGGCCAAAGGATGCATTTTGATCCCAAAGTCCGTAATAAAGAGTTCCCGAAGGAGCGAATTATCACAGATAAATGTGTACATAACATGGATAAGAGTATGAGGAAACATGTGAAAACAAAATGTTGGGAAGCTAGACAAAAAGGGAACAAAATATTATGCTTCTTTGAGACATGCAATTGGTAAAAACAAACCCGAGGCCCAACAACTTAGGTACATGGACTAAGCATATGACATACACGAGAATGGAGAAAGAAATAAATTTCACATGTTACAAAGACGGTGTGTGGATAATTTTACAAAATTCTTCTGAAGCCCATTAAAAGGCTAAAAGGGGGATCATTAATGCATTATTCATACGGGAGTAAGGCCCATTAATGCAAATGACTCGTGTAATGGAGATACATAGATGATATGATGTAAAAATATTGAAATGGTTGAAAAGAATGAAAAAAGATGAGAATTATGAAAATTCCCCACGAATGCAATCTTGGCATTAATGCATGAATCCATGAGTAGTTAATGTTGTAACTTGTTATAAAGTATTCTACTGGTACTCAAAAGGTTTGATGTTCTAAAGGATTTTCAAGTGGTATTGAAGGAGAGTTGAAGCAAGAATTATCCCTAAGGATTAGAGTTTAGTTGTAGTACTTTCATTCAGTGGTCCAAGTAATGACATGAATTTTGTTAAAATGTGAGTTCATTAGATCCCATATCTTCTATGATATTTTGAGAATCAATTTTTAAAAGGTCTGGGTTTTTTGAAAAGAGGTTTGATAAAACTGTGTGTCGAATCATGAAGCTCCAACTATTACCCATGAAAACAAGTTCTAATCTTAGTTCCCCCTAGACAAAATGTAGATTCGACATTACATCCGTCGACCTAGAAGATTTTAGGTAGAGGTTATATTCCCCTGAAAGAAGTGACAACATGACCCAAATAGCCAACAATTTTATTGACCTTGATGTTGTGTTTCCCCGCTACACCATGCCCGAAGCTTGTATGGGTATGTGCTCAACACTATAATCCTATAACTAGAGAAGTTTGGGATGGGAAGGGGATTTGGTTTTATCTTTCCAAGAGCAGGCGTTTGATAGAATGTTGGGTTTTCCTCCCACAAGGGAAGAGGGGCTATTACCAAGGATTCAACACAAGAATACTGGAACTCACATTGAAGAAATGGATAAAGTTTATGAATGTCCATTGGCTAACTAATCCAAAATTCCACCCCCCCTAGAATGACAAAGAAGTTGAATAGAATTGAATTTATTGAGGAAGTTAGAGATGTGATTGTATTTTTGAACCGAGTAATGGGTATATGAATCTACTACCTTTTTCTAGGAATGGATGTTTTAGTTCATTCAGGTAATACTTACAAACAAAAACCTCTCCCTTGGGATGAGATAATAAGTAACCGTATTCATGAACAAATGATGGGAGTTTTCCCAGATTGCGAGAGGAGAAAAGGTGACATGGAAAAATTTTCATGTCTTCTTACTTGGTTTATAATATTGCTTTTCATAGAGATTTTCTAGAATTACTTGATGGATGGTGAGCTTAGCAACTCCAAGGTGTATGATGTATTCTTTCAGCTAAAGCTGGAAAACTATGAAATACATTACATAAATATTTCTAATCACTTCTTTGCACCCAAATTTTTTATACCACCTTGACTGGGAGACTGTGATATTTTCCCCTGATGCTAAGAGAGTTATTACTCAATATGGGTGTTATTTTATCTAATTAGGACCTTTTCATATATCAGGGTTAGTGGTTTTGATGGGAAACCTACTTGCTCCCTAGGTGTGTAAATGAAAAATGGGAACTGATGGAATTGGTCAGGAAATTGTTATTAGTACACCAATTCATTTCCCAAAAGCATCTAACATCCCCTATCAAGTTCCCCATGATCATTGGGAATTACACTTGCCCAAACATCAGAAAGCAAAAACATTGGAAGGAGAAATGAATAGATGTATGCAGGATAGATTTGAGGAAAGAAAACATTATGATATAAAGCATATTTTACATAGTGTTGCACCCACTCAGATAGAGCATAAACCTCATTACGAGGATTTCTAGATGAATTGTGAAGATGAAAGGGAAGTTAGACGAAGAGAACATTCAAGAATGAAATTGTCCCAGATGATTGATTTTGGGGTTATCCAAGCCCTGAAGGGTTAGAAGATGATGGTAATGTGATTAGTGAAGATTACATCGGGATGATATTTCTTCTTCAGCCTTTGCCACCAAGTTAATTGGGACATTGATGAGAAAAATATAATCAGAAAAGACTGAAAATATCATCCGACTTTCCTTAAGGTGGTTATTTTCAAAAGGAGTGGATGTAAGTTACCAACATACCCCAATATTAAGGGAATATAGGGCTAAAAAGCTTATTGATGATGTTCTTCCCCCATATCGAAAGGTTTATGCCACTAGGGATGTTTCATGAGAAATAAGCTTAAGATTCCTTCTAAAAGGTTGGAATCTATGCCAATAATGGTGATGATAAAAGTGCCCAAGTTATCAAAATGGGAACCCCCTTCCTCAAACAATGAGAAGAACTGGAGAAATGCTTCAGGAAGGTATGGTGAGGGCCTATTGTTCATGCTACCCCTTACAAGTTGTTCCAACATCTATTTCAGGATCCAAAGGAAAGGAGAAAATGATGGAATCCACTCCTAAGAATCCTAAGGAAGAAAATTTTTCTGAAACACCTCATGAATTTCAAACACCAAAGATTGTCTATAAGAATCAAAGGAGGAACAAGTCCATCTTCGGAAGAGGAAGCAAACTAAGTGTCTCCGAATGGGTTGATTTAGAGGAGGAAGAGACCACTAAAAAAATAGTAGATCTTGATGTCCTTATCTTTTCATCTACTATCACCCAATCTCCTGCAACTATGCTCATTGAGAAACATGTACCTATGATGACAACCCTTTTCATTCCAACAGCTCTAGTTACTTCACCCATCAAGGAACAACCCATTATGAATGCTCATGTGCCTGATGTATTAACTCTTCCACAACAACATATTGAGATCACCCCAAAGAAAATTCCAAGTAGTGGGGTGGTAGAAGAGGAAAATTATTAAACATGAAGTACAACCTCACACCAAAGAGATTTCAGTACAAACAACACAGGAGAAACTTTAGGTGTCATAGTTGCAAAGAACACCTCAGAACACTAAAGTGATTACAGAAGTTCTTGAATCCCACATTCCTACAATTAAAGTCATTCCCCAGGAACTTTGTGAGATGGTCCCTAATCCTAGTAAGAAAATGGGTGAGGACTCGTACAAGAAGAAAGGGAATTTGGTGACCAAAACCCTTGATAGTTGAAGAAGTAGGAGACCAATCTAAGTCTATGGATGGAATTGAGGATAGGGTGGGCTTATAAAACCAGAACTCAAGAGGAACCAATGTATGTAGCTCTAAAAGGTATGTTTATGCCTTCTTCATCTTCCAAAGCCCTTACATTCATCCCTGTAACTCTAGTTTTATAATCACTTGATGAACATGAGTCTCCCATAAGGGAATGGATAGATAGTGTTATCCTAAAGAAGAAAAAGGTGGAGATATAGTTGAATGATGATGATTTACAAATCCTGGCTCTCCTCAATCTAGCAAGACCACCCAAAAAGGAAAAATTTATTTCAGGATGACAACCTGAATAAGAAAGGAGAACGATTCATAGATGTTGTAACTCCCAAAGCTGATGTGCCCCGAGGAGAAGCATCCTGTCTGATTTTCAAGTCTCTAGGATCTCATTAGGTAAGCCTTCTACTAAGGAAATGAAACATGATTTTTCTGTGGTAGTAGAAGGAGTGTTCTAAAGGATTGATGAGTTCAAAGAAACCAAGAAAGATTTAAAGGCCAAGAATGAAGCATTATCCAACTTGGTTAGAAAATTGACCAAAACTCACAAAGAAGGGTAGGTTGAAATCCCTGAGATCACCAATGATGATATTAGGTGAGTGAGTGACTTGGGAGAAAGAGGAGAGGCCACCATCCAATGGGAAAATAATTTGGTCACCAGAGGTGAAGAAATAATTAGGGAATCTATGAGACGTTATTCCCATATTTTTGAAAAATTAGAAACAACCAAGGCATTAACAGATAAATGTGAAGTTGAGAAATTAATGTGGATTGATATGCTGCCAAAAATGGAAGCTATCAAAGACTTAAGTGATGACTTGGTTGTTAAGGAAGGGATTATATCTCTTGAGTCTATAGGAAATCAACAAGAATATTATGAAGCTACAAAAGTAAGAGTGGATTTTTGACAAAATATGTTGAAATCCTTGATGAGTTAAGAGAAAAACAATGGAGTATATTGGCGCCTCCATTCCTTGATAGAAAAATTAATTGGGAATGACATAGTGGAGAAAAGATCAGAATGGAGATTAAAGAATTTAATCACACTTTCAGAATCATGCTTTAGGTAAACTTGGGGAGCCAAGGGTTTTCAATATATCTACCATGCAAAAATGGGAACAAATTGAATCAACAATTGATAAATTGTCAAGGAGGATAAAGAAATAAATATTTATCTTTGCAGAACTTAATGACACGGTATGAAGCATGAAATCATTTTCCACTATTACTCGGGCCCGATGAGGAAATTGTCACATAAATGATTGAAAGGTTTGATGCTTATAAGAATAGGGTAGGGGATAGCTCGGTGAATCAGCCCACTGGAATGGACCCTAAAAAGTAAAGAAGAAAGAAGATAGAGATCAAAACAAACTTACCTTCACAATACATTTTGGATCGAAGATTTCTTCAAATCAAAATGTAGTTTTCTAAAAGACAAAAGTTTTATTAGAAATAGAAGAATATCCTTTTCATTTCTCCCATGTGTCACCATGTGGTTCCTCCTTCACCCAGCCCAATCAAAAACAAAGAAGGAATCTTTTCAGTTAAAAGATACTTCATTTAAGAAGATTTTGAATTGCATGGAGCTGAGTTCAAAGGATCCTTTGGGATGTTTTGGGGGAAATTGAATCAAGTAGTTGTATAAGTATGAGGGTTATGTCCTCATACTAGGGGGTTTTTATTAAGTTTTTGTAAAAAGAAGAATTGAGATATTTTTGTGATATTGCTTAATTGTATGGAAGAAATACATTTTAATTTTTTACTCTTTCAAATTCTAATGTTAAGATGATTACAATGTATAGTCATTAGCAGACATTGAGATCATTTGTTTTCATGTTCCCTTGTCAAGAATTTGATAGATTTAAATGAAATTTGTTTGATTATGAGCTTAGTTTTACATGTTCTAGATTTTGTATATTGAGAATTTGGTTGATCAATTACATTTTCTATTGCAATTTTGTATTTCTTACTTCTCTGAATTACACTAGATCTGTCCTTAGTGATTAAGCTTTGGTTATTTGTTCAATATTGTGGTGTGAGCATTTACTTTGCAATATTGAATGAAATTATAAAATCCTCACTAAAATCATTTTGTTGATGGATTTTTGTAAGATTTTGAGTGAATCTTAAGCATATGAGATTAGAAGCAAGAAATACTTCATTGAAATATTTTCTCAAGCCTTTGTGCTAAGTATTTTAAGGATTGTGTGGAACATTTGTGCTAATTGAGTATCAATGAATGAAAATCTTCCTTTAAGTAGAAACTATGACTAATTGGTGAAATGTTCTTTATTATCCTAGAATGTTATATGTGTCTGAGTGAATATTGTAAGTAGTGTCATTAAAAGATCCATCATCTTACAATCCCCCATCTTTACAAATATAAACATACTTCTAGTCTCATCATCTGTAATGCAATTCATTTCGTTAGTCATTATGTTGTCTTACTTACAAATATCAATTAAAGGAACCTTTGATTTTAGTTTCCTTTATCAAAAATGAAACATTAATGCAACTTATCTACCAATAGTAACTTGTGTCTGGTGAAATAAACATATACATCACTTTGTGTGACAACTTGTGAAAGTAAAGTGTTGTGTTTATGGCCATGCTTATCCTAGATTTATCCATTGTTCTAAAGAAATAGAGAAGTAAGATATTTTCTCTCTCCCACTTTTTAGAGTTACCCCTTGGGTCCTCTCACCCTAGTCAAAGGAAGGACCAAAAGTAGTAAGGTTGGCCATTCCTTTTGTACATGTCACCCAACCCCTCAAAGCACAATCTCAATAAGTTTTTAGAAACTTCCCTGGCTAAAAACGACATAAATTTCCAATTCTATCATCCTTAAAGTACCCCATTTTGTTTGTTGATACTGATTGGCCCTAAAGGAGGTGGTAAAAGATTGGGTACCAACACGCTTATGGCACCATTTTCGGGGACTATTTCTAGAATTAAGAAAAATACATGTCTCTTGTAATATTTTGTAGTGTTTGATATAAATTCATGTTCAGAACCCATTCCTTTATTGATATTTTCTAAAATAGAGCCTGATCTAAATTAATTGGCTCAATATTTTCCCAGTATAAGAAAGATTTCCATTAAATTTGACTTTGTTGGGATAAGCACAATGAGATGACACCAATATTTGTAAAGATTTGTTCACTTGTTTATAAAGCTATCATCTGATAAGTTGTTTAAGTTGATCAACACATCTAAAGTGCAAAACCTTAGTGGCGACTCGATCTTTTATGAGAAAATATGGCATGTACTACTGCACAAAACCCTAATTCTTTTTGATTAACTTGTCAATTTTACTAAGCTGGAAGGAAGGAGATATTTCTTCAAATCAGACCGCTGAGAAAATTATTTCTAGAGTTAGGAAAGACAAATCTAGGGAGAAAGAAAATATGGAAAGCATTGGGTGATCAAAGTTCAGAAGAAAAATTGTACCTGTTGCTGAATCGATCAACCTTTAGTGGAAGATTATTCTAGCACTTCAGATATTCTGATCTAGCAGTCTCTTTACTAATCTGCACACTCCAGTTCAGGAGGGTCCTTCATTTACAAGTAATCAGGGTATTCTTTATTTCCCTCCTTTATTGATTATAAATAATAGAGTATTTTGTGAAACTAAGTCATTAAAGGATCAATAATTTGAAGATCACACCCCATTTCCTTAGAGACCCCTATTTCCCCACCATTTTAACCCTTATGTTGAAACACCTCCACTAAATAATATGGCATGACCCCCATCCAAAGCTCCTTTTGTGGTAAATACTTACAGACCTATAAATTTTCATGGGATGGTTGGTTACCCAAATGAGATTTCAAATCAAGACATGAATAGATTAGTCAGATTTCAAGGAAACAATGCAATAAGTGGAGAGCAACATCTTAAGTTTTTCCAAAATGTCATGGAATATTATGAAATAGAGCATGAAGATGTGTATGTAAAATTGTTTATACACACTTTAGATGAAAATGCTAGGGAATGTTACAAATCAATATAGAATTCAATTGATTCTTGGGTAGAAATGAAGAATTCTTTCAAATTACAATATGGTGATAAGACTGATCCTAGGTTCCTTCGACTAAGTTTGAGAATATAAAAAAACTCCTAATGAAATTGTTCGGGATTTTAATACCAGATTTAATAATAATTTGACAAGATTGCCCATAAATCTAAGACCTAGTGATGATTCTTGTCTAATAAATACATAGATGCTTTTGATAAGAAGGCAACTTATTATCTAAGGGATAAGAATCCTAGAAATTTGAGGTAGACTTTTACCATGGTGGTTCAAATTGAAAACAATATCAAAGCGTTGGGAAACCTCTAAAGAGAGAGGTTGTTGAGTTAATTAACCTAGAGAGAAACCTATACAAAAAGCATTAGCAGATCTAGAGCAAGTGGTTAAAAATTTAGTAGGGGCAGTCAAGGAAATTTCATACAAACTTGCTAGGGGATGAGAAAGGCTTAGGAGAAAATCCTCAAGCTCAACATCAACCTCAAGGACTAAATAGATTTGGAAATCATCCCTGGGGTGATCACAAAGAAGATGATAGAGGAAAAGGACCTATGGGGTCAGGGAACAAGCAACCAAACCCTAGAGAAAATAAGATAGTGCATGATCCACTAACTGCTTTAGAGTATATTTGGTGGAAGAAGATCATATCATTGAATGGTGTGATAAATATTTTTTTCCACACTCTCCTTGTGATCCCACTATGGATGATGATGATGCCACTAATGAAGATTGCTTTTGGTGATGTTTGTATGTTGGAATGTTCTAATATCTCACCACAAGGAGCTACTTCTATTGAATTGTTGGGTGCTAGAATGTTGAGTCTTTTTGGACTATATAAACAAGGTATCTTATTTTTATCCTACAACCTGGTATTGATGTTGATATGGTCTAGTCATTTGAATTTCCTAATCATGACTTTGAGTATTTAAGAGAATTGATGATTAAGAAGTATGATGGTGGTATCCCCTTTGAGGAAGATAGGTAGCTGTTAATAAATGTTGTTTGGCTCAAGAAAAGGATTACAACCTTCTAAGAAGAATGGTTTAAGGGATTTTCCCCTCCTCTAATAAAAAATGTCTCTCTTAACTAATATTCCAAAGAATGCTCCTAATAAGGATTTTCCAAATAAGGGCCATATCACTACTACTAAGCCAAGTACTTCTGCTACTGCTTAAATAGTGAAAGATTTCATCCCATCATAAAACGAAATCACATTATCTCCCATTACAACTTTGTCTTAATTATGCCACATGTGATATGGCTCAGATCTTGAGTCAGATCAAAATCATCGTACCAATTGTTGAGTTGCTCAAAATCCTGAGCACAAGAAAAGAGCATTCAAGTATCTGGGGTTTCAAAGAAAAGGTAGTTTTCACCACTAAGGAGGTAAATAATGTGGATATCTCTCCTACCATAGCTGAGATAGAAGTACCCGAGGAACAAGAAAGCATGGGGAATCCCCAAAGGTATATTTAGGTACTTATTTGGTTGAGTCACAACTAGATGTGGATCCATTTTTCACCACCTTAATTGTCAATGAGAGGATTGTTCACAATTGTATGTTTGACTCAGGAGCTTCATGTAATATAATTCCCTTGGAAGTTATGAATGAGCTAGACATAAAGATAACAACAACATTTGGAACATGTTTTTCCATGGATTCAAGGGAAGTTCTTGTTATTAGATACGTGAAAGGTTTGGTTGTTCACTTGCATCTTATCCTGGAAAGTATTTAACCATGAATGTGGTCATTGTTGATTGCCCTGCTAAATGGGGTATGTTGTTATCTAGAAAGTGGGTTGCAAGTGTGGGAGGTAGTGTACAAATGGATATGTCTTATGCCACTATACCTGTGGAGGGAAAGTTGGTAAAGTTACATGGAGAAAAGAAAATGTTGCACTTGATTGAGGATCCCATGAATGCCTCTTATGAGGTATTATTTATTGATACAAATTAGGAAAACTTTATAGGATATGCAAACTTTGAGGATCACTGCATAAATACTAGTACACATTTAGAATATGGTGTTCCTTGGACCATGATATTTGATGGAGCATGTTCTAGTGTGGGAAGTGGAGCTGGAATAGTCCTCACTTCCCTAGATCAAGAGACTTTTAATTTTTCATTCAAATTAAGTTTTGAATGCACTAATAATATTGCAGAATATGAGGCACTTCTCCTTGGTATAAGAGTTGTTTGGAAGTATGGAATTAAGGACATTATTGTTAAAGGAGAATCTGAGTGAGTTGTGAAACAAGCCAGAAAGTTACATGCAACTAAAAATTAGAGAATGAAGCAATATAAGCATGTTGTATGGGACCTTATTAAGGTATTTGACTCCTTTAATATTTTATATCATGAAAGATCTCAGAATGCAGCTGTTGATAGACTTGTCGTCCTTGCATCTCATTTTGACAATTGTACAATGTCTCCCTATTGTAAGTATGATGTGGAAATATTGGCTAGAACATCAGTACTGACAACGTCAAGCATTGGCAATTATTTGAGGATAATGCTCAAATACAAAGATTTATTAAAAGCAAAGGTGAGTTCAGCTAATCAACATATTAATCGCAAACCAATGATTGCGTTTTGTGATGGAAAAGAGACCCTCTTTGGGAAAGAGGTAATTCAATTAAAGACAAACACTATCCCTAGGGGGCTTGTTTCCCTTGAATCAAACTTTGATAATATTGACAGAATAATCAATAGACCCATCTTTGCATCTAGGGAAGTGGAAGAATAAAATTTGGGGACTCAATAGAACCCCAGGAAGGTATGGCTAGGGTGCAATCTAAGTAAAGAAGAAAAGAAGGCTTATACCAAGTGCTAAAGTGAATATCAAGATTTCTTAGCTTGGTCTTATTCGAACTTGAAAGCTTATAGAGAGGATTTATTTCAACATGAAATACCTTTGGAACCTCATTCAAAACTTTCAAGAAGAAGCTGAGGCCCATCAATCCCCTTCTCTCAGTCAAAATGCAAGAATAATTAGTGAAGTTAAGATAGTGGAATCATATAGCTTGCGGATAATCATCATGGGTGGTGACCTTTGTCTTGGTTAGAAAGAAGAATGGGGATATAAGGCTTTTGTGTAGATTTCAGGAATCTCAACAAGGCATCAATCAAGGATAATTACCCATTGTCAAATATGGACAACATGCTGCAATTGGTCACAGGGTCAAAATTATTGTCAACATTAGATGGTTTCTCAGGGTACAATCAAGTGGTTGTAAAGAAATCTGAACAATTTAAAACCACTTTCACCACTCCCTAGGGAACATATGTTTATGTTAGGATGCCCTTTGGACTTATGAATGCAAGAGAAAATTTTCAAAGAGCCATGGATGTGGCTTTCTTAGGCCTTATCAATGACTTCATAGCTATGTATCAAGATGATATTAAAAAATTTAAAGAAAAGAGGTGACCATTTGGGACATCTAGAAAAAATGTTTCTCAGATGCGGGAATATGGGATTTCGTTGAATCCCAAGAAATGTCATTTTGGAGTCCAAAAAGCAAAACTATTGGGGCACATTATATCAAAGGAAGGGGTCATGATAGATCCCGAGAGAGTGGAGGCAATTGGAAAGGTCCCTATACCCAAATCCAAAAAGGGTATTCAATATTTCTTCGGGAAAATAAATTTTACTATGTGGTTCATCTCAAAATTTTTTGAGATCAAGTATTCCTATTACGAGCATATTGAAGAAAGACCATATTATTAAGTGGGAAGGAGTTGTTCAAGCCTTCAATGGAATAAAGGAAGCACTAAAAATGCCCTGTTTTAGCAAGCCCTGATTACAAGAAAGCATTTCAGATGTTTTCCTTTTCTTTAGATAATACCATTGCATCTGTATTGTTGCAAAAGGATGAAGAAGGAAATGAAAGGCCTATTGATTTCTTTAGTAAAGCCCTGTAAGGAGATGAGTTGAAGTATACCATCATGGAGAAGTAGGCCTTTTCCTTGGTAAGAGCCACCAAAATTTTCAGACCTTACATCTTGAGTTCCAAGATTGTGGCTTATGTCCCCCATACAATGGTTAAAGACATTTTATCGAAATGGGGGTATCTAGTAAAATATGTTGTTAGGTGAATAAGTTACAAGAGTATGATATGGAAATACAGACCACTAAATTGGTTAGAGGTTTGGGATTGGTGAAGCTAATGGCTGAAAGTAATTTGTAGGTGATGGAGATAAATTTCATTGAAGAAGGAAGTTTGGATCCCCAGGAGAAGATGAACAATTCAATCTGGTACAAGGACATAGTATATTATTTAAAGAACTTGGATTGTCCTGGGCATTTAGACAAGAACCAGAGAAGGACACTTAAACTAGCCTCCCGAAGTATGTCATGAATGACCATGGGTTAGCCTATAAAAACCCAGAGGGAGTGCTACTTAGATGCATCACTAAGGAGGAAGCCCCAAAATAATCACAAAATTTCATGGGGAGTATGTGGAGGCCATTTGGTTGTAAGAGTTAGTGCTTAAAATTTTTGAGAGTAGGATATTGGTGGCCTTCATTTCTTAGAGACTTTTCCGTCCTTGTTAGAAAGTGTGAAAGTTTCCAACTTTTTTCTGGGAGGTTGAAAGCCTTGGGTGCCTTGCCCTTGCAACCTGTGTCAATAGAAGCCCTTTTCAAACAATGGAAAATGTATTTTATTAGGGAGATATCAGATTCCTCAAGTGTTGGACACATATGGATAATGGTTGTTACAGACTACTTCACTAAATGGGTTGAGGCCATTCCCACCAAGAAAGCAACTCACCAGGTAGTCATGGACTTTATTTTGAATAATATAATTTCTGATTTGGGTACCTACCAAAATAGTTGTTGATAATGCTATGAGCTTTAGGGCCAAACCATTAGAAATTATGTGCAAATAATATGGTATCAATTTGGCCTATGCATCAAATTACAACCCTCAGGAAATGGCCAAGCTGAGTCAAGTAACAAAAACTTACTCAAGATACTCAGGAGGACATTAGAAACTAACAAGAAGAAATGGGGTGAACAACTTAAATTTTCCTTATGGGAAGATAGAGTTACAACTAAGAGAGCCACTTTGGAAAAAGTCCGTTTGAGTTAGTTTATGGATTCCAAGCTCTTTTGCCTCTACACATGCAATTATCATCTTACCAATTCATACAACAACTTGGGGAGGAAGGAGAAGTCCTTACGAGGCAAGAATAAATTAGATCTTGGAGTTAGATGAGGAAAGAAGAGAATCCCACCAAAAACACTTGAAGTTTAGGGAGAGGCTCAAAAAGATATTTGATAAGAAAGTAACTCCAAGGGCATTTAATGTCAGAGATTTGGTCTGTTGTGGGATAAAAGACATGAAGACAAAGGTAAACATGGGAAGTTTGATGCTTTATGGATGGGACCATATTCCATTGATATCAGGATTAGAGAGCATAATTTCTTTCTAAAAGATCTAGAAGGAAATTTTCTGGAGTTTCCTGTCAACTACAGGCATCTCAAACACTTTTTGGATTGAAATAGATGCTCAAATATGACCTTGTATAGTATATAGTTTTTTTTTCTTTTTTCTTTTTCTTTTTGTGCTCTAGTCTACATCGACCAGGTTTGTTGGTATTTTGGAGTTGTGTTTTGTGTGTATATGCTCAAGGAGGCCAAGTGTGTGTTTTTATTATGACTCTGTTGCATAATGGATTTGCTTTGGTCTATCTTCTATATTGTCTTGTTGGTTCTTGTGGCACATGTAGGGGTACCCATCCCCGAGTCGGAGCCATTGTTGGTACCTGTATTTGGTCCTATTAAATCCGGGCACTTTTGTATAGTCCATGTCATTGATCTTGATCCGTACCTAATTTGAGATTGTTTCTCATCGAGATTTATTTGGATGACATAATATTCACGTAATACTTACAAACAAAAACCTCTCCCTTGGAATGACATAATAAGTAACCTTATTCATGAATAAATGATGGACGTTTCCCAAATTGCGAAAAGAGAAAAGGATGACATGGCATATTTTTTCATGTCTTCTTACTTGATTTATAATATTGTTTTTCATAGATATTTTTCAGAATTATTGATGGATGGTGAGCTTAGCAGCTCCAAGGTGTATGATGTATTCTTTCAGCTGAAGATGGAAAACTATGAAATACATTACATAAATATTGTTAATCACTTCTTTGCACCCACAATTTGTTTATACCACCTTGACTGGGAGACTGAGAGATTTTCCCTTGATGCTAAGAGAGTTATTACTCAATATGGGTGTTATTTTATCCAATTCAAGACCTTTTCATATATCAAGGTTAACGGTTTTGATGGGAAACCCTACTTGCTACTCAGGCGTGTAAATGAATAATGGGAACAGATGGAATTGGTCAGAAATTGTTATCAGTACACCAATTCATTTCCCAAAAGCATCTAACATCCCCTATCAAGTTCCCCATGATCATTGGGAATTACACTTTCCCAAACATCTAGAAGGAAAAAACATTGGAAGGAGAAATGAATAGATGTATGCAGGATAGATTTGAGGAAAGAAAACATTATGATATAAAACATATTTTACATAGTGTTGCACCCACTCAGATAGAGCATAAACCTCATTACGAGGATTTTTGGATGAATTGTGAAGATGAAAGAGGAAGTTAGACAAAGAGAACATTCAAGAATGACATTGTCCTAGATGATTGATTTTGGGGTTATCCAAGCTCCTGAAGGGTTAGAAGATGATGGTAACATGATTAGTGAAGATTACATTCGGGATAATATTACTTCTTAGCATTTGCCACTAATTAATTGGGACGTTGATGAGAAAAAAATATAATCAGGAAAAGTCTACAAATATCTCCCGACTTTCCTTAAGGTGGTTATTTTCAAAAGGAGTGGATGTAAGTTACCAACATACCCCCATATGAAGGGAATACAAGGCTATCAAGCATATTGATGGTGTTCTTCCCCATATTGAAATTTTTATGCCACTAGTGATGTTTCATGGAGACAAAGGCTTAAAATTCCTTTTAAAAGTTTGGAATCTATGCCAATAATGAGTGATGAAAGCGCCTAGGTTGGTAGAACTGGAATGCCCTTTCTTAAACAATGAGAAGAAGCTGGATAAGAGCTTGAAAGGTATGGTTGAGGGCCCTATTGTTCATGCTACCCCTTTACAGAGTTATTCCATCATCTGTTTCAAGATCTAAAGGAAAGGAGAAAATGATGGAATCCACTCCTAAGAAGCCTAAGGAAGAAAAAATTTCTGAAACGCCTCATGAATTTCAAACACCAAAGACTAGTTTGCAAGAATCAAAGGAGGAGGAACAAGTCCATCTTGAAGAGGAAGTGAACTAAGGTGTCCGAATGGGTTGATTTAGAGGAGGCAAAGAACACTAGACAAACAATAGATCTTGATGTCCCCATCTTTTCATCTGCTATCACCCAGTCACTTGTAACTATGCTCATTGAGAAACATGTACTTATGATGACAACCCTTGTTGTTCCAACAATCTAGTTGCTTTGCCCATCAAGGAACATCCCATTATGAATGTTCCTGTGCCTGATGTCTTAACTCTTCCACAACAACATACTGAGATTACCCCAGAGAAAATTCCAAGTAGTGGGGTGGCAAGAAGAGGAGAAGATTATTGAACATGAAGTACAACCTCACACCGAGGAGATTCTAGTAAAAACAACATAGGGAGAAACTTCAAGTGTCACAGTTGTAGCAACACCTTAGGACACTAAAGTGATTGTAGAAGTTCTTGAAGCCCACATTCCTATAACTAAAGTCATTCCCCAGGAACTTTGTGAGATGGTCCTTACTCCTAGTAAGAAAATGGGCGAGGACTCGGTATAAACAGAAAGGGAAGTTGGTGACCAACAACCCCTGATAGTTGAAGAAGTAAGAGACCAATATGAGTCTATGGATGGAATTGAGGATCGGGGTGGGCTTACAGAACCAAACACTCAAGAGGAACCAATATATGCAGCTCCAGAAGGTATGTTTATGCCTTCTTCATCTTCTAAAGCCCTTGTAGTCATCCTGTAACTCTAGTTTTACAATCACTTGATGAACATGAGTCTCCCATAAGGAATGGATAGATAGTGCTATCCCAAAGAAGAAAAAGGCAGAGATACGGTTGAATGACGATGATTTATAAAACATAGCTCTCCTCAATTCAAAGCAAGACCACCCAAAAAGGTAAAATTTATTTCTAGGACGACCACGAATAAAAAAGGAGAACGATTCATAGATGTTACAACTCCCAAAGATGATGTGCCCGAGGAGAAGAATCCATGTCTAATTTTCAAGTCTCCAGAATCTCATTAGGTAAACCTTCTACTAAGGAAATGATACATGATTTTTCTGTGGCAGTAGAAGGAGTGTTCCAAAAGATTGATGAGTTCAACGAAAGAAAGAAAGATTTAAAGGCCAAGAATGAAGCATTATCCAAATTGGTTAGAAAATTGACCAAAAATCACAAAGAAGGAAAGTTGAAATCCCCGAGATCACCAACGATGATATCACGTGAGTGACTTAGGAGAAAGAGGAGAGGCCACCATCCAATGGGAAAATAATTTAGTCGCCAGGTGAAGAAATAATTAGGGAATCTGTGAGACGTTATTCCCATATTTTTGAAAAAGTTGAAAGCAACCAAAGTGCATTAAAAGATAAATGTGAAGTGAGAAATTAATGTGGACTAATATGTTGCCAAAAATGGAAGCTATCAAAGACTTAAGTGATGACTTGGTTGTTAAGGAAGGGATTGTATCTCTCGAGTTTGTAGGAAATCAACAAGAATACTACGAAGCTACAAAAGTAAGAGTGGAGATTTTGACAAAATATGTTGAAATCCTTGATGAGTTAAGAGACAAAACAATGGATTATATTGGCGGCCTTCATTCCCGATAGACAAATTAATTGGGAAAGATAGTGGAGAAAATATCATAATGGAGATTACGGAGAATTTAATCACACTTTTTAGGAATCATGCTTTAGGTAAACCTAGGGAGCCAAGGGTTTTCAATATATCTACAATGATAGAAATCGGCACAAATTGAATTAACAATTAATAAATTGTCAAGGAGGATAAGAAAGAAACATTTTTCCTTGTAGAACTTAATGACACGGTATGAAGCATGAAATCATTTTCCACTATCACTCGGGGCCCGATGAGGAAATTGTCACACAAATGATTGAAAGGTTTGATGCTTACAAGAATAGGGTAGGGGATAGCTCGGTGAATCAACCCACTGGAATGGACCCTGAAAAATAAAGAAGAAAGAAGACAAATCAAAACAAACTTACCTTCACAATACATTCTGGATCAAAGATTTCTTCAAACAGAATGCAATTTTCTAAAAGACAAAAAATTTGTTAGAAATAGAAGAATATCCTTTTCATTTCTCCCATGTGTCACCATGTGGTTCCTCCTTCACCTAGCCCAATCAGAAACAAAGAAGGAATCTTTTCAGTTAAAAGATACTTTAAGAAAAATTGAATGCGCACGCAGTGAGTTCAAAGGATCCTTAGGGACGTTTGTGGGGGGAAATTAAATTAAGTAGTTGTATAAGTATTAGGGATTGTCCTCATACTATGGGGGTTTTTTCTTAAGCTTTTTTGCAAAAAGAAGAACTGAGATATTTTGTTGTGATACTGCTTAATTGTATGGAAGAAATACATTTTAAGTTTTTACTCTTTCAAGTTTTAATGTTAGGAGGATTACAATGTATAGTCATTAGCAGGCATTTAGATCATTTGTTTTCATGTTCCCTCATCAAGAATTTGATAGATTTAAATGAAATTTGTTTTGATTATGAGCTTAATTTACCTGTTTTGGATGTTGTATATTGAGCATTTGGTTAATCAATTATATTTTTTGTTGCAATTATGTATTTCTTACTTATCTGAATTACATTGGATATGTCCTTAGTGATTAAGCTTTGATTGTTTTTTCAATATTGTGGTGTGAGCATTTTCTTTACAATATTGAATGAAATTATAAAATCCTCACTGAAATCATTTTGTTGATGGATTTTCGTAAGCTTTTGAGTGAATATTAAGCGTATAAGATCAAAAGCAAGAAACACTTCTTTGAAAAAAATTCTCAAGCCTTTGTACTAAGTTTTTGAGGATTGTGTGAAACATTTTTGCTAATTGAGTATCAATGAATGCAAATCTTCCTTTAAACAGAAACTATGACTAATTGGTGAAACATTTTTATTATCCAAAATGTTGTGTCGAGTGAATCTTGTAAGCAATGTCATTAAAAGATCCATCATCTTACAATCCCCTGTCTTTACAAATATAAACATACTTCTAGTCTCATCCAAAGCAATACAATTCATTCGTTAATCATTTTGTTGTCTTACTTACAAATATCAATTAAAGGAACCTTTGATTTCAGTTTCCTTTATCAAAAATGCAATAGTAATGCTCCTTGTATGCATAATAGTAACCCATGTCTGGTGAAATAAGTGTATACCTCACTTTGTGTGACAACTTGTGAAAATAAAGTGTTGTGTCTCTTTGGCCATGCTTATCCCTTATTTATTCATTGTTCTAAAGAAATAAAGAAGTAAAAGATTTATCTCTCCCACTTTGTGTTTGAGTTACCCTTGGTCCTTTCACCTGGTCAAAAGCGAGAACCAAAAGTAGTGAGGTTGGCCATTCCTTTTGTATGTGTCACCCAACCCCTCCAAAGTTTGGTCTCAAAAAGTTTGTCAAACACTTCCTTGGCTACAAACAACATAAATTTCCAAGTCTACTATCCTTAAAGTACCCCTAGTTTGATTGTTGATATTGACCGACCCCAAAGGAGGTGCAAGATTGGGTACCAACATTTGGAACGTCTTTGTGGTTGGTGGAATTCTCAACAAGCATTGGATCATCCATCATGAGACAAGAATACTCATCTCTCGTGCACATTGTTCCTCCAAAGGGTTGTGCCTTGAGCCAAAATGAAGTTATGAATGGAGGTTCAACTTTCATGCTTTCTTCATGATCCTCCAAGGTGTTGAGTTGATTTTCATTGGAAGACTCAAGAAGAAGACAATCATGAAAAGCACATAAGAGTCTTTCATGAACAGATACCTCGTAATACGGAGAACCATCGAATCTGCTTCTAAAAGATGAATCTCTTCTTCCTCACCATTATGGAGTGCTTCAACCTGCTCATACCTTTCTTGCATAACCTTAACAAAAATTTAGAATTTCAAGATTGGTTTGAGGATCTTCAATTTCTTCTGTAACACTCAAAATTCTTCGCACAAACTCCATTTTTACGTTGTCATTTCTTCATCACCATAAGCAAGAAAATCATCCAGAGGAAGAGAGACAAAAGAAAAATTTGAGTTTCTCAGTCAACTTGTGTGAAGTTCAAAACATTACCTTCAATAGATTCTTCACCTCCATGCTTTTCAGACAACATTTCATATATCTTCTACATCTTTCTCATCAGGGTCTTAGATTCTCGATCATTAGCCAATGCAATTCCCATTTTCTTTCCTCTAGTAGCAATCCATTTGAATTGGAGCCACATGGATTTGATGGTGGGATCTTTAAATGCAACAATTTTATCCACTCTAGATATTCTTTCCATAACTTTTGCAGAAATGTTATGAACCTTCTTTCCTTTTGTTGGTCGCGGATTTTTGGTTGAAGTAAGAGACCTCTTCGTTGTGTCAAAACCCATACTTTTGCAAGAGCTAGTCTAGAATGATGGATGATAAAAAATTGCATATCTTGGTGGTCATCTTCTTCTTCATTGTTGTCACTTATTGGTCTTTGAACACTAGACCGAAACTTCATTCATTGTGCCACGAGAAACGAACATGACATGGATTCATTCATTGATAGAATCGCCTTCAAATTTTGATTTTCAATTTGAAATCTAATTTTTTTTGTTTTTGGAATATATTTTTGGGGGATTTTCAAAGATCTTTTACAGTGCACAAAGGGAAGATCTTCCCCAATGAGTTTCAAAAACTTTTGGTGAAATAATTTGTCACAATGCAAATTATTGGTTTCCACCAATGGTCACAGGGCTAAGCCCCTCCTTGTGTATGGGGAGGCTCCCATTATTGAATGTAAACTACCTAAATATGTGGGGTGGTCGTTAGGCCGGGGATCACACATGAATACTCCACTAAACATGTGGCAAAGTGCTTGTACAAAGTACAAGGAAGGAATTTGCAATGAGAGGTAAAGGGGAGTTAGGGAAATAAGGAGAGACAATTAATGTTGTGAGTAGGCTTACAAAAGTAACATACATCAACCTAGAGTATGTCCACATTCAATTAGAAGAACACAACAATGCTAACAATGATAAGACTAACAAATCATAGACATAATTCTATTGATTCATTTATCAAAGGCACAAACACCTTTCTTGGTTTTGCAAGATTACCATGCTTACAAAGTTGGAAAGTAGAGAGAGAGAGAGGAACATAAGCATAGAAAATAGAAGAAATGTAAATTTTATTGCTTGATGTAGTAGTGGTAAATCTCAACAACATACAATCAATCAACAATTGCCAACCCTTTGGAATGGAGAAGCCATTCCAATTTATAACATTACAAATATGTCCTTTCATCTCCCCACCACATGACTTTTCACCTATCCCCATCACTTGTGACCTTTCATATTCCTAAGAGGTGAGTCTTTTTCTTATTAGTGAAAAAAGGACTCTTACAATGTTAATGTTGGAAGTCACTTAAGTGAATAGGATGAAATAACAAAAAGTACATTCTTAATGAAAAATTAGAATATGGAGAGAGATTGAGAGAGAAGGGTTGACTAATGATGAAGATGAAGTTTTATCTTATGAAGAACTAGCCATTCATGATCCTTGAGGGAGAGTTCTGGAATGAACTCGTCCTTTGAATTCTCTATTGAACTAGACTATAACAGGTGCTATCTTTTCTTCTTCTGGAATATGGATGTGGTTCAACACTTTGATCCATGTCTTGGGAACATCATTAATAGCCTCACACTGATTAAACCATTCTTTGTGATCTCTTGCAATGTTAGAAATAGAGCCTCTGATGTTGGCAAAGTATGCTCGTTGAAGGAGAGAGGATCACTTGCCTCCTTTTGACTAACTCTTGGAAAGAACCAATGAGTTCCTTTAATGATGAATTTTTAGTGAGTGGAAGTGATCCAAGTTTTGAACACAATTGTTGACATCATCTAGAATCTCAAAGGCATTTTGCCCACTAGATTAAAGTTCGAAGATGACATCTTTTATCTTGTCGAATCTAACATTCATAGTGCAGATACAAAGTAGGGACAAGTTCTCAACAACGGATGTAAACACATTCCTACTCGTGAAAGTGTGGGAGTCGAAGCAACTAATCTCACACACTAGTAGGAACACCTCATCCCAATCGACCTTCTCTTTTCCAATCTCTTCCCTTGTTTTCTTCACTTCGAAATGGTGTTAAGGACATACTTGAACAAGAGAGAGAACCTCTAGGAGCAAAGCCTTTCCTTTTTCAAGAATCTTCTCAATCCATTTGTCACTAGCCTTCCCTTGTATTATATGCTCTTACACCTTGATCATCTCGGGTCGAAACTACAAATCGGAGAAATATATTCCACAAGAGGAGGCATTGTATTGAGCTCCAAGAAAGGTTGAATGTAGGTAGTGAGAGTTCTCACATGCTCCTCTAATTGCTCAATTGTTCGTTTGTATTCTTGGTTTTCGAGCGAGCGTGTAGGCAACAAATTCCTTGAAAAATGAGCATCACCTTCGTGTGTAGCTTGACCCAAAGAGATGCATGTCAACTCATAGTCCTCCTGAACCATTTCCTCTACAAGTTTTTCAACTTTTGGCCGGAAAACCTCTATATAATGCTTACTGAAAATTCCACTGAAAAAGTGAGAAGTTACACATGCCTGCATACCTCGTTTAGTCTTCAAGATCTTTGTGATGGCCCCAAGTCAGGCATTGCAACTTCTTGTGTCATTCTTGGTTCACTCACAAGTAACTCTTGAATCCATGGGAATGGTTCTTCCGGAGTAGACATGATGTTAGTCACGGGAACACTTTCAAGAGCTTGGTGAGGGATCATATTTTGCTCATTATGGGAAGGTTCCACCACCAAGGAAGACATACTTGAATGCTAATGAAGGACGAGAGGAAGTGATGGATCAATCTCACATGGCTCAAGAGGCTCTACAGGGTCTTCGATGAATCTAGCATTCTTATGAAGTTTCCTAGAATAGGGAACCTTTACTTTCCCTCTTTTCATCCTCTTTCTTTTCAAAGGTTCTTATTCAATGACCCTCGGTTGCACTGAAATGAGGTTTGGTTGTAATGTTTCTTCCTTTGAGGTGATCACATTACCAAGTGTTGAATGAGTGTTTAAGAACACTACCAAGTGAGTGACATCAAATGAAATTTAGATGGTTTCTCATTTTTGCATACATGGTGCCTCACATGAAGATCACCCATTTAACCTTCCTGTCTCCAGAGTACTTGAATGAAATCAAATTTGGGATACTTACATACCTTCTTTCTCATATACTTCCCATGGGCAAAAATGTTTTTTTGATCCCTCACATATGATGGCTTTGAGTACTTCTATAGCTTGATTACCTCACTTTGACTTGCTTCTCGAAGAGATTTGTACAGGTTTAGGGTATGATGACCTTCGGCTTACTCCATAAACTTCACATTTGGCTTTTAAACATGATGACACCCCTTTTCAGATCACAATTCACTTCCTTGACCAAGATGTCAGTTGAGTAAAAACATGCCTACAATATCTGAACACCCTTTTGAAAAATTTGCTCCTCGTGGAAATGGAACTTGAAGATGAATCCCATATTTCTAACCTCCAAATTGCATTGAGTTCATCACCAAGCATTGAGTAAGTGTTTAGAAACACTCTCGGGAGGTATGCATTATTTGGAATCCTGAGATGATTGCGACCATCACTCATGATGGTCTTTTCTCATTGTTCCAACTCTTTGCATCATGTTGTGTTTTAGAGAGATCACTTTAGAACTGATAATTTGAGAGCCTACAAAAGGTTTCCTTTCCTGTTTAGGCCATGAAACAACTCGACCTTACGATGATGGCAAAAGAAAAAATATAAGCGGAACAAGAGCTGCCACAACTTTCTAGGCTCAATTCCAAAACTTACTATTTTAGCAAGTCTTATCCAGGATTGTTATTTTTAGCAAGTTTTCACTAAGTTTGTCTTTTGATGTCTCGGCTCATTCAAGGTATTATAATTGATGAAGGTTTACCAATTATAGAAACTTTCTATTTTTATATTCCCCTTTTCCGGATACCGCTATATTTAGAAAGTTTTTCAAATTACCCTTTTTGATGTTCCTTACTTTTTCCGAATATTTGAATATTGAGAAGTCCCCAGTTTGCTAAACTTACTATTTTTAGTAACCTAGTGTTCAGAGCACCTGCTATTTTTAGAAAATAGACTTACCAATGTCAAATTACAACGAAACCACCATCAAAATGTTTTGTTTTGCATCGGGATCTTGTGCTCCAAATTTCATTATTTTTTGTTTGTTGATCTTCGAGAAATAAAAAAATAGGTTCTAGGGTTTGAAATCTTAGTTTGTTGTAAAAAAACTAGGGCATCAATGAATTTGTTACAATCTTCCCAAAGACATTTCGGAGAGATTTTGGTGAAATTTCATGGCAATCTAGTCTCCAGGTGATGAGTTATGAACAAATCCTCGTTTTGGTGGCCATGGATGTTAAGAGAGGATTTTCACGAGAACCTCTGTATAAAAATGGAGTTCTCTAGGGTGTTGCATCAACAAAATTCATGAAAAATGGTCAAGTGTTGGGTAAATAGAGAGTTTATGAAGTTCTAATGTGTTTTCCAACTCACTTGTTAACTGCACTTGAACCTGGGTTTAAATTGAGTTTGGTGTGAGTTTGAAAATGGTGCAATTGGGACGATTGGGGTAGAAAAGTGCACCTTGGAGCAAGATTGAGACAAGTGGCACCATGTGGGGAGAGGAGGATGAAATGAGGGCCGAGAAAAACACTTACGACTGAGAAAATGCACCTACGGAGCCATGTGAGATCGCATGGGGTCCCAGAGCTTCAATTTTGCATGGGGCACATTTTCTTGTCCCCATTATCCCCTTGGGGGCATAGGGGACACAAAAGTGCACCCATGGTAAGAGAGTGACGTCATATTTTTGTCCCCCTTGCACTATGGGGGCAATCGAGACAAATGAGACACTCATGACACAAAAGTGCGCCTTGGGGAGGAGGATGCGGGTGTACTTTTGTGTCCCTCTTGTTCCCAAAGGGACAATTAGGACACAAGGAGGTGTAAAGTGTGCCTAGGCCAAGGATGGAAAGTCAAATTTGCATTAGATGTCCATATATAACTAGGAAACTTGTTTTTTTCACCATGGAGGCTTCGAGTAATGTTTGGGGTCAAATCTTATATAATTTTGACTCCAAAACACATTCTAAGATCAATGTAACAACTTTGAGAACTTGTATCTTCCTTTAATTAAAAATTTAGACCCATTTTTGTTCGAAATAAAAAGAGGCTACTACAATGTCCGGAATGTTCAAGAAGCCTTCACACCTCAGAGCAAAATGGATGTCACCAACTTGTAGAGAATTCTCATAGTTTTCCAATGCCTACTTGTTGTCCTCTTAGCTCTTTACGGAGCTCTCGAAATCATTTAGAGAAGCCAAGTTTCACCATTAGGTGTTTTTTCCTTGCACCTAGAAAACTCGATGTTGAACAAATTTTCCTGAATGAGCAAACCTTTCCTAAATCTTCCTAAATTGTTTTCAACACTTTCAAGACTCCCCCACACCACCTTCGGATGCTTAAAATATTTTTGAACTCTCCTAGAGCATGTATCCAGGCTCCAAAATGGCCAAAATTGACCTTTCTAGGCTTCCAATAAGACTAGTCTTTCACTAAACTTCACTAAACCAAACTCATGAATCTCATCACACTTCTTTGCACACTGAGACATGTCTACCAAATGCATTAGGACTATCTTCAAGGTCAGGATGATGATCTCACAGGCGTAGGTTGGCCATGGGAGGGGTTCAGGAAGATCAAAAGGAAAAATTCTACATTATGGCTTAGTTGTTATTCTTTCAATTTTGCATTTTTGGGCTAGTCATTTTGCATGACAACACTCATATTTTTGGTTATATAATGGGAAGCTTGTACCTATGATATGGTGAGATACACACATCTTTTTGCATTCAACCCACATGGGAGCAATTGTCTTTCAAAAAGGTGATCGAATTTCAAAAGGTGCATAAAAATAATGTGACGGTGGATGTTTTGTCAAGTAAGCCACTTCCTTTCTATTTGGATTATGTTGTCATACAAAATAGGAATGATACAAAAGTTACAATTCAGCTAAGCTTGCGGTTGCTTGAGGGAAAGCAATTTCGGGAAGAGAAGGCGTGATGTCCCTTTTTCAAAAATAGTTCGTTGTGAAGGCTTTTTCCCATTCCACTTCTGTGGGTGAGAAAAAGGTGAACATGGGAAGTATGTTTTGAGAGTTTGTCTTTTTGTGAGCATTTACATTTTCCTTTAGTGTTTTCCCTTATGAGGCAGGTTGGATGGGTCTAAGAGATGAAAAGCCAAGTTAAAAATAAAAGCAACATCATTATGGAGGTCGGTCATGGGAGAAACTCCCTCCTTGGTTTTGGCACCACCAAAAGGGTATTAAAAGGGGTCACTTGGACTCATTTGTGCATCATCTTTTGGCATAAAATTATACTTTACTTGGTTTTGGGTTTTTGCTCAAATTCCTTCCACTAAGGGGCGAAAATCCTTTGGTGTGGCTTCACAAGGAAGACAAAACCCTTGTCAATTGAAGAATGAAAACTCTTCAATTAATTGTTCCAAGTGCTTCAAAGAGGTGGATAGTGCATATTTTCAGTGAGGGTTTGGTCCTAAAGTGAAATTCAGCCCCTCCTAGGGGAGCGACCCACCTTGGAGAAGTGATTGGTGGTTTCTAGGGCATGATGTCACTCAACTCAACCATCATTGCATTCTCCATATTTTTGCAACTGGAATCTACTTTGTATTTCATTTGTAGGGCTTGGAATCATTCATTTCCAGCCATTTTGTAAGGGCATACTCTGTTGTCATTTATTTAATTTCCAATTGGGTTTAGAGGCTGATTTCTTGGTTGATAATTGTTCTAAAATATTCCTAAAGTGCCTCTACATACTTTGGATGATGTGAATGGTGATATTTTGATGAATTATTGTTTTTTCCTTGTTCTAAAATCAGATTGATGTTTGCTGTTCTATTTTTCAGTTGGCTGATATAAAAATCAGAATATTTTCAGTTTGGGTTTTGTGTTAAACCCTTATTTTCAGTTTCAGCCCTAGAAAGGGACATTACATGTTGTCAAAGCACCATATTTTGCACACGAAAAATATGTTGCCAACATTGATACAAACAAAAACCAATAAGTATATTTGGTTTGAATTTTTTATTTCTACTTAAAAAATAGATGGCTAAAGATAAAATTCAAAGCAAAGTAAAGGTTTAGAGATATTGGTCTGAAATCTCGCTAATTCTACCTAATTATCTTTTATGCTTTCAATTTTATTGCTTTGTTTGGCCCTAAAAACAAAGTGTATCTTACAAAATGGGTTGAGATGATTAAAAAACTGAAATTTGTACACAACTAAAAATTATTGATAATGATGAACACATTTGTTTACAAAGTAATCACAAGAGAAAGCAGACTCTACTACAAAACTTATCAAAAACCACTTTCAATTCATTTTACAATTGCATTTGGTATATGAAAACACAATCTCCCATCAACATATGCAACAGCACTTGATATTAGGAAATTTGTCAATACACTCCTTGGACTTAATTTTTCTAGCTCCTCACTCTTTTCTAATTGATGAAAATCGGATGCACTTGAGAGACCTCTGATATTCTGATCTTTAAATGATTCGTTGGCAGTGATGCATTTACCACTTGAGTCACCCATTCCCAAAAGTTCTGGTGTTTGTCTCCTTATCACTCGAATTGTACACATAATAAAAAGTTGTTCGCACCATCATATTGTTTTCTTTTGACCTTTTTGATGATTGCACGATGGACTCACACTTAGCAGTTGATAGGTAAGTGATTAATACACAAATGATGTTCATGTTTCCCTCAAAAGTTCATTACTGGTAAATACACCGTCTACAATTGAGAATACAGACAAAAACCAGTAAGTCTATTTGGTTTGAACATTTTCTTTCTATTAAACAAACAGATGGTTAAAAGATGGAATTTAAAGCAGCTCAAAGGTTCAGATATATTGGTCTGAAATATTACTAGATCTTCCTAAATATCTTCGATGCTTTCAATTATATTATTAAACTTAAGTCAAACTATTTGTTGAAATTGTACAAAACTGTTTTTTTGGCCCTCAACAACAAAGTGTATCTTACAAGATGGTTTGAGATGATAAAAAACTTGAAATTTTGTATACGACTAAAACATAATGATAATGATCAACACATTTACATCTTTCTTGTATGCTAGGCCTATGTTTACAAGGAAATCACAGGACAAAGCAAACTCTATTCTACAAAACTTAGCAAAAATCCACTTACAATTCGTCTTACAATTGCATTCGGAATGTGACGACACAATCTCCCATCAACATATGCGACAGCACTTGATATTAAAAGATTTTTCAATGCACTCCTTGGACCTTGTTTATCTTGCTCCTTGCTCTCTTTTACTTGATGAGAACTGGATCCACTTGAAAGACCTCCATTCTCCTGATCTTTAGATGATTGTTTGGCAGTGGTAGATTTGACACTTGAGTCACCCATGCCCAAAATTTTCCATGTTTGTCTCCTTAAAGCTCGAATCGTAAAAATAATTAAGAGTTGTTCAAATAGGGCCTTAAGTTGTGGGCCCACTTTCCATTCCTGGAAATGACACAAGATGTCAGTAATACAGAATGGCAACAAAAGAGCCTGCTAATATGTCATCTAAAAGTGAGCATACTTGAGACGAGAATGGGATTTCTTGTGCAAAAATTAGCAGCCACTATGGTGATACGGTAATCGAGAAGAAAAATAAAACACAAGAAGCAACAGCTAAAGGTGTAGATTTAATAATCTGATAATCATTTCTACTTGTTTGAAGCTCTATTTCTATCTATCAACTCCAGATACAATTTTACAATTTCAGAAGGATACAGTGTAATTTCTGTTTGTTTTACATCATATTAATGGTAACTTTTTTATGCATATTTGTATATAATCCCCATATATTTAGTATCTGAAGATATTGGTATACTTTTTCATTGTCTCAGCCTATCTTCTCTTTCATACCCAGCATATTTGCTAGAAGTACTCTTAAGATTCTTGAATAGGGAATTTTGTAGTTTGAAATTCATAATAACTAAAAAAATGCATTATTTTCTTCTATGCTTCAAAAGCACCTACATCTCACACAGAAAGTGTTAATAAGTCAAGCTCCTGAAACATTTAATTTAATTATTAAAATGATTGTCAGAAAAGGATAAAATGAACCATACTGAATCCCCCTTAAGTTGCCGTAAAGAATAACCAGCTAGTGAGGATTAAGCTAGCCAAGAGACCTTCCCCAATCAGAAAGTTCTTTGTGCATTTTATAATATCATCAATCAGGGCACTGTTCGGAGGTAAGTTCTTTAGGATCACCTGCAATAAAAAAATAATTGCTTGGGATAGAATGTACCCACTGAGACAAGATGAAATGCATCATAGTATATATATTTTTTTAAATGCTAGGAAAAGTTGGTAGAAAGTATAGAGCACAAACCAAAGTTTTGACAATTGAATTACCTGTCTCAGAAAAAACTGAATTTATTTGACTTTAAATTTACTAAATATAGAGAGTACAATAGACTAAAAATTAGACACTAACCTACTATTTGATTAACCACTGCCAATACGTTTTATCATGAAGTGAATCTGTGTATGTGTGCACATCCTTTTAAAACAAAAATATTATTATCTTTAGTGAAGCATGTCTTTTGAGCATAGATACCAAGTCCGAAAATTAGGATCCGTTCGGAAGGGCAAAAACATCTGAAAATCCAGAATTCTTGAAAACATTCCAGAAAATCTGGTGCGAAATATTTACATATTATATATGACCGTAGTTTATAAATATGCAAAAAAATGAAAAGTAAAATGAAAAATATTAATAACATAATATAAAATGTTAATATATTTGATATTAAATAATATATAAAGATGTTGAGTGTCTTTTTATAGTAAAAACTAAAAACCTGGGGAAAATACAGGGCCGACTTGATCTTATCCAGGCTGGCTGAAAAATCTGGATCCGGCTGGATTTTGTGCAGATCAGGCCATTTTTTTAGTTATTGGTAAAGGGGGCAATTAGCAAGGGCTTAGCCCTTTTACATCAAAAGGACCTTTAAGCCCAGATAAAACACGAAGTCCAGGTACAGATAAAAGGAGACAAAACAAACTAAACAGCAACATAACAGCAAAGATACAGCACCAGTACAGCAGTTAAAAACAATAAAGAACCTATTGAAGCATAACCTCTAATGACTTCTTCATATTGGAGATAGGGGAGTTCAGATCAGGCCAGATTTGGAAACTATGGTTTTGGGGGACAAAAATAGGGGCAAGAATAAATCATGAGCTGGAAACCATTATGCAGAGCATTATGATCTAGCGATAGAGAATTATGCCATACGAGGATTCTTAGATTTATTCCATTTTTCAAAAATCACAAAAAATTACATGGTAAATTTTGATTTAGGAATAAAGAATTGTTCCATGCCATAATACTTAAAACTAATTTAGTTTCTTAGCTTATTTTGATTTATGAAAAAACTTCCAAATCAGTTAATTGCATAGATACCAAATGTAATGCCTAGAAGCACAAGTATGAAAAGGTACAATTTTTTTGGTTTAACATATCTAACAATCAATCACAAAGCAGGCCAAGGCAATTCACACAACAATAATGTTTAATACAAGCAATGTAGTTCAATTAATGTAGTTCAATTAAGTTTCTAGGAAGATTGAACAAATAATGCCTACAACAACTGGCTTGATGTTTACATTCACTTTAATGTTTTCCTTAGTCTAAAATCAGATTCATATTTACATTTCTAGGTTGCCATTTTAGTTTTTTGGGGATGAACTTTATGTGTAAGTGGCCTCATTCATATCATTAATTAGACCTAAAGATAGAGTATGTTCATTTAATATTAGCCTGGAGTTTCTATTTAAAGTAAACACTTAAATAAACTTGAAACACTTAACGTGCATTTAAACATAGAACAAGACCTTGGAAGTCTAGAAAATAAGTATGAACCTCTAAATAGACTAGTGAACCTATTAAAGAGAAAGTGAACCTGATTTTAAACTAAGGAAAACATGAAAGTGAATGTAAACATTAAACCGGCTGGTGTATGCTCTTAGTATTTGTTCAACCTTCCCTAGAAACTTAATTGAACTATACCTCTCATTTTAAACATTATTGATGTGTGCATTGCCTTGGCCTGCTTTGTGGTTGACTATTAGACATGGAAAACTAGAAGAGAAAAAAATCACACCTTTTTGGACTTGAGTTTTTTGGCATTACACACTATATGAAGTCATCTAGCATTTCAAACCTCGACAGTGTTATACCAAATTCTTTCACCTATAACTTTCCATACCTGATCATCAACTACCTTCACTTTTAGATAGACCTGCCTAAATAAAGCATCTAGCATTGCCTGCAAATATCCTTCAATGTACATCTGCAAATGAACAATACAGTTTGATTCAACCAACAGCACTCAGAAAGCTGCATAATTAAGGAAAATAATCTTTAAAGACGCCATATCAAAATTTGGAGTGATACAGTTTCAATTAACAATGGTTTTACCCAGAAAACAAGAAATGGCTTCTAATGCAGAAAGTAACCTGCATAATTATCATCCACCACACAATAAATGTAAAGTATGATATCCGTACCAATAAGCATGGTGCTCAGCACACCATTGTGGAACCTAAAGTTAGACATACCTCATTCATGCCAGTGCTGTAGTCAAGCTTAATTCGGCGTGTGGAACTACCTTTGACAACAGCTGTACTTAATTTTGATGGCTCCATAGCTAGTTTGAGTATGCCACGGCGGAAACCATTCACCTTGAGTTACAAAAGGTTTCATCAGAACATTCATGTAAATATTAGATGAAACTTTTTCTATATAAAAACTGAAGCGTTTTTCTCCATTGGCTTTTCTTAAATACCAGGAGACAATTCTAATTTTTTTAGTCTTCAATAAAATGTATTCAGATATTTGACATATAAAGAGAATCCTTTATCGTACCAATCGAACAAATAAAATGGAAAACATACCACTCCATCAAAACCACTCGTTTCTGCCCCTTTCAGCACACTATCTGAAACTTCAGTGATCACAGCAAACAAAACATTTGACCCAGCTTTCTTCATCTGTAACAGACAAAAATGCTGTTGAAAGCCAAAAATATATATTGGGAAGAGAATTTAGCCATAACAATGAGATGTATACATCTCATTAATCTCTTCTAGTTGTATTTCTCAAAGCATTGGATAAATTTGATAATTTTTATACAGTAAATACAACAATGGCCATTAAACACAGGTTTCAGTCATGGGATAGATAATTACCGTACGCTCCAAATCTACAATGTGGCGATGCGTTCCAAAGAACCCTTTCTTCTTGATGCCTTTCCTTAGCAGGTTAAACATGCCTGTAAGCGAAATAATACATAAAAAAATTACCCTTGTTAACATGATGAAAAATGTCAAATTGAGAAGATAACATTGCACTTCATCAAAATCTACAGATAATAAAAATAAATATTAGGATAATACCTCCGACAATGAATTCTTTGTAAATTAATAGTGGCCATTTTTTGTAAAGGGTCTTCAACTTTTACAGCTAAAAATATTGAAGCAACTTGTTGAAATACATACATATACAAATCAATCCTCATACACAGATTTACAAAGCAATGTTCACCCTTGATACAATATAGAAGAAAGAATATAAATGTAGTGTGTGACTCATCTTTACTTGGCTGGGATAAAACCTTTGCTAAGGCAGTGGTCCCACAGAGCAGCTGCACCTGAAATTTATCAGTAGGCATTGCTGATAAATTTGTTGAGTTTTTTGCTATCAGATAGTCCTGGTGAAAAATTAGTGATTACCTACTTAGATCCTTTTTTTAAAAATTCTGGTATAAAAGTTAATATCTGAGAAAAAACGCGCTGCATTTTGATTCCCATTTGGCAACAAAAGTCCCTACAAACCATGAGTGGGTGCTGCAAACTTCCAGTCTCTCCTCTTGAGAACCTCCTGAAAGTTTCCTGCTAAAAAAGTTTCTGCTTTAAATTTCATGGAAAATATTCTGTATAATCTAATTCCACATTTCCATACTTTTCATGGGGCTACTTGCTGAGAATGTATTGGAGCTATATCCTGCTCCTTGGGACTGCATTGTAAGAGCTTATAAGTTGTAAAAACGAAAGAATTTGAGGACATATGTGTTGGCTAGATTTTCTGCATAGCACAAAACCTAGGCAGTCATGAGATAAATCTCCCTCATTTAACCGGTGAGGCTCCCGTGTCAGATTTGTCAATTTAAGTATGCTAATATCTAAATGGGGTTTTACTTTAACTACTCAGTTCATGAACCATAACTGAACAGTTCTGCAGCAAGTAAGCAGCTGTTTAAAGAAAGGAAAAGTTATAGAAGAAGGTAATTACATAAACACATAGAAGAAATGGGGAAGATGTGCATCCCAATCAGTAGATGGCAGAGCTGATTGCATGCACATAGAAGAATCCAATAGATATAAACACAAAATTCTAAAACAAAGGCAGCTCTAGATCCAGATCTAAAATAACACAGTTTATTAAGAGATCTAAGATTAAAAGCAAGAAACACAGTACACCGTGACACAAAGTTCTCCGGAAACCTGCTCCTTTGTATTCCTTTGCTCCAAGTGGCTCTCAGGGGTTCAGCACAAAGTCTAGAACACAAGATTGCTGCTTACAAATTCTGATCATTAACCGAAGGTTCTTCCTCTACTTATAGAATGTAGAGGGGCAATTACAAGTTGGAAGCTTTTAGTTGAACTGGCACATGTGGAAGTCGGAGGAAAGAAACAACTAGCAATCTCCATCCTGGAATTCCTCTTTGCATGACATGTATGATTTGCAATTGAAAATAGAACCTTCTATTTTGCACGTCCGCCACCTATCTCCAAGTAGTTGACTTCTTCAAGTAATGACTTTTAAACCAATCACTTAAGTTGTATAATTTAAATGATCGCTCAATTACTTTGTCGGAGGAAAGAAGAAGGAAGAGGAAAGTTGCAGTCTTGTCCTTTTTCATGTCTGCATGTAGCTAATTCTTTTGCCTTTGATTCTCACCAAACTGGACTGGGACCCGGGAGTATTTGGATCGGAAGCAAGTGGAATTGGAAACGGCTAGATCTGGAAACAACAAGCTGGTATTGGAAACGGCTAGATCTGGAAACAACAAGTTGGATCTGGAAGCGGTGGAATTTTGCCTTCACCTTGTCTTCTCTTTTATCCTTGAAGCTTTTACAGTTCTTCTCCTGCACAAGATCCTGGAAGAAATTTTCCACGCACTGACTTCTTCACGGGCTGCATTCGAAACAAGAGGATGAAGCCTTTGTGCCGGAAGCTTTTGCAACTATGAGATCTGGATCTGGATCTGCATATGGATTTGCAAATCTGCATCTGCATCTGCATCTGGATATGGATCTGCACCTGCATAACAAACTCTAGCAACTGGGCTATGGATGGAAAAGTTGTAGCTCTAATAATTCCACTGCTTTTAATCTGCACGCATGAGTGAAATCTTTCCTGCACGCATGAGTGAAGTCTTTCCTACTCTGGATCTGTCTATCAATTCAGCAAGAGGTTCCGAGCCTAGATCCGTGTCTTCAATATCTGCAAATTTAGAAGTGATGCATGACTCTGTTGTGCTTTCTTTTTCATCTTTCTTCGCCATAGCTTTGGCTATCTTCATCCGAACAATTTGTTTTCTTCTTATTTGGTGGAATTCTTCAAAATTGGTGCAGATCTGGAAAATCCTTCAGATTCGGAGGAAATATTCAATGTATTGGACATTGATATAAGTTCTTTTTCTTTATAAAAACACCTGTATCTAACTCCTACAATTAATTCAGACAAAGATGGCAACCGGAGCATGCACAGTGAATTTTAATCACAAAAATCTGCATAATTCAAGCCTGCTGCCCCAAAATTTGACGTTTTATTTGCATGCAAAGCAAGCATGAATTTTACCAACATCACCTGAGCACCTGTATCACTTCTACAAACAATTATGCAGACACAAATCAACCTCCTTCAAAGCATGCGCCAAATTTGGAAGCTTTTAGCCTTGTTTTCACCTTTGTCTGAACAAAATCCTTCTTCAAATGGGGCGCACTTTTCCTCTTGGCTGCAATTCTTTACCTGTGAATTAAATAATTCACCTTTATGGCAGCCCATGCTTATATAACTCTCATAATTCTATAATTAATAATTGTCTTTTCTATTCTTGGCAATTAATTAATTAAAAATCATGTTCTTCTCTTTAAAAATAGCATGTTTAAGGACAACCATCCAATAAATTAAATTAATTCAATTTAATCATCCACACTTCACTTCACTTAAGTTTCACAATGTGCTTTGACCTTAGCCACTGAAAATAAGAATTAATATAATCATTTAATACTTTAAAAATTATTATTTCCTTCTCAAAAGGGGCTGCATTAAATAAATTAAATTTATTTAATTTTGGAATTCTATTTTTAAATTCCTTTTGTCCATTCCCTTTGTTGACTTTTCCACAAGCCTGGGCACCAAAATTGGGTGAATAAATATTAACAAATATTTATTTAATGCATTATTATTCACCCAAGGTGGGTCGCACTTTTGACATAAAGAATTCTATTTTTAAGAATCACATGACAATGGGATTTTTACCTGCAAAGCGAGGCAATAAATTCTCGCCTACCTGCTACCTCTAATTTTTCCACTGCAACTTAAGTGACTTTTCCATCATGGGAAAAAGTACCCTGCAAGGCAAGCAATAAATTCCCATGATTTCACTTAAGTCACTTTTCTTTTATTTCACCATGGGAATTTTTACCCTGTAAGGCAGTGCAATAAATTCCCCTCTGCTTGTTGCCTCTAATTTTCCCACTGCAGCTTAAGTGACTTTCCTATCATGGGAAAAAGTACCCTGCAAGGCAAGCAATAAAATCCCACCTGCCTGCCGCCTCTAATTTTTCCACTACAGCTTAAGTGACTTTCCTATCATGGGAAAAAGTACCTGTAAGGCAGGAAATAAAATCCCACCTTTGCTGTCACGCTTCTATTTTTCCCATGATCCACTTAAATCCTTTGTTTTCCAAAAATGCGCCCAACTCCGCAGGGGCTTTTTAGTGCACAAATTCACCTTTTCCCAGTGAACTGGATCTCCAATGGTGACTTCCTTTTGGCACAATGTGCGTATGTGATCTCCGAATACTACAGGCCAAGAATCGGGCTAACGCGGCAAAGGAATTGATCTAGAGAAATTTCACAGAAAATGAAACGAGAAAACACAAAAACACGAAAAATTGCCAAAAGTCACAAATAAAGCCCAAAACTTATTTTTAGTTAAAACCCTTCTGGTATATAGGAATAATGATATGTTCGATCACAACAGGGTTAAAACGGAGCACAAATTGCCTCAAACGGGGCTCAAAATAATTAAATACAAATTTCCCGCAGACAAATCCCAACGACAGAATATAACAATTTTGGGCATCTGGGTATTTGGCGAAAATGGCTAATATGGCTCTTTGGGAATATCTTGACGCAATACAAGAACTTTTTAGAAATAAAAACACAAAACGACCCATTATTTTAATAGTACGAAATTTTTTTAGATAGGGTAGTCGCAAATTTCAGGATAAAACTGGGGACACCAATATGCCAACATCATCTAAGAGGGGAACTCTTCTTGGAGAGACTTGGATGGTTAGGACAGCAAACTGTTATGCTAGACAAAACTATTGATCGCTATTGGATTTCGTGGATATTGCGGTGTAAGACTACCTATCATGAAAATTGATTCTTGAAGTTGTCTTTTCAAAATGCAACAATTAAGGAATAGGGCCTATTTGGAGAGAGAGAAAATCCTTCTACAACAATGTAACCAAGGACCTTTATGAATTAGTAAGGCAAAAGGCTGGTCCGTGCATCACGGTTGATCAAAAGGCGGGGAGCCAAGGAAATTGAAGTGCATTGGCAAACGTGCAAGATACTTTTGGATAGAACACTCTTCTTACAGGCATAAAGTTCTAGGGTATTAAGAATCCGCCAAGGTTCAATGGTCAATGTAAGGCCGCAAAATGCTATTACATGTGCTCTCCTTGCAGGTTGTGGTAGGCATGAAATCATGGACCATATCTATTGAAAATGCCCCCTGCCAAGACTTTTTGGACATGATTTCAGGCTGAATTAAATTATTTCCTCGCTGCTCCTGTAAGAGGGGATCTTCAATACCTCCAAGCGTTCTCTCTCCAGATTCCAGTTTTCCTTCAGAGGGGAATTTCTTGAGATCACATCAGCCTACACTTATTTGGGGGCCCAATTTACTGGCCCGTGCTTTAACATGAAGTTTTCCGCTCAACCACACCTTTGCATGGGTTATGTGTCTCTTTCTGTTTTGGAATGTCAGTGTTTCTAAATCCACTTCCACGACATCCCTGCCAAGTTACGCCTGTTTGATACTATCATCAAACCTGCAGTCTTGTATGGTTTAGAGGTTTGGGGAACTAGCCAGGGGGTCGTTGACTAGACCTCAGTACAAACGTTCCACAATCTCATGTTGTAGGCCATTATCCGTTGCAACGGGACAGTTCCTCAGTGCATCATCCAAGCTGAATTTGCCTCCCACCCACTACGTCTTGAGACTATCTTCGGGCTTACTTTCTACATCCATAGACTCAGATTCAAGGGGGACTTAGCTTCTGGTCGTGAGAGTTATCCTTGGCACTTTGCTCTTCAGAGAGGTTTGCTTCACTAGTCCCCACTCAGACGTCGGCATTGTTGGTACTTAGAGACTGACTGCTCCTCCTTTCTATTGGCATCTCTATTGACAGCTACCCCCTTTCATGTACTCCTGGACGCCCCTCCCGGGCTCCTTCACACTAAAGACATCATCACTAGGGCTGCCAAAGAGGACATCTACAAACAATATATCTAGACCACTTGGTTCTCCCCTTGTGAGCCGCTCATCCCCAAACTTTCTTTCTATGTTTATCATTTCTTACAGGTGGAGGACAATATTATTCATCGCCCTCACTATCTCCAATACCATTCGCCTCACAACTTGAGGTTTCCACTTGGCCAGATGAGAGTTTGATCCCACCAATTACAGGTTAAAACAGATGATCACATTCTTCTTCATGGCCGGATGTGTTGTCTTTGCTCCCTGGAGACCGAGGACCACTTCATTTTCAAATGTCCCATTTATTATGAGATCCAGGAAGATATCATTGCCTCTACAAAGATTCAGACAACACTCTAGCTACCTTATTCAAATACACAGACCAACAATGCCTAGCTCTTTATCTTCGTGAGGTTGTCACCTTCCGACGCAAATCCCTACAAGAGGAGCCTAGAGGCTCAAGAGCTCCCATATTGATCACCTCTTTCTTTCAGCCCATCCAGGTGATTGGCAACACTAAGCGTCCTTTGGACACCGATACATCACACATCAAAGTTGATAGATCAGTTAGGTGGCGCTTCTCTCAACAGATCATTACTACTCAAATCTCCAGGCCTGCTATCTCTTGGCATCATGGCTCTGCTCCAACCCGTCGTCGTGGTTCTACTACTACTTGCCTACTACCCCCAGACCACACAGATGAACTGATATTACAAGCTTCTTTTCTACTATAGGAGTTACACCAGCCTTGGATGCTAGGGGAGATTCTAGAAGAAGTGTCTTGCTTCCTCCTAGGCTCCCCCAACTTGGCTCCTTCGACCCTGTATACTTGCCAGACAACATTATTAGATCCCTCACAATGATCGATAATGGCTCAGATGATTCCTCCACTTCATGCACAGACAGGGACATTCGATGAGTTTTGCCTCCAGTCTTCATTGACGCATGCTCTTGGGGTTTTTGTTCGCCCCTCATTGCTATTTCTATTGGTTTCTTTTCCACTTGTGCTAGTGGCATGCTGTTCTATTGTCTTTTTACTTTATTTCTTTGGTTTGTATCTAGGATTCTCTCTTCCTAGAACTGTCTATTGCTAATGGCTGTACCCTTCAGTCCCATTGACCCATTTTTGGTCATTTGCGGACATTAATATAATTTCTTTCTTTCTTTCTTTCTTTATTTGGAGACACTTGGATGATTAGTGACAGCTGAAAACTGTTACGGCATACAATCCTATTGATTGCTATAGGATTTCTGTGTAAACTGAGGTGTAAGACTACCTTCCCAGAGATCTGTCCCCTCATGGTAGGGGAGTTGAGGATCTTTAGACAAGAGTTCACTATGCTGATCAAAGTTAATTCAAGCGTTTCTGTAGAGAGATTGAATAGATGCGCAAGTGTTTCTTTCTTAGGAAGGGGTTTCCTTTGCTTCCCTGGTGTTAGATCAATGGAATTGTTTGTTATCCAGAGTATCACAAGATGCATTTCCAAACAGAATTTCTGTAATTAGTGATTTGGCCCAAATTTCTGGGTCCGAATCGCCATTGCAGGGATGTCTTCAACCACAAAGGATGAGAATAGCCACATAGCACATTCATATGGCAAAGGATAGCTCCATATAGCACACAATACTTTGTTGAAGCATATGCTTGTATCCATGTTTTTATTCAACATTTCGATGTGCAAGTGATACTACTACTAACCATGGTTCAGAGTTAAACAATTTGATGCTTTGGCTGTTATACCAAATTTTAGAGATTTTAATTTCACATAATAAATACAATCTAATTCTTGACTGCATTTCATTCTTCACTGCATGAATTTTGAGCCCTTTTAAGCCAGGCTGCCACTGTCATATTTACACAACCATAGGATGATAAATGCACTTATACCTATAGTGAGACTCTGAACATCAACAGAACCCGTTGATGGATCAAAGAATAAATGAAAAGACGAAGACGCTGTGTCATCAAAAAGAGAAGTAAAAGCAGGAGGTAAGAGTTGGCTTCCTTTAGCAATATATATTGCTCGCATTATGTACCTGTAGGATAGTAAAGGCATTTACAAATAAGAGAACATCAGATCACCTGTGCCAAAAATATAATAGATAGTGGAAATGAACATTAAGTTTAGTGAAGAACCTGTTATCCAATTTCTTTGGTGATAACAGGACCATGAAGCAATATAATTATTGAAGAAAACAAATTGAAAGTTATACCTACCATGAATAGTGCTGAGCACATTTGATGGCCAGTTGACGAAAAGTAACCAATGCATTCGAAAGAAGAACACCGTTCAGCTCCACAGAAGCTCCCTTTATAGCTGGAACCTGAATGTTAAATATAAACTCACAAACACTGCATTTAACCAAAGGTATAAGAGAAAATAGTCTGTGATGAATCTCTTGTTATTATAATTTTACTACCTTTATCACAGAATGCAACAAAGCCCGTAATGTTTCCTGGGTTGATGTATAATTTGCATGTGTGTGTCCTGGAAGAAAGTTTGCTATAATCTGAAAATCAAAGAAAAGTTGTTTCATTTTCCCTATAAATCAATGATAGAAATGCTTGTGATAAATTGCTAGTAAATAGTTAAAACTGTATTACCACACTACATACCTTTATTGGCTGAATTTCAAAACTTTCAAATAAATCTCTCGACTAGAAGTTGACACAGACAGAGAAGTTCGGTAGAAAGGAACCAGCTTCATTAATGTATCTTCATCAATATTCAAATCAATGGCCTACCAAGAATTAAAATCAGTGTGAAGTTCGAACTAAAAGTATGAACAAACAGGATTTTGTCAGGCCAGATGGACTGGCACATCTGTTTGTTCCCCTTTCCATGTGCATAAATAGTCCCTTCCATGACAGACGAAGCAAATACACTTTTAAATAAGTTAATTCCATGGGATATTGTTTATACATACCTTTAAAAGAATGGTTGAATATTTCACATGGTTTGGATTCGAAGCATGATTAGAAACAATTGCAAACATATGTAGCATAGCTTCATTCCTATCAGAGCTCTCTTTCCCATGCACCCTTAACATTGCTGCAAAGGAGCCCCTTGCCACTTCTCATCCACTTCTAATGTCTGAACATGAGAGAAATTTAGATATTCATATCTAGCAATTAGAAATAAATTGATTAAAGGAAAGGAATTGGTCTGTTGTCTCCCATAAACTTGGCAACATGTGTAAGTTTGAAAGAACATAAATATATATTGAAGCATAGGTATTCAGTTTTGTTTAAGTGAATTCGTATGGATCCCACTAGACCTCTTAAATGTGTGTTGGAAGACGTACCTTAACTTTAAACTGGCATAATGTATGCTTGCTTGCAATAGTGAATTCTAGCATCAGGTTTCCAGTTCTTATAAGTATTATAGGCATATAGCAGTTGTTACCATTTGAATCCTCAAGACCCTGTAAGTGGAAAATGATTGAAATGATAAATCAGATGCCCATGCAAATAAACCATCTCATTTACAATACATAAATTTACCTTGAGCTTATTATATACCTGCAACTCATGCCATAATGAACTAATTTAAATCAAATTTTACATTGCCTACATGAAAATATGAATGAATCCTTCAGTGGCAGCTTTTGCATAAAGAATGGAAAAAACGAGAATTGTTCTTATACCCAACACATAAAAATTACAACCAATGAACAATTATTAACTGGTGAATCATACATTACAGGGGTAGAATAAGGAACTGAGACATCATTATACTTGCAGCAACTCAATTCAAGTGACATACAAGTAAATTTAAACATGTCTCATTAATTCTTCTTCCATTGATATGGCTCTCCAGTTCACTAACTCTTTTATTTTTCAAAATTAAAGAGGTTGAACTCAAGATTTCTTCAACGTTGACTTAGCCACCTCCATAATTCTCCATTTACTACTTCTGGCCCTAGTTACCATTCTACCCCATCCTTTAAAAAATTTCAAGGTATGCAAATCTCCCACCATGAGATCAAACACCAAAAGAGTTAGGAACCAATTTCCATATCTTGGTGATTGCATGGACATAATCCTTGGGTTTGAGAAGAGATAAATTGCATTTAAAAGACAATTTAGAGGTCAAGCTAGAGAGAGTCAACTCCAAAACTCATCCAAGTGTACAGGAATATGATCTGACCCTGAGATCTCATATCTACCACATGTAGACAGCAGCAGAATCAGTAGTGTACCCGTGAATTCTCTTCCAATGTCTTTATTTATTTGATCAAGTGTAGCAACCATTAGCAGCAATATTCTTCTGCCACCATTTAACATCAAAAATTCAGCATGATCAAACACATTACAAGAGGAGTTTGACGATCTGCACACTAGAAGAGACTATCTTGTGTGCTCCATATCTAGAACATCCAGGGAAAAATTTAAGTCTGACGGGAAAGAGGCACGGAGATATTTAAGGATGTAGGAAGAAAAACTGAGTGTGAATGGGGGTTAGTAAAGAACTCCTAGTGCTTGGCAGTTACTGGTAAGACAACATTCCCTGAACTTTCAAGTTTATGATAATAATCCCTCAGATTAGTTTGACTAAAATACAATTAAATATGTCGCAACCCTTTCGTAAAGACTAGAAATGAGCTAAGGAAAATCAGTTATGTGCCATGAGCTGAAGTCCTTGTCTGAGAAACTTCGGCTGAATCCTCCTATCACTCCACAGCTGGACAAAATATGGGAGCTACAGCACTTTAAACACTGGTGTAAAAAGATATTGCACCATGTGGATTCCAAAAGGTAAGAGTCGTGTTTAAGTATTATGCTATTGGATGACCAGTTATTCATCAAATTCTGGCAGTTACACTGAGAAAAATATGATTGATTACTGGCATTCGTGTGATCTATTAAAAAGATTTAGCAATGCATACCGTCTTCTAGAAATGCAACATTAAAGAAACATTTTGTTTTGCTAAATCAATGTGCAGTAGAAAATTCTTTTGATTGAGTCCTGTATGCCAAAGTGACATAAGACTGTATGGAGCAGACTAACCTGTGTTACTTGTTCAAGTAGGCTAACTCCCAGACATGAAACCTTAAAATCAAGCTTCGCATAAAGAATTTGATTTTGAGTTCTCTGTTCACTTCTTTTCTGACTTTCAGTGACTTCAGAGAGTCGTAAGATTCTGGTCGGTCCATCTGCAAATACTTCATATCCCACCTTTGACAAATCCAGTTTATCTGATATGTTATCACCAACACCAGATGGAAGGGCCAAGCCAAAACCTCTCTTTTGCCTTGATTTATGGAAAGGTTTCCAAGGGCACAGCTTATCTAAGCTTATTTCACGGCAGAACTGTGTGCCTGAAAATATAAACAGAAAAAATTAAGACAAGGCAGTCAAACACTGAGGAGACTCTTTCAACTGTTAACCCGCTGAAGAATGGCAAAATTTAACCTCGACAAAATGTATTGGAAGCTCGGATGGACCCTACAATGTGTGCTTAAACAAGGGAAACAAATTACCTGCCACTTGTACAACAAGCTCGTGGGCTGATGTTAGGTCGTCCCAAACATAACCTATGGTGGCACCGGGCTTCAAAATGTCTGTCTCTGTCAACCCCTGAAATTTTCAAAACATATACATTCAAACATTAGTGAAACTTCAGTCCCAAAATCTACTAAATCTGCAATTAGAAAACAGCTTTTCCCATCTTCGCACCTCCCATTTTCAAAACAATACAGCAAAGCTGTGAGGCCAAAAGAGTGCAGAAAAACATAGTTCTAAACAAACAATCCGAAACCGTGAACTTGATCATTAGGTTTCATACAAAATCTACATAAGGGCAATCTATATATTGCAATTAATCCAAGCAATGTTTTAATTCAAGTAATGTTTTAGTTCAAAAGATGAGAGAATAAAGTAAAGGAAACGAGTTTTGAATGATTCCAGAAAAAAACTTGGGGTTATGGAACCCAAGACCCAAAATAATAAAATAAACAAATTGGCATTTATTGCTATACTCAACCAGTTTGGCACTTTGCCAAGGCTGGAAGGAACAAAATCTTTAATGAAAATGATTGAAAAATGGATGACTTGGCTCCTAATCAGTTAGCCACACCAACTAAACATACAACTGCATCTTGAATCAGTTAGCCACACCGACTAAACATACAACTGCATCTCTCCACAGGTCTGCAATCAATCAAATTGATACATGGTATCCAACATGTTTCAGCCCAGATTGTGCATTTTTTTCCCTTATTAATTCTGAAAATCAGATATCCCATAGATTGATATGAAGATCAAAAAATATTGCAGAAAGGACTCTTCCTTTCACCCTTGTGCATTCCTGTCCACATAAGAAGTACACCTACTCTCATTTTCTCTCCACTATCATTCTAAAATTCTTTATTTTCAGACCATACAAGGTGAGTAGACTAAGATAAAAGTGAGTGGATGCAAAATTTTCCGCCATCTGTATACTCTCCTTGAGCTCGATCTCTAAAGTCTGTCATTCATGCCGTCAAACAGAAAGAAAAATAAACTTTTAAGCTCCTCCTCCAATATAAGATCCCTTTTCTACCTCAGAAAATTCTCCAGCTTTTTTCTTTTGTTTTAAATCTTCTTCTCGGCAATCTTCAACCAATAGACAGGAATTCCCAGTCAAAAGGTCCCAAATAGATAGTCTCTAAGAATCCATCCTTTACTAAGAGTCTAACCCCTGTTTGCAGCTAGGTCTACTACTTGGTTTCCATTTCTCTTAGTTTTTGTGTATTTAATAATTTCTATGTCTTTGGCTTTCCATAGTGTTTCTTTGATAATAACGTCTAGTTCGTCTATTGCAGTGTGCTTTGATCATTGCTAAGATTAGAATTTTTGAGTCCCCTTCTACTATAATGTTATTCCAATCCCCATCCTTGGCTAGCTTTAATCCCATACGTAAACCCTTTGCTTCCGTTTGGTTGTTAGTGTCCATGCCAAGGTGAACGCCATAGGTAAAAATAGGTTTCCCCTGCCAATCTTTTCTTAGTTCACCACCTTCGGAAAGACATAGGTTGCCTTGGACCACTATCCAAATCAATCACATAAATAAGAGTTGGGGTTGTTTTCTGTTCTGTTATAAATCTTGTAATCTGCAACCGTGTAATGGTGCAACTACTCAGAAGCTGAGAAACAGGCTTAGACTCACAAGTAATGACGAGTAGTTAATCGCAGTTACTCTCCGCTACTTGCAAAACTGAGCCTGTTACTCGGCTGCTAGCAAAATAATACGTCTTGAAAGAAAAATAACAACATTTTTGTCATACGGTTGTGATTTTCTGCTGTTTTTTGCTCTGCCGAGGCCATTTGTTTGTTCTCTACATTCATTCTCATGTCATTTAACAGTTCTTTACATGTTATTTAAGTTTATCTGATGAATCTGTATATTTTTAAGTAGCAATAAAGTTGCCGAGTAATTGGCAAGTCCCATGTCCAAGTCAAGATGTTGGGCTGCCGAGTATGAGTTTTTGAACTGTGGTTTGTTGTGATTAAATGCTATCCCTCTAGGGTTCCTCTCCGTGGGTTTTCCTTTGCACATCTTTTCTTGGCATTTAGTATTTTTGAAAGAGAAGCCTCAATTCTAATCCAGAGTCTGAGCTTGGAACTATCTTTTCTCAAAAAAACCTGATATTTCTTTCCAACCATAAACTCCACGTTATAGCTGATGGGGCAATTTTCCAGAGGAACTGAAGGTTATACTTTTTGAATTTAGTAACCCAAGATATGATCCATTGTTTTATGAATGCTGATACAGCCCAATAGATGTTCCTTTACTAAATAATATGCTCCATACTCTCATGCATAAGCACAATGCAGGGGTAAATGATCCATAATCTTGATCTCGATCTTATATGTAACGGCTTGAGGACCATGGAAGCCTTTCCTCACTAGGCAACCATAGGTGAGGATCTTTCTGTTAGTTGCTAGCCAAGCAAATGCATTTAGTGATATAGTTTTAGAATTTAATAGCTCAAGATATGATCTTCATGAATACTTATACAGCCCAATAAATGTCAGTTTCCTGAATAATATGGTCCATTATTCTCATGCATAAGTACAATGCAGGGATAAATGATCCATAATCTTGTTCTCAATCTTACACGTACTGCAGATTGAGGGACCAAGGAAGCCTTTCCTCAGTCATAGGTGAGTATCTTTTTGTTGGTTGCTAGCCAAGTAAATGCATTTGCTTTTAGTAACCCATATTGAATCCAAACTTTGTTGATTGGGAATATATGAAGGAGCATCTCTATTGATTTGTTGGCTTTAAGGAAGGCTGTTCTGGATACCAATTATCTCCCTTCCACATCAAGCTATCCTATTCTTAGTGAGGAGTGGATAGAACTTTAGAAGGATAATTTCTTTTGTAAGGATTATGTGACTTTTTTAATCAAAGTTGGTAGGCCATTCCAATATTTTCCATTCCTACTCTCAATGCCATTTCTATATATTCCTCGACTCTATCCCACAGTATTGAATGCAAATTTTCAGTGTTACATAAGTTTTAGGGACAGTAAGACGTGTTTCAGGATGGCAGAAAAAATCCTGATTTTGGGGGTGGAAGGGAGTGGTTGGGGGTCGGATATTGGAAATACATATAAAAATATCTATGTTACCGATACGGCCATCTAGGGTCTTGGGAGCGGGAGCGGGAGCGACGTGGGAGTGGGTAGGGCGCGGGCATAGGGCTGTGGAAATGGCTTGGTATGGCCTGTGTCATACCAGGCCATTTCCGCAGCCCTCTACCCACTCCCACTTGCAAAAACATTTTTTTAATTTATTTTTTCATGTTTTTAAAGCCCCACAACATTAAAAAATTAAAAATTCTTCTAATCTAAACCCTAAAAGCTAACTCTAAACAATAAAACAAAAGAACAACACAAAAACAAAACATAAAGCAAAGAAACTTACCTTTGGCTCTCCAAAATTGCATTGTGCTTGTCTAGGGTTTGAGGAGCTATTGCTAAGCTTGTAGGAGTGTGAGGAGCTGTAAAGGAGGAAGATTTGTGGTTTACTAAGTGAAGGTAAGTTTTTTTTTTTTAATTTCTAAACTTGTTTTTTTTTTGTTATTTAATCTTTCACACATTACATTTTTTTGCTTATGTTCATCTTTTTTTTGCTCTTTCTATTTAATTTTTTTAATTTTCATTGTTCAATCACAATGCAATTGCATGCCATTGTTTTCTTTGCTTTTTTTTTTTTTTGAACCTTGTAGGTATTTCTACAATGGCAACAAGTTCTGCTTCTTCTGGGCAATCTTTGGCCAAGGACTTTGACCCAAATTCACCGTTATGGAGGCATGTAACAATACTTCAACAAATTGCAGGTGGTGGTTGTTTTGAATGGAAATGCAATGATTGTGGAGTATTCAAAGGCTCTTACAGTAGGGTGAAAAGCCACTTGTGTGCCATAACGGGTAATGGTGTAAGAGTATGCAAGGGGAGGAATAATGTTGGGGTGCCAAAAGCAAAAGTTTTGGCATATATCAAAGAGCAGGAAGATGCAGAGGCAAATGTGGCTATGAGAGCGGGTCATCCATTGGCCAAAAGAGGAGGTTCATCTCGTTCAGTGAGGCCTCCAGTTGCTCCATCACCTAGTGGATCCCCATTGTGGCCATGCCACATCCATTTGTGGCTCCTATCTCCACGAGATGAGGATGTTTCCCTTGCACGAAAGAAAAGTAAGACAAAAGGGTCATTAGAAAAGGCATTTCAGAATGAGAGTAGGGAAATTGTAGATGAACACATTGCAAGGTGTGTATATGCTAATGGGCTTTCTTTTAATGTTGTGAGATCACCTTATTGGCATGAGATGGTAAAAGCCATCAATGAGGCACCAAAAGGGTATAAATCACCAGGATATGAGAAGATCCGCACCACCCTTTTGGATAAACAAAAAAAAATGTGGAAACCTCCGCTGACCAATTAGAGACTCATGGACCAAACAGGTGTCCATTGTTTCTCATGGATGGAAAGATGCAAGAAACCGCCCTTTAATCAATGTGATTGCAGTATGCCCTAAGGGGACAATGTTTTTGAAAGCAGTTGATTGTGAGGGGCAAGTGAAGGATGCCCAATTCATAGCCAACATTCTCTTTGAATCCATTGAGGCGGTGGGGCTTGAAAATGTTGACCAAGTCATAATGAGACAATGCCAAAATTGCAAAGTTGTGGGGATGCTAGTTGAGGCACGGTATGGACATATTTTTTGGACACCATGTGTCGTGCATTCATTGAATTTAATGCTAAAGAAAATGACAAACAAAATAGAGTGGATCCAACAAGTGTATGTAGAAGCTGAAGAGATCCAAATGTTTGTCACCAACCACCACATGTCACAGGGCATTTTTAGATCATTCTCGCAGTTGGAGCTACTGAAGGTAAGGAAAACTTTCTTTCTTTCTTTTTAATTTAAAATTTAAATATAAGTTTTTTAGTATTCTTTTATCTTTCGATTTTATTTTTAATTTTTGTTCCTCATTCTTATTAGGTTCTTTGAGACTTCGGTTTGCATCACACAAAATCGTCTTGAGACGACTAGTGAAGGTGCGAGAGGCACTCATGAGGATGGTAACATCCATTCTTTGAGTCAGTATGGAGGCAATCAAACACTCAACGGGCTAAAAATGTGAAGAACTCCGATCTTAGAGGACCCTTGGTGGGGTAGAGTGGATTATTTGTTGAGTTTTACGAAGCCCATTATGAGCATGATCCGGTTTTCGACATGGATCAGCCATGTCTCAGAGAGATATATGACAAACATCAACTCAATGATTGAGAAGATAAAATCCGTCATAAATGCAAAAGAACAAGATCCCAGGAAATATTTTTCAAACAAGTGAAGTCAATCCTCATTGAGCGGTGGAATAAAATGATCACCCCATTACATCTACTGGCTTTTGCATTGACTCCTAGATTTTATAGCACAAAGATCCTTTCCTTGCTAGGGAGGGTAGCACCATACAGGGATGCGGAAGTCAGTGAGGGATATATGGCGGCATTGGCTAGGCTCTTCCCGAGATCCCGAGGCCCAAGACCAAAGTTATGGTAGATTTTGGCAATTTCATAGCAGAAATGGGTCATAGACTTCTCGCTCTTCGGAGAAAATACAAGATGGATGCTCATATGTGGTAGTACCTCCATGGTACTTCATCGGTTTACTTGCAGCCTCTTGTAATCAAAGTCTTGCACGAGTAAGTTTTTAATTTTCTTCTCTTTTTTTTTAGTTTTTTAAAATTTAAGTTTGAGTGTTTAAGTTTGAAGTTGAACTTTGCATTGACTTTGAAATTTGGGTTGCCTTAATAGGTTGCAAGTTCATCTTCCTCTGAGCGCAACTCAAGTACATATAGTTTCATCCACTCACAGAAACGCAACAGGTTGGGGGCTAAAAGGGTTGAAGATTTGGTATACATACATTCCAACTTGCACCTTTTATCCCACAAGCACCTGAGAGTACAAGGAAGGGTCAACAAGACATTGGGACATTGATCCAGAGATAGTTGACTTGGATGCTTCCATTTCCCACCATGGAGCATATGATGATGAGGGGAGTTTTGTGGCACCACGAGACCTACATGCACAAGGGGGTGCAACTGGCAGTGGCCCTAGTGCAAGTGGTTCGAGCCCATGTGGTTCTAATGAACCACATAATGATGATGATGTAGCTGATCTTGATCCTCTTGATGAAGAGGAATATGATGAATATTGACAATGAAAGATAGTTTGAACTTTGAATATTGATCTATGATTGAATTTAATATATCATGAGATTCATGACGTTCACATTGTGTTCGATTTAAGTATTTTAATTTAACTTTTAAGCTTTTAAGTTTCTAAGTTTTATCGGTATCCTAGCTTGTTTGTTGTACTTGTGGTTATTCACTTATTTAGCTTATAACTTGTCTTTTATCTTGTCTTTCATATGCATAATATGTGGTTAATAATTAAATTCCTATTTAGAAGGCTGAAATTTATATATTTTTAATTTTTATATAGTTTTGTACTGCCATATCCTATGCCGTATCCGGGGTCAAAAAAATTTGCCGTTTCCGCGTATCGGATACTCCGCTCCCGCTCCCGTATCCAAAACATATCGGCTACTTAGAAAAATATATTTGAAAATTAAATTATATTATAAACTAAATTTTATTCAAAGAAGCTGAAATTAGATTTAATATTACAATAACATGATACATCTGTGATCCAACATTGGATGATATTGTCACATTACTCATGAATTACATTCATGTTATTGGATTCCTGGATATCATCCATTATGTCACTATATGATTGCTAAGAGTTGATGGAAATGCCCACTTCTTATACTCTATTGTACTTCATGCATATTTTCATGTAAGCAAAACACACGAGATACTACTATTTGTTTTAAGCATTGTTTCATTACATATCCCGCATAAACTTCTTTTCCATTGGTTTGTCAGTGTACTCTGCGTACATCTGTTTGAGTCTAACTACTGTTAAAAACAGTAGCTTGCAAGTTAAAACAAGTATTCAAACACTCAGGCTCATGCATCATTTTAATATCCAGATTATGCTTCTGGCAGAGAAATTATATGTTCAAGAAGACGTTTTCATTTGTTTATCTTTATTTTCCCTGCTTTGGTAGATGCATTTTGTTCTATTCCATTCGGAACTTTTATAGAATGCATTATTTATCAGGGTTATACTTGCTGCCAAGTCTTTTCTGTAGATAATTTGTGGAATATAGGAATAGGAAATGAAATAAACGGAAAGTACTCAAATGTTCATTTCTTTTCGACAATCAAATAGAAATGTCAGATAAGCTTCAGTATTTGCTGAATGTAAAAATTTTCAAGGTAGAGATAAGAGACTTGTATAAAAGAATTGTTGCTAACTTGTCATGGTGATTGAAATTGTATAAGCCTGTCTGGTTTTTGTACTTTGAGCAGGTAAATAGATATATCAACATTTCTCCAACTTTTCGGGATGGGGTATGGGAAGGCCAAGGGGACTTGTTTCAAAGAAAGGAAAAAGTTCCCAAATTTTGAGAACCGAGGGATAGTAGGGATGCCTTTTCAACTATATAGTTAAAATGTTAAACATCATTAAGCTCTTTATGCCGAGTATTTCTTACAGGTGGTGGATGGTATCATTCGTCATGCTCACCATCTCCAATGCCGTTGGTCCCATGGCTCGAGATCTCTCCATGGCCAAATGAGGGTGTGCTCTCACCGGTTATAGGTTGAAACTAATCGTCACAATCTTCAAACACCGAGTCTACCATCTTTGCCCCCTTTAGGAGGTGGAGACCGAAGAAAGTTTTCAGATGTACCATTTATTGTGAGATTTGGGTATGATGCCACTACCTCTACAAGGACATGCAATACTTTGTCTCCTTTCTTTAGATGTCCCTTATGAGTCCCCAAAATGTCCAAACACCACCAAAAGGCAGAGGACGTGTTCCCATGGGACACTAGGTTATATTAGTATCAAAAAAGAGTACAAAACTTGACTCTAAGCAATAGTGGGGGTCGGGGGGACTACTGAAATGTTTAATATACGTATAAACATTAATGAGGGACGGTTGAGGAACATCTTGCCATCCTAGGGAAGGCAGATCATCCCCCTTGTAGGGTTGGGGACAAGGGGACATTTCTTAGATGTCTCAAAATCAGGGGCTGTCCCACTTTTCTCTATGTATAGTGGGATAGGATGGGAAATTTTCACCCAATCCACCCCGTGCTCAAAACAACTAAGATAGGGGAAAAACGGCGGGAAGGGGAAGGGCATATCCTCAAGCACTCATGAATCAGAGTATCTACATATTTTTCCCCAAAAAAAACTTCTCATAGTCTGTCCACCTATTATCTAGATCAACTTGCTCCTACAACATTGTTGAGTAACTTACCATTCATGAGTCCAAATCTTCCCCATTCATCAGAGAGAGAGATACTTTCTTCAAGACCATGAGGGGTATTTTCTTTTTATTCGTTTTTCTCCAAAACATTGCCCTCTATTTTAACTGTACAAGTCAACACTCATCCAGCAGCTTGGAAAGAGATATATGCATTTGAGGATGGCTTGAAGGGTTTCCTATAGGAGTTGAATTCTACCAGCCAAAGTCGGCCATTTTCCTTTCCATGTGGAAAATTTATCTTGAATATTGTCGATCACCAAATTCAAAAACTCCTTTGTAGTTCTCCTTCAAATAGACACATCTCCAAGTATGAACAAGGCAGCACAGAAATTTCAAATTCAAAAATTCCATTATTCTTAACTATCTTCTTAAAGGCACATTGAGAAAATAAATTTTAGATCTGTTGTTGTTTTAGTTTACCTTCCGATTAGCTTCTATTTTCTACCTAGTTTGGATTACTAAAGGCATATAGATTCCTCTATACCAAGATGCCCTGTTAGTAGGGTGTTATTTGCTAATTGCAGATGGATTATCCTATGAATGGATGATGCCACTTCAAAGACCTGTAATTTCCTTCATTCTTTTCTCTATTAATAGCTCATTTTAGAGCTTCTATCTTGAGTATTAAGAACTTGGGACAGAGGGGCAGTCCTTGCCTGTATCCTGGAAGTTTGGAAGAAACCAATTGGTATTTCCTTGATTAGGACTGAAAATGAAGAGATACAAAAGAAGTTCCAAACCCAAAGTCTCCATCGAAAATTCAAACTTCGCTAGCACCTTGTCTAGGAAGGCACAATCAACTTTTCCATATGCCTTGTTTGACCAACATGCCTGCTCTTTTCTGGTGGTGAGTGGAGTGACTAGTTTCAGGGGTGCTCAAGATGCCATCCAAGATCGGTTTTCCTGCTACAATGCCTCCTTTCTCTTCACAATGATTTTGGAAGGCAACTCTTTTTGTTTTCCATAACTTTTGTGACATTTAATAGTTTGTATTACAAGATGAGATAGACCTGAAGATGTTAAAATATTCAGCCTCTTCTTTCTCAGGAATCGCAGACTGTCATGTCCCCTTTTTCTCATTAAAATAATTAGGAGGCCCAAAGCCTATTTCTTTATTTCCTGTAGGCTAAGGGATAAAGTTAGGGAAATAATTTAATAATAATGTTTTAAGTTGGCCCTAGAAAAAGGACAATTTAAATATTATTATTATTAGTTAGATAAAGTATGCTGTCTAAATGGGACACAACAAGACCTAATGAAATATTAAATTAAAAAGTGTTTTTAGACACTTCTAGAGTGAAATTGAACGGAAAAATGAGATTAGAATGAAAAGGGTTATTATAAAAGGAGCTGGGCTCAAAAGAACGCATCCATTGTGTATTGAAATCAAACCCTATTTTCAAAGTGTGAGCACTTGTGTTCATCTTTTCACCGAGGATGAAAACCCTTTGGTGTGCCGGATTGGAGGACGAAAACCTTCTTGTCAATTTGTGGTGATTCCATCCAGGGATCACATTTATGCCGAAAGATTAAATTTTATTCCAAATTCAGTTTGTTACAGTGTTGCTACAGTACTTTCATACTGCTGCTACAATACATCTATATCACTGCTATAATACCTCATCATTATGATAACTATTTATTTTGGTTTGGTATCATTCTAGCTTGGTGTGTAGGGAAAGATTGTCAATGTGAGTATTCAGAATTTGTGTGTGCAGCTACTCTGTCATGTCCTTTTTGAAGGCTGATTTTCTGAAAATCTTAATCCATTCTTCTCCCGTGCGTGTAAGGAAGAAAGCAAGGGAAAGATCTGGATCACATTTTTATTGTTGTTATTTTTATTATTATCATGTATCCTATTGGGAAGCCTAGTGCTCCAATAGAAGAACTTAATTAGTTAGAAAATAAAAGTATTTTGAGCATGTAGGCTCTAAATACTAATTAGATATTTAAAAGTACTTTTTCCGAAGGGGTCGGCCATCATTTTTGCATTGTAAAAGCACTCCTTATGGTTATAAAAGGAGGTTGCTTAGCCATTAGTGAGTCATTCTTTTGGTGAATTTTCATATCTTGGTGAAGGATTGCTTGTTAAGCACCTTTTCCATCTCTCTCAGGAGGAAAACCCTTGATTGAGACCCTCCCAAGGACGAAAACCCTTGTGGACAAGTTGGTGTGGACAAAACCCTACACTACACTTGATTTTTTACACTTTATTGCTGGTTATAATTCATTTATGCCCTAAACAACTTGCTAAGGAGAGTGTTTGGGTAATGTTGATCAATTTTATGTGATCAATTTGCATGATTGGATTCTCCATAATTTCTAAAGGTGAAATCTTCCATTTCTATCAATTGTTTGAGTGTATATGAGTGTTATTTCAGTTTTGGAAATTATTATTTAAATTTGCAGTGGAAGGGTTTCATGATAAATTTAAAATAGCACTTGTGGGCTTCCAAAATCAGTTTTCTTGCATCTAATGATTGCTGGTTATTTCTTATAAATTATGAGCCTATTTCCTAAAGGTTTGAGTGAAGTTTGTGCCTAGAAAAGTGTGTTTGAATTCTCCTAAGAGGTCGCCACCCTAGGAGCAAAGTGTTGGCAGCGTGTTGAGGGTTTCACAGTGAATTTTCAGTCATCTACAGTCTGCCCTAGTTCTGATTTCAGTCCTTCATAACCAGCTTTGGGTCATTTCTGGAGAGTCCCCAAAAAGGGACATTACAGTGGTATCAGAGCTCCATCCTCCCAGCCTGTGAAGTATGGCAGATGACAGCGGTATGTAGTACTACCAGAGAAGGGAAAAGAGGAAACCCTCGGAGACCGGGGAAGAAAAATTGGACATGATCATGAAGACACAAGAAGGGATAACGGATGCACTAGATAGGCTTTCCCTAGCCATCCAAAACATGCAAGGTAGTGGTTCGACCAAGGGGGAAGAGGATTCCTACAACCCTCGTGACACAAAGAAGGAAAATTTCTTTTGCAAGGCCCTACAAACCCCAATTCATGACCAAGGAGGTTGTCGTTCCATATGGAAGCCATAGACAAGCTCATGATTACCATATGGCTTGAAGAGTACCAAGCAATGCCGGAGGAGTTTCAAGAGGCAATGTCTCTCACGGATTTCATCAAATTAAGGTCGGAAGAAAAACATTATGGGCAAAGAACCCTAGCGCCAAAGGGAGAAGTGCAACATGCCTTGGGAAAGATGAATCTTCCCACTTTTGATGGCTCCACAAAGGGATCAGCTAGGGCATGGATCCAAAAACTTGACACATACTTGTCCTTGAGACCTATGGCGGAAGAAGAGGCAATAAAATTTGCAACCCTTCACCTTGAAGGAGTTGCCCATGATTGGTGGCATCATGGCATGTTGACACAAGGGCATCACCGCATTCATTCCTATGAAGAATTTTGCACAAGGCTCGTGGAGAGATTTGAAAGGATGGATCCGGAAGCATACTTCCATGATCTTGCCCAACTCAAACAAAAAGGTACGGTAGAAGAATATGTTGCTGATTTTCAAAAGATTTCAGTCATGGTAAATGATATTTCCAAAGGAGACTCATGGTGTTGTTCATAGAAGGGCTGGCCAAACCCTTAAGCAGTTTAGTGAGGGCTTTTGACCCATCTTCCTTACAAGAAACAATAAGGAAGTCCTTGAACCTCGAAGGTGCAATCCCTAGGACTAGTTTTTCATCAAAATTTATGGGTGAAAAGGGGCAGAACAGACCAGCAATGGGAGGGCAGCCAAAGGGTCTTCCATCTCAGGGTAAAATACCATTTTCGAGGCAGCCTATGAAGCTTTTTCAAGGGGCTTATAGCCAAGGACTGAAGCAAGAAGACAAGAACCAAGAGTCCAAGAATGAGCTGAGAAGGAAGAAGCTTTGCTTCACATGTAGAGATCCTTGGTCACCGAGACATAGGTGCCTTGGAAAGGGGAAAATACACTACATAGAAGTGATGTCCGATGATGAAGGAGAGGATGAAGAAGAGGAAGAAGTGGCAGCAATTTTGAGCTAGGAAAAGAAGGAACACCAAAGTCTGATTCAGTAATAACCAACACTCTTACATCTCTATGTGGTGCCCAAGTATACCATTCCTTCCGTCTAAGAGGATACATAAATAGTCATGAAGTGGTAATTCTCATTGATAGTGGCACCACCCATAATTTCATCAATGAAGGACATGCAAACAAGCTTCAGTTGAGGGTGAAGAGTTTTGAAGGCTTAATATGAGGTATGTGATGAATTTTTTTGGTGATTACTTTAGCTAATGATGAAGTGGTTCTCGGAGTTCAATGGTTGCAATCCTTGGGGAATTCGCCCTCAATTATCATGATACAGAACTGAGATTCTATGACAAAGACAAAGACATCAGAATTCAAGGTATAAAGGATGAAGGGAGTACAATGGCAAATGCTTGGAAATCACATTGTGGTTTGCTTTCTCACATAACAGCTGATTGGAAAAATATTATCACAGCTGAGTATGCCAAAAATTAGTTTGTTGATGACATCATGGAAGGGCATATAGTGGAGGAAAACTACAAGGTAATGGATGGGTTGATCCTCTATAAGAAAAGGATCTTTTTTATACCAGATTCCAAGATGAGAATAACGGTAATGAGGGCTGCTCATGACTCACCTTTGCTGGTCACCAAGGATACTTTAAGACATAGAAGCAAATCTGTGAAAGGTTATTTTGGAAAAGGCTCAAGGTGGATGTCTCGCAACACATCCGAGGGGACTGTGACTTGCCAACAAAAAAAGGAGAACACAATTTTCCAGCTGGGTTGTTGCAACCTCTTCTTCCCTTTCTTCTCAAAAATGGGAAAGTATCTCCATGGATTTCATTACGGGGCTGCCCGTAGCCCAAGGTAAGAGTTGCTTATATGTTGTAGTGGATAGATTAACGAAATATGCTCACTTTCATCCACTTCTCAACAAGTATGATGCCATATGGTTGTTGATGTGTTTTTTAAGGAAATATTTAGACTTTTTGGCCTTCCACGAAACATTCTTAATGACAGGGACCACCGCTTTATGAGCATCTTTTGCCAAGAGCTTTTCCGCCTAACCGGCACCGAACTCACTCCAAGCACTAGTTATCATCCCCAAACGGATGGGAAAACTGAGAATGTAAATAAATGGGTGGAAGGATATTTGAGAAACTATATTTTCAGTCAGCAATCAACTTGGATAAAAAGGATCCACTTAGCTGAGTTTTGTTACAATACAACATTTAATGTATCCATTAGAATGTCCCCTTTTAGAGCACTCTACGGTTATGAGGCCTTTTCCTTCATGGACTTGATCATTGGGGATAGTAGGGTTCCCGGTGCTAAAAATCTGATCCAAGAGAGTCAAGACATTTTGAAAGCACTCAAGGAGAACCTCCAACAAGCTTAGAATCAGCAAAAACAATATGCAGACCAACAGCGCATAGAGAGATTGTTTGAAGTGGGAGATTTGGTTTTCCTAAGGCTACAATCCTATAGACAATCCTCACTAAAACAAAGTGGGGCTGAGAAGTTAAAACCAAGGTTTTATGGGCCCTACAAGGTGAAGGAAAAGATAGGACATGTTGCATATCGTCTTGAGCTATGACCAGAGAGCAAGATCCATGATGTCTTCCACGTCTCGTCTTAAGAAGGCATTGGGGAAGCATATTACTCCTTTACCACAGTTGCCCCCTTTAGATGAAGAAGGGAAGATCATTCTTATTCCAAAAACCATCCTTAATGTTTGAGAGAGGAAGCTAAAGAACCGGAGTATCCGTGAGTACTTGGTACGTCGGAAGGATCTACCACTTGAACATGCTACATGGGAAGGAACAGCTATCTTGGAGAATTCAAATTTTTTATTGCTTTGGGGACAAGCAATCTTGGGAAGGGGTATTGTCATGTCCCTTTTTGAAGGCTGATTTTTTGAAGACCTTAGCCCATTCTTCTCCCCATCGGTCTAAGGAAGAAAGGAAGGGGAAGATTTGGATTACATTTTTATTGTTATTTTTATTATTATCATGTATCCTATTGGGAAGCCTAGCGCACCAATAGAAGAACTTAATTAGTTAGGAAATAAAAGTAGTTTGAGCATGTAGGATCCAAATACTAATTAGATATTTGAAAGTATTTTTCTTAAGGGGACAGCCATCATTTATGCATTTAAGAGCACTCCTCATGGTTATAAAAGGAGGTGGCTTGGTTATTAGTAAGTCGTGCTTTTGGTGAATTTTCATATCTTGGTGAAGGATTGTTTGTTAAGCACCTTTTCCATTTCTCTCAAGGACGAAAACCCTTGTGGAGAAGTTGGTGTGGACAAAACCCCACACTACACTTGGTTTTTTACACTTCATTGTTGGTTATAACTAATTTATGCTCTAAGTGACTTGCTTCAGAGAGTGTTTCAGGTAATGTTACAGGATTTTATGTGATCAATTTGCATTATAGGATTCTCCATAATTGCTAAAGGTAAAATATTTCATTTTTATCAATTGTTTGAGTGTATATGAGTGTTATTTCAGTTCTGGAAATTATTATTTAAATCTGCAGTGGAAGGGTTTCATAATAAATTTAAAATAGCACTTGTGGGCTTCCAAAAATCAGTTTTCTTGCATCTAACGATTGCTGGTTATTTCTTATAAATTCTGAGCCTATTTCCTAAAGGTTTGAGTTAAGTTTGTGACTAGAAAAGTGTGTTTGAATTCTCTTAAAAGGTTGCCACCGTAGGAGAAAAGTGTTGGCAGCGTGTTGAGGGTTTCACAGTGAATTTTCAGTCATCTACAGTCTGCCCTAGTTCTGATTTCAGTCCTTCATAACCGGCTTTGTGTCGTTTCTGGAGATTCCCCAAAAAGGGACATTACATACTCATTGATTGATATCTATAAAGGAGTTCGCTGTCCTATATTTCTGTGTATTGCTATTTTAGATGTCACTCAAATGTATGTTGAGATTTTAAATAAAATACTATCATTAAAGGTGTAGTCATAACATTATAACAAAAATGAATGTATTCAACATTATGTGTTAGGGTTCCATAGTTTTCGTTTTTGTTTTGAGCGCAGCAATAGTGTATGTATGCCAACTATTTGTGAAAATGTCAATGAATGGTTCATGTTTGCCAATTGTTTGTGAATATGTCAATGAATATTTTTGATAGTTACAGTTGTTCCTAATTATAGAAATTTACATAGATTACTAATTTATTTTGAAAGGGACATTATAGTGGTATCAAAGATGTGATCTTGTTATCCTATGAATCAAACGGAAATCATGGGAGACAAAAAAGAAAAAAACCTCCGAAGAAATGAATTCCTTGCATGAAGCCATCAATCAAAGTCATAGGGATTTGACAAGGAGCATCCGAAGGACAGTGAAAGAATCCATGATAGAGATTATACAAGCCTTGTAGGATATAAATCAGAATAAGGCTGCCCAAAGGAATCCTTTAGCAATTAATCAACATATGTTTGTTCAAGCAATGTTCTTTTGAAGGGAAGAAAATATAGATTCTATTGAAGAGGTGTGGAGTAAAATACCAAAGGACAAAGAAAACTACAAACTTGAGGCCACCAAAATCCTTGACCAATATCAAGGGATACCTAATAGTTTTAAATCTCAAGTTTCCTTTGATGATTACTTGCAGCTATTCGAAGTGAGGTACCCAAATAAAAGAGGTTTGCCAAAGGACAAAGAAAAGTACAAACTTGAGGCCACCAAAATCCTTGACCAATATCAAGGGATGCCTAATAGTTTTAAATCTCAAGTTTCCTTTGATGATTACTTGCAGCTATTCAAAGTGAGGTATCCAAATAAAAGAGGTTTGTATGGAGGAAAATTCACAACCAAAAAAAGCTAAGGAGCCAATTCTTCATTTTGGAAACACTTAATAATATTATTACTTAAATAAAAAGTATTTTTACATACTAAAGCAAGGAGAACACCCCTTAGCTTATTTTCACTATGTTTAGGTCGGCTAAAGGGGATAAGAGGCAAAATTAATAATTTAATTTAAAGTGCATAGTAATTTTTATTATAAGCACTTAATTAAATTATTCAAGAGAGAATCGAGATACCAAAAAGTAACCTTATGTCAAGTAACTTACGTTATATTTTTAAAAAGAAGGGGGCTCTCTAATTTAAGTAATGTCAATGATAAATTAGAATTAAAAGGAGGGAAAAGGTATAAAAAGGAGTTGGAGAGAGTCATTTGGGCATCATTATTTGCTACAACTTTTGCATGGTTTTTGGGATGAATGCTCAATCGTTCCACTTGAGGAAGAAAACCCTCATTTGTAGCATTGGTGACTTCATCCAGAGTCACAAGTGAGTTTCATATTCAGAATTTCAGAATGACAAGGGTCTTCATCCGTGCTAGGGCACAAATTCAAGCTAGGGCATGCTTTTTCGGAACTGCCACACTTGTTTCCATCTTGGGCAACCCATTTGGAGATTTTGGGATCACTTTTCAGTGGGATTCTATGATTGGAAAAATATGATCTTAATTTTGTTTCATAACTGCCATTTTTGTGGTCATTTTGAATTTTGAGCTATCATTTGCATTTTATCTCCAAGTATTTATGAAGATATAGATTTTTGAAGTTTTGGTTGTTTTTAGCAATAATTAATTCCAACAGTCTATATTTTGTTGTTGAAGCATTTATTTTGCATGATTTCATCAACGGATTCATGGTGTTGATGTATTATGAAGATTGGTACGTGGAAATTACTAAAATCTGAATTTTACCTAGGTCGCTTAAGGTTTTGGGGGCCTAAAACAAGTCGCTGCCGTAATTTTTTTATAAAATCATATTGATGTCATAAACATTGAGGTTTATACATGTGGTCATAAATTTCAGCAATTTCCAATAGGATTTGGGAAAAATTCAAATTTCTCAAATTTGAGCTTGAAAGGGACATTACCGTGGTATTATGTAATGTCCCTTTTTTGGGGTCTCACAAGAAACTATGCAAAGCTGAAGATAAACAACACTTTTCAAATTTTTAGTAGGCTATTAGTGACTGTAATAAATAAGTAAAAATCCTTAACTGCTGCCAGCAAACACCCTTCTAGGGAACCGAACCTTTTCGGGTTGCAAACCCACTTTTGTGCCCTCAAAACCCTTGAAATCAGCTACCTCTAAGTCTCTAAAATCATTATATATTGCCAACAATCATATCATGCAAGAAAACTGATTTTTATAAGCTTGGAAGTGAGAGATCTGATTTTTATGATAAAACCCTCAACTGCAGAAATTAATTAAATAGTCTAGAACTGCAACTAACTTCCACAAGCTTGGAAAAATAACAAATCACCACCAAAATTCATGAAACTTCATAACTTGGCTCTTAAAAATATAGAGAATATTATTCCAATCTCAAAACCATGAAATTGTTGCAAGAAAGTACCGAAATGCTCCCCTAGGTGGGTCGCTCCACTTAGAACAACAAATAAACACGCCAAAACACACCTTTGTTAGACCCTAAAATTGACTAAGTCCCAAGGTAGAGGAAGAGCGCGTGTGCGCAAGGCAAAGTAAGGTAGAAAAGCACTCAAGGAAAGCGCGCGGGAGAAAAGGTTAGCGCGTGGAAGTAGGAAAGGGTTTGGGGACTTAGCCGCATTTCTAAGGTGGCATCGCAGGAAAAACATGTGAAGGCTCGAGTAGGCATGATGAGTGGATAAGGTGCCACTGAGTCTTGGAGCTCAAGGAAATAATATTCCACGAAGGGAATATTCCAAAGGAGGATCATTATAGTTAGTGGAGGCTTTTGCAAGCTGGCATAGCACTCGATCATGGAGGACCACATTTCCACCTGGCATGCGATCTGCTCATGGGTGAAACTATGGCAGTGAAGGAAGGATCCAAATTCTATTTAAGGGAGTGCTTGGGTCCGAAATAGAGAGGAGTGGAAGGATAACAAAGTGTTGAAAGAATGTTGTGGGATAAAAGGGGTTGGAGAAAGGCGAAGTGCTTTCTGCAAGAATGTTGTGGGTTGTGATGTTGGGAGCTACCATTGTTGTTGTAGGTTGTTGTTGTTGTTAGTGCTAGAGAGAGGCTAGGAAAGGATGATGCTATGCATGGATGTAGGCACTCGGGTTTGAAACCAGAGTGAGATGGAAGAACATAGCTAGGGTTCTTTGTGCAAAGTAATTTTGTAGGGTTGGGATGTTATTCCTTGATGTATATGGTCTGATATGACCCTTTTTGATGTAATATGGCTATTATAAACGATTATAATCAATATATGAAGCTTTGTTCCAAATATCTTGTGTTTATAGACCAAACCCTAGTGTGTTTTCATGTTATTCTTGGTTTAGATCTGATTCTATTATGCCGTTGTGATGTTTATGTTTATCTCATGGTGCATTTGTGCTTAGAACTAGTTCCACTACCTCTGTATTAGATTACATGCATGTTTCGTTATGCAAACCATTCCTCCATTAATGGCGAAGCATTCTTACAAGGCTCACATAAAGAGGGGCTTGACGCCCACGCGCCTCGATTGAGCACCCAACTTATGTTGGGTGATAGGCCGGCGCACTTTGGGGTTAAAAGAGAGATTAGAGGGTAGAGGTAAATGAGACTACATTTTGGTTCCGTTGTCAGGACCTCTTTTGAAGTTGTTGTGAGAATGGTGTGTGATGACGGAGCGTTTGACCTTGGGCAAAGTGTTAAGACCTGGCTTAAAAGCACGGAGGATGAGTTTGCTCAACAATTTAACTGTGGATCTAAGTTTGATGCACATAAATGGGTGGAGGAGAACCTGTATCACAAGCTCTATGAGACATTCTTCTGTTGTTTCCCAATAGAGTTGTATGAATGGCTCTCAACATATGCATCAAGGACGAGTTGGTACTATAGACCTCGGGTTTGGACCCAGGAGGAATATCAGCGATTTGCGCAGGATGCGATCCGACTGGAATCGTGTTGTTGATCACTGGTGCAAAGGTGTCTTGACCGGTATACATTGGAATACGCGATCTCTACGTATTTTTGCCCGGAGATTGTTGAGTTTGAGTTCTTAAGGAGCCAAGAGGATCATTCTTGCGTGTTATACCGTTAGCCATCAAGATCCTGATTATCACTTTGAGTTTGGAAGCATTTCCTATGGCTGGCTAAACTGTCGCTAGGCGCGGGCGCGGAAGTTGGTGTGGTGGAGATAGCAAACCTTGTGGCAGAAGCAGAGAAAGAGAAGAGGTGGCTCAAGTACAATGAAGCACGAGAAAGGGAGTTGGCGAGACAACGCAAAGTTGTCGGTGTGATAGATTTATGTAGGCAGACGTTGCGGGAAGGTTTTGAGGTTGGCACAAAGGGCGTGGAACTTGAGCGATGCGTGCTACCCCATCTTGGCAAACGTGGGAGAGAAAACCCCTCTACTTCTGGAGAGAGCTCGTCGTGTGAAGGAAGAAGCCATTAAGTGGGAAGACGCTCAGTCTATAAGTGACACAACTAGTATTGCGTGTGATAATTGGGCGCATGGGACATACGAGTTGTTTGGAAGGCATCTGAAGGATACTGAGACTCGAGTTATCAGAGCGCGCTCAATGACGAGCTTGGGAGGAAGGCAGTTGCCATGGTACCTGGGAGGGCAACCACGATGTCTTCTCGCATGAAATGGAGATCCAATGTAAGTGTCAAGTGGAGAGAGGGAATATGTTTACCTATACCTTGCGCGGAACAATGGCATGTTGGTGGGCGACCCATTGAGACAATCTTTTAGAATGGCGCGAGCTGAGAATCGCCCTCTCTTGTAAGGTTTCTCTGAAGCAATGCATCATCTCAAATTTGTGACTATAATGGGAAGGGATCCGCCTCATGCCATGTTCAGGAGTGTGAGAAGACTTGGATGGGAGGCGTGAAAGCTTTACCCCCTTCCCTATGGGTGCACAAATTTTATTCCACCTTGTAGGGTTGTGCGCGCACTGGTACATCCATTCGGAGTTACATCGTCAGACGAGGAATTGGCAGGAGATGACGGCGGATATCATCCAAACTTTTGAGTACCAATCCCCTAAGCAATCGGTGAATGAGGCATTGTAGGTAGTCAAGCGCCTTACTTTGGGAGATTGTGCCATGGCCGAGGAACGAATTTTGGAATTGATAGGAGAACCTGAGTTGGGGGCGCGCTTCGTGAAGAAGAAGCGGAAGAAGTACAACTTGAGCGCGCCTACATGGAGAAAGAAAAGGGTAAGTTGGTGTACCTGGTCGATGGCGAGGAGATGGAAAATTTGGATGTTGACCATACTTGTAGGAATGCGTGAAGTATTGGACAAAGCAAATGAGCAAGTGCGTGCCTACCATGAACCCTTGAAAAAAAAGAAGGTTAACATTGGTACCAAAGCAGAGCCCAAGAACGTTATTATTGGAGACTATTGGATAGACCAGATGCTTTTGAAAGTGGTTGAACTGCTATGCGATTTCCAAGATTTGTTCCCGCGTGGGTACCATGAATTAAACGGAGTTCATCATTGATTGGGGGAAATGAGAATCAAGTTGAAAGAAGTGCGCGCCCCATCCGGGAAAAGGCCATATAGGATGAACAAGAATTTGCAATTAAGGAGGAAATTGATAAGGTGGTAGAATCTGGGATCATTGAGGCCATTGACGAATCTAAGTGGGTAAGACCGATGGTCATTAGTATAAAAAAGAATGGAAGAATAAGGATATGTGTAGACTATAGGGATCTCAATGTTGCATGTGTCATAGATCCTTTCCCAACCCCATTTACTGAAGAGATTCTGGAAGGTGTAGCTGGGCAAGAGATCTATTCTTTTACTAGATGGATTCTCGGGTTATCACCAGGTGAGAATTGCGAAGGAAGACCAGAGAAAACAACTTTCACCACTGAATGGGGAAGTTTTTCTTATACGGTCATGCCTTTTGGATTGAAGAACGCGCCTGTTGTGTTTTCGCACATTGTTGTGCAGGTCTTTCAAGACTTCATCCATAAATTTCTGCAAGTTTACCTGGATGATTGGACGGTGTATGGGTTAGTCAAAGATCATTGTGACAATCTACGGTTGATGTTTGAGAGATGCAGGCAGTTGAGCATCTCCCGAATATTAAGAAATGTGTTTTTGCCACTCCTTTTGGCACGTTGTTGGGACACATTATTTGCAAAGAAGGCTTACTGGTAGACCCCACAAAAGTTGTTATAGTGGGATTGGAGGAGCCACTACCAAAGCGCAATGTGCGGGTTCCTAGGGCATACAGGATACTACAGGAAATTCCTCAAGGGATATGCCCAAATTTCTACACCCCGTGAAGAGTTATTAAAACACAAAAGTAAGTTCTATTGTGGAGAGGCGCAAAAGGTAACTTTTGACACCTTAAAGGAGTAACTTATTACTACGCCCATTTTGCGCTTTCGCTCTTGGTATAGGCCTTTCCATGTGCATGTTGATCGTCGGGTATGGCGATTCAAGCGATCTTAACACAACCTAGAGAGGGGATTTTTGACCATCCCTTGTGTTTTGCTAGTAGGAAGTTAACTCCAAGCAGAACAAAATTATATGACCATGAAACACGAGGCCTTGTCAATGATCTACGTCTTTACACAAATTTAAGCAATATTTGCTAGCAACACCTTTTGTTTTCTACATGGACCACATGGCATTAAAGTACTTGGTGACCAAACTTGTCTTGCAAGGGTGCATATGCCGGTGGATTTTGCTATTTTAGGAGTTTAACTTTTCGGTCGTAGTAAAACCGGGTAGGAGCAATTTGGGACCTGACCATTTATCACGGATTGATTCAGAGAGGACGACAGAGCATTGAGGACACAATACCGGATGCACAATCTGTTTAGATTGCGGTGCGCGCCCTCGCCTTGGAGGAAATTGTTGTTTTTTTGCGAACGGGTGTGGCGCCAAAAGGAATGAAGGCCTTGGAGAAAAAGCAGTTGGCTATACGCGTCGTGCCCTATATGTTGATTGGCAGAGACCTATACAAATTAAGCCGAGACGAGGTTTTGTGCCAGTGTGTGTTGGAATATGAGCGTACTGCAATCATGGAAGAAGCTCATGGTGGCATTATAGGAGGTCACTATGCTGGGAATGCAACCACGTGCAAGATCCTATTAGCAGACCTTTGGTGGGAAATAGTTTATAAGGATTGTATAGAGTATTGCAAGGTCTATGATCATTGCCAGCGCCTTGGTAAACCAGGACGAAGAGATGAAATGCCATTAAGACCTATTGCTAGTGCAGAGCCGTTTGAAAAATGGGCAATTGACTTTGTGGGCCCTATTTCCCCAACCCCGTGCAGACAAAGTTCGCGTTACATTATCACTTGTATAGACTATCTTACAAGATGGGAAAAATTGGCGCCTACAAAGGATTGCACAACGGCTACAACTAGGTTCTTATGGGAGAATATAATCAGCAGGTATGGATGTCCGTTGAGCTTAATAAGTGATAGGGGTACGCATTTCTTAAATGAGATTGTTTGGATCTTATTGGCAGAGTTCATGGTGGCCCATCACAAACTACCCCTTACCACCCTCTGCCTAATGGAATTACTGAGGCATTTAGCAAGTTATTAAGCCACACATTAACAAAGATTTGCGATGTCGGAAGAAGAGACTGGGATGATAAAGTCTCTGCAGTGTTATGGGCATATAGAACGACTTATAAAAGGTTGAACAAGGCCACACCTTTTCAATTGGTGTTTGGCGCGGAGGCAGTTCTACCTGTGGAATTCATGTTGCCATCTCTGCGTATTGTGCGCGTAGGAGGATTGGCTGATGAACAAGCATTAGAGGAGCGCATTGATAAACTTATGGAGTTGGATGAGAGGCGTGTCATTGCACTCGATGGAGTCAGAAGATGGAGAAAGCACGACAGAAGGCATGACATGATTATCATATTAAAAACAAGAAGTTTGAGGTTGGGCAGATGGTCCTGTTGTATGATTCTAAGTTTTTGCACCACCCAGGGAAGCTCAAGGTGCATTGGTTGGGACCATATACTATCACTTACATACTTGATTCAGGTGCTTGCCAGTTACAAGCACTGGATGGAACAATGTTTCTGGTCATTTTAACAAGAGTAGGTTGAAGCCCTACTATAAATAAGTCTTCAATGTGTTTGTAAATAAGGCAATATTGCCATGTAGCTTAGGATTTCCCTTAATGCAGATTCCTTTCTATGTGTTTCCCTTCTTCATCGCTTTGTCTTGTCTTTTTCGTTTTGTTGTCGGCGCGTTTGCGCATCGGTATGATTACTTTTTGAAAGGGTTTTTATGCGTAGAGAGTTGCTACAAACTTGAGGACTATTGTTACCTACATCCTTATGGCAGCCATAAGAAAATTGGTAATCACAAGAAAAATGCATTTCTCATCCACGGTGGAAGATATAGTGTTTGCATGGGATACAAGATGGTCTTCCACCCCCATCATGCCAATTTTGCATAAAACAACAAAATGCCACAAACAAGGTAAAATGCTCTTCCTAAATTTGCATTTTGGATGGATAATGCTCTCCTTGGACAGCTGTAGGTTGACAATTTTGATGAAGATTTTTGGGTTTGATATTATGTGTGGAAGGGATTTCAAGTATTACAGTTGTTGCACCCTTCCTATGTCAATAACATCCAAGAATTTTGGGTTAGAAATGCTTTACTGCAGCCATGATGGGCTGCCCTCTTCAAAATTATCCATGGGGCTGTGCATACCTTCCATGGACAGTGAGAAAGAGGCAGGTTTGAAGACTCTTAATATGATGGGTAAGAGGGTTTACACATGGAGATTGAGCAAAGCCAATATCCCAACATCATTGGCATTGCTTACAAAGAAAGTTAGAGTTGTACATGGAAACTACACCCACTCATCCACATTTCTATGGTTTGATCCAAACTCAATGGTGAACACAATTCAGTGGAACAGCTCCAAGTCAATAATTGGAAACCCAAATCAGCAAGGTAACAACCATCCAAAGGAGGTGAGCATAAATTTTGATATGTGTTGTTTGCATCTTATGTTGAAATGCAATGATAAAGGAAAGAAGGCAATGCTTCTAAGCATGGCTAGCATGAAGAAGGAAGAGGCATATCTTCAGGGCATTCAATGCATAGAGGCTAGCAAGGGTCTACTCTTGGGTAAGGTGCTTCATGGTAATGATTTTCAGATGGTTCTGGGCATGCACAATACTACCTCCATGTGGGGAAATCTTGAGGAATTAAGAGCAAATTGGAGTTCTCTTGTTGTGATGCAGGAGCATCATGAGGTTGTCATAGTATTATCATGGTTGTGTCAAGTTTGTGTTGAGTCTAGGACAGTCTAGGAGTTGAATTGTTATTTCCCTCCAAATAGTGTAGTTTGAAATTTCAAATTTGTGTGTATGTGTTGTAATGCCTAAAATAAGGCCTAATGTGTGTAAAGGCCAAAAATGTATTAAGATCAACTTGGACATCCACTCTCAACGTGGATCCAAGTCAGTTTCATCAAATAAGGGAGGTTTGAACAGATTTTCTAAGTCTAGTGATAGTTGAGCTATTGTAGGATATAGTTGAGAAATGCTAGGAAGGTTGCTTGAATGAGAAAAATTTGGAAATTTGACAATTCATCAATAATTCTCGAGGTAGAGGTTGTAATCATCATCATTGAAGGTAACGGAATAAGCTTGAAGTTTGACAGTGACTCCTTTCCATGTTTCTTGCATGTTATGCACTGTTTCATAAGCATTCATGGTGAAATCCTGCACAGGCCGAGAAGCAAAGATTGACAGTCACATATTTTGAATCAATGAACCTGCTGTAAAGCATGGAACACGTAGATTAGGTCATCACAAGCACAATACAATTTATCGCAGGTTTTGAAACATTTGAATAAGACCCCTGTGATTTATTTTTGCATTCTCTGCCCGGAACTAGGGCTCGATTGATCTTCCATTTGGCAGGGTGAAATCTCCTACAAATTGGAAATCCTCGTGTTCTTGTCATCATCTCACACCTCCCCAATGTGAAGAGTCTAAGTCTTCGGGCAAGCATCATTTCCATGGTGTCTCTGTAGATGAGGTCGGGAAACCAGTTACAGTGCTACAGTCATCAATTTTCAATGTTTTGAGTTTAACCAAGGTTGTGATTCGATTGGAACGATCTTGCATGGTCGGTAAGAGTCTCATCAGTGTGTTGAATAGTTGAACTTCTTCTCTGTGGCCTTTTCCTCAGGATGCAGTCCTTTAACCAGTCCTAAATTGATGTAGGACAGTGAAGGAAGCAGGGTTTGTAGTATTTTAGTGCATATGAGGACCTAGCAATTTCTGGAACAGCTGTAAGATGCATTGTTTCAACTAATTGAAGGTGCAATTAGATTCCAACTAGCTCATACCCCTCTATACCTGCTAATAGATCTTAATAAGGCCTATTTCTTGATTGTATCAGTCAAGAAAGGTGTTATTTGGTACAAATAACCTCAGCAGATCTTAATATATATTGAATAGCATCTCAATGGGCTACTATAGCAGTGGCTTGGAGTGTTCCATCTGGAGAAGCATGGGATTTGACTCAATCATAGAGGCAGAACATGGCTACAAGCCACAAATTGGGTTCCTGAAGCAAATAAGGCTTCGAGGCCAAGAATTGCCATTGTAAGCTTGTATGATTGTGTGAATAGGTGTGTGTGAAGTGTGTAATAAGTATGTTTGGTGTGAACATATCAGAGAAGAGTAGTTTGTCCTCTTAAGCATGTAGTCATAGTATATATACCTTGTGCATAAGTGTGTATCTAGTTTTATAAGTTGATCAACAAAGAAGCCTTATCAAACAAAGAGAAGGACAAGGACAACAGTGTGAAGGAAGTTAAATACTAACACACCATGTTGAAAGCCATTTTCCATGACAAATTGGGGCAAGGATGGGATGCAAGAATGTTGAGTTAAGGGCTAATATGTTTGCTGATTTCAACCATAGACTTGTTGATCTTCATTTTCCAGCATATGTAAGACAATTTTCAGTCCCTACACTAATGAAATTGCCTTTTTCTATAAGAATTCAGTTTGATAGTTGTTATATCATTGTCTTGAGGTTGAACATGCAAAAATCATATTTGGGACTGTCATTAGCAGTCATGAACAGCTATGAACTCATATTTTCAAAGGAAATTCCTTCATGGGTTGATGTGCGAAGAAGGCTACAGCTGAAAGTAAGAAACAAATCAGATTTGATACCCTTGAATTAGATAAGATTCCATGATATTTATTCAGCCCTCCACAATCTGATTTGCATCGTGTAATAAGAGGGATAGCTAGTCAAGCTGATTATTCGTCCATTTCTTGCTTTATGATGGAAACTACATCAGTTTGCAGGGATTTTGGTACATCTAGGTATGCAAAGAACGTAGATGTCATTGTTGCTTTTATAGTAGAAGATGAAGAAAGGAGCAGTGGACGTTTGAGTTTGTTTGGGTTGAAGCTCCTTCATTTAACAAGAATAGGATCTAGGTTATGGGAGCACTACAACATGTTCGTTTACCTTCATATGATGATGTTTGGGCATATGAGTTTGCAATTGCTCAAGGATAAGCAATTTCAAGAAGGGAGGATTGTAATGTCCCCTTTTTCAAATTGAGGCCTAATGAAGACTTCTTGCCATTCCCTTTCCGTGGCGAAGAAGAATAAGTGAACAAGGGAAGAAATTGCACTTCATTTTAGTTTTCTTTTATTAGATTTAATGTTTTCTTTTAGTGTTTTTCCTTTATGAGGCAAGTCGGCTTGGTTTGGAGGAATTAAAAGATAAAGTGAAGCTTAAGAGGTCGGTCCTCATCTAATTGGCCTTTGGCACCAAGCAAGGAGTATAAAAGGGATTGTATGACTTCATTTGAAGATCATCTTTGGCGCATTTACATCTACATTTGGTTTGTTGGGCTAGTTGCTCAATACCATTCCACTTGAGGACGAAAACCCTCTTGTGTGGCATCCAAAGAGGACGGAAACCTTCCTTGTGGCTTGGTGGAGAACGAAAAACTCTACATGGTGGTCCATTGAAGATATCTCTTGAAGACTTGCTTGTTGATTTGGATCAGAGACATCAAGAAGAAAGAGTACAAAACCTTTACATGATTTTTGGAGCTCTCCCTTAGAGGAGCGAATAGGGTTTGGTGTTGATTCGGTGCTTTCTAGGGCACATAATTCATATCTTATTCTTCATAATTAATAAGGCCGGAATCCATAATTTGGCTATTTTTGGAAGGGTTTGTCTCTGTTTTCAGCCTTTGTTTGTGGTCCCTGTTCTTTATCACATATTTAATTACAGCAGTGTATCTTTGCTGTCTTTCTCCATTTATTTGTTACAAATTGGATGGATATTGGTTTCGTAGTTGAAGTAATTATTTAGAAGTATTTTATAGCTATTGTGCATGGTTATTTAGTGAATTTAAGCTCATATACAGTTTGCCGTAGGGTTTTAAAGAATATGACAGCTGCTGTTATAAAAATCAGATTTCACTTCACCGAGGTTTGTGTGGTTTCCTCTTTTTCAATTTCAACCCTTGAAAGGGATATTACAAACAACAAAGAACTACTCCAGCTTTACCATCATGTTGAGAATGGTAAGGGGGTGAAGATGGGTAATGAGAACTATAACCTATGTTTCTTGAAAGATGTTGTCATAAATGTTTGTGTTGTTGTTATCAACATTTTCCGTTTGCCAAATACTTTGCTTGCTGCCACACAGAAGAAAACAGTCATGAAATGGGATAATTTTCAGTCTATTGAAGCATTGCCAATCATTTTTGGGTTGTTTCCAGCCCCCATATCATTGACATTGCAATATTCCACAAGGAGTTTTCAGTTTGACAACAGTTGTACCCTTTGTTCATTTGCTGTCCGCAACAGTTCCATCTCCCTGTCCACTTTTTGGCAGCCATAGATGAGTATCCAGCCATGTAGTTGTCATAAGAAGGATCCCAGCCACTATCCTTCTGATTTTGGGGGAGAAAACACATGGTTACAGCTGTGTTTGGGACAACATGGTTGAATTTTTGAACATCCATCACTTGAGTGGAGAATATGAGATGATTGCAAGCAATGGGAGAGAGCTGGCCATCATATCCATGAGGCATGAAGAAGCAATGATGAGGAAGCTCTTTTTTTTTTTAAGAATTTGTTCCATGTGCAAGCACATACATAAAAAAGAAAGAACAGTTGAATTTGTTCCCCCAAGAAAATTGGTGTCCCCAGATTTCGACTTCCCTATCCGAATATTTTTCGTACTTTTAAAATAATGGGTCGTTTTGTGTTTTTATTGCTCGAAAGTTCTTGTATTGCGTCAAGATATTCCCAACGAGCCATATTAACCATTTTCACCAAATACCCGGATGCCCAAAATTGCTATATTCTGTCAAGTCGGGATTTGTCTCATGGGAAATTTGTATTTAATTATTGAGTCCCGTTTGAGGTAATTTGCGCTCAAGTTTAACCCTATTGTGATCGAACATATCATTATTCCTGTATACCGAGAAGGGTTTTAACTAGGAATAAGTTCTCGGGCTTTATTTGTGATTTTGGCAACTTTTTGTGTTTTTGTGTTTTCTCGTTGCGTTTTCGTGAAATTTCTCTAGATCAATTCCTTTGCCGGTTTGGCCTGGAGTAACTGGGAACATATATGCACGTTATGCCAAAAGGAAGTCGCCATCGGAGGTCCGGTTCATTGGGAAAAGACGAAGTCGCGCACCAAAAAGCCTCTTCTAGGCTGGCCGCATTTTTGGAAAACAAAGAATTAGAGTGGATAATGGGAAAATTAGAAGCAAGCAGGCAGGTGGGATTTTATTGCCTGCCTTGCAGGGTACTTTTTCCCATGATGGAAAAGTCACTTAAGTTGCAGTAGGAAAATTAGAGAGGCAAGTAAAAGCGAGAATTTATTGTCTACCTGCACGGGTAAAAATTCCCATGGTGGAATAAAAGAAAAGTCACTAAAGTGAATCATGGGATTTAATTACCTGCCTTGCAGGGTGAATAATCTCATTATGAAAGTCAAATGACTTAAGTGACAATGGGATTTTGGGGCTGCCTTGCAGATCGAAATTCCCATTGCAATGTGTTTTTAAAAATAGAATTTTTTTGCCCAAAAAGTGCGACCCCTTTAAGGAGAACATGGCAGCCTTTAAAGTGATTTAATTAATTAATTCTTCTCCTAAAATTGGCGCCCAAGCATGGAAGAAAGTCAACAAAGCAAAGGGGAATAAATCAATTGGAAATAGATTGTCTAAAATTAAATAAATTTATTTATTTAATGGCAGCCCCTTCATGACAAAAAGTGCGCCCCTTTTGGGATATATTTAATGCTTTTTGAAGCATTAATTGATTAAATTAAATTCTATTTTCAGTGGCTAAGGTTAAAGCACACTGTGAAGCTTAAGTGAAGTGAAGAGTGGATGATTAAATTGATTAAATTTAATTTAATGGATGGCTGTCCTTAAACATGCAATTTTAGCACACCAGTTAAAGAGAAGAGCATGATTTTTAATTAATTAATTGCTAGGAATAGGAAGGGCAATTATTAATTATAGAATTATGAGGGTTATATAAGCATGGGCTGCCATAAGGGTGAATTAATTAATTCACAGGTGAAGAAGTGCAGCCCAGAGGAAAAGTGCGCCCCATATTGAAGAGGATTTTGCCCAAAAGAAGATCAAATCAATGCTAAAAGCTTCCAATTTTGGCGCATGCATTGAAGGAGGTTGATTTGTGTTTGCATAATTGTTTGCATAAGTGATACAGGTGCTCAGGTGAAGTTGGAAAAATTCATGCTCACTTTGCATGCAAATAAAACATCAATTTTTGGGGCAGCAGGCTTGAATAGTGCAGATTTTTATTATTAAAATTCACTGTTCATGTTTCGGTTGCCATCTTTGTCTGAATTACTTGCAGGAATTCATTACAAGTGCTTTACAAAAGAAAAGGAGCTTTAATCAATGTCCAATACATTGAATATATCCTCCGAATCTGAAGAATTATCTAGATCTACACCAGTTTTGAAGAAATTTAGCCAAATAAGAAGAAAAAGAATTATTCAGACAAAGATAGACAAAGCCATGGCAAAGAGGGATGAAAAAGAAAGCACAACGGAGTCATGCATCACTTCCAAATTTGCAGACATAGGAGACACAGATCTAGGTCCGGAACCTCTTTCCGAATTGATTGATAGATCCAGAGCAGGAAAGACTTCACTCATGCGTGCGGTTAAAAGCAATGGAATTATTCGAGCTGCAGCCTTTCCATACACAGCCCAGTTTCCAAAGTTTGTTATGGAGTGCACTAGATCTTACCATCCTTCATCCAGATCAGTGCGAGACGCTACGGGAAAACAATAATTTGGCTGGACGTAGAGTTCATCAATTATTGTTTGAAGATTCCAGTGCGAAAGGTGGTGACTTCCATTAGCATTCAGGATGCCGGCAGTAGGTGGAAGAAGCATAGAGTTGACTGTGTGAACATAATGAACAATGAAATACATGAAGAAGCCCAGATCTCCTTCTAAGTTCCCAAGAACTCTTCCGCGGTCCAATCTCGTGCAGGAGGTTGATGATATTGTCAAATTGTTATGCAGGATTAATGGCGAGGCGAATGCTCACACTTTTCGTACATGGATGTATGCTTTCATCAGGACCATTGAAGTCAACAAGGTTGATTCCATAATCAATTGGTCAAAAATTATTAGCGACAACATTGGTGAGCAACTCGGAACGTGAAGCATACTTTCAACTTCAAAATGACTTCCTACTTGGTGTACGTTGTAGCTTCACAAGGTATCTTCTTCAAAGCTGGATAGATGTGGCGTTCTTTCTAAGGACCCCATTTTCGAGTGCTACCCACAACTTACTGTACCTGCGTGTGAGAAAGATTTCAAAGTGGTCAATGATGAATTCTTCTACGAGTTCATTTGCAAGCTAGACAAGGACCTAAAGGCCAACAGGGTGAGCAGGAAGGCTGTATCCAAAATTGGCAATCTATTCATTCAGTTTGTAGATTTCACATACCTCAGGGTTACTGGCTTTTCTGGAGAACCGGTTAAGCTACCCAGATATCCGAATGATAGATTGATCACCATGGAGCTGAGCAGACAACTTGTGGAGATACACGACCTTCAGTCGAAACGACACAAGTCTACGGGCTTCTTCCCGATCACTGTGGGACATTATAGCTGCCAGAGCATTCATAGAGCTCGAGGGATGGAGACGGAGATGTTATCCGAGTATGAGCAAGAGTTCTTCCCGCACGGCTAAACTTCGATCCATTTGGAGTAGCCAAGAAGACGATCTCCCAGGAGTACGCACATGTGCCTTCATTAGAGGATTTCTGGATGAAGTGCAAAAGTGAGTACGAGGTTAGAAAGAGGGATTTCTCGCAAGCCATCAAAGAAAGCAAGTGTTCGACTTTGGACTAGCATAGATACTGCGGATCTTAAAGATGATGGGAATGTGTTACTTGACATTTACCATCAAATGGGAGGAGATACTGACCATACTTCAGATAACGTTGAAGGCTACCATACAATCAAGAAAGGTCCGCTTGTTTTGGTGAATACTTCAAACTGGTTGCTGACGAAAGGATATTGCCTTGATGAAGCATTGATGATTCAAGTCACGGGCAACTTTTTAGACAGAGATTCCCTCAAGAGGAAGCACGGAGGAGAAAGCAGTAGAAGGTCCGAGAAGTTGAAAGTACACAGAAGATCTCAATCAAAGGAGAAGATCACTTCCACGGCCATGACTTTAGTTCCGGCTTCTCTAGCATCTACTACTTCACCAAATGTTGCACCTCAAAGCAAGACACTTCCATGCCTCCACTGAATCCGGCAACATTTATCTTCTCTCCTCAGCCACTCCATTCAGCACCTATTCCAAAAGAGACGTTAAAGTTGCAAATGGCGGAGTTCGAAAGAGCTTTGTCCTTGGATGATTCAGAAGATGGCAGCCATAACACTGTAGCACTTTCTGATGGAGAGGAAACGGAGCGGGAGATAGTAGTGCACTCAACGACTTCTCATTCTCCAAGAAGTAATTTCTCGGAATTGTTGGCTTCGCAATTGGTTCCAGAAGCGAAAGTGGAGATGAACTTTGAAGAACACGACTTACAACTACTCCAGAGTCTAGGCGGAAAAGACAGAAGGCCTAAAGTTGCTAAGGTAACTTCAAGGTTGATCATCGAAGAGTCGGGCGAAGTTTAAGTTTGAGATGTCGGCCCGGTGGAAGGAAAGGAGGATGAGCTCACGGCGGAAGATGTAACAGTAACTAGAGCACCCCTCGGTCAAGCCACACTGAAGGATTGAAGCAGGATACACAGACATTGATAGATGCTCTATTCCTTAGGCTTGACAGTGAAAAGGCGGAGAAAGACGAGCTTCAAAAGCAAGTATCTCAATTGTGCGAGATCATAGCCAAGGTTGTTAAACCTTCCATTCAACCCATTTCAAAGCAGGTGAGTGATCATCTTATGCAGGAGATGGAGGATGCAAGTAATCAAGTGAAAGCTATTGACGAATGGAAGAATCTGATTATTCGTCAAGCTTATGTGCAACTTGGAGAGGTGTCAGCCCGCCTGAAGGTTACGAATGATGCAGCAAATCAACTGAAGCAACTGGTGACGAGCATAGTGGATATGAACACGATTCTTACGAGAGTAACTGAGTGCTTTGGCGAAATCAACAAGTGTCGAGAGATGTATTGGTCGGAAGCGAGTTATGAATTGACGGATCGGTTGAGAAGGGGAAGCAGTTGGAGTTTGCAGTATCTTTCCGTTTGGAGATCTGCAGAGTTTTGCTGAAGAGGATGCAGGCACTTGAGAGTAGGACATCATCCTTACCAGACAGTATCATTTCTTTCACTGAGGAGGACGTGGTTGGAGATGTTACTTCATACGTACGGATTGTTCCGACCAAAGTGCCTAATTCCCTGGAAGGGTCTCTTCTGATGGTACAAAAGAGAATTGATAAAGCTACTAAACCTTTCATGATGAATTCCATTAGCAGACTGGTGGCACTGCAGGCAGATATTGCGAGGTTCGGGCCAAGCTTGGAAGATGTGGAAGTGTGCATCAAGGTGTTGAATGAAGGATTGTTGCAGTTTAGGACAGAAAAGGAAGCGGTGGCTAAAACAGATGGGAAGATGTTGAATCACATGTTCGACAAGTATATCCAATATCAGAACAAAAAGAAGACATAAATGTTACAGCTGGCTTGACTTCTTCTATTTTCCACGTTCCCGGATGAAATTGTAAGACTTCAAAGTTATTGGTTTTGAAACCATTACTTAAAGTCATGTGGAACAATTCTATTAGTTAAGTGATACATGTGTCACTTAAGGAGAAGTTAGTGGAGGATGATTGCCAAATGTCATCTTTACTTGTTGTTTGTGTTTGATTCGATCGAGATTTCCCATTTGCACTTACCCTCCTACATTCTATAAGTAGGAAAAGAACCTTCGGGTTGAGGATCGGAATTTGTAAGCAACAACCTTGTGTTCCAAAGTTTGTCTTTGAAACCCTTGAGAGCGACTTCAAGCAAAGGAATATACAGGAGCAGATTTGGAGAAATTTGTGTCACGGTGTATTGTGTTTCTTGTTTTTTATCTTAGATCTTTTAATAGACTTTGTATTATTTCAGATCTAGATCTAGAGCTACCTCTGCTTAGAATTCTGTGTTTATATCTATTGGTTTCTTCTATGTGCATGCAATCAACTCTGCTATTTATTGATTGGGATGCACATCTTCTCCATTTCTTCTCTCGTGTTTATATAATTCCCTTTCCCTTCTATAAATATTTTTCCTTTCTCTTAAACAACCGCTTACTTACTTTGCAGAATCGTCGATTATGGTTCATGAATCGAGTAGTTAAAGTAAAACCCCATTTAGATATTAGCATACTTTAATAGACAACTCTAATACGGGAGCCTCACCGGTAAATGAGGGAGATTTATCTCGTGATCGCCTAGGTTTTGTGCTATGCAGAGAAAATCTAGCCAACAAAAATGATAGGGCATATGAGGTGCAGCAGCCGAAGATGAAGATGATATAACGAAGGATAACAAGTTTGTGATTGCAAAAGATCTCCAACAGAGCATGGAGCGGATGCAAGATGATGTGTTGCTACCACCAAATGTTAGAAGTGCTTCAAGACAACCATGCATCAAATTGCCACCATTAATGCTGCTTTCATGAGCATTTTCAACCCCTACAGTACTGCTATTTCATTAATGCACTTTCCAAGAGCATTTTCAGCTCCTACATGGTTCACACCCTTGAATGGGGCAAAAGGAGATCAAATTTGCTGCTGTTATGACATTGTCAAAGTGCTAGAACAACTGTTAACAGTCATGTACAACTGTAAATTGGCACAATATGGGGGAGCTTTGCGGATGGAAGAAGCTAGGGAAAGGGTGCAGCTGAAGCAAATCATCATGGCAGCCATTTTGAAGTCATGGCAGCACCTTGCACGTGTTGGAACAGCCTATATGAGTGTTGATAAAGAGACTCTTATGAGTCAAAGAGTGCATTGTTTGCATATGTCTAAGGAGAGTACAATGATCATCGCACGTGACAAGCATGAGTGGGAGCAACTGAGTTTGTTTTCAGCCCAAGCAAAGGATGAAGAGTATGTTGTTGCAGCAAAGGTGGAAGAGGTTGCTGAAGTTTTCCACTCAAGAGTTCCTGAGGTTGCTTTGGGATCCTGGTATTTGCAGAAGGGAAGGAGTGAAGAAGGGAGCTTGCATTTGCTTGAGGGAAACCAAGTTTGGGAAGGGCAAAAAAATTTGGGAAGGGAGGATTGTAGCATCCTTTTCTAAATTAAAAATAATTAATAATATTTTGATATTATTATTATTAAAATAAAAGGTATTTTTAAATACTAAAGCGGAGAAGACCCCTTAGCCTATTTTCACTATTTTTGGTTGGCTAAAGGGGATAGGAGGAAAAATTAATAATTTAATTTTAAGTGCATAGTAATTTTTATTATAAGCACTTAATTAAATTATTAAGTGGAGAATAAGTTACCAAAAAGTAACCTTATGTTGACAACTTACGTTCTATTTTTGAAATAGAAGGGGGCTCTCTAATTTAAGTAATGCCAATGATAAATGAGAATTAAAAGGAGGGCAAAGGAATAAAATGAGTTGGAGAGAGTCTTTTGGGCATCATTGTATCCTAACACTTTTGCATGGTTTTTGGGTTTAATGCTCAACCATTCTACTTGAAGACGAAACCCTCATTGGATCCTATTGAGGACGAAAACCCTCAATAGTTACAATACTTGGGGACGACAACCCTCATTTTTGCTTTGATGATCATCCGGGATTCACAAGTGAGCTTCCTATTCAGAATTTTAGAATGACAAGGGTTTCCTTCCTTGCGAGCACAAATTCTAGCTAGGGCACGCTTTTTGGGGCTGCCACACTCATTTCAACTTGGGCGACCCATTTGGAGATTTCAGGATCACTTTTCAATGGGTTTTTGTGGTTGAAAAAATTTGATCTTAATTTTGTTTGATAGCTGTCATTTTTGTGGTCATTTTGAGCTATCATTTGCATTTTATCTCCAAGTATTTCGAAGATATGGATTTTTGAAGTTTCAGTTGTTTTTGAGCAATAATTAATTCCAACAATCTGTATTTTGTTGTTGAAGCATTTATTTTGCATGATTTCATGTTGTTGATGTATTTTTGAAGATTTGTGTGTGGGAAATACTAAAATCTGAATTTTACCTAGGTCACTTAGGGTTTTGGGGACCTAAAACAGGTCGCTGCCCTAATTTTTGTATAAAATCATATTGTTGTCATAAACTTTCAGGTTTATACATGTGGCTGTCATAAATTCCAACAATGTTCCAATAGGGTTTTGGGAAAATCCAAATTCCTCAAATTCGAGCCCGAAAAGGACATTACACAAAGAATATGTTCCTGGAAAAAGAAGAGAGAACGGAAACAGAGAGGTCCAACGGGATATAGAGGACTCTGCCATGCAAGTTGAAGGTCATTGACTTCTAAGATTGAATGCCAACAAAAAGTTTGTTCTAATGAAATCAAGGAAGAACAAACATTAGTTGTTGAATACAAAATTGTAAAAGATGTTACAGTAATTTCTAAGGGTGACCACGAAACACTTCTCAAGCTTAGTAAAACCCCATTATACTCCCAAGCAAAGAGGCATGTACTATTTGGCAGAAAAGCTCATAACAGTTAACGAGTCACAAAGGGGTCAAATCTCATTTGCAACAACAAAGCATTCATCATCAACAAGGTATATTTCAACATCATGCATGGGAACCACAGAAAGGTATGCCAGAGCAATCAATTTTTGTTTTGCAAGTTTGGTTGATTGATTCTTTTATCCATCCTTACCCCAAAGGACTAGATAAAATTGTGCTAGAAGGACTAACTAGAAATCAGATCTCTAATTGGTCCATAAATACATGCATGAGCCTTGTGGAGGAACCAAAGGAAGTATCAAGGAAGACACGGATTACAAGAGATGCTCAGAATAACTATAATGAAGAGACCCTAAAACTCGGGTAAAATGCAAAGTCTAAAGGCATGTCACCTTGCATCTGATGGTGCTCTCAAAGAAAGTGACAATAGAGCAACTTAGAAACAAGGTGGGTAGGTTCATACATTAACCATCTTCGTTGGGTTCAAATTTGATGTTTGGGTAGAAAGTGCAACTGTCCAACCATGGTCGCATTTGCAAATGCCTGGGTCATAATATTTGTCATTCTGGCTGTCCGTAAGTTGGCAAATGACATTCTTCCATACAGAGTAAATGGCATGCTTGGTGGGGCAACAACAATTTCCTTTTCTCATATTGGTTTTGATTCAGTTGCTAGTATTACTGATTTACCACTCAACATTGGCATAACATTTTCCATATGTAATGGACTGTATTTATGTGGAAGAAATGTCACATTAAGGAAGATTTTTCTTAACCACGTTAAGGAAGAAGAAGGTATCCTCATGATATATTTGCATCCTCATGATCCACCATTTGTGGTAAACAGTCAAGAAGGTAATTCACTAAATGCTTCGAGTGTAAACTAACTTATGATACTGGCACTGCACATACCTAGAACATAAATGCCAAAACTCTTGTTGTCAGTGGAAGCACTCTAAGAATGGTAAAAAGGTGAAGGATACAAGTTGACGTAAAGGGCACATAGATCCTTTTTCTCAAGCTCAGAATTGTTCATGTATAAAGGTATGGGATCCGGGTGTTACTTTGAGACACATAGAGGATAAAGTTTTTGATGAGTTCAAGATCATTATAGTTGACCGATTCATCATCCCATGTACATGGATAAGAAGAAAACTAAACTTAACTATGGATAAACATAGGAATATGTTATGAACACTAACAAGGTTATGAAAGTTCAATGGTTGTAGCTCATGGGTCAATCCTTGGAGCTGAACTTTTCAATCAAAAGAAAATTTATGATGATGAGAGTAGCCACAGTTAAGAGAACTTTTCAGGAGGAACAAGTTGCCAGGACAACAAGATGCTTGATGTTAGAAAGCATCCATACCTTCTCATTTTGTGGTCAGCAGGATAAACATCATTTTGACATTCAAAGTTTCTTGAATAAGTTTAGTAATTTGCCCCCAGTATCACAGCTGGATAAAGGAAATCAGCATGTCACAAATTTGGAATCAAGTCCCAAGCATGTTGACCATCCCAGGATCCACAAAGGAGAATTTGCAGAAGTTGATAGTTATATTGATGGGAATCTAGTGGCTTTTTTGGTTACAACGAAATTGGATTTCATTCATTACAGCATTGCACATGCTTGGGAAAAGATCAAATATGCAGATCTTGACATGTGCTAGAAAAGGCTTGATGAAAGGTACCATTTCTTATATCCATTCACAGTAGACATCTTTGCAATAAATCAAGCTGATTTTATTATTACAATCACATATCAGAAAATTGTAGGAAGTACAAATGCTACTGGGCAAGTAGGAAGCTATGCAATTTTTACACTTCTTGGAGAATAGAATAAAGTTTCTGGATTTCACACCAGTGATGAGATTAGTAGCAAGAGTGCTGCTACAACTAATCTATTTCAGCAAAAGATAGAGAGAATATGATGCAAAAGCCAAACATGTCTTTCTTGTTGAACAAGTAGAAATGGGCACACATATGATCTATGATCCTCCGAGGAGCACAACAAAGGCGGGGCACCAGCCAGCTAACAAGGTGGAAATAGCCTGCACAAGACTTTGTATGAATGGAAATTTTGAGCACTTGCTAATAAGCACATATCAAATCCATCTTTATGATGTACTCTACTCCATGGCATCTCTTCTTGAAGGGCTAGAGCTTCAACTTTTAGAGATCGAATTCCAGCGACAAGAAGAAGCTTTCAGCCAAAGGATAAATAAAGGTACAATTATGTATTGATCGGACTTCACATTTACATTTGATTGCTAATGGAACAAGATTTCAGAAATTTTAGAATATTTTCAAACCAATCAAGGGTCTTAACTTCCTAAAGAATGAATTAAAATATTTCCCCATGATATCTTCTAAAACTATTGCAACACTTGGAAGTTTTGTAGAAGCTGTCCAATAACAGTGGCCACATAACTATATTTCAAATTTAGTGATAATGACAAACCGAGCAGTAAAAAGAACAAAAATTGTTGAGGTACATCTTAGGCATGATAGGAACTCCAGCAAATCACTATTTTTGTATGGAAAATTCAATAAGATGATAATGATGCTTTCCTTAAAGCTCTTTTGGAGGTTCTAGGTAGAAGGCTTTCAATTCCAATAGAGATAAAGAAGCTTGGAAATTTTCAGCTCATATTAAGCACGGAATCAAGCATGGTAACAGCCATTGTGGTTATAGATGAAGTTATTATTCCAATTTCTTTTTATTCGGTGCCATAGCCTTCGGGTAAATCCAAGCTTTATGAGAGAACGAGTTTAAATAAAATATATACTTACAAAAGTATCATTTGAAGCAGATTTTTCAGCTCCTAGTTATATCATAGCAGTGCAGCGAAAACATGGTGGCAAGTTCATTTTTCACATAAGGCAGCCACTGTGAAAGCTTGAAGTTGCAGAAACAAAACAAACAACGGAGTTGGGCATGACTAAGGAGTCTACAAGAGCCTTGTAAGGGGGCTATGGATCAACAAGCAAAGCAATTTGAGAACTAGAAAGGTAAAGTATATGCTTCACTAAGACAAAGCAATGCAGGTATTATACTTGTGGCCAATCTGCATTATTATTTCCTCAAATCTGAATTACAAGCTTCAAGGGAACAACCTAAAGAGACCCCAACAAAAGTTATATAGTTGAAGGAACCTACTAAATCGCACAAGGAATTGAGGACATGGGTCTGCCAACTCTCAAGGATGATTTGGGATCCCAATATCTGCAGAACTTCAGTTGCTTGAGGACATACAATTTGGGGAAGGGTGTACTGTCACATCCCCTTTTTCTAATTAAAATAATTAGGAGACCCAAAGCCTATTTCTTTTTTTCCCGTAGGCTAAGGGATAAAGTTAGGAAAATAATTTAATAAAAATATTTTAAGTTGGCCCTAGTAATATTATTTGAAAACCATGTAAAAGGACAATTTAAATATTAGTTTGATAAAGTGGGCCGTCTAAATGGGACATAATAAGGCCTGATGTAATATTTTATTAAAAAGTGTTTTTAGACACTTCTAGAGGGAAATTAGGCGGGAAAAGGAAATTGGAATGAAAAGGGTAATTATAAAAGGAGTTAGGCTCAAAAGAAAGCATTCATTGTCTATTGAAATCAAACACTATTTTCAGAGTGTGAGCACTTGTGTTCATTTTCTCACTTGAGCACGAAAAGCTTTTGGTGTGCCGGATAGGAGGATGAAAACCCTCTTGTCCATTTGTGGTGATTCCATCCAAGGATCGCATTTGTGCTGAAAGATAGAAGTTTATTCCGGATTCAGTTTGCTACAGTGCCATCACAATGCTTCCGTGCTGCTGCTACAGTACTTTCGTACTGCTGCTACAATACCCTGTCATTATGAAAACTATTTATTTCAGTTTTGTATCATTCTAGCCTAGTTTGCAGGGAAAGATTTCCAGTGTGAGTATTCAGAATTTGTGTGTGCAGCTACTCATTGATTGATGTCTATAAAGGAGTTCGCTGTACTATATTTCTGTGTATTGCTATTTCAGATATCACTGAAATGTGTTGAGATTTTCAATAAAATACTGTCATTTGAGGTGCAGTCATAACATTATAACAGAAATGAATGTATTCAGCATTATGTGTTAGGGTTCCATAGTTTTCATTTTGTTTTGAGCACAGCAATAGTGCATGTATGCCAACTATTTGTGGAAATGTCAATGAATGGTTCATGTTTGCCAATTGTTTGTGAATATGTCAATGAATACTTGTGATAGTTATAGTTGTTCCTAAGTATAGAAATCAGAGAAATTTGCATAGATTATTGGTTTATTTTGAAAGGACATTACACAGATGAATATGTCATTTGATTCTTTCAGAATTTCTTTTCACCTTAATTTTTTTAACAGCAACTATTTTGTCTCCCAATGTGCCAAAAGTTTTGGAAGAAACCAGCTTGGAATACATTCAACCAGGGAGCTTTATCTAAATGCCATACTGATATATTTTTTTCTTGACCTCTTCAGGAGTAATTGCAACCATTAGAGCCTGATTATCTTTCTGTGATCAGAGGGAGAATATATTCCCAGAGCAAGTGTTGGGCCCCTAGTCTATTAATGTATTCTTCAGAGAGAGTTTGGTAGAACCTGACTGAATTGTTGCAAACACTTTAGTAATTACTAATGGTGATATTGTTGGGGGTGAAGAATTTACTAATTCTGTTCTTATAAATGATGACATCTGATAATATTTTGTATTACAATCTCCTCGAAGTATTTAATCCTTTACTTTTTGTTTCCAAAAATTTATTCCCTCTTCAATTGTTGATTTTACTTGTCAATTATTTTTCTTTTTGGCTGGTTTTGGGGTTCATGCCTTCTACAGAAATGTATTTCTAGATATTATCTATTCAGAGACCTCCTTTTCCTTTAGAAGAGGTTTCCAAAGTTTTTCCTGTGACATTTTCTAGCCTCTTGACAGAATTTTGATTTTTGTGATAGGATGAATCTCTTTGATCGCTTTTTCTTTTCTTTCTTGTATTGTCACGTCCTTGGATTTTCCCATTGTTATGCAAGACACGCCCCACCTTCCTGTAGCTGTCCCAGACATTTGGGATATCTTGGTAATGTGGACTTAGGCACGAAACTTCCTGCCCCAAAGTACCAAAAATGCAAAAAGAAAAGAGGGATGCCCCGAACTTTGGGGATGTCTTTGGGACTCCCCAAAACGTTGCAACCTTTAGGGGACATCCTGACCTCCCCCTGAAAAAAAAATCTAACTTTATTTTTTCCCAATTCCAATCATTTAAATTGCATGTTGTCTCTCCCATTGTGGCTATTAGGACTTGTACAGATTTGATTTCAGTGAATCTGAATCGGGCTGATTAGTATTGATGGCAGCAGCTAATTGTGGGAATAGCTCTTGCCCATTCGAAGGTTTAACTTTATTTCTAGGGCGTGTTTCTTCGTTAAAATGTGTATTTCACCTAGAATACTGCTTCTAAGCTAAGTCACAAGGTTCAAGTTCGAGTTCGAGTTCGGCGAGGATAAAATTCGGATTAAGTTTGGCAACGATAAAATTCGGAAAAAAATTCGCGATTAAATTCGACTACTATAATTTGCCAATTTTTTTAATATAAAAATATAACCACTAAATTATAAATTATAGATTGTAAAATATGAATAAAATTATAAATTATAAAGTATAAACTATAAAATATGAATAAAATTATAAATTAGAAAGTATAAAATATAAAATATAAACCAATTATAAAATATAACTTCTAAATAGCATTGACTTTTCCCATCGAGAGTGGAGGCGTTGATAGTTTATAAATTATAACTAATATATACGTTCTAAATTCTAAACTCTAAGTCTAACCTAATCGACTTAAAAACATTCCTATTGTCGCGTTTGGCGATGGCGAGCTTGCAGGTCCCGTCAATTCTACCAAAGCGTGCTCACTTCAATCAGCAGCAACTCGAAACTGCGCTCACGATGGGCACCTCAAAGACAAACTTTCAACTTGCATTCGCATTTCGATTGTTCAGAACTGGAAGTTGTAGGATTGTTTTAGGGTTTTTATTAAAGATGCTTTTATGGATTTTTTAAAGACGAATATAAGTGAATATTCACGATTTTTAATAGGTCGAATAAAGTTCGGCGATTTTCGAACTTCCTGTCCGAAAATCACCGAACCCTGTGACATAGCTTCTAAGGGTATTTAGGACAAGCATAACTTCCATTTTTTTGTATGCTCGAGGGTTGTGCTTCTAGGGGTGTTTAGGATGAGCATAACGTCCACTTTTATATATTCAAAGGTTGTTAGGGAATTTTCTTGAGAATCATGCTAGTACACAAGTTGAAATATGTCTATGGTTTGCTATCATATGACATAATGAATTATGACTCGTTGTCTTTGTCCACATAAAGATGTTACATGATGTATATTGACTCCATACATTGTGTTTGTGGAATGATGATATGCATATCTAGGAATTGTGGATATATAAAGGGGATTGCATAATGCATATGCGCCCTAGAGGTGGCATTTGTGGCTTTGGTAGTGGTCAATGTACCAATCCCAATTTTCAGAAGATGTCCATTATGGTGTCCCTCAATTCTCATCTAATATATCACACCTTTTCATTCAAAAATCAAAGATTATTCAAGGGAAAAGGTATTGAGGATCAAATTCATAAGGGCATTAAAAAAGATAATCTATGTGGTAAATAAAAACAAATAATAAAAGGTTTATTTAAGAACACTAAAAGAAAAGAGTTCTAGGGGTCAAAGGAACCATCTAAAAGATAAGAGGAAAGAAGTGTGTCCAAGAGACATTGAAGCAAATTAGGAATTTCTCCGAAGGTCTCATTAGGAATGACTTGAGAGAATACCATAATTACCTAAGACTCCGAGACGACGGGACCTCGGACGTAGGGACGGGGTTTTCGGGACGGCATTTTTTTGAAAATTTCGGGACGGGCAGGGGGACGCAAGGGACGGCTAATAAAAAAAATACATATTTTATTTATTTTACAAATATAACATGAATAAAGAATAATTCAATAACCTAATGATTAATACAAGAAAGTTTGAAGATTGTAACCAGTAACCACTAATGATTAATCCAATTATTCATCACATAAGCCAAGGCCCAAAATGCTACAGCTATATATATTATATTCAATGTTCAAAACTTCAACATGACAATGAAAGACTAAATAGTAAATAGTAAAGCTGAAAATTTAAAACAAGTCTTACTCTTACTCTGCAATAATCAACATGAGAAGAGTACAACTACACCCACATTACATATGCTACGAAATATTATGTCGTGTCTCATAACCAAAATGACAACTACAACTGACAAGTACAACTCAAAAATCACTATCAGAGCCCTCCGAAGGAACTGTTCAGAACTAGGAGTATTTGTATCAATGTCATCTGCATCTGCAAAGGAGATATCAACCAGTCCTCACTGCTCCTGATCTTCATCAACCTGCCTTGCATCCTCAGGATCCACATCCCACCGCAATGTTGGGCTCTCCTTGTACGTAGGTGTCTTGCGATCCATGAGACGCAAGGCACTATGTACAACAAGTTTCTCTGCTCTCTTAGAGGTAAGTCTATTCCTCTTAAGAGAGTGGATCCACCCATATGTTGACCAATTCCTCTCAGAAGCAGAGGAACTAGAAACCTGAGAAAGAAGACGAATAACAAGTGTACGTAGCAATCCTACATGTCCATACAATCGCCACCAACTAACTGGACTCTCATGTGCCAATGTGGTCTTGTCTATCTTTGACGATTTTTTGTAGCCATCTAGATAAGTGAACTTGAGCCAATCAATTCTGACTCGTGAAGCATCCTCTGCATTATACATTTTTTTAGGGCTTTCAAGAAACCCTTCCTCACCTCCTCATCATCTACTGGGAGAACTCTGCCAAGCCTCTCAACATACCACTTCGGATTTAGTGCATATGCAGCCATGTGTAAAGGAGTGTTCAACTTCTCCCATCTCCGCTCAATGATAGGTGAATATGCTAATGGTAGAACTCCAAGGTGGGGTCCTTGCTGAACAAAGAACCTTCATCTGGCCAAGCATACTATCAATACATTCATATATCTCACCAAGGTTAGGGCTCTAATCCCCATATTTTATCACACTGAAAACTGAAGATATTATGGATGTGATATATCTCACATCTATCCAAAATGTTTCATTCACCACAATTGCTTTCACCTTCTTCCCCTGCTCTGTCTTCGACCCATCCCACCTAGACCACTCTGATGTCATGACCATACACTGTAATGATTCCTGCAACTCAACCATCCTATCCAGCAAAATAAAATATGATGCAAAACGTGTGTCCACTGGCTTGAGGAATTCCTTCCTCGAAAAGCTATGGAAGAGTGCCAATGACATATGGTGGTTGCAGATGAACATCTGCACATCTCTAGCATCAACCACTACATTTTTGACCCAATCAATTTTTCCAATATCTTTTAGTGCATTGTTCATGGCATGCACACAACATGGGGTCCAATATATGTCGGTAATGAGCCTCGACAAGCTTACCTGCTGCCCTACACACATATGTTGCATCTGTAATAACTTGCACAACGTTGGCGGGGCCAACCTCCTCAATAACATCTCGCAAAATGGTGAATTGGAACTCTGCATCCTTCTTCTTCCCTGAACAATCAACTGCCCTCAAAAAGTAAGGACCCTCTCTGCATGAAACAATGATATTTATGAGTGGGTGGTGTCTGATATCCGTCCACCCATCCATGATGATGCTGCAACCGTGAGAGACCCATGTGCTCCTCATTTCCTCCATCAGTAAATTAACCTTGGAATAGTTCTTATCCAAGATTGTGGTTCTCAACTTCGTGTCTCCTGGGGGCACATAACTCACACTGCTTTGGCTATCTTAGCCACAACCTCCTTGAAATAAGGAGAGCGAGCAGCATGAAATGGAATGCCAGTAGCAAAAAAGAATTTTCCAATGGCATCATCGGCCTCCTCTCTAGCCTTTGTATCATACATATCAACAAGTGGATTGGAGGCCACAACCTTCCTCTTCCCCCTACTACTACCAAAAGCATCCAATTCAGACACCTCATAAGATGCACCTGTACCACTACCGGTATTAATTCTCACAGCACTAGAAGGGGTGCCAGTGCCACTAACATGACGGCCATGAACTTCTGGAACCTTTTCCACCATATCTCCATTATACAACCTCACCATTTATGCCCTCTCTTCAAGTGATAGTTGTCCACACATGCCTACACCTTTCCCCGCAATGTGCAATAAATGTGCATTCAACCTAGTAATGTTGCCTGACCAAGATAATGAGCAAATGTTGCATTTCCATGTTTTAGTGCCCCCTGAAATGTTTGATCTAGGACCCTGCATAATTTGACCAAATTGTTTCAAAGGTTTTTTCTTATCAAAAGGCCCCCTAGCATACTTTTTCAACATTTCGGAGGGGCAACTGAACTTGTCCACACTCCCTTGTGAACTAGTAGCAGTATTAGGTGTTTGTGATTGTGTTCCTTCTCCTTGCACACCCATTTCAACCTCATATTCAGCTTGATAATCACTATCGGAACTCATTTTGAAGCTGCAATAATTAAAATACAAAACAATATAACTATACAATACAATAAAACAATGAATGCAATTTTTGAATACATTTAAAAAAAAAAAACAGCGATGAATACATTTAAAAAAAAAAACAGCGATGAATACATTTAAAAATTAAAAAAAACAAACAATAAAAAACCCTCCCTTTATGCTTTATCTCATTCCATCACGTGCTAATCCAAATAGGAAAAAAAATACAAACAAATGCAATGCCTTCACTTTCAACTTTGCATTTGGAAATTAAAAAAACAAAACAAAGAATGGTGGTAAATTAGTAATGTATGTACATACCTCTTGCTCTTGCTCCTTGCTCTTTGCTCTTGCCTTCTCTTTTTTTACTCTTGCTCCTCTTTTTTGCTCTTGCTTGGTGTGATTAGAATGAGTATGAAATGCTCTTTTTATAAGTTTTTTTGTTGCTTTTAGGGTTAGGTCATGTTAGTTTTAGTTAGAATGCATTAAAAGTTTAAGAAAATATTTAAAAAAACATAAAAATGATAAAAAAAAGGCATAATCGCCTTGGCTGCCGCGTGAAAGCCGTTGGGACGCCGTGACATCCCGGGACGCCCCGGTGTGTTTGTTTTTTAGGAACGCCCCTTTTTTTTTTGGGAAATGGGGACGGCAGGGAAATGTCCCGTCCCCGTCCCCGTCCCCGTCCCCAAGTCCCCGAGACGTCCCGGACGTGCTGTTGATGCCTGGGACACATCCCCGCGTAACAATGGAGAATACGATATTGATAATTCTTTGAGCCTCCCCTAGAGATTACGGTGATGGACTTCTAAGAGATACATAATGAAATTCCTAGAATTACCTTGAGGAATCTAAGAAATGCAAAGAGCCATCCATAAGGCTCAAAAGGAACAAGAAACATCTAGAGAAATTTCAAAAGCCATCCAAACAAATTCCAAGGATGATCCATGGAATTCCAATGGTCGTGACGGCTGAAATACCCACTCTTTGCACTATACTGGATGGAAATAAATCTTGATACTTAGTGTTTGTGCATCAATTAGAATCGTACATGTACAATTTTCAAAGGCCATACTTTATCGTAGTAGGTTATGGTTTGGCTTACTAAGTATGCCCTTTGAGGGCGGGGGTACTTCATGACGGTACATTGGGTACATCCCCAAGTACGACGGAATGTCTTGAGTATAGGAAACAATACCCAAGTACATGTGGATGTACCCTAGTATTGTTTCCTATACATAGGACATCCCCCCTTTTTTTTTTTTTTTTGGTCAAAAAAGTCAAACATGACTTTTTAAAACCTTACCCTAATGCTAAAATAAACCCCAAACTCTTTTTAAACAACACATCTTCTCTCATTGGTTTTGCTTTCTAATGAACCACATGGTGGTTTTGATGACACTCTCGTTGAATACATTGTAGAGTATTATGATTATGACAATAATGAATATGCTGATTTGTCTTAATTTTTGTGTATAAATTGTAACATTTGCACAATGTACTTATTCTAAGTTTGACCAATGAATATCATGACATTTGGCATTGAATTATCATTATGTTATCTGATTATTTAGCTTATTCGATGCATATTATATGGTTGATTTGTTTATTTAGCGGTGTTACGTGGGGACGCGTCCCCAAGATTTTAGTGACGTTGAAATGTCCCTTTTTGGGGACTCACGAGAAACTATGTAAAGTTGAAGGTAAACAACACTTTCAGATTTTTAGTGTGCTATTAGTGACTGAAATAAGTATATTAAAACCCCCAATTGTTGCCAGCTAATGAGCATCGTCGATACTCGCACTTTAATCATTAAATATTTGTCAATACCAGGGCAATGTCCAAGGCTATTTACAACAAAGAATGGCTGAAACTGAATTGAGCATGCAACTTAATTATTCGAGGAATACACGAACTGTTATAACTAAGAATTTGTCCTAACTTATTAAAACTTGATGAGAGAAAAACAAATCACAAATACTCCTAACTCTGTAACTTTAAGGAACTAAAACATGCAAGTAGTAGAATAACAGTTTAAATGATGTAAACACACTAATGCTTGAAAATAAGCAAACTAATTGAATAAACACTTCCCTTCACATTGGGGAGGAGTGGCCCTTGCTCCTTCCCTTTGATCCGATTACAACGTCTTACTCACGAAAACACAATTGATTCCAGAATCATGCCCTTTTTATTTACCAATGACTTTACAATTCACTTTTTTATTTCTCAACAAGAATCCCTTTATTCTATGCTGATAATGCCTTATATATTAGGCGAAGTCCAATTCTTCTTTCGAGAGAATTTATTATTCTAATTGTATATAACAATTACGTGCAAAAGTTTACTAAACACATTTATATCATAACAACAATATAATTGGTAATCATTAAGTCGAAGTGTCGTCTTGCATGTGACTTGTTGATCGCACTCATCTTTTCAATGGAAGTGGAGCTCTTGCAATCAACACTCAACCGATTTTGGAGACCACTAGAGTCTAGATGAACTCAAGTAATCTCACTCCTCGTATGAAATATCCCTTGTGGGATATTACTTGAAATTCACAAAATATGTATAAAATAACAACGAACTGAATTTTGATTTTTCAGATTTTTATGACAGCAATATGCAGAAATAAAGATATTTTTCTATTTTGCAAACTAATCACTTCCAACACTACCCAGAAGCTTCAAACAACTTAGAAAAATATATAGAACAATAAACAAGAGATCATTTTTATCTCTCAGATCTGATTTTATTTAATTAATTTTAGGGCAGAAAATGATAAAAATACGGTTGTCCGTAATTTCCAAAATAACAATGGAAAAATGATGGAAAAGAATTCTAGGTCATCTTCATGATGATAACAATCTCCAGCACCAAAATCAGACCACATAAACCCCTCCAAAACTGCTCCTCAAATCTAGGCGAGTAGATAAAACCCTAGAAAATTGTTATTCCAAATCTGAACTAAAAGCCTTCTTACTCGAATCTAAGTTTCTATTTACTCTCCAGATCTAATCCAAAAATCTAAATAAAGCTTCAAAATAGCAAACTAGAGAGGATCTTTCACCACCGAAGAGTGTTAAGTGTCAAAGGTACAACATTAGTGTTGATGGAAATATTGAGGTTTGAATATTTGTTTAATATTCAACATTACAACATTAGTGTTTGTAAAATATTTATCCATGTCAAAATTAGTGTGATGTCAAAATTTGAATATTTTAATATTCAACATCACCAAGGAATCTTACGACATATGGCAGCTTATGACGTAAGAGATTTATGTAAAGCTTATGACGCGTAAGAGATTCTATTCTATGGCAACTTATGACGCGTAAGAGATTCTATGACAACTTATGACGTGTAAGAGATTCTATGGCAGCTTATGACGCGTAAGAGATTTTATGACAGTTTATGACGCGTAAGAGATTCTATGGCAGCTTATGACGCGTAAGAGATTTTATGACAGTTTATGATGTGTAAGAGATTCTATGATGCGTAAGAGGAGTTACTCTTACATGTGTAAGAGAATATTTCTATTTGGAGCAAATATTTAATATTTGGAGCAAATTGGCCCATGGTATGGGCACATGGTTTTAGGGAAACCACAAGTGGTTTTTCCTCTCCTTCTTTCTATATAAACAAGTGTTGTGTGCACATTTTTGAAGAGTGAGAAAGAGAGCATTTTGCATGAGTGTGATATGTATGTGAGCTGATATTATAAATCTCTTAAGTGAGTATGAGTATGTGAGAGAGAGAATATAGAAGGAGAAATTATCATTGATTTGTATTGCAGATTTTCTGGAGTGGGTGCTTCGGATTGGGGATTGGTGTCTCCAAAAGTTGGTGCTTCGAATCAGAGATTGCATAGTCAGTGGTGTTTGCATTCAAGGGCTGAATTGGTGTTCGGCTTGGAGATTGGTGTCTTCTGTGAGTGGGTGCTCACACTTTGTAAACACTATTTTTTCGGCTGGATTTGGACAGTAGATCCAAGCAATCTCTTTTGGTGGATGTAGCCCACACTGGGTGAACCACGGTATTTCTGGTGTTATGTGCATTTGATTTTTGTGTATGCTCTCATTTTACTTTCAGATTTGAATATCTTGTTAAGTAGAAAATTAATAAGTTGGAGAAAAAGTTTTTATTGTCGAATACTTGATTCACCCCCTCTCGATTCACTTCCAATTGGTATCTCACCTTTGGGTGAACCACGGTATTCTAGTGTTATGTGCATTTGATTTTGTGTATTCTCATTTTACAGATTTGAATATCTTGTTAAGTAGAAAATTAATAAGTTGGAGAAAAAGTTTTTATTGTCGAATACTGATTCACCCCCTCTCAAGATTTCCGTGCTTTAACAATTGCTATAAGGTAGCTTAACAGCTAGAAGGTAGATCAGAAAGCACAATGGCAGCTCAGGAAGGATTCTCCACAAATAAAGCTCCGTTGTTCGATGGATCAAACTATGCCTTTTGGAGCATAAGGATGCGAACCTATTTGAATTCTCTTGGACATGATATTTGGCATTCGGTTGAGAATGGCTATACGGCACCGACAATGCCACCAGATCCGGCTGGTAAGAGAGCATGTGAAAATAATGCTAAAGCTATGAATGCTATTTTGTGTGGTGTAGCAGATTCGGAGTTTGTAAAGATTATGCTTTGCAAAACTGCCAAGGAGATGTGGGATAAGCTCAACAGTTTATATGAAGGAGATTCAAAAGTAAAGATGGCAAAGCTTCAGACACACAGAAGAAAGTTTGAAAGTCTAAAGATGAAAGAGGAAGAGAACATTGCAGCATATCTACTCCGTGTGGATGAGACCGTAAACATGATCAAAGGCTTGGGTGAAGAGATGGAAGACCCAGTAATAGTACAAAAGGTATTAAGATCTCTACTTCCTAGATTTGATGCTAAAGTTTCAGCTATTGAAGAACTTAAGGATCTAGATAAAATGAAAATGGATGAGTTACATGGAATACTCACGGCTTATGAGATGAGAACAGAACTAGATAAGCCAAGAAAAAGGAATCTGCTTTCAAAGCTTCAAAAGGAAAGGAGAAGAAGGTTGAATCAGATGATGAATCCGATGAGGAAGAAGAAGCCCTATTGGTGAAAAATCTGAAAAGAGGATCTGGCAAGTACAAAGGTAAACTTCCTTTTAAATGTTTTAACTGTGGTGAGATTGGACATTTTGCAGCTAAGTGTCCGCATGCAAAAAGTGAAAGTGATGATGAAGAGCTGTCAAAGCAAAGAAAGGAAAGCCTTTCTACAAAAAGAATTTCAAGCAAAGGAAGTTTGAAAAGAAGAACTGGAACCAAAACAAGAAGAGTCTATGCACCAGAGAAGATGATAGCTCAGAGGAAGATTGTTCAGAAGGTGACATTGAAGAACTTTTGTTTATGGCCCTTGAAGATGGAAAAGTTGAAGCTGAAGATGCAGTTGATGAAGAAGGTGAGGTAAACTTAGAAGAAGAACTCATATGTGCCTTGGGTGAGATCAAGAGACTCAAAAAGAAGACCCTAAAGCAAAAATTGCAACTTCAAGAGTATGAAGAAGCAAAGATAAATCTGCATGCTGACAAAGAACATGAGAATACTATTGTTGATCTAAAGACCCAAGTTGAAGAGGCAAAAAGAATAGAGGAAGTGATCAGAGAACAACTGAAATCAAAAGAAAAAGAATGCGAGAGATTGGAGGCAGAGATTGTCGCACTAAGACAGGAAACTGAAAAGTTGAACAAGAGACTCAAGTTTGAAAAAAGTTCTGAGGTGTTGAGCAACATTCTGAGAGAACAGAAACCAAAATCATCCAAAGGTGGTATTGGATTCAATGAAGTAGAAAAGAAAGAGACCAAAGAACCAGAGAAGAAAGCCAACTATGCAGATATCCTAAAAGGCTCCAGTAAAGGAGAAAGCAAGCAAGAAACAAGAAGATCATTCTCCACAGAACAAAAACAAAGAAGAGAGCAAGTGGAATAAGGTACCAATAAGAAGTTTCAGAAGTTTATCTTATCAGAGGCAACCCTACATGACCAAGTATTCTTTTTACGGTTATTGTTTTTCATGTCACAATTTTGGTCATAAGATGATGGACTGTAGATCGAGGTTTCAGAGTTGGAATCAGAATTTTCATGCTAGAAACTACAATTTTTTTGCATTGTCAAATTTGAATGAGCATGCGATTAGATGTTATGAATGCAACCAAGTTGGCCACATAGCAAGATTTTGCAGGAGTAAGATTACAGAAAAGCCAAAGCAAGAGAAAGAGGGAAAACAAATCATTCAGAAAGCCAACAATAAGAAAGTGTGGCAAAAGATAAAGGAGGGAGAAAAGGAAGAGGCTATGTTGGTACAAACCGCGCTCCATGCACAAGATGAAGAACAACCTTGGTACATTGATAGTGGATGTTCCAGCCATATGACAGGTGACAGAAGCAAGTTCTTGAAGCTGAAAAAGGCCAATAGAGGTACAAGTAAAGTTTGGAGATAACACTACAACCAAGATCACAGGAAGAGGTAACATAAAATTAAATGGTCAAGCTAAAGTTGAAAATGTTTTACTCGTTGAAGGACTGAAACATAATCTTTTAAGTGTCAGTCAAATGTGTGATCAAGGTTATACACTCACGTTTTATGCTGAGGGTTGTGAAATTAGAAAGAAGGATACAGGTAATTGGGTTGCAGATGCAAATAGAACAAGGAACAACCTGTACATGCTAAGTGATGTGAAGGGAGAAAAGTGTTGCATGAGTCAAATTGATGAAAGCTGGTTATGGCACAAGAGATTGGGTCACATTAATTTTGACAACATGGTAAAAATCAGCTCAAAACAAGTAGTGAGAGATTTACCCAAGATCACAAAACCGCAAAGTACTATCTGCAGACAGTGTCAACATGGGAAGCAGACAAGGGTCAGATTCAGGACAAAGGAGTACTCTACAACGAAGCCATTAGAGCTAATTCATACTGATCTCTGTGGGCCAACAAAAACACAAAGCTTGCAAGGTGATTCTTATTTTATGTTATTAATTGATGACTTTACTAGAATGACATGGGTTGCATTTCTAAAAGAAAAATCAGAAGCTTTTGATCAATTCAAAAATTTTAAAGCTTTGATTGAGAATGAGACAAACTCTAGGATTAAGTGTTTGAGATCAGACAGAGGAGGTGAATTTATGTCTAACGAATTTGATGAGTTTTGTGAAGAGCATGGAATCAGAAGACAATTTTTTCTAGCAACAAGAACACCACAACAGAATGGTGTAGTTGAACGGAAAAATAGAACAGTGCAGGAAATGGCAAGAACAATGCTAAATGAGTCCAAGTTACCAGATGCTTTTTGGAGAGAAGCAGTGTACACAACGGTGTATATTTTGAACAGAGCACAGATTCGAGTAAACACAGAAAAGACACCATACGAACTATGGAAGGGAAGACCAGCTTCCGTGAAACACTTCAAAGTGTTCGGAAGTAAGTGCTACATTAAGAGAGACAATGAAGATGAGCTTGGTAAATTTGATTCTAGAGCAGATGAGGGCATATTCCTTGGTTATTCATCAAGAAGCAAGGCTTACAGGTGCTATAACAAGAGACTACAAAAAGTAGTGGAAAGTATAAATGTGAAAGTCGACGATTGGAAGCCGAAGAAGAAAATAGGACACTCAAGTGGTGCAAAAAGAGGATGAAGAAATCAAATCTGAGAAAGAAAGAGAAGAAGAAGAAGAAGAAGAAGAATCTGAACGAGAAAACACAAAGGCACCATCCAGATTCATTCAGAAGAATCATACAACAGATCAAATCATTGGAAACAAAGATACTGGAGTACAGACAAGGAGGAGACTAGCAAGTGCACCACAAGAGGTAAACTTTTCCTTATTGTCAAAAGTTGAACCGAGTAATTTTAATGAAGCTAGCAAGGATAAGTTTTGGATAAAAGCCATGGAAGAAGAACTTAATCAGATAGAAAAGAATGACACATGGGAGTTAGTACCAAGGCCAAAGGACAAGAATATCATTGGTACCAAGTGGGTCTTTAGAAACAAGATGAACGAAGAAGGAGAAGTTGTCAGAAACAAGGCCAGATTAGTGTGCAAAGGGTACTCACAAGTTGAAGGCATTGATTTCGAGGAGACATTTGCACTTGTTGCTCGTATGGAAGCGGTAAGAATGTTTTTAGCATTTGCTTGTTTCAAGAATTTTAAAGTTTATCAAATGGATGTAAAATCAGCATTCTTGAATGGAAACTTAGAGGAAGAAGTTTATATAGAGCAACCAGAAGGTTTTATTCTATCAGAAAATTCAGATTTTGTGTGCAAGTTAAAAAAGGCTCTTTATGGTTTGAAACAAGCTCCTAGAGCTTGGTACTCTAGACTGGACAAGTACTTGCAGGAACAAGGATTCAAAAAGGGAATTGTGGATAGCAATTTGTACATCAAGACAAAAGGAGAACATCAAGTGATAGTTGTGGTTTATGTGGATGACATTATTTTTGGAAGCGGTTGTAGGAGACTATGCAAAGAATTTGCAGAGGAGATGCAAAAGGAGTTTGAGATGTCTATGCTTGGTGAGTTGTCTTATTTTCTTGGTTTGCAAATTCAGCAGTCTAGTCAAGGCATTTTTATTTCACAAACCAAGTATATAAAGGAGATGTTGAAAAAGTTTAGAATGGAAGATTGCAATCCAGTTAGTACACCCATGATTATAGGTTGCAAGTTGAGTAAGAATGATGAGTCTCCGATGCTAATCAGACCTTGTATAGGTCCATGATAGGTAGCTTGCTATATACCACAACTTCTAGACCAGATATTATGCAGGTTGTTGGATTAGTTGCACGATTTCAGGCGGCACCAAAGGAAACTCATGTGGCAACAGTAAAAAGAATTTTCAAATATTTGAAAGGTACGTTGGATTATGGTTTATGGTATCCAAAGAGTGATGATTTCACTCTTATAGCATTCACAGATGCAGATTGGGCAGGAAGTGTTGATGACAGGAAAAGTACAAGTGGGGGAGCTTTTTATCTTGGTGACAAATTAGTGTCATGGTTCAACAAGAAACAAGCCTCAGTTTCATTGTCTACAGCAGAAGCAGAGTATATTGCAGCAAAGTGGCATGTTGTACACAGGTGCTTTGGATGAAGCAAACATTGAAGGACATGAAGGTAGAGTATGAGCATCCTATTTCCATTTTCTGTGACAATACTAGTGCTATTAACATCTCGAAAAATCCAGTCATGCATTCCAAGACAAAGCACATTCCCATTAAGTATCACTTTTTGAGAGAGAAAGTTGTAGATCAAGCAGGTGAAATTAGAATATGTTGGGACTAAGGATCAGATTGCTGATATATTTACAAAACCCCTACCGAAGGAATCTTTTGAGTCACTCAGACAAAAGTTAGGAGTGATCCATGTCACTCTTACTCATTGACTATCTCAGGGGGAGTATGGACATCGGGGGAGCTACACATTGCAGTATCTTCTCACTCCGAGTACAAGTTCAGGTGACAGGTTCAGTTATCCCCTTGCCATTGATGTCAAAGGGGGAGAATTGTAGAATGGGGGAGAGTTGCATAGAACAGGTACAATGCAGCAGTACAGAAAGAGCTCAGAGGCAGAAAGTTGGATTTCAAAGCAAACAAGTTTTCATGTCTATTTTTAGCAGGGTTTGCCATCAATGACAAAGGGGGAGTTTGTTGAGTATTTTGTCATTGATGTCAAAGGTACAACATTAGTGTTGATGGAAATATTGAGGTTTGAATATTTGTTTAATATTCAACATTACAACATTAGTGTTTGTAAAATATTTATCCATGTCAAAATTAGTGTGATGTCAAAATTTGAATATTTTAATATTCAACATCACCAAGGAATCTTACGACATATGGCAGCTTATGACGCGTAAGAGATTCTATGGCAGCTTATGACGCGTAAGAGATTCTATGACAACTTATGACGTGTAAGAGATTCTATGGCAGCTTATGACGCGTAAGAGATTTTATGACAGTTTATGACGCGTAAGAGATTCTATGGCAGCTTATGACGCGTAAGAGATTTTATGATAGTTTATGACGTGTAAGAGATTCTATGATGCGTAAGAGGAGTTACTCTTACATGTGTAAGAGAATATTTCTATTTGGAGCAAATATTTAATATTTGGAGCAAATTGGCCCATGGTATGGGCACATGGTTTTAGGGAAACCACAAGTGGTTTTTCCTCTCCTTCTTTCTATATAAACAAGTGTTGTGTGCACATTTTTTGTAGAGTGAGAAAGAGAGCATTTTGCATGAGTGTGATATGTATGTGAGCTGATATTATAAATCTCTTAAGTGAGTATGAGTATGTGAGAGAGAGAATATAGAAGGAGAAATTATCATTGATTTGTATTGCAGATTTTCTGGAGTGGGTGCTTCGGATTGGGGATTGGTGTCTCCAGAAGTTGGTGCTTCAATCAAGAGATTGCATAGTCAGTGGTGTTTGCATTCAAGGGCTGAATTGGTGTTCGGCTTGGAGATTGGTGTCTTCTGTGAGTGGGTGCTCACACTTTGTAAACACTATTTTTTGGCTGGATTTGGACAAGTAGATCCAAGCAGTCTCTTTTGGTGGATGTAGCCCACACTTTGGGTGAACCACGGTATATTTCCGGTGTTATGTGCATTTGATTTTTGTGTATGCTCTCATTTTACTTTCAGATTTGAATATCTTGTTAAGTAGAAAATTAATAAGTTGGAGAAAAAGTTAAATCAACTTGTATCAAACAATCCAAAGAAACATATGAAAGATAAAAGATAACCAAGACTTATGCACAAAACTTCACTTTAAGTCAACAAAAGTATTATTTACAATAATAATAATATCAGTTCAATACAAGGTAATAATGACAAAAATGGGGCTTGGAATGGGAATTCATAAGGCTCATCACCAGCCAACACCCTTCTAGAGTAAAGAACCTATTTTGGGGTTTCAAACCCATCTTTGTGCCTTCAAAACCCTTCAAATCAGCTCCACTTAAGTCTCTAAAATTATTATATATCACCAGCAATCATATCATGCAATAAAACTGATTTTTAGTGCCCTAGAATTGGAGATATGAATTTTTATAAACCCTTGTCTGCAGAGTTACTTTAAAAATTCATAACTTTACTTAGGAAGCTCCAAAATTCATGAAACTCAAGATCTTGGCCTTAGAAAATATGGAAAACAAGATAGTAAATTCAGATTTGCCAATTTATCATCACACATACCACATAATCACTCCCAAGTGGGTCGCTCCACTCAAAAAGGGAAGATAACCAGCAAACTCAAAGAAATACCAGCAAAGAATGATAAATATATTACTCCTTGAATGCCTCTTTGCAAAACACAATCGTGGGAGAGGGTTTTCATCCTCACCACCCTTTTGAGATGGTTTTCCTCCACACAAGCCCTCAATCAAGGGGTTTCATCCTGAGAGAGATAGTAAAAGGGCTACACTAGCCAACCTTCACCAAGATATAAAATTCATAAAATCAGCATATCCCAAACTAATGCCAACAACCTCTATTTATAATAAGAGGGTGGCGCCAAGTCTTGGGGCTCTCAAATGAGGCCAACCACAATTAGACTTGCTTTATTATTATTTTCTTTTTACTTTTTGGAGCCTACATGCTCACCAATATCTTTTTATTTTTAATTTATTGTTGGGCGCTAGGCTCACCAACAAATACAATGCCAATTAAAGAAATAAACACAAAATTAAGCACATGATGACATTGTTGGCTTCCTCTAGCTTGTTCCCTTGGACCCATGAGGAAGAAAAATGGGTCAAGGTCTTCAAACAAAATTATCTCAAAAAGGGACATGACAAATGTCCTAGACATCCCAAACATTTTGGGGACTTGGAGGGGTATTCCCCTACTTTTTAAGATCTTTCAAAAGTTTTCTATTGTTTTTACTCTTAAAAAAGTTGTTAATTTTACCAAAAACAATACATTATAACTAAGTTGCCGATAGCTTTCAGATATGGGTACAAGTAAGAGTATTCAATATGTGGATACGTAAAAATATACCGGTCTTGAATACGGCATTGGATACGGTACTACAAAAAAATATAAAAATTAAACTATATATAAATTCCAACCTAATAAATAGGAATTAACCACATATTATGCATATGAAAGACAAAATAAGCTAAATAACCACAAAAAACAACTCATAATTTGTTAAAGGCTTAAATTAAACACAATGTCATGATATATTAAATTCAATTTATTACACCAATGATCAAAGTTCATTGGTATTCCTCTTCATCGAGAGCATCAACATCGTCATCATTCGAACCACATGGACTCGAACCACTCCCACTAGGGCCACTACCACTAGCATCCCCTTGTGCATGTAGATCTTGTGGTGCCAAAGAAGTCTTCAATCCCTCGTCATCTAATGACAGGTGGGAAATAGAAACATCAAAGTCAACTCTCTTTGGATCAATATCTCAATGTATTGTTGGCCTTGTGCTCCATTTGCTTGTGGGATAGAAGGTGCAAGTTGGAATGTATATACACCAAATCTTCGGCCTTTTAGCCCCCAACTTGTTGTGCTTATGTGAGTGGATGAAGGTATATGTACTTTAGTTGTGCTTTTGTTTTATTCATTCTAATTCAATTTTGAGTTTCAAAATATAAAATATGATGTTTTTTTACTTTATGTATTAGAAATGGTGAGAAAAAAATAAAATAAAAAAATACATTTTTGTCCCAAACACGTACCAAAAGAGTGGTCGTGGTCCATTAGGACCCCCAAGTATGTCCGCAAACGTACCGTACGAGGGGTTGCGCAGGTCGTACTGCTAATAAGAATTATAATATTTGAAGTAACAAAATATATCAAATATAGTTCAAATACCTAAATTTCATTGAATAAAATTAAAATATTCAATTATTAATTTTTATTTATAATTTTAATAGTTGCCCCCTGCCATCCTAGAAACCTCGTCCCTCCCATCCCCAAGACTTAGGTAACTATCTTATTTAGCTTTTTTTATTTTTAATATTTATATATTTTTGTAATTGTTATTTTTGTTACTTAGCAAAATCTCACCAAGATTTTCCAAATTTCAGATTACATCCTTATCAATTATGCCGAACAAGAATATCAAACCAAAATAGTGAAATCAGCCCTAGAGCATACCAAACCCTCAACCCATGTAAGTCGCCTAGAGTAAGAAGGGGGAAAATCCAATAATAAACCACTTTGAAGCACTCTGAAACCCTGTGGATTCCCCTCAAGCTTGAGGAGTTTTCATTCCTCAATCTTCCAATAATGGAGGTTTTTGTCCCCAAAGTTAAGCCACACTAAAGGTTTGTCTTTAGTGGAGAGAAGGGCACACTTTGCATAAACTCAAGATATCAATCTTCAAAATAAACATGCATAACCCTTTTCAAATGAGCCTCCATGTCTTTATCTATCTTCAAGTGGCACTAACATCAAAATAGAAGCCTAATGCACTAGCCGACCTTCAAATAATTCTATTTCTTCAATAACCTCTATGTAGGCTTTCCAATCAAGGTTGACACATAAAGATTATATGTTCTTCCACCATTTTCGAACCAAATAAGAGGCCTTCGTGCCCAACTCTCCATTAAAGTATTTAAAAATATTTTTATGCCATTAAATCAAGTAGAATTCATCATCCATTGAGCCAATATTGACCCAAAAAAAAAGACATAATGGGAACTAGAAGAAATATGAATACAATTCTCATTATGTCCCATTTAGGGATTACAGAAATCGGGGATGAGTAATTGCCGTAGGAATTGGGCAAGGTTGCAAGTTTAGTCTTATTGACTCTACTATAGTCAACTTACACACACACGTGGAAGGAGACTCCACCATTCAGAATATGTTGGGGGATGAAATTCCTCAAAATCTTATTGACCCTACTTTAGTCAACTTACATGCACTCGTTGTAAAGAGAATATCCAATATGCAAAATGTGCGAGAGAATGCAATGCCTTGGAAGGAAGGAATTCTTTCTTCAATACAAAATGTGTTGGAGACTAAAATGCCTTGGGAGAATGGACATCCTCACTCGGATGCACGATTAATTGTGGAAGGAGACTCCACTATCCAAGATGCATTGGAGGTGCATGGTGAGATGGAAGGACACACTACTCAATCACAAGCATAGACTCGAAGGATAATAGAGCATGGACACTTTTCTCATCTTATTGAAAAAGGATTTTCACAACAAGGGGAATAGATGAGCAATAAGAAGAGATGGAAGGACATGCCATTCAATAATAGGCATTGACTTGAAGGATAATAGACCATGGACACTTTTCTTGTCTTGTTGCGAAAGGCTTTTCACAAGGGGAATAGATGAGCAATAGGTGGAGATGGTTAATTCTCCTCATGCGGAGTTTTTTCATACCCCTACTACGGTCCATTTGCGGACTTAAGCAAGAGCTCCGTGAACTTAGTACATTCTCTCTTCAATCAGCATCTCACGATTCTAATTTCAAAATTATGGACGTCGGCTGAATTACCAGCCATTGATGATTCATCACCTGTCAATGAATCATTCTACAAACACTTGGTGGACCACCTGTCATATCTTATGTCCACACAACCGGATCATGGTTTTGGTGTTAGTTGCCTACACAAAAGCTCATACATTTGACAGCAGCAAAGCATCAGATGACTGGTACAAATTTCAGAATACTATCTAAGGAGCAGCCTTGAATTTTAATGACCAAATTCCTCGGTTTTATTGTATTTATGAAATTTTGGGACATGTTTGTTGTCTTTGGTTTAGTCATTAAGGGGGTATTAAAGTATATTAGTTAATGTATAATGAACTATTAGTTATCAACTAACTAATGTTCAGTTATGAACTTCCCCAACTATATTGTAACCTCTTTCAGCATAATAAATACAAGCACCACACACATCTCAAAGTGTGTCATGTGCCTTTCTCATTTCTCTTCATTCTTTTTGTATTCACATCTTCTAACTTCTTTTTCCTACACGACAATATCTATGAGTTATTGTTAGTGACCTATCTCATCTTTTATCTCAACCAAAGCTCGTACATTGAACAACCACAAAAACATCAAAAGACTACAGATTTCAAATTATCATCTAAGGAGCAGCATACTGATTTAATGACTAAACCCTTTCTATCATTGTGTTTCTAAAATTTCAGGACAAACTCGGACTATTTTTGGATTAGTCATCAAGGGGGTATTAAAGTTATTAAGATTAATATGTAAACATTAACTAATTTAATATTATATGTACTGGCTATCTGGGGCGGGAGGGGGGTGTGTGTGGCTCAACTCAACCCATAAATGTCCTGTCCCTAATGTACTTTATTTATACATCGTATAACTACCACAGCTGATGTAACTTCTTTAATACTCAATAAATGACGGACACACACAAGACGAATGTATGTTGTGTGCAATATGCCTTCCAGTATCTCTTCATTCTCTCTCATATTTTCTGAAAGCTTGTATGAAATATGTAAACAGAAGTTTAGAAATTAGTATAAATTATTCTGTTTGTACCATAATTTGCATGTTCACTCAGCAAACCAAAAAAACTGACTCCGCAACTTAATTAATACTTAAATTTATTTGAAAACATAAATCTTATAAAAATACTGTTACAAAATGTATCAAGCGAGTCTCCAGAACATTGGGGAAGTGTTGTCAATTAGATTTTAATACAATTAGAGTACAAAATCACATCATCATGCAAATACAACGGCCAGCTGATAACCCGGAAAAAAACTTTAAGATAACTCGCATGAGTACTATGAAAACAATCACCAAAAGTTGGCTGCACAAGACTCGCAAGTTTGGGCAGAAAATACTCATTTTAACAAAATGCAAGTGCTCAAGCCCAGTATGCCATCTATGATCAGTACAAATCCAAAGGACAGATTAAAGAAAAAGGAGGGATTTGAATGCTCATCTAAAACATGCAGCATCGATGTATTCTTTTCATTCATTGTTTTCAAGCAACAAAATATTCAATTCCCCTGTACTCTAGTTACATTTTTCATTTATAGATGTTTTTGGACTGATAAAAGAACTGATGCATCAAGGAATTGCTGAAAGCTCTAGGATAGCATATAAATGCTATGATAATGTCGCATTGCAAATACCAATAGAAAATGGAACAATGAAATATAGATGAAAAATATTAATAAACAGAAAGAAGGAGTACCTACTTCCCCAAGGGTGGATTGCACCTACAAATCCAACTATAACAAAAGAGCTCTCACACAAAAGCGGATATGTCTTGTATAAGTTTTCTTTTTGTAAAAAAATGATACATTCTTAAAAGTTTTCCACCTTTTATATTCAACCACTAGAACCCCCAATCAACCCATGGTTAGCTTATGGATTAACCCTTCCTTAACTCTAGACACCCAAAATATAACATAATAAAAATAATGCTAACCAAGCACATAAATATATGTTGTGTTTAGGTACACAACATACCCTCCCCATTAAAGAGCTTTGACCTCAAAGCTAGTCAAACTCTGAAAGTGCAAAAATTTACATTATGAGAATGGAACTCAAGACCTCTACTTACTATAATAAAACTTTGACTATCCTGCCATATACCACTACTTGACATAACACATGAATGAGAATGAGGACCTTTTTTAATTCCTAGGTTTCCCTTGCATTTTGGGTGCATTTGCCAACAAATTTGTGCTCTTCCATGCTTATCTTCAAATTGGCCATTTTCGCCTGTGTCTGGGTCTTTTCTTCCTCCTCTCCTTTCTAGCTTATGCATGTTATCCACCATTTCCAAATATTCATTTTTTTGTTTCTATTTTTCCAGATCCATAAATAACAATTAGGCCACATTTTTCTTTTCCTTCGCCGTTGTCTTAGGTCCGAATGTTTGCATATGAATTCCTTTGTTTCCATATCAACTTCACCTTGAACATGCACAAGATTTTTCTAAAAACCTTGTTCATCAATGCTTGGAAGTGGTTGTAAACATGTAGCATTGCTGAGCCCAAAGAGCATGACCCTAGGAAAACTAACTTATATTTTCTTATCTGCTCTGAAATCCCTATGAAAAATAATTCTACATCCATACTGTAAAGGACAGTCATAAAGCCAAAAAGCCCCATCTTCAGCATTTTGTTCATCTGACTAAACTGAACAGTTTTGATTTCCCTTGGGGGCAAGGATGTGAAGGTTCACAGACTGCCCAACCCTACCATTGGGGAAACTGACACAAATGATACCCCTATTTATATTTATATTTCTCCCATGCTCCTGTAAATTCTTCATTAATATATGTTTTTTAGACAAACTCAAATCTATTTCATCAAAGAATCATGCAAACTGTAAGATAGCATATATATGGTATGGTATAGTTGGTGAATCTTTTGACTTGATAAAATGACCTATTTGCATATTTATACGTACGTACATATGTATGTATGTATGTATGTATGTACACACACATATATACATATACATATACATCATATATGTATATGTATATATATACATATGTATATGTATACATACATACATACAGTGTGTGTATATATGTATGTATACTACAGTGTGTATGTATACATATGTATATGTATAGCATATATACATACATATACATATGTATATATGTATATGTATATCTATATCTATACATACATATACATATGTATGTGTGCGCATACATGCAGTTTATTCACAATGCTTGTGGATTTTGGAAAATACAATTAACTTAGATCTATTTTATATAAAAACAAAGGTAACTTAGGCATAGGGAAAAAATAACCCATAAAATTTTCAGGGCAACGAATAGTTCTGTTTCTTCCCTTTCCAGCTATGCCATTGTTTTCTCAATTCTTATTCACTGTTCTTCCAAACGGAAAATCATAAATAAGAATAACTTCAGAATATTGTTGACAATGCATCGAAATTTGTAAACACATACACTTATTTTCTATCCATGAAGCGGCCATCGGAACCCTTCTATTAAATACATTTTCCAGTCTGTAGTAATTGTCTTTGTGGCTTTAAAAACTCGGTGCATATTAACATTTGGAAAGTAAAATAGTAGATCTAGATTATAAAAAAACAAACTTCAGAAAATTCAGATTAAGAGCAATCACCTTTTGATGAAATAAAATTGAAGCATTGTGGAGACTGTTAATTATTTGATATGGTAAAGATTCAGGTGACTGTATATGGAAGTACATGATCAATGAACTTCTTTCTTCTTTGACATCAACAACTGCAAATTGAGTTTTCTTTTTCTCCCTGGAGGTGTTTCCACTTAGTAAAGAATTTTCAAGGATGTTTGAGCAACTTCTGAATTTCAGAAAGAAACACCCTAAAGAAGCAGCGCAAATTGGCCCGGACCAGCCCCATCCATGTTCGCTCAAGGAAAATTGGAAAAATAACGAAGAACCTGGCCCTGCATTTCTTTGCATTTGTAAAATGTTATCAACAGGGCGAAGAGCTTTATCTTCACCTGGCCATATTTTCATATGAAGCATAGCTTGCTGTCCAGGGCTAACTGACATTCTAGCATCTCCAGTTTCCTTTTCAAATATAATCAATGGAGAACAAAGTCACAGGAAGTCAGCTTTGCATGTGGTTTAGCTGTGGTATAAAACAAATTAAAGATTGTCTAGAAACCAACCTGAAAACCATTCTGGCAGACAACAATTCCTTCACTTGATTGATTCACAACAATATATCTGGGGACCAGACAAATAGTCTGTGTTGGCTCCAATGTGCTGGATAAAGATAACTGTGAACCAACGCCCAGCTTTACGATGTCCTTTAAACCAGTTTCTTCTTGAAGTCCTAAACTGATTTCTGTGAAACCGGAGAAAAATTCCAAATCTAGTGATGATGCAACTGCACTTTGTTCTGCCCTTTGAATCAGTATCTTGTCGGACCTGCCAAACCAATAAAACAAAATTATACAAAATATTCTGGCTAACCCATTCAAAAATGCATAATAACACTAAATTGCCTGAATGTAAAAGTATGAAAGAAATTCAAAAGCTAAGGATTCTCAAAAGATTTAGAATTAGGAAAACAGAAATTTGGTAATCGCAAGTTAAAACTATAAAAATTACAACCTGTCAATTTATTTAGGTTTTCCTTGAAAATGTCAAAATGACCCTCAAATTCAGCTTTATAATGTTTAGGTTTCCATCACTTTTTCTCGGGGTTCACTTCAATCATGGTGTACATTGCATGATCCCATACAAGAAAACATTGCATTGGAAAGCACAGCTGAAAAGTCTTATTTTGTAGATAACCCACTAAAATTCCCTGATGTGGAACCTATGTTAACAACTTAACAAGTACTCCATCCCATCTCCTTGAGACCCATTTCCCGTATAGTGTGCACATTTATATGGGAAAGACCCTAGATATGCCCAAAATATGGCCTGGATACATTTTTTTATTTGGATATGGCCAAGGTAATGTGGGAAGTATCGAACATGCCCGTATGGAATATAATCTATGTTCCATGATAACTTTAAAAAGAAGAAAAACTCAAAAAAATCTGACCCATTATTAAAAGGGACAAGACAGTGATTTTCTCACATATTTGGCAGCAATTTGGCCAACATGTTTTTAAACACATTTTTAAAACAATGTTGAGGGTTTGTGAAGCCAATTCTCTTTTTGCTAATTCGAAAATATGTGTATGATATCTTTATAATACACCAAATTGATTAAAAATGGAAATCTTTCTTTACAGTTAATTCACCAAATTGATTAAACCTGTTTTAAGCTTTCTATTGTCTACAGTATTTGTAGATATATTTCTTATATGTTCCGCATTCCAGCCATATTGTAACCATCGTTTACTATAAGTAGGTTGAATCTAAATATGATACCTTGTATTTGTGCCTTGATGTAACAAGGAGACACATATCCACCTCTTGGGATGCGTCTAAAAGACAACATATGCAAATTGGTGGTGGGAAACAAAAACAGGGGTGTCTCTAAGCATAAATTCCCTTGACACTTCCTGCTGCCTCATGTTTCCCTGAATATCTGTTGTTTACTGTGATCACCGAAAATACCCATAGAATGACTTCAAAATATAAAATATAAAAAAATAAAACCTAAAACACTCTATATGATCCGAGGAGATACCATTGTCTTTATAGAGTCTCAGGAACCTCTCCATCCACTTCTTTTTGTACTTGGACAAATGATGCATGGCCTTTTTCTTCAGCAGTTTTTCACCCTTCAATGTAGGTCCCTGCAAGCAGCCCCCAAGTTGATCACCTCTTTCTTTTACCCCATCACTAAGGTTGGTGGCATTAAGTGCCCTTTGGATACGATTGCTTTACACTAAGGGGGCTAGGTCAATGAGGCAGCACTTGTCCGTGCACAACACTACAACTAACATTCCCCAACAAACTATCTCTCAACGACAAGGATCTCCTCCTCACCATCATGGAACTGTTGCTCGGCATCATGGATCTATTCATTCTTGACGGCTTCCTGGATTGTGGGGACACATTACAAGTTTCTTCGCTGTCACAGGAGGTTCTTCAGACTTGGATGTTAGAAGGGAATCTAGGGGGAGTGCTTTACTTCCTTTGAGGATCACCTAGCCTAGTCCCCTTAAGCCCTAAGCAATCCCTGATGAGTATTATCAAATCCTACATTGGCCCTTTCATAGTGATAGACGATGACACAAATGATTCCTCTGTCGCCAGAGATGTTTGATGGCACTACAGTACTACCATCCACTCTGTCCTTTCATCAGCCCATGCTCTTTAGGGGTTCTTGCTCCCCCACATGGTTATTTTTACTGGCACCTTCACCACAGTAGGGCTTTACTGCTTTGGGTTTACCCGCATTTATTTTCAGTGCTTTTGTTCTTTTTATTTAGTTAGTCTTTGATCCTAGGGTCCTTTTACCCTAGCAATTTCTATTGTAATTGGATGTATTCTCGAGTCCCATTGACCTACTTTTGGTCATTTGTACACATTAATATAATATAATTTCATTTCATTTCATTTCTAAGACGGGCCCACCACTCCTAAAACTAGTAGACGTCATCAAACCCTGTTTTCCTTCTATTATATGTGTGTGTATTTATGTTCCCCATTATCCGTGGACACTATTTTTTTCCTAAAAAATGGCATCCTTGTTACAGTCCCCACTCCGAATTCAAGAATCCACAACAAGATCATAGATCCAAGTGACCATGGCATTAAACATTTCAAGAATTCTTCCCAGGCTATTCATTTCAACAATGATTGAGTCCAGAAAACTCTTCAACTAGACATTCCAATAACATTGTGAAAATATTGAGCTGACAATCATACATGACAGCAGAGAACCAGTTTTATTATGTCACCTGTTCATAGATCCAAACAATTCTTTTCAGATCCATCAAAATTATGGAAAATAATAATTAGCTAGGGTGGAAACGAATTTGAAAATATACATACAAAATTTCCCACGTGCAATATCTGGTTCTCAAAATATTCACAAGATGGTAAAATGAAGTAAAGAAAAAAATATTTTTCAGCATAGATAAGTGGCAAAACATCCCTAATAGGGCAGATACTCCATTGTAAGAGATCAAATAATGGTAAATTTCTTACTTCTCAAACCAGGAGATTTTAGACTTAGGATGGAGAAGTACTCCATGTCGTGATGGCATTGATTCAAGTGTCTTTTCACCTTTCCCACTCCTAAAATAAAAAACGCAGATTAGCATTGGAAGGATAAATAAATGTAATACTGCTAACACAAATAAAGAAAACTGTAATTTGTATCATAACATGACATACCAAAGAAAAAAATTCTTCCGTTTTGAGGCAAAGAAAATAAATGGCATATCAGTGTCATTTTGGAATGCGTACGGTGAAAAAATAATAGCCTGCAAAAACCCAGCACAATAAGATGTCTGGTCCTTTTCAAGGTAATGTGCAATGAGTTACACCATTTACAATTGAATACATTTTTGTGATAAATGTGTTTGCATTGAATATACTCACTTCCAAAATACCCGTATCTCCTCGTGACAACCTCAACATAGCAAAGTTTTTCCCATCGCCAAAATCCAATTCTACATCTAGACCACGCATGTCACCTTTACCATTGTGAGCCAGCTTCCCCATTCACCAACATTTACTGGACTGCTTTTTTGTTTCAGATCACAAAGTGTTATGGTCAAAAAAACCAGCTAAGATCTGCATACATGTAAGTTTTACGTCCACCTTGAACAAGAACTCGATTGGCATTCTGTTCATATGTTTTGTCCGCATTTGTCTCTGCATATAACATAACTAATCAAAAAACACAAAATAAGAAGTGATTAGTGTTTTACAAAAATATCCCTTTAAACGGTACTTACCTAAACAATCACTCAATGACACTGCAATCTCCACCTCAAGAAGATTGGAAACCTGAATGGTTGGCAAAATCAAGATATCCTGTTGTTCATGCCATGCAGCTATTGAGGACTCTGAGTCTCGGTGGTCAGAAGTATGAGGTCTCATCACAGGCAGCTTCCTTCTTGTGGTTCTAACAAGGAAACAAAGGTCTTTGAACTTTGTACCGTGGGTCTTTAAGTTACAATGAATGATGCTGAAGGAAGATTGGGTAGTATGACTGCTGAATTTCTTCTTTATGTGATAAGTTAATTTTTCAAAGAGCCCCGAAACACGAACAGCTTTCACACCTTTCAAATCCTCTGACCACTCAAAGGAAGGTGGTGTTTCAGTCTCCACAACGGACTTATCAGCAGTCGCAGGTCGTACACAAAGCACATAATTTCCTGAAGAAATATAAAAACATACAAGATATAGAAGATAACATGTAACAATGTCCGCTACCACAGCAATACCAATTAGACCAGATAATTCATTGAATGCTAGAATATAAGATTGAACATTCAGATTCAACCAGAATCAGTGGTTCAAGAAATTCAAGTCAATTCCTCTAATACAACAAGCCAACATTTATGAAGAATTCATAAAACTGTATTTCAAACAAAGTTTTCATTGATTAAACCAAAGACATCAATACTCCCGAAGAACATGTTGGAGACCGGAAGTAGCACCCTTGGTTTGATCATGGAAGATCAAATACTTTGGCTAACATGGGATTGTCTTCAAGGTGTGGGACCTTGCTCCTTGAGACAAACCTCCAGAGAAGGTTGGTTCCTTCTATCCTAGCTCAACACAAACTAACCTAAACTACTCAAAATGCAACTAAATCTAAAACACACAAGATCCAGGGTTGAGAGAAAGGAAAAGATACAAAATGAAAGAATGGTGATGCACCAACACTAAGACAGGGTTCGAATCTGACCTTGAAAGACACAAAACAATTGCATATGCAGAGACTTAATGAAAACATAGAGTTTTGAAAGACATGAATGAATAAAACTTAAGGAAAACAAGAGGGCAAACATCCACAACGAACATAGAGCATTCAGAGGGAAAAGACCACAGATTTATTTCTTTCAGAATGTATCTATCACGTTTACAAAGAAGGGTTTACAAATCTCTTGCAAAATACGAAGTTGCAGAGCTCGAAGGAACGAAATGCGTGGCTCCAAGGCAGAGCCTACAAATTCAACAAAAGGGAACACTTACAATGTGCCTCTACATTGACATTTATAGAAAATGAGAAAGGAGGAGAGAGAGAAAGAAGGGGATAATTTGAATTTGGATTTTTGCAATGAATGAAGACAAGTCTGCTGCCCACAGATATGATGCCATTAATTTCCTAGACAGATCGTCATTTTCCTCTACAACACACCATCATAATTCACGAGGCAAGAGCATGGGCGCTATTTGAACATTCAAATCAAGTAGGTGAGGTGGTTGAGCACTTTGAAACAAGCGAGCTGCATTTTTCTTTATTCCTCCCAAACTTGTGCTTCGTGGCAGATTTTCCTTTCACGGGCTCTTGACTTGACATGCTCCTGCGGCTTTTATAGCGTTCGCAGCCTTTTGAATTTGAGCATCTCTACAATTTTTTTAAAAATCCACGGGACACTAACTCTTGCATATCCACAAAACTCTTTTACGCAGACTGTCGCGAATTTCCAACTCTTCGCGCTCGGCCATTCGCACATGGCTCCTTATCGCACTCGCACAAAATCCGCGAAGGCTTTTCTCCTTCTTTGTTCCATAGGCTAAGAAACACACGAACGCTACATTTGGAAAACCCACGAAACACTTCGACAATTTTTGTGGTTTTCGGGCTTATTCTTAGCCTTAGCCAAATTTTGACCCTTTGTAAACACGAACACTTTTGCGGCCTCCTAAACTCCTTCACACCTAAGGTAGACTGATCTTGACATCCGCAGAAGGCCTAAACTGTAAACGCTTCATTCCGTGGATTCTCGAGAATATGCGAACACTGAGTTCTCCACAATTACACTTCGCGGCTTTTATAATTAGCCGTTTTGAACCTTGATGCCAAGAAAGAAGCTGCCTTAGCCTTGAACTTGATGAGTCATCCAAAATAACAAAGGGGGAGTTTTTTGGGATAACAGTTTGGTGACTCAACAGGATTAGCTACCTGTAGATAGATGATCAGTGGCCTTAACAATCCATTGGGCATGGAGTCAAGTACATGTCTTTGGAATTCTAATCCTTAACTTATATTTCTCCTAAACATGGCACTATTCATCATCGATAAATCGTGGAATTTGTTGAAACCTCTTCAAAGAGTCTCGAGAATGTGAATGCCACGCAAGACAAACCAGAAACATGTGCAAAGCATTTAGGAAAATGGAAAATACAATACCAACAAAACAATGTGGTAAACAACAATTGGAGGAAAGTAAAACTAATCTAGTATGTACAAGGTGAAACCTTTATTTCAAAAGCAATGTTTTAAATAGATCCCATTAATAGGGATCATGAGCTCTTCTCAATCCAATTTTGACAATTGGAAAGCATTGTGCGGCTTGCATCCTGAGATAACATAGGGGCTACTCCATATGGTATCAAACTTTGAATGTCTACCTGGTTTGGCTCTGTCTTTGTCCCATTTGAGGACAAGATCTCCTTCTGAAAGCTTCTAGCCACTGCCTTCTTGTCAAAATACTTCTTGACCTGAGCCTAATTAATCTCCATTATCTGCATTGCTTGATCTCTCAACTCTTCTAACTCCACAAGTTCAGCGTACCTAACTTCCACGGCCTCAACTTCAAACATCTCCAACAGATTTATGAGCTCCAGAGATGGTAACTCAACAGATATCGGCAACTTTGCTTCTTTATCATAGACAAGTTTGAAAGAGCTTCTAGTTGATCTTTTGGGAGTAATTTTGTCAGCTCATAAGCCTGATTTCAGCTTTGTGTGCCAATGTAATGTCCCTTTTTAGGGGAACTCAAGAAATGACCAAAAACTCAGATGTAACTTCAAAATTAGATTATCGAACTGCTGATATAAACCTGCAAATCTGCAAATTAAACTTTTCCTAGGGCAGCAACTTTCCTAGAGGATTTAAACCCCTCAAAGGTGCGTCAAATCTTGATAATGCCCTTCAAATCTTATGCCAAAATTATTAGTAAACCCTCAGCAAACACAATCAGCTGTTAGAGATCAAAATTGAGCAAGAAAATAATTAATTATGGAACCCTTAACCAGCGAACATCATCAAGCTTGGAAATATAGTAAAACACCTCCAAAATTCACAAAACTCTAAATCTTGGCCTTAGAAAATATGGAGAACAAGATAGTAAATTCAAATTTGCCAAATTAGCATCACACATACCAAATAATCACTCCCAAGTGGTTCGCTCCACTCCAAACAAATAGATCATTGAACTAAAGAGACCAATCATGCAAGAAAATGATAATTTATTGCCTTTCAAATCAGCTTGCATACATAAAACCTTATGAAGGGTTTTTGTCCTCCACAAGTCCTCAACCAAGGGTTTCCGTCCTTGGAAAAGGTCCTCAATCAAGGGGTTTCATCCTTGAGAAAGGTAGATAAGGTGCTTCACAAGCAAACCTTAGCCAAGATATGAATATTCACCAAAACATAATCCAATAATGCCCAAGCGACCTACTTAAATTGCTAGGAGTTCTTTACAACATAAAAAGGATGGCTGGCACCTTAAGGTAAGTGTTTTTAAATATTCAAATGGTATTTGGAGCCTACATGTTCATAATACCTTTATTTCCTAACTACTTAAGTTCCTCTATTGGAGCGCTAGGCTTCCCAATAGGATACATGATAATAAATAAAAACTACCACCTAAACAACAATAAAATTATAATTCAGATCTTCCCCTTGCTTTTCTCCTTAGACCCACGGGGAGAAGAATGGGTTAAGGTCTTTGAAAATCAGCCTTCAAAAAGGGACATGACAATCCTCTCTCTCTCGCAATTGCAAATACCCCAGATCCCAACTAAATCTCAGCTACTACTTTTTACCCCCATTTTCTCTTTTTTGTCCCTTCTCGGCTGATTAGTGTCCATGCTATCAAGATGACAGCTGCAACTAGACCTTTTCCTCTTCAAGAAGGGACGAATGATGACTGAAATCCTCCCTGTAGGAACTGAGGACAAGTCACTATCCAAAGTGGATTGAATGTCCCTCCACCACACTGCTGGAATGTCACGCTGAGTTAAGTAATCAGCAGCTAAACCATCCCAAAAAGTCTCAACAACTGCCTCCGTATCAATCATGGTGGTGAGTTTCCTCCTTCCGGTAAGTGTGAGGACTGAAAAAATGCCATGACTATTGGAATTAGAAATAACCTTTTGCTGATATCTTTTTTCTTCTTCCTCTATCGCAAACATCACCCAACATTTAATTCTCTTGCAGCTGCATATAAGTGCTAGCAAGTGGACCAGCACTTCGAGAAGAACTTGACAGGTACAATTACGATTTCTTATCATTATTTGCAATAGTGTATGCCATGTGGGGGATGAAGAGAAGCTCAACCATGGGTGCTACGTGGAACCGGCTGCCACATAAGGTCTGGATATGTCCATGACAGTCTTATGGAAGATGGGGACTTTGTGCCAAATCAAGCAAGTGAATTTTCTCTTAATACAAGATGGACCCCAAATGACCCCAAGGAAAGAGTAGTCTCGACTCTCTATAATGTCCCCTTTTTCATATTGAGGCCTCAATAAGGACTTCTTGCCATTCCCTTTTCGTGGCAAAGAAGAATTATTGAACAAGGAAAGGAGTTGCATTCCATTTCATTTTTCTTTTATTAATTTTTAATGTTTTCTCTAGTATTTTCTTTAATAAGGCAGGTCGGCGGTTAGAGGTGTCTTAAAAGAAAATTAAAAGACCCAAAGAAACTTTTATGAGGTCGGTCCTTCTAATTGGCTTTTGGCGCCAAAGGGAGGATATAAAAGAAGATCAATGCCTTCATTTTCATCATCTACTTTTGGAGCATTTACTCTACATTTGGTCTTTGGGCTGATTGCTCATTGTCATTCCACTATTGGGCAACAATCCATTAGTGTGGCTTTTCCAAGGAAGATGAAAACCTTTCTTGTGGCTAGTTGGAGGACGAAAACCCTCCATTTTTGGGTGAAGTGAAGACAACTTTGAAGACCTCTTGCGGATTTGGACATTAGAATATCAAGGAAGACATCTACAAGGGTTTGCATGCATTTTGGAGCTCTCCCTAGAGGGAGCGACTAGGGTTTGATGGTATTTGAGTGCCTTCTAGGGCACAAATTGCAAATCTGATTTTATATTCTGATTCGGCATATTTTATAAGGCCGGAATCTATATTTTCATGATTTTTGGTGGTGATTATCTATCATTTTCAGCATTGGTTTGTGGTTGTTTTGTTGTTGTCCTAAAATTAATTACAACAGTATATATTCGCTGATTTTCTCCATTTATTGTTACCAAATTGGATGGATATTGGTTGTCGTGCTTGAATTAATTATTTAGAAGTATTTATCAGTTGTTGTGCATGGTTGTATGGTGAATTCTAAGCTCTTATACAGTTCGCCTAGGGTTTTGAAGGATATTACAGCTGCTGTCATAAAATCAGATTATTTTCATCTTTGGTGTTGGTGTATTTTCAGATCTGATTCTTGGGGTTTGTGGCCAAACCCATATTTTTGGTTTTTGCCCCTAAAAGGGACACTAACTATAGTCTCTTTGTTCAAGAGATTCAAGCACCACAAATCTTCCCATCCTCATACCTCCCACTTTGGTGGAGGATTCCAATAATAAACCAAACACAATTGTAGCTATGTATTTCCCCCCTCATAATTGAACCAATGATGACTGAAATAAATTTTAAGAGAGCTGGGCATACCTCTTTAGGAAAGTGGGGCTGAGTGTCCACCATCCCAATCATTGAAATTTCATCTTCAGCTGTTGCAAAAATGAGTGGAAGGCTGAAAGAGTAGTATGTAATAGACACATAAATGTTGTAGTTGCTTCCTTTTGGGAGTTCTTCTTGAGTGACAGCCTTCTATTGCTTGTGAGTAAACATATATTAACTGAGAAAACTCCCATAACAGCCCTGCATATTTTAATTTTTATTTTATACCTCCTCATGATGTTGTTTGCCAAATTCTTCCTTGCATTCTTAGCTATGATCAATCCTTTCCCAACTGCTGGTAAGGAAATAAAATCAGTCTTTCCTCGCTCAACATGCCTACCTTTCCCATTCCTGATTCCATGAATTCTGACCTCTTCATTCTGTAAGTGGAACTTCAACCCCCTCTTGTGAATTTTGAGGGTAAATTCCCCTAAAGTTTGGAGCCCTTGACCCCAAGAACAATATGTGCCTCAGCTGAACTTAAAACAAAGAAGTCGATACAAAATTCATACCTTTCCATGGAAATAGTGAGTTGGGGTATCTTTCTTGTGCAAAGGGGAGATGTTCCATAGGTTATGGTGACCGTGTAGCCTTTGAAACCAGCCTTGTTTGGCCCCATCCTTCTTGCCAATTCTTCTTCAATAAATTGATGCATATCGCCACTCTCTACAAGCATGGTGACCCTTTGGTCATGAAGAAGACCCTTCACCTGGGATGGGTGATAAGTATGTGTGCCACATATTATAGTAAGAGCGCTGCCCTTCCACCCCATTCTTTCTAGCTCTTCCATTTTCATGGAACCATGGGTTAACCACATATGAAATGGAAAATTAGAACCACCATCATGTCCCAAACACATCATGATAGAATTTCCCTCCATAATGATTTTGAAATCAGATATTCCTCCTTTTGTAAATCTCAACATAGCACCTATATTCCACATGTGGAAACAACCTTGAAATTGAACCCAATCATCCAAACATTTTTACCACAAGAGATACTTCTTATCTCCTTATTTCTTGAAATATGTTGATCATGAGGACATAAACATGGCAGCGACATGGGAAAGAGCAATGAAACTGAAACATGGTTATCATTCCCAACCGGTTGTGCATGATGACAACATACCTGAATTGACATATTGGTAGGCAATGAATCTGAGATACCTTTGTACCATGAGCTGCCCATGACCTTCTTAGGACTCAAAATTTCTGAGTTAGAATCAGCACTCAAAGTATTCCAAAGGTACCTTACTTCCATGGATTCACTCCTTCATAATGTCATCCTCATAGGCCCTTTGCAATTCTTGTTGGACTGTCTTCTTTGTGGGTCCCCAAACAATGGTTTTGGACTGAATTATTGGTGCCTTGTGTGGCTCATTGATGGCTGGTGTGTTTGATTCCTTTCTCAAGGCATCCTTTGTTTGTAGGCCTGTCCTAGGGACTGTAACTTTGATATCAACAGGCTGCTTGTTGGTTTCTTGCAATTTCGGAGGATCAATTGCCCTCACTACCCTTTTCAAGGGTTCTACCATGTTGCTGATCTGAAAATCAGTCTTGGGCTCAATTAATGAAGCTTCTTCTATGGCTTTACCTCTCTCTATGACTGTCATTAGGGACATTCCAGCAGTAGGTTTGGTTACATCCACCAATTTCCTTTCACAAGGCTGAAGTTTGGCTTTTTCTTCTCCTTCTAAGTGCAGTCCTGATTTTCCTTTTTTATTTTCCAGCTCTATGCAACCCTTAGATACCAACATGTCAACATCAAATACCAAAAATCTTTACCTCAATTGTATGCTCATTGATCTCCTCATTTCTTGGCTCATGCTCCACGATTTCATCAAACCCTTCTTCATGTGTAGTGTCAAAACCCTTGCATGTGGTGTCCTTATGGAGCGCTGACCTCTTCCTTGTTGCTTGGGTTTTTGACCTTGTGCCAATTCCAACTCTCTCTGTTTCCAACTCCACGAACACTGCAAAAGGGAGGGCATCCCAGACCTTCTCCGGAAGAGCTCTATAGCGAAACATCAAATTTGGAGCCTTGGAAGACTTTGGAGTGGCTTCTTCTTTGATTGTCCTAGCTTCAACAAGTTTCTCCACGGTTAGGGTGAGGGTTTCTAATGACCTTGCTAATTTCCCTTGCATCTTCTCGAACCTTTCTAACTTGTCTTCCATGCTTCACAGGTGGGAGGATGATGCTTTGATACCACTATAATGTCCCTTTTTAGGGGGACTCAGGAAATGACCAAAAGCTGAGATGTAACTTAAAAATCAAATTATGGAATTGCTGATATGACCCACGAAAATGCTGCAAGTAAACCCTTTCTAGGTAAGCAACTTTCCTAGAGGAGTTAAACCACTCAAAGGTGGGTCGAACCTTGCTAATGCCCTTCAAATCTTATGCCAAAATTATTAATAAACCCTCAAAAAACACAATCAGCTATTAGAGATCAGAATTGAGCATGAAAATAATTAATTATGGAACCCTTAACCAACGAACATCATCAAGCTTGGAAAAATAGTAGAACACCTCCAAAATTCACAAAACTCTAGATCTTGGCCTTAGAAAATATGGAGAACAAGATAGTAAATTCAGATTTGCCAAATTAGCATCACACATACCAAATAATCACTCCCAAGTGGGTCGCTCCACTCCAAACAAATAGATCATTGAACTAAAGAGACCAATCATGCAAGAAAATGATAATTTATTGTCTTTCAAATCAGCTTGCATACATAAAACCTCATGAAGGGTTTTCGTCCTCCACAAGTCCTCAACCAAGGGTTTTCATCCTTGGAAACAGTTCTCAATCAAGGGGTTTCGTCCTTGGGAAAGGTAGATAAGGTGCTTCGCAAGCAAATCTTAGCCAAGATATGAATATTCACCAAAACATAATCCAATAATGCCCAAGCGACCTCCTTAAATAGCCACAAGGAGTGCTTTACAACATAAAAATGATGGCCAACCCCTTAAGGTAAGTGCTTTTAAATATTCAAATGGTATTTGGAGCCTACATGCTCATAATACCTTTATTTCCTAACTACTTAAGTTCCTCTATTGGAGCACTAGGTTTCCTAATAGGAAACATGATAATAAATAACAAAACTACATAAACAACAATAAAATTATAATTCAAATATTTCTCTTTCTTTTCTCCTTAGACCCACTGGGAAAAGAATCGGTTAAGGTCTTCGAAAATCAGCCTTCAAAAAGGGACATCACAGCTAAGCTCTCTAATTCTCCTCCGAAGTTCTTCTAATAATCCTTCGGAGATTCTTGTTTGTTAACTCGGCCTATCCATTACCTTGGGGATAATAGTTTGAAGGTTTGCTCAAGTACATCCCATTCTTCAAAGCCTAATGAGAAATCTTCGCGCCTTGAGGAATGCGAGTATTATCAAAAATTATTGTCGAAGGAACACCAAATCGGTGAAGTAATCTATGGATGTAAGGATCCACTTGTGACCCAACCATGAATGCGGATTGATCACTCCAATGAAACCCAACCCCCATCGCATGAATGGTTGATCTACAAAGATGGGATGGAGTGTAAGGGTTGTTACTCGTTCTATTCCTATGAAAAGGGCAAACGTTTTGCACTTTTTCACCCATGCCTAACGATCCTTACAAAGACTCACCAATAATAGTTGTATTTCATTATTTTGATTGTTGTTGTCCTTGGAGTAAAGTGTCCTCCAAGCTGCAGGAGCGTGAAATTCATGCAAGACCTCAATTTGATCCGCCTTGATGCATCTCAAAAGATCTTCATTGACATCTTTCTTAAACATGATGCCATTAATAAGCACAAAGGGGATAGACTGAAGTCTAAAATACCTTCTCTTGGCCTTGGTCAGGCCTTGATTGCATTGACCTATTTGGAGAAAGTGCACTATGTAGCGAGTCCAACAATGAGTAAGTGGAGCATCGGCGGGTTGATCTTGTACATGTTGGAGCATTAGAACATATTCCTCTTCATTTTTTGGCTCTGAAACTAGCTGCTCACACAAACCTTTTCCTCTGACTAGCTTAGTCACTTTGATGTCAATATCATACTCCATCACTTTGGTTATCCGGCCCGGCTCTTTTCTCATTTAGATCCTTATCTCGAGAAAATCCTTCACACACGAGTGTGACACCCTAAGATGGATCTTGTTGTTGGATAAATGAGATGTCAGGTGGAGTGGAAGGGTTGTTACTCGTTCTTTTCTGTGAAAAGGGAAAACTTTTGCACTTTTCACCCATGCATGTGATCCTTAAAAAGACTCGCCAATAATAGTTGTATTTCATTATTTTGATTGTTGTTGTCCTTGGAGCAAAGTGTCCTCCACCCACAGCATCATGAAATTCATGCAAGACCTTCTCAATTTGATCCGCCTTGATGCATTTCAAAAGATCTTCATTGACATCTTTCTTAAACAGGATGCCATTAATAAGCACAAAGGGGATAGATTGAAATCTAAAATACCTTCTCTTGGCCTTGGTGGGCCCTTGATTACATTGACCTATTTGGAGAAAGTGCACTATGTCGCGAGTCCAACGATGAGTAAGTGGAGCATCGGCGGGTTGATCTTGTTCATGTTGGAGCATTAGAACAGATTCCTCTTCATTTTGTGGCTCTGAAGCTAGCTATTCACACAAACCTTTGCCTCTGACTAGCTTAGTCACTTTGATGTCAACATCATACTCCATTACTTTGGTTATCCAACCAGCTCTTTTCTCATTTAGATCCTTATTTTGAGAAAATCCTTCACACCTGAGTGTGACACCATAAGATGGATCTTGTTGTTGGATAGTAGATGTCTAGGTGGAGTGGAAGGGCTTCTACTCGTTCTTTTCTGTAAAAGGAAAACATTTTGCACTTTTTCACCCATGCGTAATGTGATCCTTAAAAAGACTCGGCCAATAATAATTGTATTTCATTATTTTGATTGTTGTCCTTGGAGCAAAGTGTCCTCCAGCAGCAACATCATGAAATTCATGCAAGAACTTCTCAATTTGATCCGCCTTGATGCATCTCAAAAAGATCTCCATTGACATCTTTCTTAAACAGGATGCCATTAATAAGCACAAAGGGGATAGACTGAAGTCTAAAATACCTTCTATTGGCCTTGGTGGGGCCTTGATTGCATTGTCCTATTTGGAGAAAGTGCACTATGTCGCAAGTCCAAGAATGAGTAAGTGGAGCATCGGCGGGTTTATCTTGTTCATGTTGGAGCATTAGAACATATTCCTATTCATTTTGTGGCTCTAAAACTAGCTGCTCACACAAACCTTTGCCTCTAACTAGCTTAGTCACTTTGATGTCAACATCATACTCCATTACTTTGGTTATCCAACCAGCGCTTTTCTCATATAGATCCTTATTGCGGAGAAAATTCTTGAGGATCTTGTTGTTGGATACCAGATGTCTAAATTTCTTCAAGCTCCTTATGACAACTAAGGCATGTTTCTCAACAAATGGGTACCTTACTTCATATTTTTCAAAACTTTTGCTAAAAAAAAAGCAATTGGTTGTTCCAAGCTTCCTTCGTTGAGTTGCACCAACATGGTGGATATTGTGTCTACGCCTCCAAAGGCATACAAGGTGAAATCCTTTGATAAATCAAGATTGATGAGAGTTGGGGCTGTGCGATTTCTTGTTTGATGTGTAATGTCCCCTTTTTCAAATTGAGGCCTAATGAAGACTTCTTGCCACTCCCTTCCCATGGCGAAGAAGAATAAGTGAACAAGGGAAGGAATTGCACTTCATTTCAGTTTTCTTTTATTAGTTTTAATGTTTTCTTTTAGTGTTTTTCCTTTATGAGGCAGGTCGGTTGGGTTGGAGGAATTAAAAAGGAAAATTAAAAGATAAAGTGAAGCTTAAGAGGTCAGTCCTCATCTATTTGGCCTTTGGTGCCAAGCAAGGGGTATAAAAGGGGTTGTATGACCTCATTTGGAAATCATCTTTGGCGCATTTTACATCTACAATTCGTTTTTTGGGAAAGTTGCTCAATACCTTTCCACTTGAAGAAGAAAACCCTCTTGTGTGGCATCCAAGGAAGATGATAAATCATAACCTTCCTTGTGGCTTGGTGAAGAACAAAACTACAGTTATAAATATTTAATCTCAGCTTTACTAATCAAATATTTCTTCAGTTTTTGATGTATTTGTGATGTATAAATATTGCCGTGGCTAGATTAATTGTTTGGGAATTTGCATTGATTTGCATACTGCAAAGTGGACTCAAATCTCATAGGCAGTTCGCTGCCCTTGGAGACTGCAGATTTTGGATTGGTTTTCAATTATTTTCAGTTTGTTGTGTATGTACTTGAAGGAGTTTTCAGATCAGATCTATTTTGGACAACCGGTAAACCCCTTTTCTCCATTTTCAGCCCGAAAAGGGACATTCTTTGTGTTATCAAAGCACTTATCTTCCTAGCCCGAGGGTTTCTTGTGTGGAAGAAAGACAGGACAAGATGATGAAGATACAAGAAAGACTTGTGGACACTTTGGACACCCTTGCCTTCCCAAGTAAAACCTACGAGAGGGAAGGACATTCAAGGAAGAACCTAGGCTTTCAAAGGTTAACAAGGTTGCAGCTAGCTTTGAGGAGTAGCAAGTCCTTCCGGAAGTTATTTGTGATGCCATAACATTTGCCAAGTTTGTAGGATGGAGAAAAGATAGAGTGGGCATTGGAACTTGGTGCATGTGCCTCTATCTTGATTTCTTCGCATTCAACTAGTAATGCCCTCTTTGTCTTGATTTTTACACTAGTTTGCATAAAGGAAGAATTCTTTTCATCTTGGGCTAGAACATCTTTCCCACTTTCCTTTGCCACCGTAGATTCCACCATGGGTTGTTCTCTCTCCATTACTTGCAGCCCTGATTTTTCTTCCTACTACACCATTGCAATTTGAAAACTCTTCTCATCTTCCTTTCTCAAGAGATGATAAAGATCCTTCTATGGTGCATGATACCTACGTTCATGCCTCGTTCTACCTTTGTTTACTTCTATAAACTTTACATGTGGTACGACATCATGAAGCTCAGCCTGGAAGAGCCCGATACTTCTCATAGTTGGCCACAATATTGTGCCCCACTGAATGTCGTGTATCAACCTTTGGAATGACTCCTTCCCTTGGGACTAAGGTAAGCTGAAAAGGCCTAGCTATAGGATCCATCATAGATCTCGGTGATTACAGATTGTTGTTTTTCCTTGAAAAAAAATTTGGATACATGTTATGGATCAGCTATGCCATTATACCAGCCAACCTCTCTTGCCCTTCGGCAAACCTTTCAAACCTAGCATCATCAAAAATTATGTCCGCCATTTTATCTTCTCCTTCTGCATGAATACCCTCCAGATTGGGAAGATTGATGCTCTAATACCACTGTAATGTCCCTTTCGGGCTCTAACTGAAAACAAAGGGAAATTGCACAAACCCCAATAGATAGTAAACTGAAAATTATGACAGCCAACTAAAAATTATGACAGCAAGGTACAACAGTCTGATTTTTATAACAGCAGCAAGAAAAATGCAATATCTCTTCAAAATGCATCATTCACACCATCCAAACATGTAGGGCAACTTAGAAATATTTTAGAACAATTATTAACCAAGAAATATGCTTTCAAACCCCAACTGGAATTTATTTAATTAAATAAAATGACAACAGTGAACACCCTTACAAAAGTGGCTGGAAATGAAGGATTCTAAGCCCAAAAATCAAGTCCAAATGTAGATTCCGGCTGCTAAAAATGTGAGAAACACAATGATGGCTGAGTTGGATGTTGCTATGCCCTAGAAACCCCTAAACTCCTCCACAAGGTGAGTTGCTCCCCTAGGAGAAGGCGTAAAAATCATTGTAGAACCAAACCCTAGCTGAAAATCTGCAAAATCAATCTTTTTGAAGCTCTTTGGAAACCCCGGGATGGAGAATCCTCAAGGAATTGAAGACTTTTCGTTCTTCAATCAAACAAGGTTTTTGTCTTCCTGTTGGCACACAAGAGGGTTTTTGTCCTCAAGTGGAAGTAATTGAGCAATCAGCCCAAAAACCATGCAAAGTTATTATTAGACAATATAATGATGCACAAATGAGCCAAGTGACCCCTTCTTATACCTTGATGTGACTCCAAAACAAATTAGAATGCCACCAATCAAGACCAACCTCATAATGGATCCTTTCTCTTCTATTTTTCATTTGTCTTTCTTCTTAACCCAAACAACCTGACTTTATATAGAAAACTAATAAAGAAGAATGTAATGCTCATGAAAATAACTAAAACGCATAACAATTACTCCCTTGCTCATTTCCTTATTCCCACGGGAAGAGGAATGGGCTCGATTGGAAAAGGGGACATTACATTTGGGCTCTCTTTTTCAATCGATTGTGCCACCCACAATTATGAAAAGGAGTCGCTTAGGGGTGGAAAAGACAACACTTGTCATATGAATTCATTTCTACTCGGAAATTGGAACTTGTGCTTGCAATTTTCAACCATTGAGACAAAGACCCTCCTTGTCCTATTGGGGATGAAAACCCTCAATAGAATTCAGAATTGAGGACAAAAACCCTCCTTGGTATCCTATTGGGGACGAAAACCCTCAATAGAATTCAGAATTGAGGAAAACCCTCAAATTCTGCATTGGGGACCTCATTCAGAGGTTATATTTGGGTTGCAATGCAAAATCTTAGAGCTGATTCAAAAATTTAGTGCTAGGGCACAATTTTCAGCTAAGGCTTCAAGGGCATATAAGAATTCCATAATTTTGGGTGTGGAACAGCCACACATTTCAATATTTTGTTGTGTTATAATGTTTTGGATCAAATCTAGGGCATTTTCATCTTAGGCAACCCACCTAAGAACTTGTGCGGCCCACTTTGGGGTCAATTCTGGGTATTTTCAAGGGTTTCTTTGGAGCTTGGGTTTGCTCAACCTTCAATTCTGCCCTAGGACATTCATTGCTGCATTTATTTCAGCTTCAAATGCTCCTAACGGTCAGCTGTAATTTACCCTATTTTCTGTCACAAAATTGATGAAATAAATTCAGCTATTTGTCAGAAAAATTATTTCTTTGTTCCTAAATGTTCTAAAAATATTCTTGAGTGTTTTGAGCCTTTTGGGTACTTTTGAATTAAATATTTGAAGAGTGTGTAATGTCCTCTTTTCCAAGCTAGTCACTATGGAAGACCTTATGTCCATTCCTCTTCCTGTGGGTATCAAGGAAGGAGCAAAGGAGGGGAACTTGCCGTGGTTGTAAGTGATGTACCTTCATATTAGTTATTTTATTTACTGATCATGGCATTGGAATGGTTCAACTAGGTGAAAGAGGACTTGTCAAACAAAGCATGGAGAATTTCTATTTCTTTATTTTAAGGTGAGTCTTCTTAAGGGAAGATTCAAAAGTGCATTAGGAGGTCAACCATGATGATTGGGCATCTAATTCATCCTTGGCGACAAAGAAGGGGTACTTGAGGATCGAATGGAGGAGGAGAATTATTATCTTTCATCTATTTTGACATTTACTTGGATTTGGAGCTTGTGTAGCTTTTCTTGCCATTGAAGAACGAAAACCCTTCCTTGGACACCTATTGATGAAGAAACCCTTCAAGAGGATCACACTTGGGGACGGAAACCCTCTTGTGTGCTTTGGTGTCTTCACCGGAAGTCACGAATGAGCTTTAAGGAGGATTTTATATTTATTTCTTCCTTCTAACCCTAGGTGACTATCTTGGGTGAAGAGTTTGATGTCATCGATTATTTTTCTTAATATTTTATAAGGCTGAAATCTACATTTTGGTCATTTTTGGATTAGTTTATCTATTATTTGCAGCCCTTGGTTTTGGTTGTTTCTGCAGCTGTCATAAAATTAATTGCAATTGGGTGTAATCTCTTATTTCCTCTATTATTTTGATGTAATTTGGATGGATAAATGTTGTCGTGCTTGAAATAATTATTTAGAAGCATTTTTAGTTGTTATTGCATGGTTGTATGATGATTTGAAGTGCCTATACAGTTTGTTGCCCTAAAGGACTGATTATTGATTGCTCAAATAGGGTTAAAGTGTGTTTCCAATCATTTTCAGATTGATGCTTGTTGGTTGATGGTGTATTTTCAGATTTGATTCATTTGGGGTTGTGGCCAAACCCTTATTTTCAGTTTTATCCCTAGAAAGGGACATTACAAAGTAATTGAAGAAATCAGATTTTGGCATGTTGTACTGAGGGTTTGCAGACCAAAATCAGGTCGCTGCCCTAATTCAGGGTAATTTCTGATTGCTATCATTTAAATTCAGATTTTTGTACTTTGCTGTCATAAATTTCAGTTTGTTGTCATTAGGGTTTTGTGCAATTTCCAAAAATTCAGATCTCAGCCCGAAAGGGACATTACACTCTTGGCTCCACAACTTTGAGCAAAAACTTTCAATTGTATTTGCTACATTGAAAACTCGCACACCTCACCAAGCACTACAAGAGAAGACTCTTGAGGAAACATGGAGTCGATGGAAACCTTCAATATAGAATGTTAGTTTGAGTGTGATGTGTGGGAACACATTATCAAGAACAAATGCAAGACAATGCAAAAGCTAAACAAGCCTCGTATTTTTTTGGTTATCCAAAAGGTGTCAAGGTATATATACCGCTTGATTCTCATGCGCACAAGTTGTTTAATGCTAGATGTGTTCAATTTCATAAACGAATTCTTAGAAAACAAGTATCTCCTAACCCCTTCTTCTTGTCAATATACTTCATCAAATTCATCTAACAAAATTTGCAATTTTGGTGATGTGGAATGAAGAAGAAGATGAAAATCCTCCTCCATCACCTCTAACCTCAACACCGGCTCCTCCCACACTTTTGAAGTGGATTGAAAAGGTCGAGATAGGATGTCGGGTTTTCATCAGGGAATCCAAATGAGACTTGCAAGAACAATCACACTTTTGAATTTCATGGTGACAATATGGTCTACTTTGCTACAAGTTCAAAAACAACACCTTCAAAAAGCAAGTGGGAAAACAGTGGTCTGATTCAATGATGTGATATGAGTATTCTTATTTGATTAAGAACAACAATTGGGACTTAGTCCCTCTATCAAAAGGAAGAAAGTTGATTTCATGCAAATGGGTTTATCGGACCAAGTATGTCGCTAACAAAAGCATTGAGGTAGAAAGCCCATTTGTTGTTGCCAAGGATTTTCCCAAGTTGAATGGAGTCAACTACTGGAAAACTTATTTCTTGTAGCCAATATGAGCTCAGTTAACTTGTCCTTTCTCTAGCATCTTCTTACAGCTGAATAATAAATCATATGCACATGAAGAGTACATTTATTCAAGAGGTCTTGTAGGAAGCGATTTAGATGGAGCACTCTAAATTTCGTTAAGGATTTCTCACTTTTGTATGGGCTAAGAAAATCCTTATATGGTCTCAAAAAGCTCCCCAAGGCTTGGTATGAGAAGATTGAGAATACGGATCAGTTTTTACTTGACCATGGATGTTCTAGATGCCTATCCAGTGTGTTATCTACACTCAAAGGGGAGATGATAAACTTCTAACATTGGTTCTCTACGTCCATGATCTACTCCTCACATGGAGCTCATCATCATTGGTTTAAGACGTGAAAACTTCAAAATATCAGACTTGGGTCTTTTGCATTATTTCCTTGAGCTCTAAATCACTCAGACCAAGTCCAGCATAGGCGTCTCCTAGTCCAAGTATGCCTTACATCTTTTAAAGAAGTTTCACATGCTTGACTGCAAGTCCTAGCCCACACCATTTTGCTCTGGTATCAAGTTGTCAGCCAACTGTTCTATGCTTTGAGAAGATGCCACATTGTATATGAAATTGGTTGGTACTCTCATTTACTCGACACACAGTAAGCCCGTATAAGTCCAGTAAGCTTGATAAGTCCAGTAAGCTTAAGTCCAGTAAGCCCGATAAGTCCTTTGCCATTGGCATCATTTCTCGAATATTCTCAAATACATCAAGGGGACCCATTAGATATGGTATTCAACAAGGACTACAAAACTAGTCGGTTTCATGACTCGAATAGGTTCGTGATATTGATGATCAAAAGTCCACTTCAGGGTTGTTTTTCAACTTGGCTCAAGGCCTGTTGTTTGATCTTGAGAGAAGTAGTTAGTCATTTCCCTTTCCTCCTTAGAGGCTGAGTACACACAGGACCTATTATTTCAGCTACTAAACTGATTTGGATTCATCAGATTTAATCAGAAGTCGTGATTTAGCCAGAACAACCAACAACTATTTGGTGCAACAATCAAAATGCAGTCCACGTCTCTTAGAATCTATTGGATCATCAATGCACTAAACACATTAAAGTCCGCGTGCGATATATTCAGTAGTTGATCCATAATGGATTTAATGACTTGCAGTATTGTTGAACAAAGCAACAGGTGGTGGATGTCCTCGCCAATACAATCAAATGGACCAATTTGTTCAGCTGCAAGCGATGTTAGGCGTTCAAAAAGTTCTTCAAGGGGATAGTTGTAAATTTTCCTTCCTTCCCAGACCCTCAAAGATATATAACGGGTGTGTTGATGTATGTAAATAAAACCTTTTTTGTGATTTACGAAAGCCAGCTATTAGTTCCTAACTCTAAGTAATGCAAACTTTAATTATCTTTGCATCTAATAAATAGTAAATCAAGATAATTCCCAAAAAGTGGCCCTGCTTTATCCCAAATAGATTTAGTATTTTACTATCTCTATCTCTCTTGCATGCTCTTATACTTGAATGTTCTCTTCTATGCACCTCTTTGTTTTCTTAATTATACACAAAGGTCCCCTTCATTTATGAATGTTAGAAGAATTGTCTCCTTGAAATTGTCTTTTTGTCAATTTCTTTCAATCTTCTTTCTTTTGTAAAAGTGGGAAAGGTAGGGTTGGCTAGGCTGTACTCTTGATGAAGGTGATGATTCATTGTCAAATTTCATCATTTTCTTCCCATGCTTTTATGGGAAGATATTTTCCTTGTAAATATTTTTTCCAATTGATGTAACTCTCTTGTTCATTTCATAACATAGAATGCATTTTTCAAAACGAAAAAATGTATCTGGTAATTTCCTCTTACAATTATACACAACTGAGAACAATGACCTAATTTAGCTTCTTATGATGTTCCTCCGCATTCTGCTGTTGTTAGTAGCATCTCCAATCTTTATCCACACCAAACAAATTCTGGATTGGTTTGTGTTACAGATCAAGAATTGTCACACTAAGAATCCATGAAGTGAGAGACTTGAGAGAAACATATTTTGTTTGAGTTGAAATTCTACAAGATGATGTATCAGACTATATGGAGCTGTTATATATGCTATTAACATTCATTATTTCTACAGTTTGTATCATTTTTTTATAGTTTCACCATTGCTATCTTTTAAATTTTTAAATAATTTACTTGAAAAACATGAGTGCTATAGCTTTTGTCCCTAGTGGTGAAGATTCCAAATACTAGGCAAGCAAAAATATTCCTGATTTTTTCAATTAAATAAGTACATTTACTTCGTCTACCGCATGTTTGGTAGTAGCTGAAGTCTTGGTTCCTTGGTGGCTGTTACTCAATTTTTCAAAGCCACTCTAAACAGAGCATAACTCTTTGCATAAAGCATACCATATACCAAGTTGTATTACAACAGATTGAGTTGTCTATGCCACCAAGAAGGGGATAGATAATGAGTTCATTCTTGAGTAGTCTGAAGTCCAAACTGATAGCAAGAATGAGGTGTCGCAGCATAAGAGGAAAGTAAACTCTGAATCTACTTCAGTTCTTTAAAATTGCTACATTATAGCCCAAGACCACCTAGAAACAGAAATAGGAAGGTCATTACAAAGAACTTGAAGCTTACCAAATTGTAAGTTGATTGGTTTGAGAACAATAAGCTATACAAATAGCATGGGAGACCTTGCGAACACGTCACCAGCCCTAGTTGCCAGTTTTTATCCCCCTGCTATTTTCATTTCAAAATCTCAGTTCTAGGTTCAGGGGTAGTGGATATAGCTTTTAAGTTTTTCAGCATGAATGTATGGCCATTTCAATTATACAGTTCTTAATCTGCTACACAAGTGCAAAACTACATTGACTACCGGAGATAGAACAGGGATGTGGCATCCACATAGCTTAAAAACAATGCCGAATTAGAAGACAGATTTGGGTTTGTGTTTTTAAGGGAGAATCAGAAGTATCTGAAATTTAAAAACATGTTAAGGATTTAGTTGAAAGAGAGAGAAACAAATATATTAAATCTCTAATCTTAGACAGAGAAGAATGTGTCTACAACAGTCTTGGATTGTTGTCAGCAACAAGGAATTGAAAAGCTCAAAACAACTGCGTATGCACCACAGAAAAATGGTGTAACAAAAAGAAAAAGAAAAAGAATTATGGAAATGGAAAAGTTTATACTGCATGGCTGCCACCTAGGTCTGATCCTGTATAAATTTGGAGTAGTACAGAAAGACATGATTCTCTGTCAGATTAAGTTCTTCTAATCCACTGTGACATGAGATATATGATCACCTCAATTATACAAATTTTAATATACTACAAAAGCACAAAGTGGTACTTGGAGTGCTCAAGATAGAACAGGGACAAAGTATCTGCAAAACTTGTTTGTGTTAGCAAATTCCAGGTTTGGAAGATAGATAAGTTTGATTTCTTCTTCTATCAACTCTACATATTTGCCCATAGCTATGCACTCCATTATATAGGAGTTGCATAGTAGCAATTTTCATAACAATGTCTTTGTCTTTACCTGCAAGCTTCTCAACAATCTTTGGTTGCATACGAAACCAATCTACCCGAATGGTTTCAACCATTGATAATAAAACAATATTTCATTGTTTTATTATCTAACTTACTAACTTACTAATTTACTAATTACCATATAGTAAATACTATTTACTATATATAACATTACATTCACATTATAATAATATTATAATCATCATATCTAATGTTCACACTATACAATATCTCTAACACACCCCCTTAGTGTGAATATGGGGTAAGAGCTCCTGGAAACATCGAACTTGTCGGAGTAGCCGTTGCTACTAGATCTTGTTGTCTGGATCTTGTTGCTAATGATCATCCTTGTCGTATGAACATCTTCATCGACTGATCACCTTCCAACGAAGTACCTTCCACCGAAGTATGGCAGTCAGAGGACCGTACGACAGTCAAAGGATCGTACGTAGATGCTTTTCCCCTGTAAGTTGAGTCAAGCAGTTTGCTTCTTCCACACCAAATAGACACTCAGGAATTGTTAGTCTATGTGAACACATTAAAATCAAAACATGAAAATAGTTTCACCCCCTTGTTTATAAACACACCACACAACTGAAATAGAACATCACCACATCTGTCTGCATGACCCCATTGTTGGTGAATGACGAGAGGACGTTGATTGTCCTCCTTCCTCCATTGCCTCCTTCCTCCAACAAGAGAAGAGTCTACCATAGGAATTTCTCATTACGAGGACAAGAAAGTCCTTCATCAATTGAGTAGGCTTCCCAATCAGTTTCTACTTCAGCTAGAAGGGCTTTCTGATCTATCTTGTCATCAAGAAGATCCCGAGCTCTCTTTTTACGATTCAAGTATTACATGCCGAATATCATTACAATAAAAGCATTTTATTTTCCCATGTGAAGGAACCTACTTTGGTTTATGTTTTTCCTTCTCTATAAGATGCAACTGCATCTGTAGCTTCCAGTGTGAAAATCTTGGCCTTCAAATTTATCTATCTGGTTTAGATTAGTCCTTTCCATATTCTTCAAGTACTATTAACCAAAATACTGAAATATTCTTGTAATAAATATTTCTTTTCAATAATAGTACAACAAATACACTATCAATGATATAAGTATTTATCTGTACTATTTTTTTCACAAAACTGTTCACGCGACTTAAAACATTATTTCGGCATTCTTCTGCACCGAATCTAATACAAATAAAAACTACAAAGTTGTGCGTATTTTCAATACCTTTCCACTGAAAAAGATCACCTCAATCGACATTTTATGCAAAAGTTATGTCCATTTTACTGAACACTACTTGGAAGCTTTTTCTTGATGGATTTCTTAAACTGATATAAATAATGTTAAGATAAATTTGCAATATAAACATTAATCTTACATTACCAGAGACACCATGAATTTGGAGATCCTTCTTCAAAAAGTAGTGCCCATATTTCTCTTATTTGAAACCTTCTCCTGGAAACCTTCACCTGCTATGATACCAAATGTTAGCAAATTCCAGGTTTGGAGCATGGATTAGCTTTGATTTCTTCTTCTATTAACTCTACATATTTGCCCATAGCTATGCACTCCATTATATAGGAGCTGCATAGTAACAACTCTCATAACAATGTCTTTGTCTTTACCTGCAACCTTCTCAACAATCTTTGGTTGCATATGAAACCAATCTACCTGAATGGTTTCAACCATTAATAATAACATTGATAATAAAACAATATCTCATTGTTTTATTATCTAACTTACTAATTTACTAATTACCATATAGTAAATACTATTTACTATATGTAATATTACATTCACATTATAATAATATTATCCATGATAATATTATATTCATCATATCTAATGTTCACACTATACAATATCTCTAACAGTTTGATGGGTAAAAACATGACCAAATTTGAAGACATTTGTTTTATATATTGAAGGAACAATCACATATATTTGATACTTTAAAAAGGTATTAAGGTGTAAGTTGAAAAGGAGAGCGAAAAATATATTAAAGCTTTCACCTTAGGCATGAGAATACGAGTCCACCAAATTCTTGGATTATTGTCAGCAACAGGGCATTCAAAAGCTTAAAACAGCTGCATATGAACCACAGAAAAATAGCGTAGCACAAAGAAAAGGTGAACAATTATGGAAATGGCAAGGTGTATGCTGCATGGCTGCCAACAAGGTGTGATAAGCCATATACATTTGGAGTGGCACAAAAAGAAGATGCTTTTTTCAGATTAAATTATTCTAGTCATCTGTAGCATGAGAGATATGGTCATCTCAGATATACATATCTTAATGTGCTACAAAGTACAAAATGGTACATGGACTGACAGAGATAGAGCAGATGCATTAAATCCTCAAAACTGTCGCATTTGTACAAAATTGAAGCTCAACAAAGGCAGTGAGGCATGACTGAAGAGGAAGCTTGGTCAGGACACAAACCTCAGGCACAGAATTTCAAAGTTTTTGGCTGTGAAGCATTTTTACATGTACCTGGTCAAAACTGTTGTTAATTAGAAACTGAAAGCAAGAAATGCATTTTTCTTGCTTATAGCGCTGAATCCAATGCATGTAAATCTATATGATCCCACTGCAAGGATCGTGATTCATAAGTATGACAATGGAAGACAAAGTTCAACCATCAAAAAAGGTTAACACACTCACCACTTAACAACTAGTGCAAAGAACTGATGAATAATGCACAGGTCGATCCTACTATACAATTATAATTGCTAAAATTATGGGTGGGAACTACCACATCAATAAAATATAATGATGCAAACATAGAAATGCTCCTACAGGTGACTATTTCACACAGTCAGAGCTTAAAAGTGTAATTTTTATTACTCTAAAAAATGTTCTCTACACTGCCATCAAGCACTTGACTTTTACAGGTCTGTCATATATCCTACCATATAAATAATTAATAATCAAAACAAACCTTTAGATATTTAATGCTTTCACAGTCCATAATATGGAAAAATAGGCTTTTGGAAAAAGCGTGACAAAAACAACCCTTGTCATAGTATCATTGGCTCCATATCATGATTACATAATTGAAAGGTTCTATTTGCTATTGGTTGAAATAACAATCCTGCATCCTTGATGACAGAGTAACATATGAATAATTAAAGGGATTTCAATATGCATGAATGAAATAGAAGAACACTCCTTTATTGGCTTTAGAATTTTAATATTGCGCGTCTTTCCATACATATATGTATATACACATACATACATATATGTATGTATGTATGTATATATATGGGTATGTACATGTGTGTGAGTGTGTGTGTCTTAAACAATGAAGGAAGACCTGCTATGAACTTCGCGGATTATGACAAACGTCAAGGAAACTCTATTACTTCTCAAATTGTCGGTGTCGATGATTTGATACCGGGTCCGGAATACCATTGTGGCTAGTACGCTATAGGTCAATATGAGGGATAAATATAAAATGTCAGAAAAGAGTCAAGTTTTATACTTGAAGAAAATGTTTTTTTCCGTGAAGTTACAAGAAGGTGGATCGCTATTTTAGCACCTACTTCGGATGAAGGACCTCTGAGACCAATTATCTTCCATCAACAAAAAGGTGGACGATGATGATATGGCGGCTCTGGTTTTGAATAGCTTACCTTCTTCATATGAGTCATTTGTGGAGGCACTCCATTTAATGGCTGAAAGTCAAACCCTCATGTTCAACAAGGTGAGTTCCTACCTGTTGCAAAAAGGAGTGGCGAAAAATTTAGGCAAAATCCAATTGGGACCAACCAGAAAATGCTCTTGTCACAATCAAAAGGAAAGTGGAGACGTCATTTTAGTGAGTAATCCACTCCGTATTAGGTCATATGCTATTATTGTCACAAGGTTGGGCACCTTAAGAAGGATTGTCGAAAGTGGAAGTATGATCTTTCGCGGAACAAAAAGCCATGTGATGAGGAACATGTGGCAGCGATTGCAAAAAGAACGGGATTCGGATGATGGACATGCTCTTTATTGTCTTGCGACACAATGCTCGCATGACGGTGGTACTAGTTGTTGGATCATTGACTCGACGCGCATCCACACACTTTTCATAACGCAAGGACCGGTATGTTTCATTTAATGCAAATATATGTTTTGAATCAATAGAACTAATTGATGGAGAATACCTTACGGTAGAAGGGATAGGACGTATATGCATTGTATTGCATAATGCTCATAAACTATTAGTACGGAATATTAGATATGTACCTTCTTTACAAAAGAATCTTCTATCTATTCATCAATTAACTGAAAATCCCAATATTTCTACGGAATTTTGTGGGAAGAAGTGTGTTGTCTTTGATATGAAATAGAGATAAATGATTTCCCTTGGTATTGGGCAAGGTGGCCAATATTGGCTTGTTGATCCTGCTACGATCAACATGAATGCACATGTGGAGGACAACTCCACCATACAAGATGTGCAAGAGGCTGAAATGCCTTAGGAGGAAGCCATTCCCCATAGATTTGTTGACTTGGATATAGTCAACCTACATGCACTTCTTGTGGAGAGAACATCCACTATACTAGATGTACAAGAGGTTGACATGCCTTGGGAGGATGGATTTCCTCATTTTTAAAGACCAATTTGTTGTGGATAGAGACTCCACTATTCAAGTTGCATTGAAGGTGCATGGTGATATGGCAGGCCAAGCCACTCACTCAGAGGTATTTGCACGAAGGACAGTAGAGTAAACCCAGTTTGCACATAGTGTTATAAAGGACCTTTCCCAAGAGAGGGATAAATGAAAAAATAGATGAGATAGAGAAGGATTTGGTTCTCACTCTTACCACTACGAAGATGGTTATTATAGATGAGACAGAGGAGTTGGTTCTCACTCTTACTACTATGGAGATGGTTATTTCTCCCATTGTTGAGACGGAGGAGTTAGTTCTCACTCCTACTACGGAGATGGTTATTTCTCCCACTATTGAGATGGAGATGCTTGTTTCTCCTACTATTGCGGAGTTGGTTCTAACTTTCATTGCACAGATGGTCACATTTCTCTCCTTTGCAACTCAATTTGATTGGAAGGCACTTCACCATGCTTTCTGAAAAATTGGATGAGAACTACATGGTGTTGCAAGGGCATGATCGAGGTGACTCGAATGTAGACCGACTAAGTCTCTATATAAACTCCAACAATCTACACAAGCCTAGAACAGATTTCTCAATCCACCTCTCAAAGTTTCGATTCTAGCACTCTGGAGATGGAACTAACACTCTAAGCCTGTGATGATTCATCACTCCTCAATGAATCAAGTGACAAAGAATAAGTGGACCAATTGCCATATCCTCTATTCACACAACCAAATTCTTGTTTTGCGGTCCTCCATTCGAAAACCACAACATAACAATGGACTATTGATTTCCAAGTACCACCTATGGTAGAGTCTCTAGATCTAATGACTAAACATATGGGTTTTATGACATATATACAATTTTGGGACAAACTTGGTATTGTTTCCGGTAGTCATTAAGAGGGGGTGTTGAATATTTATACTAAAAGCCATCAGTTAGACAGTTGGAAACTGCCTCTAACTGCATGAAAACTGAAAACTGAATGTAACCACCTCTCTATAATAAATATACTGTCACGTCCATTCTGGGAGTGTGCAGATTTGTTCTTCTCTTTCCTTTCTCAGTTTTCTTCTGCCAATATAAAATAGCATATACTCATCTACCAATTGTAAAATCAAGTTTAAAGAGAGAATGTCCCTTTCTAGGGCTGAAACTGAAAATAAGGGTTTCAAGTTACAATATGTAATGTCCCTTTCTAGGGCTGAAACTGAAAATAAGGGTTTTGGCTCAAACCCAAATGACAACTTCTGATTTTTATTGCAGCCACCAATCAATCACTTCAACCTAAGGAACAAACTGAAATTCCATTAACAACAAAGAGAGATTTGAATATTTATGACAACAAAGGAATTCATATGACAGCCAACAATATCACCACTTGGCCCTAGCAATGAACTTGATTTTCTATTTCCTAGGGCAGCGAACTGTATGGGCTTTTCAAGACAATATTCTCATGCAATATAGACTGAAAATCAATATAGAAATATCCCAAACACTTCATAAGTCTAGCAAGATGAAATCTGGAGCAAATATATATTTTATAATTTTAATTCAAGTGCAAACACAACTGAAACTTCGAAAATTCATAACTCCAATACTTGGAGTTTCAACACAAACAAATGCTCAAAATGATCTTGGAGAGACCAGCTATCAAATAAAAATGAAATTACAATTTTCTAACCACGGAAACCCCTCCAAGAGTGATCCTGAACTACCTAGGTGGGTAGATCAAGTGGAGGAAGGGTGCCAACACCCTTGAAAGTGCCCTAGCTAGAGTAGAAGTGCCCTTTGCACGGATAGACACCTTGTTGTTCCAAAAATTTGATAACAAGAGGGTTTCCATCCCCAAGTGGAGGGTATCCGTCCACTTGTGACTCCCAAATGAAGCCACCAATGCACACAAGAGGGTTTCCATCCCCAAGTGTGATCCTATTGAAGGTTTTCGTCCTCAATAGGTAACCAAGGAAGGGGTTTCGTCCTTCAATGGCAAGAAGAGAAGCTACACTAGCTCCAAATCCAAGTAAATGTCAAAATGATGAATGATAATGATCCCCCTCCTCCTTTCGAACCTCCTTAAGTACCCTTCTTTGGTGCCAAGGATGAATTAGAAGATCAATCTTCATGACCGACCTCTTAATGAAGGGGGAAGTGCACTTTTAATCTTCACTTAAGAAGACCGACCTCATAAAAAGGGAAAGAGTATTTCTTTATCTCCATTGTAGCTCTCAAGAAGACCAACCTTAATGAAGGAGAAGATAGAAGTTCCTTTTTGCTTTGTCATTCACCTATCACCTAATCAAATCACTCCAAGCCATAATTAGTAATCAAATAAATAAGGAAAATACAATCACTTACAATTATGGCAATGTTCACCTCCCTTGCTTTCCTTCCTTGAAGCCCACGGAAGGTGGAATGGGCCCAAGGCCTTCATAGTGACTAGCGTGGAAAAGGGGACATTACCCAATAACGTCTAATTTTCCAATGCATTTTGAATACCGATACGGAAAAAAAAATTGGTCCCAGATATAGTTTTGTATACGGTCGTACAAAAAAATAAAAATTAAATAATATATAAATTCCAGCCTAATAAATAGGAATCAACCACATATTATACATAAGAAAAACAAATTATGCTAAATAACCACAAAAAACTTCTCATAATTTGTTAAAGGCTTAAATTAAAGCCAGCCAAATGCAAAACGAGAATTACAAGTCAGAATGTCATGATTTATTAAATTTAATCATTACATCAATAATCAAACTAGTACTCAATATTCTTCATATTACTTTTGTGTTTTGCTTTAGTTTTATGTTATCTTTGAGTTGTTAGGGTTTTTATTGTGTTTTTTATTTTATGTTTTAACACTTTATGTTTATGATGTTGAAAAAATTTGAAAAATGTTATTTTGCCCCAGAAACATGCCGGACACAGCCAGAGTACGGTCGCAGCAGTCCAGGTACACCAGGTACATCTGCAGACATACCCAAACGTACCTGTACTGCTGTGGCAGCGCCCTTTCCGTAACCGGGTGCATTTCAAGGCGTATCTGTATTGGGTACGTTCCATACCCATACAAGGCCCCCTCAGGAACGCATATCGCTATCCTAGAATAAATTTGTTACTGCAGGCATACCCAGACTGCTGCATCCGCACCCTGGCCGTATCCGGTGCATTTCCAAGGCGTATCCATATCGGATACATTTCGTACCCGCACCAAGCCCGTCGGGCATGTGTATCAGTATCCTAGAATACATTTGTTACTCGTAGCATGACGTCATGTTATCATTCAATGGCAACAATAGACAATCATTCAGTCCTAAAGTAAGAAGTCGAAGAATGGCGGCAGACATTCCAGTTTTAATCAATACAACAATATGTTCAATTATGGGTAGAAATTAGAAAAACAGGGAAATTGAAGAGGACTATATGTATATATTTCCCTAAGTGCTTCATCTATAGATCAAGTGATAACAATTTGGATTTACTACTGCAGAAATCCATTGTGTATCATAAAAACAATCAAAAATCTTGGAATCTAACCAATGCACATATGAACTTGACCGTGTTAATGAACATGAACATCTTGTTGAAGATTTGTTCTTTTTGTGTTCTTTGCAATTGAAGTGTATTCCAAAGAAAGTATGCTTCCCAAGAATGCGGCCAAGCTTACCAAGACTGAAAGATAACAATGTCTTCCTCATTTCACCAGAAAATTTGAAGGCATCGAACGATCCCATTGAATCATCTATAATATCTCCATCTTTGAGAAGAACCACCATGCCATCATCTTCTTTTGTTGTGGTCGTCGACAACGCAGCTCTAGTGAAAGACCACTTGCATTCTGTACGCGTTTCATGGGGAAACCATGACTGAGAAGCCATCCTATATAGCAGGGCTCTGGTTAGAGTCTAGACTTGTAAGAAAAATACAATGAAAGAAAAATCAAACCAACATACCCTTTGCTTGCCATCGGGAATAGCATCCTAGGATAATGTAAATAATTGGGAATAACTGATAAAGAGAAAAATTGAGAATTTTACGCTAAAAAAACTTCCATATGTTCTAACCTCATTTTTCCTAGAAACATCAATGACAACTAATGATCCCGAAACTCTCCGCTGACCTGCTTAAAAATCATAAAATTTGTCAAATGCAACTCAAACATAAAACCTTACAATGCTAGATAATAATGCAAGCACAATATTTATTTGTTCTATCACATGCCAGTTTTGGTAAAACCTAACGATGGTACAGACGTGTTTATAAAACACAAGGATGAGTCTAGTTATGTTGTATATAAAATATACTTTCAGGAGATATAATGTTTGTCATCATTGTGGTAACTCCAGGATCTTCCAATGATACTTGAACTGGAGTTGATGAAACCATGCCAGACTTGACAAGTTGCAAGGTCATATCTTTCGAACTTTCTGGATGCAAACCTCTTCTTGAAACCATTCGCCTTTTATACAAGTCAGATAAAGATAAATCAATAATCTCTTTTGGAAAGAAACTTCAAGGGTCTATATGTAAAGATGAAGGACATGAATATGACCAATATGCTTGTTACTCTAAAAGTACACATTTTTACATTCGTTTCTTTCACTACTACATGCTTTCCTTCCTATTTATTGCTCCTCGCCTTTTATTTTCCATTTATTTCATAACTAGAAGTTGAAAGCTTGTCTGATGATGTTCAAGGCCAATGCTAGATAATTTGTTCCCTAGAAAAGACTACAATCCGGAGATTCTTTCATACAACAGAAAGGCTTGAACATACCAATAACAGTATCCTGCTTCTCTAAGAAATATCAGTAAGAATATTGGGACTCTATCTACCTTTGGAAAGGAATAGCTCTATGTGGATAATATCTACCTTAAAAGAAATGACTCTGTGTGCCATGCTGCAATCTTCACATCTACATTATCCTCAAAACAACAAAGTAGATCCAATCCTGTGCAGTTTTCAATCTGCAAAACATCATATACTGCTTTCACAAATTTACTGGACATATGTAAAAAGGCCTAAGAACATTAGATCAATTAAAAAATTAGTTTGCTTCAAATTTCAACAGGTGCCATTGCAGGAGAGTTAATCACCAGCTCATTAAGAGGAAAACAAAAAACGAAAGAAACAAAATTCTCATAGTGTTATACCCTCACAGTACTTACAGTAGAAAGCTCAGAAAGAAACATACAAAGATAGCAGAGAAAACAAAGAGACGGCCTCCAAAAGTTCATTACATTGCACTCTTCATTAACATGAGTTAAATATATGTACAAGGAAGAGAGTGTCTGCTGACTGATGAGGCCATGCACAGGCAAAAAACAGAGAACACCTTTCTTAGTTTATCATACATACAACCAGGAAAGGCTCCAGTGAATTTGGCCATGTGGAAAGGAAAGCTAATCAGGAGGACATTCAATAAACCAACATTGTGGCCACTCACATTTATGTTGGATATGAATTAATTCTGGATAGAACCCCTACTAGTACAAGTTTCACAGTGTGTGCAGATTGGGGGTGTGCCTTCATAGTAGATTATTTCATCATATATCCCAATTATTTTCCAATATAATGCTTTGCTAAGCTAAGTGTGGATGAGGAAAACAAAGGTGAACCTGAGTATGAAATTCAGACACCAACCAATGTGGGCATCAACATAGAGAACGTCGCGTGACGAAACTGAAGGTGGACCCAAGCACTAAGAAATATATGTTGTCCATGGTGCAGAACTGACGAAAAACATTGATTTGAAGATCCAAAGTATTTACAGCATAATCTGTATTGAATAGTGATGATGAGTTTGATGACATGATTATTTATCCTTCCGACGAAGTGTTCTCCAACTCCATTGGCAAATGGATGATAACATGCATTTAGACTTGTGTGTTATTTACAGCTACCGTAAAAAATTACAGTAAAATCCTACATCACAAGGTTCGTGTTCGTATTCGTGTTCGACAAGGATAAAATTCGGATTAAGTTCAGCGAGGATAAAATTCACCAAAAAAATCGTGATTAAATTCGACTAATATAAATTAACAATTTTTTGTAAGAAAAGAATCCACAAAATTTTCGAATGCCACATTTATAACCATGAATAATATATTAGACAAACAATTTTTTTTGAAGTTTTCTATATTTAAAATTTAAAATATTATTCAATTATTAATTTAATTTTTAATATTTGATATTTAAAAATATATATCATTTATTAAATTAATTTAAAATACTTTGAACTTTGTAAAAGTTAAAGCTAATGTTCTAAATATTAAAAAGTTAAAACTAAATAATAAAATACATAACATTTAAATAAAGCAATGAAAACATAAAAAATTAAAAAAGAACCGAACCAAAATAAATAAATAAAAGACTTTAAAAAACTAAACGTAAACCTAAAAACTTAAACCTATGCTCGACTTGACCCAAATAACTAATGGCGGCCACTGCATAGAATGCCCTCCTTCGCGAACAACGTATCGTTCTCTAGCTCCCGCAAGGCAACGGTTCGATGGTCACAACATCTAAGTTTCGTATCTTACACAAACCAAACGCAATTTATGTCATGGGGTTCACGGTTTACTTTGCCACTCTTGTATTGGCGAAGCCCCTCGTAATTACCTCAAGCAGTTTTGAAAAGCCTCATTGCAGTGGCCACACAGTTTCTAAAACTCATCGCTGATTTCTTTTCTTCCGAATAACACGAATAAATCGTGAATCTAATGCCTAGCTATAAAGTTCGGCGATTTTCGAACTTTGTGCTTGAAAATCGGTGAACCTTGTGACATAGGTCAAATCAATGATCAAACAACTATGTATGCAAATATATCAAAAGATAGAAAGTAAATGATATAGCTTGTTATTTCATTACTTGGAAAGGGTTCACCTAAATATGAGTATAAGGTTATCGTCGAATGTGTAAACTTTGATGATACCTTGTCAAAATATTAAATAGACCAAGTATCTCCAGCAACTTAATCGAACTTAAGTCTACTTGGGCTTAACTATACATTAAATGCAAACCGTTTATGCTGCCTTCACTATCTCAAACCCGCCCCCAAATAGATAGACTCTCGATTGTCCACTCTTGGTGATGCAGACCACGAAAGTGCTACGCTTGTGCAATGTCAACCACCAACAATGCCCATTCATTTTTCCATCCCTAACCAGCACAATACCTTTTTCTTCATTGTATTGACATTCTTGTCATTTGTAATGTCCTTTGGCATTGTAAACTTGAAAATGCATTTTGCTTGGCTTTTCACTCTTTCCTTCTATTTGGTTTTTATTAACTTGCCAACGGGCACTATTTCATTCAACCATTCATGTTCATTCATTAATGCTCTTTGAGCATGCTTATTATAATCGGATCGATTGGCAATCGCTGATCATGATCTTTGGTCAGCAGTTTCCATTCATGATCCTCAATTAGAATTTTCCCATCATGCATTACAAATTCTCCTTTAATCAATCCATTACTATACAAACATTTTTCTCGGTCGTCTTGTCACTTCACACATACCGTCTATCCATAGATGCCTATGTCTATGATGGAACCATCTTTATTATTGACTTCTTATCTTTTCACACGTCACCGATGATTGTTCATGATCAACGGTAACCACACATTTCATGTGTTCCCGCATGTCTATTATCTCTTTTGTGTATAGACAATGATGAACACCTCAACTAGCAATCACCGAGCAGAAAATTGTGTTGTGTTGGGATCAAAGTTGTACATCGACTACCGATCAATGAGTCTGTGTTGGGGTTGTAATATTAGGAGGGAAACTATCTTAATAAGAAAGCATCCAAAGACTAAACGGTCATGGCATTTAAAATATAAGTGTGGTAGATTCCAAATTAGGTCGGCACATTGCTTAGTTTTAAAAATATAAGAGTGACCCAAAACAGGGCCACCCACCTTGATATAAATCAAGGTGATCTCATTTAGAGATTGGTTACCACAAAGCACTATATGTAACAAGTGAGAAACAAAATTATGTGAGCATTATATGCAAGTAGAGATAAGATACATGATGTGAATGATGTACTCGTGAGCGAATGTATGTGACAGTTTGTAATTCCTCCATGAAGGTGTAATTGTTAGAAATAGTGGGAGTGTTGGGTGAAATGTTTATTCTTAATAAAGATAAGTGATTTTTCAGTGGGTTTTTTACCGAAAGATTTTCCCACTTATATCCTGTGTTTTGTTCATTTACTTTCATGTTTATGTATGCAATTTAATATCTAATTCATTATGTGATTTAATCTATCATAATTTGTTGTTCAAGCATAAACTATAATGTTCGGCAATTTATTTTGGTGGATAATCAAATTTGTGCTATTATTTATCCCCATCGTTTCCCTAACATGGTATCGAATGGGTTTATGCTTGTGCAAGATAGATCTATGGGTCTTTAAAATGTTGTTTTCAAAAAAATTGTATTTGAACATGTTGCATTACCATACAATGGTATCCAACTCCGCATTAGGCTCAACATCGAGAGTAGAAATTGTTCTCGCTGAAATCCATATTGTTGCTTGAAAGAATGTCGTAAGTGGATCGCAGACACGGGACTTTGATTTGCACGTTCTTCGTGAAGAAGGTTTCAAGGCATCAATCACTTCAAGTACCACGTTGCATGCATTGTTTTCTACGACGTCAACCCATGTACCAAAAGCACGAAGAGGTAAAACAAAGAGATACAGTAGAGCTTGCATTATTGGAAGAGAAGAAACTAGATAGGGCATGGGTACAAGCAGCCAAAACAGCAATTGTTAGACCCAAAACAACAACGACAATGGAGGTAGATATGGCAACAGTTCATGCCTTCATATTCACTGCTCAAACCCCAAGTCAACCAAGAGCATTTTGATTGAAAACAGAATCTATGCAAGAAACAACCCTTAAGGCTCTTGTAGAATTCAAAGTCAGCCTCCTTTGGGAAAGAATAGATAGTCACCGCACATCCACACCTATGGTCCACTCACAACTTCGCAAGCCTAGCATTTGTCCAATCCTTAGCTCTCACAAAGTTCCGCCTTCTTCCGTAAATTGAAGTGCGACCCACATGTATAGATGTCAAGGAAATTCTGCAAAGAATACCTTATACAAATCACTATATATTTCATCCTCTACCCGTGCCTTTGGTTTTGACAATCCCAATCATTTTCCTTCCCCACAAATTCGAAATCCTTATTCCAAAACCAGATTGATCTTGCTTTATCCCATCCATTGACACATGCGTCATATGCTTAACCATTCCCCATGACATAATCTACGAGGTCCCGACAACGTAACTGCAGAATGTTGTACCTATTTCCCATGTCTCAAGTTTTTGCATTAAAGAACCATTAACTTTCCTACACTCGGCCTTTCAATCAAGCTCATGCTTGAAAGTCTCACCCAAAATGCAATAAGGGCAATGCGGATACCTCGAGATTGCAAAGGGAGACATAGTCGGGCGATCGTTCTCACAAAACAGAAACTAAACCAACATAATGCTTATTTATACATGATCCACAAGCATTTATCAATGAACTCACATTCATCCACAAAACCATTGATATTATTATGGTTCACAAGAAATGTACTGATCTCTACAATCCCATACAGAATTCATGTGCGAATGCATATGCAATTCAAGATCACAACAATATCCTAACATGCTACAACTCTCCGCATTACTCAACTCTTAGCTAACCCTTCACATCCATCCACCTATGCTCTCTATCCGTCCACCTACCTCTTTGTTTGTCTTTTGCATCCAAGTGTACATGTGTATCCTCGACAAAGTAATGATCATGTCTCAAAAGTCAAACCTCTTCCCTATTTATCGGTTTCGCAAGACCCATAATATTTCGGCATCCTTCTATGATTCTCCTATATATTTACCCGCTTTGGTGACTCTTAGCTAGAATGCATTGACACGCAAGAACTCCTGCGATCCATGATCATCTGCAAATCCCTGATTCCTACACTTACATGCAACCGCAGATCCCAAATGAATATTCCTACTAGGACGAAAGGTCTTTGCGGTACGCTACATATTTTCACGTCTCACTCATGTGCTTGGCCTTTGACGCTTCCAAAATCCCCTATCAACACAACTTCAACCCATTTATGCAACAAGACACCGCCTCAACCCCAAGATTTTCTTCTCTAATGGCTTCACAGATGTTAGCGGGGAAGTTATGGAGGGCCCCTCAACATGCATTAATAGGATGACACTAGAAGTTGAGGTAAGGGACCTCATTATTTTAGAGTTGCAAAATTACAAGCGTCTTTGGGGAGGCTCTCTTCTTCAAGTTGTTAGTTGTCCGAGAAAGATCCACCAAGCCACAAGGTAACAAAAATTAGAGTATTTACTTATATGTTACAAATTACAAATTTATAATTATTAATTACTTACAAACTTTTGATTATCTTGTTTGTAGGTTCTTGGTGGGAAGATTGGGGTGGAAATACCCCAAATCTTCAAAAGCTAGCCCTCCGAATTTTATCTCAACCTTGTAGCGCTTCCAAATTTTAGCACAACTGAAGTTTGTTTGAGGCCATTCACACAAAGTAGCACAACAAGTTGACTCGATGATGCCTAAATGACTTAGTTTTTGTGCAATACACTCTTCGGCTTCGCATAAGAAAGGTGGACACATTTCAAAAGCCTATTGACTTGGATGACATTGATCCATACAACAACTGAATTGTGTAAGAAGAGGAGATCTCCACATTTACAAAGGACATGATTGTTGCTTTCAAGAGGGAAGCGATGGAGGGTAAAACAGAAGCAAAAGAGATTGGATTGCATAACATGTTTGTAGCTGATGTCGAACATGCAGCACCATCTACTACCAAGGTGGAGCCACACACGAACCTTCTAGGAGAGAGCAGTCATAACTAAGTGTGGGGACTTGTAGAATCACTAGACTCTCTCCCTAATTTTTTTGAATGGGGAAGAAGAAATTGTAAATTATTGTAATTTGTAACTTGCATAGATATGCAATTTATGATGATAATTTTCAATGACAATCATCATAAATTCATAAGACTTATCAGCTGGCTGTTGTATTCGCATGATGATGCGATTTTGTACTCTATTTGTATTCAAATCTAATAGAAAACACTTCCCCAACGTTTTGCAAACTCATTTGATACATTTTATAACTATTTTTTTCATAAGATTTGTGTTTTACAAAGAATTTAGGTATTTTTAAGATGACGAGTATGGCGAGTCAAATATTTTTTCGTATGCCAAATATTTTCCAAGTACCGAGTATGCAAACTATGGGCAATACTAACCTGCAAGCCCTAAGAATCCCCATAGGTTCTTGAGAATTCTAGGAACTTGTCATACTAATATGGCCTCGATCTTGTGAGGGTCCACCTTTGACAGCCTTCATGCACAACAATGTGACCCGAATACTCCACCTCCGTGTTTCCAAAAGAACACTTGGAAGGCTGGGCAAAAAGTTGATATTGTTCAAGAGATTCCAAAAGTTGATTCACATGAAAGTTTTCTTCCCCATAGTAAACTTGTGTTTAGGCTATAGTCACGGGATTTAGGGTCTCCTGAACTACTGACTGAACAGTTATGCAAGGTCCATACTGCTTAAGTGTTGTCTATTGATTTACTTGAACTTGCTTATAGTTGGAGATACTATATGCTTACGAACAACCGCCCTTAGCAGGTTAAGCAACTTAGAGAATTATATGATTGATCTACTAGGACAAGATAATAACTAACAAGGAGCAGCACATATCTGTTTTCCAATTCTATCATTTCCAAATTGGGGTGAGATGGTTCGTGAAACTCTCTGACTGCAATGTAATTAGGATCTTGATTTTAACACTTGGATATGAGTTAATGATTAAACCCTAGATATCGGATGAGCTAAACTATTAGAATTATAACAAGGATCTTGATTTGAGATTTGTCGGAGTGCTCTCAAAACCTGTTTGACGATGAAAGGTTGTAAAACTCTAATGGCAAGAGGCTCAAGAGTTTGGGAGCGCAACCAAAACAACAATGGGAATTGATGCTTAAAGATTCATGAACTGGGGGTGGGAAATTAAGATAGCTCAATCAAGTGAAAATCTCATAAAGATTAGAGCTGTCGAGCAATAGAGCAGCTGCACAATGTGAAGTAAATTGTAGGTCCAGCCCCACAAGCCAACTAATGTTTCGTTAAGGAGCAACTAACGAGCAAGTTAAGAAAAAATAGTAATACAAATTAAATTAAAATATGGTTCAGATTAGCAAATATGTGATTAGTAGCATCCTCCCCATCGAGATACTTGTTAGGAAACAGGGAAAATTTCCCGGCCCGTTTTTTGGTGTCCGATGGAGTCGGGTCACTACAATTTCAATAGAACAAGATTCTGAATATTGGCCATCTTTCACACAATATTTGATTTTTCCGACCCGAAAATCAATGCAACAAAAGTAAGTATAGTCTAAAATCTTAATACTTGAATTTTGACCCGTAAATCGATGCAATAAAAGAAAACAGTCTACATTCTAACTTATAACTCAAATTAAACACAAAATCTGCATATGGGTTAGATTGCAAAAATATATACGAGATCTACTTATAGGTCTGATTACCTCTAGTTAATTATGTATTTCCATGCTCTAAACAACACAAAAACTAGAAATCTTGACTGCAACTTGGAATTCTTTTGCACGAGAAATGTCTGCAAATAGTGTGCCCTAGATGCTCTATCTTCAAGTCTAAAAACCATCCTTCACTATTGTAGCCTGGTTTATTTCTGCATGTTGAAAAGCAGCTTATGCAAGTTACAAAAATGTTACATACACTTGTAATCACGTGCAGATTGGGCATGCCCTAGACATCTTAAAAACTCATGCCTGGCTTCTAATGTGTTGAGTATACTTTGAAATGCTCTAAAAATTCCTCGTTTTTGAAGATCACAAATGTGTATTATATCACAGATTTTCCTTTACAAAAACGTATGCAACTCGAGGTTAGCATCTGCAGCTCACGTCTAACATTTGTGACTCGTGGGTGGATGCCCTAGCACAAGGAACGGATATTATTTTGACTCATCTACAACTCACTATCATCTTCTTCATGTCTTCAATCGCATGCATTTGAAAATAGACACGACCTATGCCCTCAAAAATGCAAATCACATTTTTCCTCCTTGCAAGTCTGGAATCTTACAAATCTTCTCCCGCAGTTTGTATCTTCTTCAGGCTTCCTCAAACTTTGTACACTTCAAGCACCTATGGCTCTAATACAAATGTTAGAAGATGTGAACACAAAAAGAATGAAGAGAAATGTGAAAGGCACATGGCATGGCTTGAGAGGTGTGTGGTGCTTGTATTTATTATGCTGAAGGAGGTTACAATATAGTTGGGGAAGTTTATAGCCGAACATTAGTTGGTTGGTTTTTTTGAATAGATGCTTCATATATTAACAGAAAACAATATTTATAAAAAAGTTGTACAAAAGAATAAGAATTATACAATAGTATGTACAAGATAGATTACAACTTAGTCCGTAAAGCAACCAAAACAACAAGAAAATCAAAGTAACTCCTAGGTTCTAATTGCTTTGCCTCCCAGTGTAGTAGAAAACATTTAGTAAAAAGTAGCAATTGAGTTTCACGTTTCCAGTAGAGACAAAAAGTATCAAGCGTACATACCTCATTGCAGAAGACATAATTACATCTAAGCTTCCATAAAATAAACAAGGTTGTAAGTCGTACACAATTCCAAATACTCTTAAAAGGATGATGAATAAGAGTATTGGAATCTCCTAGCAAGGCTGCCCGCCAATGCAAATGTCCCGGAAGAGATTTGGTAAGCGTGAATGAATCAACTTCCAACATGATGCGACAAAAGAGCAATCCCACAAAAGATGTTTGACGATTTCTAGCTTTGAACAATGGAGACAGAGACCATCAATAAGGCCACTTTTAGACAATTGAGCTTTTGAGACCTGTCCCTGATAGATCACAAGCCAACCAAAAACTCAAAGTTTGAAAGAGACTCTTACGGTCCATACACTATGCAATCAACAAATCCACACTAATTCTTCTAACTAATGTTTGAGGATAGATTTTTCTTCAAGCATTAGTTAGTTGATAACTAATGGTTCATTAAATGTTAACTAATATACTTAAATATCATCAACTTCTTATTTAACTTCAAACATTGGAATATCAAAACTTACTTGTACCTTAAACGGCGTGGACCCATGGAAAAGCCACCTTTCTAGAGCTATTGCTGTGCTTCTTAGCATCAGTTGGAGAATCTACGCAAATTGGGTCATCATTTCAGAAGTTTGCTTTGTCAAAGCTTCTTCAAGCATTTCCTTAACTAAGTCCAAGGAATTTGTTCCTCTTATGTCCATCTGTGGTTGCTTGTGTCAATCAAGAAGAAATTCAGATGGACCTCTTCTCTCCAAGCTAAACTTTCATAGCCAACCTCATACTATGGGACATTAAGGATCTAACATGCTTTGATACCAATGATCCAAATTGAGGATTCAATCGTGGGGACAACTCAACAACTGCTAGGGATTGGTGTGTTATCATAAATTTTCAAGAATAATAAAAAAATTTACTGCAATATAATAAGAGAGCTTCCAAAAAAGAAAGCAGTCCTTATGGAAGAGATATCAGCTGTCCATTCTGAATTACACTAGGGTAAACCTTTGTCTTATAGCTAAAGAAAACTAATTATAATAAATTGCTTTAAAGTTAAAGAAAGTTTACATCCACTCAACATGCATAGGTATGCGAATAGGAGTTTTATTTAAAGCTAAACAAAACTAATAGTATTCTCTCAACATGCATAGGAATGTGAATAGGACGACTCCTAAGAACAAGAGATCTAGTGGAAGAAGATCTGCTAACAATAGCTAGGCCACCCTACTAGAGGCTAACTTGACTGGGTATTATAACTTTCTATTAGAATACCCTTCCAAAATCTTGGTGCAGCATAAATACATTTAACCATCTAAAGCTCGGTGCCAAGGCTCTCGAGGTCCGAAAAATGCTCGAAGTCCTCCAAAATTAATTTATGTTGTGCTGAAATTTCCCATAAAATCGTAATTTCCAAAACTAAAATTTTACACTTATGTAATGGTCCGAGACATTATCAGAATCACTAGGGGTTGTGATGGATTTTGAGTGCTATTTCATTGGGAGTCCAGGACATACTCCATCTCCTCTATTTTTATATTTTCCAGGTCTGCAAAATGATTTCGCTAAGGGATGATCATGAAATCTGGCTTATGATGAGATCTTTTCCTTCATAAGCTCATTAAAATCTATTCCGTCTGATGTCCCAGTGCTTTGTAATGGAGGAGAGATTTGTGTTGCTAATGGGTTGCTAATGGGATTGTTTCTGATTTTGCTTTTGTTGGTTATGATACCATGGTTTTTCCAAGTGCATTCAATCAAGGGTACCATTTCACCTATATGTTGTTTCCGTCAGGGAAAATTGGTGCAAGATGGCCGTGTGCATGACAACTTCGAATATGAAGGATGCATGATCATAGTAAATGGGTCCTCCCATATAATCCCCTTTGTGTCCATGATCAACCTATCAGGGAATGATTTGTCAAGGTTCAAATTGACACGGATACGAGCATAGTTGAGTACACCCAAATTCCTTGTGAAGTATGAAGATGCAACATATTCCCCAGCAGCATTCCCAATCTTTTGTAGAAGATTGTGTTGCCATTGATTTCTTTGAAGTAGGAGAAGACGAACCCAGAAAAGGACTGTTGTTGGGATATATTCCTGGGATTAGAATTTGGAGTCCAATGCTTCATGAAGTGTCTCGATTTCCTCATGAACCAAGGACCCCATTGGAAAATCAGGTCTCTTAACTTATCTGTTAGAGAATATGGCCATGAAGTATCCCTTGGGAATCATCGGTACTTCCACTAAGCCCATGGATCTCTAGTATTTATTGACCCAAGCTTAGAGGCTTTTGGAGCCTAGGAAGGCACCCATAAACCTATAGATTAGAGATTTCTCCTTTAATGACCACATTTGATGTTCCGTCTCTTCTACAGAGAATGAGAGTTTTAATGGATTTTATTGCATGGACTTAGCAAAAATTCTTTTAGATCTTCTTTGCAAATCTGATCTAGATCATCTGAGACAGCAGATTAGAAATCTGAAAGAGAAGTGAGGTGGAGGGTAGGGCACAGCGAGGCGGGCCTCCTCCAACAGACTGCCTAAGATCCAAACGACACTTATCGGATGAGGAATGAAACATTCTGGTTTGGATTAATGGAAATTGGTGAAGATGGAGAGGGAGAGCATGGGAGGGATTGTGGTGGTGTTCTCTCAAAATGTATTAGCTTGGGAAGATTTTAATTCTAAAGTGGTAGCACTGTATTCCCTTCAGTGTTCAACAAATGAACCATTTCTTACCCAGCTTCTTCGGCAATCATTTATAGTTTGAATATCAGACCATCCCCCACCTCTTCTTTGCACAAAGAACATGGTCAACATATGGCAACAAGTGTTTGACTCCAGAAACAATGCAAAAATATTTTAAAATATGTAACAATTAAATCTTTACCTTATTATGAAAGGAGGTAACTCTCAATAACCCATTTGAGAGATGTAAGATATTAACAAATCTCTCACATATTTCAAGTTTGGCCTTCCGACCAAGTAACCCCAACAAAAATACAGTAGTTTCAATTAAGCAAGAATTAAGTTATTTTATGCAAACTAGCACCAAAAAAACCTTGTTTAACAAGAAACCTTGTCCATCATACTTGATCCTATAAGTTTACATTACAAATTCATAGTTTGCGTATTAAGGGTTGAAACTGTATGTAATGTTTCATATTATAGATTTTCGTGTTAGAATCAATGATATATCAAGGAGAAATGAAATGACAACTATGAAGTTCAGAACTCGAGACTGAGGTTTTATGAACTCAGTTCTAGGAAAAAAGAGGAATGCCAACAAAGCTGAAAGTTTAAACAAAAATATAGAATCTCCGAACCCTGAAATTTGCAAATACTTCCATATTAAAAACAAATAACACACACAATAGGCATGCTAACTGATTTTCAAATATATCATAAACAAGCAAGAAATACTTTCCTTGCAGCAATCAGCTGTTACTGGAGAATGTTTTATGGTATAAGGACCAGCAAGGTTCAACTCTCCAACCAGAAAAAGGCAAGTGTCCAAGGATTGTTCAGTGACAGAGACATCTACCTGCCAAAAACATCGTTGCATTTGATGTTAGGGATACTGAAAAATTTTAACATAGTACTACATGGAAATCATCCATAAGTTTTACAATCAATATATATTTAAGATTGTCAACAAGCATTGTTTACAACTATAGTACAATATATGGTTTGATGTTTTTACCCTTTTCAACACAGTGCAAAGGAAATAGGCATCTTTCCAGATGCAGCACCCCCTTCCAGTGTTCCGCACCAAGGGCACGGTAGACCAAACCAATCTCAACAGGCCGCAATAGTTCTCTCCTGCCAAAGAAAACCTCTGTATTACGGATTTGTTCATTGCAAGCTAGTCAAGATTGTTCGTTTGGTTTGGCTTTTGAATATGAAACTAACTGGGTTTTCAAAACAAAAAAAAAACACTTCTTCATTGTCTCTTGCTACTTCAAATGCCTACCACATGTTTCTCTGAGCTTCATAACTTTGAAGCATGAGCCTTAATGTACTAATAATCCTTAGCTTAGAAGAGTTAACTTGTAGCACACATTGAGCACCATCCATGCATGCTCGGAGAAGAGGGAGGAAATGAAATGTCCCAGATGTCTCATAAAGTATGGTTATATCCAACTTTTCAATTATGACATTCACCTGTGGTACAAGAGTGGCCATTACTGCTAACTTCTCATATAATGGTTGCACATTTGAAGAACCATCTCTGTTAGTTGCATCAGTTTGGAGAGGTAGTGTGGAAGTGGGAATATTATTTATCAAAGCAGCAGGTGAAAAAATCTTTAGCTTAAGTGGGTTTCCAGGCTTTTTCACCAACACTGGAAGCCCGTTAACAAAAGCAAGACCCCTGCTACTCTTTTTGTTTACAACATGAACCATCTTCTTATAAAAATTGCCATGAAAATCATGTTCCTCATCATCATCCTCTGCCTTGTGCTTAAATGGAATATGGCACCAAAGTTCATAGGCATTATTCTTTGAACTTGAGACATCAACTAGGCTTGATCCAGGACGATAATGTAAACAATGAGGTTCCCGTTATCGTTTCTTGCATGGACAGATAGTAAGGAAAACCATGATTGTGAATTTCCTGGTACTTTACCTGCAGAACCACAAATTATCAATTTTTGGAAGAGAAAACTTAAAGAACAACTTAATCCCAAACATATAGGGAAAAAATGCAATTTTAAAATGGAAGGAAGCCAAAAACCATATACAAGCAAGCAAAAAACATTACTGAAGAGAGGGAAAAATACGAGAACAGTTTTTAATCTTTCATCAGGTCTATGTAAACTCCTAGGGCCAACAAATGAGAACGCACAAAACAACATTTAGCTAAGAAATCCAGGACCAAAAGTTAACAAATTAATACTCAAAATTTATTATAATATAGTGCTACTTGACAATTAGAGAAAAGGTTTTTCTTTTTTTATAGTTCGAGTAATATCTTAAATATAGAAAGGTAAGTACAGTTTCCTAATCAGACAGAAAACAAGAAGACTATAATCTTCCCAAGATACAACCTATTTAAAATCCACAGACGATACATACTTTGAGTTTGAGCACTTGGGACATCCTCTACACCCACCGGAAAATGTTTACATTGGATACAATCTTGAAAATATTGTCATTTCTTTTGACTTGTCTAGACCCCATATTACTAAGAACATTAAAATGCATACTGAAAGAAAGCATATACACCCTAGTAATCGTAATCCCAGATTAATAACTATGCTTGTATGCCTAGCATAGCTACCAAATCTGGCCAGATCTGCACAAAATCAGACCGGATCCGGATTTTTCAGCCGACCCAGATAAATTTGGTCCGGGTCGGCCCTAATTTCGGGGAAAAATAATTTTTAATTATTAAAATTTTCTGCAGTTTTCTGGGAAAAACAGTCAACTATCAACCTTATATATTAAAAATATAACATTTTACATTACATTATTAAAAAAATTCATTGTATTTGTCAGCTTTTCATATTTGTAAAATTCAATTCATATATATTTCGAACTGGAATTTTCCAAACCTTTTCAAGAATTCCGGATTTTCGGATTTTTTTGCCCTCCCGAACGGATCCAGATTTCCGGACCTAGTAACAATGATGCCTAGGATGCCACATCTATATGAGAAATATTAAATCCAAACCTATTCAGAAATGACAAAATTTGATCCTCCAACCAGTCAAAAGGGCCTTCATGAGAAAGATCGGTCGAATGAGGATCGACCTGAAGCATTGGAGGAACATGCTAGGAGGACCCCTTATGGTGGCCTCAATAGACCTCTATGCATGAACAGCCTCTCTTTTAAGTTGTCAGGCACCTTTAGGTTGTTCCTGATGCATCTCAGCCAATCTTCATTTGGCGTCCGCATGCTTCTGGATGATTGCAGTAATCCTCCTCTCAGCATTTTCTGAAAGTAGAAAGCCCTCAATGGCCCCAAGCCTCTGCTGATGCTGCTGAATGACGATGTCCATGTATTCAATAAATTTTTCCATAGCCTCAATTCTCTCCCTCCTCTCCAGTTGTTTCTGTACACAGTGAAAAATCCTAGACAACCCACTCCTCAAATAGGGATTGTGGACCCCTTTTCCATATATATTTTCGTTAATGTTAGGCAGAGTCACTGTGATGTCAATTGTGACAGCAATAAAAATGGGCTCAGATTTGTGAAAGTCTGCTGGTTTACTGAAGTGTAGTGCTCCAAAGCACTCCCTTATAAAGCTTAGCTCTGGATTCCTTATTTTGCTTAAGGAATTTCCTCAGAATGAGTGGATGAATTGCTGCAAGCTATATGGCGATCCTTACCTTGACTGATATTCTTCTCAACAAGTATGAGTGAGTGTGGTCGGCTCTATCCACTGTATGCATGGAATGACAGGTGGACATCATCCACTCTGTCTGATATGGCATCTCCTCTAAATGGACTTAGATCGGAAGATTTGAGACTGGCAGGGATCTGACAGCCCCGAAGTCTTCCCCTCGCCGTTGATGTGTTTCGATTGAGCAGCATTGTTTTAAAGCAGCATTGCTTTAGTTAGGATAAATAAGGTGACAACTTTTAGCTTACTTTTTATGGGACCCGACAATGTGAAATCATTTAAATACAAGCATTATATCTTAGGACAATCGGATGGGGTGCAAACAAGTAAATTTGGATGGAGATCAGACCCCAAGTCTTCCCCTTGCCATTGATGTGTTTCGATCGAGCAGCATTGTTTTAAAGCAACATTGCTTTAGTGAGGATAAATAATGTGACAACCTTTAGCTTACTTTTTATGGGACCTGACGACGTGAGAGCATTTAAATAAAGTCATTATATCTTAGCACAGTCAGATGGGGTGCAACAAACTAAAATTGGATGGAGATCAAAACAGTAGAGACTGACACAAATCTGACAGTCCCCAAATGTTCCCCTTGTTGTCAATATAGGATAAATGAATGGCACAGAAGTGGGTGAAGGTATATTATGATGAAATGAAGTGACAGCCTTGATGCGCATTTTGAGTGGGTACTGGTCCCTTAAAAGAATTGAGAAAAGATTGCAGTCATCCACATGGATGGTGATCAGAGCTTAAAGAGATAGAGTTTGTCACTTGTCAGTGACATAGGTCCCCCTTGTCAATAAATGTTTTCATAACCTCAATTCTCTCCCTCCTCTCCAGTTGTTTCTGCACACAGTGAAAAATCCTAGACAACTCACTCCCCAAATAGGGATTGTGGACCCCTTTTCTATATATATCTTTGTTAATGTTAGGCAGGGTCACTGTAAAGATTGGAAGATTTGAGACTGGCAGGGATCTGACAGCCCCAAATCTTCCCTTGCCATTGATGTGTTTCGATCGAGCAGCATTGTTTTAAAGCAGAATTGCTTTAGTGAGGATAAATAAGGTGACAACCTTTAGCTTACGTTTTATGGGACCCGACAATGTGACAGCATTTAAATAAAGGCATTATATCTTAGCACAGTTAGATGGGGTGCAATCAAGTAAAATTGTAAGGAGATCAGAGCAGTAGAGACTGACACAACTCTGACACTCCCCAAATGTTCCCCTTGTTGTCAAAATAGGATAAATGAATGGCACAAAAGTGGTTGAATGTATATTATGATGAAATAAAGTGACAGCCTTGGTGTGAATTTTTGGGCCCTTGCCCCTTAAGAGAATTGAAAAAGATTGCAGCCATCCTCATGGACGGTGATCAGAGCTCCAAGAGATAGAATTTGACAGTGACTCAGGTCCCCCTTGTCATTGATTTCTACACATTGGATCTAATCCAACAGCAGATGGTCCCTCCTTGAGTAATGAAAAAGCAAATCCCATTGGTGGACAAAGAAGAACATGATGCCCTGCTATTGGTCTAACAGAAATAATCCAGGATGAGTCTGTTTTGAGCGCTACAAGTTATAAGATTTTGACAAAGCCACGTCCAGACAAGATAGGAAGGAATCCAGACTCGAGGATTGTCGTGATCTCCGTGGGGAATAATACGAACTGTTGATTTGAGGTGATGCCAATCATCCAGCATGAGAAAATCACGTTCTCTCTTATGCCAACATCTGTTTTGCGTGAAAAGTTGTCAAGTGGAAATTTGTGAAAATGGCAAATTGTGATTCCACTGACATCCCCTTTTGATTGTATATATTGAAATGTGGGCTCCATTGAAAGGCTTTTTGGCCCATGTAACTTTGAGAATCCATCAAGAAATCCAAAAGCCTTAGCATTTCTCTTTCTATATTTTAATACCAGTTCACTTCAGAAGCTATATGCAGTTGTGTAACTTCAAGCATTTAATAATGATTTCATGGTTGGTTCATACCCATGGTCTGAATTTATGTGTGGATGTTTGATTTGTTGCAGTATCGAATTCTTTCCTTTTGCATATGGTTATGTAATGATTAATCTCAAAACCAGCAAGTAAATCTTTTGTGTTTCTTCATTCCTTTGATTGAGCATGAGATCAAATTATTTTGCTGCATCGCCTTATTTATTTTTTTATTTATTTCCATTCTCTTCACCCCGAATAATCTTTAGATAGCACTAGGATAGGGAGTCATCCCAATCCATAATTCATTCTAGGTTAAAACTACCAGGACTTCCCATTGTGATTCACTGTTGTTGCCAGTACACCCTTTGAGTAATTAGACAATCAAAATGGTGAATCAACAGTTTTGTTAATGTTTTGTAGGGTGACTGTGATGTCAACATGATAAAAATAAGAAAAGTGGGCTCACATTTGTTAAATTATGCTGGTTTACTAAGGCTTGGCTGTTTTTTTGAGGATAAAGTTGTGATCTTGATTTATTTCAATCAGAGAAGCGTTTCTCCATGAAAAGTGTTGAGCTCCTTGATATTAGGTTCCAAGATTGAGAGGAGGATTATAGCCACTCAAATAGGGTTATGGGAAAAGCACATGCACTTATAACATAGAGATTTCCTACAGATACGCCGGAGAGCTGGCATATGGTTTGAAGTAAACATGAGGAATATTTAGCCTCATTATGGGTGTATGTGCAAGGGTAGAATTCATCACTGGAGTTAATTGCAACTCTCTAGGAGGGTGCATACCTTGGTGTTCAGAAAAGTGTTGCTAACTTATCTACTTACTGGAGGCTTTGCGTGGATATCTTCATCATCAATTTGAACTGGCTCCTTTTCCTTTCATCGAGAGCTTTTTCAGTTTTCATCCAGGCAACTGTTTAGTATGTCTTCATATTTTCTTCGTAGCTCTCCGTTTATAGACTTGAAGCTGGTTGCGGTGTTTCCACCACACTTGCATTTGGAGAACACCAATCCCTCTTTTATAGATAAAGATTGAAGCCTTGTGCTCCTTATGAGCCTCATTGTTGGTAGGAAAACAATTCATACTTGAGCAAATGCCCTTGTATTTGAATGTAGGAGGTGGTAAAATCTTTCACAAATCAATATAACTAATTAAGAAGATGTTTGAGCCACAGATAATATGACTTTGTGGAATTTTAGTCAACCTTAGGTCAAGGATTTTATGCGGGGTGAGCATATAGGCCAAGGGGTTGATAATAAAGGCTTTTTGTTTTCATTAGCCAAGGATTTCCTACCAACACGATTGCCCTAAATAAATCATCTGATCCCTTCTCCATTTGAGCACACTTTCATTTATATTTTTGATATCACCCGCAGCTCTTAAATACCTTGCCAGAAGTAACATGATCAGACTATTCCCGGATAGTAAATGCTAAAGCTAGTAGTGTAGCTCCTCCATCAATCTACTATTTTTAATGAATCTCTATATGATCAACAACGGCTCTTCATTACTCTTGATAGAGTGTATCAGAGATTTATTTTTGCTGATGGCACTTGTATTAAGAGCAGCAGGTGAAAGGTACAAAAATAAGGATAGTATATGGAATTAATCTAAAATACCGCAAACGCCATCCCTTGGGCACCTGGTATGGGTGCGGCCCATATACGTGCCCGAAAGCGGCCAGGGTATGGCCGGGCAGGTCCAGGTATGACTGGGTATGTCTGCAGAAGTACCAAACCATACCCCGGTCGTTTCCGGGCCTAAAACAGATTTTTTCCTACTTTATATTTAATATATCATTACAGCAGAAATTACAGTTTTCGCAGCAGCATTATTCTACGGAAGGTACCAAATACAAGCCATCAGAAACATGGACAAAAATAGCATGTATGAGATAAATGTAATAAACACCTCGACTAGATGTGGTAGGGACAATGCTTGTGCCCAGGTTCAATGAAATTATGAGTAGTTTGTTGTGGTTATTTAGCTTGTTTTGTTTTTCATATGCATAATATGTGGTTAATTCCTATTTATTAGGCTGGAATTTATATATTTTTATTTTTTATATAATTTTTGTATGGCCGTATCCAATGCCATATCAGGGACCAAAAAAATTCACCATCCTTACCTATATCCGAAACGTATCAGTAACTTAGGAATTAATAAAAATCCTAGAGTGATATTGAGAGTGTGGGTACTCACTTTAACTCACAATGGCATTATGGACTTAGCAGAAGAATAGAGGTATTTAGAACAAGAAGAATATTTAAATATTGGATCACTAAACAAATAAAGAAGTTATGACATGTGAAAAAGATTGAACGTCACCATGCATGAAGGGGTTCGCGAGTGTTGCATGCATGGACATATCTAGGTGTGTGAAATAATTAACATAACCTTACCTAATTTAAAATTGGTATAAAAGGACAATGAATAGGCATGGAGTCACTTCTCATCGACTTGGCTGAAGAAAGATACATAGAGAGAGAGAGAGAGAGATTTTAACAACGTCAACGAGACCAAAATGGTCTGTCGGACCTCAATAACGCATACATGAGGACCTATGTAAAAAGTGGCATACATGTGTAGACACCTAAATTTGGTCTTTGGCACTTTGGGAACATTGATTTTCACATACTTTGGCATACTTGGACAAGTCACATTTATCTAGCTATTAAGCACACTTTCCCTCTATCAATCTATCCATCCATCACCTTAGCCACCTCTACTCTATCGACTCTTGACACACCTTCCATCTATCAGTTTATCCATCCACTTCTTTAGCTATCTCTATCTGCTGGTCATATTATTTAAGACTAGCTTAATCTATACAAGAACACCTTTAAAATCGTAGACAAACATTCTCCATACTCAAATCCTCATCTGCACTCCTAGGACACTACTAGTAAACTTGGAGAATGTTCGTTATCATAGGGTCTCCCTTTGTTAGCAATGTCCAGGGGGCCTTCAACAACTATTTTCCATATTGGAAAGTCTCCATTAGGTCATCCTAGACACGTTTCATGGGTCGGCTATGGTGGGAAACTAATGAAGAGTCACTTGTATATACAAATCATTCTTAAGGTTATTCATCACCCCTCACTCTTTTAGAGAACTCTCACCGCATCGGAGATCATTATTCTAAAGGCATATACACATCTCACATATTCAAGGAGCAATCCATAGATTCAAAGTTGAATACAAAGATCTTCAACAAGATCTTTAGCAGATTTTGGAGTTAGATCTGTACCAATGATTATGTGGTCTATGCTTGTTTATGTTTCTAATGCCTATGCTTGAACCAATAGCTTTTATGTCCAGCACAAGTAGAATATGTATTTATTGATCTTTCCATATTATAAATCTTTTTTTCTGGTTTAAAAAAATTGAATACAAAGAGGTCAAAGTTGCAAGGTGTAAAATGCCAAAGATTCAAACGGGACTACATTCTAGATTTTCAGGGTTTTGCAGATCCGCACACTCATCTAAATAGGATAACTATGTGGGTTTTAGCCCTCTTCAACGTATTGGTACATAGCCAATGCTCGGACACTCGATAAGGAGTTGTTGAGGTCAATCCAACCTCAAATGTTAACCCCTTTTTAAGGTCCCTTAGGATAAATCGAGCACAATTAGAGTTTGGACAACAGAGAGAAAATAGTAAATACCCATGCAAAGATATCCATCATAGAATTTCTCAAATAATCTACTATTGACAATGACATTTATCATACAGCATTGCATCACACTACCTTACCAAACAACACAGAACCTGTTTACTTTCCATCCATTGTCAATACTCTAAGAGGGAATCAAGATGTGATTTCTTTTGAAGAAGATCTGCCAACTCAATAAATCATTGATCAAAACATCCCCAAGATATTCAAGAAGAAATTGTAAACAAAGGGGTTAAGAGGGTAATGGTGAATAATGGATCAAGATTAAACATTTGCATCAACACTTTTTGCAAACTCTTGGTGTCAATAATGATTCTTTAGAGGTTTTGATAACACACCTCGCCAAACCCTAGGAATACTTACAATGTACTAGTCGGGCCCAAAACATTACCTACTACATTTCAAGTAATGCCAAACCATTTATACTATAACCTCCTACTTGGCACGCATTGGATTCACATTATGGACGATGTCACATCCACCTATCAATGATGTTTAAAATTTGTACATGATGAATGGCTGCATACATGTCCTATGGATAGCAAACCTTTCAAATATTGCAAAGTAGTAGAACCAGTTGAGGGATTTATACTGCAATCGAACACCCCTCACTTGTCCATAATACCTCCCTACACATCATACTAGTAGAATGAACACACATACAAAATAGGGCAAACTAGAAAAGCTAATGAAAATAAGCTCTTACCACCAAGTAATTATACCAAATAAACAAGATAAAATAGCAATATCAACGCATTCATATGAAATGTAAAACGAAGAAACGCCAAATATTTCATCGGTGATCCACTTTGAAAATCGAACCTTGAGGATAATAATGAAGATAACAATGATGACAATGACAACGAAACCATTTCGAAACATTGATGAATATGTTTGGGGTTAATCTTTACTCTACTAACACCGAGGGGCAATCAAGATAACTCAAATATGGTGAGCAACAATAAAATAAAAAGCCTCCTTTGTATCCAAGGGCCAAACCCAACCAAATGACAAAAAGACAAATGTAATGCCCACTTTCATTAGACCCTTTTTTAAAATATCAAATTAATTGCTTTAGTTGGTTATTTATTTCATTTTGGACACCATTGTTAAGGGACTTTGATATTGGAACATTATTTATATCAGCATTACATGACAAACTTAATTAGATGGAGTGATGGTTATATATGTGTATATATTATATGCATGGATGACGTTAATCTTGTGATGCAGGATTATAGTATTATCGTGTTATATTGATCATGTGATTAATTGATTATTGTGAAAATGTTCTAATGTTTATATTTTGAAAACTTTAAATGATGGAATGTTTTGCTAACACCATTGTGCTTGAAATTCTTGCGTACATGTAATTGTGCTAATAATAATTATTGACGATTGATATTGATGTATCTTGATTTCAATTATCTTAGTATATGCAATGTATGTTTGGAAATATCTTGGATAGATTTGATGTGTGTGTAGTGTGCAGCGTTGTACAGGTTATATATATAAAGCACACCTGGGGACCAAGGGACCAACATGCGAAGAATATTCGAGGCTAAGACCCCTTAGCCACCTTGAGCAACAATGTTTGTGGGTTTAGAAAAGTGGCTAGGCCTTTTATTTTCTTGTGGTTGTTTAATTTAATTTTTGCTTATCCTATGTTGATGGCCCCTTTTGAATATTCACCCTTGCATTTTTATAATTTGTAATTTTATGAAATTTCTTCCTCTCCCATGTGATGATGTGACCATTTGTCATGACCTTTTTGGTAGTTGAAAATCAATTAATGAGTCCTTAAACCCAAGAGAATTATGGAGGGGCGGATTTTGGCTTTGAGTGAATTTTTGGACAACCTTAAATGCACCTAACCTTGTCCTTGACACCTTAAATGGACCCATACCCTTAACCCATCATGGGTGGAGTATTTTTGAAGGCTCATTTATGATTTTGACCCTTTTTGTCTCATTTGTCATTGATTTTATTGCACTTGCATTTACTTGTTGAAATTGATTATTGGGGAATGTGTTACTTTTAATTTGATTTGAAATTTTGGAGTGATGGATGTGAAATAAGTTTACTTGCTTGACTTTATTTTGTTGTCATTTATTTTCCTTGGATTTTGGGGTGTACTCTTGATTTGAGAGTAAATGTTATTTGACTATTGTTTTTGAAGAAAATTTATTTTGCATTGGAGAATGGTATGTACCTTGGGTGAGTGGGAGAAGGTACTCCTAGTTGGCATCCATGTGGAGCCAACTCACCCTTCCCCTTGTTATTCTATAAATAAGAGTTATGCTTAGCATTTGGAGGTTGGCTAGTTGATCCTTGTTCTATTTTGTTGGAGTTTTCTTGTGCTTTGGGAAGCTTGGAGAGAGAATTTTGGAGCAAAGGAAGGCTAGAGCTATGGATTTAAGGTAGGATTTAAAAATTTGTTTTACCTTGTTATTATCTTACATGATGAAATGGTGTGCTTGATTGATTTCCTTATCTTGGTTCTTTTGATCTTTTCTCTCTTTTTAGATTGTTTTGTTGCATTGAAATAAGTTGGATGGGTAGAAAGCCTATAGATTTGGGGTGTTGGAGGGGAGTATGTGGGGTTAGTTTGGTGGAGGGAAAAGGATTATTTTAGGCTTGTTGTGGAACATTGTGGTATTTCATTTGGAGGAGTTGGGGTAGATAGGGGTTGGCCTTTGGTGGAGAGAAAAGGGGTGGTATAGGAGGTATAAGATGTAGTGGAGAAATAAGGAGGTTGGTAACTTGGAGGTTCAAGGCCAATCCCCTACCCATTTGGAGACAAAAGGAGACTAACCCACATTCCTCCCTCTCCCACTTGGTTTGTTTTTCAAACCTTTGTTCTTGTAGTTGCTTGCATTTGTGTGTTTTGTGCTTGTATGTTGGGTCTCATGGAGCTAGACCATTTGTGTTGCTCAAGGGGGTTGTTGGTTCGTTTATTGTTCCCTTGTTGGGGCTCGGGGGCCATTGTGGCGAGCTCCACTTCCCAATGGATTTTGGTTGGGCGGTGAGCGTCGTTTGGCTCCCCCTTGTGTGATTTGCGGATCGCTTAAAGTTAATTTGAGGCCAATATGGCAACTCTATTCCCTTTTGTTGGAGAAATTGGTCTATGAAAAGTTGCAATGTACCTTGTTGTATCCTTTAATTTGGAAGGCTTAGAAATAATGTACCCTTAGAGAATGGTAAAGTCCTATAAATCATTGACATGCAAATTGATGGAGATGCATCTTGGACCCTAGTGAAGAATGTAACCAAATTCAGCTTTGTGAAAATTGCAAGTATGTCATTTTGATATGGGAATGTTGTAAATTGCAAGATGGATAAATTTGTTCTCTTAACCATTGTTATACTATACAAATCTGCAAATGGAATTTTGTTTACTTGTTTTAACTTGATTAATATACTTGAAATATGTTGTGTAAGGGATGAATCTTATAACTTGTGTTTACACTATTAGAGAGAATGTTGTTGTTTGAATATGGAAGGAAACCTTGAAACTTACCTTTGTAGACACCTAAAATTGGTTACTCAATTTAGTGTCCCTCTCATCCGTTTACTTGCTTAGGTAACCTGGGGCACGTTTACGTCACCAACTATCCCCTTGGGATATTATCCAATTTGTGATTTAATCACTTATTCCAAATTTAATTCATCCCATCACATCTTACCCATGAGTGATTAAATATTAAATATTTAATTACGCTTCTTCCCATGCATCTTAATCACTTATCCACCCCAAATTTATTCTATCCATGTATCACATCTATTTTTAATCTTCCCTAAGCGGGATATTTTCCCGTAGTCGGGATAAGTCTTATCTTTCTCGAAATCGATCATTTTTGGCCACCTCGGGAGTCTTTTCCGCGATCGGCGCCGACCCATATGGTCGGCGCCGATTTTCTAGGAGCGGCGCCGATTATAAAAGCAAGTCCAGAACTCAGTTCTAAGGACCGAAGAGACCGAAAAGAGATCACGAACGAGCGAAAAAGCGAACAGGCGAAAAAAGAGAGCACTTACGCACGAACAGAGAGCGAGAGAGATACAGGGTGTGAGAAAGAGAGATCTTTTTAGCATCAATTGTCTCAGATTAGGACAGATCCTGTCCAAATCAATCCCTGAGAGGAGCACCGTTACTCTGTCCCTGTCACGACCATCTATCATCTGGTGACTCTGTTCCAGTATCTCGCCAACTTCGGCACATCCAGCAGACCACATTCACCTTCCAATTCCCGAATCTTGTCGCACAGTCCCTGATTGATTGATCTGTCTCCAGTCGACGCCGATCTTATCCAGTCGACGCCGATCCTCCTCAATCGACGCCGATTCTACCCAGTCGACGCCGATTTCTCTGCAGATAGGTAAAAGGATACAGGTAACACAAATCCAGCATTTATTTCATAGTTCCCTGTTTTCTGTACTTTCTGTCTGCTGTTTAGATTCTTATTACTGCAATCAGAAAATCTAGTCTTTATTTACATCTTTTATCATGTATGCTTCTTTTCTTAATTGAAAACGTGGACTGACATCCGCCGAGGAAGCTTATCGCTTCTCGGACCCGCTTCTCGGGCAGTCCACTTAAATATCTTTTAACGTGGTCTTTTTCTGTCAAGCATCGGTGTTTTGCAGGTTATTCGGATCTATTGTGCGAATTGCTCGTGTGCGCCCGTCTTGTCTACATCGGCTTCCTCATCCGTCTACATCTTCGGATCTAATCCATCAGGTATCGATTTTATTGGAGTTTTTCAGGGTTTTTGTGTTTAGTTTGGTGCATTAACTTGGACAGGTAACAAACGCGAAATTCTTGATCTACACTTACGAGTTTTGTTATTTGCATATCTTGATGACCTATATTTGGATAGTTTTAGTCTTGTTGTAAGCTTATTAAAAATATATGGCAAACTTGTTGTTATGAAATGTATACCTTGCTGAACTTCACTAGTTTGGTGGCTTGATTGTTTTGAAATCTATGCACATTTGAAATTCTACTATTGACATATGGTAAAATTTTAATGCCTTTGTAAATGAGAATTTTAGTGCTGATTTAGCCTATTAATAAATTAGGGATCATGTTGCTTTATAATCTCGGGTTACCAAAGTTGAAGAATTCCTTTATGTTATAGTAATTATTAAACGGTTAAATTTCCATACTTTTGTGTTTTAGGAATTGATAATAGTGAAATGTTATACTTATGTAGATAATGTGTGTGTGTGTTAAATAATAATATTATATATAGTACATATATATATATATATATATATGCACTAAATATTTGTGATGAGACAACAACAATTAATTATAGAGCGCCATATTATTTCATTAAGTACAACGCTTATCATATAGTATAATCGTAATGTGGTAGTGATTATAATAATTCTTATAGATCATACGTAATTAGAATAAACATATATAAATCTTCTAATAGGATATCAATGCGGTATTCTCTTCGGACACATCTGATAAAATTGGAACGATACAAAGAAAATTAGGATGCCCCTGCTTGAGGGATGACACGCACGTAAGAAACAACCGACCATCCCAGACATCGCATCACAACGCGTAAAAATTAAAAAAAAAAATTGTCTCGTTTTTGGCCGAAAATTTTTGGGGTGTTACGAGGGGGAAAGCACTATGTCAAGATAGCGGGAGAATGCCAACTATATGAACATGTCTCCCAAGAAGACTCCACAAGACAAGGAATTGGAAAGTGGACACTCTATGGTACATCATGTCCTATGTCAAATAGATTATGATCCCCATTATAATAAAAATATGGATACAACTTTGGATACATGTTGCAATATCCATTGAAGACAAGAATCTCTCATAATAGGTGTTTCATTAAGGCAACACTTTGAAAACTTTAGCATGAATCGACTTTAAGAAGCACAACATATAGCATAATATGTGGTGAAGAATAACTAGCATCTATACAATACTCAATATACAACAAAGAACCCATAAAGGAGCAACTTTCACAACCTGTTTGAAATAAACATTAGCAGAAGAAATTGATTTTTGGCCACAAGCACAACAATTACATTAACTCGAAACCAATTTCATCGACCTATTATCGATTTCCATGTTTCACCTATGCTTAGCCAATACATCACCCCTTATGATAGTCCTACAACAACCTTGTGAGTATGTTCCAAAATGAACACCAAAGCATTCTCCTAGCATACTGATGGAGTCCACAGGAGTTCAATGACTACTTGAGCCACACAAAGACATACACATAATTATATAGACCATATTAACAATTCAAGATGTTCTACAACTCGCGATTATTTCTCCAATTCGAGATAGTGGCATGCATGCTTCTCCTCACGTTCGCATTGATCAATACATGACCTACACTTGAGCATTCCCTTGATGGGATTACATGTTAGCACTCCTAACCTATCTTTATATGGCAACTCGAACGCATTTTATCATACATAGGTTTTATTGCTCATGCTTGCTTGGTTATTCACCCTATCTTGAGTTGACTATTTGATTCCTCCATTCTTCTATTTTGATATTGACACTAATTGCCTTCTCTTAACGATCATTCTTCTATCCCTTGCCCCCTTCATTGCTTGTCCCATTCTCGACATTCACACTAGCTATCCTATGATGACATGTACATGCCCATCCTTTACATAAGTTTAATCTTAGTACGTACACTTTGAGGCATGTTACACCTAGATGCGGCATACTACTTGCCCACCCCTCCATATTGACTATATATGCTTGCTTTCATCAAGGCATACATTGAGATTACATGATCACATCCTTTCTATGCCTATACATCTAATGTCATCACGTATAAAATGACTCTTGCCCACCGGGGCACGAACCTACTATAGCTCTTTCCACATCCTCCTTTAGAGACATGACTTTTACTATCTACATATACTGACACGGCGTATCGTTTTCTCTAACCCTCTTGAAGCGCTTCGCTACTACACACGGTTTACAATCACACTATGCTTTGATGGTTGTTATTGACCGTTCGAAACCCTCCTATTCTTAAATTTTCATATCCTTTACTTTGACCTTTCATGATCGAATGATGTGTGCTTATAACAATATTTCAAGATACTACAAAAATATTCAAATATATTAAAAGACATATCAGGACCTGTACACTACTTGCTCGATGGTACACACTCCTTTCACATTATACATGAGTTTGGTGGGACATAGAGTTTATGTATGAGACATGGACATACATATGTGTCACATTGATCACAATAATGTACAACCTTTCTATATTGAGGAGTTGTCGATGCTAGGGGTATCTTGGCACACTTTTCAAGTTATATCTTTCTATGCTAGTCCATTGTTCATAGTGAGCTACTTAGGCTGTATATGCATGACTTTCACTTGTTCTTTGTAATGTTCCATTCTCAAAGCTAGCTCTCTTTCAAGACCTTAGGACTATTCCACTTCTCCCGGGATAAAAGGAATTAAGCAAGGGAGGTTGATGTCATATTTTTCAATTGTTTTTGTGAGTTTTGCATTCTTTTTTAGTAATTTTCTAAGTATAGTCAAGTCGGCTGGGTAAAGGAAAAAAGCCAAATGAAAAATAGAAGAAAAATGAACTAATATGTCCCCAAGGAGGACAGACTTACGTATAAGGATATAATTGGTTTTTTGTGCCACCTTTATCTATTTAAAGGGATCGCTTCGTTTGGAAGAGGTTATGTTTGCTTTCAGAATTTATTCTCTTGGAGTTGGGAGCATGTTTTCTTTCTCTCTCATCCATTGAGGACATGTTATCAACCAATTTTGACTTCGCAAAATTGTTTAAAAAATAATAAAAAATGAAAATTTGAAAAGTGTCACTCTGCGTGGTTCATTGGACTCATCACGATCGTCTCATTTTTGTGATCGTTTCGGTCTTCGTTTCGTCCTTTTCGGGCAAGAACTCTTCCCGCCAGGCTTTAAAACGCGTTAAAATACATTAAAATTAATTAATTAATTATTTAATTAATTAATTGCTCCTTGTTTGATTAAATTAATTTTTAAATCACTTGAGTATTTAATTAAATAAATATAAATTAAAAATCATTCGACAAATTTTAATGCCGGGAAGTAAGCTTACGCTTCCAACTGCCGGGAAGCCAATTTGGCTTCCCGAACCCGGATTTCCCCTTTCCTGGCAATTTCCTTCAATTTTCCATGCGTGGGATTTTCTCTGCCAATTGCCAAATCATGGATTGGCTAACGGGCAAGAAATTCCCCAATTTCCCACATGGGGAAATTGAACGGGGATTGCCAACCCATTTTGCCATTCCCATTGGCAATTGTCCGTTGTTTTCCCCATTTCCCCTTGGCACTTAAGCCACTACCCGGGAAGCGAGGAAGTTGAATTAATCCTCGTAACTTCCTCCATCAAACTCGTTGGAAAAAGTCGTGTGAAGCTTTGCTTCTTATTTCTTCTTAAGGACATAATATTTTGTCACATCCAACAACTTCCCACGCATGCCAAGGAGAAGACAGCAGAAGACAAAAATCCTTTTCCACGCATTGGGCAGAGGAAGGAGAAAAAAATTGTTTTCCACGCATGCATGGGCAGAGTAAAACAGTTTTAATGCATTGTTAAGATACCAAAACATCAACAAAGAGCAGCATAATCTCCCACGCAGGTCCAAGGAGAAACCTCACGCGCCCATTCAAGAAGCTTTCCACGCGCATAGGGAGAGAAGAACAAGTTTTTAAATAAAGAACAGTTTCAAGAACAGTCAAAACATTCACCACGTGTGGGAGGTTGGAAGGAAACAGTCCAGAGGAAGGACAGCAAAGCCGCGCCTTGGAGAGAGTAAGCAAGAAGATTCCACACAGCCAGTCCAAAGGAGGCGCCAGGAAAAATTAAGCAGTTTTTAAATAAAAAAGAGATTTCACGCGCCCGCTGCTAAATTGTTACATCAATACATCAGTGATCGTTTCCTCCCTAACAAAGCCATTGATCTAGTTGATGAGGCTGGTTCTTGTGTGCACCTTTGCAATGCCCAACTTCCTGAAGAAGCAAGAGAGCTCGATGAAGAACTGAGGCAGATTACAAAAGAGAAGAATGAAGCTGTTCGAGGTAAAGATTTTGAAAAGGCTGGAGAGCTACGAGATCCTGAGATGGAACTGAAGGCACAAATTACTGCAGTAACAAAGAAAGGAAAGGACAGCAAAATCCACGCATTTGTCTGGAGAAAAATACAGCCAAAATGACTGGCCACATGGCAAACCTTCAAGGAGTAACTAAGTCCCGTGCGGAGCATATAGAAGATGGAAATGGTGAACAAGGAGAGTATGAATTCCTCAAAGGCCGGAAGGTGTGTAAGAGATTTAAGAGGAGAAAGTTTATGGGCGAGGTTATTGGATATGATCCCGTATCAAAATGGTTCAAGGTTTTGTATGAAGAGGAGCTAGAAAAACGTGAGCTTGATGGTATTCTAATACCTCTTGAGGGAGATGCATCTGTTTCCCTCAAAAGGCGGTTGTCTCCTACCGATAATGAGCCATTGAGAAACCCATGTTGAGGTATAGTCCGGTCATGCTCAGTCTTGCAAACTATGGCCGAGTAGATCCAATTGGAAGTGTGGCATTTACGGGCAAGCATCAGTGGATCTTTGGAGATAAGAACTGCACTAATGAGTTGAATTTCGTTGGCTCAGTTTATGGACGTGTCATGCTTGAGTATCCCACTGGATGGCAGACCCAATTCGCTGCTGGAATCAAGACAGTTGCTGTTATAGCTGTACCACATGGTGTTGTGCAGCTTGGCTCAACACAACTGATCATGGAGGATTTTGACTTTGTAAACCATGTAAAGGATGTATTTGGTATATTTCAGAATATTCCAAAAGAAAAAACATTTTTACCCAAAGGTAACGTGAGCGGAAAGATTCAAGGGTCATTTTTTCCGAAAATTTCCATCCCACGGACTTCACCTGTGAATGCAGCATCATCAGCTGCAATAAATGTAACTTCCTTTGAAGACGAGTCTAAGATTCCAAGCTCAAATGTTCTAGATCATTTTATAAGCCCTACAAATCTAGTGGAAAAGAGCAAGAGCTTGCCTGCTTGCACCCTAGCCTTGCCTTCTATGGGAATGGTTGCGCTTCTACTGCAACTGTAAACCATCCATTTTCATTTCAGCAGAATAGTGTTCATTTAAATAATCTTTTATCTCATTTTACTGATACAAAAGGAAATGAAACTGGCAATGCAATAATTTTGCCTCCGACGTCTAGGGTACATCCCTTCAAAGGGCAGATGTCAGCAAACATGACTTTGCCTGATAGGCAACAGACATTACTCATGGGTGCTAGTAACAAATTTATGGAGCAGCCACAGTTTCAAGGGAAAATGTCAATGGGTTTTCAAAAAGATTGTATCTTGAATTCAGTACGTGGTAGTGCTGAATTAGTTAATTCTGAAGGATTGTGCCAGGACAAGTTGAATAGAACTCATAAGGATAATAGGCTGCAGGAAACAAATATTCACTGCCGTGTACGATGGATTGGAGTCACGCTATTCAAGGCTTCATAAAATTTCCCTGAATCAGGAGATGAAGGTTTATTACGGTGCAGAATGAAACGATTCATATTGCTCAGCATTTTTCTCCTAGAAATGAATTGAATGTGAAGGTCAACTCTGAAAATACCTGGTTGGCCGTTTTGTATGCTACATCCTTGTTACTTGTAAATGGTCTCTTTGAGAAACTCTGAGGGCAATAGGCAATATTTATACCCTTCCATTATGTACATCCAATCAGACAATAAAAGTATTCTTTTACCAGGTTCAGAGAAACTTGTTTTTTCAATGGACGATTGTACTGTAGTTTCAAGCTAATTTTATCTAGCTTTATTTCTATTAGCTTTGATCCACGACTAAGGAAGAATTCATATGGTTGTTACCTGTACATTTTTCCAAGGTCCTCTTGGTTGCCCCAGTTGTTCAATGTATTTTTTTGAAGGGCTTCTTTTATGTGTTGCAAATTGTAACATAAAGGATCTTTTTAGTTTCTGGAAAAATGAGTATATTGTGTAGCTCACAGCTACCTATGCCATACTAAGATCCCAATAGTGGCATAATTGTTGATTGGAGCCGAGATTGCAGAATGCACTGCCAAAATACCGAGGGGCTCTTTGGCCAAGAATCAGTCTTAAGGGTGTCTATCGACATGCTGAGGGCTTGAACCTGGGTCATCATCATGGCAGCATTAGGTCTTTATTGGTAATGGCATTTTCTCATCGTTTGGAAGGTACAATTGTGCTTATTATGGCAAAGCCAAAACATTCTTACTACAAGTGTTATATAATAAGGAAGAACCGTGAGCATTGTGGTAAAACCATTCTTTTCAGAAATGTTGGGTTAAGCTTGAATATAAAGTAGTTGAGCTGAAAAGCTAAAAACAATTCTGATTACACTACAACAAACTTAACGATTATTGACGAGAGTTAAGTGTAATCATGGTGGCAAGGTCAATCCCTATAGATGTTGGTTTAAGCCTATGGATGAAGACCATGCTATGATTTGAATTTGGTTTAATTCTATGTATGAAGACCATAGAATGATTCATACTTTTTGTGGAGGAGATAGATCGCACTAACAATTACCCACGAGATGAAGGCAACAGGGTATTTTTCGATTCAGATTCCTGAATGATGTTCATGAGTAAAATAACCATTCCTCTGTCACATAAATGAGAAGTTTGCATTGCCATATTGATTGATAAAAATGTCTCTTGGAATAACTATTTGACTCGACAAGAACCTTCAATTGTGTGCATGCTGACACACTGCAACCGAGTTTGTTTCCGAGATTGTTGTGAAATATGAGAACTGCTTCCATCATTTCAAACAAGGAAAATGTTATTTTTGGTGATTATTGGTGATGTTAAGTGAACCAATAAAAGATAGGTTGTGCAGTGAGATGGAAGAGTCAGGTTATTCAATTTGTAGAAAGTGTTTGCAAAGCTAGACAATGCTTTCGACTTCATCAAATCAGATGTATAGTGCAAATAACTGGTTATATTTATTCATGGGGTGTTTGTTAAAGCCATGTTTTGTAATACCATTGGAGGTGAATTGCAATTTTGGCTCTTGGAGATCTTCTCAATGGCGAAAGACCAGAAGCTGGATTCTGACAAACCAAGGTGGCGTAACGACTACGGTCTCACGACAAATGAATAATTCACCATGGAAAGGTACTCGGAGCATGTGGAGAATTGTGTGTAGTTATGAATGTGAATACGAATGAAGACAAACTTTCTCACACCAAAATATTGCTCAGACATGGGGGTGGATGAATTGCTCAAGTTTCAAGCTCAACACTCTTGTCATTTGGAGGATTGCAGAGCACGGTCAATGAGTTCATTCCCGTATGATCGGGATAGGCGGACTCTTGGCCCAATGGATAAGGCACTAATCCTAGGTGTCTTGATCTAGGTGGTGCATTCTTGTTACTAGGATTGACTAGGATGTCTATGTGTACCCATTTCTTTTATTTATTTATTTTTCCTTAAATGAATTTTTAACTTAGGTGGTTTCTATTTTTAGTCACTTTTTAAAAGTTGGTTGAAAAAGTCAAAGGTCACTTAAGTGCCTTATTTAATGATCATGTAAAACCCTAACTACTTTGTAACCAACTTTTGGGTTATAAAAGGAAGTGAGGGGCTCATTTGTAAGGGTGACTTTGAGAGAGGAGAAGAAAATACTTTTGTGCAAGCTTTGTTTCAGGAAGAAACTTTGTGTTCTTTGTGAAAAACATTTTGGAGTTAATGAAATACGAACTTTGTGTCTCATTCATTATCTCTTGTAACATTTGGTGTTCTTATGTTCATTAGATGTTAGGTGTTTGAATCTTGCATGCAAATATTATCTTTGATCTTATTGTCAACATTATTAATCAGTTGTTCTAGTTCACAGTGATCAAGCTCTGATTATCTACTTGCTCATGTGTGTTCCTTTTACACGTTCTTGTTTGGCTAACTCAAACTCCGTTTTATTTGTGTTGGTTATTCATCTTTCCTCTTCATGCAATATTAGGCTCTATTTTTACCTAACTCTTGCATGTTCTTTCAGTTCATTCCATTTCACTCCTTTCCTTCTTTCCATTCCATCTCCTTCATTCACTTTTCTTTCCATTGATGTTCCAAAACACCCCCCACATACAATTTTGAATGTACAGATGTAAATACAGTTTTGGTTTTCAATAAAGGCAGCCTCACCTTCATTGAGGAGGGACTTCATTCCCACACTGTTGCATGTCATTTGCATGCGTGCAAATCCATATGCTAACAGGACAAAAACCCTCTTAGAAGACCTATTGAGAATGAAACCTCTCAATAGTGGGTTGGTTTGAGGACAAAACCCCTCAAGCTTGCAAAAGGGTGATCACATAAGGAGTTTGTATTCAGTTTTGAAGGCATTTCTAGCCCTTCCCAAGGGTGGCAACTTGCCCTAAGGTGGAATTTGGGGTCTTCTAGGGCACGCAACTTCAAATTCAACCATCATTGTGTTTCTCCTATTTTTAGTAGCTGGAATCTTCATTTGTACTTCATTTTGGGGCTTGGAAACCTTCATTTCCAGCCATATTTGTAAGGGTATTCACTGTTGTTAATTAATTAATTTCAGTTGATATTAAATTGGTAAAAAGATATATTTTCCAGTGCTTTTCTCTTGCAATCATTTCCAGATTTGAAGAATATTATTTTGAAGGGTTTCTAAATTATTTCCAACAAGTTTGTGGCTGATTTCTATCATAAAATAAATATATTTACAGCTTGCTGCTAGGGTTTGGAATTTAATTTCAGTTTGCTTCAGTTTACTATTTGGATTGTGCAAGTTCTTTGGTTTTCAGTTTCAGCCCAGAAAAGGGGCATTACAGTGGTATCAGAGCATAGATCTTGCCATCTTGTTGGGAAGCATGGAGTTAATGAGTAAAGATGATTTGAGAACAAAGCTTTGTAGAGCGGGAAGGAAACTGGAGCAGCCATCTTATACAAAAAATGTTCTACTCGGTATTTTGGAGGATGTGGCAAGTTTTTGTCAGGATAAGACAATCAAAATATCAGTCTATGTTTTGGGCGGTGAATCCATCAATGACTCATCTGGTTAAGCCCAAGCTTTTGAGACACTCGGATCCGGATGTGAGACTTGTAGTTATCACTTGTATTAGTGAAATTACAAGGATAACAGCTCTGGAACAGCCATACAATAACAACACCATGAAGGAAATATTTCAGCTGATGGTGGAGAACTTTAAGGGTCTTGATGACATCACAAGTCCTTTTGCTAAGAGGGTCACAATCCTAGAAACTATGGCAAAAATCAGATCTTGTGTGCTAATGCTAGATCTAGAATGTGATGATCTTATCCTCCATATGTTTGAACATTTCCTTGCTGCTGTCCATAAAAATCATACAGAAAATGTAGTAGCCGCAATGCAAACCATTATGACTTTGGTCTTGAATGAGAGTGATGATACTTCACAACATTGTTATCCTTACTAATGGCTGGTTTTGAACAGAAATCTCACTAGTTGCTCATACACTAGCTAAAAATGTTATTGCTCAGTGTTCAGAGAAGTTGAAGCCATATGTGACAGTTGAAGGACATGGAGAGGTGTTGCTAGATGAAGAACCAAAAAAGTTTTAGATGTAGCAGAATCTCCAAAGAAAAAGGAAGAAATCATGGAGCATGAGCCAAGGAAAGAAGAAAAATTTGATTTGCAAAATTGTGGAGAGAATTTGGTGGTTGAAGCCAAATCTCAGTTGATAATGATGATGTTCAGCTTGCTGGAATTTTCTGAACAGCAATCAATAAGAAGCAAATTGATGGTGTTCTTGACTTCAGCAAGAACCATGATGATGTTCCATACATGTGTCAACAAAATATGGAAGGAGTCAAGGCGGGAAGATCTTCACTTGTTGAAGAAGCGAAGGCAAAGGAGGGTGAGCTCCTTGTGGGCAGCCCAAGGTATGACAGTGATGACCATATTTCCGATTTGTTGTTTCCTCCTATGTCGCTGCCATATTTTTGTCATCATGGAAAATATTTTAAGAAGCATGTTAGGTCCAAAGAGACAACTTGCAGCTATGGGCATGTTGCTTCTTCTATTCAAGGCCAAGATTGCTTTGGCATGGGTGGTCTTCGAAGGATCAAGGTAAATGTCATCTCTTGCACTTGGAATGGAAGGAAAATTATGAGAATGCATATAAAGTTTGTTGTACATTTGAACCTCATTGTGAAGGATGAGATGCTACAAAATGGCTTCATCATCCCTTGCACCAAGAGGATCCAACAACTCAAGCTCACCTTGGGAAGGCACATGGTAAGTAATGATTTCTATGTTGTTGGTATTGGAGATATGGATTTGGTACTTGAGATACAATGGTTGCATTCCTTGAGTGAATTTAACCAAAACTACCGATCTATGAAGTTAAGATTCAAGCTTGATGGCCAAGAGGTTGTGCTTCAAGGCATGACAAATAAAGCTCCTCAAACTGCTACAGCAAAAAGGATGGAAAGAATTTCCGCAAAAAGGCAAGACATATGGGCAGCACATGGTAAGAAAAACTCCCCACTTTCAGTTTTAAAACAGCAGTCACTTCATAGGAATTTTCAGCTCCTAATCAATGCACATGCTCTTAGAAGAAGCCTTCCAATAAAAGTAGATGTTGAGTTCATGAAATCAGCGTTTGGAAGTGAGCAAGATGGATGTTATCTTGCTGTCCAAAGCATTATAACTCAGCATGACAATGATGGTATGATTGTTTGTAGTAGGAGCATTGATTTATGGGTTTTGAAGCATGCCGTCATAAGTTGGATTCCAGTCACTGTCATCTCGATTTTGAGGAAGGAAATGCATGGTTACAGTTGTGTTTGGGGCAGCATGATTGAATTTTTGGAAATCCATCCCTTGAATGAAGATTGGGAGGTGGTTGCAAGCAATGAAAGAGAACTTGCCATCATGTCTATGAGGCATGAAGGAGGGATGTTGAAAACTCTTGTTTTCTTTAATGTGTTTGTTCTATGTGCAGGCCCAAGAATGGAGAAGAAAGAAGGAAACAAGGAAGAGCAATTGAGTTTGTTATCAGCCCAAGCAAGTAATAATGAATATGAGATTGCAACGGAAGATGAAGAGATGTCTCCACAAGCCCAAGAAGCACACTAGAAAGAAGTTGATATGGCAACCAAGGTAAAAGAGTTGCTTGACACATTTGGGGCAGCAATGAGAGTGATTTTTGGTATAGTTGTCATCACCTTCACCAGCCACTTGATTACTCCTTTTGCTCTCATACAAAGGAGTTTACAAGTTCCTTCAAACACGGGGAGGAGTTCTTTTCGATTGGTGATGGTTAGTATGGGATTTTCAGTGCTTGCATGGTTGTTCCCAGCCCCTACATTGCCTAAGTTGTTGATTTTTGCAAGAAAATTCCACTTTGGTATCTGTTGTACCTTTTTCATGTTGTTGGGCATGAAAATAACAGGTATAGGACTATTGTTCCCAGCTAAGGACAGCTGTAAGTTTGCACAAATTAAGGAAAAATCCTTGATGAAAAAGGTTGGAAAGAAGGTTCAGTTGAAGACAATTTTTATGACAACCACCAAGGTACTTAGTTGGGTGGAAACCCAAGTGTGTTGTGGCCGTTGTAACTCACTTCCAGCCCATCTACAATCTGATTTTTATCAGATATTAAAAGGAACAGCCCGCAAAATCATTGGAAGCCACGATATTATTTCAATTACGTTCATTAGAACGAAGAGTAAGGGTGCCATATTAGAATATCCGGAAAGTTTGGAGAGCACTCTTGCTACCTTATCTAGTGCACCTAGTTATCATCCATTCCGGATGGAAGGTGACCTACAAGGGCAAGGGGTCATAGTTTTGATTGATAGTGGAGCCACTCATAATTTCATTGATGAGTGCTTGGTGGACAAGATGGATTTGAAGGTAGAAGACTTCAAGGGCTTCATGGTCAAGGTAGTGGATGGCTACTCTATGCCATGCACAAAGAGGTGTCCCCAACTCCTCTTCACATTGGGAAAACATGAGATATGCATTAGTTTTTATTTGATTGGCATGGCTGGTTGCTTGGGGTCCAATGGTTGCATTCATTGGGAGAACTCACTTTCAATTACCAAAACATGGAAGTAAGCTTTATGGACAAGGGCAAGAAAGTGACACTTCAAGGTATGATTCCGAAAACCCCTCAATTCAAGTACTTAGTAGAAGACACCTTGTCAAGGAAGTCATATTTTTGCTCTTTATCTAAGATAGCAGTAGATTGGAAGTCATTGATTACCATTGAATAGTCAAAAACAAGTTTGCTAATGACGATGAAATGATGCATGAATGGTACAAGGTAACGAATGGCCTCATTCTCTACAAGAACCAGGTTTATTTAGTGCCTGAATCAAAGGTGAAAAGTAAGATATTGAGGGTTGTTCATGATGACCCATCAACTGGTCATCCGGGTTATTTCAAGACTTATAAATAGGTGAGGGAAAGATTCTATTGGAAAGGACAAAAGGGGAAGTACTCCAATACATCCGGGAGTGTCTAGTGTGCCAACAAAACAAAATGGAACATGCATTTCTAGCTGGACTCTTACAACCTCTTCCTATTCCCACTCAAAAATGGGAAAGTATCTCCATGGACTTCATCACGGGGCTGCCCATGGTTCAAGGTAAGAATTGTCTATATGTTGTGGTTGATAGGCTCACTAAATATGCTCATTTTTGTCCCCTTCCAGCCAAGTACAATGCACCTATAGTGGCTGATGTATTTTTTAAGGAAGTGTTTAGACTTCATGGGCTGCCCAAGGATATAGTGAGTGACAGGGACAGCAGATTTATGAGCATGTTTTGGCAAGAATTGTTTCACTTAACAGGTACCAAACTCACTCCTAGCACTAGCTACCATCCTCAAACGGATGGGCAAACTGAAATAGTCAACAAATGGGTGGAAGGCTACCTACGGAATTACATTGATGGGCAGCAATCAACATGGATAAAATGGTTATACATGGCTGAGTTTTGTTATAATACCACCTTCCAAATGTCTATTGGTATGTCTCCTTTCAAAGCTTTGTATGGTTATGATGCCCTTTCCTTTGTTGACTTGGTTATGATGGAGAGAAGAGTTCCAACGGCCAAAGATTTAGTTCAGTACAGCCATGGCACCTTGAAAGAGCTCAAAGAAAACCTCCAACATGCTCAAAACCAGCAAAAATGTATACAGATCAGCATAGGAAAGAAAGGTCATTTGAGGTAGGTGATTAGGTGTTTTTGAGGTTGCAGCTCTATAGGCAATCTTTTCTCAAACAAAGTCGTGCAGAAAAGTTGAAACCACGTTTATATGGTCCCGACACGGTCAAAGGAAAGGTGGGAAATGTTGCATATGAACTTGAGCTATCAGAACACAGTAAAATATACAATGTTTTTCATGTTTCATGCCTCAAAAAGGCACTTGGACAGCATGTTACTCCCTCTCTTGAGTTGTCACCACTAGATGAGGAAGGTAAATTGGTTCTAATTCCAGAAGCTATTTTGGAAGTCCGTGAAAAGAGATTAAGGAACCGAAGCATAAAGAAATATTTGATTCGTTGGAAGGGATTGCCACTTGATAATGATGCATAGGAAAGCACAGCGATTTTAGAACATCCGAATTTGCAATTGCTTGAGGACAAGCAATTTCGGGAAGGGAGGACTGTAATGTCCTCTTTTTCGAAATAATATAAATTGAAGGCTTCTTGCTCATCCTCCTTTTCCGTGGGCAAGAAGTGGAACAAGGCGATATTTCAGTTTTCTTTATTCAAATTTATGTTTTTTATTTTGTGTTTTTCCTTTCCAAGCGGGTCGATTAGGCTAGAGAGTTCCCGGATGAAATTAGAAAATTTGGCAAGCTTCCAAAGAGGTTGGTCTTGGAGTAATTCACCCTTTAGACCTTTGGTGCCATCATAAGGGTATAAAGGGAGTCACATAGGCTTATTTTGGGTCATCGTTTGGCATTTATACATTCTCTATACTTGGTTCTAGAGCTGGTTGCTCTAATCCAAATCCACTTAGGGGCAACATTCCATTAGTGTGGCATCTAAGGAGGACGAAACCCTTCCTTGTGGAATATTAGAAAACGAAACTCTCCAATTTAGTGGTAATTGAGGACATCTTTGAAGACTATCTTGTCGGTTTGCAACTAGGGCTTGGAGAAGAAGGAATACCAAGGATTTTGGTATCATTTTATGCCCCTCTCCTAGGGAGCAACTTGTATAACAGTGTGATTGGGTCGTTTCTAGGGCACAAGTTTACATTCCGAGTTGATATTTGGACTTCTCATATTTTATAAGGCTTATATATTGCATATTTTTCATTTGTTGGGGTTTGGTGACCTCATTTTCAATCACTTTTGTTGTTGCTAAATTGATTTTTTAGATGTGCATGTGACTGAATTTCATGGTGCAAATTGAACTACATTGTTCCTAGAAGGGTTATATGTTGTGGGTGAGTTTCATAGTGATATTTGGGTGAATTATTGTACTTTGCAAGTTGTCCTAGAAAATCAGACTCTTGTACATCGTTGTTCCATTTTTTTAGTCTGCTGTTATAAAAATCAGATTTGATTTCATTTGGGGTTCGTGTGATTTTCCTTGTTTGTGTGGTTGAGCCCTAGAAAGGGACATTACAATGGTATCATACTTTTGGTCTTCTCGAGTTTAGGGTTTCATGCAAGAAGGCAACAAGGGTTTCATTTGCTATCAAATGAGAGAAAAGTAATCAAACCAACCAACCAAAAAGAAGGTAGTATGGCTCACCAAGATCCACAAGAGGCCAAAATCAACAAGCTCATTGAAGGGCAAGTGAGATTGGCGAAGACTATGGACGTGCCGGTCTTGAACCTTTGTAATGTCCCCCTTTCGAATTAATGCCAAATGGAGACTTCTTACCACTCTCTTCTCGTGGCCAAGAAGAATAACTGAACAAGGGAAGTAATTGAACTTCATTTCAAGTAACTATTATTATTTTTAATGTTTTATTTGGTGTTTCACTCCTTAAGGCAGGTTGGTTGAGGTTATAAGACCCCAACAAGAGATTAGAAGATAAAGTGAAGCTTAAAGAGGTCGGTTCTCACCCAAGGGTTGTTGGTGCCAACCATGGGATATAGGAGGAGATTGTTTGGCCTCATTTGTATCATCTTTGGCACATATACACTTATACTTGGTTTTTTGGGTTGATTGCTCAATACCTTTCCACTTGAGGACGAAAACCCTCTTGTGTGGAATCCAAGGAGGACAAAACCCTTCCTTATATCTTAGTGGAGAACGAAAACTCTCCATGTTGGTGAATCGAAGACTCTCTTGCAAATTCGGGTCTAGGGCACCAAGAAGAAGACCTGACAATGTGCTTTGACATATTTTTAGTTCCTCTCCTAGAGAGCGACTAGGGTTGAGGTCGTTTTAAGTGCCTTCTAGGGCATGACACTCATTTATTTATTTTGATATAAATTATAAGGTTGAACTCATTCATATTTGGGCATTGTTGGGGTTTGGAAACCCTCCTTTTGATTATTTCTCTTCGTTGTACTTTTGTTGTTAATAAATAATTTTCCAGTTGAGTATTAGCTTGATTTTCATGTTGGAAATTGTTCTAAAAGGTTCCTAAAAGGGTCTATAAATATTGTGGATGAATTGTAGGGTGATATTTGGGTGAAATCTTGTGTTTTTCAGACTGTTATAAAAATCAGTTCGCTGTTTTGTACTGATTTAATTTTCAGTTTGTTGGTCTAAAAATATATTTAAATTAGATTGGGGTTTGTGATAATTCCTAGTTTTTCAGCTTCATCCCTAGAAAGGGACATTGCAACCTTCAAATATTTCATGAACCGAGGGTTCATAATGGAGAGGGCAACTCATCCAGAGCAAATACATCACAGCAGCCCCAAGGATCAGCTCACAGATCAACCACTAGACCTACTTTCCTTCCAAGGGAGGTATGGGAGGCAATTTCACTTACCAAGTTCATTCGTGTGAGCAAAGGAAGGTCTAAACCAGAGCCAAGAAAAAATGTGCCACCATAAGAGGTACAAAATACTTAAGGTAAAATGTTTTTCTCTACTTTTGATGGTTCCAATAAGGGGACAGCCAGGCATGGATTCAAAATTGGATATATATACCTATCTTTGAGGCCTATGATGGAGGAAGATGCCATCAAATTTGCAACCCTTCATCTAGAGGGGATTGCTCATGAGTGGTGGTTCCATGGATTGGTGAAACAAGGGCATAATAGCATCCACTCATATGATGAGTTTTGGTATTATTTTATGCCCCTCCTAGGGAGCGACTAGTATAGGAGTGCAATTGGGTCCTTTTCAAGGCACAAATTTACACTCCAAGTTGATATTTGGACTTCTCATATTTTATAAGGCTGATATATTGCATATTTGGTATTTATTGGGGTTTGGAGACCTCATTTTTAGTCACTTCTATTAGTTGTACTTCTGTTGTTCCTAAATTAATTTCCAACTGTGCATGTGATTGAATTTCACGGTGTAAATTGACGTGCATTGTTTCTAGAAGGCTTGTATATGTTGTGGATGAGTTTCATAATGATATTTGGGTGAATTATTGTACTTTGCAAGTTGTTTTCCTAGAAAATCATCTTGTTGTACATCGTTGTTCCAATTTTCAGCGCTGTTATAAAAATCAGATTGTACTCAATTGGGGTTTGTGTGATTTTCCTTGTTTGTGTGGTTGAGCCCTAGAAAGGGACATTGCATATGGATCCCCATTTATGGTGGCAGACTTATGGATATTCTACTCCATTATTACAAAATCTTTCCATGCGTATCAATAGCCAATGTGTCAATATTTTTGAATACGAAAGAAATTGGAGTACACGTGATTTGATCCATACCAACAAGAGAACCCAGCTAGGAGCCAAAAAAACTATCAAATCTTGTGTTTGTACAAAACAATTTAAGATTGCTTGTACACAATCTTGCAAAAGATGGTGATAATCCTCGCCTCATGGAACCATCCTTCGAAGGAGATCAAGAAAATATTGATAGATAATTAGATGACAGTACTACTGCTAGTTTTAATGTTGAAGCAGGTTTTGATGTTGCAGATGTTTAACACTTTTAACTTTCATATCAATTTCGAGCTTAGGCTCTAAACTATGGATATTTTGCTATCTTTTAATGTAATTCAAATTTGAAGCTCTCGTGCATTTCTCTATTTTGCATGTGTTAAATTTATGCTCATTATTCGGTAGATTGAAATAATTTTGTACTCCTTCAAAAATTCCAGATTTTGGTTTTTTTGCCCTCTCGAATGGATTTGGATCGCCAAACTTGGTAACTATGCTAATTACCAAGCAGTTTGGTAACTTATTTTACCGCTAAGCATTAGTGAATTATGTTTATATCAAACATCGATTATCTAAGTAGATGTCTTACATTTTAGGCATAGTTCAAATTTAAGGTTGTTGCTGAATTTGGATATGTTGTCTCAACTCTTCCATATATGTATGCTGGAGGTATATAATCCTTGGTATCTTTGGATGCTCCTTCTCTTATAATGTATTATCTTTGTTCAGAGCATCTGTCAGCTACCTAACCTACTGATCATGGTCCATTGTTTTTGTACCCTCACTTTACTATTAATATATTTAAACTTTTTCTGAAATAATGTTGCCGCAAGATAAATTTGCTAGAATATGAAATAAAGAACATACTTCCAAAAACATTGCTTCAAATCTTTAAAACAATAAAATGTTAGGTGCGGAAATAACTATAAAATGAAAGAATGATACCATGAAAAGAGCTTTATCACCAACAAGAGAGTAATGAAGAGCCCCAGTTAACTGATATTTATTTTGGATTCTGTCAACAGCCAAATAAAGGTGCTCCTCAACATCTTTAACGGCGATAATTGCTCCTGATACAATGTATAGTAATTTGAGTAGAAGCATTCTGTTTCTGAAAAAGAAAATGGTGAAACTTGAGACATGCGCAAGTAAAAATGATACCATTGGGAATTTTCAGTTCCAATTCAGCTTCTTCAGTTTGCTTATATTCAGTATCCATCACTGTCTGTGGACTACTAGCTACATCTACGGTAGATAATTCAGAGAAAGGAGATGTCAAGGATAGCAACATCTGCAAACATGATCCACACCATTTTTAAGTTAAACATGGAGGAAAATAAATCCGTGAATACAATTATGTGCTTGTGGAATCCATTCTTGTGCACTAGTCCAGTGCAAAAAAAGAACAAAATAGTTAAATCAAGCTTTCATCAATCTATACATAGGGTCAAAACAAGGTTATTGTAAAAGGCAAAATTATAAATCAATTGGACAAGGTCTACAAAATTGACAAGTCTTATGACTGTGGGAAGCATCTAAATGTACAAACATATTTAACATTGTAGATTTAAGTCCAAGGTAAGAAAAACATGTTTTAAGATACATTAATAAAACAAAGTATACACTTCAATCCAAAACTCGCTTCCCAGCATAAGTATCTTCTGTGGGTGGAATTGCCTACAGGAACACTTTCAGTCTCCCATAGAGAAGATTGTCCAGTCCCTTGGCCTATTGCATATGGATGATAAATGACGATCACACTCATTATGACCTAATGCTAAAATTTGTGCGGAGGTAGACAACAATGAAGTTAGCCCCTAAGATTCATTTTTTTATTCAACGGATCTCCCTTGATTCAAAAGGTGTTAATATTAAGCTTTTAAATTGCTGTTGTGGCTGCCAACCATGAAATTAGTAGAAGCATATTCGTATGTTGTTGTGCCCCTAGCTGTGTTGGCCAAAACGAAAGTTGTGATCACCACCCAAATTTTTACACAAGTTTTGTGATCATTTCATTGTGCACACTAGCTTATGATGACTCGCTTGGTTGGGTTTGGCTAACACTTTCAAAGGTCGTCCATAACTAGAAGACGTTTTTGGTTGACAAGGAAAGAAGCAAGAAAAATGTAATAAATTTGAAGACACAAATTGTGAGCGAGGAAAAACTCATCAGACTCTTCAAATTATCATGAGGAAGGTTTCAACCAAGAACCCATGAATGTGATGAAAGATGTAATGCTAGAACTACAAAAGTGTTCGATGAAACTAATTTTGATAATAGTCTCTTACACTAGCAAATGGAAGATAATGAGATATTTCCATCCAATTGTTTTTGCCTCGACAAATAGATCAATCCACCACAAGATGTGGCAAGGATAAAATCATCTTTGAATGTTAACACCTTACTTGCCACCAGTTTTGTACGCTAAGAGTTTCCTCTGCAACTCAAAGAGAATCGGGTTGGTAATACTCAAGTCAACAATGAACTTTCACAAAGGCTTTCTAGTGTAGATGAGATCAAGTATCAAGAACCAATAACTATCAAGACTATATAGGGGGAAGAAGGGAATCCACCTACAATCATGTAGGTGATGACTGGGATCCCATCCCAAAGGCAATAATTTTTTTAAAAATCACAACCTTTAAGACATCTTTGCAGAGATCTATTGAGATTTGAAAGGACTATAGCCCAGCCTGTGCATAAGAATTCACCTCGTTTCCAGTGCAAATCAGTGCCACAAATAACTTAACATAACGCATCCCACATATGTTGAACAGGTGCAAGTGGAAACTGAGATGATGTTTGCAGGTATCACTTTCAAAGTGAGTACTATTTATAGAGGGCCTATACTACCACAAAATATCTATTACAAAATAGTAAATGCATACCACTTTAGAGCATAGCAAAATATGAGAGTGGTTGATGCTTTATTCATAGGTAGTGCTCACTAAATGGTATTCAGTACAGGGATGACCTAGTAATCAGCACCCCTTTCCCGACATACATCCTTCTATTTATATGACAAGAAGACTCATTGGGTTGTCGGTTAACACAACCGAACCTACTAAAGAGAGTAATTACAAAACTAAGGCCAACAATACAATCATTAACACATGACACATATGCTACTAAAAGACATTACGCTGATAACAATGACAATACTAATGTAATGGTCTACATTACACTCCTTTTTAAACAACTCAGAGTCCCTTCCAGCACAATTCATAGGCAACATGATAAAAATTAAAAGAAAGAGGGAAGACAAAAGACATTTCGAGAGGAGTTCAGATTAATGTAGAGAATTCCATTGTTGGTACTAGTGGACGTGTTTGAACATTTTGCATGATTTACACTCTTTAGGATTTCAAATAGTTGTTGGGGTCATATGCCTGCGGCTGATTTTGGGTCATACAGGGTCATGTCGTACATTTGCAGTCTATACAGTGATGTTGGCAGTGGGGATTGCACAATGGATGCAGTTGAGGACACAACAATTGGTTCTACACTCAAGGCAATAGTGGGTCATTCGGGCAGTGTGTAATGTCCCTTGAGGGCATAAATTAATGAAATTTGGATTTCCTATGAAACCATTATGACAAAATAACAACAATCTAATTTTCTTTAGTAAACCCTCATAAACAAAAGACAGCACTCTAATTTTTTTGATTTATTAATGCAAATCCTCAAAATAAAATTACCTAGATATTGGAGAACATTAATAACACCTTGTAATGTCCCTTTCTAGGGCTGAACTACACAAACAAGGAATTCACACAAACCCCAAGTGAAGTAAACTCAGATTTTTATACCAGCCAACTGAAATTAGGAACAGCAGTTTGATTTTTAGAACAGCAGCTTCCAGAGAGTAAAATTTCAACCAAATATCATCATAGAAACCATCCACAACATAGATAAACACTTTAAGAATATTTTAGGGCACTTTTCACCATGAAACTCAACCAAATACTCAGCTGAAAAATTATTTATTAACAGCAGAAGTACAGCCAATAGAAGTGACCAAAAATGAGGTCTCCAAACCCCAACAATGACAAAATATGGAAGATACCAGCCTTATAAAATATGAGAAATCTGAATATCAATTATAATGTAGTTTCGAGACCTAGAAGGCACCCAAATGCACACTAACCCTAGTCGTTCCCTAAGAAAGGGGATCCAAACAATGCAAAAACCCTTGAAATGACTCCTCCTTGATGCCTAGTTGCAAACCAACAAGATGGTCTTCAATAATTGTCTTCACACCACCAACTTGGAGAGTTTTTGTTCTCCAATATGCCACAAGGGTTTCGTCCTCCTTCGATGCCACACTAATGGATTTTTGCCCCTTAGTGGAATTGGATTAGAGAAATCAGCCCTAAAACCAAGTAGAATACTAGAAAAGAGTATATGTCAGAATTGATGGTGCAAATGAGCCTATGCGACTCCTCTTATACCCCTTTGGTGGCGCTAAAAGTCTAAGGGACAAATTACCTCTTGGGAAGCTTGCTTTATTTTCTATTTTCCCTTTGGGAGCTCTCCAATCTAGCCGACCTGCCTTAGGGAGGAAATTACAAAAAAAAAACATTAATAGCAATGAAAGAAAATGGAAATGAAACCCAAGGACTTCCCTTGTTCAATTTCTTCTTGGCCACGGGAAGAAAAATGGCAAGAAGTCTTCAATTGGAACTAATTCTAAAAAGGAGACATTACAGTCCTCCCTTCCCGAAATTGCTTGCCCTCAAGCAATTGCAAGCTTGGCTGATCTGAAATCTTGGTCTCTTCCATCTTTTCATCATGTAATTCCACATCCTCAAAAGAGTTAGGAGGTGGTTTCCTTGACAAGGCATCCACTACCACATTGTGTTTCCCTTTGACATATTCAATATTAAAATCATATGCTTGGAGTCTACTTACCCACTTTTGTTGTCGGTCATTTAACTCTTTTTGATGAAGAAAGAATATCAAACTATTGTGATCGGTATCAACCACAAACCAAATATTGTCAGAACTTGGTCAATGCATGCATGATGGCCAACATTTCTTTGTCATGGATGGAGAAAAGTTTCTCGTGATCCTTTAATTTTCGTCTCTCATGTGCAATGGGATGTTTGTCTTGCATCAAAACAACCCCTATATCTTCACCGGAAGCATCACATTCAAGTGCAAAAGCATAGAAAAATTTGGAACACCAAGTATCGGGCAAGAACACATCACCTTTTTCAACTCCTAAAAAGTTTTTGGTAGTTTGTGAGCAGCTAAAAGCTCTCTTTCGTGTTAGAGAGATCATTGGACCAGCTAGTTGGGATTCACAAATCTCCTATAATAACGACACAAACCCAAAAATCCTCTTAATTGTGTGATGTTGGTTGGAGTTGGCCAATCCATGATGGCTTGAATCTTTTGTTGATCCACATGAACCCCTTGTGCATTGATAACATGCCCCAAGTACAAAATTTCAGTCATCCCAAACTCACATTTTGAATTTTTTTGCATAGAGTGACTGTTGTTCTAGAATTTCTAACACCTTATCCAAGTGTTGGAGATGTTCCTCCCATGTTTTGCTATATACCAAAATATCATCAAAGAAAACTAGCACAAATTTCCTCAAATACTTACCAAAAATGTGATTCATGCATGATTGGAAAGTGGTTGGGGCATTGGTTAACCCAAATGGCATGACAAGAAACTTAAAATGCCCAAAATGACATATAAAAGTGGTCTTGTGCACATTGTCATCTCTTACCCTTATTTGGTGGTACCCGGATCTCAAATCTATCTTGGAGACGAAAACTGCTACATGTAACTCATCAATTAACTCATCAATCCTTGGAATTGGGTACTTATTCTTGATTGTCCACTTATTCAACAACCAGATAGTCCACACACATCCTTAGGGTGCCATCCTTCTTCTTCACAAGCACCACGAAAGAAGCAAATGGGCTGGAACTAGGCCTAATCAGCCCCATTTCCAGCAACTCTTTGATGGTTCTTTCAATTTCTTCCTTGTAAATTCTTGGGTGATGGTAAGGGGTAGTTATTACCAATTTAGTGTACGGGTTCTAATTCAATAACATGTTGGAATCCTTTATCCGGTGGCAGCCCATAAGGTAAATCATTGAAAACTTTGGCATGCTTGTTAAGTATGGGCTGAATATCATCATGAAAAGATTAATGAATAGAAATGGAAGAATCAGATCTTACCAAGCAATGAGCAGCCCATGCAACCTGCCCTCTTTTGAAGGTCCTTTCCATGCTTTTGGCAGTCACAACTTGAGGAATTCCACCCTTCATATCTAGTAGCACAACCTCTTTGTCTTCTACCTTAAATTTCAGCTCCATACTCTGGTAATTTTGAATAAATTCACCTAATGGATGTAGCCATTGAACACCCAACTCAATATCAGTTTCACCAATGCTAATGACATAGAAATCATCCATTACCTTGTGCCCTTCCAAAGGGAGCATGAGTTGAGATAATCTTCTTGTGCATGGGACTGTAAAGCCATCTACTAACGTGACATTGAATCCCTTGAAGATTTCAGCCTTCAACTTCAATCTTTTCACCAAACTTTCATCAATAAAATTATGTGTGGCTCCACTATCAATCAAAATCGTGACCCCTTTCCCTTGTAGGTCACCCTTCACCCGGAATGGATGATATCTAGGTACACCGGACAAGGTAGCAAGAGTGCCATCCAAATTTTTTAGATCCTCTTCCGAAACACTATCTTGATTTGCTTCATCAACACTATTTTCATCATCTTCACAATCTGAAAATACTTCAATATAATGCACTTTACGCTTACCTAAACAATGATCATTGGGACACCATGGATCCTTACAAGAGAAGCACAAATTCCTTTTTCTTAGCTCATTTCTTGACTCACCTCCATTGCTGGTTTTGGGCAGCTCCTTGTGAACAATGGGCATTTTTGGAAGGGTTTCCTTAGCTGGTCCAAGGAAGGTCCCTTGAGCTGTTCTAAGGGTCCATTGGCTTGTCCTCCACTCAAAGTTACCTTAGATTGTCCGCTGATTGCTGTTGTTTTTGGGGCAGCACCTTCAAGGTCCAAAGACTTCTTAATTGCCTCTTGAAGAGACAAGGGATCAAAGGCTCTAACCAAACCCTTGAGTGGCTTGGTCAAACCCTCAATAAATAAAACAACAAGTCTCATCTCCATGACAATCGTGATCATTACAGAAAGCCTCTAAAACTCAGCCACACATTCCTCTATCGTGCCTTGTTGTTTCAGTTGTGCAAGCTCCCAAAAGTGAACTTCCAAGTCAATTCTATCAAATCTTCCAATGAGTCTTCTACAAAACTCATCATATGAATGGATCTCATTATGCCCTTGTGTCACCAATCCATGGAACCACCACTCATGAGCAATCCCCTCTAGGTGAAGGGTTGTAAATTTTATGGCATCATCCTCCATCATAGGCCTCAAAGATAAATATGTATCCAATTTTTGAATCCATGCCTAGCTTTCCCTTTATTCGAACCATCAAAAATAGAGAAAGACATCTTACCCAACACATTTTGTACCTCTTTTGGTGGCGCATTTTGTCTTGGCTCCGGCTTAGACCTCCCTTTGCTTACACCAATGAACTCGGCAAGTGAAATTGTCTACCGTGTCTTCTCGGAAGTGCCATGTATTCTTCATAGCTTGCCATGATATTTTCCCCATAGAAGGCCTTGTTCCCGCCTTGAAAGGTTTTCTTCCCTTGATAAAAGTAGGCCTAGTGGCTGATCCGTGAGCTGATCCAAGGGGCTTCCGTGAAGTATTTGCTCTGGATGAGCTGCCTTCTCCATTATGAACCCTAAGTTCATGAAATCTTTGAAGGGTTAGGGCTAGCAAATCCATAGTATCCGCCAATCTCACTTGCCCTTCAATGAGCTTGTCGATTTTGGCTTCTTGAGGATCTTGGCGAGCCATACTAGCCTCCTCTCTTGGCTGGTCTGATTTCTTTTCTCTCCTCTGATAGTAGATGAAACCCTTGTTGCCCTCTTGCATGAAACCCTCAGGATGGGAAGACTGAAGCTCTGATACCACTGTAATGTCCCTTTCTAGGGATGAACTACACAAACAAGGAATTCACACAAACCCCAAGTGAAGTAAACTCAAATTTTTATACCAGCCAACTGAAATTAGGAACAGCAGTGAACAGCAGTCTGATTTTTAGGACAGCAGCTTGCAAAGAGTGAAAATTCAACCAAATATCATCATAGAAACCATCCACAACATATATAAACACTTTAAGAACATTTTAAAGAACTTTTCACCATAGTACCATGTTCGAAAAGTTCGGATAGTTCAAAAGGGGAAAAAAGTTCGGAAGTTCGGAATTTTCAAAATGTCCGGTTTGGTTAGGTTTAGAAAATTAACAAATATATAACTAATAAATACTATACATATATGATGATATTTGAAAAGAAAATCCAATTACACATAATAATAAATAAATATATTATCTACGGAGTTTTTCCTTTACGTGCTTAGGTATTAGTGTTTCGTTTTTGTTTTGTGTTGAAGTTCTTTTAGTTTAAATGCTTTAATTTTTTAATTACAAAAAGAAAAAATAAAGTTCGATCAAACTTGTTCGGTAAGTTTGGTTAGACCAAAAAGTACGGTTCGAACCAAATTTTCACTAAGTTCATAAGAACATGGTAACTATGTTTTTCACCATGAAACTCAACCAAATACTCAGCTGGAAAATTATTTATCAACAGCAAAAGTACAGCCAATAGAAGTGACCAAAAATGAGGTCTCAAGCCCTAACAATGGCAAAATATGGAAGATCAAGCCTTATAAAACATGAGAAATCTGAATGTCAACTTGTAATGAAGTTTCGTGCCCTAGAAGGAACCCAAATGCGCTCTAACCCTAGTTGCTCCCTAGGAGAGGGGATCCAAACAATGCAAAAACCCTTGAAATGACTCCTCCTCGATGCCCTAGTTGCAAACCGGCAAGATGGTCTTTAATAATTGTCTTCACACTACCAACTTGGAGAGTTTTTGTTCTCTAATATCCCACAAGGAAGGGTTTCATCCTCCTTAGGAGCCACACTAATGGATTTTCACCCCTTAGTGGAATTGGATTAGAGCAATAAGCCCTAGAACCAAGTAAAAAAGTGTAAATGTCAAAATTGATGATGCAAATAAGCCTATGCGACTCCTCTTATAGCCCTTTGGCGGCATCAAAGGTCTAAGGGGTGAATTACCTCTTGGGAAGCTTGTTTTATTTTCTATTTTCACTTTGAGAGCTCTCTAACCCTTGACCCAACCTGCCTTAGGGAGGAAAATACAAAAGAAAAACATTAATAGCAATGAAAGAAAACAGAAATAAAACCCAAGGACTTCCCTTGTTCAATTTCTTCTTGGCCACAGGAAGAAAAATGGCAAGAAGTCTTCAATTGGAACAAATCCGAAAAAGGGGACATTACACACCTCCAAAAATATGGATTCGATTGAAAAGATCAAATTTACATCAAAATTTGAATTTTTTTCTTTTTATTTCTAGACCTGGAAATAAATAAAAAGTGTAGTTGACCGTTATTTGGGAAAATCTTGCACATGAATGGCTCCAAAGAGACTGAAAATGGTGCTCTAGAGCAGAATTTGGCTATACACAAACCCTAGAATCCAACCCGATTCGAATCACAATTGCAATAGCCCTAGAAAGGGATCGTCGGACCTAAAATTTGCCCAAAATAAGGGTAAAAACCCCAAAACTCGTTGTCCCAATTGGTGTCTTTGATGCCCTAGTTGTATAATCGTGAAATCTAACCTAAAATGTGATTCCTTCACTATAAAATCCCGGAAACCGATCCAAAATGTGTCGTCGTTGATGCCCTAGTTGTTGAATTAGATATGGGATTGCAAAACTCTAAATGGATGCCCAAATGCAACTCCTGTATGGAGTCACCCTTGAAGATTAGAGGGTTTTGTCCTCAAATCTGAATACACCGGAGGGTTTTCGTCCTCAAATGTAGATTGCAAAGGAGGGTTTTGTCCTCAAATGCAAAAGTTAAAGCACAAAGCTCAAACTCATCATAATGAAAGAGAGATGTAGTCAAAAGTGAGCTCCAAATGACCCCTTATGTTCTTTTATAACTTTTCATGGTACATTTCACGAGGAAAGGTCCCCAAATGGGATGTCCCACTTCTATTTTGATGTTTGACTTTGCTTTATTAAAAAGTCACCTTTTAACAATAAAACATAAGTTGCCTTTTTATAACTATAACTTAAAGTTACTTTTTCAACAACGATAAATTATTTCCCTTACCACACCCTTTACGCCTACGGGAAATAAAAAGTAGGCTAAAGGTCTTCTCTAGACTAATTTTGAGAAGGGGACATTACAGTCCTCCTCCCAAAATTGCTTTCCCTCAAGCAATTGCAAGCTCAACTCTTCAACTCCTTTGGACAAAGCCTTTATTCAAATCCTAGGATCCCGAATCAATCTTGGAGATTGGCAATTACCAACCCCTACTCTGGTTTGTGATTGGAGATTGGCAATTACCAACCCCTACTCTGCTTTGTGAAGCAGTTGGCTTTTGTTGCACCCCTTTGACATGAGTAGAAGATTCTGCACCAGGTGAAGCTCCTTCAACAATCTCAACGAGTGCATCCAAAATAGTTGAGTCATGAATCAACTGGGATCTAGAAAGAGTACTACTATTTGTGATACCCTCCATTCTGTTTGTTGAGATGGATCCTTCAATGCTATGGCCAACTGTTCCTCCCACAATATGGTGCAAATAAGACTGTGTATAGGCTGGAAACAAGTTACAACAGCCACCACCCACATGGAATTTCACCTGAATCAAAACTATGGTGTCTAAAATGTTTGTTCCCTTCAGCGGAAACCTTCTGCCCACATCATCCAATGATAAAACCCCCTTAAAATGTGCAAACTTGCAGCTATGCATGACTGATAACAGTTGTTCCAGCAGCCTGGTAATGATATAGCAGCAGCTAAATTGATATTCCTTTGCAAAAATAAAACGTTTGTACAATGTAGGAACTGAAAATGTTTTATCAACAATCATAAATTGTAACCCCTTCCTTCTATGGATTGGGAATCCCTACAAAACCAATTGTATTGAAGTGGTACGGAGGTTGATAATGATTATGACAGCAGCATTAAGGCTGGAAATTTGGTACATGGCTGTCCCAAGTATGTTCCCTCCTTCCTTGGGTGGTAGGAGATCATCAACCATTGCTCTCCTCTTTCCGTGTGGGTGAATCTTTGCACCACCTTCCAAGTTTGGTGCTACCTCACCATGTGTCCATTGCACCATTCTGATTTTGATGTAAACTTCTCCTTGAAGTCTCCATGTGATGCCCATGACTGCCCTAATAAGATAGTTGCCTTAATACACAACCCCCTTCACCTTGAACCCCTTCTTAGTAATGAGCCTCTCAAATAAATATAACCAATGCATGCCAACAACTATACTCACCTCTAGACCCTGAAAACTTTCCACAATCAGCTGAAATATCTCCCTCATGGTTTTGCTGCTATATGGAACTTTAGTTTTTATTCTTTTAATTTCACTAATACAAGTGATAACTACAAGCCTTAACTCTTTGTCTAGGTGTCTCAAAAGCTTGGGCTTAACCAAAGAAATCATTGAGGGTTTCACTACCCATTTCATAGTCACGTATTGTGATTGTTTTACCTTGGACAAACAATTTTCCACTTCTTCCAAAATGTTGAGTAGGTCATCCCTTGGCTGAGGCAGATGCTCTAGTTTTTCCCTGCTTTGTAAAGCTTATCTTCTACATCTTCTCCCATTATGTTGCATTAAAGTTAGTTCTAACCTTGTAGGCTGGCAAGATCTAAGCTCTCATACTACTATAATGTCTATTAAGGGCATAAATTAATGAAATTTGGATTTCCTAGGAAACCCTTATGACAAAATAATAACAATCTGATTTTCTTCAGTAAACCCTTGTAATAAAAAGACAACTTTCTGATTTCTTTGATTTATTGACGCAAACCCTCAAAATAAAATTACTCACATATTGGAAACATTGATAACACCTCCAAAAATATGGATTTGATTGAAAAGATCAGATTTACATCAAAACTGATTTTTTTCTTTTTATTTTCAGACTGGAAATAAATAAAAAGTGCAGATGACCATTATTTGAGAAATCTTGCAAATGAATGGCTCCAGATAACTGAAAATGGTGCTCTAGGCGAATACGGCTATGCACAAACCCTAGCACTCAACCCACTTTGAATCATAGCTGCAATAACCCTAGAAGGAGGTCGTCAGCCCTGCAATCTGCCCAAAATAAGGGTAAAAACCCCAAAACTTGTCTTTGATGCCCTAGTTGTATAATCATGAAATCTAACCTGGAATGTGATGCCTTAGCTGTAAAATTCTCGAAATTGATGTGAAAAGTGCCCTAACTAGTGCCTTAGTTGTTGAATTAGATATGGGATTGCAAACTCGAATGGATGCCCAAACACAACTCTTGTATGGAGTCACACTAGAAGATTAGAGAATTTTCGTCCTCAAATCTGAATACACTAGAGGGTTTTTTGTCCTGAGACGTAGATTGCAAAGGAGGGTTTTCGTCCTCAAATGCAAAAGTTGAAGCACAAAGCTCAAACTCATCAAAATGAAAGAGAGATGTAGTCAAAAGTGAGCTCCAAATGACCCATCGTTTTTTTAATAATTTTTCATGGTACATTTCATGAGGAAAGGTCCCCAAATGGGATGTCTCACTTCTATTTTGATGTTTGACTTTGCTTTATTAAAAAGTCACCTTTTAACAATAAAACATAAGTTTCCTTTTTATAACTTAAAGTTACTTTTTCAACAACTTAAGTCACTTTATGAATATAACATAAAGTTACTTTTTGACAACTTAAGTTAAATTGTTAAATTATTTCCCTTACCACACCCTTTACACCTACGGGAAATAAAAAGTAGGCTAAAGGTCTCGCTTGAACAAATTTCGAGAAGGGGACATTACACAACAACACAACAAGATATCGAACAAGCCACTATGGTCAAATAGATATCTCTACGCCCTAGATCACACAACTTTATCTTAGAAGTTGTAACTTCAAAAGCATGATCAAATGTTTTTATGCTAACAAAATTAGCTTTGACATGGGACTTTGTTTGGCCATAAGGCTTAAGATCTTTTATTTTGTCATGCAACTTTAAAGCATTGACTTGGTCAACCATTTTGAATTTGTGTTCATCATGCGGATTCCTTTCCCTCATCTTTGTTTTATTTTTGCTTTTCCCTACTCCTATTTTTTTCATTAACAAGCCATCCTTTCGTACATAGAATTTTGATGTTTACCATATTGACATTTGTCGTCCTTGCTAGATAAATGTTTCATTTAGAGTCGTTTGAGTCTTTGTCGAAATTTCAATCCAAGTACTATAATTTAGCATCCCCATTCCCTAAAATCTTCAAAATTTTAAATAGTATAAGACAATACTTTAAACTTCCCAAGTCTCGATTCTCGCCTCCCATTGTATCTCAAGACTTGAACTCTTTTTGAAATCCATTCTTTGGAGGTGCTTATCACACCAATATTTAAATCATTCTTGCGTAATTCAATTCCCACTATGCCATCACCCGACTTTCATCCAATCTAGGCATATTTGTCATATGTGACCATACTTCAAAAATAGGCCATACCTCGCTTTATTATATTTTTATCCTTAGATCTTGCGTTCATGTTCATTAAGATTGGATCTTTGGTCTTTATGTCGACTACCCATTCTAACTAGTGGCACAACTACTCATCAAACTTTGCAAAATCCAAACACCGTATTCTTTGAACTTTGATGGGTAAGCCGATTGTGATGTTGATGATTCAAACGAACTTGTTATCACCAACATTTTCTTTTGGTCATCTCGCTTCAAGCCTTGGCCTTCTTTGATCTCAATACTATTCCAATCAAGTTGGAACAATTCATAATCTTCCATCTACCAATGGGATGAGACCATTGAGGGAGTTCATCTCGTCTTCAAAGCGGGACTATAACTCCAAGACCCCTTCGTCATTCAACTCCAACATGCCTCGGTCCCCCTCCATAGAGCCTTCTTGGAAGTTCGATTCCAATAAATCTAATTAGACTACTTCCTCACTAACTACTAGATTCTATGACATACTTTTGGCCATTATTTTCAATGTAGATTAGATTGCTTTTTCAATAAAGGTCGACTTTGGCTACTATCAACTAGCCCCAACCCAATAGTGCATCATAGGCCTTCTTTTTAATGAAATGATTGTAAAAATCAACAAAAAGGTTGGGTTCCAATAATAACCTTTTGTCTGTCAAGTCACCCAATACCTTATTGGCATATTGATATTCTCCTACTAGTTTGAATGTCAAAGGCTGCATACTTGGCTTCCCAAGACTTTCAAAGTCTCCTTTAGAAGAACATTCATGCAAAACCATTGTTGATAATAGTATTTGTCAAACTCCGTCTTAGAATTCCCATATGCACGGCTATTGGCTTTTGGGCTAGTTTTATCATCAAGACCATAGGATCAATTACTTGACCACTTGAAAATGGGAGCTCAACTATGGGTTCATTCTTTTCATTTTTGTTGTCCACATCACCTGACACTATACCATTTGACATTAGGTGCAATGTTGTATGCTAAAGCTAAAAGCTTGTATGCTAGTAGTTACAACACTTTTGAGTTTGGGGATGCTTTGCAATAAGTCAGCTATCTTCATAAGCGAGTGATCTACAAGACTTGTCTTTGCAATGGCTTTGTCATACTACTCGAGTCTTCTTATCACTATACTTATATGTTCATGTGACCAACGTCGTTCTTTCACCATTTCTCTCTCAACTTCCATGCTTCGGCCAGCCTTTCCCTCTTTGTATGTGGATCGAGATAATTAGTTTTTTCACTTATGCTTTGATAATTTCCATAACCTCCTTACCCTTGGCTATGTTAAACATATTGATGTTGGCTTGATATAGACAGTTGACATCCTTATGGTTATCTACCCCATAGTTCGCATGCTCGTACTCAGCAAATACTCAATAGACCAAAAATAAATTGACTCAAAGAATACTAGGTAAATACTTAGCAATAATCGGCAACTTAAAAAATACTTGAATTTTTAAGAAAACATAAATTTTATACATAATATTGTAATGAATGAGTATTGGCAAGTACTCACCACAAGTATTGCCGAGTTTTGCGAGTACTCTCGAAAAACATGCCCACACTCAAGAATACCAGACTCGCGAGTTTTAATGGCAAAAATTTGCCATGGGAAAGCTTTGCAAGTACTCACTGAGTATGTATACAATGATCTACCCCACATTATCTATAGAGATGTCTAGTTTTTTTGTTAGGGTAGTCCTTGTGAAACAACCCTATTCATTGCACTTCCTACACCTGCATATTGGACGTCCTTGGGAGTTGTATTATCTGACTCTCGCTGCCACTATTATTATGGCATTGGTAATTTCTTGAGGCGTGGTGGGTGGTGTTGAATTCTCTCTTTTCATTAACATTACCTAGCCGATCTTATTTCGTAAATCATATAAGCTTTCCTTGATTGCATGCTTATAACTTGACAAATCTCAAAAATAAACTTTGGGCAACTCACCTTGGTGTCACCTACCGTCTGATCGATAGATCAAAGATCCCTTCCTTCATTCTTAGGGTATACATTAAATTCCTTCACCATTTGAGCATGTCTTTCCTCAAGGCCCACACTTATCTAGGTTCATTATCATTTCTTGAGTCAGAGTCTTCTTCTCAAGAGAGAGAATGTTGTATTCTCGCTTTCAATGTCCATGGCTCAATTGTATGTTTTTATAAGACGACAGTGGAACCACCTTCATCTTCCTCCATAATGAGGTACCAACCACTCAATGAACCATTGCTTCTTCAACCCATCGGGATGTTCTTTTTCAAGTTTTTCCAAAAGTTCGAGTCTCACGATTATAGACTCGAACATTCTCATGCTTACCCTAACTTGAGTTATTAAAGTTTTTACTACAATCTCATTGTTATCTCTTAGGGGTCTAAATTCCTTCTCGAAAGCTTTCCTAACTTTTCCCCATGTTAGTAATACCATAGTTCATAAAATCGTACTAAACAATTAATCAATAGTCCAAATTTTGACTCGAAAATCAAGAATCGGTACTACTCAACAACTTTATCACCTCTTTAAAAAACATTTAAATTTAGTAAATAAACTTAAATTAAATGTGAAACATTGGTAAATGACACGAGAAGCGAATGTACATAATGCCATAAGTATGTTTTCTATTACTTTTTGACCAAAAAGAGTACCCTAGCAAACTCAAAACCCTAGTAGTGACACCATTCATTCACACAAAGAGAGATCGTGAAGAGGAAAATCACAAAAGATGGCATTTTTTTTCTAGGTATTTTATACTATTTGAGGGCAATTTTTGGCTATTTAGTAGGTAAATCTTTGGCAAATAATGACAAAACTCTTCGACCGAAAATCAAAGCAATTTAATAGCTGATTTATGGCGAGTTTTGAATCGAGGTTTATACATATTTGGGGTATTTGTGAACAACCAATTGCCACCCCACAAGGTGTGTTTGGGAAGCACCGCAACCAAAGGCATTCATTTGCATGCCCATTGGTAATCACAATTGTAGTACATATCATACAATGTCGCGCGAGATCGTCCAATCTCTCACCAATGAGATTCGACAATTTTTTTCTTTTCTAGAGATGGAGTTGATGTGGCAACCATGGCTCTTGTCATGTCCCTTTGTGGAGGCTAAATTCTGAAGACCTTAACCCATTCCTTCCCCATGGGTCTAAGGAGAAGAGAGGGAAATTTGGATTATATTTTTATTATTGATTAGACAGTCGTTTTCATTTATTATCATTTATCCTATTGGAAGCCTTTTGCTCCAATAGAGGTATTTAAGTAGTTTAGTAATTAAGGTATTATGAGCATGTAGGCTCCAAATACCTTTTATAATATTAAAAGCACTTAAGGGATCGGCCATGATGTTTATGATTATTTAAGCACTCATGGCTATTTAAGGAGGTTGTTTGGGCATTAATGATTCATGTTTTGCAAATTATTCTTGTTTTGGTGAAAGTTGGCTAGTGTAGCCCTTTTACTCTCTCTCTCAAGGACGAAACCCCTTGAGTTGAGGATCTCATCCAAGGACAAAACCCTTGGTTGGGGAACTTGTGAAGGTCGAAAAAAACCTTCATGGGATTTTGGTGTGCGTAAAGTGATTTGAAAAGCAATAAAGTATCTTTTCTTGCATGTTTTGGTCTCTTGGGTGCAATATTATATATGTTTGGAGTGGAGCGACTCACTTAGAGATAGATATTTGCTATGTGTGATGTGTATTTGGCAATTCTGAAATTACTAGCTTATTCGACATAATTTATAAGGCCAATGTTTTGAGTTTCATGATTTTTAACGCTTCACAAGTTGAGTTATGAATTTTTGAAATAACACTGCAGACAAGGGTTTGTTGAAATTCATATATCCATATCTAGGGGATTAAAATCAGATTTCTTGCATTATATGATTGTTGAGGATTTATCATAATTTTAGAAAATTCAAGTGAAGTTGATTGGAAGGTTTTGAAGACATAAGAAAGAGGATGCCTATTACACTTATTGTTATAGAAATGGAAAAGGACAACGTGTTGAATGTTGCTGCTAAAAGAAAAGATGAGGATGCAAAGTGCATTTATTAGAAAATCCTTACACCAACACCTATGGTTATTGATAAAGATTAATCTACAGTAATTATTTGTACATCTGTTGAGGATAGAAGACTTGCAGTAATTTTCTCTCTAGCTATTGGTGCAAATGGTAGCTTGGTATTTTATCTTTTGGTCAGATGCATATTCCTACAAAAAGTTTCTCAAGTCATGGACCATTTGCTAGCCACCAATCCACAAAATGTTGAACCTATTAAAGAAGAGTGAGAAGGTACAAACATGTCTACATGTGGTGATGGAGTGCACACAATTGTTTCTTCTATAACTCCAATGCCTACATCTAGTAAAGGAAATATTGGCTGCCCTAGAAGGGTGTTGGCTGGCAGCAGTTAAGGGTTTTTATACACTTATTTCAGTCACTAACAGCTCACAAAAAATCTGAAAAGTGTTGTTTATCTTCATCTTTTCGTCATTTCCCAGTTCCCCCAAAAAGGGGCTTTACAGCTCTAGTTATGGGATGCTTCCAATGTGGCTTTTAGGATGTGATCCACTTCCTTAAGAAGGTTTGCATTGGATGTTCCTTTGTTCTCTCGCCACAGCCATGTCCCCATGCTCGACCCTTCCTTTAGTAGGGATCCATACACTATCTTGCTCACTGTCAAGTCCCCTTTTTGTGCTACTCCCTCCAACTTGTCATTCAGGCTTCCTAAGACTCTTCAATTGATACTTTTGTAGCACCCTCCAATCCACACTTCCTTCCTCGGCAGGAGCTATCAAAATTTCTACCCACTTCTTACTTGTGAGTGGCATTACAGTCCATAGGTTCCAACTGAACCTTTTCTTGGTTTGGGCTCCAGCCATGCCTCTAACTTCTACATACGCTTCAGCTTCCGCTTCTACTCCATACTTCGCTCAATGGATTTTCTTAGAGTTGGCTGTCTATTGCAGCCTTTGTTGTTTTCCTTGCTGCTCCACAATTCGGGTAGACCACATAACTTCTTGGTCCTCTCCTTGACCATGTTGTCTTCTACTATTGCCCTTGTTCAAGGTCAAAGTAATTAGTTCTTGTATGGCGTTGGTCCTCTTCTCCTTCAACTCTTTGTAGCATTGTAATAGCATTTGTCATTGAGTTTTACAGTTATGTTTGGCACAAAGATCTAATAAGAGAATGTAGTGCTTCATCGACAATAAGTATTGTCAATCAAGTTATCTATGAATAGACTTTATACTTGACCCAAAGTTCTTTAAAGGTGACAGAATATTTACAGAGAACCTAAACTACCACATGATAGTAAATGCAAACCACTTACAACATAGCAGAATATGAGAGTAGTTTCTTCATAGCTAGTGTTCAATACATGTTGTTCGATACACGGAGGACTTGGTACTCATGCCCCTTTCCTTGACGTACATCTTTATATGACAAGAAGACCCAATGGGTTATTGGTTAACACAACTGTCAACAATCAAACATACTAATTGTTGGTTAACACAATTTTCAACAATCACACATACTAACAATAGTCATTACAAAACTACAAAAGGCTGACAACATAATCATTAACCACATGACACAACAGCTACTAAAAGATGTAATTACACTAATAACCCTGACAATACTAATGTGGTGGTCAACAAGTACAAGGGAATGGGTTTCACCCAAAGTGATTAGTTTGTGAAGAAATGAGTTCAAACAAATCCATTTGAATTCCATTTCTATAAAGGACCCATTCTTGATTCCTTTCACAAATTCCATTACGGTAAAGGTGGCACAAAAAAAGATTAGCTGAGAAAAATATAAAGATTGCCACATCTACATGAAGGCCTTAGACTGAACTGTATCAAATTGGAAAGAAAGTTGAATTCCTAAACATTAGAAGGTGGTATTCGGAGGCACAAATTAAACAATAGTTTCTTCAGTTGCAATAATAGTTGAATTCCAATCAAGAATATTAATTAGAGAGCTATTTCCTAATAATTAAAGCTAACCTTCCAATAGCCACCAAAGAGGGGAGACCTGATTTGTGAAGCATCAAGCTAGGAAAAATTCTGGGTGGTGATACTTGGAAAATTCTTAGTGTTTGTGTGGGAATCTATTTAGTACAAAAGCTGTCCAAGAGAATTGATACCAAGACCTAACCTCAACACAAAAATGGATGGGTTAGCATTGTAGAGAAGGAAGTCAAAGCATCAAAACACAAATCACCAATTGAAGGAGGCTGACATAAGAAAAACTGATTAGTCACAAGAACCAAATGGAGATTGCCATCAGTAAATCCTGCAGAAAAATGAGATGATGCCTATTTACCCAATAAAGTTCGATCACTCTCAACTCAGATTATAGTTTATTGGCATAGTTAAGAGTCGAGACCTATCTCTCTCAAGTCAGATCAGGTCTATCTACCCAATCGAGAATCTCTCACTATAGTTCATAACCGAAATCTCTCACTATAGTTGAGCACAAAGCAGGTTACAGAAGAACCTTCAGTTCTTCTTTCCACTTCATCTCTCTCAAGTTCTAGCACTGAAAAGGAGTTTGATCTCTCAAACTCAATATTGGAGAGTGAAGGAAACCATGGTGGTCAAGTTGCAGATCAAGAGGACACCATGGAGGAAGTTGAACACGAGCAGCAGGACAGCAATGAGGCAGTTTACCTGTCAGATTTGGAGGACTGTTTTGATGGAGAAGAGCCGGTTGAGTTTTCACCATTCTCTCTTTCATCATCCACATTCCAAACACAAGAGTCTGCTGTCATGAAGGAGAGCATTCATTTGCAGCAGCCTGCATCTTATAGCAGCCCTTTGGAACCAAAATTGGAAGATTTAAATCTTCCATGTTCTTCATCGGAGGAAGAGAAAGGGCAGAAGGGTCCTACCATTTCTTCCACGTCATCTATTCAGGTGGGTCTACAAGAAGACTCCATTCTTGGAGTTGAAAATCAGAGCTATGGGCATATCAAACGGATCAGACCTTGCCCAATCAGGTATTTGGCTTCATTGGAGCCAAAGGAGAAGCCACAACCAGTCATGCTTGCTTCTGAGCATGAGGACGAGCTACAAAGTACCAAGGATCAGCTGCCATACCTCTTCAATCCAAATGCAGAGCAACTAAAAGAGGTATTGGATTTTTCAGTTGATACCTTGATGATTTGGATAGAAGACCAGCTTCTTGTTGATTTTCCATCCATCCAAACAGCCATGATCAGTGCCAAATCAATTCCATGGCTGCCAATTTTGAAGAAAGGAAGCTATTTCTCACAACCAGTTGCAGGATTTGTTTAGCTTGCCTTTGCTTCCAGTTAGAGTAGAGTAGCTAGGTTTGCTTTCAGCAGAAGAAGTGCTTGTGCACACTCTGCATGTTCCATTTGGAGCATGTATGATTTTCAGTTTTGTACATAGTTTTTGGTGTTGCTGGTTTTGCTCTTGCACAGTTCATTTCAGTGGCATCTTGGTGAAGACACTCCAGGTTCAATGGGTTTCCAAGTGGCTCAGAGGGAGGTTTTCAAAGTTCGAGATCGGTTGCGAGTTGCAACTCATGACTCCATGCCCAATGGATGCTTCAGGCTACCGATCATTCATCTAGCAAGCAGATGCCCCCACTGAGTCGCTTAAATCGTTATCAAAATTTCACCCCCCCTGGGTAAATTTCGATAACATGCATCAGATTCTCAGGTCCCAGAAAAATTGATTGATTCGGGGCCAAAATTCATGTTTCCAGGGTCCCCTCAGATTTTTTCTAACTCCCCTGGTCGAGGTTGGAAGGAGAAAGCTCTGAGAAAGTGCGGAGAAGGTTGCAGAAAGCAAGTAGTTCGGGCCAGGAAAATTTGTGAAAATTGGCTAAGTCCCAGTCCAGCACAAGTTGGATCAAATGGGACAAAAGTACGCGAACCACCCGAACCGCCCGAAATGAGTCCAGGCGGCCCACTAAGCATTTGGGACAAGTGGGACTAAAGTACGCGGTGGGCGCGAAATGCCGGTTTGACCGAGAGAGAATCGGCCGAAATAAGCACAAAGGGGCAGTTCGGGACGAATGGAACAAATGGACGCGAAATGCCCGAACCGGCCGAATCGCGCGAAATCATCACAAGGAGCCCAAAAGCAATTGGGACGCGCGGGACAATAGGGCGCGAACCGGCCGAACCGGCCGAAAAGGGTCACGTCGTCCAAGCAAAGTGGGACAAGCGAGGCCAAAATGCCCGAACCGGCCGAATCGGCCGAAATGAGCACAAAGGGGCCAAAATCAAATGGGACATCCGGGACAAATGGAGGCGAAGTACGCGAAGGAGCCGAGAGCCAATCAGAAGCTGCCACGTGTCCTCACAAGGGAAAAGGTCAAAAAGTCAAAGGCGAGTTTTCGAGCGCTGATCCGAACCAATGAGAAGCTGCCACGTATCCAAGCGAAAACCCCACACAAAGGGATATGTCGTCGGGTCGTCCAAACCCGACGCACAAAGGAAATCGGGTTTCATAGTCGGGAAAACACGACGGAGAAACATGGCGCAAGAACATGTCGGAAGGGTTGAAAAACCCGACACCTAAGAAATGTGTCGGAGGGGTTGGAAAGCCCGACGCACAAAGAAAATCGGGTTTCATAGTCGGGGAAACAAGTCGGAAAAGCATGGGGCGAAAACATATGTTGAGCCACCTCCCAAACCCGATGCAAATGGAGAGGAGAATCCCGAACCCGACGGGCTGAAGACCTTTCTCATCCAATCGAGTGCAGTTGCCACGTGTCATCCAGGTGGCAATGCGCGGGAAAATATTTTAAAAATCTGTTTTCGCCTGTTCCGTGCCCTAAATCCTCAAATCGTCATATCTTTTGATCCAGAGCTCGGATTTGCATGTTCCTTATATCAACGGAAAGCTAGTGAAATCCTCTACATGATTCGGGGCTAATCTCGAGTTTTGGTGCGATCTAGAGAGAGAAAATCGAGAAACGGCTCGACGTGTGGTAATGCGAAGTGACATTTCAGCGACCGATTTTAATGCAACAGAGACACCCGCCGTTTTGCAGGATCCGTCGCTTCTACCATGATGAAATGATTTAAAATACGACTGGAGGTGGTTGGAGGAGATCGACTTTCCTCTTTCTTCCTTCTCTCATTCTTCCTATATATTGTAAGAAGTGGCAAAAATATAAAAAGAGTTGTTCATTCTTTCGCTCGCGCTCCCTTCTTTTCTTCTCTAGGGTTGAAAATGAAGTTCGAACCTCCTCCCTGCTCTGTAATGGCGTTTTTGCCTTTTACTAATGGAATGATGTTCTGTGCAAACTTCTAAAGCAACAAAACGTGTTTTGTGATGCATCTGTCCATCCTTGCTCGTTTTTGCTTGTTTTCTTCTTGCCTCTCTTCATTGCAGGTATCTGTGCATGTTTGAACGTTCACTGCAGATCTGGAGCTGTGTTCATGGAGTTTTGGGACACTTTCTGTGTGAAATCTATCCTTGGGCCTGTGATGCATCTGTCCATCCTTCCCATTGCTCACCTCTCTTTGTCCCATGGCAGTTTTGATAGATGTTCAACATTCTCCTTCTCTGGTGTATCACCGTTTTAGTGTAGGCTTTTGCTGTTTTTCCCTTCTCTCTCTCTCTTTGTCTCCTTGGCATGGTTAGATTAGGATTAGATTAGCTTGCCTGCACTGGAATAGCTTGTGGCAGGTAGTTTAGGAGCAGGAACCAGCCTTCTCTGGAGATTCCTCTCTCGGTTTTACAAGTCCCACGCTTGGAGAGAGGTTTCCATGTTGTGCAATCACACCTGGATGCCCGAACATCAACCTAGAAGCTCGATGTGCGTCCAGGTGCTTTGTGATTTTGCATCACAGGCCCTTTGAGCCATCTCATAGTATCCCAAAAGTCATTCTCATCCACCATAATTAGTCAAGTAGAGGGAGCTGTGAAAGCATTTCTAAGCATTGTATACCAACTGAATTGAAATTGAGGAAGCTTATAGAATGCTCTAAGGTCTTTCCACTCCATCCACTTCCCAAATCTATACAAGTCATGAAATACTTGTATTCCTTTCTCAAACCAAAGGAGGGCAGAGAGCAGCCTCTTGTCAAGCAAGGATCTTGTCATCATATTTCAGATTCAACATAATCGATTTGCGGGCTTGGCACCTAGTGTCAAAGGAAGAGAAGATGAGCTGCCCAACCACCAAGTGCTTCACTTGTTCCCATGCCTTCCAAATTGACTGAAGAATAAAGGACCCATGAGGAGAAACAAGAAAGCCCCCAAATAGTAAGTCAACCAAATGAAGTCCTTTTCATCTCTCTTGACCCTTCGGAGCCTATTGGCAACATTGAATCTCACACGAACTTTCCAAGGTTCAACTCCAGTCAAAGCCCTCAAGTTTTATTTATTTTTTTGCACTTAAAATTAAAAGCCACGTGGGTACGTTGTGGGTACGTACCCACACCTTAGTCACCGCATTCGAATTCGTGTTCAAATTCGCCAAGTATAAAATTCGTAAGAAATTCGTTGCTAAAAAATAAAGATAAAATTTGTGATTAAATTCGGCTAATAGAAATACAATTATAATTTCACATTTCATATAAGTAAACATGTCAAAAATAGCTTTCCAATAACTAGCTGTCATATATTGATTGAAAAACATTTTGAACAACAATATTAAAAATGCTTTGAAAAAGTGATAGTTCAACTTCAGATTCTTGGATTTTCCTACAAGCTAAGGCTCATCAACTTGTTACATTAAAAAGCTCTAGATCATCAAGAGCACTTGGCTCAATGTCATCATCACTAGCATCAACAATATCATTACCAACATCATTAGTGTCATCCTCAAGCTCATCACAGACAAAATCAGGATCATCTTCATCAGAAGAGTCTTCTAGAAAATGTTGAAGCTTCTTCTTCGTCTTCTTCGAAATACATGCATCTTTTGCCAGCTTTTTCATGGATCACGTAAATTGCTACGCACATAAAAAATATATTCCTTTTCATTGATTAAACATGGTTAAAGTTGCTCCAAATCCTCTCACAAGTTGATGCACTTACTCCTCGACTCAAAACTCGAATTTCAAAATGTTGTAATTCAAGAGTCGTTGCTCCATAAAATCGCCACCATTCATCTCCATCCATGTCATCTATAGCTGATTGGGTTCCAAATAACCCATCTCCTCGCTTGTATGCTCTAAGTTGTTCTCTTGTTTTCTTTGCAATTTCTCTATTAGGAACCAGCTTTTCAATTGCTACATAAACACCACTCATGACTTCACGATCACTTTCTCTTTCTATATGAAACAAAGTTGGCTCCAAATAACATGTTGCATGCAAATGGGTATGCATCATCCTCCATCTTCCATCACAAACATCCCATATTTCATTGTATTCCGCTTCCACATTATTGAAAGCTTTTTGGATGGATTCTTTACAATTGTCCATGCTCTCATAAACCATGCCAATACAAGGGATGTTAGCATCAACCATACAAAGCATGCAGACTATGGGTTCACATACTTTTAGAACCTTCATAGCATTTTCCCAAAAGGTAGAGCTTAGAATGATTTGCTCCACATGCTTACCTTTAGAACCTTTTGCAAGCACAAATTCTTCCCACTCTTTGCTACAAATCATAGATCAGAGAGCTCCTTTCTCCTTAACAATTCTTTTCAAAATGATATAGAAATAGGCAAATCTTGTGTCACACGGCTTCAACAACTCCTTCGCTGCATGTTTTCTATATATACTCAATGTGAGGCAATGATTTTTATGAAATTGGCAATTGCTCTTCCTCTATATGCCTTTGTCTCATGTACCCAAGGAAATTTGGCCAAGTCATGGAGTAGTAAATCAATGCAATGTGCAACACAAGGGCTCCAATAAATATGTGGGTACTTTTCTTCTACCAACTTTCCAGCCCCCACACAATTGCTAGCACTATCAGTAACAACTTGGACCACATTTTGTACACCAACTTCGAGAATGGCTTCATCTAGAATGTTGAAGATATACTCAGAAGTTTTTGTATGTTCCATGGTGTCAATCACCTTCAAGAATACAACACCTTTGGGGCAAGAGACCAGCACATTGATTAATGGCCTTTGGCGCATATCGGACCAACCATCACTCAGGATGGTGCAACCTATTGCCCTCCAAGAGTCTTTAATGTCTGTCAGATTTTTCAGTGACCTTGTCTTTTGATCTCCTCAAAAGTGTTGTCCTTAAAGCTTTTGAACTTGGTGTCGTGTACCCTTTTCCAAATGAAATTGATTGTTGAACAGCATTTGTAAAATAAGGACTCCTAGCAACATTAAATGGAATGGCAAATTCATAAAAGAAATCAACTCATACATCATCAACCTGTTGTTTTTGTACAGGCTTCCAAAAACTATTTAGTGTTGTTATCCCACTCTCTTTCTGTGGCATTACTGAGCTTGCGGACATGCCAGAGGAGCAAGATGTGCGGGGTATCTTGGACCTACAAAGCTCATCTTGGACTCGTTTCTTTTGTGCCCTTTGTTGATTTAGTACTAATGAATTCTCATAGTCTTTCTCCAATGCTTCTTTTATTACAGGGGTGACATTCGGACATGCTTTAACGCCACCTCCTTGACCACCTGATATGGCAAGAAGGTGGTCCATTACCCTTGTTAATGTCCCTGTAAAATGGTGTTGACATAAGTTGCATGTGATGTTATTGGTTTGTCCCTCGCGGCTCACATATTTCCATCCTTTTGCACTTGATTTTGGAGGTGCCATAGCAATGTATTGATGTCCCTACATTTTTGACAAATAAAAATAATTAAATTAATAAATTATAAAAAAAAGTTAAACTATTTGATATTAAAATAAAAATGAATATTGTTTTGATATTAAAAAACAAACATTATATTAATAAAATTAACAATTAACAGTTTTTTATATTAAAATAAAAAAATTACGTAGTAATTAATTTTAAAAATAAAATAATAAAATGAAAAATTCAAATTATGAGATTGATAATAAATTATTACCATATGTTTAAAAATAATAAAAATAAAATAAAACTAAATTAAATTATTATCATAGATTAAAATTTAAAATAAATTATTAATTTACTATTGTGGTATAAATTTATAAATAATTTAAAAAACTAAATATTTACAAAAAACGAAATATAAAATTTGAAACTAAATTTGATTTTTTTAATAAATTATAAATTTACTAGCATATATTAAAAATAATAAAATAAAATAAACCTAATTGTTCTATAAATTTACAAATGTTTTTTTAATAAAATAATCATTTACATTTAAGTTTTTAACCTATAAACTATTAACTTATTACCATATACTTAAAAATAGAAAATAAAATTTAATATACTATTAACTTTTAAGTATTAACCTAAAACACAAAATAAACATTTATAAATGAAACTAAAAACTAAAACTTAATAAACTATTAACCCAAAAAAACAAAACTATATATTATAAAAATAATATTGAAATGAAAACATAGTCCATACCTAGTTTTTCGCAAAAAGCGTGGCGTCGGTGGTCGTTGGTGGAGTCGTTAGTCGCTAGTGGAGTCGGGACTCGCAGAAGGCTATTACCCTAATAGCTTGGATGGAGCGGTTACCTCGGCTTGGTTGCTTGGTTGCAAGCTCCAATACACTCGTTGCGCAGCTCCAATACAATGATCGCATCCTCCAATACACCGATTCGCAAGCTCCAATACATCGTCAGCAAAGAACTATTATAGTAGTTGACAACATTGTTTCTTTGGTTCATGGCACACTTTGTTATTGCTATGGCTATTAGAATCTGCAAATGTGATTGCCTTGCCACTGAATGTGCTTTAGAAGAGTCACGACTGTCTTTTTTATAGTTTTTCAAGAGAAACCCTAAACGCCTTTTCGAATCCAAAGCGAATTTCAACAATTTTTTTAATTTGTCGCCTTGGGATTGGCATTTTCATGCACTTAATTAAATTCGCGAATGGCAACGACTTTTAAAGGTTTGGAAAACATTCGGCAAATTTCAAATTTTTTTATTAAATCCGCCGAATGTGGTGACTAATCCCACAGCGTACCCAAACCGTACATGTACCGGTACATATCAGGCCTAGTACGAGGGGATACTTGGCGTTTCGAGCAGTCTAGCTTTTATGTAATGTCTCTTTCTAGGGCTAAAACTAAAAATAAGGGTTTTGGCTCAAACATAAATGACTTCTCATTTTTATTATAGCCACCAATCAATCACTTCAACCTTAGACAAACAAACTGAAAATTCCATTAAAAACAAAGAGAGATCTTAATGTTTATGACAGCAAAGGAATTTGTATGACAGCCAACAATATCACCACTTAACTATTTCATATTTTCACGGTTCAACATCATCAATTTTATTTGGAGTCTGTGTATTAGATTTGGGAATCCGGACGTTTTGGGTCAAAAACTAGACCTATCATCGAGGAGGAAAGATTAAAATTAAAGTAAGATTGTTGAACAAAGATAATATAAATATAACACAATTTAACAATCCACATTTGAAGACCAAAGTCGTCTTATGATATTATAACGGAGAAGGAATAATAATTCAAAAAAGTAGGTTCAAAAGAAAAGAATATTCTAAATTAAAAAAAAGATATAGCTTGAAAGGAGAGATATTAGATTAAACATTCATTAATTTAACATTTAAAAGAGATTATATTTTTAATAAGAAAATATAGTTTTAGGAATTAATTTTAATTTTACTTTTAAAATTAGTTTAAATTTAATATTAAATACTTGATAATAGAGCGGAAGAATAGGAGAGGATAAAATAAGATCATTTAGGAAAACCACGAATAACCGGTTTCCATGTGTTGTTGATGAACCAACCTGAATCACGATTGATATTATTTTCATGGTGCATTATCTCAATGGCCTCATGAAGGTTTTGTTTTACAAAGTTGTCTTGTAAACAATAACCTTGGAGGAATTGAGAAAAATAGTGCTTATTATTAAGGGAGTGCTCTACCAACATTGATCGCTCAATACAATCAAACTTAATGTCTCTATCATGTTCCATTATTCGAGTTTTGATAAATCTACCAGTTTCTCCAATATATGGTTTACCACAAGAGAAATTTATCATATAGACACCATTGTGGAGATTAATGTCAATTTTATCCTTAGGGAATTGACATTAGATCTTAATGTGTTAATGGGAGTAAAGGAAGTAGTAATACCTTTTATGTTTAAAATTTTTGTGATTCTATCAGTGGTGTTGTTTATATAGGGGAGGATAATTTTTCAGCTTAATTCATGTTGATTTAAAGTTTTAGGAGGGGGATTAATAGTATTCTTAAGTGTTGGAGATTAGTTTATTATTATAGCCATTTTCTTAAAAACATTTGCAAGATGATTGAATTGAAGATCAATGTGCTCACCAATTGGCCCTAGCAATGAACCTGATTTTCTATTTCCTAGGGCAGCGAAATGTATCGGCTTTTCAAGACAATATTCTCATGCAATATAAACTGAAAATCAATATAGATATCCCAAACACTTCATAAGTATAGCAAGGATGAAATTTGGAGCAAATATATATTTTATAATTTGGATTCATAAGTTAACTCATAGTATTCCCCAAAACTCGGCGAGTTTTTTTTTCCCTTTTCTGGCGAGTTTTCCTGTGATTTAATCGTTTTGCAAGTTTTTTTGCGATGTTTTGTAAACTCGGCAATTTTTTGGTGAGTATTCTATCTATGGTCCCAACCACTTGTCAAAAGAATAACTTGAAAGTTGGGTTTTTTTTTCTTTAAGAAGGTTGTTCTTTCTCTTATTGAATTGTGTTAGCAGCTTTCCCCAACTCTTTTATGCTTGTTTCTACAAATAGCTCCAACATGGCATCAACTCTCAATATTTCTATATACTTGACCCAAATGTCATTGTCGGCTGGGCATTCTAGGATGAAGTGCAAATCTGTCGCTCTTTCTCCTGTGGTGCACAGCAACCATATCATTTGTCCCATTCTACTTTAGGGGTCACCCATCTACCCAATCACAAAAATAGTTATTGAGGGCAAGAGGATCTGCTTGAAAAAATCAACGTAAAGAAAGATTGTGCAATCAAGAGGGTGATAATATCCATCAACACTCAAATTCAGAAGACTTCTTAATATTCTAATGATCCTGCGATACTCAAACTTTAGTTCAGTATGTATACAAACTAGATTTCCGTGTTTAGGATTTTGATTGTAGAAAAGACTCTTTCCAACATCTCTACTACCCAAGTACATTTTCATCACTTTCTATTTAATTTTGTATCTTGTAGGTTCAGAGTGGCGGTACCGTAGCTCGAAGTGGCTTCTCCTTCTGCAAAGGGTCCATAAAAAACCAGATTGTCTTAAACCATAATACTAGGAAGTTAAATTATTGCATATTGCCAGTCATTGCAAATATTACTCTATCATTTGTTATCAATGATGATGCATTTGTTAACAGATGTGTATCTGCAATTTTATTCTGGGATGACTATTGTATTTCAACATTTTCATTCAATCCACCAAATCGCATTTTCTAATTTGAATTTGATTTTTCTCCAGTCAGTCAACCTTTCATTGTGCATGGAAGTATTTAATGGAAAATTGTAAAGGTGTAATGCCTTGCACAAAGTTATTTTCAGGTCAGCTCTTCTTCTTGCATAAAAGTTATATTAAAAATGTGTATATGAACAACCCCACACATTCACAAATTTTTGTCATAGATGTAAGCAAAAAAATTATTGCAAATTATAAACTCCAAAGAGTGATCATTCAATCTCTCTTTCCATCTTATTTCTATTTCTTTCTATTTTTAAGCATTTGGTGTTTCCATTGTCAATCACTATCTAATATCATTTTTCAGGAATCAACTACATGTTAATATCAAGTCAATCTTCATGACCCATCTTTCATGAGCAGTGGCTCACAAGAACCCATCTCTCATGAGCTTCAAGGGTCCACTTGGCACTCATTGCATCTAGGTGATTCTCACAAAGGTAAATCACAAGAACTTCCTATGAGGTCACCCATCCCAATACTCTTCAGGATCAAGCATGCTTAACCACGGGGTGTCCCCCACAATTAGGTCCAGTTAGCTTGATACCTCATTTGCAAAACCTTCAACAAGTACTGCACTTTATGAACAATTTATTGTGGAGCTCCGTAAATTTTTCATTTCTATGAATTTGGTGTTTCTGCATCGTATTTGGTCTTTCTGCAGTGGTGTTTCAGGAATCAGCTGTGTTAATATCAAATCAATCTTCATGACCCATCTTTGATGAGTAGCAGTTCACAAGAACTCATCTCTCATGAGCTTGAATGGTTAATCTTATTTATATGTTTCATGTCTAATGCTTCATCACAGAAAGTAACTTTACAAAAACATCACACCTCAATCCTAAAAGAGTAGAAGCAAAATTCATGAAACCCTAGCACCTGCAAAAAACAATACTACTGTATAGGCTGTACTTTGCACTTTATCGGAAGACTGGTTTAATGTATATCTATGCCAAACATGCCTAATGTATGTTGATTTTTAAACACATAAATAAATGCAAATAGATTTTCAACACTCATTAACTAATAAAACTTCTTCATTTCTTTTTATGTCATTAGCATACTTCTGGTCTACATACATGGCCAGTAAAGGAATCATCTATGTTTAAAAGAGAAGTAAACACATACTGAAATTCTGATGTAGTCTGAATAAATGCTAAATCAACACCAGAAATGGAAGCTCGACCATTCCATGCATCCCTGTGCTTCCCACTGCCAAGATCAAATCCTGCTAAGACACTCTCAATGTTAAATGTCGCAGTCATGCATTGCAGAATATAGCAATCTCTGCCTGCCTTTTATAGTTACTTTCGCTGGAAGCCCTTCTGGACCATGTCTCCTCAATCAATTCATCATTTGAAGTATTTGATACATTTCTACCTGATAAATTGATGGATGAAAAAGGCAACTGGAGATTATGTATTCTTTCTGAATCACCAGAAAATGATACTAATGAAGTGGAACCAAAATGAGGAATGTGATCAGTCTTTTCTTTTCCTGTTATACCCTTTTATTGGGATGTAAACCAAGGATCGTTAACGAGAAAGATCAAGCGAAAGTTTGTCTTTCTGGCATCCAAGTTCAATATTAGTTTTCATGTCCATTTCCAGTTGAAAGCCATGTGCCCCATCTACAAAGATAACAACACAATACCAAAGCGATGACTGTGAAAACATCAAAAATCAAAATCCCCTTAAATCAATTTATGATTATATTTACAGTTTACCTGAAACATCCACATTGGCCAAAACCAATGAAAATTGTTGAACTTTAAGTGATAGCGTTCCAATAAATGGCTTATTTGTATGGACTCCATGCATGCCAAGGATCAATTGAGAACTCTCTTGTGATGAAACAAGGGGAAGAGATAATGACCTTTTTGTGTTCCATGATGCCTTAAAGGTGCTATCTAGTGATGAAACATGGGAAAAAGACGAGCGACTTCTTTATACGCTGTAATCCTGCCCGAGAAGTGCCTTCTTCAATGACCATTGCCATCCCAGGAACTTCCGAAGTAATTACTTTTAATTTCTTGATAGAAACCATGAAGAATATAAAAATACCCTCCAGGAAAACCCGGTATGCTCTGTAAGACTGGGTGAGAATAGACAAAGCTTCTGTTTGAAGAACTAAACTGCCTCCCTGCCAGTAGCGGTGCGAAGTAAATAAAACTTGGTCTTCACTTCTTAAAATCTCCCATTCAATAGTATAATGAAATGAAGTATTTTAGCTAATCATAATATAGTCCAAGAAACTAAAAGCACACGGTAGAACTGACAAGAGGTAGAGTAAGAAAACAATTTATCATGATAATTCAACTGTTTTTGACCTGCCAAAAATTTGATGACCAGGGACTTCTGGCCACATCACTTTAGTGTTTGCAGGACATCAAATTTTCACTACAGTCAAAAAATGCATAAATGAGGGACAAAATGCACACATAATGATAAAATATATATGTTTAATAAATAAGGATTTTTTGATTCAAATTAAAAAATTCTAAATAAATGATATTAATTTGATTCTTTTTTATTTTAGTGATTAAATTACATTGTTTTCCTTAGCAAAAGTAATCAAGATCATTTGTTGTTTCTTTGTAATATAATACTTAAGTGTTCATTTGAACTTTTAGTGGCTAAGGCCATTTCATCAAAAAAATTGCATGGTTACATGTTTAGTTCTAGAAGTAAAACTTGAGTAAGGTTCAAACCCATTATTGATTTGTAAAAATTTATTTAGTAATGTAGAAATGCAATGTCATGAGACATGATAGTTATGAATGTTACAAGATACCCATTGTGTCCTATTAATTTGCGTCTATCTTTTCTGTTATGATGATATAGGAAAATGTGAAGATATTTATGAATGTTACAAGCTACCCATTGGTTTTAGTAACGTAGAAATGAAATGTCATGAGATGCAATATTTATGAATGTTACAAGATACCCATTTGTATCCTTTTTAATTTGCATCTCTCTTTCCTATTATGATAATATAGGAATACATGAAGATATGTGTGGACAATGATATCCTTCTGAATATGAAATTGTTTTCCCTGCCATATTAATTTTCTATGAGAAAATATCGTAATTCAATGTAGAATAGTATGACTCTGTGTATTGTTCTTTCTCATTCCTTAACCTAGCAGAGAGCTATACCTATATTTTTGGTGTCCTTGCCCAAATGGAAACTGATCACAGTACAGACCATATCAAAAAAAAGAATAGCACAATAATTCACAAGAGATGGAAAATATAAAAAATATAAAAAGAAACTAATGCCAGAAGAGAAAAAGTGAAGAAGCTTGTTGGAACATGCAAAGAGAAGAAAGAATACAGAAGGCAAACTGCACTGTATGAATGACACAGGCAGAGGTTTATTTATATGTGAAGAGGTGGTTGAATAGTTTTTACATGCTATATAAAGTGTTATATTTTAACACCCCTATTATTGACTAAACCGGAAATAAGACAAAGTTTGTCCCTAAATTTTACAAATTTCCTAAAACCCATATGTTTAGTCATTACATTGTAATGTCCACTTTCCCTCGCCACAGGCCTGAGGGCCAGTACGGGTCCTAACCCTAGTCATGCCCAAGGGGTTACGAGACGCCATGAGCTATTGGGTGTGAATATCTAGTCCGGTTGTTATAATTTTCCATTGACAGGGTTATAAAGTGCTTTCGAAGGGACTAGATGTTATGTTTTATCGTTGGAAGGGACCACTTAACTCCTAATGTTCTAATTTCACGTTGGGGTCACCTTTTTGGGCCATGGCGACTTGAAGGGGGAAAAGTAACTTTAAGTTACTTTATTATTTTGGTCTTCCCTAGGGGAAAATGCGACTTGGGGGTTTTAGGGTTTCCTTGGCGTGGGAAAAGTTATAAAAGGAGAAGAGGGGTGAAAGGAAATTCATTCTTGCATACATATTTTCTTTGGTGATACTTGATAGTGAGCAACTGTTGTTTGCTTGTTCCGCTTGTGGAGTGAATCCCACAAGATCCCTAGCTTCGGTGGTGAGAGATCCACTCCTAGCTAGAAGGGCACTCTTCGGTGGTGAAAGATCCACCCTAGTTTGCTAGGCTCTTGCACCTTTTCAGATCTGATTTGCAGTCATCTTGAGCGAGGGGTTTTCCAAGGCGCAGTTTCGGGAAAATCACGATAACTTTACAGGTTTTTCTCTGTTTGAAGCGAAATTCGTTGTGGCAGCTAAGGAGAGGTTCTTTTGTGAAACAGCAGGGTTTGTTGGGTTTCAGCCATTCTAAGAAAAATGACCTGTTTGGAGAATTGCAGGCCCAAAAATTTAGGGTTTTGGGTGGAATTTTCAGATCTTAAGGTTGGCCTGTTTATCTCATATATTTCATAAGTTATTTTCAGAATTTCAGCTTTTTATGTTTGGTATTCGAAAAGATATGAATTTTCGAATTCTATCATTTTGAGCTTATAAAAAAATTCTGGCAGTTTCCTATGTTATAAAAATACAAAAACAGTTTATTATTGTTAGTTATTTTTTTGCCAACTTCTGTGAAATTTGAAGTGTTTTGGGCAAGTATTTTTCAAGATATCATATTTTTATTGTTCGCTGCCTATTTTGCAAAAATCAAAAAAAAATCAGATTTAGTATTTGCTGCAAATTTCTGTATTTTGTCAATTTTTTTGTAAGATCCCAACAAGGGATATTTCGGTGGTATCGAGCCGTTGTTCCTCCACCTGTTGGGGTTGAAAGATGGGGAGAGGAGAGACGAACGGTGAAGAGATGGGAGTAGATCTGATGAAGCAACTGTTCACCAATATGGTGAAGCAGCAAGAGACTACCAACCTCTATTTGAGCCAGCTCACTGAGAGGTTAGCACAAGGTAGGATTGAGGCTCATGTGGAGAAAGGAGAAGCTAGCAATATGGGACAGCATGGTAATAGAGGTGAGAGTGGACATTCGGGACAAGGGTCCCCTCATGCTTCTACCAGGCCCTTGGGACTCCACGAGCCTTCTTTCTTGAAGGATCCGGAAGTTTCGCAGACACGACAACCCGTAGACATTGTGGATGAGGAATCTTGTTGGGAGAAGTACCGGACATTGAGTGAAGGTTTCCGGGACAACATGCCATTTCAGGAGTATTGTAAAATGAAGATTGGCAGCAGGCCCAGGAGAGATTACCAGACACAGGCACCTGAGTTTCAGAGGAGATTGGGACAAATCTCGATTCCACACTTCGATGGCTCTAAGAAGTGTACTGCACACAATCTTGGATTCAGAAGTTGAAGACTTACTTCGACTTGAATCCCATGCGAAGAGGATGCAATTAAGTTTGCTATCCTACACCTCGAGGAGATGCTCATGACTGGTGGCATCATGGATTGATCACACAGGGGCACATGCATATCACTACTTATGCAGATTTTACACAGAGGTTGATGAGCAGGTTCAACAGGAGGGACCCAGATAGGCACTTCAGAGAGTTGACTCACTTGAGGCAGACAGGAGTTCTCTAGATCGGTACATTGCAGATTTTCAGAGGTTATCAGTGATGGTATCTGATGTTTCAGAGATGAGGTTGACTTCACTCTTCATGGTAGGATTGGTAACGCTTTAGCGGATTTGTGAAGGCATTTGAGCCTTCCTCCTTACATGAGGCTATTAGGAGAGCACGTGATTTGGAGTTGTCACTCCAAAGTTGAGGTTTCCCCCTCGAATTCAGCCTAAGGTATTTCCTTCGAGAGCTGATGGTTCACAGCCGAAGGGGCCCCCACCTAGGCAAGATACAGCGAGGAGACCATTTGTATCGAGAGAGGACAGGAGGAGTTGAGGCGAAAGAAACTATGTTTCGATTACCGCACACCATGGGTTCCAGGACATGATTGTAGAGGAAAAGGGAAGGCCCAATTCATAGAGGTCTTCGAGGAGAGTGAGAGCGAGGAGGAGCGAGACGCTCAGGAGTTGGAGGATGAAGATGAAGAGACATTGGATAGTGTAGGGGTCGAACAGGAGGAGGAGACTTTTCCCCATGAGACTATTGCTACTTTGTCGAGTACCCCGAGGTACAAGGCATTCAGGGTCAGGGGAGTATTACAGGGTCAGAGAGTAGTAGTACTCATTGATAGTGGGGCAACCCACAACTTCATCGATGCATCTTTGGTAGAGAAGCGGGGATTACAGGCGGAAGACTTTGAGGGCTTCGATGTAGTGGTAGTGATGGTGAGTCCATGAGATGCGGCGGCGAGTTCCATGATTGAGTATCACCATGGGTAACCATACGGTGGCCAAGCGACTTCTATGTGGTTGGTATTGGAGAGACCAACCTTGTGCTCGGTGTACTAGTGGCTCCATTCTCTTGGAGAATTTGGACTAACTTTCAGACGATGGAACTCAAGTTCAAGTCCGAGGGGAAGAATGTAACCTTGAGGGGTTTATCTTCAGATGCACCCAGGGTTGTCACACAAAGAAAGAGAATCGAGAGGATTCAGGCACTGATGGGGTTGATTGGGTAGATACGGTGCTTGGTTTCTACAAAGAATCGAGAGGAGGAGGGACCGGAGTATCATGTGGATATACAGGGGCTATTGGATAAGCACAGTGCAGTTTTTAGTGACATACCACTTGGTGTACCTCCAAATAGGGGATTTGAGCATGTGATTGAGCTTGAGGACACTAGACCAGTAGTTACTACTCCTTACCATCACCCCAAACGGTTTAAGGATGAGATTGAGAGGACTATCCATGAGCTTATTGACATGGGACACATTAGGCCGAGTTCTAGTCCTTTTGCTTCTTCGGTGGTGTTGGTGAAAAAGAAGGATGGGACCATGCGGATGTGCATCGACTATCGGGCATTGAACAAGAAGACAATCAAGAACAAATATCCAGTGCCACGTATTGATGAGCTACTAGATGAGCTACAGGGGGCAATCTATTTTTCTAAAATAGATTTGCGATCTAGATATCACCAGATCAAGGTTAGGGAGCTAGGATGTGCATAAGGCGCTTTGAGATGCCATTATGGACACTTTGAGTTTTAGTGATGCCATTCGGATTGTCAATGCACCTGACCACATTCCAGTCTTGCATGAACCACGTGTTCAACCGCCATTTGCGGAAGTTTGTATTGGTTTTCTTTGATGATATATTGGTCTACAACAGGACTTGGGAGAGCCATATCCGCCACCTTGATGAGATATTGGGAATATTAGAAGCTAATTTGCTATATGCAAAAGCTTCTAAATGTGAGTTTGGCATGACAGAGTTGCTATATTTGGGATATGTGATTGGTGGAGGGGAGTAAAGGTGGACAGAGAGAAAATACAGGCAATTTTGGATTGGCCACCACCCAGGACATTGACACATCTGAGGGGATTCTTGGGACTATGCACCTACTACAGGAGGTTCGTGAAGAACTTCTCACGATTGACTGCCCCATTGACAGATTTGACCAAGAAGGGAGCTTTCGCTTGGTCAGAAGCAAGCACAATAAGGTTTTTGATCATCTCAAGGAGGTGATGAGTTCATGTCCCGTCCTCGCATTACCAGATTTTTCTCGGCCATTTGTTCTAGAGTGTGATGCATCAGGTGAGGGGGTTGGATCGGTGCTTATGCAGGATAGGCATCCCATTGCTTATGAGAGTCGGAAATTGAGCCCAGTGGAGAGAGGGTATTCGATTTACGACAAAGAGATGTTGGCCATCATGCATGCCTTGGCCAAATTCAGACAGTACCTTGTGGGCAGCAGATTCGTGGTACGTACAGATCACAATAGTTTGAGGTTCTTTTTGGGGCGAAGGATCTCGCGACCGCGAGTAGAGATGGGTGAACAAGGTACAAACGTATGACTTTGACATAGAATACACTAGAGGTAAGAATAATGTTGTTGTTGATGCTTTATCTAGGAGGCCTTACCTTACTACTATGTTGAGTTCTATGTCTGAGATTTCAGCAGATTGGAAGGCTCACATACTTGTTGAGTACTCCAAGAATCAGTTTGCATGCGAGATCATGGATGGTATTATCAAGGATGACCGATACAGGGTGGTAGATGATCTCATTTTCTACAAGGATCGGATTTTCCTTGTACCGGGGTCTAAGATGAAGGACAAGATCCTTCGTGCAGTACATGATACGCCATTAGCTGGACATCCCGGATATTTCAAAACATACAGGTACATCAGAGAGAGATTCACTTGGAAGGGGATGAAGGACGATGTCCTTAATCATGTCAGAGAGTGTATGGTTTGCCAGCAAACCAAATCGGAGCATTCTTTTCCTGCAGGGTTACTCCAGCCTCTTCCCATCCCTGAGCAGAAGTGGGAGAGCATATCGATGGATTTCATCACAGGACTCCCTATGGTGCATGGGCACAATTGCATTTATGTGGTAGTTGATCGATTGACCAAGTATGCACATTTCTTTTCTCTACCTAAGAAGCATGAGGCAGCTGACGTGGCTCAGGTATTTTATACAGGGATTTTTAGGCTTCATGGGTTGCCTAAAAATATTATCAGTGACAGGGATAAGATCTTCATGAGCACCTTTTGGCAGGAGATATTCAGACTTGTCGGTACTGAGTTGACTCCCAGCACGAGCTACCACCCTCAGACTGACGGGAAAACGGAGATTGTTAACAAATGGATAGAGGGCTATTTGCGGAGTTATGTGACCGGACATCAGCAGGCATGGATCAGATGGTTACATATGGGTGAGTATTGCTACAATACCACATATCAGATGAGCATCGGCATGACTCCTTTCAGAGCTTTGTATGGATACGATGCCATGTCATTTGCTGATTTGGTATTACCAGATAGTCGGGCTCCCAAAGCTCGGGATTGGTTACAGGAGAACCAAGATATCCTGCGAGCTCTTAAGGAGAACCTCCAAAAGGCGCAGAATCAGCAGAAGGTTTATGCGGATCGGCACAGGATAGAGAGGTCCTTTGAGGTAGGAGACTTGGTGTTCCTACGTCTGCTGACCATACGAGGCGTCGTCACTCTCAAAGCGAAGGGGGTGGAAAAGCTGAAACCACGGTTTTATGGTCCATACAGGGTAGTCGGTGAGTGGGTGCAATTGCATATGAGTTGGATCTTCAGAGCACAATAAGATACATAATGTCTTCCATGTGTCATGCCTTAAGAAGGCACTAGGACAGCACATTGTACCTTCTACAGAGTTGCCACCATTGGACGAGGAGGGGAAGCTGGTTTTAGAACCAGACTCTATTATTGAGGTCAGACAGAGGAAGCTCAGGAGCAGAGATATTACAGAATACTTGGTACGATGGAAGGGTTTGCCTCTTGAGGATGCTACTTGGGAAGGAGAGCAGATTCTACAGCATCCTAGTTTGCATTTGCTTGGGGACAAGCAAATTTTGGGAAGGGAGGATTGTAATGTCCCCTTTCCCTCGCCACAGGCTTGAGGGCCAGTACGGGTCCTAACCCTAGTCATGCCCAAGGGGTTACGAGACGCCATGAGCTATTGGGTGTGAATATCTAGTCCAGTTGTTATAATTTTCCATTGACAGGGTTATAAAGTGCTTTCGAAGGGACTAGATGTTATGTTTTATCGTTGGAAGGGACCACTTAACTCCTAATGTTCTAATTTCGCGTTGGGGTCACCTTTTTGGGCCATGGCGACTTGAAGGGGGAAAAGTAACTTTAAGTTACTTTATTATTTTGGTCTTCCCTAGGGGAAAATGCGACTTGGGGGTTTTAGGGTTTCCTTGGCGTGGGAAAAGTTATAAAAGGAGAAGAGGGGTGAAAGGAAATTCATTCTTGCATACATATTTTCTTTGGTGATACTTGATAGTGAGCAACTGATTGTTGTTTGCTTGTTCCGCTTGTGGAGTGAATCCCACAAGATCCTAGCTTTGGTGGTGAGAGATCCACTCCTAGCTAGAAGGGCACTCTTCGGTGGTGAAAGATCCACCCTAGTTTGCTAGGCTCTTGCACCTTTTCAGATCTGATTTGCAGTCATCTTGAGCGGGGTTTTCCAAGGCAGTTTCGGGAAAATCACGATAACTTTCGGGTTTTCTCCGTTTGAAGTGAAATTCGTTGTGGCAGCTAAGGAGAGGTTCTTTGTGAAAGCGGCAGGGTTTGTTGAGGTTTCAGCCATTCCTAAGCAAAAAGCGACCTGTTTGGAGAATTGCAGGCCTAAAATTTAGGGTTTGGGTGGAATTTTCCAGATCTGAAGGTTGGCCTGTTTTTCTCATATTTTTCATAAGTTATTTCCAGAATTTCAGCTTTTTATGTTTAGTATTCGAAAATATATGAATTTTCCGGAATTCTATCATTTTCAGAGCTTATAAAAAAATTCTGGCAGTTTCCTATGTTATAAAAAATACAAAAACAGTTTATTATTGTTAGTTATTATTTTTGCCAACTTCCTGTGAAATTTGAAGTGTTTTGGGCAAGTATTTTTCAAGATATCATATTTTTATTGTTCGCTGCCCTATTTCTGCAAAAATCAAAAAAAAAAATCAGATTTAGTATTTGCTGCAAATTTCTGTATTTTGTCAATTTTTTTGTAAAATCCCAACAAGGGATATCCCATGAACAAAAGATATGACAAGTGGTCCTTTGGTTCTTTATAACGTGATTCATTGACGAGTGATGAATCATTAATGGCTGAGAGTTTCAGCCCCATCTCCCGAGTGCTGAAATAAGACCCACGGAGAAGTGGATTGAAAACTCTATTCCGGGCTTGTGTAGCTGAGAGTGTCTACAACGACTCAATTATCCTCTGATCGAAGTCACCTCAATCACGTCCTTGCACCACCATGTAACGCTCATCACACTTTTGCAAGAAGAGAAATGTGACCATCTGTGATAGGAGTTAGAGCCAACTCCATAATAGTAGGATAAATAACCATCTTCGTCTTAGCAACAGTCTTTGTCTCAACAATGGTAAGAGTGAGAATCAACTCCTCGTCTATTTTCTCATCTATCCCCCTCTGTTGGGAAAGATCCTTCACAACACAATGAGCAAACTGTTCATGCTCTATTGTCCTTCGAGTAAGGACCTCTGAGTGAGTGGTTGGGCATGCCATCTCACCATGCATCGTCAGTGCATTTGGAATAGTGGAGTCCCCGTCCACAACAAATTGTTCTTCAGAATGAGGAAATCCATCCTCCCAAGGCATGTCCGCCTCCTGTACACCTAGTATAGTGGATACTCCCTCCTGATAGGCGCATGTAGTTTGATTGTATTCAAGTCAGCAGATTTGTGAGGAATGACTTCTTCCCAAGGCATTGCAGTCTCCCGCACATCCGAATGGTGGAGCTGTCCTCCACATGTGCATTCATGTTGATCGTAGCCGGATCAACAAGCCGATCTGTGACGACCTTCCCCAATACCAAGGGCAATTAATCGTCTCTGTTTGACATTAGAGACAACACACTTCTTTCCACGAAATCCTCGAAATATTGGGTTTTCGGATCGATTGTGAATAGATAGAAGATTCTTTTGTAAAGAAGGTACATATCTAACATTCCGTACCAACAATTTATGAGCATTATTGAATCTGATGCATATATCTCCTATCCCTTCTCTGTAGTGATTCTCCATCAGCTAGTACTCTCGATTCAAAACATATATTTGCGATAAATGAAACAGACCAATCCCTACTGACATGAAAAGTGTGCAAATGCACCGAGTGATGATCCAACAATGGTACCATTGTCATTCGAGCATGATGTCGTAAGACAATAAAGAGCATGCCCGTCATCCGAATCCCGTTCTTCTACAACTGCTGCCACATGTCCCTCATCACATGGCTTTTTGTTCTGCTGCGAAAGATCATACTTCCGGCAGCAATCCTTCTTTAGGTGCCTGACCTTGTAGCATGATAATAACATGTGACACGATATCGAGTGGAAGACTCACCGGATTGAGCGTTTCCACTTTCCCTTTGGTGAGTGACAAGAGCACTCTCTGAATGGTCACAATTAGATTTGTCTGAAGTTGTCTTCGTTCCTTTTGCAACAAGTAGGAATTCACCTTGTCAAACGTGAGTGTTTGACTTTCAACCATTAAATGGAGTGCCTCCACAAATGACTCATACGAAGAAGGTAAGTTGTTCAAAACCAGAGCCACCATATCATCGTCGTCCACCTTTTTGTTGATGGAAGATAACTAGTCTCGAAGATCTTTCATCCGAAGTAGGTGCTTAGACAGCGATCCACCTTGTAACTTCACGGAAAAGAGCATATTCTTCAGGTATAAAACCCGACTCTTCGACGTCTGATATTTATCCCTCAGACTAGCCCACAACGTGCTTGCCACAGTGGCATTCCACACTTCCGGTATCATATCATCCGACACCGATAACTTGAGAAGCAATAACGCTTCCTTATGACATTTGTCATAATCCTTGAAGTTTGTCGTTGGTCGACTTTCATCACCCTTGATTATTTTATCACAATCACGAAACTCTGCGACCATTAAAATCTTATGGCTCCATACATTGAAATTAGTGCCTGTTAATTTTTGTGTCTCCGGCAAAGTTAAGTGTGATATATTTGCCATTTTATTATTCCAAAGTAACGGAAATAATAAAATAAAAGTTTGCCACACCAATAAAATAATGTATTATCCCACCAAGTATTACTTATTCTAATAAGTAATATTAAATTATGCAAATCACCCAACTATATTTGTTTGTATTAAAAATATTATTACTTATTCCTCCAAGTAATATTAAAATTAATTGCTCCACCAAATCGTATGAAATTAATTATGCAAAGGTGAATACCTTTGTTGAAAAATAATATTATTTCACCGACCTTGGATAAAAGGAAACGATTCTGACACTCACGTTTTCCTCCAACAAACAGCGACTGGGTATTGCTACAGTCAGAGCCCACGATTTTGCTGGTGCTGGCCACGACTTCACCTTTTCCACAAGCCACGACTGATCATTTTCGTTCTGAGCAAAGATCACGACTTGAACTGGATTTGTGACAGGATTCTCGTGTCTCCTTCACACGACTTCTGCCCTTTTGACGTCTCTCTTCCACGATTTTGCTGGTACCTCTGCCCTATTCTTACCCACGTTTCACGATTCTGCCCTCGTGAAGATATACTTCTCCACGATTTTGCCCTTCTTCACGGCTTTACAAAAACGACTGTATTGTCTTCGAACTGAGTCGCGATTTTGTGCAAAACCGACTTGTATTGCTTCACATTTTTCGCAAAAACCGACTGTATTTTTCTTTCACGACTTTAGGCCCTCGTACCACGTTTTCTTGGCCTCGAATGGAGGAATTTCTTCCTTCTTTGCCCTAGCGTCTGGTATTATTCTCCAAATACCCCACGTTTTATCAAATTCGTGCCTTGTTAGGGCTTCCTCGAATTTATGGTTCGTACCTCTTGGAGGCTTCCTCGAACTGCAACTTTGGACGCTCTAATACCAATGTTAGAACATGCAAAAAGAAGAAAGAATACAGAAGGCAAACTGCACTGTATGAATGACACAGGCAGAGGTTTATTTATATGTGAAGAGGTGGTTGAACAGTTACAAACCGAACAACTACATAACTGTTTTTACATGCTATATAAAGTGTTATATTTTAACAAAGATTACAGGAGAACAAACATAATGAAAAATATAGAATGAAATAAAAATAAACTTATGCCAGAAGAGAAAAAAGTGAAGAAGATTACAGGAGAACAAATGTAAGGAAGTCTTCTAAACTTATAATTCCCCCACATCTATTTGAATGCCTACAGAAGAAGAATCACCAATGAGAGAACCAAGATAATAAACCAGTTAGTCAAGTGAGTTAAATCAGACATCCGATGAAAAACTAAAAAAATCGTAAGTGAACAAATTTCAGTCAGCTCATGGTCAGAAACTCGGAAAAGTGACAAAGAATAACCTTCAGATGCATAGAACCAAGCAGAATTGGTGTACACAATATTCTTCCCAAGGCTGATGAGATCATTCGTGCAGGGATACACCATCAAAGATCCAAGTGAAATACAGAAACATAATGAACAAAAGGGCAGGCCAACAACTTTAAAATGCCACAGTTCACAAGAAAACTAGAGAAATATGCAGGGCAGCAATTGCAACATGTGAATTAAATCAGCGTCATTTGGGATATTCGGACACAGCCCAATATTATAATAACTTTCAAAATGATTTTAAGAGAAAGATACGTGATGTGGTATGGTACATTTAATAAAAGAATATAATGCATTGGATAAACAGAAAAAAAAATTATTTCTTGAAGAATTTAGAAATACACCAGAAGATATGGATGCATTGTATACTATAGAATGAAACAGTTAAAACACATGGAAAACATGAGAAAATATTCATAAACCAGATTGAACACAAATATGGAGGACTGATGAAGCAATGGTTTTGTAGAAGGACTTCTGCCTGAAATTGTATGAAAGCAACGAAAGTGTATCCTTACATAACAATAGAGAAAGCTCCACAAACTCACTTCCATTCCTGAAACAAATTCAGCCACCAACAGGGTTTTGTAGAGTGAATGTTCTAAAATTTAAAGTTCTAAGTATGGCTGATTTAGTGATCTTCATTTTTCCTGTTTCAGACTTGATCTATTATGTTGGATGAAAGATTAAAGTGGATTGCATAGGATTCTGTGGAGATTGATTGCCAATTTATTTCGTATTGCTGCAAGAAAAAGATGCCACTTTGGAGTTACAAATTTGCTTCCATCTGCACATCTCAAGGGTTCTACTGGATTGCATTCTTAGTTCTTCGTTGTCACATGGAAATTTTAATCATTCTATCAGATCATAATATGACTCTATCGGATATTTACTCTTGAGGAAAGCAGTGCAGACATCCAAGTTGGAATTAGATTTGATTCGGACATATGAAGAGATTTTTGTCAGGTTTTCAGTAGACTTTTTGGATACAGGGTAACTAGTGAACAGTTTAAGGGATTCCAGAATCTCTTGGATTGTTGGTTTGTTATCTATGCCACCTTGTGGCTAGACAACCCTAAAGTCAAAAGTTTTCTTGACGCAAAAAATACAAAAACTCACAGGATTACCTAGCAAAACTCATTTCAGCTTTTGAGACCTTTAAGTTACTTTTCAAGGAAGATATTTAGGTGGGAGTGCAAACTGGATGCTTTTCTATATGATTTGGGCATTGGATCCTGTAAGTGTGACTTTTAAATCATTGTTGCAAATGTCCTACTGGATCAAACCTACACAAGAAGGAGACTGAACATGAATTCTGTTAATTTTTTACACCCTTCTTGAAGGATTATGTTCAAAGCTTGTGCAAAACAATATAGCATTCAATTCTTACGTTGGTAGTGGACCCTCTGCTTCATTTTATTTTAATTATCACCATTATTCTGAATGGCTTGTATGCCAAGGTTGTTTAAGGGAGTTTTGAATATGGTTTATTCAGCATGTTCAATGGATGGTTACTAGAAGTTTTTGCTGATTTGGAGTGATATGTAGCTTTGTCATCATAATATTGCTGCATGGGTAAGGTTGTCTCCCATACGATTTAGTTGGATGGCATCCATCTCGATTTATCATGTCGAGGATTTACCCTTGTCTGTGCAAACAGTGGTCTCTTACACTAATGAAACCATCCTTCTACTGGGTGTTGTAATCATTTCTATTTTTATAATCCAGTAAATAGCCCTCACCTGTCCTGTGAATATCAAAAACTTAAATACATTCGCATAAATATTGTCAACCTGGAAACCAAGCAAGTCAAAACACCATTAAGCAGGCTGTACAGGCCTGAACCACCTTGTACATTAAGACCGTCACAGGGACAAAAACCATGGAAACAACAAGGCACCCAGCCAAATACAAAACTGCCAAGGAAACAGAGCCACCAGTCTTGAAAGCTAAACGTGGGAACCGAAACTTTGAACCTTGGATGGAAACTGCTACAAACTAGCACCCATTCCTCTACCTGCCACAGCCAAAGAAGAAGCACCACCATGACCACCCGCAGAACCTCCCATGGTTCGTCTCCTGCACCCAGGACAGGTGAACCCACCATTCTCATTAATCCACGAGAAGCTTTTCCTTCCAATTCAAAAGCTTTCTTTCCATCAAGTTGTGAGCCAGCATAACCGGGCACTTGAGAATAACTAAATTAATCACAGGGAAATGCTCCCTTGCACTCATCCGACCTGATTGAATGAAATTTTGCATGTTGTCAACCACCTCCACAAGCTGCAGAAAATGTGCCTCTAATTCCTGAAAGAAGCCACGGAAACTAGACCGTGACACTTCACACCGGCAATTTCACAACATTTGAAATGAGGAGGTTGGTTACCTCCAAAGCTTTTTCCAATACTCCCATGTCTTCTGGTTTGATAAAATGCTCTACCTTTAAATGGCACTCTTATACAGAACCAAATAGATAAAATTCAAAACAAACATTGATGGCACTCCGGAGTTAACTTTGCTTCACATCCTCATTTCCACATAAATGATACCCAGGATTGCCTTAATCTCCTGCAGCGTTTCCCCCAAATGGACGAAAAACATGATTTTAAGCCATTCATTCGAGATGGAAGAACAAAAACTCATTATGCATTTCTCACCATACAGGAAGAAGCACAGACAGCACCACAATGAAATAGGCAGAGTAGGGACACAAGACAAAATGGAGACAAAATGCAGATGGAGATAAAAAGCAGGGATAGAATCCCAATAAATAAACCCACATATGCAGTATACCTTTCTTGGGACCTGCTGCCACAAGCCCTGCCATTATGATGTGAAGTGGCTTCACACAAAAGAATTTAATTTGAAGAATCATACTCACATCATCGCCACCCATCAAAAATATAAGCCATCGCAATAGCTGTATAATCATAAATATATATGTGCACTCTTGTGGGAAAACCCAAGTAGGCTTGGGAGCCAGGATGAGGCAGAGGAAAATCCTCAGCCCAACAATCAACCAATCCATCCCAACTTTCCCAGACATTGTCCACAATTAGAATGCAGGTCTGATCAGTTCCAGCATTAGCCAAAAGATCTGCCATCCTATTTGCTAACCTGTAGCAGTGTTGGGCAGACCAAGAAGAGAACCTTTCCAAAATTTACCGTGCTCAACTAAGTATGTTCTCCAGTTTCCAACATTGTGAAGCATGATTCTTGAGTTCTCTTATGATTACCATTGAATCACCTTCTATGATCAGATCATTAATGCCACACATTTATGCCATTTCAAGCCCAAGAACCAAACTCTAGGCTTCAGCCTCATTATTTGATCCATCAATAAGCTTCATGCATGCAGCCCTAATCAAAGATCTTGAGCGATCCCAGATAATCCAGCCGGTCCCAGATGCCCAAGGTTTCCCCTAGCACCTCCATCAAAATTTAACTTTGAAAAATCCCAACCCAGGAAGCAACCATTTAGAATTCATGGATCCAAGTAATTAATGACAAATTCCAGAAGATACACTTGACCTATACAAGGGAGAGAAAGAAAGAAAGAAAGAAATTATATTAATGTCCACAAATGACCAAAAATAGGTCAATGGGACTGAAGGATACAACCATTAGCAATAGAAAGTTCTAGGAAGAGAGAATCCTAGATACGAACCAAAGAAATAAAGTACAAAAGACAAAATAGAGCAGCGTGCCACTACCACAAGTGGCAAAGAAACCAATACAAATAGCAATGAGGGGCAAACAAAAACCCCAAGAGCATGTGTCAATGAAGACTGGAGGCAAAACTCATCGAATGTCCTTGTCTGTGCATGAAGTGGAGGAATCATCTGAGCCATTACTGATCACTGTGAGGGATCTAATAATGCTGCCCGGCGAGTATACAAGGTCGAAGGAGCCAAGTTGGGAGAGCCTATGAGGAAGCAAAACACTTCCTCTACAATCTCTCCATTTCTTTAGAATGAAGATGTTCCAAGCAGACAAATCAACCTTATTTGACTTGAGTGAGACATTATTGTCTCTGAAATGGCCACTTCAATTTTGCTATGACCGAAACAACCGAGCTTGATTTTCTTTGAAAAATATGTTCATTTCTTTCAAACTAGATATTCCAAATGATGATGGAAGAACTTATTTTCCAAATAGCTGCAAAAACATCATTGAGGTGTATAGAAGGCCAGACCTGAAAAAGCCTGAAGGAGAGAAGCAGGTTTTACCCATGCCCATCATAACCTAGCCCATAGCCATTCCCAGCATTCCTAGCAAAAGGGCGACTGAGAAGAAGATGATCAGCAGTTTCCTCATTTTGCATGCACAAACAGCACCAAAATGGACCGGTCATTCTCATCTTTCTTAATCTATCAAAGGTGAGGATCTTCCCTTGAAGAGCGAACCATGCAAAGGCCCTGACTTTTGGCAGGTATGCCTTGTTCCAACATCCCTCCTTTGGCCAATGTGATCGAGAAGCCGAGCTTGCAGTTAACTTTTAACCCAACTTGACTACTTAATTTTCAGATTTAGCTCCCACCCACCTGATCACATCACCAAACCTAGGATGAATTCTTCTTCTTGCTAGTAGCTCCTTCAATAATGTTTGTTGTTCCTGAGGAACATTAGTAGCAGTTAAATTCTTCAAATGAATTTAACATATGCTCTGGTCATTCTGAATACTCAAATGATCCTTAACGTTTTTTTCCCCCAAATGATGGAAAGCATAGCTTTGGCTTCAACTAATGCAGGAACATTTGCTTACGGTGGATGCTCATTCCATGACTCAGCCCAAACAATTGTTTTATCACCCATTTTATTTCCCAGGAGATAGCTTGGTGATGATACAGCAACAGCACAGCACGAAGTTCCAAAGATGAGAGCCACATAGAGGGTTGACCATATGAAGGATTCTCTCTGCATTAGGAGAATCCAGGTATTTGCATTGAAGAATGCATTCATCATTTAACCTGTGGCTAAGAATACATACACCATACAAGCTTAGCTCCCAAGGCCCTGTTTTACACTAGAAGATTTCTGATGCCAGCTCCACCCTAAGATTTTAAAGAACAAACCTTGTCTCAGCTAAGAAAAGGGACCTTTATTTTTCATCCATTTCCTACCAGATAAAATCTCTCACGATTTTGTTCAATTGTGCTATAACTGCCACATGGGATTTCAGAGTGGACATCACAGAAATCAGGAGGGCATTCAAAACTGATTTGATTAATGCAAGTCTTCCAGCTATCAAAAGCCACTTTTCTATCCAAGAGCTGAGCCTATCATGGAAGGAAGACACTAATTTTTGCCAATGACTTGCTTTTCCAGCCCCAGCAAACAGAGGAATTCCTGGGTATTTATTTGGAAGAGACGCAATTTTGAAGCCTAAAATTCCAGCAATCCTATTTTGCACAGCCTATGGAGTATTAAAGAAGAAGAGTTCAGGCTTGTTTTCATTCATAACCTGGCCCAAGGCAATGGCATATGACTCCAAAAAAATGAAAGCTCTGACCTGTCTTTTTCTTGCTGCTTTGAATAGTGTTGTATCATCCACAAACTGTTGATTAGTGAACAGATCAATGAAATCAGTTGCTTTAATTATCAGGATCTTGAGATAAAGGCATGCAGCTGAAATGGATCTGCCCAAAGCTTCAGCCATCAGAATGAATAAGTAGGGAGGTAAAGGGTCCCCTTCCTCAAACCCCTAGTGGGTTCAAAAAAACCAGCCAGCCTCCCACTCACTAGGACAGTATCTTGGGCCTGAAATGCAACTAAAGACCCGACCACACCATTCTTTGAAGAATCCAATTTTTTCCAATACTTTCATCAGGACCTGCCAATTCACTTTGTCATAAGCTTTGCTGATGTCCAACTTTATGAGCATACCCTTTTCATGGTTTAGAGGTTAAAGAGTGAATGAGTAATGACAATCCCATCCAAAATCAACTTCCTAGGCACAAAGCCTCCTTGTTCTAAGGATATCTCATTAGACAGCAGAGGCTTTTATCTTAAAGCAACAGCTTTGGAGATGATTTGATAGATAGTATTACAATGGGAAATGTCTGAAATCCCCAAAGAAGAATGGCTGCTCGGATTTTGGCATAAGAGAGTGATCCAAAAATGGTGAATTTTAACTGACTCGGGTTTCCTGTTTTTAAGGATACTTAATTGAATTATTTCAAATTAACGTACTACATTAAATATGGCACTTAAAACTCTGAAATTGAAGCGTAATCAGTGAATTTAACCTGGAACCCCAATTCCACATTCATTCTCTTCATTTCCCAATTTCCCGTAAAGCGTGCAAATTATGTTAATCGGCTTATAATTTAAAAATCAGATCATAAGTGATTAAAACAGCAGTAAAAGAAGGAAAAACAGAGACAAAAAACTCCAAAAGTTGATAACAGAGTTCCTCTGTGAAGGACTACATCTTCAAGTTCGCAAATATGACGAACCGTTCCTATTAATGATGCAAACATAAGCACAATTCTTAATCAATTCTCAAATTACGGGCAAATAGGACCTGCAAGTGTCTCAGACCACCTCTAGTAAGTCTCCACAACCAGCTCTCAGCCTTACAATGGCATCTTCCCGCACAAAAATGGCCTCCACCTGCAGCTTCTCTCTCTAGAAAGGTATAACCTCTCTCTAAAAAGGCATATTCTCTCTCCAAAATGGGCAAAAACTCTCCAAGTTGGGCTAATATATCTAAGTTATCTTCCTACAGCTTCATCCCTGCATAAAAGTTTGATAACAGGCAAAAACTCTCCTTGTCTGGGCTCTCTCCTTCAAAAAGGCAATAAGGACTCTGCACAGTCCTGCCACAACCCCGCTTCAAATACAAATTTTCACCCTTTATAGTATTCACCAACTCCAGGCACAATGGTTAGGCACTTGTTATTTTACTTGGGCGGTCAAGGTTCGATCCCCCATACACGATTAGCATTTGCTTTGTTTGGGATTAAAATCCCACATCCCCTGTGTGCGGTTTGTTGAAAGGTTTAAAATAGCCTTATCCGTTGGAATGTCACCGTGACTTCAGTCATGCTTTGCAATGTTTTTGTTGGTGGTTAGGTCAACTTGCCACGTAGCTCGGTGCTTATCTCTTTCTCCGAGGCATTGGTGAGTTAGCTTTGCACATACACTCATTTGGTTGTGAGTTGTTGGATTAGATGAGCTAGTGGATCTCACCGCCCGGCTCAGCTTTGCCAAAATTATTATCTTGCGAGTTGATTGCTTGGATCTTTGAGACGGCGTTGATCTCCACGAGGTGGTTGCATGCAGCTCGGCGGGCACAATTGGTTGATCCGTCCATTGAGCTCGGCATGTAACTCGGCAAGGTGAGTTGGAAATATTGACATGGCAATGTGAACTCAATGATGAGCTCGGCTAGCTCGACCCCTCAACTAGACTCCTAGCTTGGTCTCCAGCTCGATCCTAACTCGCTGAGTTGGATTGAGAACTTTGAAAAACTTGGGACTTAGTCCCACATGCACCGAATGCGGACCTCGGTAAGATTGATAAGCAAGTTCACATACAATGTAATGTGAAGAAAGGCGGAAGGGTCCCCCTCTTGAAAAAGAGTGGACGCCACCAGTTGTTGGGCCCCAGCTGACATACTATGTGGGACCCACCTCGACCGTCGAAGACCAGAGGCTGCAAACCATTATTTTGCTTGAAAACACACTAACATTTGTCGCACCCACATTCTACCACTCTACGCGTTCTCATTCTGCCACATTAACATTGTGCAAACCTACTCTTTATGTTTGTCAATTGAGCCTGAACTTCAACGGACAGTATCTTCCCGTCACGGACTTTGTTTTCCTCTGTTCAAAAGGCGTCGGAAAGCTCCAAATGACCTCTTCCGTAAGCAACCAGTTGTGCGAAGTTTAGGGAACAGTGGAATCGTGAATATCCTCCGGATCAAAGAGATGCGTGTGCAATAAAATCCAGTAGAAATTTTCTTGTTTTCCTTAATTCTTCAATTGCCTTCCAAAAATCATCCCTAACAATATCCCAAAAAGGCTTTTAAAAGGTCGTTGGCAGGCCATGCAGGTCGGTAGCCTTATCATTTTGCATCAAAAAGAGAGCACTCATAATTTCCTCCTTGAAGAAAGGAGACATCAGTAACATGTTTTGATGATCGGTGACCGGACGAGGATGTTATCAAGGAGGCTTGGGAGCCCGAATTCAATGCCTTTCTACTAGCTAGAAGATCTTCAAACTACTTCACCACCTCTTTCCTAATATCAGATTTTATTTCAAGCGAATTCCCATCCCTAGATTTGATTGAAGAGATACGATTTGAAATTCTTCTGGCACAAACTGAATGGTGGAAGAAACATGTATTCTTGTCTCCCTCCTTTAGCCAGTATTCTCTTGATTACTGTTTCCAATAATATTTCCTTTCTTTTTGAACTTTCTCTAACTCTGCAAGCAAGTTTTTTCATCCAGACAAGAGTCCCTGTTCATGCCTAGTTGGAAAATTTCCTAATTCAAAGAATTCTGTTTCCACCCTCAATTTTTCAACAAAGATATTTTTGAAGTCGATTTGTTTCATTCTTTTAAGCAATTTTTGGTGTGAGAGAGCTTTACTCCCAAACTGAACATTTGTTATCCTGCCTTTGGTGCCAATTTCAAACAAATTTCCATATCCTTCAATAGACCCCAATCCCTTAGCCAAATCAACTCAAACTTAAAAGAAGATTTGAAAGGAGAGTAGTCTGCCTCGATTGAGAGTGCAACTTAGCATCTTACGCTCAGTAACCTATTCCTCATCCAAGCAAGAAAGATTGATGAGAAATCTATCAAGACATTCAGCAATATTGCTGAAACCCAACCTTCAATTAGTCCAAGTGAACCTGCAAGCTGTAGGTTTGATATCCATTAGTTTATCGTCTTTGAAGAAGTCCATGAAAACTAGTTTGGATAGTGTATGCATATAGATTCCACCCCTATTATTTGTGGCCGATAAAAATGCCATTGAAATGTGCCGCACACCTTCCACCCAAGGATAATGCAACAATCTTCATATTGTTTCAATAAAAGGGAAAGTGCGTCCAAGATACTTTTCTTTACAATGGGACTATTTGGACCATAAACATTGAAAATCAAAAAGAAATAGTAAAGGAAAAAGACTGAACCTTACAAAGCTGTCAATGAGACCCTTCCTTAAGCAAGTGATGCATACGATTTGGGTTCCAAATCACCCCCAGACCTCTTGAATCACCATCAGAACTGACCAAAAACCCTTTCCATCTTGACCAGATTTTCATCAAAAATCCAATTGCTTCATCCTCATTCATCTTGGTATCTTGTAGCAAGAAGATTTCAGCTTGCAGTGCAACTAACCAATGCTTAACCGAGTGTCTTTTGTTAGGGGCATTAAGGCCCCTAATATTACAAGATATTAACTTAATTGTGATAGAGGAGGATTTCACCCCAGACTTTCTAGGACTGAAAAAATTGCTTACAGTATTATGTCTCCCTGACGTGATGGCCGCCTTTGTTTTAGCCATTCCTGAGTTTCTCCTCCTTTTGCCTTTGGAACCACAATTAGCTTGTTTGATTTGGCTTTCTGTTTGAGAGATAGTCAGCTCCTTGACTGAAATCAAATATGGAGAGCAGCTACCTGACATCCTTTCCATTCTATTTTGAATAATAGCAGCTATCTCGCTGGATTCCTTGGTAATATCTTCACTTTCCTGAAACATAGTCCTCGGGTTAAGTTTCAGAAAAGGTTCCGGAGCCTTTGCGGATCCTTAGAAGTAGTTTTCTAGCCCTAAAGCGTTAGGTGTAGCTGGAGTATCCTTACCTTCTGAGATGCTTTGAAGCGCCATTTTCCCTCCAAATAAAGGATTTTGATGGAGTTCCTTCTTTGACCTCCACATTTTCTTTATTTGCAAGGGGGTTAAAAAAACAGTGCTAAGCTTTTTGACATGCCTCAACCTGTGACAATGAAAACATCTTAATGGAATTTTTCAATGTCAATCTTTTGATGCCAAACTCCATCAATTGACTTGATATTTATTTCATAAGTAATGAATTTAGCCAACTCAACCAAAATGCAAAATCCTCGCATAGGATGCAAGAGAACCTTCAATTGTAGATTTATCAATTTCTAACATTCTCCCCAAATAACTACCAATATTCTTAGAAAGGCTTTCATTCCAAAATTCAATAGGTGAACCAAAAGTCTCACCCATGTAGGGGTTTTCCCAGGTTACCTTATGTTTGTGGCCTCCATTAACGGTCGATACCTTATAAGTAGGTCATGCGTTCTTGCATGAATCTTTGGACTTCAAACATGTCTCCCTTAACAAAGCTTGGATATTTGTGTACAGCACCCTTTTTATCCGATTCGAACTGCAAAAGAGCTTTTGCAGGCTCTTAAAAAAAAAAGAAACTTTTTCCCCTCTAGTAGGAAATCCATGTAGATGCGGACTCGTGCGACTCCAAGTGCGGGAGCTTGAAAGCTTGTATTCAAGTTGTAGCTGCCAAGGAGGAGCCGATCAACATTTTTTTCATTTCATCTAGTTTACATCCAAATGTTTCCATGTGGGTTGTTATCGGAGACTATAGGGCTGTCATCCGTGATTCTCACCCCCTCCGGCTAGTCACGTGCAATGTCCCTTTTTTCCCACTTAAGAGTTGATAAATGGTCTTCTTGTCATTCCTTCTCCATGGCAAAGGAGCAAAGATGAAGGAGAAGAACATTGAGCATCTATATGATATGTTTTTACTAATATTTTATACAAGTCGGCCTTGTATTTTTGTACTTTGGCACCAATTGAAGGATATAAAAGGAGATCTAAGGCATCATTTGCATGGGAGACTTAGCGCATTTTATCTACTTGGGCATTGTGAGCTAGTAGCTCCTTGTTCTTGCACTTGGGGACGAAAACCCTCATGTGTGTTTGCCTAGAAGGACGAAAACCCTTCTAGAGGTTGAGTGAAGGACGAAAACCCTTCATCTTGACTTGGGATCGAAGTATAAGGCTGATTTGGAGAGATATCTTTCATTTTCAGATTTTATTTGGCTTCCTACATGTGGAGCGACCTACCTTGAGTAGGTTTACGTGGTTTGGTGAATTTATATATCCATTTTCAGTTGATAATCTGAACTATCATAATTTCTAAGGCCAGAATACCAAGTTTTATGATTTTGGGGGTTTTAGACCCTAGATCTACATTTTTCTTGTGGCTGCAAGTAACTGGACATTAATTGAATTCAAGCAGTGGTTTCTTCAGTATTTTTATTGATTTTGGCTCTTATAGATGTATAAAATACATATAAAAATTGTGGCAAGTTAATTTGCAGTATTTCATGGTGTTTGGTAATTATTTGTGGAGACTACAGTTAGCTGATTTTGCATTTTCAGTCTGCTGCAACTAAAATCAGATCTGAATAATTTTGGGTGATGGTTAAATTCCTTTTCTTTTGGTCTAAACCCTTAAAAGGGTCATTACATCACACCCTAGAGCATCATATGATGATGACCTATGGTCTCGATCGTCGACAGTGGTGGTATCTCCATTGCTTTTTGGAACTGCAATAGCACTTTATGCTCTTCTCCACGTACCTTCTAGGATGTTATTGCTTCCCGAGGTCTCATATTCCTCTTTGAGACCCATGAGAGTGTAATGTCCCTTTTTAGGGCTGAAACTGGAAAAAAGGAAATAGCACAAACCCAAATGAGAGTAATCTGATTTTTATAACAACAGTCCTGAAAATATATGAAACCCTAGCAGCGAACTGAATCTACACTTTTAGGGCATCAAACACCCTCCAAACAAGCTGAAAATATTATATTCAATTAATGGAATAAACACCAAGCCAAAGCATTCCAAAACATGTGCAAATTATGAAATTATACCCAGCTGTAATTAAATAAATGACAGCAGAAGTACAGCTCACAATAAGGGCTGGAAATGGAGATTCCAAACCCCAAAAATATCAATAAAGTATGAAATCAGCCTTATAAATTATGAGGAAGGTGAATATCAGCTCCAATTGCCCAAATGTGCCCTAGAAGGCACTAATCTCCTCCTCCAACCAAGTCGCTACCCTAGGAGAGGGTTCAAAATAAATGTAGAAACCTTAGTAGCTCTTCCTCTATCAAACCCTAGCTGCAAACCAGCAACATCACCTTCTTTGAAGCCCTTAGGAACCACCAATTGAAGAGTTTTCGTTCTTCAATTTGCACAAGGAAGGGTTTCGTCCTCCTTGTATGCCACACCAAAGGATTTTCGCCCTCTAGTGGAAAGGAATTGAGCAATCAGCCCAAAAACCAAGCAAGTATAAATTTATGACAAGATAGATGCCCAAAATGAGTCCAAGCAACCCCTTTTATATCCTTTTGGTGGCACCAAAATCAATTAGGGAGTCTTCCCCCATAACCGACCTCATAAGGATGTTTGCTTTTAACTTTATCTTTGGCTTTTCACCTCTACAACCCAGCCGACCTTCTTGATAAAAGAAACTATGAAGAAGAATGTAAATGCTCACAAAAAAGACTGAAAAACATAACAAACACTTCCCTTGTTCACTTCCTTCTTGCCCACGGGAAGTGGAATGGGCTAGAAGTCTCCAAAACGAACTAGACTAAAAAGAGGACACCGTAGAGAGCCACGAATGGGCCCTCCCTCTAATCACAGGGTACTCATGGGTTTTAATTTCTTGTCATGAGACCGGCATATCGGGTGGTACATATGATTCAGGTGGTGTGGCTTGCCTCATTTTGAGATAGCCTCAAGTATGTCCAAAGTTTCACTTATGGCTTTTGATGTCCACTCGGATACTTGTGGCTCTGATTCATTGGGATCTACCTTATTTTTGGGTTGTCTTCATAGTTGTATGCTACTTCACCCACCACATCTCCATTCATCATTCGCGTTGATAAGGACCCGTACCTTGACCTCTATTTGAAGAACTCTCTATACTCCATTATTGGTGATAGCATTTTTCGGAGGAATTTTAATGCCCATACAAGAAACCCTCTAGACGCCCATTCATGAAGTTGCATAGGATGAGTTATGACCTCATGAGTTGGATCTGTAGGAGTTTGGTTTCAAAGAGGTTTCTTTGACATGAATTCTACTGATTACGGCCTATGAGAGACACCATTTCAATTTGCTAAATCTCCAGCCACCACATTTTCAATGGGCTTCCTCACTTCCCCAACTCTAGTAGATTCACTTGTTTTCCGCATTGCGGTTGTGTGAGAGTCGTGGACTATGTTCTCCACAGCAGAACCCTCATCCCCACAGATGCGGCTTCCTTATTTCGCCTTTTCCCCCTTGTTGCCCATGCCATCTTGACATTGACTCTCCATATTGGTTCTCTCCCTCTCCCTCTCCCTCTCCCTCCCTCTAGCTTCCCCTTCCACCATGCCCCCGACATTAAGCAAACAACAATCCACTTTGATGATGACTACACCATTGACTATGTTGCCCATCTCTCCCTTTCTTATGTATGGATTTTACTCCCTCCCTCTTCCCACCACCGATTCCATGTATGAGTTCTCACATCAAACCTTTTGGGACTCTGCCCTTGACTCTTGTCCCGCATTATACATTACTCAGAACCCTACACACCACAAAACTTGCTCCATGAACCAATGGTAAGATGATGAGTGTAAATCCCTTCATCACAAACTTTGGTTTTCCCTAACACATGACCGACCCTCCATGCCCACCATCCATAGGAAATACCATTGTCTTCTCAGACATATGAAACAAGATTTTATTGCATCTAGACAAACTTACACTCCTTACGATCTCAACCACTCACCTAAAACATTTTCACTTACTCTTCTTACGAGAAAAACTATAGTTTTAACATCTCCCTCAAAGCATGGGTCTCTATGCTAGCTCCCTCTATGATGTTTCAGTCCATCCTCTTTGCCATTGTCCCGCTCCACCATCCTCTATGTTCTCCACTTCTTCCACCAAGAGAGCTAATTTGAAATTGTGCACCAACAAAGCGGTGATGGTGAAGATCTCAAATTGAGTTCATCAAATACGGTGTGGATTCCCTTGCCTCTCCCCTTGCCACACTCTTTAATAAGGTGTTGTACCCAAGTTTTCCTCGGTCATGGTCCCAACACATCATACACCCTATTCATAATGCTGGGGATCTCTCCATCCCTAACAACTATAGGACCATTATTATTAGGCATATGTTAGCCAAATTTATGCCTGATGTCGGACATACACTTGTCATAGTACTTGGAAAGAAATAATAGCATAGCTAGGGAAAGTTGGTTTTAGAAGGGATTACTAGACTATTGACCACATCTTTACACTCCAGTTATTATTAAACAAGCTCATCACGAGGTCTTTTATAGTTTTTTGTTGTTTTGTTGACTTGAGAGAGCCTTTGATTCATATTTGAGATACCTACTTTTCAGAAGTTAAGAGAGTATCAACATCCCAAATTCTTTGATTACAGCTGCTTGGAGGTTTTTATGAAACAATTATTGGGCAGTTTCATACTTCTCATGATTTGTCTTTGTGAAGAGTACCATTGGGGTCAAGTAAGGATGTCCTCTCTCACCTGACCCTATTCAACATCTACATTGATGAATTAGAGGAGTTTCTTCGACAACATACCCATATGGATGATGGTTGTATTTTGCATGAGGTGCTTATAGCTATCCTTTTTGCCGACAATGTTGTCCTCTCACACTTTGCTTGTTTCTACGAACACTAGCAGCTTGTGGTCAACCTTAGTAAAACTAAGGTCATGATCTTCACTATCTTCAAGTGTTTTCTATCCATATTCTGTTTTTTCTACAAAGGGAACTTCTAGAGATCACATTGGCCTACACATATTTGGGGTACAATTTTCTAGTCCATGCTTTAACACGAGGTTTGCCTCTTATTTGTGCCTTTGCAAAAAGTAAGCCTCTCTTTCTATCTTGGAACATCAATGTCTACAGCTCCACTTTCAGGACATCCCTTCAAAATTACGCCTTTTGATATAATCATCAAACCTACGGTTTTATATAGTTCAAAGGTTGGGGACCTAACTTGGGGGCGCTGACAAGGCCTCATATTGAGAGGGCCCAAAATCTCATATTACACCCCATGATCCGTTGCAAGCGACGATTCTCAACACATGGTTCAAGCTGAATTTTTGCCTCTTGCTAGGCCTGAGACTACCTTTAGGGTTGCTTTCTACATCCACATACTAAGATCCTTCTAGAGCTCAACTTATTGTCATGAGAGATATCCATACTTAGCACTTTGCTCTTGAAGAGGATTTTTCACTAGTCCCCACCATACGCTGGCTCTATTAGTACTTTGAGAGTAGGTTGCTCCTCCTTTCTATTGGCATCTCTATTGATAGGTTACCCCCTTTCATGTATTCCCTAGATCCTTGTATTGGCTCCTTCCCACTAAGGATGCCATATAGATCTCCCCCTTGAATCGCTCAGCCCCAAGATTTCTTTTTACTCCAAACATTTGTTATAAGTAGTGGATGGTATTATTCATTTCCCTCACTATCTCCAATGCCACTAATCCCAAAGCATAAGGTTTTGCTTTGGCTGGATGAGAGTGTGTTCTCACTATTAAGGGTTAAAACAGATCACCACATTCTTAGTCATGACCAAATCACCCATCTTTGCTCCCTTAAGGAGGCATAGACCGAGGACCACTTCATTTTTAGATGTCCCATTTACGATGAGATTTGGGGAAGATATCATTGTCTCTACAGGGACTCGGGTAGCACCCTATCTACTTTCATCATATATCTTGACCAACTATGTCTAGGTCTTTATATTCACAAGGCAGTCATCCTCCGATGCAAATCCCTATAAAGGGAGCCTTGAGGCTTTAGAGCCCCCATGTTAATTGCCTCTTTCTTCCATCCCAACCAAGCGATAGGCAGCACTAAGTGCCCTTTGGACACCAGTACATCACACATTAGAGCTGATAGATCAATTAGGTGGCACTTCTCTCAGCACAACATTCCTAAGATTACTCATATCTCGCAACTTGATCTCCCTCAACAACATGGCTCTACTCCTTCCCGGTGGCATGGCTTCGCCCCTTCCCGAGGGGCAAGGATCTACTACTTAGCAGCTGCCCCCGGACCACAGGGATAGACTCATATTACAAGTTTCTTTTCTATTACAAGAGGTACACCAGCCTTGGATGTTAGGGGAGATTCTAGAGGAAGTGCTTTGCTTCCTCCTAAGATCTCCCAGCCTGGCCCCTCCAACATTAGGTGCTTCCCAACGAGAACTATCAAATCTTTTCATAGTGATCAATGATGGCTTGGGACGGCTCCTCCATGTCAAGCACAGAACAAATATATTCGATGAGGTCTTCCACTCTTCATCAACACATGCTTTTGGGAGCTCTTGTTCGCCCTTCATTGCTATTTGTATTGGTTTCATTACCACCTTTGTTAGTGGCACACTGCTTTACTTTGTCTTATGTACTTTTATTCCTTTATTTGGCTTCTAGGATTCTTTCTTCCTAGAATTTTCTATTGTTAACTGATGTATCTTCATGGGCCATTGACCTACTTTTGGTCATCTGTGGGTATCAATATAATTTCTTTCTTTTTTTTTTTTTCTTTCTTTCTTGTAACAGATTGAAATATCATTGTGAAAAAACCTTTAGAAAGGAATTTTAGGGCAACATTTTATCCCCAATTAGACTTCACCCATTGCTCAACTCTAGAGATTGTAGGCCATTTGCCTACAGATTTACCTATCCCGCTCTAGCCATGAGGTTTTTAATCCTGTTAATATGAGTGGGACTAGTTAGATCAAGATTGACCGCCATGGATTCTTGAAGTGAAGAGGTGAGAAACTCCACTTAGTCAAAATTAAGGGTTAGATGACAGATTCCTTGCGAATTTACCCTTCCTGATCGCGATCCTCTTAGCACCTTTTACATGGCATAAGTTCCCCTTCTCATCTTAAGTTCCCCAATCCCTTTGAAAATTCGCCATTGCCAGATCTTTCCTTTTGTTCTCCGAAGTGGTGTTCCTCCCCTCTGCTCCCCCTCGTCACACATTTTCGCCCCTTGATATCTATTTTCCAAGATACCATTATCATTTCTATGTTATATTGCTTACTGCCTAAGGTATTTTCCTTGTGCCTATTGGCGTTTGGTGTATTTTGGTTCCTGAAATCAACTCCTCCAATTTATGATGTGTTATCAGAGTGGAAAGGTACGTAGGGGTTTGGTAACAAGGAGAGACTCACCTTACCCAAGCGCAAGCTCAAATAGACACCTGGAAACTGTCTTCTAGGCAGAAGACCTTGGATCTCTGACAATGACAAGATCAGGGCATAGCTGATGCAGGATATGGAGGAAACTAATTCGGCTTAGTTCCAGAGCAGGACAAAGACATCAGAAGCAGAGGAGGTGTTTGATTGCTGGTGGTGCCTGGGGATGATTTTCTCCAATCTGTAAGGGCCCTATCATGTCCCAAGAGGAGCTGGCCTTGTGCTGTATTCTAACAGGGAAGCAGGAATACAAAATTTTGGTCTTCATGAAGAAAGCAATCTAAGAAGTGGAAAGAAAATGCTATGCAAAGAGGTTTTCGATGACCACACTAGCCCAAGTGCTGGGCAGCCAGGAGCAGGCCCCTCTAATGGCAGGGCAGATGGAGCACATTGCATCCCGCAGCAAACAGCTCGAAAAACCATATGGGCCCCAAGTGCAGCATAGTAGCTATTCCAGTCTCTTCACTTTCGTTATATATTAATTTTATATCTGGAAGCCATAATCTGATGTATAGGCTAATACATCTTCTCAAAGCTTGGCCAGCATACCAGCTTGATTAGTTGTGTGTTTTGTTTAGTTTATTTAGAAGCTAGCTAGGCACCCAAAAGGTAGTATAACTGTTGCAGCAATGGCTAGTATTTGAAAGCCAATATGTCCATTGCTGTATGATTTTGTCTTAGTAGTAGAGAGTAGAGACCGTAGAGATGGAAAGTATTGAAAACTTAAAAGTAACATATCCAGATTCCATACTGTTTTTTATTTTGGTGATTAAATGCCTTTCTTCTTTACAGCAGAAAGACCATTTAACCTTCACCTTAACCATCAAAAAAATTGTTTCATGGGTGTCCCAAGAAAAAGATGTCACTTGCAATCTCAGATATTTTAAGTGCTGAAATCTAGTTCAACACTACTTATTGAGTGTTAAGAGCCAAATTGATTTTTATGATTAATATGTAATATTTGAAGCTTAAGTAACTTAACTCTCTACATTTCTCCTTGTAAAGTTGGTTGTACTCTTGTTGCATGTATCTGTGATTAATAAAATTGTTATATGTTTCAATATTTTTAAAAACCAATAGGTTTTTGTATCACCAAGCAATATAGTATAACCCAAAATACAATTGCAACCATGTATGTTTGCAAGTCAGAAGTCATGTGAGGTCAACCAATAAATTATTAAAAATATGAAAGGTTCAAGGTTAATTATCTCCTCCACATTAATAAGTATTTTTCATCTCCTCCAAATTAAAAAATATTTCATCAGTTCTCCCATCTTAATTATTCAAATATTCTTTTGAAAGAAATAAAGTATCTCCAATTGACTAATCTAGTTAAAACCCACATTGCATTATGAACTGTTACGATGCCATTTTTTTGGTATGATAGAAGAACACCCAAAAAAAATATTAACATAGAATAAAAGTAAATTACCTCTACATTGCCTGAGAAGGTTTTAAATCCTGTTCCAACAGAAAATAAACCATGCAATCTTTTGCCTCCAGATAATTTTTGCCTTACTTCTGACATGAGAATTTCAAGGGAACAACCTGTCAGTGAGCATTCACTGAGGTCAACATCCACTAGGAGCCAACAACTTGACGATGAAGATAACAGGTCCACAACATGCTGTTCAGATATATTTATTCTTTGTGGAGACTCCAATAAGGGTTCATCTAGATGCATTTCAGAACTTCCACGAGGCAGTGAACTATTAGCACTTTCTTGTCCAGTTTGCGCTACAGTGCTACTGCCAGCACCGGTTCTGTTTCTGGTATTTTCTTGTTCAAGAATTTGATCATAAACATGTGGGCCACCACATAAATTTACAGTACAATTGCCACAGATAAGTTCAGTCAAAACCCTTGGATGTGTTCCAGTAGCCTCCTTCACTGGTCTAATTTTGAACCCTTCAATTTCACTTTGTGAATGTTTGTAAATTTCAATTGTACTGTCACAAACATAAGCATGAATCCCAGACAATCTCAAACACAATTGAGCTTGTTTGCTATCCACCCAAGAAAGCTCCATAATGCAGTTTTGGAAGGAAAATGTTATGTCTCTATTTGGCAAATCAAACCTTCTCCAAATGCCATCTGTCTTGCACTTTTCCTTTCTTATTCTGTACTCACTTACATCCCCAGGCCCATTTTCTACTTCTTTCAAATTGTGCCCAGAAATATTTCTTCTGTAACCTTCAAAAAGGAGATCCACTGTCTCCAAATCAAAGGTTGAAACAACCTTAAAGCTTGTAAATGCTGAGCTGGTCACTTCACAATATTCATTGCTGTGATGAATGCTAAAATCTCCATGCGGTTCTTGTGAAGGACATTTATCTCTCCGTGTCAATTGATAAAAAGCATCCAACATGCCGTTGACATAATCTTCCAAAATCTATAACATACAATATATAAAATCAGATATCTTGATACAACTAATAGTGATGGAAGCAAAAACTTGAAAACCAATAGAAATCGCCACAAAAACATGATTATTACTACATAATTAAACTGAATGATCGAATGGGAAAAGCTCAAATGGTAAAAGTATTGAGGCTTCCATAATATAGCCCCAGGTTCAAATCCAAGGAGACACACGATAGCGTTAAAAATAGGTAAAATATCACATCCAACTCTCTGGGTGCAGCATACACCAACGTACAAGGCCAAGCATGAGCCCCATGTTAATGCGATGGAAAAGATACCCCTCGATCATGGAAATTAAGCAGAAGGTTACCCAAAAAGGAGAATTTACCAGATTAAAAACAAATTAAACAATTTATCAAAATGATACATTCTGTATGATACTTGAACCATCCACTCCATGTTCATAGAATAAAAAGTAGGAAAAGAAAGAGTCGGGATGTCAATAAAAATGTCATAAGAAAAAGTAGAATAAATAATCAGAGCTCTGATAGTGTTGATAATGTTATGAATGACACTGACAAACATATAATGATTCCTTTCATTCACTTTTAAGTTTTCAGAAAGCTAAAACATTTACCCATGATGCTAGGTGCAGGATTCATTGTCAATGTTGCCATGCAATGGTTTAAAATGAATTATAGAATCAATATAACGCATAAAGACATGATGCTTTTCTGGCTTCTCTGAGAAAAAGGACTACGTCTTACAAAGGAATTTCCAAAGGTATCACGTGAATTTACCCATGATGCGAGGTGCAGGATTCATTGTCAATGTTGCCATGCAGTGGTTTAAAATGAATTATAGAATCAATGTAATGCATAAATACATGATGCTTTTCTGGCTTCTCTGAGAAAAAGGACTGCGTCTTACAAAGGAATTTCCAAAGGTATCACGTGAATTTTGAGTCCATGTTGTTCACAATCTTTTTAAATATTTTTACATGAACAATATTCCAATGTTATGGTACCAGGTCGAGGCTTAAAAAATTGTTCAAAAAGGATAAATCTAATCGTTTCCATAATTCTTTCCACTAAAGTCATGACTTGGTTACTAATAAGAGGTTCAGGGTAAATAACTGACAAAGAACATGGATACACTTCCCCATTTGTTATCTGGAAGAAATCTCGCTTGCTTGCTGATGGAGCTTGTTAATTATTTGTTTACCTGACATTACTGCATGTGGTTGCATAATATCTAGGGATTTGCGGGATCTCTCTTTCATTTCTTCTTCTTGGCTCCCTTAGGGCAAACTGTTCTTCCACAGATTGAGTTTGTGGGTCTGAAATATTGATTGATTTTAAAGGGTCACGCAGGTCTTAATGGTAGATTTGATTCCAAACAGGAGAACACCAAAGCATTCTGTACAGATTTCCAGATTAAAATCATCCAAAATATGTATCTAAATTCGCCCAGAATTCAATGACCTTCCTGGTTCTAGACTTACTGATACTTTTTTAGTTAATCTCAAAAAAACTGGTGAATTTTCTGAGGATTGCCTAAATTTTGAACATTTTCTGGAGCTAGTGAACGCAGATCAGAAATTCCCTTTTGATCTGCTCTTTGCATTGCATGAAATCTAGAAAGAATGCAGGCCCAAGATTTGGCCGTTCAGGGCCCATCTAGCATGCATCCCAACAAGAAAAATTCAATTATGGCACCAGAGAAGCCCTCACTGACAATGATGCAGCAAAGGGAAAATGGTTTAATGGATTGTAAGAAGGTAACCTAGTCTATTTTGCTCAAAACCTGTTGTCCCACACAAATCTCAAAGAAGCAGCTATCAAAATATTCTAAACTGCTGGGGTTCAGGGTGGGCTCTCTGAACAAGAGTTGAGGGCATGGCCCTTAATTGGAAGCAACAACAAGAGATAGCCCAAAAAAGAAAGTTCTCTATTTTGAATAACTGGCTATTAAACGCAACGCAACTGCAGTGATCTCCTTCCGGAAAATCGTGTCTAAGGAAGTTGAAAAGGAATATCTTACCTATAGCCACAAGTGGGTTAGGAGATTTGACGATCATTCTTGTACATCAAAACACCTTTCTGAATTGTGTTTTGTCATTGATCACCAGGGTGAATCCATCTATGTTGTGCACAATATCTTAATCGCAGTTGAGCATGTTTGATATTGACTTCACCAAATAAGGAGATTAGATCTGTTGCTCAATGACATAAGAAGAGAGGCATCGTTCTCAATTTCTTAAGAAGCATGCCTCTAAAAGTGGTATGATGAAAACTAGTGGCCTAGAGGTTGGAAGGTGGAATCGTCTTGGGACCTTGGTATGGCCTATATTTGTGTGGGCTTAGACAAGAACAAGATATGTTCTTGGATTTAGTGTGGATGATCGTTGGCACTTTGGCATATATAAAACCTTGGTACAAGAACTTCAATCCACATTTAGATTCTCAACAAAACTATCCTCTTTGAATGGTGTTCCTCACATTCTTAAGCACTGTTAAGTACAAACTGAGAAGATAGTGCAGCCCTTTGTGTGTGTTTGGGTTGGAGATAAGAGAGATACCCGCTCTTTGCACCCTAATGAGATTTTGTGTGAAGGTAGATATCTCATGACAGCTTCCCTCAAAGATCAGTCTTCTTTTAACGGATCCACACGTCCAAAAGGTTTGTATCTTAAACTCCCTAACAGTTAGTTTGCTTGTTTCTCTCCTTCCCATTTGATCAAGCTATTTCCTTTGCACAAACAAGAAAAAACTAATGATGCCCCTTCTTTTCATAAGAAATCTGCTAAAAAATTAGATCCTTGGAAACAATTTCAAAATCAGCAGGCAATCCTACTTGGCTAGCAAGTAAAACCAAATCAAAAAAGGGAAGAATAGGCAAGCGTCAAAGCAGGTTCAGAAGGAAAATTGGGTGCCTAGAAAGAAAGGTCAATAAAGTGAGGAAAAATTGGGTACAAAAATGCTTGAACATATTGCAGAGAATAACATAGGGATACAGGAATAGGTGAAGCAGTAAGTTTATCAATAGTACACAGGGGTGATAACTAGACTGAGAAATGGTAATGACCCAGCCATTCAATCAACATGCCTTTGCAGTCTTGGGTAAGGAGTTAAACTAGCCTTTGCAGTCGTTAGGAAGGAGTTAAACATGTGTTTTACTTTTCAGTACTCGGGCAAGGAGTTGATAAGAGTAATCCATGAACATGAAGATTTTGGCCTGGAATGTTAGACAAGCTCCCAAAGATGGGAAGCGGGATGCTATTTGATTAGTTATGGCCAATTGACATTCAGATGTGCTTCCCCTTCAAGAGGTTAAAGTTAGTGGATTCAAGTTACATTTGTTAACGCATAACTAGAATGGGGAATATCTTGCTACCTCTCATGAGGAAGGTAAAAGACGGGGTATTTGTGTTGTTGTATCATGGCTTGCACCTTATATTCTTGTTAATGGGTAAACCATAAGACTCCTTGGCTATGTGATTTTGGATGACAATCATGTTAGCAAAAAGTGTGGGGGTTTTCTTTGGTGTATGGCACGAATGACTCAGTTAGTAGAATTCCACTTGGCATTGGATGGCCCAAAAGCTACCTAGTGTTGAGTGGGTCCTTGGGGTGACTTCAATCAAGTAGGATGAAGATAGTGTTGAAGGAAGGGATACAGCCCTTCAACTTTGAAGAAATGCAAGCATGGAACAAGTGCAAAAAGATCCTTACTGTGATAGATATAGTGTGAGGCCAAAGACAACTTGAACCAGAAGGTGGTACAAATGATCGAAATAGACAAACAGGAAGAAAGTGGATCCAAGTCCGGCTTGATAGATTCTATAGAACCTCATGCAGCTACTTTAACCTCCAATGGAAAGAGATGTACCAGTGGATTAATTCGTTATATGGTCAAATCATTTTCCTATATTAAATCGTAGGTTATTAGGTATTGATTGTGAGTTTGATTCTTGTAGAGCATTAAAAGGTTAATAATAAATAAATGTATCCGACATGTTTTGTTAGTCTTTTGTTGGCATTTTGTTAGAAGATTAGAAAGACTTTGTATGTTGGTTGAAATGGTCGTGTTAACCGTCAATCGCTGGTCCTTGACCTTTAAATAATGTAAGGAATTTGGGACTAGGGGCGCTTGTATCAGGTCTTTCCTGAACTAATCAGATTGTAATAAGACGTATCATTGATGAATACAAGCTTCTGTTGTTCCATACTTCATTATGGCATGTGCTGCATTTACCATTGTGTTTATTACTGTTGATAGTCCAGCATCTCAATAGAATCCATCTATACTACAATTCTCGCTCTATTAAAATTCCATGTTTCTCTTCTTGAGTTAGAAGAGCGCTGCAGAGTCATTGAAAGAATTCAGAATTTGGTGCCCTCCCAAATCCGGACCCTTCTCTCCCCTGCCACCCCACACCCCCAATAGGAAATAACAGTTGGATTCTATGGTGGGAAGCCACCATACTACATACAAAAAAGTTTCTTAGCGAATGCATAAGGTGATTACTAGAGCAAGAACAGGAAATGAAAATCATGTTCCATTCAAACCTCAACAAGCCAAAGAAATTGTGGAAATGGATCTTTTCAATGATATGAATCGAAATTCAGCCAATGAGTCTGAGTTGCGGGTCAGAATGTTAACGAGTATAAGGAGAGTGGAGTTAGAATCAGGGGACATATGCCTAGGATGGATAAAGTGGATGCACCTTCGTCGGAGAGGGTTCCAGTACCTTGAGGACCCAATGGAAATCTCACAAAAGGATGAGATGCAGATCCTCCATATATTCCAAGACCATTTCCAAAAGATTTTCACTTCTGTGGGCTCTGATCTTTTATGCCAAGGTTCCATGGAGCTTGTCAGACAGATTCCACATGAGGATGAATTTAGAAACAAAGAAATTGGAGGCTGCCATTAAGGAACTCAAGAATGAGAAGTCCTGGGCCCAGGCGGACTTCAAGTGGAATTTTACACAAAGATGTGGTGTGTGATTAGCCCAACATATCTAGTGATGTGTCACGGATGTATCAGATATGGAAACACAGGAAAGCTAGTGAACACAAGCCTTGCCAAGCTTTATTCCTAAAGGAGACAAAATAGAATTAGTGAAAGGGTAGCATTCTATTACCCATCACAATGTTATTTACAAGATTATAGCAAATGCACTGGCCAGGGACCCTTGTTACCCAATAACCAGAAAGGAGCAAATGGGCTTTGATAAAGACAAATTTATTCATGATAAGCTCATAACAGCTGGGAAGGTCTTGACTAGGCTTGTAAATTCAGCAAAAAGGCCCTCTTTATGAAAATAAATTTTGATAATGCTCTAGACAGAATTGCATGGGATTTCATTCTGAATATGTTGGATTGTCTAGGATTTAGCTCCTTTTTCAGACTGGTGGAGACTCTCTACTCGAAGGCCCATAAAAGAGTTAGTGTAAATGGAGATTTGTCAGACCCTATTCTTGTACATAGATCTATCTAATAGGGATGACCGTAAGCACCTTCTCTCTAAATGATTGCAGAAGAGGCGCTTAGCTAGTTCCTGGATGTAAGTAGAGTGCAAGAAAAAATAAGACGGATCTTACTACCAGCGGCTAAGTAGCTACTTAATTTTTATTTCGCTGATGTGATCCAAATTGGATCATGAGAGTAAGTGCAATTAGCTATATAAGCCATTATTCTCATTCACTAATCAGAACATGTAACTTGAATCTCTCTCAAACACTTCTAAGCTGATGATTTTCAGTCAAGAACAAAACATACAAGTTGTAGAGGGGTCTATATAGGTGGAAGATGATTCTGATGTGATCCAGACACCTTGGAGTCGAACACAAGTGAGCAATTTCCTGGGAAACAGAGCAAAAATATATTGCGACTTTTCTGTGACAAAAGTGCTAGATGTAGCAGGGTGACGGTTGCATTTGTGACATGGAGATTGTTAAACACCATGGCAGTTATGACTTTGTCATGACGATTGTGCCCAAGTGAAACAAACAGGCACAGTAATGGCTGCAAACAGTGTCTCTTCCAATTCTTTGGCTTTTGGGATTCTTAATTTGAGACAAACATGATGCAATTGTATATATACACCCTCGTGGTTCACTGTAAATTGCTCTTACCAGACAGGTCTTCATGGGTGAGTGTGATAGAGAGAGAGTACAGTAGGAGAGTGTGAAGTGGAAGCAAGTTGTTGAGCATTTGTAAGTGTTAGGATACAATTTTTGATGATCAGTGTTGTTGAAGACCTCGAGAAAACAGTACATTTTGAATTCGCAAAGGAGGTAGTGTCAATAGAAGGCAAGATCTTCCTCTTCTGGAGTTTTTCCCACATCGGATTTCTCCAAGGTAATCTCATGTTGTGCTTTGTTTTTATAATGTTTTAGTTCTTGTTTTGTTTCAGTTCATGCATACAACTATCTAAATTTATTTCCTTTTACTTAAACAACCCATTTCTAAGCACACGTAGATTGTTTTCTTAAGCAAATACAAGGGAACAGCAAGTAAATCAGCAAAAATGTTTGTTGGAAAGATAACGATTCGTGTTAGTGAATTAGTTATGGAATATCTATACAGATTACAGAATAGCATGTTATCAGAGCAGTTGTGTTCCTTGGTTTTTGTGGTGTCGCCAATTTGCAGATTGATAACCGTAACTAGAACGGCCAGTGCAAAACAAGGTGCTTTAGTTCCCTTGCAGCCAAAGATATCCCCAAGAAGTGGAATAGAGATGTGAGAAGCATGGATGGTGAAGAAGAGAGAGTGCCTCAAATAATGAAGCAGTATTCATCAATTTGGAAGAATATATGGCAAGCATTTCTCAATCCAATGGAAAGCTGGATCGGTTGGAAAATATTATAGAGGCTCTAAAGGGAAAGCTAGCAGTTTCCATGCAGGTTCACAAAGCAAATGAGAAGCTGATAAAAATACAGCCCCAAGGCCATGAGAATGAACAGCTCCGTACCAACATAGCACCTCCAACTCAACCTTCATTCAAGGAGGAAGCCAAGATCAAAAGACGCTGTCTGAAGGTGAAGTAAATGCTAAAAAATTAGACAATTTGTTGGCCATGAGAAGCAACAAGCCCATTCCCCATCCCAGAAACTCAAAAAAAAAAAAAACATTTGTGTGCATACCAGAGGTACAACATCCTGATCCTCAGCATCAATAGTAATACATTGCTGCTCCATACTTACAGATTGACCTACACTGGTAGACCTAAGATGAGAATTTACATTATAAGGCTGCATCTTAGTCTTTCTTGTATTTCTATTGTGAACTTTGAAGTCTAGATATCAGAAAACTAAATGCCTGCATTACCAAAAATGCCTGAAGCCTCGGGCTTCTTCTGGGCACCATTTTCTGAGTACCGAGGTGAAGTACTTGAGTGAATAGGTGCTGATTTGATCACATCTGTGGCTTGCATCTATTGCAGATCTCATTGATATATCCTAGAGTAATATTATGTGCTGTCATTTTTTCATACATTCTATTGCTATTCAATCCAGCTAACATCACAGGAGCCCTAATGCTAAATGACTTAGTTTTTAGAACCTTCCACTCCTTCAACTCATTAAATCTGGCGGCACGTACATGAAGGATAAACAACTTGTCATGATTTCCATTGAGGGGAAACCAATATGTGTTAATTCTCATTGTACGAAAGGCAATTCCCTTCTGCTCCATAACTTTTAGACAGTGATGAACTTTGAAAAGCCAACTGTAGTAATGGCGAGATCTAATTTTGAAGGACCGGTAAGGCAGGGCACTTACCATTGCAGTCATTTTGATTATTCATTGGTGTAAACCTAGGTAGCCGGTACGGCCCCTAAGGGCTGCAGGTTCGGGTCCGGTTTGGCGTGGGTACGGGTGCGGGTCCGGTTCAGCGCTGGGGCCTGCAGGGAGAACCCTGCCCATACCGCGCCGAACCCGTCACTTTTTTGACGCGTTTTTAATTTTTTTTTTTTTTTTGGTCAAAACAAAGGTCAAACCGACTTTCTAAACATTAAAATATTCTTTTCAACCCTAATTTGTGCGCCCAAACTCTATAACAACAACAAGTCATTTACCTCACATTTTCATTCTTGCCTCTTATTTGCATATTTGACTCTCACCTTCAATTTTTCCACTATTTTCAATTGCTTAGGGTTGATTTCAAGTGCCATATAGTTGAAGGAGCTTGCAACAAGTGACAAGGAGTTCAAGGAGCTTGCATTATTGGTGTTGGGTGTATTGAGGTAAGTATTTTGTGATTTTTTTAGAGTGTTTTAGTTTGTTAGTTGTATTTAATATTTTATTATTTTTTAGTTGTTTTTTTGGTTTGTTTTTTGTTATTGTTTTAACTTTTAAGCTTCATTTTTCTACATTTGATTTCATTTAAATTTAAATTTTAAACTTCCAACATTTTCTCAAGACTAAATTTGTTTTCATTTTTTAAATGCATTGTGCAGTTAAAAACTTAAAATGGCTGCGAGTTCTAGTTCTGTGGGTCAAAGTAGTAAAGGTCTCCTTCACAAAAATGATCCATCCTCCCCCCTTTGGAGGCATGTCAAACAACTAGAACAATTACCAGGTGGAGGGGGTTTTGTTTGGGTTTGCTCACAATGTAATATGCAATTTAAGAGCTCCTACAGTCGGGTGAAAGCCCATTTGTGTGGGGCTATTGGCCACGGAATCTAGAACATGTGGAGGGTTGGATGGAAAGGGGTTGCCACGTGCAAAGACCCTTGCATACATCAAAGAGCAAGAGGAAGCAGATGCAACAATGGCATTAAAATCCAATCATCCTATGGCAAGAAAAGGAAGATCACATACCATTAGCAAGCCACCTGTTTCTCCTTTGTTGATGTTGTGGCCCCAGATCACCCATTTTTGTCTACACCTATTGCAACTGGAGGGGAAGAGGATTCACCTCTTTCTCGCAAAAGAACAAAAGATGTAGGCCCATTGGAAAGGGCATTCCAGAATGAAAGCAGGGACATAGCTAACCAAAGTGTTGGACGCTTTATTTATGCATGTGGTGTCCCATTTAATGTTGTTAGATCACCATACTGGCAAGATATGGTGAGATGTATTAATGAAGCCCCTAAAGGGTACATTAGCCCAGGGTATGAAAAGGTGCGCACCACCTTATTGTCAAAAGAAAGAAAAAAGTTGAAGACTCATTGTTACCCATCAAGAATCAATGGCTCGAAACAGGAGTGTCCATCGTTTCTGACGGATGGAAAGATACAACAAATAGGCCATTGATCAATGTGGTTGCCGTGTGTCCTAAAGGGGCAATGTTTCTCAGGGCTATTGATTGTGAGGGGCAAGTGAAGGATGCCCAATTCATTGCCAACATCCTCATAGAATCTATTGAGGCGGTGGGGCCTCAAAATGTTGTCCAAGTTGTAACGGACAATGCAAAAAATTGTAGAGCTGCAGGGTTGTTGGTTGAGGCACGGTATGGACACATATTCTGGACACCTTGTGCGGTTCATTCCCTCAACTTAATGTTACAAAAATTGGGCACAAAAATTGCTTGGATCAAACAAGTATATGAGGAGGCAAGTGAGATTCAAATGTTTGTCAGCAACCACCACATGTCCCAAGCCATCTTTCGTAAATTCTCAACATTGCAGCTATTGAAGGTAGCCCGTAACATTCTTTTTTATTTTTAAAAATAATTATTAGTTTTTAAAATTCATTAAATTAATTTTATAAGTTTGTAATTTGTAGAATTTTGAATGTTTTAAGTTTACTTGTCTTAATTTTATTTCTTTTGATTTCTTATTAGGTTGCTGAGACTCGATTTGCCTCGCACACGCTCGTCTTGAGACGGCTTGTGAAGGTGCGAGAGGCATTGAGTGGCATGGTTATCAGTGACCTTTGGAGTATATGGAGGCAAGCAAACAGTGAGAGGGCTAGAAATGTGAAATTGTTGATCCTGGATGAAACATGGTGGGATCGTGTGGATTACTTGCTTAGTTTTACTGAGCCCATCGTGAGTATGTTGAGATTTGTTGATATGGATCATCCATGCATGGGTGAGATTTATGATGGAATTGACTCAATGATTGAGTCAATTAAGACCATCATAAATGCCAAAGAGCAAGATCCTACAGAGACCTTCTTCAAGGAAGTGCACTCACATCTCATTGAAAGGTGGAACAAAATGACTACTCCATTGCATCTTCTTGCTTTTGCCTTGACTCCAAAATACTATAGCGCAGAGATCCTTTCTTTGCCTAGGAGGGTCCCACCATATAGGGATGTTGAAGTTAGTGAGGGGTATAAGGCAGCATTTTCTAGAATCTTCCCAGATCCAGAAGTAGAAGACATGGTTAGAGGCGAGTTTGTGAATTTCATATCCTCCAGGGATCACTCCATTAGCGCTCTTCGTGACAAATACAGAATGGATGCTTATTCGTGGTGGTACCTCCATGGACAAGCATACCCCTACCTCATGCCACTTGCAATAAAAGTTTTATCACAAGTAAGATTTTAATTTTTTTAATTTCTTAACTCTTTCTTTTTTACTTTATATTTATAAGTTTAAAATTTTAATTTTGCATTGACTTTGCGGCTTGCCTCAATAGGTTGCGAGTTCTTCTTCAGCTGAGAGGAATTGGGGTACATATTCATTTATCCACTCAGTTAACCGCAACAAGTTGGGAGCAAAAAAGGCGGAGGATTTGGTCTTTGTGCATTCTAACCTGCGCCTTCTATCACATAAGAAGGATGAGTACAGGAAAGGGCCAACAAAGTGTTGGGATATAGACCCAGAGACTCCAAACTTGGATGTTCCCATTGCCCAACTTTCATTGCTAGACCCGGACCTAGATAGTACTTTGCGTGAGCTGCAAAGTGGGGCTAGCGGGAGCGGCATTGCTGATAGTTCTGGTTGTACTCCTGGTGCTTGTGGTTCTAATGAACCACGTGATGGTAGTGATGCTCTCGTTGAAGACATTGGAGAAGATGCAGAGCCATTAGACTATTAGTCTATTACTAATTAGAATGTTGATGTATCTTGATTCTTCATTTTTGTGTTTACAATGTCAGATAATGATAATACATTGTAACATTTTGATTTGAACAATGTACTGGTTATAAGTTCGAACAATGAATTATCAATATGTTTTAACTTTTGTCGCTATTTCACCTATGTATATTTCAGATTTGTTTAATCTATGCATGTGTAAGGCTGGAATTTTGCTTATCTTGTTACTTTTCAAAATATTTTTAATATTTTATATGTATATTGTACTACCGTACCCGGGCCCCCAAAAAAATTGCCGTACCGACGTACCGGATCCCCGTACCCGTACCCGAACCGTACCCACGTACCGGCTACCTAGGTGTAAACTAATGGTAATCCCGCGGCAGAACAAGGGAAGACTAGTTCACAATTCGAGACCATTATATGAACTCCTAAAATACATCGGACATTTGTAATAAAATGCATATGTCGCAATGACATCATGATATGATATTTTATTAGTTGTTTTATATCGAATCTAATTGGATGATCATCTTTATTCATTATTTTCTTTGAAATTGAGTAGAATTTTATAGTATATTTTTTCACATTCGAGGCTTTGTGATCTCATCTAGTTTATGTGTACATACAGAATCCATAACATGATTATTTGAGGTATTGGGGTGTATGGTTCCTTTGGTTGTTGAATAAGCCAACACGGCGAAGTGGGGGCTCTGAGACAAATGATACTTTTGGGGGCGAGAGAGGACATTAGAACTACATTTTTTTTTTTTTGCAGGAAACGTTTTCCGATGATTGGTCACATGGAAAATTTCAAAGGTAAATATTTGGTCAAAAAAGGTTTATCGGGTTGAGTTGGCATTGATGATGTGGCACAAGGGCGAGCTCTTTGTGATGGCCAAGTGCCTAGGTGGCTTAATGACTGAGCAAGTGAAAATCATTCATATTGAGAAGTGGCTTTAGAAAATAATAGCATTTGTGTAAAATAATTAAAGGAAAAATAAGTGGTGGATGCAAAAGCAAATTTATGAATGTGGGAAAAACATATCCGATGTGTCCAGATGAACACATCACTCCTCCAATGAAATTTAAGCTGTTGGCTAGATTTTCGCATAAAGCACAAAACCTGAAGCGAGTCATAAGATAAATCTCCCTCATTTATCGGTGAGGCTCCCGTGTCAGATTTGTCAATTAAAGTATGTTAATATCTAAATAGGGTTTTACTTTAACTACTCAGTTCATGAACCATAATCAACGATTCAGCAGCGTGCAAGTGTAAGCATTTGTTTAAAAAGGAAATGCTTATAGAAGAAGGAAATTATGTAAACACGAAGAAATGGGGAAGATGTGCATCTCAATCAATAGATAGCAAAGTTGATTGCATGCACATAGAAGAAGCCAATAGATATAAACACAGAATTCTAAGCAAAGGTAGCTCTAGATCTAGATCTGAAATAACACAAAATCTATTAAAAGATCTAAGATTAAAAGCAAGAAACACAATACACCATGACACAAAGTTCTCAGGAAATCTGCTCTGTATATTCTTTTTGTTTCAAGTGGCTCTCAAGGGTTTCAAAGACAAAGTCCGAACACAAGGATGCCGCTTACAAATTTCGATGATTAACCGAAGGTTCTTCCTCTACTTATAGAATGTAGAGGGGCAATTACAAGTCGGAAGTTTTTAGTTGAATTGGCACATGTGGAAGTCGGAAAAGAAACAACTGGCAATCTCCCTCTTGGAATTCCTCTTTACATGACATGCATGATTTGCAACTGAAAATAGAACCTTCTATTTTGCACGTCTGCCACCTATCTCCAAGTAGTTGACTTCTTCAAGTAATGGCTTTTAAACCAATCACTTAAGTTGTATAATTTAATTGATCGCTCAATTACTTTGTCGGAGGAAAGAAGAAGGAAGAGGAAAGTTGCAATCTTGTCATTTTTCATGTCTACATGCCACTGATTCTTTTGCCTTTGATTCTCACCAAACTAGATCTGGGAGTAGTTGGATCTGGAAGCAAGCTGGATCTGGAAACAAGCTGGAATTGGAAACGGCTAGATCTGGAAACAAGCTAGAATTGGAAACGACTGGATCTAGAAACAAGCTAGATCTGGAAGCAATGGAATTTTGCCTTCGCCTTGTCTTCTCTTTTATCCTTGAAGCTTTTGCAGTTCTTCTCCAGTACATGCATCAGTGCAATGTTCGCCATAAATAACTCATCATTTTTATTTTTAATTGCATATGAGCAATTAAAAATGCAGAAAGCACTCGGTGAATGCAACTTCAATGAAGGCTTACTGGAAGATTGGAAGCACATGCACAAGATCCTGGAAGAAATTTTCCACGCACTGGCTTCTTCACAGGCTGCATTTGAAACAAGAGGATGAATTTTTTGCCAGAAGCTTTTGTAATTATGAGATCTGAATTTGGATCTGGATCTAGCACACTCCATGATGAATTCTGGCAACTAGGCTATGAATGGAAATGTTGCAGCTTGAATGATTCCACTGCTTTTGACTGCACGCATGAGGGAAGTCTTTCCAGCTCTGGATCTGTCTATCAATTCGGCAAGGGGTTCCGGACCTAGATCTGTGTCTCCAATGTCTGCAAATTTAGAAGTGATGCATGACTCCGTTGTGCTTTCTTTTTCATCCTTCTTCGCCATGGCTTTGTCTATCTTTGTCTGAACAATTCTTTTTCTTCTTATTTGGCTGGAATTCTTCAAAACTAGTGCAGATCTAGATAAATCTTCTGATTCGGAGGATATATTCAATATATTGGACATTGATTAAAGCTCCTTTTCTTTATAAAAGCACTGTGATGAATTCTATGCAAGTAATTCAAACAAAGATGGCAACCAAACATGAACAAGTAAATTTTAATAATAAAAATCTGCATTATTCAAGTCCTGCTGCCCCAAAAATTGATGTTTTATTTGCCTGCAAAGTGAGCATCAATTTTTCCAACTTCACTTGGGCACCTGTATCACTTCTACAAACAATTATGCAGACACAAATCAGCCTTCTTCAAAGCATGCGCCAAAACTAAAAGCTTTTAGCATCAAATCCACCTTCCTCTGAGCAAAATCCTTCTCCAAATGGGGCGCACTTTTCCTCTGGGCTGCACTTCTTCACCTGTGAATTAATTAATTCATCCCTATGGCAGCCCATACTTATATAGCCCTCATAATTATTTAATTAATAATTGCCCCTTCTATTCCTGGCAATTAATTAATTAACAATCATGCTTCTCTCTAGCATGTTTAAGGACAGCCATCCAATTAATTAAATTAATCCAATTTAAACATCCACTCTTCACTCAACTGAAGCTTCACAGTGTGCCTTAACCTTAGCCACTGAAAATAGGAATTTATTTAATCATTTAATACTTCAAAAAGCATTAAATCCTTCCTAAAAGGGGCGCACTTTTTCACAAGAGGGGGCTGCCTTTAAATAAATTAATTTATTTAATTTTAGACAATCTATTTCCAATTGATTTATTCCCCTTTGCTTTTGTTGACTTTTCTCCATACCTGGGCGCCAAAATTAGAAGAGAAATTAATTAATTTAATCACATTAAAAGTTGTCTTTCTCTCTCCAAAGGGAGCGCACTTTTTAGCATAATAGAATTCTATTTTTAAAAACACATGGCAATAGGAATTTTTACACTGCAAGACAGCCCCGGAAATCCCATGATCCACTTAAGTGATTTGACTTTGACAATGGGATTATTTACCTTCGCATGGCAGTGCAATAAAATCTCATGATTTCACTTAAGTCAGTAATTACTTTTCTTTTATTTCACCATGGGAATTTTTACCTGCAACGCAATGTAATGTCCCCTTTCCCTCGTCCAAGGCCTGAGGGCCAGTGTAGGTCCTAACCCTAGTCATGCCCAAGGGGTTACGGATGCTATGAGCTATTGGGTATGAATATCTAGTCCAGTTATTATTTTCCATTGACAGGGTTATAAAGTGCTTTCGAAGGGACTAGATGTTATGTTTTATCATTGGGAGGGGCCACTTAACTCCTAATGTTCTAATTTTGCATTGGGGTCACCTTTTTGGGCCATGGCGCCTTGAAGGGGAAAAAGTAACTTTAAGTTACTTTATTAATTGGGCCTTCTCTAGGAGAAAGTGCGACTTGGGGGTTTTAGGGTTTCCTTGGCGTGGGAAAAGTTATAAAAGGAGAAGAGGGGTGAAAGGAAATTCATTCATGCATACACTTATATTTCTTTTCATGTGCAACTGTTGTTTGCAACTATTTAGCTTGTGGAGTAAGATCCCACGGGAACCCTAGCTTCGGTGGTGAGAGATCCATCCCTAGCTAGCAGGACATTCTTCGGTAGTGAGAGATCTACCCTAGCTTGTCATTTGGAGCTGTTTTCAGGGCTGATTCACAGAGATATTTTCAGGGTTTTCAGAGATAGGGTTTTGAGGGTTTTGGTGAGTTTTGGTGGAGATACTCAGCTGGTTTTCGGATCAGACCTACGGCAGCAATAAAGGAAGGATTTGGCATCATTTTCAGAGGTTTTCACAAGGGTTTTGGCCATCTACCAAAGAGGGCGACTTGTTTGGGAGATTGCAGCCCTATTTTGAAGGGTTTCCAGTTGGCCGTTTTCAGATCTGAAGGTTGGAAAGTCATCTTCTATATTTGTATATGTTATTTCCCAAGTTTCATAATTTTTGCACTTGTATTCGGGAAGATATGAATTTTAGAAGTTTTCCAGCTGTTTTAGGCACGCTGTAATTTTCTGGCAGCGTTATATTGACTGAAAAATTCCAAAAATATTTCCCTTGTGTTCTTTATATTATTATCTAGTTCTCTTTAAATTTTCAAGTGATTTGAGCAGATATTTTGGGAGTTATTCATATTTTACTGTTCGCTGCCCTAGCTGTAATTTTCTGCAAAAAAACCAGATTTCTGTTCGGCTGTGTTTTGTCTATCTTTTGCATATTTTACAGTGGTATCCTATAAGGGATATTTCAAAGTGGTATCAGAGTTGTTCCTCCAGCCTGTTGGGGTTGAAAGATGGGAGACAGAGACAGAGACAGTGAAGAGATGGGAGTAGATCTGATGAAACAACTGTTCACCAATATGGTGAAGCAGCAGGAGACTACCAACCTCTATTTGAGCCAGCTTACTGAGAGGTTAGCACAGGGTAGGATTGAGGCTCATGCGGAGAAAGGAGAAGCCAGCAATATGGGACAGCATGGTAATAGAGGTGAGAGTGGACATTCGGGACAAGGGTCCCCTCATGCTTCTACCAGGCCCTTGGGACTCCACGAGCCTTCTTTCTTGAAGGATCCGGAAGTTTCGCAGACACGATAGCCCGCAGACGTTGTGGATGAGGAATCTTGCTGGGAGAAGTACCGGACATTGAGTGAGGGTTTCCGGGACAACATGCCATTTCAGGAGTATTGCAAAATGAAGATTGGTAGCAAGCCCAGAGAGATTACCAGACACAGGTACTGAGTTTCAGAGGAGATTGGGACAAATCTCTATTCCGCACTTCGATGGCTCTAAGAAGTGTACCGCCTAGTCTTGGATTCAGAAGTTGAAGACTTACTTCGACTTGAATCCCATGCGCAAAGAGGATGCAATTAAGTTTGCTATCCTACACCTCGAGGGAGATGCTCATGACTGGTGGCATCATGGATTGATCACACAGGGGCACATGCATATCACTACGTATGCAGATTTTACACAGAGGTTGATGAGCAGGTTCGACAGGAGGGACCCAGATAGGCACTTCAGAGAATTGACCCATTTGAGGCAGACAGGTTCTCTAGATCAGTACATTGCAGATTTTCAGAGGTTATCAGTGATGGTATCTGATGTTTCAGAGATGAGGTTGACTTCACTCTTCATGGCAGGATTGACTGACGCTTTAGCAGGATTTGTGAAGGCATTTGAGCCTTCCTCCCTACATGAGGCGATTAGGCGAGCACGTGATTTGGAGTTGTCCACTCCAAAATCGAGGTTTCCCCCTCGAATTCAGCCTAAGGTATTTCCTTCGAGAGCTGATGGTTCACAGCCGAAGGGGCCCCCACCTAGGCAGGATACCGCAAGGAGACCATTTGTATCGAGAGAGGACAGGGAGGAGTTGAGGCGAAAGAAACTATGTTTCGATTGCCGCACACCATGGGTTCCAGGACATGATTGTAGAGGAAAAGGGAAGGCCCAATTCATAGAGGTCTTCGAGGAGAGCGAGAACGAGGAGCGGGACGCTCAGGAGTTAGAGGATGAAGATGAAGAGGCATTGGATAGTGCAGGGGTTGAACAGGAGGAGGAGACTTTTCCCCATGAGACTATTGCTACTTTGTCAAGTACCCCGAGGTACAAGGCATTGAGTCGGGAATATTACAGTGGTCGAGAGTAGTAGTGCTCATTCATAAGTAGGGGCAACCCACAAATTCATTGATGCATCTTTGGTAGAGAAGCGGGGATTACAGGCAGAAGACTTTGAAGGTTTCAATGTAGTGGTAGCCAATGGTGAGTCCATGAGATGCATACAACGAGTTCCGCAGTTGAGTATCACCATGGGTAACCATACAGTCACCGATGACTTCTATGTGGTTCTTATTGAGAGACTAACCTTGTGCTCGGTGTACAGTGGCTCCATTCTCTTGGAGAATTTCGGACTAACTTTCAGACGATGGAACTCAAGTTCAAGTCCGAGGGGAAGAATGTAACCTTGAGGGGTTTATCTTCAAATGCACCCAGGGTTGTTTCAGCAAAGAGGATCGAGAGGATTCACAAACACAATGGGGTTGATTGGGCAGTACAGTGCTTGGTTTCTACCAAGAAATCAGAGGATGGACAGCCAGAGTATCATGTGGATATACAAGGGCTATTGGACAAGCACAAGAACAGTTTTTAGTGACATACCACCTGGTGTACCTCCAGATAGGGGATTTGAGCATGTGATTGAGCTTGAGGACACTAGACCAGTAGTTACTACTCCTTACCGTCACCCCAAACGGTTTAAGGATGAGATTGAGAGGACTATCCATGCGCTTATTGACGTGGGACACATTAGGCCGAGTTCTAGTCCTTTTGCTTCTTCGGTGGTGTTGGTGAAAAAGAAGGATGGGACCATGCGGATGTGCATCGACTATCGGGCATTGAACAAGAACACAATCAAGAACAAATATCCAAAGTGCCGCGTATTGATGAACTACTAGTGAACTACGGGGGCAATCTATTTTTCTAAAATAGATTTGCGATCCTGGATATCACCGAGATCAAGCTTAGGGAGCGAGGATGTGCATAAGACTACTTTGAGATGCCATTATGGACACTTTCGGTTTCTAGTGATGCCATTGGTTGTCTAATGCACGAGATACATTCCAATCTTGCATGAAGCACGTGTTCAACCACCATTTCCGGAAGTTTGTATTGGTCTTCTTTGATGATATATTGGTCTACAAGCAGGACTTGGGAGAGCCATATCCGCCACCTTAATGAGATATTGGGGATATTAGAAGCTAATTTGCTATATGCAAAAGCTTCTAAATGTGAGTTTAGCATGACAGAGTTGCTTATATTTGGGATATGTGATTGGTGGAGGGTAGTAAAGGTGGACAGAGAGAAAATACGAGCAATTTTGGATTGGCCACCACCGGGACATTGACACATCTAACGGGATTCTTGGGGCGTGCACCTACTACGGGAGATTCGTGAAGAACTTCTCACGGTTGGATGGCCCCATTGCATGATTTGGCCAATAAGGAGCTTTCGCAAGTGGAAGACTGAAGAAAGTTTTTGATCATCTCAACGAGGTGATGAGTTCATGTCCGGTCCTCGCATTACCAGATTTTTCTCGGCCATTTGTTCTAGAGTGTGATGCATCAGGGGAGGGGGGTGGATCGGTGCTTATGCAGGATAGGCATCCCATTGCTTATGAGAGTCAGAAATTGAGCCCAGTGGAAAGAGGGTATTCGATTTACGACAAAGAGATGTTGGCCATCATGCATGCCTTGGCCAAATTCAGACAGTACCTTGTGGGCAGCAGATTCGTGGTACGTACAGATCACAATAGTTTGAGGTTCTTTTTGGGGCAGAAGGATCTCAACGACCGCCAATAGAGATGGGTGAACAAGGTACAAACGTATGACTTTGACATAGAATACACTAGAGGTAAGAATAATGTTGTTGCTGATGCTTTATCTAGGAGGCCTTACCTTACTACTATGTTGAGTTCTATGTCGAAATTTCAGCAGATTGGAAGGCTCACATACTTGTTGAGTACTCCAAGAATCAGTTTGCATGCGAGATCATGGATGGTATTATCAAGGATGACCGATACAGGGTGGTAGATGATCTCATTTTCTACAAGGATCGGATTTTCCTTGTACCGGGGTCTAAGATGAAGGACAAGATCCTTCGTGCAGTACATGACACACCACTAGCTGGACACCCCGGATATTTCAAAACATACAGGTACATCAGGGAGAGATTCACTTGGAAGGGGATGAAGGACGATGTCCTTAATCATGTCAGAGAGTGTATGGTTTGCCAGCAAACCAAATCGGAGCATTCTTTTCCTGCAGGGTTACTTCAGCCTCTTCCCATCCCTGAGCAGAAGTGGGAGAGCATATCGATGGACTTCATCACAGGACTCCCTATGGTGCATGGGCACAATTGCATTTATGTGGTAGTTGATCGATTGACCAAGTATGCACACTTCTTTTCTCTACCTAAGAAGCATGAGGCAGCTGACGTGGCTCAGGTATTTTATACAGGGATTTTTAGGCTACATGGGTTGCCTAAAAATATTATCAGTGACAGGGATAAGATCTTCATGAGCACCTTTTGGCAGGAGATTTTCAGACTTGCCGGTACCGAGTTGACTCCTAGCACGAGCTACCACCCTCAGACTGACGGCAAACGGAGATTGTCAACAAATGGATAGAGGGCTATTTGCGGAGTTATGTGACCGGACATCAGCAGGCATGGATCAGATGGTTGCATATGGGTGAGTATTGCTACAATACCACATATCAGATGAGCATCAAAGCATGACTCCTTAGAGCTTTGTATGGATACAATGCCATGTCATTTTTGCTGATTTGGTATTACCAGGATAGTCGGGCTCCCAAAGCTCGGGATTGGTTGAAGAGAACCAAGATATCCTGCGAGCTCTTAAGGAGAACCTCCAGAAGGCGCAAAATCAGCAGAAGGTTTATGCGGATCGGCACAGGATAGAGAGGTCCTTCGAGGTAGGAGACTTGGTGTTCCTACGTCTGCAGCCTGCATGCATGAAAGTGGTCACTCAAGCAGAAGGGGGCAGAAAAGCTGAAACCACAGTTTTATGGTCCATACGGGTAGGTAGTCCGCGAGTGAGTCGAGTTGCATATGAGTTGGATCTTCCAGAGCACAGTAAGATACATAATGTCTTCCATGTGTCATGCCTTAAGAAGGCACTAGGACAGCACATTGTACCTTCTACAGAGTTGCCACCATTGGACGAGGAGGGGAAGCTGGTTTTAGAACCAGACTCTATTATTGAGGTCAGACAGAGGAAGCTCAGGAGCAGAGATATTACAGAATACTTGGTACGATGGAAGGGTTTGCCTCTTGAGGATGCTACTTGGGAAGGAGAGCAGATTCTACAACATCCTAGTTTGCATTTGCTTGGGGACAAGCAAATTTTGGGAAGGGAGGACTGTAATGTCCCCTTTCCCTCGCCACAGGCCTGAGGGCCAGTGCGGGTCCTAACCCTAGTCATGCCCAAGGGGTTACGAGACGCTATGAGCTATTGGGTATGAATATCTAGTCCAGTTATTATTTTCCATTGACAGGGTTATAAAGTGCTTTCGAAGGGACTAGATGTTATGTTTTATCGTTGGGAGGGGCCACTTAACTCCTAATGTTCTAATTTTGCGTTGGGGTCACCTTTTTGGGCCATGGCGACTTGAAGGGGAAAAAGTAACTTTAAGTTACTTTATTATTTGGGTCTTCTCTAGGAGAAAGTGCGACTTGGGGGTTTTAGGGTTTCCTTGGCGTGGGAAAAGTTATAAAAGGAGAAGAGGGGTGAAAGGATATTCATTCATGCATACACTTATATTTCTTTTCATGTGCAACTATTTAGCTTGTGGAGTAAGATCCCACGGGAACCCTAGCTTCGGTGGTGAGAGATCCATCCCTAGCTAGCAGGGCATTCTTCGGTAGTTAGAGATCTACCGTAGCTTATCATTTGGAGCTGTTTTGGGCTGATTAACGAGAGATATTTTTAGGGTTTTTAGAGATAGGGTTTTGGTGAGTTTTGATAGAGATATTCATCTGGTTTTCGGATCAGACCTACGCCAGCAATAAAGGAAGGGTTTGGCATCATTTACAGAGATTTTCACAAGGGTTTTGGCCATCTACCAAAGAGGGCAACTTGTTTGGGAGATTGCAGCCCTAATTTGAAGGGTTTCAGGTTGGCGTTTTCAGATCGAAGGTTGGAAAGTCATCTTCAATATTTGTATATGTTATTTCCCAAGTTTCATAATTTTTGCACTTGTAATCAAGAAGATATGAATTTTAGAAGTTTTCCAACTGTTTTACGCACGCTGTAATTTTCTCGGGAGCGTTATATTGACTGAAAAATTCCAAAAATATTTCCATTGTGTTCTTTATATTATTATCTAGTTCTCTTTAAATTTTCAAGTGATTTGAGCGGATATTTTGGGAGTTATTCATATTTTACTGTTTGCTGCCCTAGCTGTAATTTTCTGCAAAAAAACCAAATTTCTGTTGATTTAAATTTGTGTTTTTTCTATCTTTTGCATATTTTACAGTGGTATCCTATAAGGGATATTTCAAGCAGTGCAATAAATTCCCGCCTACCCGCTGCCTTTAATTTTCCCACCGCAACTTCGGTGACTTTTCTATCATGGGAAAAAGTACCTGCAGGCAGTGCAATAAAATCCCACCGCTTGTTGCTTCTATTTTTCCCATGATTCACTTAAATCCTTTGTTTTCCAAAAATCGTCCAACCCCGGGGCTTTTTTTGTACACGACTTCGCCTTTTCCCAAAGAATCAGACCTCCGATGGTGACTTCCTTCTGGCACAATGTGCGTATATGATCCCCAGTTACTCCAGGCCAAGAATCAGGCCAAACCGGCAAAGGAATTGATCTAGAGAAATTTCACAGAAAACGAAACAGGAAAATACAAAAACACAAAAAGTTGCCAAAAGTCACAAATAAAGTGCAAAACTCATTCCTAGTTAAAACCCTTCTGGTATATAGGAATAATGATATGTTCAATCACAACAGGGTTAAATCGGAGCGCAAATTGCCTCAAATGGGGCTCAAAATAATTAAATACAAATTTCCTGCAGACAAATCCCGACGACAGAATATAACAATTTTGAGCATCTGGGTATTTGGCGAAAATGGCTGATATGGCTCTTTGGGAATATCTTGACGCAATACAAGAACTTTTGGCAATAAAAACACAAAACGACCCATTATTTTAAAAGTAAGAAAAATTTCGGATAGGGTAGTCACAGATATCGGGATGAAATTTGGGCACACCAAACTTTCACTTTTTTGTAAAATAGAAAATCAAGTTTGAAACCTTTCAAGATTATATTTTCATGGATATGAAGAAAATCAGATTTGGAAGTAAAAGATAGTCGTCAAGTCATATTGAAGTCGACAAAATCTGATTTCCTAGAGAGGCGATGAAAGGAAATTAAAAATTGGTATGTCAATAGAATTACATCTTCTTCTTCCTTTGCTTCCCTCATGAGTGCAATAATTCTGCGAGAACAAAAATATGAAAAACATCACTTATGTGTATAGGTTGTTTGAGGTGTTAAAACATTCATTTTATTATGATTTGGAAGTGGAAAATGTTGGCGTGATCACACCAGCCTAGAAGTCGTCTTTAGCTACCTAGCTTGGTTTTCTCAATGTTCACACTAGAATAGGGATAAGCTTAATTCAAGGAGGATGTTGAGTTGAGCAACAATTCATTGTGTGCATGTACAATTTATTAGGTACAAAACAAATTTACTCTCTAACTAATAGTATGTTCATAACAACTAATTAAGTTTAATTTAGGGAGGTTGTTGAGTTGAGCGCCAATTTGTAATGCCCCTTTTCCGGGATGAAATTGAAAACCAAAGAACTTGCACAATCCAAATAGTAAACTGAAGTAAACTGAAATTAAATTCCAAACCCTAGTAGCAGGCTGTAAATATATTTATTTTATGATAGAAATCAGCCACAAACTTGTTGGAAATAATTTAGAAACCCTTCAAAATAATATTCTTCAAATCTGGAAATGATTGCAAGAGAAAAGCACCAGAAAATATATCTTTTACCAATTTAATATCAGCTGGAAATGAAGGTTTCCAAGCCCCAAAATGAAGTACAAATGAAGATTCCAGCTACTAAAAATAGGAGAAACACAATGATGGCTGAATTTGAAGTTGTCGTGCCCTAGAAGACCCAAATTCCACCTTAGGGCAAGTCGCCACCCTTGGGAAGGGCTGGAAATGCCTTCAAAACTGAATACAAACTCCTTATGTGATCACTCTTTTGCAAGCCCACTATTGAGAGGTTTCGTTCTCAATAGGTCTTCCAAGAGGGTTTTCATCCTCAATGGATGAGAGAGAAAGCAAACATGCTCCCAACTCCAAGAGAATAAATTCCAAAAGCAAGCATAACATCTTCCAAGCCAAGCAACCCCTTTAAATAGCTAGAGGTGGCACCAAAAACCAATTAGAACCTTCTAAAGAAGACCAACCTCCTTGGGGACATAATAGTTCCTTTTTCTTCTATTTTTCATTTGGCTTTTCTCCTTTACCTAGTTGGCCGACTATACTTAGAAAATTACTTAAAAAGAATGCAAAGCTCACAAAAACAACTGAAAATCATGACATTAACTTCCCTTGCTCAATCCCTTTTAGCATGGGAAGTGGAATGGGCTCAAGGTCTTCAAAGAGAACTAGCGTTGAGAAGGGGACATTACACAATTCATTATGTGCACGTACAATTTATTGAGTACAAAACAGATTTACCCACTCTAACAAATCGTTTGTTCATAAAAACTAAGTGGTTGTGAAACAAGCTTAACCAGTTATTTATATTGGGACTCTCGATTGTAAAATATCACATCAAGAGAGAGAAATATACACAGATTGCTAAGTTCAGTCTTGTGTCGGTTTATGGCCTAGTTTCACCGTGTTTGTGGTACGCAAAAATGATCTTATGGATGAGAAGAATTCACTTCTCCTATATGGCATCAAAGCTCTCTTCTTCCATCCACTACTCAGGGAAAACAAAAATTGAATTTTATTTTGTTTTTGGCCTTTTCCGTACATGTACAGTTTCTTCCCCTTGCTGCTGCTTCTGCTATTGTGGTTTGTTATTGGTAAAAATTAAGCCGGGAAAAAAGATATAGATGCCTTTTGCACAATGTATTAAAATGTGCCGACATTATGCTCCTTAACTCTTGACGATTCTAGTTGACTTCTTTAAAAATTCTTTGTGAGCAGGAGCTTTCTTATCACTACTGCTCTCCATTCACCTGTAACGCCGACCTTTGAACACCTGCTTCATGCCACATTTTGGTGATCCCATGGCCTTTTCAACCTAGATCCTAGTCGTACAATCAGTTTTTTGACTGCCACAATTTTTATCTACATGTGGATTGCCAATACTGCCATGCACCTCATTTAGCAGGAACCTCAACAATTATTATCATTATTAGCTTTCGCTTTGACATCAGCACACCTTTCCACCACTCATCTCCAGCACCTTTCGCAAGAACTCTGACATGATCTCTTATATGGTAATGCCTTTTTGCAGGCCTGTAGATTATTGTCAATTGTCGGTGCTCCACAGTCCTTTGTAGTTGCAGCAATAGATCTATAAATTGGGGCTTCCACGTGATCGGCTACTCTTCATGTCATTAAGGCTTCCAATTTCCACCTTTGACACACTCTATGCAGCTACTCTCTGTAATAACTTTGTGCTTCGCATTCATTTCCTAGCAGCCACCATCACCACCATTTGCAGGCAGCCCTTACACCACAAATAAGGCCTCCCATGTTGGATTTATTCCCCCACTTTGCCATGAGAGTGCATTGGTACTACTACTACCAATGATGGTCGTTTTCAAACTTTCATTCTATAAGCATTGATTTACGAAATTCACTTAGGATATTTGCTTTACATATTGAGGATGGCCAAAGCCCATTATTTCATCTAGTAATTCATTCACAACAACAAAGTTATCTTTGAGAGATTCCTTTTCCAAGCTCCTCGTAATAGTGCTTTGACACATTGACAAGGCAATGGAGAAATAGTAGAGAAGCTGCATTGCAATTTTGGTGTGATCTACCACCTCCCAAAGATCTATATAGGGTGGGGAGCCACCTATCACTAATCATTCTGAGTGAAGGCCAAAATCAGGGCCCTATATAGATATCTCGAAGGCAGTCCGATCTCTTATATCTATAGAAAGTCTCTTCTATCTATATGGCCCCAATACCTTTCATATAGATGTTCCTCGGGAAAGCCCCTTCTATCTATAGAGTAGTCTAGAGAGTCGCTGATCGTGATCGACCCGGCCCTCGGGCCCGCCTACTCTGCTCCATATAGATAGAGGGGCTGGGGGAGGAGGGGCATGAATGGACTGGGCCCCTGCCCCATATGGATAGAGAGAGGGGAGTAGTCTAGAGAGTCACTCCTCTCCCTCACCCTCCTTCGTCAGGTGAGTGCAGATAGAGATATTGGAGGCCCTCCGGATAGAGAGCCGAGACATAGAGTTCATGGGAGGCAGGTGAGTGCAAGAGATTGGGGACCCTTTAGAGAGCCGCCATCGGCGGGTGATTGTGGCTATAGTTAACCGGCAAGACGGATTCTCTGGGGGCAGCTAGGCTAGGTTGGGCTATATTAGATAGGATAGTTCCATCGGCCCCTATCTGAACTACAGGGCACTCGCCCTCCTAAACGATCTATCTGGTTATCGGCTATATGGCTATCGGAGGGCCTATCTATAGTTATAGTAGCCCTCGGCCTCCCAAGCATATCATGTCCCTTTGCACGGTTTCAACCACCGGTTCACACCCGTTCAAAGCATGTGGATCTCCAAAGGTCTACCTCTCAAACACTCACAATGTACTCGCTTACCTCGATGATCTTCAACTACCTAACACCGGCCGATTGTCTCTCCCAAAGCATCTTCATCTTTGAGACAACGCCACCATTGTGTTGGCATTGCATGATTATAGATGACACTTTGGAAATGTACATTGTTATTCAATCTACTCGCTTCTCAACCGATGATTTCTCAATCTATTCACCACATTTCGCGTAAGGGCCCTCACTAATGGGCTCCTCCACGAGATTGAATCTCAAGTGAAAGCTTCATTGCTGCTCCCGGCCGTTTATCACCTTCCACGATCGGTCTATAGTTAGTCAAGCCTCAGACGCGGATTCATTCCCATGTTCCTCCTATGTGGGCATCTTCCCTCCAAGTGTCCTCCAACCGTGGACCCTCAACCACCAAACACCTCATGGCCCAAGCTTCCAAAAGGATTTTCCATTATTAAGTTTTTTTCTGAATTTTTAAACTATTTTGAAATATTAACAAACATTGGCTGCTGATATAACCTAACTGAAAGCATGGTGTCACGATGCATGTGTATTTACTACGACCTTTCTATTGTGAAAGGTCAAGGGTTCCAACCCCCTTCTCTCTTAGAAGGGAAAGTATTATTTTGCAAGTGAGGGTGTTGTTCTAAGCGGGATCTTTTGAGAGAAGGTCCATCTTTTAAGGGAGATGTATACACCCAATTTTTCACTTTATTGACTTTTGTTCTTTGCAGACATCATTGGCGCATTAGCTTCCCCGAAGTAGTGTCCTCAAGGATGTTCTTTGGGAGTGGGGAGTAACCAGATATGGTTACGCGCATCCTTCATTGGTTGCATTGGGCTAGTCAACAGTGGTACTTATGAGAGAGCCTTGATGTGTAGCCTGATTATATCATATTTCACATGTTTTCGTACCCCTATAATCACCTTTTATACCCTCCTCGCAACATCATCTTACCATACTCTTATAGTCATGCTCATACCTACTTTCTAAAGCACCTTTGAGTTCCCTCCATCCATTTTGACTCACTTGTTTGACCTCCCCATGACTGCATTTTCCTATCCAACGGCATCAACCATGATCGATGTCATCAATGTCATCGAGCAAGTAGATATCCTCACTAACGGTATCGACCATGGTCAATATTGTCGGGTGAAAAGTTTTTCACGGTGACGGTATTGACCACAGTCGATACTATCAACTAGCATAAACAATTAATGCTATCATATGGCTATTTATACCCGGTAGATGAGCACTAATTCCACATCACATTCATCATTCATTCGGTCTGTTAGCACTCGCCAATCTGCCCTTAAAGCTTAAAAGGTCTTGAAGTTGGTCTTATTTTTCTTCTTTGGAGTTCACACTTGGAGCATTGGGTACTTAGGTTCTTCAAGCATAGGAGTTGCACTTATCATGGTCTACCCACTGCGAGAATCATTGGAGTCTTCAAATAGAGGTTTTCTTAGGTCTTATTTTATTTGTTTGAGGTCCCCCACATCAACTCTCTCCAAGCCACAAGGAAGGTTCACATCTTCCTTAGATGCCACACAAGAGGGTTTTTGTCCTCAAGTGGAAAGGTAGTGAGCAACTAGCCCAACAAACCAATTGTATATGGAAAATGCGCAAAGATGATTGCAAATGAAGTCCTTAAGTCCCTTTTATATCCTTCCCTTGGCATCAAAGGCCAAATAGAAGAGGACCGACCTTTTAAGCCTCAATTTATCTTTGAATTGCTTCTTTATTCTCTCCAAACCCATTCGACCTGTTTCCTAAAGGAAAACACGTAAAAAAACATTAAATCTAATAAAGGAAAATTGAAATAAAATGCAATTCCTTTATTTGTTCAATAATTCTTCTTTGCCACGAAAAGGGAATGGCAAGAAGTCCATATTTAGGCCTTGAGGGGACATTACATAAAACTCCTTTTATACTTTTTCCATCTTATCTTCCAAGTCAGTTGCTTCATGTGAAACTAATGCACTTTAATTAATAAAGTGACTTTCTTATTTTCTATTTTAGCATTAGGTCACTTAAAATAGAAAGTCCCCTTCTAACTTTAATATCAGTAACATGAGTGCCTTTAATATTACTTTTGGCCAACTTAGGCGTAATATACAATTATTTCTCTTTTTTAAACTCCTTTGTAGCCTGTGGGAAATAAAAATAGGCTTCGGGTCCTCTGATTAAATTAATTCGAGAAAGCGGACATTACAACAACTCTCCATTAATTGCCTCATACTTGGATTCAGGATCTTCAGCTTCTATTTAAACCATAGTTACCTTAGATGGGGGGATGGGGTTTCTGGGACGGCAAAAAATTTCTAAATTTTGGGGACGGTGGGGGGATGGCTAATTAAAAAATATTTAAATATTTAAAATATAAAGATATAGTGACTAAATTATATAAATAAGCTAAAATAAAACCATTTGAGATTTAAATAAGATGAAACTTGAACTCATAAACATCATATACATTCCTTAATACTCATGATTCTTTCGGAAGATTACAAGAAGTTGCTTGGTCCAAAAGGTGCAAAAATTGATTTTATGAAAATAAGAAAAATATTGCCATCAATGCGTAGAGCTCAAGAAAATATGCACTTTAAGAGAAAACGGCACTGAAATAGAGCCACAAATGAAAGTTATGGCACATGCAAGTTTTTTCTTGCTACATCTTCCTGACCCTTTCCAAAAATGGCAAAAAAATTCTTTCCTTGTGTTTTCTCCACCAAAAATCCAAAAAAGGAAAGAAATGCCAAAAAAGGAAATAAATTCGTGGGGGACGTTTAGGCGCCCCCCCACATTTCCCCATCCCCAAGACGTTTCACAACATTTTCAGACGTTTCCCGAAAAAAAAAAGGGGGGGAAATGTGGGGGGAACGTTTCCCCCACGTCCCAAACGTGTCAAATTTGGGGGGGACGCGTCCCCGCATAACTATGATTTAAACATGCATCTTTTTTGTTTCTTTCTTTGGTTAATACTGCATAGACTTCTTTGCACATAAATCCTCTTGACCTCTCAAAGATAAGATCACAATCCAGCGAAGGGCCGTCTTCTTTGTTTCCGGATTACACAACTTGTAACCTTTGACGCCATCTCCATACCCAATAAAGATGCACTTCACGGATTTAAAAACCATATTACTTCTTTTTCCTTTCGGATATAAACATATGCTTCGTAAACAAATATTTTGGAGTGTCACACACATGGTTTCTTACCAATCCAAGCTTCTTGCAGTGTCTTGTCAACAACGGCTAATGTGGGTGATCTACTCACCAAATAGTAAGTAGTAATCACGCATTAGCCCAACAATTCTTCTCTAAGCTTAAATCGCTTGAGCATACTCTAAGCCATTTCCGTCAATATCTTGTTCATTCTCTTAGGGACTCTATTTTGTTGTATTGTGTATGGAGTTGTCTTTTTCCTTTCAATCCCACATTCTTTGACAATTTTTCTCAAACTTATTTGAGCAATATTCTCACCCACCATCCATCTACAACACCTTTATCTTTTACTCCATTTGATTCTCCACAAGAGCCTTCGAATCCTTGAATTTCTTGAGTACCTAAGATTTCTTCTAAAGATTATAATCCAAGTCTTTCGGAGAAGTCATCTATGAAAGATGCATAAGACAGAGATTTTCCTAGTGATGGAACCTTCATTAGTCCAAACACATCACTGTGTATAACCTACAAAATTCCACCCGCTCTTGCAGACTTGAGGAAAATTTCACTTGCCTCTTCTTGTCGTATGGGCAATGCTCGCAGAAGTCCAAATCCAAAGGGCAATTAGAAGTACCTTCTACCATACCTTTTGATTGTAGTAGTGCCTGCACAAACGTTTTACACCAATATGGCCCATCTTTTAATGCCACAACATTTTCTTCTCTACCGGAAGCAATGAAGTCTTTCCTAATTCAAGTAGTGGCCTCAAGAACAACAAATTTGTGACATGCAAATAAGGGGCCCTTCAGTCCTTCATATCCTTGATTTATCTATCTACAAGGGCATGACTATAATCTCTTGGGTAGTATTCCCCTTCGTCGAGAGGAAGAACCTTCGTTTAGAGGGTGCCACCATTATTATATATATATATATATATGTTACACTAAGTTTCCTAGCACATGGACAGCGAGGATGGGAGGATGATTTTTGGGGACGCCATTTTGTAGGGGACAACTATCAAAAATAAGGGAAAATATTTTAAAATGGGAAATTCCAAATATTTGTGTGATAACATCGATAAGGCAATCATCGTATTCATTATAGAACCTTAATGCATAATATTAGAACCGAATAGAGATTTTACATAACGATCAATGTGCATATATAATAATTACAACAAACTGCCCACGAGCTGCAATTTTCAAATACAAATGACAAAAACATAGAAAATATACCACTGCCCCTAATCAACATATGCTTGCATCAAAATCAGATTATGTCGCTGAAACTATGAGGGACTACCTCTTCCAATGTAACCCAACCAATCCCTTGTGTGCCTCCACCTCGTCAACTTGTGTAGAATCTTTGGGATTAGCATCCTAATGTGTGGCTAGAGTTTGTGACACCCAAGAATCTCGGACGATCCTAAGGCCACAAGGCACTATGCATGGCCACAACTTCTCCATTCATCTAGAGGATCTTGTTCCTCTTAATTGAGAGGATGACGTATGTGAACCAATTCCTTTTTGCAATAGAGGAACTAGGAACTGTGAAAGGAGACAAGTTCTGAGAGAGTGCATGCTTACCATGCTATATCCACCATCCAATAGGGTCAGTTCAAGCTAATGTAGCTTTATTTGTCCTCGTCTCTAGTTTTTAAATGTTGGACCGTAGAGATTGACAAATGCTAGCCATTATATTCAAAGTAGACTCCTCATCAATATACATCTTTCAAAGGGCCTCCATGAGCCCTTCTTTCACCTTTTCATCATCAAATGGAGGCACTCTCCCAAGCCATGTTGCATACCATTTGGGATTTAGAGCATAGACTCGCCATTTGATGCATGGGGTTCATACTTATTCCACTACCGCATCACAATGGGCCAAATATACTCCTCATAAAATCCCAAGTTAGGATCCCTGCTATGAATGGTTTGCTTCATTTTCCCAAGCATGTTGTCAAATGTCTCATAAATCTCTTCAAGTCTATGAGAGTTTGTATCAACATTTTTATGACCCACACAATAGGTGAAATGATTGGCCAAACACATCTACAAACAAGTTATAAAATATTCAAAAAGATTAAGACTCAAAGAGTGAATGGTATTACAAAGAATGATAAAACAAAAATATTTTACAAGTTAGATACAATAATAAATTTTATTTTACAAGTTAGAAACAATAATAAATTAATAATTTTAAATTTAATAATAAAATCAGCAATTTCTTACCTCGTTGTGGACCACCAATCATCATCAAGGATCTTTTGTTTCACATTTTTTCCTTTAGCCGTGTTTACGTCTTGCCATCTACCCCACTTTTGATTACCCATCATTAATTGTAAAGGCACCTGCACCTCAAGCATCAACTCTAACTGAATCAAGTAATTGGCATATCTAGTATCCACGGGCCTGAGGAAATCCTTCCTCAAAAAAATCTTGAACATAACATGTGAAGTGTGATGATTGCAAATCTAAATTTGTATGTCTCTAGCTTCTACCACCACTACCTTCACCCAATCTATCTTCCCAATGTCTTTAAATGCATTATTCAACGCATGAGCATGCGGGATCCATAAAATGTACTTAAAAGCACCCTCCACCCTCAAGCTAGCTAACTTACATACACGGACTGAATCAGTCACCACTTGTACAACATTTAAAGGCCTGACCTTCTCTATGGCATCCTCCAAAATTTGAAATAATAAGTTTGAATCCTTCCTCTTCCCCGAACAATCAATAGCTCTAAGAAGATAAGAGTCGATTGGACATGTGATGATGATATTGATGAGTGGTTGATGTCTTAATCCTCCCATCTCTAAACTTGGGCTTCACTCTTCCTCTTACCATAATCATGTGCGTTGAGTTGTCTCCCGTAAAGACATCACCGCCATCATATTGTTCACACTTGCACAACCACTCCATATGAGGATTCATATGATAGGATGTACATGAATCAATCAATCGCGCCTCATGACATGCATATGTACTTGAAGCAACTAATTACATTTCAAGATTCATCACAAGAGACCTTAGTTTCTCGAGGATGCAGCATTGGGAGGCTTACTATTTTCTACCTTTTACACTCTGCAATCTCTCTTAAAATGCCCCTGTTTTATCACAGTTCTAGCATTTCTTCAAAGTTCTTTCGGAGTCTTTGGTCTACCTCTAGACTTCAAATTCCTATCCCCTAACTTTTTTACTTCTTTCCCATGATCGACATCACACAACCAAGGCACCCTTGGTTTGATAGTTCTTCGCAGATTTCCACCTCATTTCTTTTGACAATAAGGATGAGACTACATGCCCAACTTCTAACTTGGACGTAGTACCAATAATAGCTTTTACTAAATTATCCCAGAGTCTAGCAATGAACAAAGCAAAGTAATGCACTTTTCCTCTTCATCCATTTTAATTTCAATAAATATTACTTGACTATACATAGTATTGAAAGCATTCAAATGTTCCGCCAATAAGTCCCCATCATTCATCCTCATTAAATATAACAACTTTCACGAGAAAAAGTTCATTTACCAAAGACTTCGCCTAATACAAATTCCCCAACTTATCCCAAAGTTACTTAAAGGTGTTTTCGGTTGATATATTTAGTAGCACCGAATGTGACAACACATGTAATGTCCCCTTTTTCGGGACATTATTAATATTTATTTTTCATTTACATTGTAACCCCTTGGCATGCCTAGCGCTACAAGTGGGAGTCTCTTTAGTTATTTTAATGTGCACATAGGTTAGTTTTATTTATTTAATTAAAAAATAAATAAAGTGCACATAGTCTTAGTATTAAATATTTTAATGAGGGTTTATGTTTTCCCTCCAAAAAGGGAAAGGTCGGTCTTTATTGGATATTGCACCCCTTAGTTATGTAAAATGGGAGGTCGCATTTCCTTAGGGGTTATGTTGATTGATCATTTGATTTCACTCCATGCTTGGAGTATTGGGATGTATGCCCTAGTTCTTGCATTGTGCTCTCTCATTGTAAGCTTCATTTGGATCCATTGTTGAAGATATTGAAGATTTTATTGTTCTCTCCATTGTGATCTCTTGTGTTGGTGTTGGCGCATTTATTTGGATGATAAATCTGTATTTTTGTGAAGGGTTTGAAGTACTTTTATGACTATTATTGTTGCTGCAATTTATTTAGCCATAGCGACTGGTATTGGGGTTTGATCTATCATATTTTGAAGTTATTTATGTTAGACCTATTTGGTATTGTGTCTAATCAATTATTTCAGATCAAGGGTTGATTGTTTAAGGGTTTTGGAAGGGTTTTATGAGCTGGAAATTATTTAATTAATTTTCCCTAACCCTAGCGACTGGTTTTCAGATTTCAGGGGCAGATTTGAGTGGGTTTCAGTGGGATAAAAATTCAGTTTGTTAGTTCATTGGAAAGCTCTTTATTTCTACTTTATTGTGCAATTTATTTCATGCAAAAACTCCAAGTATTGAGTGAGATATTAATTTTTGAAGTTTCAGTTGTTCTGGGTGCATTTTAATTGATTAACTGCTGTTATAAAATTCAGATCTGCAGTTTGGGATCAATATGTGGTTGTAGAAATTAGGAGAGATAAGGAGAAGATGATTTCATAATTTTTGGAGTGGATTTGATGCCCTAAATGTGTTGGGCGACCTACTTTTAGGGAAAATTAGGGTTTCGTGTTTGCTATGTGAAATTTGGTTTTAGAATATTATTCTTCATATTTTTGTGGCCCAAAATCCAAAGTTTGAGAATTTTTGCTTGGATGGTTAAGCGGGAAATAATTTTGGAAGATTGCAGCAGTTGGGGTTTGAATATTAATTATTTTTCAGTTGTTAAAAATCTGATTTGAATGTGTTTAAATTCCAATTGTTTTCTTCCAATCTATCCCACCACCTTGGCTAGTTCCAACCTCATTTGGGTTCGAAATAGCTGACATTGGGATATTTTAGGTTGAAGCAAAAGGGTTTTTCCATTCTTTGCTTAATCTTGACAAGTACTTCATTTTCTAAATTGTCCTAGAAGGGGACATTACAACACAATTTGATAGAGCTCTCCAACTTTCTCTCAATCTTTTCCCACAATTCATCTATCACTCCTGCAAGTAGTGTTTTCTAACACAGCAATCTAGTGATTTTCAACTACCAAGAGATCTTTCATCTTGGATTTCCATAACACAAAGTGTTGACCATCAAAATTTTCAATCTCTATTCTTGTGCTTCCCACCATTTTCTTACACACAAGATTCTTCAACGCAGCACTCGTACTCAAGACAATCTCTTATCACAGGTGGGCCCAACTCACACTGAGTTAAAATCAAGCTCTAATACCATATGTTGAGTAAAAAAACTTGCAATAAACTAAACACGGAGAAGAGCTATGCTACAAGAATCTAAACAATGCACAAGAAAATGGGAGACACAAAATACATAAGAGTTCACCTAGGAAAACCCTTTCAGGTAAAAAAACAAGGGACAATAACCTTCATTATATTGTATTAAATGTTTACAATACATCATTGTACTTCAAAGTTCGGCAACTTATCATACAAGTTTATCAGTATCAACACTCTACCGTGTATATTACAACAACAATACACTTCACTGTGTATATTCTGCATCATCATCTTCAAAGATGTGAGCGTATATACCGGTACATCACTTTGTAATGCCCATGCAAAAGGAGAATCTACAGAGTTAGACCAACCGTTCACCAAAATGATCATTACATGATGCTTCTGAACAACTCCATATCAAATCATCATAAGACATTGCTCGCACACCTCTAGTCAACAAATACAGTTTGACAAATGTATGATAATTCCTCGTAATAGGATTCTTGTGCATTACCATGTAGTGAAGTTCCTCACAGCACCATATTGTGTAACCAGTTACTGTGCAATACTATGAAACCTTCCTGCACACCAAAGCTGTAGGATACGACACCCCTACTACTATTGTGCGTATATTTGCGCGTCAGACAGGGATACAGGTGCAGCATGGTTTAGATATAGCCCAAATACCATACACGGTTGTATCCAGATAAAAATCCATCACTAGGCATAAGGACTACAGCCGAATATGATATGCGGACCAGTTGTATCCATATTTGATTTAAAAGTTTTTAAAATTGGGAAAAAAAAGCCATTCAAAAGGATAAAACTCTGTTACCAGGAAACGCCTAGCCTCTTCCACCCCCCATTTCACCCTAAAGCGTTTCCGAAACAGAAACTCCTTGAAACATCCTAGAGATAAGTATACATGATAATAATGTATTATTTCAATGAATACAAAATATTTTGAGTGTTTTATCAGTTATACTTATCTCTTATGGTCTATGGAGTACAATTTTAAAATGAGTACTATGCACCCAAATAGTAAGTCAACCAAATGAAGTATTTTTCATCTCTCTTGACCTTTCAGAGCCTATTGGCAATATTGAATCTCACACGAACTTTCCAAGGTTCAATTCCAGTCAAAGCCCTCAAGTTTTATTTTTTATTTTTTGCACTTAAAAACCCATGTGGGTACGCTGTGGGTACGTACTCACAGCGTACCCAAACCGTACCCGTACCTATATCCGGTACGTATCAGGCCTGGTACGAAGGAGTACATGTCATTTCCGGGCAGTCTAGGAAATAAATATATGACAGCAAAATTTTAGAACTGAACATTTAAAATTGAAATCTCTCTGAATACTTTGAGATTTAAGTCCTCCTTTGCCTATTTTTTTATCAGAAGGCTCAAATGCTCGTCCCTTGAAACAATTTTTGGATTTTATAAAATCCACGTCAATGCTATGACTAGAAGTATGTATGTTTCAGTGATTGATAAGTTTTATATGAAAAGTAAAAAGGTATACAAATAAATGCTGCGGGAATTTTACAAAAACCTTGTTACTTGATAATAATTTTACCCTATAAAGAAACAAGACTGTCACTTTCATATTACTAAACCTCGAATATGAACATAAAAATCTCCAAGCAGATTACAACTCAGCCAGACAGGACTTGAACTTCAGAACCTCATATTCTTGTCCAATTGACTCCATTGCATATTCAACATGCAAACCCTAACAGCAAGATATCTATCTTAATTCATTTTATATTTAACCTCCCATTAGTATGGACAAACGAGGAAGGGCAAGAGGCTAACCAGAAAATTCCATGAAATTCATTTTAATCAGGCAGCATGCAAAAAAACAAAGGATTTCAAATCATTGTTGCCAGAATTGGAGAAGTTTTAAACTTCAGCAATTCACAACCTGCATAATACTCATCATCATGCCTTCTTCGCACACTTCACCCTCATACAGGCTTAGCCCAACCATTCCTGAGGATATACTATTTTCTACTTTCCTTGGTTTTTGCCCATTGATTTAACAAAAATGGTAACTTGAATTGAAAGAGAAAGGAATAAACTTAAGCATTCATGAAACAACAATTGAAGCACACCTGGATAACAAATAATATCTCATCCACAGAACAGACGAAGACCATTGCCGAACTTGTACAGCCTAAACTTGCCAGCAGAATCTTTTCCACAGTTAAAAGAGAGTTGATTTTGTCCCTGCGAAATAGAAGTTAAATGCTAATCTTTTAAAAATGCAATACCCAAAGTTAAAACTCCCAAAAACATTTGATACCAAACTACAAAATATACTTGCCGAAGGTTTTGCAAATGGGGTAGCAAGCTAAGCAGGCCTAATTGTGGGAGAAACTCCTGTTTAAGCGTGATTCAGCTGGAGTATTAATGGGACAGGTGACCTCCTGGGTAGACTAGGTTCTTCAACCCTATGAGCATCACCTAGATGCAATGACTGCCAAGTGGACCATTAATGCTCATGACAGATAGGTTCTTGTGAACCAACAACGCTCAAATATGGATCATAAAGATCAAATTGATATTAATGCAGTTGATTCTCAAGGAATGATATTACATTAGAAACATATTATAAAATATATCGACCAACAGAAAAAGAAAAGAATGCCTGGTCCCGATATTGTTAAATGCAAACAACTATATTTGAAAGCTAAACCCCCATCCAAAAGAAATGATGGGAGCTGATCTCTCAAATCTATAGTATAATATAATCCATACAGGCATATACCTATGTTATATAAAACTAATACCATCAAAAAGATGACTACAAAAGAAAACAATGGTGCTTTTTCAGCTATTAGTAGCAATATATGAGCGAAGCTAACATTCTTAAATAGACAAGAAAAATCATTTGCACTATACATTTGCTTTCGTTTTCCACATACCTTCACCAGTTCAATCTGTGTTCATTCATTTTCCCCAAACACATTGGAACAATAATGTGATTGACTAAAGCACTAAAGAAAAGTTGGGTTTTGAAAACCTTTTCATTACCGAGAAGAAACTAAAAACACTTGTCTACTCTATAAAGAGTCTAAAACTTTGTTAAAGTACTTGAGATTTCAACTTTGCTTCAGAATTTTGGGCAAAGTCACCTCAATGTATGAGCACAATTGAAGCAACAGAGAGAGCACACAAGATATTGTTGTGGCTGTAAATGGTGTACACTCATCTTTATTATGTATATAAAAAGATTACAAAGGATATACCAGAAAGCTACTAGAGGGTTGAATCTCATAAAGGAAGAGAGATGTACATAGAGATGAGTATAAAATCTAAGAATATACAAGCAGCCCATGTGACTATGTATAACGTTTAATAAAGTACATTAGCCAATGCACTCTTGTTGTCACCCAAAAGTTGCACCTTGATAGAGAATGGTGTGCGTACTCTCTCCTGTTGACAAAATTGAAACACCTCAAGGTTGTGGGTAGCCTATGTCTGAGGTGAACCTCCGGAGAGGGCTAGTTTCCTGTGAATCACCTAAAAAACGAAAACTTTGACAAGGAAAAGAGAGAAGGAATGCGGAAAAGGGAAATAAGGGTGATACACCAATAATTTAACACATGCATGTAACTTTGCACAGAGAATTCAAAGATCCACACACCTGCACAACTCTAAGCTATTTTGCAAAATTAATTCAAGGGTTTAGGAGAAAGGACAGCGGTAGAGGGAGTAAATTCCACACTAAAGCAACACAATATTCCTATCAAACACAATGAAAAATCAGAAAACAGCAGTATGAGAGGGCAAAATGGAGCTTTTTTATTCAAAGGTGCAAGTACAAGGCTAGGATTGCCAAAGCAAATCAGCCCAAGTGTGTATGATTTATTTTCTACAATCAATGTAACACTCTGATTTTGTATGTTAACTTGGTGAATGTTTTACATACTGTTATAGCTGCTGAAATGAAAGCAAACATGTTAAGATATGTTTTGATCTTAAGAGAATGTGTTGCTAATTTGGATTCTTGCATACTGTGATTTATTACATGGGACAAAGCAAATATTGTACTTGTGTGTTTGCTGATGTGACGACAAATTGTCGTATACTTACTAAACTCTCTTTGCTGATTGACAGCATACCTTGAATCAATTCCATTGATTCAAGTATGCTGAGGTCCTCTTGTGATTTCTGTGTCGATTCACACTTGAACCGGACTGAGATTGTTATGAACGTGCAGCGCCTGATTGCAGGTGTGAACAGCTAGCACGTGGATGCCAACGACAGGGGTTCGATTCTTGAACCCTGTACTGTCGAATTTGGGACCTCGTGAGGCAAGAAATGCCTGGACACGGGTGGCCTTGGCACGCGATCCAAAGGACGGAACGTCCTGCTCTGCATTAACGTGAATGTTAGTAGGGAGGCTGGATGGAAGTTGTTAGTGTTAGTGGTTAGTAGGAGTTAAAACCTAAACTAATCCTAAATCCTAACATGCACCCTACACTACTACCCTAAGTGGATTTTTAAATTACAAAAAAAAAAAGGGAAAATAAACCTAAGTTCTAAAACCTAAGGCTAAACTAAGACCTAGGTGGAACACTTTATACAACCTAAACTAATCCTAATCTAAGGGGTGCGCAGACCTTTGGAGGGAAGGGATAAGGATGAAGGAAGGGCATTCATTGGCATTTAATAAAACAGACCATACGTGGACAGCGCCAGTTTTGGCGGGGCAGGTAGGAATTAGAGGCATCTATTTAGAAATAGAGCCAAATTCAGTTGGCATGGGAAATTTGAAATTTACAAGCTCGCCAACTCAAGTGGCGGTGGCGTGAGAAGCAAGGAAAAAGGCAGAGCCTTAAATTGCATTAATTATTTTTGGTCCTCGCGACCAGCTCGCCTTGGAAACAACATGAGGGAATTTGATTTTCATTTTGTTGATTCGAGCCTTTTGTGAAGTTGCTCTGCATTTGGTTTTTCTGACCTGGTTCGGTCAAACCAGCTCTTGGCATTTGACATTTTTCGTGGAGATTTGGAGGCTGTTGTTAAGCCTGAAGAAGAAAGGAGTGCTGGGAAGTTTGTGTTGTCGTTGCGGAAGGAAAAACGCGGCAAACAAGGTTTTCTTCGAGCTCTGGAAAAGAGATTTCAGGCATGTTAAGCCCTTCTCTTTAAAAATCTTTGCTTTGATTAAGTGTTTCATTAAAACAACCCTGCTCTTGGGTTTGGATTGTATGATTGCTGTTGAATCGATTTGATTTGGATTTTGTTGGTTCTTGCTTTCTTTCTTTGGGAAATGATAAGAAAAATGGCTTCTGGTTGCTCGGCCTTGATGCGTTTTTGCACGAATCAAGTTAGAATGTGAATTATTGTAGTGATTGTTGACTGTATTGTGGAATAAAATAGACATTTTCTTCTCTGTACATGCTATATGAAGTGGAACAGGCCGTGTAATCGTTCCTTATAGCGTAACTGTTTTCCATTGAGTGTAATCGTTCCTTGCTGTTGTGTTTGGGACTGCCTTTGCATAAAAATGGAGGTTGAATATGGTTGGGTTGTGTACCATGATTTGGGTTCGTCGACCCTTGCTGTTCCTTTTCTTTTGAAATGATAAGAAAGTCGTTTCTCTGTGCTGTGTTTAACTGCCTTGCTCTTCTTGCATAGAATACCTCCATGCTGTGTTGGTTGTTGATGATTAGACGGGGTTTCGAACTGGTTTTCTAGCAAAAAAAAAAGATGATAGGAAACTGTGCAGGTAGTGTTGGTCATCCTATTGCCGTATGATTGTCTTTTGTCACATGAACTTGGTGATAAGATAGTGAAAGTTGTGTGTGCGACTTGATGTCGATTCTGTGCTGAAGTTTTCTTGCTGAAAGAAATAGAACTTTTCTCTTCCTTCTGCTGTTTCGGATTATAAGGAAATGGCATTTGTATTTTAAAAGAATGGGCATTGGAATTTTATATAAGTGCTCGTGAAAGTTAGAAAAGAAATAGTTTCTCTTTCTGAACTTATAGTATAATATATTGTTTTCTTGCTGAAGAAGGTAAGATGAATTGTGGTGTTTAAATGATGATCGCTCAATCCTCTAGTTCGGATTGTTTTATGAATGCGTATTTGACTTTAAATTGCTGTGCGAAAGAAGTGATGCATGGGAATTCTGTCTTGTTGTTGGGTTTGTCTTAACTGTATCTGACTTACGCATTTAGCTCCCTATACGGGTTTACTTCAAAAAGAGGTATTGATAACTGAATATTGCATTCCGAAGTCTTGCATATTATTATGGACTCAACCAAAGGGGAATTCGGGCAGAATGCTTGTTGGCAGTAAGCACGTTTTGGGTGTTTTCTTTTCTTCTGAACAATTCTTGAAGAGTCCGAAGAAGATGATTGTTTTCTTAGTAAGGGTCAAGGACAGGAAATGTTCTCTGTTGCTTTTGAATTCTGGAGATAGCATTAGGGGCTTACTGTGCTTTATAATTGAATTTGCTGTAGGTAACAGCAATGAATAAAATGTTATTTTGAATGGGTTATGCTCATAAGATTAGGAAATCATGTGATTAATTGACTGCAGGATTGAAATACTGTTGTCTGTTTAGTATGCGGTGAAAGAAATATGGTTTCTTTTATTATGGTAAATATATGGTATGCAGCCTTATATTGTTTGATCTTGGATGTACATAATGTTGTACTAACCTGTTTCGGATCTTTAAATGAGTCTGATTCAAATGAAGTATGGATATGGATGACGAATTCTTCCCTGTTTTCATTTAAAGCTGATTATAAATGAAATTATTCTTTGCTGCGGAAAGTGAATTCCGAATGGATTTTGTAAGTTTCACTCTGAACTGTTATTTTGATTTGTCTTTCGTTTGGATTCCACTGTTAGGACAGTCATGTGGAAAGAAATAGAGATATGAATGAATGACTTGGAAAAATGATCTTTTCTTCTTTCATTCAGTTGGAAATCTGGAATTCGCGAATAATAAATTTTATAGTGCTTAGATGGGAGCAACTATATGCATTGCTGTTCGCTTTCTTGTCTGTACTTGGTTGCTTTGAATTCAATATGATTCATGAACTGAAAGGAAAGTAATGGATTTATATTTCAGTTAGTTTCATCCTTTGCATTTGTTATTAATGAAAGGCGTGGAAAGAATAACTGTATGCTATATAGGCAGTAAGCTACTTGTATTCCTAACTTTACAAATATTGTGAATTGATACTTGTAATGATTATGTGGAAACGGGACAGCAGTTCCTTGGCTGATTGTGATGATATTTTTGATAGTTCAGTTGTTATGCTGATCTTTCTTTTGTGCCTATTTCGTGATTGATGTTTAACTGTCGTTTCATAAAAGCAGGGTTCTTTTATTGAGACAGTTAGTTGAAGCATCTTATTTTAAGGATAAGTGCTTAATATGCTCAGTTCATTGAACTGACCCGTGCAATTCATTTTGCAGATGGAATTTGATTAGAATGAAGACTTGGCTGTCTTCTGATGCTTTTCGATTTGATGATGTATTGAAATTGTTGCTTTTATTCCTCTTTGAGGAATTGTGAAAAGAAGAAAATATCTTCTTCTGTCCATGAGTTGTATGGATGTTTTGTATAAACTATGCCCAATCAGTTGGATTGGCAAATGTACAGATTATGACTTGAAATATTGAATACAATTACAAATGTGATATTTTCAATAATTATATCAGTTTGATACTATTGTCTAAATTGGAAATATAATGTTATTTCTTGATTTGGATTTGTTTATTTGTCCTTGGATGGATGCTAAATGGAAACAGATATCTATTCTTACTTAAATGCAACTTTAAGTTGAAAAATGCAATTAATTCATACTTGGGTAAAGATGAATTTTTAATTGACATTAAAAAGGATTAAGAAGAATATGATTCCATAATCGGAAGGTATTCAGGATTAGCTTAGGAGCTAAGGAATATCAATCAACTTCGGAGTAATCGAACTTCGCTTTCGAACTCCATTAATGATCCCGTTTGATAAATTCAGAATAAAGGATATAGGATAAATATATCCATAACTAATGGACCTTAACTATATAACGTTAAGGAGAACAAATGAATACATTTCTCGAAATTTAGACCTCGTTTGAATGACGTCTAATAAGTTAATATTCTGAATTTAGTTGCAGTTGAGAAAATCTTGGCTAAGTTTAATAGGTTAAACTTATCACGTCCGTCGGCACGGACCGCTTAATCCAATGATTAAGAAGTGAACCAAGTAGGGAAATGCAGCCCTTCGATACGAAGGAGAAGATGCATAGTAAGCTAATGGACGGATTTAGTCCCTCTTAGCTCTGTACAACTGTAACGGAAACGAGGATCAAGGGATCAACATGAATGTTGAAAGTTGATTTTAATTATTAATTCGTGGCTAAGTCACTTGAGCAGGATGTGTATTCTCGATGGGTGGATTCTGCAGGACATTGGCATACGCCAGCTACAACAAGGTGTCTTCATGAAGACGGGGTCTTCATGACGACACAATGTTGCAGCTGACATATAGCAATGCCCTCCCGAATTAAAACATTTAGAATACATAGGCTGAATGTGTAACTCTTAGCAGGGGATAGAGTATGATCAGATATACGGAGTGACTCCGGAATACTAAAGATAATTAGACACACGGAGTCGTGGGGTAACGACACCGTATGTCTGCGTATCTTTAGTTATCAGGAGTGCCTTCTTATATTCGTTCATATTCTAATTGGAAAAATTGAGAGTTTAAAACGGATCTTAAACGATGATGACTGGTAGGAGCCAGGAAAGACCATTCTAGATAACAGGTGAAGTGAAGTGAAGGACGTATTCCGTAGATGTGTATCACATCCAGGAATATGATCATGCAAAGCATGTGAAAATCTTTGGCCAAAGTATCACAATTGCTGGTTGCGTTGTCCTTATCACTTAATTTAAGATGCAGGATGTCAGATGAATATCAGTAACAGATATTCAGATAGGCTTCTTAAATGGATCACTTCGATAACCGGGGAAGGTTATGAGAACAGGTATATATAATATACCATGCATAAACAAACATGAAGGATCGGTTGTTGCCGAGTCATGAACATGAAGGATCGGTTGTTGCCGAGTCATGAAATGAAGGATCGTTGAAACTCCGAGCCATGAAAATGGAAGATCGGCAGTTCCTCGAGTCATTTACAGCAGCATATAGAATCTATTATAAGATTGAATGGCATTGAATGTGTGTTCCATATTGTAAATATGCGAACAGGGAACATTCGTTTTAAAAGGAATTGTGTGATCCAAACTGTGTTGTTTGGGCAGAGAACAATTATTAAAACTTGAACGTGTGTTTGAATTTTATAATTCATAACAGTGAACGTTATCAAAAAAAAAAAAAAAAAAAAAAATTCCCTTGTTCTGGTGTTTTAAAAATGGGGATGTTACAATCAAATCAGCCTTTATTAGATCAAGTTGCCTTTTAAAAATAGCTTGTCTGAGCTATTTTTATTTAGTTTTGTTTATTTTCCTCAACTTCTTCATGCTTGGCGCCAACACTATTTTAGGAGCAGCAGTTGCTAAAATTAACAAAAGTCTTCTCCTTTTAGCCAATTTCTATTTGGAGCAGCACTTGCTCAATTTAACAAAAGCAAGCTATCTTTATCCATCCACTCATGCACTCCTAAAAATAGAACTGAACTTCTATTTTTAGCTCTTCTTATTTTTAGCACCTCTAAAAATAGCCAAGTGCTATTTTTATCCATGCTATTTTTAGCTGCTATTTTTAGCCAAGCTAAAAATAGCCAACCTCCAAAAATAGTCAATCCTTTGCATTGAAATTATGGTAACAGTGACTATGTATAACGTTTAATAAAGTACACTAGCCCATGTGACTATTTAATAAAATACACTTAGCACATATGACTGTCTCATCATTTTCCCTGCCTAGAGGAAATTGTCCCCAAACTTCATTGCAGGACTCAAAACCACCTCATAGCTTCCAACATGAGCTAGGAGCGACTGGAATCTACCGCGAAATATGTAGTGCATACATACCATGAATAATAGCAATTCTCTCTCACCCTTGGTTTTCTCTCAGACAAATGGTGGTGGGATCAAATACAACAACTTCTAAGGAGGTAAATGTGGTTATGGTGTTAGTTGGAAAGTAAAAAAGTGGATCAGGGTGGAAGGATAAAAATTCCCTGCATGCTAGTGACGGAAAAAAATCTAATTATTTATCTAGAGGTAAATAAAATCAAGAGAAATGTGTCAAAACTACATGGGAGAAGCCAAATCTGTAGATTTCTGGGGACTAAACTCTTCTTGAAGGACTTGCATGTATGGGCAGGGAAAAGCTTGAAAACAAATGAAGAATATGAGATAAAAACATGTGCAAGGGGATACTTCATTATGGTCTTTTCCAATGAATTGGATAGAAATAAAGTCTTCAGAGGATGACCCTTCTACTTCAAGAATGTGGGTCTATTCATGAGTCGTTGGCATCTGGGTTTTAAACCCAGACAGGAGATGTTAGCAACAGCCCCAGTATGGATCAAAATGTATGCATGTATGCATTACCACAGGAGTTCTCATCAAAATACATGCTCAATGTTATTGCTTACATGGTTGGCTAAGCAACTGAGACCTATCGACCTTATCATGACAAAGAACTATCAAAATATGACAGGCTATGTGTAGAGCTTGATCTCACAAAGCTACTTCCCAAGAACATCACACAAAAAGATGTGGAAATAGATTAGAGCTAGGCACTGGATTATGAAATAGACCCTTGAGAGGCTGACAACACCATGACTATGGTCATTTGATTAGAAAATGTTCTGCACTGCAAAAAGTTTTCCCCTACAAAAACAAACAGTGGACTTAGAAAAGGACAATGAGGGCTTTGTCACGCCCAAAAGAAAGCACATCATATGGAATGAAGGAAGGGAAAATGGAGGAAAGGAAGCAAGAGAAGAAACTAAAAAGACTGGGAATAATAAAGATAAAGAAGCTAACAAGACTGTTTCAGAAACTCAAGTCCCCATTGACAAATTCTTAGAGAAAAATGAGAACTTGATAGATGATAATGGGTTCAAGAAATATCAGGGGCAACTCAATGTGGATCCCAGCAATGTTGTAGAATCTATGAAGAGAAAATGGAAATGCAAGAAAAACACGAGTGTATTCTTCTGATTCGCGACTGTACAGCGTGATTTTTCGTGCCCTAATGGCGTGCCCTTGATTTCCGACTGCAGCGTGCCCTAATGGGACTCACAAAAATATCTTTCTTCCTCCCTCTCTTTGCTTGCCCCACGCTCTGATACCACTGTTAGAATTTGCGGAGAGAGAGAATAAACCAAATAAATGTGTAAAGAATGATTGAAGAGAAAACCGGAATACACACTGTACAAATGGGTTGTGTCCGGGTATTTATTATGCAAAGACGGTTACAAAATTAGTTAGCGGTTACAACCGCATAACCATACAAAACAATTATAAAAGGGGAAGTCTTATTCATTTATTCCTACAGATTCTTTTTAATTACTTTCCATTTTCACAATGCAAGATTATCAGGTAAACCATGATCCCAGAGTGCATGTTAAGCACATTGACACTAGGCATGATGAGTTGGAGCATGCTACTTTGAGTTTTGAGGTTACAGGCCAAGTTAAAGGCTGCTACTTTGAGCTTTGAGATTACAAGCCAATTCAAAGGCCAAGCCATGTTCCATTACGGGTGCCATGTTTGGATCAACTGTGGGCCATCAAAGGCGCTATGCAGTACAAAATATATTCAGATGGAGCAGCAGCAGATGGTACCAGCCGCTGCTTCCTTTTCTAGTGCAAAGAAGAAGAAACTGGGTAAGTTGGCTCATTGGCACAGAAATCTTATCCAACTGCATATCTAGTTGGAGGAGGATATAAAGAATTTGGACATAGCTTAGTCGGAGACTCGATCAAGCAATTTGATTACCCTGATAAAGAAGCCATATTTGGGGGTCGTGGACAAAGGTGAAGAGCATTTCCAGGATTGCTTGGATGATACCAATTCTTCTAATAATGTGCATTACTTGGATATACATTGCATAGTGTCAAGTACAAGGAGAGAAGGTAAATGGCTCAATGATCTAGGGAACCATCAATCAGCTTACATAGCTTGAGGTGCACGCTAGATGGCACTTGGTTGTGGCAAGAGAAGCAAAGAATAAGGGACTTGACATTGAAGACCAATACAAAAAAGCAATGCAGCAGACAGGAAAAGAGCGAAGTCTTGAGTTAAAAAGGCAGATGTGAAAAATTAAAAAGACAACTCAAGGACATGCAAGATATACAGTTACAAATGTTCAGAATAAGGTAGACCAAACTAGAAAGAAAGGTGTCTGGTTCTTGCAAGGCAGACCAATTCAAGATGGAAACAGCCAAGATTCAAAACAGAGAAACAAAAATGGGGGAGATTAAGGCAATGAAGGCAAAGGAGTCAAAAGCCTGAGTCAGACAACAGATTGGCAGTACTGGAGTTGTATTTATCACAACTAGAGCTAAGGAAGACAAGGGAGAACTTTAGCATTCAAGTCTGCTGCTCCAACTCCAGTCCATTCATCACCTACTTCATTTCTCTCCCCCATGACCTTGACTTCAAGATTACAAGAGAGAAGCATCCAAAACAAGTGCTACATTAGCTCCTGCAACCCATCCTAGTAGTTGTCAAAGTGTGGAATAGATGTAGGAGGCAGATTTCATCAATGTACTAGTTTTGAAAAAATAAAGGAACAAAGTGATAAAATTAGAATAATACAAGAGCTATATGTTATGTGAAGGGTACAAGGAGGAGTCATTTTTGTTGAGTAGGAGGTTCAATGGTTTAGATTTTTCCCAACCACTGTCCCTCCTACCGGAAAAAGGAAAGAATGGGTCCTTTTAATATCCACGATGCATTGTACCAGCCATTAGTTAGTCGCATTTCCACATGCAAACCACCCCCATCCACCTGACCATGCTTAGACTAGGGACCACATGTAGTATGTTGGTTACCCTATAGTTGAGATCATCAGTTTCATCATATCATGATCATGTGTATAACTATCCATTCTAGACAGGATTGTATCATACATCAAGAATAAACAAAAAAGACTCTTCTTATCTTGTTTTTTGTTTCCTATATGATGTGCTGTTTCTATACCGCAATGCATACGTCAATTCATAGAATATAACGTGTACATGAAGTTCGTATCCCTACACAACTCAAACCAGGTGACTTAACTTTTGGGACCTTCACTTGTTTTGTTTGAGCCTATAGTAACGTGTTAAGCAAACAGAACTCAGGTGTTTGGTTGTATTTACTTAAGTATCTGTAAGTGATAGGCACTGCAGAGAAGCCCTAACCCAGTTGTTACAACCAAGAATCATTTGAAATAATCTATGAGTTACACCTATTAATAACACTCAAATTCCATGTTCCTGAAAGATTATGGGCTGTTCCTCTTGTGATTTTTGCACAGAAAACTCAATTAAAAAGAAGAAAACTGACAACAAAGTCGGTAAACATTTCAGTTTCCCACCGTTACTGAAACAAGCATTTTCATGATATTCTTCTAAATATGCACACTAATTAATCAGTAAAGCTTTGGTTTCAAACTTTCTCCTAAAAACAGTTAAGAGACTTCAGTGTTAAGTTCCATTCTGCAACAAAGATGCCCCACATTAACAAAGTACAAGCTTGGATTCCTTATACTAAGTTCACTTCAAAGTTTTACAATTACATGTCTTTATATTGAAAGGTATCTGTGAAGAATTAAGATATAGAAAATGAGAGCATAGGACTCTAGTATCACCTGCAGACTGAGGATTCAACAGTAACAGTCCAAGGTTTCATCAATGGGAGTTGTTTTCCAGTCTTATTCTCAAGGAACACAACAGTGTCCTCTAGCTTCAGAGAAATATTGCTTCCAATTTGTTCATGCCCCATTTGAAAGTCACTTCTGAAATCCCTCAAACGATCTGATAGAGGAAGCTTCTTCAACCAAATATATTCAAGCTTACTTGTGGTATGTGTATCTTGTTCTTCTAACAATGCCAATGTTATTCCAGGTGCTGCTGGCCAAATGGCAACTTCTAAATTTCCCAGATCAATGATAAATGAGAACTCGGTATGGTTCTCAGGAAGGGCAGTCTGCTTCTCAACCTTTATGTATTCTTCAGACAAGGAGGAAAGTTGGATTTTAGGGCCTGCGATTTCTGCTGTGAGGTGTAAGATTTTCTCTGGAATGATAGACAGCATAGCTTGCTTCATCTTATCTGTATATAAATCATAGAGCTCTTCCCACCCTCTATCCCTGCTGATAATGTGGCTTGCATGGAGATTTGAAAAATGGGAAGGAATCTTGCTTCCATGAAGTGAGGTCCACTGAGAAGCATCTAATAACTCCAGAAGGAGAAGAAACATACATGTCAACGATGAACAGTCCAGTTCAAAGAATAACTTGCCCAATGCGAGATTACACTGCAGAAGCCCACAGTTTAGATTTCTTAATGATGGATCAATAACAAAGCTGTGAACTTCACATAAAAGAAAAGGCTTCCCAGTTAATGTTGATGACGCAGCACCTACAGGCAAGCTGGGATTCAAGTTTTTGTTCTCCCAATCTGACCACATGTTTCCTTGATGATCTTTTAATACAGTATTAGACATGCTGGAAACACCAACTCTTCCACCAGCATTCCTGGATTTGTTGAAACAATGAACCTGAGCTGGACTACTATGTAAGAATATCTTTCTGACATTATCATCTGTGAACCGATGAGCTCTCTGTCTTCTCTGAACAAGTCTTCCTGACTTTATGTCTCGTTCATTAGCAGCTTTTGACAATATCTGTCCATTCATGTCCCCACAAACAACAGAGAACTCCGTGACATAGGGATTTGAGGCATGCACCAAACATAGGTTTTCTAGTACAAGAAGAATGGCTGTCCCAGCAATGCTGGAGATCGCCACACCTTTCTCAGTTTTTGCTTCTACAAACATTTCATCAACCTTGTTGCACGTGACATTAATGTAGACTTTGCACATGTTTACTCTGTAGCATAATTTTGACACATTGAATAAATACCAACTGTGCTTCGTATCATAGAATTTGTTAGTTTGTTTCATTGCTGTATGACTCTCACCCGAAGGTTGACAAAAGGGACCCCTGTTAAGAAAGGGACATAAACAATAAACTAAATCAAGTGAAGTACTCCAAGAATACAATATAGATGCATACATGTTCCCTATGAATTTCCACAGGAATCGCAACAGGAAAGAAAAGGGAGCTAGGACTAATGACAAACACAGAAAATGATTTTGTCCCCTTGAGTTGGTGTCTAATGCATCTGTACTATCTTGTTTCAATTCTGCCAAAACCCTTTGTCGAACCACTCGTCTCAATTGTGCAACTGCTTCCACAGGCAACTCATTTTCTTTTTCACAGACCTCTTTCCAAAGCCCTTCAATACAGTTGGAAAATTGTTTACGTTTGACCTTTTTCAACCCAAATCCCATACCACCTCTTTTATGCCCCCATCCAATTTCCAGAAGCCAGGATTCATAAGCTTTGGCATAGCGCAATCGTAGGATTACACTTTCCACAATCTTCTGCAGCCGATACCTTGGTGTAAGCCTGGCAATGTTTCCTAAGGCCCTTTTCCATAGATTTTCACCACTTATCCCATGTTTAACTTTTTCTGCAAGCTGTCTATGATTTGCAGAAAGAGCAGAATTTGCAGCATTATAACTAATGCGCTCTAGTATCATCATAAGCAGGTTCACGTCTTCAGGATACAAGCCAAATCGTGATTCAGGAATACTGAACTCCAAATCAGTTAGTTGAAGATGCTTCAGCTTTGCAGAGAGCACTAACTCCTTGTAAAAAACAACATATTTATCACAAAATTCATCAGAATGCAAGGGAGATGATCTAGCCTCTTCAATTCAAGACCTAAAGCTTCAATGCTGCATATTTTACAACCTTCAAAACCTCTGTATGAGTACAAGACTGAGATTATAGCTGCAATTAGAAAACCCCAGGTGACTTGTTATGCCCAGAGAAGCCATGCTCCACAGAAAAGAAATTTGCACTGATACAGCATCTGTAGCAAGTATTGCCTATAGCCGATTCAGCTTGAAGCTCATGCAATTTTTTTCTGGTATGTGCACTTCAATGGAAGTATTATGCAACTCCACTCTGAAACACTGTAAAATCATATTTGACAGGATGGTAACAAACCAGCTACTTGATGTATGTGTTCCTGTAACTCTTTCTGAAGCAGCATGCAAAGCAGCCCCCTGCAAACCAGGAATGAGATACAATGCAATTCAGAAAATGAAGTATTTTCAAACTTCAGGTGCATCTACATTAGTGTACGAGCAATGATTCCGTGGGGTGACATGACTTGACCGACTTGATCAAAAATACGGCTGAAGATAAGTTTAACATACTAGTAGCGAAGCTTATAAGAAAAACACAAAATGAGAAAATGGAGGCTTCGTCATAACAATCATAACAAAACAATATAACAATTACAAAGCCGAGTTCTGCAGGCACCTTAGACCAGTCCCAGTACAGTACAACCCGGGCTCTGGGTTCAACCCAGGTACTTCCCAACCTGACATAACTGGACAAGACAGAACTTATCCAGGGCATATCCACAGCAAAAAAAAAAAGATTTTCTGAAGTTTTTGACTCGTTTTTCAGTGAACATTCCTCTTTGACTTCACTTGAAAGCAAAAGGTGTCTTTAACATCCTAAAACAAAACCCCAGAAGTTAACTTACCTCTCCTTTCACCAAAGCATAAAGACAAAATAACATACTTACCTCTCATTGCACACTTACTTTTCATGAATGCTTGGGGCTCAAACTATTAGTTTATTTTGATTTATTGTGACATTGCATTGCATTATGTGGTTAATTTTGCTTGATTGGCTAGAGTTTTTATATTTTTAATATTTTATTTATTTTTCGTGCAGATGTATCCAGCCATACCAACCGCGGGTAAAAACAACTGTCATACCTGACCCCGTAACAGAACCAGAAATTTAGTATAAGGATATGAAGGCAAAATCCTACATGTAAAAGATCTTTTCATCTGCTTGGGGTAGTGTTTATTCGTTTAAAATGTAAGTAAATATCAATGACCATATTTGCTATTTCCTCTAAGAAGAAAAACAAACACAAATATCTTTTGCCAATCAACTTGCAACAGAAAGATCCTGTTGAAGCCACACATAGTACTTGAAAATTGTAATGCCTCTACCATGTTGATATTTGTACTTGCTTCTGTAACTGAAGTTTGCAAACGTTGATATGTGATTCCTGTTCTGAGACGGTATACTCTTTTGAACTGATTGATCATGTTTGTTGTAGATGATATGATTTATCTTCTAAATCTGATGTAATCACACTTGGGCAATATTGTACTGATGTTGAATTGTTTTCATGTACTCACTATGTTGAGTTTTGAAGTACATTATGTGAATTTAGGTGATAAGAAGTAAATGTAGTCTTTTGGAACCATGCGGGTAAGTTATCTCAGTCATGATATTAAATTTGTTCCTTAGACTATTGCATTTATATTTAAAAGGATGGCCATACCTTGGATCAATTTCAATGATCCAAGGCATGCCTATGATCGATAGGTTGTTACGATCATATTTGCTAAATTGACTCCTTTTTGTTGTTGAGATACCTTCATACTCAAGCTTAAATAAATAAGAGATCATTGAGAGCGTCTTGTGAATGCTTCCTTCTATTAATTTGTCTGCTTTGATTTGATAAATTTCAAAAGGGAAATGTTCTTGTGGAATATTAGAAAGACCTAACTAAACCTAATCTAAGGTGAAGATTAATTATTAAGGGACCTAATATTATACAAGCTAAATTTGGTTATATTGACCATCAACCTAAGCTATGGTTGATGCAATTTTTGTAAAGGGGTCCTAATCCCTAAACTAACCTAAGGAATTAATTATTGATCATCAAACCTAATCTAAGGTTGATGCAATAAAAAAGGGACATTTATCCCCAAGCCTAATTGGGAACCTAAGACCTAACCCACGGTTAACTACGGTTGGCATTGTTAGATGGTGGGTTAGGGATAAGGCGGTGACGCCATTCCTAGGAAGTACTTGGCAATTTAATTGGTATTGATGGCATGCACTACCATTTTTGGCGGTGACTTGCTCTACTTTGGCATGCACCCTATTTCCAATTACTAAAAGGTTTGGCATCGGTAGTTTTAAGCGATAGTTATGGTTAATTTCAAACGGGCGGTTGGCGGGTTTCTTGGTGGCTATCGGATGATTGTCACGGCATTAATGATCTCGAACCATGAGCAATTACCGCCTTGTAAACGGCGAGATCGAATGGTGGAAAGGGAAAGAGTTGGTTTTATCATTCATTTGGATTTTTCGAGCTCAATGGCTCTGCATGTTGATTTCATGTTTTTGGACTATTAGTTCGTTTTTGTTGCATATTCAATTTTGCCATTGCATGGCGAAAATAGAGGAAGAAATTTATTGTTGAGTCTATAAATAAAAATGGGAAGAAAGAATATGGGGTTTATGATTCAGTTGCAAACTTTTTTATGGATTATGTTGCGAAAGCTTCAAGGGAAACTCGAGAGAGCTTGGAAGAATTTTGCAAGAGCCCTACTAGGCATGATAGGCTCTAACTCATTATTATAATGTGCTCTGTGTAATTGTTTCACGAAAAGAACTCGCTTATATTTTGGAATTGTATTCGAGTTGGATTTTGTGGTTGTTTTATTGTTTTTATCTCTTTGGTTTTCAATCCATTATACTACGGAATATCGGTCGTATGATTGATGAAAACAACTCGTTATGTGTTTGGAACTCGAGTGTGATTTGGGGTAAAATCTCTCGGCTGAGTATTTTATTTGTGCTTAATTTGTTTAGTATTAAGTTTGAAGATACTTTTACAGGGTCGATACCCGTATGGAAAATAATTTGGGTGCACTGTTGACTTGCTAAGATAAAAGTTATACAAAGGATTGTTTGTTGTTTCTTTACACGATTCAGTGCAGGACCTTGTTTGGGTCATAATGACCATTCTATTGAGAATCTTGGTTTAATATGTTTTAAGACTCAAAAACTGCTTAAAACCCATTCTAGGTGTTAATAGTTTGAATAATATAAATCTCTCCATAAAGGAGAAGAAGAAGGGTTTGCTGGTATCATTCCCAATTTTCTTTTATTAGGATTTCGAGTCGCGGTTACTTGTTTAAACAACCCTTTTTGGGATGGTGTTAGTCTAGATCAAAGTGAGCATTACTTCTTTTCTGATTTTTGCACTTTTACCCTTCCGGGAAACTCATTTGAACTTGGGTTCTCGTTTTGCTCTCTTTGAAGGCATTTTGTGACTTAAACAACTTTTACTTGAGTGATCACCGAATCGATTTTATATCTAGATATTAGCTAGTTGTCGTAAACTAATCTGTTGCCTCGATTTGAAGGTTCCTTAAGACAAAACCTGGTTTCAAATCTTATAAGATTTTCTTTCGGAATAGTTTGTTTTTACCTTTTGGTGATTTACTCGATCACGGGTCATCAAGGCGACCCACGGGGATTATATCCCATGTTGCGGTTTAAATCATTCTTGTATTGAACTCAGAATCATTTTATTCTAGTTATAGCCTTCCGAGTTGCTAACTTATGAATAGGTTTGTCGACTTTGTTTGAAATACATTGAACTAGTTATAGTGGGATTTTTACGTGAATGTGCTTGGGAATTCATAAATCCTGTGAGTTTGAATCCTTGATCTTGTTTGATAGAAATCGTGTTCTATCATGTTATTGAATGACTGCAATTGTTCATTTGTTCATCTCCTGTAGGAGTTGATTTTATTTTATAGTTGATCGTTGTATCATCTATAATCATTACTCTCTTGTGCACGGCCCAATTGGGATATTATGGTTGACTTGGTCAATATATTACTGAAGAATAATTTAGGTGAAGATCTTTGTTATGATATTGTGTATTAGTCTTCCTTTTGGCCTTAGTTGACTTCATTCTGTTGTTATTTAGTTGGCAGTCGCTTAATCCTCTCAGTTGATCATAATTGCACTATATTCAGTTTATCTTGATCCTCCTTGATTTTTTAAAGGTATTATTTAACAGTCTCTGAGATGAGAACTTAGTGATAGATAAGGAAAGGAAAGTACTTTGACTGTTGTTCCAAGATACATTGGATTGTAGTTCGAATACTTGGTTAATTATTAGTCTTAATTGTAGTTTTTGTTACTGTTATAAATATTTCTTTTGGTATAACAAATAACTTTGACTGCTAAGAAAATGACTTACCTTGTCATTTGATTAGCCTGCAGTATTATTACAGTGATATGTGAAGTAATTTGTTTGGAGAAGGAAATTTTGAATGAAGGATTGGGTATTAGATTTCAAGCATATAATCTATAAGATTATATGATTGAAATTCCAATACATTTGTAATTTTGTTTTTTGAGTTTTTATGAGCAAATGGCTTTAACTTGATTGATTATTGAACTTATGTTAATTTTTAGAGAAGGTTCATTCTGTGACTTAATATGACTTCCTTTCTTAAATTGACATTGTGGCATTTTGGCATGCTTAAAAGAGTTGTTCGTATTTTGGAACTTAGAACAATTTCATTAAATAGTAGTGTTCCTTTCATGAAATTGTTAGATAGAAGCATATTGTTCTAATGTTTTAGTACTTATCATGCTCAGTTCTCGTGAACTGACACATGCTAACAATTTTGCAGATGGATTTCGTGAAAAGTGAAAGAAGAAAGACTTATAGGAAGTTGCATTTGTTTTACTAATGATGTTCATTTAATTCGGATGCTTGAAAGTATTAAAAGTTTTTGAAATGATTATGTTGAAGAACCATGAAGGCCTAGTGCCATTGTACTCTGTAATTGTTGAAAAATGATATCATTTGTTGACTAAAATATTTATGAAATATTTATAGCTGATGGAATAAATTGAATTCTGCATTTGTCATATTGATTTATTGTATGATTAGAATTTGAAAGATAGATATCTTTTCGATATAATCAATGTTGATTTGGCTATATAAACCTAAGTCAAAAGTATATATGACTTATTAGATAACTTTGGATTATGAGTTGAATGGATAGGAAACTATATAACTAAGTCCATTAAACTAAAATTATAATGGTAAACTACTTAAGTTATAATTCTGATATAGTTTACCTTACTAGGTGGTGTCGATAATGTCATATAGGTATTACGGTTTATTATTGTGTTCCTTATCGGGGTTGAACAAAAAGAATGTTGTTCGAACTAATATATGAAACAATAAGTTCGAAGTGGAAAAAGGGAACTTTCTTATCTTGATTAAAATGGAGAAAGTTTATGGTCCTTAACATATGTTGATAATTATATCTTAAACGTTGTTTGGATATTAAATCTATTTAAATGAGAATCAATACATGGTAAATTGGAAAGATAATAAGGACATGATAAGATGGGGTTAAATGATAATGAAGTCATTAAAAACAATCTTAACCATTATACAATTTGATTTATACCCATTGATGGACTTAAATTAATGAGACTTAAATGATGTCCTTTATTTATTTAAATCAGATTGATTTTTAGGCTTAATGAACTCATTAAGTATGTCAGTTTCGTTAATGGAACTAAGTGGACTGTTGCAGTATAGTTGCTGCTACACAGTACCCACTTAATGACGCAGAGTCATTAGGTGGATACTGTGAAGCAGCCACTATGCCTCAATATCCCACTCAGCTCCTCTAACTCAATTGTCATAAAGTGGAATTTCAATTCATTGTTTTACTCTAAACTGTGATAGGCATATAGCCAAGTGTTGTCATCAACTTATGTTGACCTAGGGTGAATAAACACACCCGAATCAACGTAAGTCGATTCGAGTATGTCTACTTATCCTTAGTCACCATAAGTAGACTACCACACTAGTTTATGTGAGTTGTCCCTATTTAGTGTGAAACATAGACCCGGAATTGGTTGACAGAAGTCAAGGAAGTCTAATCTAGATAACAGTTTGAGTGGGGTGAAAGACATATTCCTTTCAACGAGTATGCCATCTAGGAATGAAAACATGGTAAACATGTTTAAAAATTTGGCCAAAGTATCGCAAGTTGTTGGTTGTGTTGTCTTGATTTCTGGACTAAAGATGCGTGATGTCAGATGGGTATCCGTAACAGATACTCAGATAGGCACTTTAGTTGTTAACACTTGATTGACCCTTGATGGAATAAGGGAACCACAAGTATACTTAGTATACACATGAGAGATTGGTTTATTACCGAGTCATGAAATGAGAGATCGGTTTGGAACCGAGTCATTACAGTTGCATATGGTTATTGTTATGAGATGGATTAGCTAAATGAATGTTTGTTCTAAATTATGTGAATTTGGAACAGTGAACATTAAGGTTTATGTTGGATTTAAATATATGGGTATTTAGATCGAGAAGCATAAAGTAAAGTAAAAAAATTTAAAAAAATCCTTGTTAATGAAGTCTTAAAATGAGGATGTTACAAAAATACACAAACAAGTAAACTAAGAACCATAAAAAGACTATACAATCGACAGACAACAAGCACAAATTATTTTAAACCCAATACATGAAAAGTTAATTAAAAATTATAACTTCGAGAAAATACAAAAACTTATTGTCGCAATAGAAAACTATTGTGATCCTTATGCAAATTCAAGAGCTACAATTATTCATGTTTCTACAGCAGTGTACTTTAATATCTAATTTTGGCATAAAACAAGAATATTAAATGCATGGTGTACAATGTACATGTATTGAACAAACATGGCTAGTTAACTATCATAAAAAAAGTCCACTTTCAGTTTCCAATTTTACTGTGGATCAATGCGAAGTAGAACATTCTTCCTGTCTTGCTCAGCTGTCCACCCCTGATTATTGTTGTCCCAAAACTCATCATCCAATGGCCTGAAGGTCCAGTGGTAAGAACAATAAAATAACAATGAGTTCTCCTTTTCCTTTTGCTCTTGAAATTTCTAAAGAGTTGAAAAGAAAAAAATTGATAAAAATAAGAGAGATACATGTACTTGCTTATGCTTGAATTGGCACACATGAAACACAGATTCTAATTTGACTATGAATCTTTCCAGCAAATAGAATTTTGAGCCTAACATTAGTTCATGTGATAAGGAGCAATTGCTTGCCCAAAATTGGAAAAGATTCATAATCAATGCGCACCAAACTCCTGTAATGCCAGGGGGAAAGTCACATCCATAATTCTGACCTTGTTCTTCAAGGTCCAGGTCCAAAAAGTCATTCAAATTTCTAAATGCTAAAAGCAAAATATTGCACCTACAATGCCCTCAGAACTTAACAGAAAACCATACGAGTTTTGGAACATGAAAGAGCATCGTGCATTAATTTGATAAGGGCTAGAATCTCTTCAGCCAAAGAAGTAAAAGGAACTGTTAATCGAGTGACGATGGAAGGAGAAAACAAATACCTTAAGAGAAATTACCATGCATAGTATGAAGAAAAATAAACCTATGACATCACACCTAAAACATGTTACTTTCAATATAATTGATAGAATTTTACCTATGATTTCTCAACTGTTGTTTTCCTCAGCATGGTGCATGCAGCAAACTTAGAAGATCAGAAAAATAGACATCTAGTGTTATTATTAGACATGCTAAATTTAGAGTTGCTGTTATAATTAGACATGCTTTTCAGATTTAGAGTTGCTGTTATTATTAGACTGTCTAAATATATTGTAACTCTAGCCTTCCTCGTCGATTAAAGTAGGGCAGGGTGGGTGAGTGATTGATTCAGTTAGGTGCAGTATTTTGTAATTCCTTCTTACTGAGTAATATACAGAGTTGAGTAAGGAATCCATTTGCTTTACAGCACTGTTTTTATGCAGATTTAGTTTACACAGTCCACTGTCTTAAATTTTTCAATTAAATGTGGTGTTCGCACTTGTCAATTTTCAGTCCACATTTATGAGTCTTACAGAAAAGTTTTGCCTCCATGGTTGTTGCAATAGGCTTGCAGTCCTATGAAAAATTTGAAATATTTTTTATTTTTGGAAAAAATATTCCCTATATTTTATTTTATTTTTCCAAATAATGTCCCCCTTTTTTGGTTTCGAGTCTTGACAAATAATCCCCTTTTTAATGAAAAAAAAATCCCTATTTTGAAACAAAATGGTATTGGTTGTGTGAAAGGGGGTTGACCCCTTAACCTCCCTCCTCACAATGACTTAGCAAAAGCCTCTGACCAGTCGGTCTAGGCAGCCCTCCGATTATATATGTGGAGAAATTTACATTTATGTTTTAAAATTTTGTCCTTTGTTTTACAAAATAAGTTACCTGGTCGTGCAGGTTTAGGATTGTAAGAAGGAGTCGCCATGAGTTAAAAGACTTTGTTTGCCGCTGCCACATTCCAACACAGAGCCGAGTCCGAAGAATCCACTGGCCGAAATGTTAATCCGCCCCACCAAGGAGTGAGTAGGGTAGAATGGAGTTGAATTGTGCTTAGAGGAGTCAGATCTATATCGATCCACAATGATAGAAGCGAACACAGGTCCGGAGTATTCACCAAGCTGGTTTGAATGCTGGGTTGAATGTTGAATGCAGTCAGACCGAGCAACCAAGGAAGGAGCTATGCCTGCCAAGTTTGGATGCAATGTTGTGCTTGCAGTCACCGAAGGCCAATGTTTCTGCTGCAGTCTACCACGGATCCGAAAAGTAGTGCCTAAGCTAAGGGCGAGTTGATCTAGCCATCGGAGGAAGGGTACAATGCATGCGAGTCTGTGATGCCAATGTCGCTCTAAATCAGGGGTCTTTGGAAGTTGGCTCAACAAGCTGCAGACAGTCGCTAAATTCATTGAGCTCACAGGAATCTCAACATAGCAGGGAGCTTGCAGAGGTGAGTTTGATCAACTTGCCAAGATGGGGCCGAGTTACTCTTCAAATGCAACCTTCCAATAATGCAAAGTCTGCAACTTCAATGCACCTCTCTTCAGGGACTGCTAATGCAATATCTGCAGTTGCAAGGGGGTGGAGATGAATCTGAATGTAAGGGCGCCTCAAGGCTCTTCCTAGTTCTCTCTTGCTGAAACTCTCCCTATTCTTCCCTTAAATCAGAGATTGCTCTGATACCAAAATATTGACCAACCAAAAAATATAGCAATATTTTATCAGTGCAACTATGGTCATTACATATGCAAGAAAGGACTGCAATACTTATAGGTATTGTATAGGCATATTAACCCCTAGAAAAGAGGACCTGCGACCTACAAATTAAGTGACAGGTTAAACCAACCCAACAATAAGACTAAACAACAAGATTTCAATACTTTTTACTTTATTCTTTGATTGAAATGCGCACTTTTATTTATAAGAGAAGATATAGTACAACACTTATCATACAAAAAAATGGGTGGAAGAGGTCACACCCCAGAATTCATGTCAAATCGAGTCAAGAATGCCTCGAGGAAAAGCTATCTCACCTCACAAGGGCATTAAAAACTAAGCATTACAATAAAAGTGTGCTTTCAAACCAAAAAAAGGTGCACGAAATAAAAGGCTCCAGAGAACAAGGAGGCCCCAAAAAACTATGCCGCAGCAGCGAACATGGCACTCGGAGGAGGCGGCAGTGGACTATCCGGCTTGTCCCCCCAACCACTGGTGGCAGAGGGGTAGATTTGAATATATTCACTTCTACCCACCTAACAACCTGCGTGAGTATGAATTATTCACTCACATTTATTTTTACTAGAGTGAAGTGAAACCAACCTAAACTAAACCTAACATTTTGTTCACTATGAATACAGATCTGTGCACCATGAATTAAAATTTAACATGGTACCAGAGCGGTACATCTGAGATCCTCTAATTCATGGTATCAGAACAGTGCATCTAAGATCCTCCAGATCTGTGTATGAAGTGCACTGCAACCTGTGAGAGGGAGCTGTCGGAGGATTTCAGCAGGTATGATACCCTCTCTTCAATGATTGAATTCGATTTGTGCCTGTTATAGGCACTTCGACCTGTGAAGGTGCTGGCTTTATATTTGATTTCAGACTGATCTGGTTGTTGAAGGGTGTTCTATAAGCTGAAGGATGACTATTCTCAGTCTCAGAGAGTGATGTTGGAAGCACAACCACTGAGAGTGGGGGAGTGAATCAGTGGGCATTAAAACATTCTTTCACATTCACTTTAGCCATTCATTAACCATTCATCAACTTAACCATTAACCATTAACCATGCATTCAAGAACCATAACCAAACATGAGCAAATGAGAACACATCAACACATGAACACCAGATATAAGTGGGAAACCCTCAAGGGGAAGAAAACCCACTAAAACAAAGATTTATTAGAGCAATGATTCAAATTTAGCTAAGCACCAACTCAACAAGGAGCACCAACCCCTAGATGACTTAGCACCAACTAAAGCCACCTGATTTGTTTGTCACCTATGAAATGTTGCACCAACAACTGATGATGACACCAATTAAGCTCTCTTTTTCTCTTTCTTCCTCAAATCTGCTCTCTAGCCTTCCTTACTCGAGAACTTCTTCCTTCAAGTTGATTAGGTCATCTTACCTAGCTCGTACATATCTGATCACACTCTAGAATATCATAGCATCATTTTTGCCCTATCTAGATGGTCACTAAGACCTCCTTCACCTTCTCAAACTGCCCTCTAGCTCGCACTTTTTCATCCTCTCTCACAGCAAAGCACAAATGAGCCGTACAATTTGTTTTTATACATGACTTACGATTATAACTCATCTAGGTCAGCTATTCTAGGACAAATTCACTTAAAGCAACTTAAGAACACCCTAGAAACATCATACAAAGGACCATATAGGTCGGCAATATCATCTTCACACCCAAATCCTTCATAATACACTCAAATAGCCCACTCGCCAAATTTGATTGTTCTTTAGCAAAAAACACCATCACCAAACCTTAGAAACCGCTTAGACATGTTGTCTAAGCCTTCAATCAACCTCCAAGCAAGCTTCTACACCTCTGCATCATCATCTCATGCAATGACACCACCTTTTGGAGCTCTTCTTCTCACTAGGTCTATGACCTACAAAACTAGTCTTCAAAGATTAAAGCCAAACCCTCATCAAATCTCCTCAAATATGCAAGTGTGATATATCAATGGAAAGCTCATGACCTCAAGGTCATCTCCAAATGCTAACATTGCTACAAATCAGACTGAAACATTACCAAAATGCCTTTGCAACAAGGTCTCTTGAAACTGCCCCAAAACCAATCTTGCAAAATGGGCTTGCACATATCCCCTAAGGGCTCAAACTTGTTCTGACACCTCTCCAAACATGAAGTATAGCTCCCATACTTCCTCCACAATCAATTTATTCACCTAGTCTAATGCAAACCCTGAGAGCAATATCAAATTCTTCATAAACTTGCCTTTTTGAGTGCGGTCCACATACAATAAAGATACCTAAATGCCACCTGGAAAAAGCTGGAGGAGTCCTCTACAACCTCTAATCATCAAACTTGAACAAACAATCCATTATGGGCCACTAAGAGTAGGATCTTCTCCATCGATTTTAAACTAGGGTTTTAGGAGGGTTTAAAAGTTGTTTACCTTCTTAACGATTGTTCATAAAGCTCTACCCCTCAAACCACAAACTAATGCTTGGAATGTCATCTTAGGACCCTTCTCCAACTACCATGCAAAGTTTACATGTGCCAACAAGCACAAGAAAGTCCTAATCGACCTTGATTTCTCACTTTCAAAAACTCAGAACGACTAAAAATCACATATCTTGCAAATTTCTCCAAACTAGAACCCGAAACTTCACTCACACCACTGGAACAACCTACTACACCTTTTCCAATTCTCATATTTGCACACCTATGCTGAAATCTGACTTGTTCACCTCATTTGGACACCTAGGGCTTAAGAACAGGTCTAGTGCAGACCTAGAAAACAAGACTTAGCCCTATATACCGCACTCGAGATGCTTGTGTCTCAACACCTCATACTCATGCTCTCCGTGCTCTGACAATGCATAACCAGCTGCTACATACCATGAACCATCATGACATACCTCATTCTGCGCGACTAGGCCACTTGAACGTGCTTCACCAAAACTGACCTCCTCCTCACTTTCCCACTCTTGACAACCTGCAAGAACCTTCAACACACTGCATGACATCATCACAACATCGCCACAACACTACAACACCTCTGCAAGTCACTACAAGCCATCATACCTACTCAAAAACTCATGAAACATCATCAAAACCAAGCAACTCAACATGACACTACCAATCAACCTTCATGCTTCTTACTCCATTTGACATCAATGATACTTCAGCATCAATGACAACATCACACTTTGACATCAATGACATCATCACACTTTGACATCAATAACAACACAATGCCAACAATATCCCCCTTTGTCATTGATGACAAACCCATTGATGGCAAAACACACAAGGCTCAATCTCCCCTAAGGTACTTCACATGCCATCAACTCATTCTCCCCTTTTGACATTAATGACAAAGCAACATACCTGCAACATCTTCTTCGACAACACAATAGGCTCACCACTTGGTTGGAAACATCAACCAAATCATTCAAGATTCATTCTTCTTCTTTGTTTTGACTCTTAGCATCAATAGAGCAACATGACTCCCGATGCATGCCTTCAAAGAACTAACTAAGCTGAGAACATACCTTGATGACTCCCCGAGTCCTTGACACCTTCAAGACTTGATGCAGCATGAACAGAGCCGCCAAGCTCACCCTGAATCATACACTCCTTCATGACAAGCACTCAACATTGTCACCACTACCACATGTCTTCTTGACTGTGTGTGCCTTCTTGGCACTACAACCTGTTCATGGAGCTAAAATACCAACTGCATAGCTCCCCCTGACTTCTTGACATCTTAATGACTTTAACCAGCTCATAGATTCAACAAGCTCCCTCTGACTTCTTATCTTTCTCAAGACAGCACAATATAAATGCAAATCTTCTTAACTTGCCCACCTGATGTAATAGAAACCAGTCTTCTCAAAACAGTGCAAGACAACTTCACCTTTGATTTCAAGAACTCCATCAACTTCACATTCAAACTTATGTACATAAGGAGATGATCACGGAAATAACATTGCGTACCTTGTTCCTTCAAAACAAAGTTACCACACTCCCCTTGCCTGCAAAGCCTTCATGATTGTATTAAGACAGATCAAACCTTGTAACACAACTGCAAGACTGCTACACAACTTCATGGACTCATTTTGGGATCATTAGTGCACTCATATAGGCTCAAGGATTAACCAATCACCAGCTCACAAGGTCACAAGCCACAATTTGATCTCAAAACTCAGCACGCAGTCCTGATAGGCTCCCCCTTACTAATGCATATTTTCTACTACTTGAGCTCAAATCAACAAAGTCACTCTCCTTGACTTATGACAAGCTTTCTTACCTGATATCACCTTTTGGAAGCACCTCTCAAACAGTCCTTCGAGTCTTCATAACCTTCTTGGCATCCTCTTGAAGCTCTCCTTTGCTTGCAATATGACTATTGGGTCAATTTAAACCTATTTTTGACCTACACACAGCACTATCTACCTTCAAGCTTTCTCATATCTTCTTTGACTGTACACATAGTTCTTTTCATAGCTGAACCAGATCTATGACATGGTATCTTACCTCATTTCCACCTGAATCTCCAAGTCCCCAATTCCCTGAAATGTTCGGGACGTATGGAACGTCACCAAAATCTAGGGGACACCTCCCCATGTAACACTGCTTATTTCCTAGCTATGGCAGGCACATCCATGCATTATGTATATTAACTTATTTTTATTTTGTATAGATTATTGACTGTGTTTACAATATAACTTATATTACTTAATTTATAATTTCTTTTTATAATAATTTATTTAGTGTATAAATTTGTAGTTTTTATAAAGAAAAAATAAATAATTCTATTATATTCTATATTATTTATTTTTAGATTTTAATTCTATTTAATTTTTAATATTTGTTTTATAACAAATTTATTTAGTGTATAAATTTATGGTTTTTATTAAAAAAATTGAATTTAATTCTATTATCTATTGCAAATAGATTATTTACATGATATAGAAATAAAATTAAAATTAATAATATTATAATAAATTTTTATTAGTTTTTATAGTTTAATAATTTCACTTTATACATGTTATTTAGTTAAATTGAAAAATTATTTTTATAGTATACACGTATTAAAATATAATTTTTAGTTTAGATTAACTTTGTTTTAAAATAAATTGATATTGTATATTACGAAAAAATAGTATACAAAATAAAATGTGATTTGAGTTTATTTAATATGTTTATATATTTTTAAAGTGTGTATTAAAAATGTTTATATAACTTTTTGTAGGGTTAAAAAGGACAACCTATCATCATGGCAAGTCATTTGATTGAGATGAAATACATTATCTAATGAGACACTAATCCCAAACACATGAAAAGACTATAACAAGGGTTCAGTGCCATTATATTGGAGGCACGGCTGTGAAGTTTTGGCTAGTAGCAATATAAAGCATACTACATGCACCATTCATAAATCAAATTGAGAGCAAATACAACCTATCATCATGGCAAGTCATTTGATTGAGATGAAATACATTATCTAATGAGACACTAATCCCAAACACATGAAAAAGACTATAACAAGGGTTCGGTGCCATTATATTGGAGGCACGGCTGTGAAGTTTTGGCTAGTAGAAATATAAAGCATAGTACATGCACCATTCGCACATCAAATTGAGAACAAATATGAAATGAAGACACTTGCATCAGCATCTGAATTTTCAAAGAAGGCTAAAATTCCATGCAATATGTCACAAATTGGCTCCTTTACTAGCTCAACGCCTTCCCGAGCGCCGCCGAAGCAAGCCAAAGTGAACATCGATGTCCCAACCCTCTTTGAAAGCTATGTGGTAACCATAGGAAAAGCATGAGATAGACAAAATGGTGGGTTGTTTTTATGCAAATACCATCCCTTTCAATGTTGTGCACGAATTCAACATACAAAGGCAATGGTAGATGGGATCGCCAATTTCATAAAAGGGTCTTTCGAAAGCCTAAGAAGTAGAACTTTTTGCTAGAAGAAGAGATGACATCCATATCTAGTGAACTAGATAAAAAGAAAAAGATCTCGAGAAAATCAGATCGCACTATAGTAAGTGACGAGAGGTCTGATACAACATGAAGGCCCCTCCTCAATATCTTGACTCAATGCCCTAAAGTTTCTATGTTTATCAAATCAATTGATACAAGCAATGATGTGAAGACTACAGATTTCATTTTCAAATGTATTGAATTTGTCATTCGAACATTGGAAAAGAATATGTTGTCCAAGTTATCATGGATAATGCAGCAAACTAAAGCAGCAAAGAAACTTCTTATGGACAAGTTTCCTCATTTGTTTTGGACTCCATGTGCAACTCATGTTTTGGAATTTTTGCTTCAAGATCTTGCATAGTTCGAGAGGGTAAATAGTGTTGTGAGAAAAGGGAAACAAATTTCCAAATTTATACTTAATCATCATTTGACCTTGAGCTAGTATCGCTCATTCGCAAGCGTGAACTTCTCTCTCCCGCTGAAACAATATTTGCATCAAAATTTATCAATTTACAAAGAGACATGGAGGAGAGGACAATGTTGAGAAACGTTGTGATTAGTGAAGAATGGGCGCAATCTAAGCTTTCTAAGGAAATTCTAACAAAAACATTGAGAAAATTATCTTAGGAAGTTCATTTTGGGAGGGAGCCAAGAAGACCCTAGAGGTGTTTGAGCCACTCGTCCAATTGTTGAGATTGGTTGATGGCATTAAGCCTTGCATTAGCTTTGTCTTTGAGGGCATAGAGCAAGCAAAAGAACATATTTAAAAAAAATCTTGTGCAAATGATGTTGATGAAGTTCAACATATTTGGGACATTGTGAGCATCCGATGGAATATGTTACATAAACCTATACATGCAGTAGGTTGTTATTTAAATCTTAAGTTGATAGAGGTGGATCATGATTCGGATGAGGTAAAGAATGGTAAATCGGCAACAATAGACAAGTTGGTTCGTGAAAAAAATGAAAAGGCTAAGGTGAGAAGGCGGGTGACTACATTTAAGAACCAAGAGGGCATGATTTCTAGCAAGGAAGCACAAGAAGACATTGTGCAATATAGATCCCCATTTATTGTGACAAACTTATGGGTCTTCTACTCCATAGTTACAAAAGCTTGTCATGTGTGTCCACAACGGTGTGTCGGTGGTTTTGCATGTGAAAGAAATTGAGTACGCATAATTTGCTCCATACCAACAAGAGAAACCGATTCAGGAGCCTAATTTAGTCGCAATCAAGGTTCCTAGGTGAAGGGAGGCCTTACACCACATAGCCCTTGTCAAAGTAGATCTCACTAAAGCAAAACCTCACGCATTACAAATTATCAAAAAAACAACAAAGCTTTCTATTAATGTAAGGAAAGAATTACATATTCAAGCACAATACACTTACACCACAATGACACGAGTCTTAAAGACACGACTCTGCAAGAATTCTAATAAAAATTTTAAGATCCTTCTATCCTAAGCTTGCGAGACTCTGCAAAACTTCTATGAAACCCAAATGGCTCAATTCAGCAATCTCAACAAATGCTCAGATTGGATAATCAAAAGATCGATGATCTTCTCCAAAGATAAATGCCTTACAAGTATACAACTCCCTTCTATTTATAGAATTTACGTGCGCTCGGGAGGGATAGTAAAGATACCAACTACGAGTAAAGATTCCCTAAGGAATATTCTCTCAAGTGTCCATGGTTGGTTGTTGATCTGCTCAAAATGTCCCCCTTCGTCCATTTGGGCATGAACCAAGTGGTCCATGGCCATGTAGGATAGATCAAGGTCCACGTGCACATGTTGACAACTATAGCGATGATGTAGATGAGGCACTCCAAGTATGTGCAAATCCAATCATATGCTCGAGTGGGAGTGGTCTTGTCAAGTCACATTTCATAGCGGCTTCTAATGCATATAACGGTTTGTCAATGACATTTTTAGTTTAGGACAAGCATTGGCGGCTTCACATAGGCATTGACGGTCTCAGGGAGTCGGCTTCCTCTTGTTATGCGGCATCTGCAGGGTTGCACAGATCCCGCATTGTTGCGTAACCTTTACATTATTGCACAGCTTCCATAGTATTGCTTGCAACTTCCACAATTTTGTGTGGCTTCCACGGTGTTTATGTGGCATCTGCATAAAGTCTAAAGTTAAGGATCGTTGTGCAGTTCACTCGGGAGTGGCATGGTATTGTGCATTGAATTGCGCACAACTTTATTTGCAACTAAGACTGTGTGTTTTTGGTTGACACGGGATTGCATATGAAGCCGGATGCTCCTACATCATACAGTCGGGTAAGAAGAAACTGGAACCCCTGTTCAAGCGGTACTCAAAAGGTCTAAAATGGAACGACCAAGTCTCGCAATCTCTACTTCACTAAGCCAAGATGCATCCTCAATTATTTTGCCTCTCCATTTTACCAGAGATTATGTGTTCCTTTATATGGCTTTTCTTGACGACGCATTCCTCCAAAATGCATTCCACTTTTCTCGTGTTATTGTTTTGCTTGTTAGTACCTCCAATCTATTTTTGTGCAGCTTTCTTCTCCACTCGTCTATCCCTCATAATCAAGTATAGATCTACTATGTTGAAAATAGGCGAGATATCTATCCATTTTGGAAGCTCTAATTTGTATGTGTTCTCTGCAAACTTCTTCAAGACTCTACATGGTCTAATCTTCTTCCACTTTAGTTTATCATACGTTCCCTACGAGAACCTCTCCTTCCTCAGGTGCACATGAGCTAAATCTCTCACATTAAACTCCAAGTGTCTCCTATGCAAAATTTGTGTGTTTTTGTATTACGTATTGCGCTTCTCCAATCGTTTGCACACTTGTTTGTGCACTTCATTCATTTATAGTGTGAAGTCCTCTACTTCGCACTCTTCCTTTCTTCACGCGATAATTCCCTCAAATCCGATCCCTTCGAATTGTTCCATACACTATCTACAAAGGTGACTTCACAAAGGCTTCATTCATAGAGTTATTATATGCAAACTTTGCCTCGCAAGAACAAAATCCCATGTTCTTGCCTTCTCCCCTACCAAACATCTCAATAAGTTTCCAAGGGTCTTATTGTCAAACTTTGTCTAGCCATCTGTCTACGGGCGATACACAAAACTAAATTGCAACTTCGTGTTCAGTTTCTTCCATAGTGTACACCAAAAGTGGCCTACAAACTTTGTATATCTATCAGATACAATGGTGCAAGAAAAACCATGCGAGTCTCACAACTTTCCTAAAAATCAAGTTCACAACATCAGTAGCATCATTAGTCTTCTTGCAAGCAATAAAATGAGCCATTTTTTAGAATCTATCTACCACAAAAAGATAGAATCATGACCCCTTTGCGTTTTGGGAATCCCAAAACAAAATCCATACTCAAATGCTCCCATGGTCTCTCAGGTATTGGCAATGGTTGATATAACCATGCATTCTGACTCTTCCTTTTGCCAATTGGCATACTCTACATCTTTGCACATATTTGCGCACATTCGTAGCCATCCACAGCCAATAACATCTCTCACCTAGTTGCGCCAAAGTCTTATCTATCCCAAAGTGCCTTGACATTCCTCCGCAATGTTTCTCTCAAACCAAATTCTCCCTCATTGCTCCTTGCAATACACACAACTATGTGCCCTTGAACAACCCTTCCTATAGGAACTAATCTAACCAAGGCATGTGGTCGACGCTCACTAGTTTTGCGCATGCTCTTCACGGTTTTGCAAAATCTCCATCTTTTGTGTAGAGTTCCTTCATCTCCTCGAACCCTATCACACTCACTTGCATCTTGGTCAACAAGAAATATTTTCTACTCAATGCATCTCGCAACTCTATTGTTTTTTCCACTTCTACGCTTTAGGACTAATGAGTAGCTCTATAAAAACTCAACCCATTTCATGCCTCAAATTCAACTTCCTTGATTGTTTAAGAATTATAGTGCTTGTTGATCTATATACAACACGAACTCCATGGGCAACAAGTAGTGCCTCCATTTCTTCAAAGCTTGCACAATGACATAGAACTCTTGATCATAAACTAAATACTTCCTCCTTGTGTCATTCAATTTCTCATTCAAGTGTCTCCTTCAATGAACTAAATACTTCCTCCATGTGTCTCCCTTCGACTCATCACTACTCCAATTGCTACCCCACTAACATCCCAATCAACTTGAAATACATTGATGAACTCACACAAAGCCAACATCGGCTGCTATATGACCTCCTTCAAGTTCGGAATGCATACTCGTGCATCTGCAGTCCACGAAACTCTCTTTTGTCTTTGCACGTCACTTCATTGATCGCTATGAAAATCTCATTGAATCCTCTTATGCACTCCCAAAGTAGAAGCTCGCAAGTCCATGGAGGTTGCAGCAGCCTCCCGTGACACTTCTAGGTGATTTGTTAATCCATTATAGCTCACACTTCTCAAGATCCATCTTCAAGCCTTCATGAGATATCACAAATCCCAAGGAGACCAACTCTTTCATGATACTACACTTTTTCAAGTTGACCAACAACTCCTCGCACATACGCTCTAACACCTTCCCCAAATGGACCAGATGTTCTTCCCGTGTTTTGCTAAAAATCAAGATGCCATCCAAATAGATAATGAAAAACATATGGCTTCAACACTTCATTCATCAATTGCATGAATGTGCTTTGTACATCGTTAGCCCAAACAAGTATAACCAACCACCGATACAAACCATCTTGACTTTTGAAGCGGAGTCTTCCATTCATCTCCCTTTGTGATTCGAACTAGTGGTATCTAGTCCTTAGATCAATCTTTGTGAAGTACTTCACTCCACTTAGACTGTCCATCAAGTCATCCATGTGCAACAATGAAAATCTATAATTGATAGTAATCTTTTTATGGTTATGGAATTAGTACACATTCTCCATTCTCCTTATTTCTTTGGTCTCAATATTGCAAGTCTTTGTGTACATGCTCGGAGACTCTCTAGTCAACCCTTTGTTAAGAAATTCTTGTACTTGACTCATCTCTTTGTTCCCATAGGTGTCGGTCTATACGTGGCTTTGTTTGGCAAGCTCGCTCCCGACATCAAATCCACACGATGACCGATATTGTCCATTGGTGGTAGTCCATCCAAAATATCCTTTGTCATGATATCCACATACTCACCAAACACTTCTCATACTCTCTGTGGGATCTCATCTCGTGTGTGTGGTTGTGCAATCCCCTTTTCGCTACACTAACAAAGTGTTATGAACACAACACATTGTCCCTCCTTACAACAGAATTCTTTCCTTGAAACCATCAATACTTGCAGACTCCTCTCCAGCTCTACACTTGAATCCTTCAAAGGCTTCAAAGTGTACTTTCATTTGTCTTTCACCCGGTGTATAGGTGTTACACTGCACATCATGAACTACTTGTTTGTCAATCTCTCCAATAACACATGACATACGTCCATAGGCATTATATCGCACGTGAATTCATCTTCAAATGCGTCAATCTCGATACACACTCTACATTGCTGCGTTCACAAGAAATTGATGCCCCTTAACCAATCACGACACCAGTATGCGGGTTTACACACACAATCTTCTTCAAACCAAGTTTCTATACCATTTCCTCATAAATTATATTATTAGTGCTACCACTATCAACAATCACTTTATAGCACTTACCTCAAGATTTGCAAATGGTTCTTAATAGGATTCTTCCTCTACACACGCATGTTTTCATCTTTTACGAGCTTCAATAACACCTTCATCATCAATGCTTCCTATCGTTCGTGTTCTTTTTCGCTTTACTCATCGATGCATGGCTCTCTCGAGTTCGTGTCGCTTAGCACGGCTAGTGGACACTCGAATGCATGATGTCAAGCATGCCCACAATGTAACCAAGTTCCATCAATCCTCTACCTCGTTCGCAGCCTCAACCTTTGGACACGGATTTTCCTCCATCTCTTTATGCATGATTCTACCGATGCAAGGTGCTTGTTTTGCCTTCTCGCACGTTCCTTTACGTCATTATGCAAACTTCCACCTTTATGTGAGAACTTCTCTTTCCTCACAAGGTGATTTGTTGTCACCTAATCATCTTGATACGCTTCCTCCACTATTTTCAGCCTAATCATACCGAGTTCGTCCTAAATAGAAATGTGCAATCCATTGACATACCTTGAGATTTATTCAATGTCATCCTCCAAATGGCCAACTTTGATGTTGAGCTAAATGAACTCCTCTATTACTTCTTGACAATCAATTCTTTCTAAGGCAAGTTCTACAATTGCTAGAATAGATGAGAATAGTAATCCACAAGCATAAACTTAGGCTTCAGATTTGTTACCATCCAATCCGTTTCTTGGCTTTATCTTTACCTCTTTGAACTCTCTCATTACGCACAATATCCCACCATAAGGATGCATGGCCTTTCAACTTGGTACTGCAAATCTAACCTTTTTATGGTCTTCCACACTTTTGTACACAAAGTACTTCTCGATCTCTATGATCCAATCTATCAAGTCCTCAAGATCCAAGTTCCCAGAATAACATGAAACATCTATATGTGATTTGCTTCCAATCCTTGTGATTGCTCTCAGAAATCAGTCCTCTTGAATGTCTCTGTGCTCTTCCTCAACTTCTCGTTATGCGTGTCTAACTTCATGTTCATCTTCACTTTCATCTACTTCAATGGCAACACCTCTCTGTTGCACAATCTCCATAATCAATAGATCAGTTTGCATTCATCTTATCAAATCGATCAAGTCAGCTAGTCTCAGCGCTCTATTCACTCTTTGTGTCATCTTTTCCTCACAATTCTCTCACAACAAGATTTTGCGACCTCACACCCTTTACCGAACAACACAATGTTGGAGATGTTCACAACTACCTTCTACCCACACCCTAGTATGTAAATCAACAAATTCTAAGGTCATACGTAGAATCCAAATTGATGTTCACACCAATCTCTATAGCAGGACTCACAAATACCACACTCTAACTATCCTCACCAACAAGACTCTCAAATCCTAAGCTCTTAACAAGACTTCCAAATCCTAAGCTACGATACCAAAATGATGCAATCGTTGCCAAGGTTCCCAAGTGAAGGGGCATCTTACACCGCGCAGCCCTTGTCAAAGTAGATCCCACCGAAGCAAGACCTCGGGCATGACAAATTAACAAGAAACCAAAAAAACTTTCTATTAATGTAAGGAAAGAATTACAAATTCAGGCAAAATGCGATTACATCACAATGACAATCTTAAAGGCAAGACTCTACAAAAATTATACTCAAAATTCTAAAATCTTGTAGTGCCCACACATGAAGGACCAAAACGAAAACCAAATAAACCAGGATAAAAAAATTGTTGTCTCACTTATTGTTACAAGACACCACTTGGGCTCACTTAGAATACACGACATCACACTAGATGCTTACACCCACATGGACCCACACATACAACAAGATAACACCACATGTACATCAATGTCACACTTCCTCAAATGAACGAATACAAAACTATGACCCGACCACAATATGAACTCAACATAGGCATGTTCCACAACACGGTCATTTTCATGGTTTACATCTTTATTATAATTAAGTTCTCATTGTATAGCCTTATAGGTTCAAAGAGAATTAAACATGTAAGGGCATAAATTCCTTTTTCTCAAAACTTCATATACTTTATTTCACATAGCATTTATCTTAAAATGAGTATGCACTATTTGGTTCATTCCTCAATTGCCATTAATTATCCATAGCTCAATTGTTAGTTAAAATCATTTTAAACACATACGAGTCTCCTAATACTCATTCTTACGCTAAAGGTTCGTTTCTTCGAAAGTATGTTTACTTTACATTTTGGCTAACCTTCATTAAAGCGGGGAAATTCACATGAAGATACAAGTAGAATATTAGTTCAAAGAGAGGCAGATTCCCATTTTCCATCTTTGTGATAACGTTTAACAACAAGAATACACTCCATTCATTTAATGTATTATTACGAAAACTATGCAATTAACTATTTAGTTGTATCATTCGTGATATGTCTGTGAGTCACAATCCACTTGTTCCCAATTAGGATTCCTAGTTTTGAAACTATGTTACACATGGAACAACTCATTTCGCTTTGTATTAACATAATGAGTGCTTGCATCAAGTAAGGGGGAAGATCATAGTTTCCACTTAACTTTACGCTAAAGAGGAGAATCTTAAGTTTAACCTTATGCTTGTGGTACATCTTGTAGATAAAATTGATTGGGAGTATTTATAAAATATGCATGAGTCACCTAAAGTTTGTGTATCAAGACAAGAGCTCATGATTTCAACATACATGTTCTCAAGGGGGCAATTCATCCTATCATTAATCACATGAAAAGAGTTAACATTGGTTTAAAGAGAATGGATTCCATATTTTGTTTTACTCAAAAGATCAACATCTTAGGGACACAATTTTGATAGACAAAGTTTACTATAGGTTTCAAACACCAATAACATATTAAGAGGTCCTAGGTTTTAATTTAATTCCATTTGCACTCAAGGACTACGTCCTACTAAAAGTCAATTTTAGAGTTCAAACATATTTATCTCACAAAACCCCCAAGTTTTACTTTCTTTCAAAACCGGCACCTCATGAATACAATTTAAAATCTAAAGGCTATTAACAATTTCATCCACATTTGAACTCTTAATGTTGCAATAGAGAACACAACTTTGACAGTTGGATCTAAATGTAAATCTCATCCACAACTAAACCTTCTAAGAGATCTTTTAAATAAAACCACACCTATCCAAGTCTCCCTAAACTCTCATGTATTAGCATTATATAGCTTGATAGGATTAGATCAGGATTCCCTTGAGGTACTAATGTGAGGCATCACCTCACTTCACAATTCACTGAAGCTTGTTTGGTCACCTTTCAAGGTTATACAAATCTCATTTCCTAATTACCCTCATGATCCTAAACACTTACATTAGTAATTTCTTCCATAGTAACCTAGTTTCTAAGACAACCACACAATTTCGTTGCATTAGACATCACATCCCATACGTCTCCTAAGTGACATTATACCTTTTAACTATTACAACATACACACTTCCACATGCACGAAAAACCCTTATATAGCTCATATGTAGTGTCAAATCTCTAAAACATGATCCCTATGAGGACCGACCTCATTGGGAGATATGTTTCTCCTTTATCTTTAAGCATGCACTCCAAAGACCGACCTCTTTATGAAAATATAAGTTTCTTTTTTATTTGTTTTTTTCTCATTCCATCTTTTTATTTTTTTATCCTTTTTGTCGACAAAAGAAATGAGTATTAAAAATATCTTTATATTAATAATAATATTAAGTTGTCCCTAAAATGGAGAATTGACCGGGCCCAACTTAAAATAATATTAATTGTTTTATTTTACAAAAGGGGTCACTACAGTCCTTCCCTCCCAAATTTGTTTGCCCTCAAGCAAATGCAAGCTTACATGCCCAAGTACCATGCCCAATAGATGAAGCATGTTGTAGTACTAAAAATGTTTGGATCTTGTGTCTGTCAAATGGAAGAGCTATTGTAATAACAAGCTCATACACTTGTTGTCCCTCTTATTAATGTTCTTTGGTGGCGTGTGAGGTTTTAAAGTCCTTGAAGAAGAGATCAGCTCCTGCCTCAATTTTGTACTCATCATCCTCAACTTCTAAAATAGCAGAAGCAAACTGCTTAGCTGTCCAAAAATGACTGTTTGAGGCTGCCAAGAAGGTATCCCGGGCTGCATACTTGTTGTTGTCCTTAGCTTCACCCATGTCTTCAATCTTCCCTACATCTTCTACTCAAGGGTTGAAAAGTTTCTATTTTCTTGCAAGGTGAGATCACAAGTGAACATCAACTCATCATTCTTTATTATGGCATCTTCATCTTCATCTTCAGCTGCAGCCCTATCATTTGCTTGGGTTAAGAACAAACTCAGCTGCTATTGCTTCTTCATACCTTTACCTGCACATGGGACAAACTTATTAAAGGAAACATGGGTTCCCATCTCCGCCCCTTCATGCCTTATCGACATGATGGTCAGCTCTTTCTCCTTACTTGCAAACAACTCATAATCTACACACAAGAGATGGTTGTCGAATAATGCAATCAGGTTGTCCAAATTACAGCTGTAACCGCGTATTTGGGAACAAGTCATTATTGACTGCAAAGGTTCTGAAAGATTGGAAACTGTCCAATTTCATGACTGTCCTCTTTTGTGTGGCACCAAACAGAATGTTGGACAAGCTGGAAATGTTTATAACAGCAGTATTAACATTTATGGCAGCATGTTTTAAAACCCATCAATCAAGACTCTCATTACTTCCAATCATTCCTCCAACTCCCGGCTGAGTTACAATGCTTGGGACAGCAAGAAAACATCCATCTTGCACAAGCCAATCAATTTAGACAAGTATCAACGAGCCTTCAAACTGGAATCAGTTCAATCAAAATGTTTCTGCAGGCATACATATTGGGAAATTTGACAAAATTAACTGATTCAATAAGGCCTGGTTTGCACTTGCCATTGCTGCAAGACATCGACCAGCCAGGATTCAAACCTAAGACCTCTCATGAGCCTGCTGAACGCTCCACCATTGAGGCACCTGTCTCTCGCCCGTTGAGGCTTTGCAGGAGTTTGGATTGGAGTTCTAATTATGGTAAATTGTCTTCAGTGTGATAAACTAAAGCAAAGTTCCTCAGGCCGCTGGTAAGACACTTCATAAACGGCTCAACTCAGGAACTGGTTAGTGTACTCTATCAACCAACTTTAAGTAACAATTCAATCTTACAGGTCACCTTGCTGGAAAGTTAACGAGTTAAGTGTTGACAATTGTTGGTATCAATCAATGCTCCAGACAGAGTAGCTCATAGCTAAAGCAACCGAATAGTAAATGGAAGGTCCTAGGTTTGAGTCCTAATAGTACATAGAAAATTAGCAAAGAAAATCGAGATGATTTTACTTCAAATAATCCGCAGCAATGGTCAAATTGTAACCGCATACGTAAAGAAAGGGCCAACGGGCTGACTAAAAAGATAAAAATTATGATAGGGTACCTTGGGCTCAAAACAATTCGCATGCGATGAATTTGTAGAGCGAGAACAGGACTACGCCACGGCAAGATTTGAACAGTGGCTTCTCCAATAGTGGCAGATTGTATCAACACCCTGCTGGAGTCCATAAAAGCTGAATTGAGCGCCGTAGCGTTCAAGTTCAAATCACGAAAAGCTGCCTCGCAACGAAAAACGCCCGCCTCCAATTCCATGGCAGCTTCCTGATGTAGCCATGGCCGCAGTAACCGCGCGACCCACCTCTGCAACGCCTCCTTCACACCCATAATTAGCTAAACCCTTGGAGCCTCTCAATTCTAACGCCCAAATTCAATACTAAATTCCTCATATGCGTGTCTAAATGAAGCACAATTTGCCATTCTGTGCGAGGAGTTTCTACTAATCAATAGACAGATATTTTTAACGTCCAGAAGGTGAAGAGAAGCCCCTGGAACAATGCATCTTGCCATTTCCGCTTTCGAATTTCAACTTTTTTGTTGGCAAAAGAATAACGAAATCTTATGAGGGACGGAATGAATGAAGGATTTTAAAGAAGATATTTTAACATCCGGGAGGTTACCAAAAACTTGAGACAATAGATCTTGTTAAAAATGTTTATGGCATTTAGATCTCCTTGGTAAGTTTGGTGATCAGCTCTCTAATTTTCCAACCATATTCTCATTGAAAATATGTTCAAAGGAAGCTGTTATCTCAAATGTGCCCCCTGCTCATTTTGTGGCTAACTCCTTTACATCTTTCCTTCTCTTGTGCCTCAGTCAGAATATTTTGTTTTCCAGCACTCAAAACCTTCTGGAAATGGCACCATTGGATAGAGATCTTTCTTAGCTTTCCAGAAAGGTAAATTTTTCCTCCTAACTCCACGTATTTTTCAAGTTATGGCTCAGTGGAGTTTTGGTGGGAAATTTTTCCCTAGAAGGCCCGCAACCAATCAGGAGTTGCCACGTGTCCAAGGGCGAAAAAACACCAAGCGACCCGAAGGAAAAAATGGTCAGGAAGGGCCCGCGCCCAATCAGAACGTGCCATGTGGCACCTGGAGTGGCGGAGCGCGGGGAAAATTTGAAAAATGTTCCAAAGACCAAACGGGTAAAAATTCAAACTTTTTGCCCGCCGATCCGATTTTGGCCTGTTTTTGCCCTAAAACTTCAAATCGCCATATCTTTCGATCCAGAGCTCGGTTTTTCGCGTTCTTTATATCAATGGAAAGCTGGTGAAATTCTCTACATGATTCCAGGGTAAATTTTGCATTTTGGTTGATTTTTGAGAGAGAAAATCAAGAAACACCTCTGGTACGTGGCCATGAACAGAACTGACGTTTCAACCACCGTTTTAATGAAGAATGGCTCGCATTCTCTCCCAGCATGGTTAAAAATGCCTGGGAATGGGTTTTTCAGGTCGCCCATGCTGTTTTGAATGCAATTTGGTCAATGGTTGAATGGCTTGCACGTTTTCCCGCGTTTCTCTCTCTTGGGGGTCGTGGCTTGCACTGTAAAAGCCAGAATGAGTTCATTTTGCAAGGAGAGACACCTTTTCAGCTCTACAACTTCCTTTTCTTCCTTCTTTGGCAGAATTTGTGAAGAAATTTTTACCTTTCCATGTAATACAACACTTTTTCTTGCCTCTGGATCACTGTAATGCACTGTATTGGATCTGAATGTTGATATATGTTCTGTGATTAAATTCCTCAATCCTTTCATATATCTATCATTGATTTCTTGATCTTTCATTACATTTTGAGCATTTTGTGCATGTTTTGTGTTGTGTTTCCTTGTGGATTGTGTATTTCATGCAGTCAGGTGTCTACAACTCCTTTGGTGCATCACCTTAGCATTAGTTTTAGTTTCTTTTACTCTCTCTATCTTTGTCTCCTTGGAATCTAGAGTAGGATTAGGATTCAAACCTCTGCAATTGTGCAAATAATGATCGATCGAGGAGTTTGAGGAACCAGCCTCTAATCTGGAGATTCCTCTCTCATTTTACAAGTCCCACACTTGGAGAGAGGTTTCAATGTTGTGCAATCACACTGGATGCCTGAAACATCAACTTAGAAACCTGATTTGCATCCAAGTCTTTGTTGATTTGCAACAACAAAAGCACCACCACCGTGCTAGCAAATTGGGTCCTAATGTTGTTATAAGCATTACATTCCAACATGAAATGTTTATCTAATTCCACAAAGACACTGCATACATGCAAAAGACATGTATTCTCTCTTCCCATGTCTCTTTAGGTCTTTTCCATCTTCTCGTTTCACACCGAAGAGGATGAGAATTAGTTCTCAATTGAGATATGAAGATCTTTGTTTTCCACAAGATATTAGCCCTGTAAAAGCCTTTTGTTGATGATCACATATAGAGTTAAATTCCTCCAAATAATACCCCATCTTTCTCCCTAATGGTTTTCCCCACATAACTCGGTGGAATTTATCTATAACAAAAGTTTTTATCTCTTGGCTATTATTAGGACATGCATTCAAGTTAATGACGTCCATGATGCCAAACAACGTATGGGACCCGAAAAAAGCAAAACAAATCAGCCAAATACACCAAAGAAACCAACCCAAAACTGCTACTTTTGTTTTTTCTCGATTTCTTTGCTAATCTTGAGCCTTCTATTATGGATTTTAGTCAAGTAATATGTTGTTTTTGCAATCTTATCCTCTTCAAACAAGGTTGTGAGAGCTTTCATTTTTAAAAAATCAACATAGCTACTCTGAATGTCCTCATATGCTACACACTCCATTAGGAAATGTCATTCCATTTCCACATAACCGATCTGGCAAAACCGGCAAACTCTTTTGGACCATTCCTCTTTCAGCATTGTCCATCTTCATGTTTCACATCTGAGATGATGCAAACTAGTTTTCAATTGGGCAATTAACATTTTAGCTTTCCACTTTATTTCTCGCCTCCATATAGTGCTTTTGCTCATGATCACATGTGGGGTTAAAGTTCTTGACATAATATTCTCTTTTTCTTCCCAGTTGTTTCATCCACATGGCAGTTTTGACTTTCTCTCTCACATACTTTTTGATATCCCCATTAGTGTTAGGACAGTCCTGCATGTTAATTCCCCAATTCTTCATCCACTTTTCATTTTGCTTCATCCAAGTGCACTTCCTTCTATTCAACTTTTCTTCCACTGCTATCTTGGGCCACTGGAGACCGTCCATGCTTTCCACTTTCTTCAAGTACCCCAAAAGTCGAATCAAAGTCATCACCTCCATCGGGAAGGCCCCAGCTTCAACAAGAATGATCTCATAAGGAACCGTGGATTTTATTTTGAAGCTACTTGTGATAAAATGTTTTTGTAACCTTTCTATTTGTCTCCATTTCACCACCGACATGTTGTTGCCCCAAACTTCACAACCATATAAAACCATCGGAGTAACAAGCAACCCAAAAAGAGTCAACTTGGTTTTCCAATCCCACAATTTTGTTGATTTGCATCTGTTTTGGAGCATATATAAAGCTTTCCATCCCCCTTGTATCCTCTTAGCTCTACAGTGCCTCCCAACTGAGATTATTGTGAAAGTCAAGACCCAAATACTTGTAATCATTTACCACTTGCAAGGGACCACCTTCGAACTCAAAATTTATTTTCCTTGGTTTTCTTCTTAAAGTAAAAATCATTATTTTGGTTTTACTCATGTTCACCTGCATCCCCACCTCTTTACAGAATAATTCCAGAGCTCTCAAGTGTTCTTGCAATCCATGTGTTGTTTTAGCCATTAGGATAAGGTCATCAGCATAAAGCAACAATTTTACCACATAAGAAGCTAGGTGGACTCCACTCCCACCCATCGTGTCAATCCACTCCTCTAACTTGTCTATGTATAGCCCAAACAAAGTGGGAGATAGAGGACATCCTTGCTTGACCCCGATGTCACTCCCAAAGCACTCGGATAAGCCATCCTTCATTCTTATTTTGGCTTGAACTTGATCATAAAGCCTATGAACCATTGCCCTATACTTTTCTGGTATACCCAATTCTTCCATTCTGGCCCAAAGTTTGCTTCTAGGCACTGTGTCAAATGCCTTTTTGAAGTCAACAAAACAACAATAGACCTCTTCCCCTTGCTTGTCCCAAACCTTTTCAATCAAGTGTCTAAGGGTGACGAATGATCAATAGTAGAATGTTTTGGTCTAAAACCAACCTGTCCTTTCGCCCTCTTACCTTCCTTTTCAGCCCAAATACTAATTCTACGTTCCACCATACTACCAAAGAGTTTTCTGAAAATAGGATTAATCATAATAGTGTGGTAGTTTGATGGATTGTTGACATCACCACTTTTGTGAAGAGGAATGACAATGTTGGTTGTCAATTTTCTAGAAAACTGTACATAGAATAATTTGTTGAAAATCTCTTTTATGTATGGTGTAATGTCATCCATACTCCATTTTAAAAATTTCACTTGTAGCCCATCAATATCTTGAGCTTTTCATGTTGCTAACTTTTTGATTCCTTCCTTGATGTCCTTTGTAGAAAAGAGTTTGTCCTTATTTTCAATTACACAGGAGGAGGAGGGAGAGGATCTTTGTTTTGATACAACATTTTTGCATATTCTAACCATTGGATATCTGTGATATTGTTCTCCACATTTGTTCTAGTCTATTGAAGCTCTCTCCAAAAACTTCTTGGATTATTCTTCCCCATAGAAATCAACTCCTTCCTCCTTATCTCGAATGATTCTACTCGAAGGCCTTACGATCGTGCAAACATGGCATGCGGTAAAAAAAATATTGAAGTGGCATATGACAATTTTGTTTTATGAAATGATGTGATTTTAATTACATCCACCCATTCAAATGACTGACCAATTTAATATGAAATGATAAAGAAAGGTAGGAGAGGATAAAAAATATAATTATCAAAGGGGTGAAAGAGTATGGCAAGAATGAAAACACATTCATTTTGGCAAGTGACTTTTTAAGAGACAAACTATAATGGCAAGGGGCGATCATGCAAGCAAGGAGAATAAAAAAGGTAGATGAAGAAAGGGCTATACCTATCAGAGTTGTCATGAGGAGATTAGAAGACAAGTACCAACTTTTAAGTAAGAAGGGACTCTTGAGGGGGTCAAATTTCTTTTTAGATGATGATTTAACTTCAATTCAATTAGAGGATAGAAGGAAAGAATTAACTAAAGTAAGAGTAGCAAGAGACGAAGGTAAAAGAACATGGTTGTACAATGAAAAAGTCGTTATTAGCAAGATAATGTCACAGTACTCTTTGCAAATGGATGACAATAGGAGAACAATGAAATTGATGTCAATAAGAAATGAGTTAGGCCAATCGTGGATGCAAAGTTGTGAGAACCATGCTTCGAGCTCTCAACACCAAAATAAATAGGAATCAAGGCCCTCTCAGGTATTGTTAAAACTTGCATGTTGGAATTGTAGAGGTTATCCTTGGAGAAGGGGACCTAGGTTAGGGCTTGTAGCAGAAGGAAGAGACATAATTTGTCTCACGGAAACTCATGAGCATGATGGTTGCAAGACTCCTTCTTTTGAAGGCTATAGGAAGTTTGCAGTCTAGAATGAGGTAGCTAGCAATGGGAAAGGTTTTGGAGGTATAATGGTTTTAGTTAGAGAAGTGGAGGGTAGAAAGATTCAGCAGTAAAAGAGGACACAAACAAGCAGTTCATTTGGTTTAGAATATCATAAAACGGGAGTAACATTAGAATAACAACTTGTTACTTTGTACCTCAGGTCTCAAAAACATACAAAAAAGGTGGGCTAGATGGGAAAGACCCTTATGCAGCCCTAAAGAAAGATATATCAGAGTTTTCACAACAAGGGGAAGTTCTTCATTTAGGTGATTTGAATGCGAGGATTACAATTCAGCAAGCTAACACTTGGAGTACCAAGGAGAACCATATTCCATTATGGCTCATGGAAGAAGATAATCAACAATGGGCAAGATGGTCGAAAGACAACTGAGGCATCAATCGTTTTGGTGAAGAATTATTAACTCTATGTGGCATGTTTGATTTGATTATTTGCAATGTTATGGAAAGATGGCATAAATCTAGAAATTTTACTTGTAAAACTTACAATGGGGCAAGTGTTGTTGACTATGCAATTTTCTTGCAAAGTTTAATCAAAGGGATAAAAGAAGTGGAGATTGATTATTCTATTAGGGACCCAAAGTCAAATCATAATCTAATTTCCATAGTGGTAGATTGGTTGAGCAAGAATTAGCTCACAAGGAAAGAAAAATCTCAACATCTTCTAGGAAAAGGAAGGATTCTTGTAACACAAGAAAATTGTGATATCTTCAAAGTGGCGTTGAGTCGCTTAATGCAAGAGGGGAAAGTAAGATCACAAGGCCTTAAAAGATATGAGTTAACAAACATAATTAAAAAGGCCCTTACAAGTTGTAAAAGAACAAAAAATAAGAAGAAGCAAACAAATTATTTTCCGGTAAATAGATGGTTTGATGAGGATTGTAAAGCGGCAAGGAGGGCTATTAAAGAAACATGCAAAGAGAAGTTGAACACAAAGTTGTACAAACAAATCATAAAGAAAAAAAAAAGAGTTTATGATCATAAGGAGGGAAGAGCTTATACACTTAGGGAAACATAACCCAAAAGCATTTTGTAAGGAGCTTCAATTAAAAAAAAACATCCATATGAAAACAATATCGCAAGCAATCAATGGTTTGAGTTTGAAGAACAACTTTATGAGCAAGATCTAGAAGTTGAAGGCCCCCTTTTTGTCAACATGATAACGAAGCTTTTTACTGTGCAAGAAGTTGAATAGGGTATTATGAAATTGCAGGTTGGAAAAGCCAAAGAATTAGATGAATTTCAGGAAAAAAATTAAAATGGGGAAATAATTTCTTGCTCCTCATATTGTCAACATATTCAACATGGTTTTCCTGGAGATTGGACTTATAGTCTTGTGATACCTCTTTTTAAGAGTGGAGATGTTAACAATCCTTCTAATTATAGAACCATCATGATCAACCCTTTGTTTGCAAAGTTGTTTGGTAGCATGGTGGAATGCATAATCATCAAGTGGGTATAAGAAAAAGGTAAGAGAGCAAAAGGGAAAGGAGGGTTCAAACCTAAGTATTCAACAATAGATCATGGTATCACTTTAAGGCACATTATTGAAAAAGTTTGGAATGATAAAGAAGAAGCTTATTGTTATTTTGTTGACTTCAAGAAGACTTTTGACACAACTTGTAGGAACAAGCCATAAGATAGAATATATGAGCTTGGTATTCCAATGCATCACAGAGCAGTTGTTCATAGACTTTATGAAAAGGTACAAGTCAAACTTAGAACTCAAATTGATATCTCAGAAAGTTTCAGGAGTGATATTGGGGTTAAATAAGGATGCCCATTATCACCTACTTTATTTGGCCTATATATTGAAAAACTTGAGGAATAGTTGAATATGCAGAGTGAAGATGGTGTTCACCTAAGAGAGTATGTTGTAATACTTCTCCTCTATGTTGATGATCTTATCTTGATTGTTAAGTCTGCTCAAGGCCTTCAAAACATTTATGTGCGCTTGAGAAATTTTACAAAGAAGTGGGGATGCAAGTCAACACCAATAAGACCAAGATTATGATCTTCTCCAATAGAAATAAAATAACTCAATATGATTTCTATTTCGATGGAAACATTTTAAAGGAAGTAATGGAGTATAAATATATTTGGTTGGACTTTAGTAGCAAGCTCGGTTGGGACATTTGTAGCAAATAGAGAGCTTTAGGGGGGTGGAGAGCTTTTAATGCTATCCAAAACAAATGTAGAGAAGTGAAATTATGGGATAGGAAAACTATGCAGACTTTGTTTGGGCTTTTAGTGACTTTAGTGGTGTTTTACGGATGTGAGGTTTGGGTTAGCAATGTTTCAAACTCAAGATGGAAACAATTTGAGAGGATTCATAAAATCATGATTACTAGCAAGTTCAAATTAAATATCTCAGTAAAATATGAGATTCTTCTAGCTGAAATGGGGGTTACACCTCTAGAAGCTATTCTTTATGGTTCGTCTCATAACATATTTTAAAAAGATCGGGCAAATGGAAGGTAATAGATGGCATAAGGTTGTCCTCAACGAGTTTTGGAGAAAAGAAATAAGTCATGGATGAATCAAAACAACAAATGGCTTAAAAAATGGAACATTTACTTGAATGCATGTCCTAATAATAGTCAAGAGATAAAAACTTTTGTTATAGATAAATTTCGCCAAGCTATGTGGGGAAAGTCATTAGGGAGAAAGAAGAGGTATTATTTGGAGGAATTTAACTCTACATGTGATCATCAACAAAAGGATTTTATAGGGGCTAATATTCTGCGGAAAGCAAAGATCTTCATATCTCAATTGAGAACTAATTTACATCATCTTCGGTGTGAAACATGAAGATGGAAAATACCTAAAGAGGCATGGGAAGAGAGAATATGTGTCTTTTGCACATCTAGTGTTGTGGAATCAGATAAGCATTTCATGTTGGAATGTAATGCTTATAATGACATTAGGGCCAATTTGCTAGCATGGTGGCTATTGCTTCCTTTCAAGATATTTTCAGCGAGAATATGGTTGAAAAAATAGGGACTCGATTATCGACTCACCAACAGAGATCCGAATGCCAAAAATATGTTTAACAAGATCTAGTGTCCCATAGGCTATCTTTGGTAGCCTTGTGGATGTTAAAATATCTTCTTCTTCTTCTTCTTCTATGTTATTTAGGAAAAAATAGAAAACATGTTAATTGATAGTGGTTCAGACCATTTGTAAAATACAAAAAGTTACATAGACGAAAGAACACATGGGTGAAGCAAAACCATAAATGAATGAGCTCATAGGGGATATCAACCTAGATGAATATCTAAATCATAACAAAGACATTTAAAACTATGTGAATGAAAAGTTTAGAATAATGATGTGGAGGTTGAAAATAAATAGGAAGCATCAACACTATATCACGAGTTTAACCCAATGCATGAACATTGTGAAAAAACATACATAGGGGTTGAAATTAAATGGAGGGAAAAGATCATCACTAACTCCCACTGGCTTAAATGCAAGACAAGAAGATTGACAATACTTAAAGAACCATGAGAAGAGAGGACTTGTGTTTTATGCACTTCAAGGTGATCAAAATGAAAAAGCATTTCATCCTTGAATGTCCAAAGTACATGGACATCAAAGCCAAATATGATGAAATTGTAAGAGTTAGTTCCATGGGAGATTTATTCAAGGAAGAAAAAATAAAAGGTTTTAGGGAGATGTTAACTCAAATCAATGAGAAGATGAGCAACCTTGTAAAAGATACTACTAAGCCCATAAATCTTCAAACAATTGGTGTTTTCAGTGGTCCCTTAGACCATTCAGTCTCATGGACATGATTAAGACCATTTCATTTCATTCATTCAAATGATTAATGTGACCATTGTTTACATTGATTACAATTTCTCAAATATTTGTTGGATACGTGGATTTTTTTAAACGTTGTTTCTTCTCTTACTTATTTGAGTTAGTGATTTCTCAACCCTTTCATTTTGTTTTGTCATATATATATATATATATATATATATATATATATATATATATATATATTTGTGTGTGTGTGGAACTAACTCTTAATGATTCCTCATATTATGTTTAAATGCCCATATACACCTTTTTGTTGCAAAAAATACAAACTCTCTCTTCCCATTCTTCCTTAAAATTGATTCAACTCAAGTGTTTCACCATGGGGAAAACATGTGATCTTTACGAAAAAGAAATATGGTGCATTGTGATTTTCTAAGGACTACCGAATGCTAAATAAAGCCACAATCAAGAATCAAATCCCTTTGTCATGCATAGATTATCTTTTTAACCAAAATCTAGGGGCAATCATCTTTAGCAAGATTGATCTAAGAGCAAGATATCATCAATAAGAATTAAGGAAAATGACAGGACATATAACAACCTTTGAGACTAAATTTAGACATTATGAATTCATTGTGTTACTATTTGGATTGACTAACGTGCCAATCAATTTCATGAATTTGATGAATAATGTGTTCAAGGATTATTTGGACAAATTTGTACTTGTTTTCTTTGACAATATCCATATTTATTCTAAAAACAAGGAAGAACATTATCATCATTTAGGATTGGTCTTAGAACATTTGTAGTAGAAAAAATTGTATGTTAAGTCGTCCAAATGTGCATTTTTCCAAAAGAAAGTGCAATATATTGGACATATAATCTCCAAAGAAGCACAATAGATCCAGATAAGATTAAATCCATAATAGAGTGTCCAATTCTTAAGAATGTCCATGAGGTATGCAATTTTATGGGTTTAGATGGGTATTACATGAAATTTGTATTAGGGGTTTTTAAGATTGTAAACCCTATCACCTCCTTGCAAAGGGAAAAAAATAAATTTGAATTGACCCGAGAAATGTGAACAAGCTTTTAATATCCTTAGTGAAAAGCTTATGGCGACACTAGTACTTTGAGTTCCTAACTTGAATGGCAATTTCACTATAGTAGCAGATGATTTTAGGGACATATTTGGTGGGGTACTCATGCATGATGGGCAAGTTCTCTCTTATGAATTGAAAAATTTTAATACATATGAGAAAATTTATGCTCAACATGACTTAGAATTGGCTACAATAGTTCACACATTGCATATTTAGTGGCATTTTCTCTTGGGAAAACCTTTTGACCTAAAAAATGATCATCTAGATTTTTGTTATGTTTGTGGAGCTTGTTTTCATGTTAGAGTTTGGTACACCTACAATTTGTTACACTCGGATATTTTACGACGGTCCCACTTGCGGTGAGTGGGTCAGGGGTTCAGGCGAAGCCGAAGCAAATTTTCATGGGTGGTTTATTAACCCATGGGTAATGGGTAACCGTTATGGGCTGTTGGCTTTTCAGTTTCCATTGTTTTGTAAAACCGCCTCTTCGGCTACCTATTGATGTACTTATAAATAGATGGACATACAATAGGATATATATCAGTGTGTTTTGTGAAGGTGAATAGTGTGTGTGAATTCAAGTGCGAATTTGGGAGGGTTTGTTGAGCGCAACTCCAAACAAGATCTGATTATTGTAATTGTGAAGACTGTTGGCTTGTAATAAAATTTGAGCAAGTGTTCTTGGTGGATGTATCCCACATTGGGTGAACCACGTTAAATATTGTCTTCATGTTGTGCATATTTCATTTCTGTAATTCTATTCATACTTCTTATTATTGCGATTCTGAGGAATTATTCTGCATTAGATTCTATTAATTCCTAACATTTTCAATATATTTTTACTCTTCCAAATTTGAATACAATGCAATGAAGATGGATACAATTCCTTTCTTATTATGATTTTGAAATTGGGTATATCAAAGGAAAGGAGAATAAGGTGACATATGCTCTTAGTTGTAGAAAAGATATTGCACCAATGTTGTGATTAGATCAAAGTTCAAAGAATAGGTATTAAAACATGTACCTAAAGATAATTTTTACCTACATGTAAAAGAGGAACTAGAGGAAAATGCATGGGATCATAGGTATGACAATTAAAAATTTGAAGGGGATGGATTACTTTAGTTCAATGGTAGAATACATGTTCCTAAGGAGGGAAATTTGATAACAATTGTGCTAGAGGAATTTCACAAAGTGGTCCTTACTTCAAACATCCATGAATAACAAAATTGCTTGCATATATGAACCAAATGTTTTTTGGAATGGACAAAAAAAATATGTAATAGAGTTTTTATTACGATGCATAGAATGTCGAGGGTAAAGGCCAAACATGTTCATCCAACATGACTATTTTATCCACATGAGGTACCAAAACGGAAGTGGTGGGTGATAAATATGGATTTTATGTGGGGGTTACCTTTGTCAAAAAGAACATATGATACGATATTAGTTGTGGTGGATAAGCTAACAAAGGTGGCCCATTTTATGTCAGAAACCTTAAGGATTACTCATTGGTATTTGCAAGGAGGTTAATTCATGAAATTTTTAGATCGTGCATGAGACACCAAAGCAAATAATCTTGGGTATAGATACTCACATGACTTCTTGATTTTGGCAGACGTTACATGTGGCCTTGGGAATGAAGTTAAACTTCAGTTTCATTTTGCACCTTGAGACTAATAAACAATATGAGAGAATTAATCGGGTTTAATATGATATGTTATAAATGTATTGAATGGATCAACAATACAAGTGGGGGTATCTTCCACTAGTTAAAATTGTGTATAATAATTTATATCACTTACGTTAAATATGACACCCTTTGAGAAACTTAATGTCATAAAATGTAGTGATTAACAAAAATAAAACCTAAAGGGGGTATTTAGGGTTAGTGTTAATTTAAAGAGGACTAAAACACTTGTAAATAAAGATCTTTGAACAAGTAATAAATGACAACAAACTAATATGCTAAAGTGATATAAAATAATTGCATGATTTGATATAATGGAAATAAAACCTTAGAATGCAAGAGGGAAAAGGGGAATGACTTAGATGATAACAGGAGATTGTTGCAGATCTGGAGTTGGAACTCGACAGTGTAGACGAATACTCAGGGGCCCTGCGAAGGGTAGATTTGGATTGATCTAGAAGTGACACGGAGTGCTGGAACGCATCTTGGGTGCCCTAGTTTGTAGTCTGGGTGCTCAAAACAATATAAATTCTCAAAACCGTAATTTGGCATGGTCGCTAAGTGTCTTTGAATACTCTATCTGTCGCACTAGATTCATCGGATGAACTGGATGACGCCCTACACAAGAAGAAGAAGGGGTTAGATTGACCTCAACCACAAAATGGTGGAATTATCATTGAGTGTTACACTACATTACAAACCTTGATGTAGTTCTTGTGAGTGTGTGTATGTCGTGCCCTAGGTGCTCTCGTGTCAGTTGCACTTTGTGAAATAGTGAGCTATGATAGCTATAGAAGATGTAGATAGTAGAATAGAATGAATAGAATCCCTCCTCTCTAAGAATGTGTGTGATGCAAAATTTCCTAGCTTGAATGTATGGTGTTATGTAGATGTAAGTGGTGCAATGGATGCAACCCTAGATGGAGTGATAGTAGTGATAGGATGCAATGACCTAGGACCCTCATTATGGTCTTATAAGCTTTATATTTATAGGGCTCTCAAGTTTAATTTGTAATTAATCCCGACAAGGCCGAATGAGAAGAAGATAAGGATGATCAATGACTAAAAGTGACCCAAAAAGGAGTGAAATAGGTTTAAACATAGATCGAGGTGCCCTGGGTGGGATTGGGACACTCGGGGGTGCCCCAAGATAGTGGGATGCCCGATTTAGGGCTAGAATCTCGGGGAAGTTAGAAAATGGGGTGATAAGTATCGGGAAATATGGGAAAGATGAAAAAAAGATAAAAAAAGGTGGCAAAAAGGGGGGATTAATTAGTACTTTATACACTTGAGAACCTTCTAAATAGTAGTATAAGATTGGGCTAAATATTGTCTAATGTGCAATATTTGTGTCTACATTTTCCCCACTTTATGTTGGTGAGTGAATAACTTGGTAACATAAAGTAGATAGAAAAGTGTACCTGATGTCCGTGTAGAGTGTAGAAGAAAACGTGTTGATGGACTAGAAGCATGGAATGAAAAAAGAAAAATGTGGAGGAGTGTGGATTCTAAAGATGAAAATGTGATAAAAGTGATGAGAGTGAACCTAGGGCAGAATGTGTGTGTAGTTGTTGCATGTGTGTGGTGTACTTGCATGGTTAGTATGGAAAGTACCATCACGGTGTGTTCATTGTTATTGTTATTGTTGTTTTTATTTTTCAATTTGACTACTTGTTTCTCATACGGTGGACCTGCAAGGAGAAAATGATCAAGTAGTCAAATATGTATGTATGTAAAAACATTGTGTAAAGTACAAATGTAAAGTATGCTAGAATAGAAAGTGTAAATGGAAAAATGGAACATGTGCACCTAATCCATGTTGAGAAAAATTGTGTAGAAGGATATCCTGTAATGTCACGAGTTTTTGGGTGATCTCACGCCACCATGGCTGAAGAAGTGTAGGGAGGAAATGCTCGGTGTCCTCTAACTCTAACCCGCTTTTATTGAAATTTGTTGAAGAGATCTCTATATTGTGCTGGTTTTTTGGGTGATCCTATGCCAATAGGACGAAGAAGTGTAGAAAGGCCACCCACTGTAACCCTTAAGCCTATGACCGCTCCGCAGAATTGTCGAAGGACACCATGTCTATTAAGGCCATTATGTATGGAGTTTGTAGATTGGTATGAACTCACTTGTTGTGTGTGAATTGGTGTAGATAAGTTGTGTTAATAGAAACCATCAATGATGCCCCCTCTTTGGGGGCACATGCGATGACCTGGAAGGAGAATGTGGCCCCAAAAGAGGACCAACCACACTTCTGACCTTGTAACCAACTCACCCTTCATAGGGGGAAAGGGAAACACTTGGTAGATACCAAGGCGTGCACAAAAGGGGATGGCTAGCCAATACAAGTGTTAATCTAAACACATGCATAAATAAGTGTAAAAGATGTAGAAAATGTAGAAAAACTACTAAGCAAATTAGTGTAAACATGCAAGAAAACAAGGAGACACCTTAAAGCGGGTTTCAAACATGGGACATCACTCACGATGTTACAAGACACAAGACCATCATGGCGTAAACAATAGAGAAGTGTGCACAAAAGCAAAGGGAAAAGCCCGCAAACAATGGCAAACAAAGTAAATAAGTATAAATACAAGTAGTCATGGGAACATGTAATCCTACAAAACAAGTGTTGCACATGGAACACCCGTTAGCATGTTAGAGTAAAAACCAATATGTCAAAGCATGTATGAACAAGTAGTAGTATAAGATGTTAAGTACAAATGAAACAATAACACCTATATGAGATGAATGTGGATGCCCTAGCAACTAGTATAATAAGGGTAGAAGGTGAGCATCCATGCCACGTGTAAATGTCTTGTATCTACGATCACACTAAACAAAGGCATGAATGTGCATGTGTGTATGATAATGACATATAGGAAAGAAAGCTAACATGTGTAATAGAATGAGCATGCAAAACACTAGTAAGCAAAAGTAAATGCTACCAAGACAATGCAGTATGTTGTGGATGGATGGAATGGAATGTAAGATGGAATGATAGGAGCAACGTGCCCCCCCAAGTGTATGGAAGTGTATGTAGTGAGGTTCATTTTGTTTTCCCTCAATAATCAAGAATGAACCATAAATGAGAGTGCGTCATCAAGAAATGGTCGAGTAGTGTTGGTTGTGTCTAGTGTGTTGTGATGAGTGTGTATGTGTAGTGGTGATGAAATGTGACATGGGGAGAAGATGTGCATGAACCCTATAGCCGAAGCGTATATCACGACTTTGTTGATCGAAAGAGTGATGATTTATCCCTAAGCGTATATCACTATAAGATGAATGGATGAGGATGAGAGGTATGGAAAATGTGTGTGGACCCTATAGCCTAAGCGTATACCATGACTTGGTTGAATAGAGGAGTGATGATTTATCCCTAAGCGTATATCACTATAAGATGGAAAAAGAAGGTGACGATCTAGCCTATAGACGTATGTCACTAAGATGAGTGATGAGGGTGTATGAAGCGTAGATAAGTAGGTGGTGAATAACAAAAGGTGGTGATGTTAGCACTAAGTGTAGACCACTATGTGATGAAGAAGATGAGGGTGGTGATTTAGCCTAAAGCGTATACCACTAATGGATGAGTAGGAGAGGTGATGATGTAGTATAATGACTGAGAATAGGATAATAGAATATGTGATGATAGGTGGTAAGAAGATAATGTAGAATGGGGAAAGGAGTGGTGATTTAACCTAAGGTGTATACCATTATGATGAGATGATGGTGATATAGCCTAGAGTGAGTCATTGGTCACTAGTAGATGAATGTGGTATGATGACATGTCACATGTAGGTAAGGTCCATTTGATTGGTAAACCCTCAAAGTCAAGTATGGACCGAGGAACTAGAGTGCGTCATAAGGTGGTGAGTCCAGCACGATAGTTAAGTGTAATATTTCTTAAGGTGCATGACATTTAGTGGGTTTTTGAGTGGTTTCCCTAGAAGGGTAGTGAGGTGGTAAATGCCACCCCAAGTTTATCTGTGATGATGTAAGGGCCAAGCCAGTTGGGCTTGAATTTCCCTTTGAGTGTGGCTTCAACTTTTATTTTTTTTTTTTCTTTTAAGACAAGATCATCGATATTGAAGTCTCGAGGTTGGGTCTTTGCGGTTTGTAAGCATGTGAAATGTGGTTTGGTATGCGTGTAGGTTTTCCAATGCTTGGACATGACGTGAGTCCAACATTTCTAACTCATGTAAATGATTTTCACGTAAGTGTCATCTTTAAGGATTCCTTTGAGAGAGATTAGAGAGTCGGTATTTCTAGTTCTAATGGAATAATGGCCTCAACACCATAAACTAGGGAGAAAAGGGTAGCATTCATGGGGGTTCAAATGCTAGTGTGGTAGGCCCATAATGCATATAGGATTTGATTATGCCAATCAATGCCACTATAATCGATAGTTTTACATAGGATTTTGACAATGGTTTTATTGGTAGCTTCGGCTTGGCCATTGCCTTGTGGGTAATAAGGTGTGGAAAATGATTGTTTGATCTTAAACTTAACAAAAAATTCTTGACATCTTTGTTTTGAAGGAGGAGCCATTATCGGTGATAATGGTAGATGATACACCAAAGTGGTGATAATGTGTGTGGTAAGAAAGTTACAAAATGTCAGTACTGGTGGTTGTACATAAGGGGTGGCTTCAACCCATTTGGTGAAGTATTCAATGGTGGTAATTATGAATTTGTGGCCATCTGTGGATTTGGGTTGATAAGGCCAATTAAATCAAATCCCCAAAGGAAAAAGGCCATATGGGAGCGATAGGTTAAAGGTCATAGGTGGGCACATGATGGAGATTACCATGTTTTTGACATTTTTTCACAATGTTGAGCATAATCAGGAAATCATGTTCCATTGTTGGCCAATAATACCCTTGACGTAAGAGTTTTTTTGCATGCCATGGCTTTACCAGAAAAATGGCCACCACAGAGGCTATCATGAATGTGAGATATACATCGGTGGGAATATATGTAAGGAAAGACAATGGAGTAGGTGACCATCAAGAGCATGCTTGAACAATTTAGTGCTGATGATAACATAATGAGTGGCTTCACGATGTATTATGCAGGCTTCATGGGGTTGTAAAGTATCAAGAATAGTCTGTTTGTACAAATAGTTATAGATAGGTGTGAACCATTCAGTGGTGTCATGACTATGGGTGGACATACACAGGCGGTGATAGGTATGGTGGAAATAGATGGTTGTCATAAGTGGGTGATGATGAAAGTGGCTGATCATCATGAAGGTCCTATGGGATAAGGGAGGAGGCAACACTAGCCATGGCATCGACATGGTGATTATCTTTGTGAGGAATTGTGGTGATGGAATAAGACTCAAAGGTAGCTAAGAGGTATTTTACAAAGGAATTATATGGAATAAGGTGTTCTTCCTTAGTGTGATAGGTGTCATTAACTTGGTTGATGACTAATTGAGAGTCTCCATGGATGCACAAGTTACGAATGAGGAGACATTTAGCGGTAAGCAAACCTAAAATTAGGGCTTTGTATTCATGATATTATTTGTGCAGGAGAATCCTAACCTGGTATGCAAAGGGAAGTGGATCACCATGCGGGGTAATAAAGACAATACCAGCACCAGCACTAGAGTGGCAATGAGAGCCATGAAGTACATGGTCCATATGTGTGATTCAATGGTATAAGCAGTGAAATCATTGTGGAAGGAATCAAAACAAGGGAAACATCAAAAGAGGGGCAATGACTAATTGATCAACAATGACCCGCCCCTTAATGGTTTTCTATGGGATGAACTTAAGGTAAAATTTGTAAGGAGCATGACCCAATGATCTAAACGCCTTGAAAGATGAGTATGGGACAAGAGGTAGCGTAAAGGGTCAACTTTAGTGATAATGTGAACCTCATGGTTAAGGATGTAATGACACAACTTGTCAGCAATGAAGACAAGGCCAAGGCATAATTTTTGATGTAACTATAATTACATTCATAAGAGAGAAGAGTGCAACTAATATAGTAGATGGCTTGTTCTCGATGGGTATCATCATGTTGGGCCAATAGTGCACCTAAGGCATGGAAGGTAGCGTAAATATATAAGAGAAAGGGGTCAGTTCTATGGGTGGGACTAGGACATGAGGGTTTAATAGATAAGATTTGATGTGATTAAATGTTTGCTGACATTATTCATCCCAAGTGAACTGGGTATCTTTCTTCATAAGACGCATGTAAAGGGTTGAGTCTTATTGGCTAATTTGTGTAATGAAACGATGAATAACTTAAATCTTACCTTGTAAGGAGTGAAGTTGATGTAGATTTTTGGTGGAGGCATGTCGAGAATAGCCTTGATTTTAGTGGGGTCAATTTCGATGCCTCGGCGTGAGATAATATATCCTAAACTTTCTTGTGGTGATGCTAAAGACACATTTTTGGGATTGAGGTGAACACGATACTGACGTAATCATTCAAATAGCACTTGAAGGTCACGTGCATGGGAAGAATGATGAGACTTAGTGAGAATATCATCGACGTAATCTTTGATGATTTTGTGGATGTAATCATGAAAAATATGTGTCATAGCATGTTGATAGGTAGCCCCAACATTCTTGAGGCCAAATGGCATGATAGTATAAAAATGTACCCCATGGCGTAGTGAAAGAGGTTTTTTTCTTGATCAATTGGATTTATTTTAATTTGATTATAGCGAAACCATCCATAAAGGAGAGTATGTCATATCTACAGTAGTATAGTATATAGTATCAATGTGTGGGAGGGGAAAACTATCCTTTGGGAAGCTTTATTTAAATCCTGAAATCAATGTAACAATGAACACATGACCATCAGGCTTCATTATCGAACAATGTTGGAAACCCATTCGGGATAATCAACAATGCGAGATGAAGCCAACATCGAGCAATTTTTGGATTTCTTCTTTGACTAAAAGTGCAACCTTAGGATACATCTTACGGATTTTTTGTTGGACGGGCTTTGGCACGAGATTGAGGACAATGTTATGCATCATGATAGAGGTATCGATACTGGCATGTCACTATAGTCCCAGGTGAAGATATCAAAAAATTCGTGAAGGACCTGCTTGAGATCCTTTTTTTGTTTGACATGGGTAAGGGAAGCAACTAACAAGACAATACAAGGATTTTCAATTGTTCCCAAATTATGTTGTATGGTTTCTTCGTTGATAAGTGCAGAACGATCCTCGATATATGGCATTGTAGGAATAGTGTAGGTAGGTTAGAAGTATCAGTGGAGTTAACATAATCCCCTAAAAACAAATCATATTGATAGAGGGAAGGGATTGGCGTCATTTATGATGGTAAGTAGGTAGATCCTCATAAGCACCCATATGATCCAATAACACATCATCAGTAGGGAAAGTATCGGTGGTGTCCCAAAAGGAAGGGGTGTCATTACTAATGAGTTATGGGTGCAACAAGGGAAGAGATGTGACATGACATATGGTTGTGCACCTCGACGGGTGATGGGTCAGAAGGTTAATAGCCAAGGCAAACTTATGTGAATGTGCAGGGAGGTCCCAAAGTTTGGTAACTTTTTGGTCTTGGTAGTGAGAAAAACCAAAATGATGAAGATAGTCGTATCCTAACCCATACTTGGAGAGAGGCGGACCAACGTGTGGGGAAGCGGGGGAGTCCAAAGGTTGTTAAATAGAGTTACAATATGCGAAAGGGGAAGGATCAACAGGAACATCATAAATGGTGCCCTAATAATGGAACTTGAGTTGAGCATGGAGTGTGGAGGGAACTACATGCATGACATGGATCAGGGCCGACCAAGGAGAATGTTATAATTAAGGTCATTGGGCATTACATGGTAGGGGATAGTAAGTGTACATGGGCCGGTGGTAATGGGTAACTATACAATACCTAGAACTTGTTTTGGGATGTTATCAAAGCCACGAATAGAAACATTGGAAGGAGCAAGGGATGTCGTGGTCATGCCGATATGGTGGAGAAAACTAAGATTACAAATGTTGAGGCCTAGATCCATTATCATAGGGCACGCTTGATACCAAATTTATTAACACACACCTGGATATATAATGGAGGGTCATGGGCTAAGAACTCGGGGGGGAGGTCATCAGATGTGAAGGTGATTTGATCTTCATTAAGGGTTAAGGTGGAAACAAACTTATGGTAGACATATTTGGGTGATAAGTATGGAGAAACGTAGTGAGTAGCTAAGTAATTTTGGAGGTGAAGGAATCCATAGGTATTTTTGCAAATATGTGAATAGAGATACTCATGGTGCCGCCGAGTTGACTGGAAACTACAAGGAAGGAGAAGGTATCAAGGATGGTGAATAAATATCGTATAAACCAAAAATAAAAAGGGGGAGAAAAGCATGATGGCGAAGATGGAGTACTAGAGAAGGTGATGAGAAGGAATGGTCAAGTTCACCAAAATGATTAACAAAAAAATAAAACCTAAAGGGGGGTATTTAGGGTTCTAGTGTTAATCTAAATAGGAGGACTAAAATGCTTATAAAAAAGATGCTAAACAATAATAAACGACAACACAATAATAAGCTAAAGTGATGTAAATTAATCACATGATTTGATCTAATAGAAATAAAACCCTAAAATGTAAGGGGGAAAATGGAAATGACTATAGTTGATAACATGAGACTGTCCCAGGTTGTCGCAGATTTGGAGCTAGAACTCGAAAGTGCAAATGAACACTTAGGGGCCTTGTGAAGGGTAGATTTGGACTATTTGAAGGGACATAGGCACTTGGAATGTTTAGGGGCCCCGAGGCACCTGGTCTCAGATCTGGTGCTTAGAACAATATAAATGCTTGAAAACCCTAATTTGGCATGGTCATTAAGTGTCTTTGAATACTCTCTATCTGTCACACTGGATTCACTAGATGAACTAGATGACATCCTACACAAGAAGAAGAAGAAGGGGTCGGAATGACCAATTTGCCAAACTAGTGGACTTATCATTGAGTGTTGCACTACATTACGGACCCTGATGTAGTTTAGTGAGTGTGTGTATGTTGTGCCCTAGGTGCTCTTGTGTCAGTTGCACTTTGTGAAATAACAAGCTATGATAGCTATAGAAGATGTAGATAGTAGAATAGATGAATATAATCCATCCTCCTCTAAGAATGTGTGTGATATAGAATTTCCTAGCTTGAATGTATGGTACTATGTGGATGTAAGTGGTGCAATGGATGCAACCCTAGATGGAGTGATAGTAGTGATAGGATGCAATGACCTAGGACCCTCATTATGGTCTTATAAGCTTTATATTTATAGGGATCTCAAGTTTAATTTCATAATTAATCCTGAAAAGGCCAACTGAGAAGAAGATAAGGATGACCAACGGCTAGAAGTGACCCAAAAAGGAGTGAAATAGGTTGTGCACAAACCGAGGCACCCTGGGTGGGACCAGGGCACCTTGGGGCACCCAGGTGGGACTAGGGCAGGGTGCCCAAAGATTACTAGGTGCTGATTTAGGGCTAGAAACTTGGGGAAGTTAGAAAATGGGGTGATAAGTATTGGGAAATATGGGAAAGAAAAAATAAGAGATAAGAAAAAGGTGGCCAAAAGGTGGGATTAATTAGTACTTTGTACACTTGAGAACCTTCTAAATAGTAGTATAAGACTCGAGATGAATATTGTCTAATGTGTAATATTTGTGTGGAGGATAGAGAAATAGTCAGTCAAACGCAATGATAGAGATGGAAGAACATGTAAAGATTATAAGATAACGACTCAAAGAAGCCATATATAGGTAAAAGAGTTACACATATAAGAAGATAATGGATAGGAATCTTTCCATAGGAGACAAGGTGTTCCTTCGAGTTAAACCAAAAAATAACTCAACTGAGTTTGGGAAATATAATAAATTGGCACCCCAATACACAAGACCGATTGAAATATTAGAAGTCATTAATATGGTTGAATATGGTTGCCTACAAGCTATCTTTGCCTTCAACATTATCACAATTACATGATATGTTCTATATATCTTTACTTGAGAAATATACCACATATTCATCTCACATTCTTGGTTGGAAATCATTAAAGGTGCAAGACATGCGAAAGATTTGCTTACATAATAGAGAAGTAGCTCGGTGTAAGGTATAGTGGGGCCAATACTTTGAGGAGAGTGCCACCTAGGAGAATTATGAGGACATGTTTCAACTTTTCCTTATCTTTTTGAGTAGCAATATTAGTTTTAGACCATCTAGATATTCATATTTGACTTTTATATGTAATAATTACTTATACTGTTGTGGGAAAACCGTTAATGATTGAAATTGTGTTTTAATAATACTATGTGATGCCAATAAGTTTGTGATACTTTGTAGATGGACTAATTCATATAATTAATCAATTGATTAATTTGCTTCTACTACTAAATAGAGGGATTTATTGATGATGTTTTTGTATTGCAAAATATTTATTTATTTTACTCACAAATGATGTTGATTTTTCACTAAACATGGTGATGAAAAGTAATATTTTGGAGTGGTTTGTATGGGAATTGTTTGATGATCAAACCTATTAGTCATTGAAAACTTGAGAATGTTATCATTTATTGTTTTATTCTAGAAAAATGAGAGAGATATAATGTTGTTATTTACAACAAAGAAACTGGTTATGACATGATGTACTTAAAATATTATTACTTTTCATTAAATTTTGTGGTTGTTATATACATGAAAAATATGTCCAAATTATCATCGAAGCATATTGTTAGCTATAAAGCATTTAAATATTGATTTTTTTGTATAATGTTAACATCCATTGAGACAATGCCTCTTTCTAGTTGGGATGGATGTCACATCTCATTTTATTCAATTGTAGAATATTATTGTGTGCATGTTTAATTATGCCATAACATATAGATATGATGTGATATTGCTTTATGATGAGTGGATTTTCGTAAGAGTATTAATTATTTTTAACATGTTTTGGCTATGTATTTTCATTACCCAACGAACTAAATACCTATTTAGTGGATTGAATTGGATGTAGGATAGGCACACCCCTCACCGAAATATTCAGATGGAGGGAATCATAGAGAGAGGGTTCCATATTGTTGCAAGTCTAGTTTACCACATAACTCCTACCCATGTGCGCATGACCATTTAACACCCTAACGCGTGTCAATTATGATTCACCACTTGCATTGTACCTTTCACGATAATAAATATCCTACTACACTCATGCAAAGCAAGAGAGAATGCATGCTTATGTCATGTTTAACAAGTATGGGAAGTATTCCATGCATGTAAATGGTATTACTAAGGAAAAGAATAATAAACATATATTCATGAGTGAAAAATTTTACCCATAAACACAAAAAAGCATGATAACTCTCCCCAAATCCTTCATTATATTCGTAAATTAGCACTCATCGTACTCAAAATCCTTTCTCTCATTATCTCTCTTCTCCATCTCCGAGTCTATCTCTATGTTTGTGTATGAGTCTTTATATATCATAATAAATCATCAAGGCAATATTTATATTAGTGGGGACTTTCCCTTCACTAGTTGAACAAGAGTTATATTTAGCCTTTAATTTCATTCTAAAAATAACTAACTATTACATTCAGGTAGTGGATATGCTGCATTCCACTATATCATAACTTCACTTATTACATGGGAGTCCTTGTTCTATTGTCTTGGAGTTTCACTTCCTTAAAGAACACTCCTTGTTCTACATGATTTTATGGCTATTTCTAGAAACTTTTTTTTCACTCAATCACCTTCAATTGCCACTTTGCATGTTGATTTTTCCCTCTTGACATGTACATATTTAGAACTATAATTAATTTTCTATATTGATCCCAATTGTTCCTTTATTGCACCAAAATTTCTTGCTCACATGGTTTCCTTGTGAATCCAATGATTTGCAGGTGTCTCCTTTTTCTATTATGTCCACATGCATCTAAATTTTTCTTCGTGCTCTATATTTACACATGGCTTTACCTTTGTTCATCATGATGGCTCCCAAATCTGTACCAATGTTGAAAGGGGTGAAGGCAACAAGAAATGTCAATCTAGTGAGGTGCTTCTTCACTTATAATGAAATATTTGAGTTTAATAAATGGGGGGTGGTTAACCTCCTACTCTTCAAGATCTATGAGACCTAGGGGAGAGACCCTAGAGAAACCTAAATGATGTCAAATAATAGATATTAGACAAGTATAGTCCAACAACCTCAACCAGGTAGCCTAACCACTATGAATACCCACCCAATTTGTTTTTCAATGGCAATATATTCATAAATCCACCTAAGAGTGGGAAAAGGTTATACATAAATAAAAAAATCTAAATATTTCCATAATCCACAAGCTAATTGCTCTCGAGACCAACGTAATGTTCAAAGGAAATATCATAAACATGAATCTAGAGTTAATAATGGCTAAAAACTTATGAATTTGTAAATATAAAGTGAGATTTCAGTAAAGAGTGGAGGTGAATGTTAGTACTAAAAAAACAAAGTGATTAGATGAACTATGATTAAGGACTAATTCATTGGGAAATGAGTCACTAGAATTTAGATCAAGTGACATAATGATAACCAAAAGAAGACAAAAATCTACATAATTGTTTCACATTCCACCATACATTCAGACAAATAATATAATGATCCTACACGTACCACCCATTACTCATCAAAATAAGATATTGCAAGATGACAACACACTAATATTGGGGCAATTACAAAAGATACAAAGAACAAAAAGACCTACATGGATTTTATAACTTAGCACTCATACATGTTTATAGAACAAAAAAAAATGCTTCATTACTAAAAATGATCTACATAATAAAAGCTTTCTAATAAAACCACAACACTTTCTCAACATCATACAATATTCACTCTTTGAACTAGGAAATACTATCACTATTTAATTGCTTAGAAAATTGGAAAACATGAATGCTCAAATAGGACAATCAAATTCTCTCAATAGCCAAAATATCTAAATGGAGAGTTACTTCTCCAACTTATACAATTTAATCTTTGCAATTGTGCACAACAATGGCACCCAAAATATTCCTCCATAAATCATCAAGAGTCAAGAAATATACACTTGTCTACATTTGGTGAAAGTAATTGATTAACCAATGGGAGGAGAGATTGGAGCATGTTTGGATCACACTTCTCAAATCAGTATGGAAGAAACACAAGTTATATCTAGAGTTAAGCCAATTTTGACATAAAAGTGACACTTAAGGAAGCACAAATGGAGCTCATAAATAAAGCACATATGTATCTCTAAGAATTGGGAGAATGTATAGACACAAAACTACCACTTGTCAATTTGATCATAACCTCCATGTGGGGCCAATGTAAGATCTTTATTTGATGTGATTATGAAGATTCAAGGAACTAAAATATTGTATCACAAACTACACATCAATTTCTCAACAATGTCTCCCAAAATTATAATAACTAGATATCTTCCGATCAAGCTTTCCAATGGTACCTACCATTCTCAAAATGAATCATTTAGTCAAAAGTTATGGCCAAAAATAATATCTCTATCATATATATCTTCCATTAAAATTTTTCTCTCATATCCATTTACATTTATCCCCCAAAACTATAATCTCTCCCAATATCATGTTATTGGACCACTTGGTAGATTTCCATTTCTCCATAGGTGTCCAACTAGGCTAAATTAATCACACCCCTATGATTATGCATACACATAATAGAAAAAAAAGAGACAATCCTTAAAAAAAAACTTTACCATATTGGACGAGCATCTTGATGTTCCTATGTCATTTATTTTTACCTTGAACCATCAAATTTAACCCAGTGAAGCATATATACACTTAACCACAAATTTTTATGTATCCTCTTATGTTCTCAAGGTATCATGTCACCATCACTTCGCCGCATGGGATCTCAATTTCGAGGGCACCGAGTGACCGCGATTAGTCCACATAGACCAAGCGTGTGTCATCTGGGTTCTCGAGTCTTGGTCGAGGTCATCTTGATCACTTTTGGTGTCACCTTCCCCAAATCATTCCCACTCAGGTTCTTAGGTTCCCATGAATCGAGAACTTAATTCCCTTAGTGCTCTCTCCTCCGAACTTCGTTTGTGACCTCAAGATTTAAGGATGACTATCATTCGTCCACATGGACTACACAGACACCCGTGTTCTCAATTTTTTCTCCATTTCCTGGGCTTCAACATTTGGATCTTCACTATATGGGATCCTAAGTGCTTTTTGATTAGTCCACGCGGGCCAATCATGATCCACTCAAGTTCTTGAGTGAGACATTCGATCCTCCCCATGCCTTATTGATTGAACCCTTTTTGAGCTTGGAAAAAATGTGAACATGGCCACATTGGTTATAAACCCAATCTTGATCTTCCCCTCAGTGCATATGTGACTAATCCCTATGTGAACCAAGTGACCAATGACTACCAAGTGTCCCTTCTAATGACCTGATTAAATTTGATGGTCTGTATCCTTAAGAAAATGGATTATTTGGATGTCACAACCCATCTGAGACCAAAACAAGTGAATTTGATCATGTTTTTTCCTTTTTTGAACTATGCAAACATGGATCTTATATGTGCAAGAAATTTGGATGAGTTTTGAGATGGCAGAATGCTCAAAATACATGAATGATCATGATCGAATGCCAAATTTCAACTTTAAGGCCCTAAAATGAGGTGAACAATTTTGGGCACCAACATTGGCTCTGTCTGCAGTTTAGGCACTTCTTGCGGGTCACCAAAGATCCAAAAAAACTCTTGGAAGGATAAGACCAATGCCTAATCCACAATTAGGTTCAAACTCATCAACAAATTTGAGCTCCATGACAAAAATATTGTCCCAACTGAAAACATATCTATTTTAAAACCAACCAAGTAACCTACTACAACATAAATTAACTTATGAAAATATAGAGAAATAGAAAATATCCAAATGTTGATGATCAAGCCAATATTAGTTTGTAGAGGCAAAAACACAAAATATTACAACTTCAAATGATTCAACCCCACCAATCTGATTATAAATATCTACAAAGGCACAATTTTTTGATTGTGCAAAACATTTATTCCAAAGTAGAGAATTGTACAAATATTTACAAAATATACGAGGAAAAAAACATCCCAATCTTCACTTGATAAACCCATTAATAGGAGAATATAATCATGATACATTCCTAAATAATGTATAGTGTTCTTCTATAATGTCCATTTCCTAGAAAAATAAATATAGTTTGGGTTCCAATAAACCCTTATACCAAATATGCAATAAACTGATTTTTATTTAAAACCCTTATCAAAAGAAATACAACAATACGAAATCTTCCTTTATTCATCTAAAAATTGTTGTCCAAAATTACACCCTATGTAATTTTGAACAATTCATCAAAAGGACTTAACCATTTTCATACTCTAGAAAAGTTGCGTAAGACTAGTTCAGTCTACCGTGGAATGTAGGAACTTGATGTTTCACGGGTTTTCTCAAACCCGTAGAATAAATAAATGAGCAATGTGGGAACTTAAGCAGATTTGATAAAATTTAGTGTTGTGTGACATATTCTAAATATTTTTAATACTAAGGAAGTAAGTCCCTAATGGGTGTAGACATAAAATCACGCATTGGGGTACATTTCTAGGTCTTAAAACCATGCTTAGCATTTACATGATTCTTAAGCAAGCAAACTAGTGGTTGACATCTATATTTGGATTTTTTTCTTTATCTCTTGTTTTCTCTTTCTTCCACACCCTACAACCCAATTAGAACTTAATTCATTTATCTTTTATGACTTCATACACAGCGCCCAACCAAGATAGTAGTGCCTGTGTGTTCCTATCCTTCCCGAGTGCCCCTGACCCTTTCTTACCTTACTCACTCTTTTTGGGTCTCTTCTATATTTTGGGAATTTTTTCACTTATGGGTCAACCTTTCAGTTATCAATTATGAAATTCAAACAAGGGAATCATATAAATACATAGTTATGTTTTCAAAATGAGGTACCAAACACTAAACATTACTATCATCACCTAATCTTGCATTCCAAAGGCACTAAAGCACTTCAAAGGAATCCATCTAGCATCCATTCAAGGGACAAGGGATGCATACTTCTACATACACAACATAGGAAGGGGAAGTCTATTCTATTCCATCCACACATACTATTACATTGCTACATTCTAGCTATAACCCGCTATCAAGTGCAACTTGCACAAGGGCATCCTAGGGCATCATTTCTATACACACACACAAGAACTACATTGATTTGTAGATGTAGTGTAATGCTTAGTTATAAGCTCACTCTTGGGGTGACCACCAAGGTTAGTATAACTCCCCATTATAAATTTTCCTTTTTAGGTTTGATGTGGTTTGTGGGTATGTGCAGGTGAACTTCTCTTTTATGGGTTACTGGCACCTTCAATGATCCAAGAGTGAATATTAGGTGACCAATAGGGAAAAACTATGAAATCCTTGCAACACAACATAAACCAAATCTTGAGCATTTGCACAGTCACCTGTGTCTAGATCTAGTCACCAACTACCAGGGGTCCCTGTCCTACTATGAGCACCCTTGTCTAGCATTATTTCTAAACTCTAGAATTTCTAAAGAGCATTTATGACACTCTTCCCAGTCTATTTTCTTATCTCCTCCTCTTGCTTAGGGTTTTCAAATTTACATGTTAGTTTGCTTATGTCAATACTACAATTTAACATTTGTACATCATTTTTTATGGTAGTTAATCTGCAATAAGGTTTAATACATTTTTATTGAATCATTTGGTGAACCCATCACTCGAATTCAACCTTCCTTCTAGGGCTTTCCTTTTATGCCCGTCACCTGTAGTGGTCATTTTGGTTCCTTTGAGTACATTAAGCTTCATCCCTATGTTCATAAATGCTCTAAATCAATGGTTGAATCTTCCAACCCCTTACTTAATTCAAACAATTTCCCTCTTGAGAACATTGAAGCTTCGATAGTGAACATTCATATGATGAGGATACCAATGTTGATCAAGAACAACTAGACAAGCTCACCAATTTTTTTCAAGTGTTGCACACCAATCTTTTGCATATTTCGTATGTTCTCAATGCCTTACTGTTAAACATTCTTGAGATTCTTATTTTGCTCCTGTTGTAGGTTCCTCTTGATTTCCATGGCCTCCACCCAACCCTTTAACATTCCTACTTCCATTTCTACCATTATCACCCCTCTCATTACTCCCAATACCTCTAATAGACAACCCGACTCCTCTTCGGGAACTCGTGACTTAGATTCTTTATATCAAACTTTACAAATTCAAATCCCAACTACAAAAAGCTACTTCACGTTCTTCTCTATCTCTTGATTCCTCCTTACTCCTTCACACCCCTTTTGCACCTTGTGGGTGGTTTTATTTGACCTTGAAAACAAGCAACCATCAAGGGACAACGGTCCCTCCACTTTATGGGAGTGGTTCCTAATTGAACAAACAACAAATAAACAAATATACTTATTTACAAATGTAGAAACTATCAATATTTTAATGAGGATTTTGATGTTTTAGATGTCTTCATCTCATAAGATTTTCAATACAGAGGAAAAGGAAACAAAAGAATTAGAATTTAGAAGATAAAGAGAAGAGCACTTTCAGACACATAGATTGTAGAATGGTATCTTACTTATGCTTGGTAAAGTGACAAGATTTAAACTATGCATATATAAACACAAGACATACATGCAATAGACAAAAAGTTCTAAGCACAACATCAACTGGAAGACACAAAGTTCTTGTTTAGATACACATAGCTTCTCATGAATCAGATTGAGAATAGAAAAATTTAGATCACAAGAAAAGATGAAACTTCTTTTGTATTGATTAGAAATTTAGTGCTTTTACATCCAAGACATCAAAATCAACCCCCAAATGACAAGAAAAGCTCCTTAAATAGCCTCATGGATGGTTACAAAAGAGTCTTTTCAGTTCCCTTATTTTAACCAAAAGATTAATATCTAATTAAAAATTACAACATCAATTTGTCTTTTACTTACATATTGTATGGCTATAAAGAAAATAGCCACCTTAATTAGATATTAAAAGAGGAAACTAAGAACTAGGAGTTGGGACACTTGAAAGATTGTTTATGGCTCTCTTCGCCTTAAGTACTTGGTTTCTGAATCTCTTTAATACTTTAACAATGTCCATGCCTTGAGGGATGGTGGTGTTTGCAGTCGCATGAGTCCAACTACCTAGGCATTTCTCCATTTCTTTCTCAAATTCTGCATTTTCTAGGAACTCTTTATTAGCCTCTGTGATGGTTGTTTGAAGTGTGCAAATTTCTTTCATCTTCTCCTTGGACATAGTGTCTTTCTTGAACATGTCTTCTCTAACAAATGCCTTGAATTGAGATTTGATTTCCTGAACTGTGAATTTATCTCCTGAATTCTCCTTGAAAATCTGGTAGTGAATATCATGAAAGGAAGATGTGACACAAGCTTTAAAAGCTTCTCCCTTTTGCAACATGTTCTTGAGTTCTCCAATGGCTTCTTCAAGAACCTTTATTTTCCAGTCAATGTTGAAAACCCATTGCTTAGACAAATTCAATTTTGCATCATCAAATACTTTTCTTTCCAAGAGGACTTTCACATCTGTATCACTCATCAATCAAAGATCTTGAATGCATTCACTCCACAATTTCAATTCTCTATCTAAACCACTGAGTGTTGTAGTAAATTTAAGTTGTATGATATGAATTTATCATATGACTTGTGTGCTTCCTTGATGAAGTTTAATCCTGTGACTATCATATCATCAACCAAGGCCTCCATTGCCTTCCCATAAGCAACATGCTTGTGAATATATTTGATAGCTTGAAACTCATCACTAGTTAGATCAATGTGGTGGTGGAATTGAGGCTAAGGGAGTTGGATCAAATACCTTGTCTTTTTCTAGTAAGGACCTGCTGAAATTTGAAAGGATTTTATTTTGTTCTTCCAACTACTCGGTGTTTGCTTGCCTTTCTCAACTCTTTCAATTAATCTACACATTGTCTCCTTTAAATTATGCACTTCACTCTCAGGTGTAGATTCTCCAAGGGGAATTCTTGTCAATTCCAAATCACTTACCAACATGTTTTTTCATCCTTGTCAAGCTTGAGCTTAACATTCTCCATGAATTATTGGCCTTGAGAATCTAATACTAACCTAGATGTGACTTTAGCCTTTTTTGTAGGTGGGGGAGGAGTAGTACCTAGCAAAGCTTCCACTGCATTGAACTTAGGAGCAACAATATTAGATGTGGCTTTCCTTTTCTTGCTTTCCATCAATGGTTGTATCTAGGAAAAAGAAGAAATGGAGGTGGAGGGGACAATGGGCCCAAGTGCAGGTGTGCTCATTGCACTCAAAGTTTGTACAACAACCACTTCTAACACATATGTCTCAGTTTGGGAGGTGGGCACTTCCTTGATAGGAACTTCCTTAGTAGATGTTTCCAAAACACTCACAGATTTTGAAACCTAATCCTTCAATTGATCTTCTTTTCCTTCTTCCTTTCCTCTATTGTTTTCCTCGGGATTTTTTTCTCTTATTTTTCTTGCTCTTTCCCTTCATTGTCATCATCATAGAGATATGCAACTATTTCCATCTCAGGCATTGCTTCTAATTGTTTTGGAGAAGACAAATTTTCACTCTCCTGAATGACTTCCTCCATCTTCTCATCCTTCTTGGCCTTTCCCTTATTTATGTATACTAGAGTTGAGGGTTCAAGTGGAGAAGGAGCAGATTCTTCATGTGCTTCAGGGGTTACCACAAACATTTCCTTTTGAGGGGTGGAGGCTTCTTGGTAGGAAGATCTAGACTTACTAGCTCGAACATCTTCATTTTCCTGTCAAACCAAAGTTTGGTCCTCACCAAGACAGGGTTCATGAGTTCCTTTAAATCATCCCTTTCCTTAACAAACCAATCGATGGTTTCAATAGGAGTGTGTTTGATAGACATTTCATATTCAAGGGATTGTAATTCCTCATCATCATCTTGAAGTCCTTTTGGCACTTTGTATACATCAAAATATTTGATTTACTGCAAGGACAACCTGCCATAATATCTTCTTCTGGCTTCATAGTCATCGTAGAGCAGTCAACCTAGTAGTCTTCAATATCAACAAGATGATAGAAACCCATTATGAAATTAGTGGCAATAAATTCCTTGATATCAAAGCAAGTCCTTGGTTTGTAATAATGGAGGGTAAGGGGAGCAATTGTTCTGTCAATATTTTGGGCATCTAAAGTAGTTCTACAAGTGTAGTTACCCAATGTAATCGAGGAACTGGATGCCTGCAATCTTCTTGTCTCTGCAAGTCCTGTGGAGCTTATCCAACTATCTGCAAATTTCAACTAGGGCCATCTTGTCACTACAATACATAGGGAGTTTTAAAGGAGTTCCCTCAAATCCAGCCAACCGTATGTAAGAGAATTTCCTGAATTGAGTGTAATAACTACCATAGACCTCAATCAATTGTTTAGCTTCATCTGAGAATCTCCGAGAAGTGTCACCCTCTAGAAATCTGACAATGTACATGGTGAATGCATCATTCACCCTTCTGAAGTGATGATTATTGATCTTCAAAGTTAATTATGGATGATACTCATAAATAGGAGCATCTTTCTTGTCTTCAACAAGAGAGAAACCCAACCATTCCCTGTATGCAACAATAGAATACATCAAATAGGAAGTCATATAAAAGTCTTAGTTCTTTGGACATTGGCGAGTTTCTCGGTGAGGTTATCACAAATTATCTCTACCCAGTTCAAGTTTTGTTTGCCTTCACATATAATGTTGATGTAAGGGCACATCTAATAATGAAACTCATTGGTAGAGGGCATCCCCATTATTCTAGCAAGGAGGGTGATGACATCGACAGTTCTTCTTTGAATTCAATCCTATACATAGTCTTTGGCAATCTGGAAGCTCCCTTCTTTGGATTCTTAAACCATGACTTAGCCACTCTACTCTTATATCGTTCATTGTCCTGATCAAACAGAAGTTGGGCCTAATCCTTGGTGAGAGTGTTGGAGCCTTCAATCATGGGAATTCTGAGGGTAGTACTAATACAATTGACATCTAGTCACACAACTACCTACCTGTGAGGATCAGTGATATATATATTTTTAGAGTTGAAGCAGGAACCACAAGCTAGCATGGTATCAGCACATTGAATGGAAATTAGAAAACCCCCTACATGAGTAATTTCACTCTCCTTAATTAGTTGAGCAATGGGAGTAGGGTTTTAATAGTTAATCATGCCTAGAAATCATCCAAGTCAAGATCGTTGAGCCTCACTATCCCCTATGTCTGGTATGATTGTCTCCAAGGAAGATAAATGCTTATGCCCTTTGTAATTGATCTTCATTGTATGATAAGAGCAGAAATATTGTGCAATGAGCTTCTTGACCTTCTGAACTCTATTCTCGACAATCCACAACCTTTGTTTACACCTACAAATTTTTGAAAAATACTAGAGCAAGGACTCGGCCACGGATACAAAAATGAGAGAGAGAAAATGGAATGGATAACAAAAATACAAGCAATATGGTAAAAACAGTCAATTACCCTGGCTATTTATACACATCCCATTTTGAGTAGGTTGGCGGGGGGAATTAAATGCGACAATTAATGCTTTGTGCCAACCCAAGATAGTGGAAAGTGGATATGGCAGAGAAATTATGCACAACTGGCCCTTGGGACATTGGGACACCTATAACGTGATGAATAAAAAAACCCGCTTGATGAATGGGATGCGGAAAAAGTAAGTTTGCGAGGAAACGGGCCGAGAAGAATTCGAGGAATGCAGGATGTAATGAGTTGAAATGTTTGCAATGTATTGAAATCGGGTAAGTCAAAAGAAACTTACACAGACGGCCCTCATGACATTAAGACGTAAGTTCTCCATAAAACCGAAGTACATAAAGCAAAGGGAAAGCAATACAAATGCGGAGAAAATGGGGATTGATGGCGGGAGCCTGATGGAACTACTGAGATCACGAAGGACAACAAAATTCAAAATGTCCACAAAATAAAGGAAAAGCTTAAAAGTTCAAGAAAAATACTAACTATTTAGAAACGACTCTTCCTTCACCGACTTCACAATGACCTCTTGATAATCACCTTACCCAAAAAATTTAAAAATATAAGGGAGAAAATGCATAGTTTCGGGAAGGTGACAACACACCCGCCATATCCACTTACCACCTACATCCTAACTTCATCACCCCTAATCTACCCACCTTCAATGGCCATGGTGACCCTTAAGGGCATCTCTGATATTTTCATTTGGCATGTCTTGACTATGCGGATGATCATACATTATTAGCTAAGATATATCATAGAAGTTTGTAAGATTATGCAATGGGTTGGTTTTACAATCTACATGTTCATTCGGTAACTTCTTTTACATATTTAGTCGATGCTTTCCTTGCTCAATTTTCAATCAATATCGGTACCAAGATATCCTATGCACAAATTTCTCAAATCAAAAAAGGATCTAATGAGCATCTAGGGGACTATGTTTTATGTTATAAGAGCAATCTAGCCAAGACAACCAATGTACTCACCGATTCTGAATTGAAAGATATATTTTTTAAAGTCTCTTACCTCCACTTCAAGAGAGTGTTATCTTTGAGACCTCTCCATCCTTTAATCAATTATGCCATACACTCAAAATGCGAAGGAAAAATTTTATCTATGGGAAAATTGAAATATTATGACAATGCTTCATCATCATCTTCTAATTGGTTTCAAGCTAAATATATTTCAAACCATCTCCTAATCCCACTAAAGCTAAATCCACTTTGTCAATGTTGTTTCTCCATTCCCCACACTTCAAGTGTAAACACCGCACCATAGTTTTACAAATTACCCTATGCGACTTGGTTTTATTACCACAACTAATCGAAATCAATCTTATTACTCTTCCAGCGCCACATAATCTCGATCCCTCTCACCCTCATGACCACAACTATGATGAAAATTCTAGATATGACTATCACCAATGCGTTGGGAACTCCATAGATCATTGTTTTAAACCCAAACATCTTATTCAAGATCTTATCGATAATAATGCAATTGAGCTCCATAAGCCCTCCGATTCTTAATTGGTTAATGATAATAAAAATCTAAAAATATTTAGTGACCCTTTGCCTAAGCATTACAAGTAAGCATTGGATTCTTTGGCTAATCATACATATTACGTTGTGCCTCCTCCTTCATCAAGGCCCCTCAATTTCCTTGTTACTTCTACTGATGCATCACCACCAGTCATTACGTTTTGGATCACGATTATCATGTTACATTTACTTCTGATTCCTTACACATCAATGCTTCTATTGGTTCATATACTGTCAATAACACTATGATTTATCCATTGGCTCCTACCAATGTATGCTTTGTTGCACTCCTACTAGCTATGCATTATCCCCTATATAATTTCACATTTCTAGTCCCTAAGTCTTTTGGCTATGTTAGGCTTCCCGTCATAGTTAGGCCTCTTACCATACTTGTACCATTCTTTATTGCACCCTCAATCAAATGTTGTGACATGATCTTAGGTCTCTCTTGGCTCCACGCCACCCAAGCCATCCCTTCCATGAATCATTTGTGTCTCAAGTTCATCCACACTTTGAATAACTTGTTACTATCAAAGGCATTCCACCATGTACACTATTGCCTCGGCCCACTCTTGTTGATATATATACACCGATCACGATATCTAGGCCTCATATACCTATCAAGTCTAAAGCACCCTTTGCACATATCTCTCCTATTCACACATGACATACTTCATGACCTGGTCATCCTTATCGATCCATTATCCCACCTTGCCATCCTAAAACCCCTATTGGGAAGCCCCTTCACATAGATGCTCACCATATCCTTCACCACATAGGTCTCCTTCACATTCACACAATTACTCTCCTATACTCCTAGAGCATTTTGACATGGCTTTGTCTTCTTGGAAATTTGGTGGAGGGCCCTTTCCATTTACTATCATTGGATAGTATACTTCTTCAAACACTTGGGGGGCATCATGCTTTCCTCCCCCCTCTTCCATTCATGCAAGTTATCTCTAGTATCTACTATTACACTTAGTGCCCTGGGATTCATGTCTAATATTTATAAGAACTTTCAAACCCTATGTTTCACACATTGTATCAACATTATCCTATGTTGCACTCTTGTGCTATGGTTCACACTTTATTGTTGAAGGCATACTACATCAATGAACCTCATCTTCCACACTTCACACTCTATGCTTCACGACCACACATTACTACTATAAGAAAAATGAATGAGGGGGCAGAATCAATCATGTAATGTTTTTAATTCATTTACCATTTTTAAAACATCCATTCAACCATATACATCCCACATTAGCTTATTAGGTGTGCATCATACATTCAAATGAACATGAAACATGAGAGAGTACATATAGACACAAGATGTAAGTGGGAAACCCTAAAGGGAAGAAAAACCATTGAAAAATTTGATAATATTACACACAACAAAGAAATTTAGTGAAGCACCAACTTCATAAGGAGCACAAACCCCTAGTTTAGTAGAGCACCAACCCTACAAGGAGCACCAACCTATAATTAAGTGAAAATCCTACTCCACAATGAGGCTAAAACCCCTAGCATGACTAAGCACCAAATTAGTAACCTGATGAAGATGATATATGATTGTTTTTTCTGCCACAACTAATGGAGATCTCTAATTCAGCTCATACACACACCTTCAAACACTCATTCACACAACTCACTCTTTCTTCTTCTTCTTGGGCTTGTCTTGAATCTAATCACGGCACATATGATATATATCATTCCTCAACTAGTAAAACACTTCCTCAATATTCAAATCATCCATTCATACATGATTTTTTTACTTGGGTTGCACTTTTCCCTCCAAGAGCACTTGTTCAAAAATGAACTAAACAAGCACTTAAATATGCTTTTCTTATTTTAAACTCACCATAAGTCAGTCCTAAACCTTTTTAATGACCAATAAAACTTAGTTGCATTCAAATAAATTCATAAAAACATTCACATATGACCCATATAGGTCGGCCATGCCCAAAACCACTCATCATGCACCAAAAAGGCTCAAAACCCCATCACTAGGATGAGTAAAATCCACTAACACCAAAATAATGATTATTAAAGCTCTAAAATTTACCACATGTGTAATATGACATTTAAACATCATTAATTGTTGAAATTTTACTTGAACCAATCAAATAAATCATAATATGGGCCCACCGGCTCATATCCTTCACCAAACAATTGTTTCCAACAACTTGATTTCACCTTTGGGCCTCAAGAACACCCAAGAACACCTCAACTATGGAATGTGGCAACTCTATGGAATTCCCAAGACTTTTAAATAACATATATTCAAGTTAGAACTCATGTAACATTCAAATTCTCAAACTACAACAACTTTCCTCTTCACCAAAACAAGCTACCCAAAAATAGTTTTACAAACTCAACTAGCTTGCACCCTTGTAGTCACTTTCAAGACCTATAAATCCATTAAATAGGAAAAAATAAATTCTCATTCACTCTCCAGGTAATATCAAGCATCAACCAATCCATTTCATGCCTCAACCAACTCAATCTTCGGCCTAAGCAAACTTGTCCCAAAATCTAGCATACCTTCTTCGCACAAATTGACTGAAAGAGCCATAAAATCAAGTAACCAAGACACAATACACACATCAATATAAATAACTTTGAATAAAATTTCTATAACATATTAGAACTCCTTAAAAATCCATTTGGAAGGCCTTCAACCAAGCTCATCTTTACAAACAACTTTTTATGCCTTCGACTCCAGAACCAAGTTTGAACTCAACATGCTCCATCACACTAAAAACCACTTCCAAGCTTAACAAAAATATGGAACACGCTTATCTATTATGTCTAAGCACTTTGAAACCTTCAAAATCATTAACAACTATGAATCATCAACTTACCTCTTGAAGCCATGTGACACCTTGATAGAACAAAAATCCTCCAGATTTGACCTTAAGTCATAAATTCTTCATAACATGTTGAAATCTCAAGTTTTATACACCATTTGAAATGCCTATAAATCAGAATCACAACACAACTTTAATGGAGTCCTAAATCCTCTTGTAGCTCTTGCAATGTTAATTTTACCATAAATTGCTTCAAATTGCCCCAAAAACTAGTCTTCATAAATAGGGCACACTTTGAACTTTTGAATCTCAAACATGATCTAAAAATATCATGGAAATATAGAAAAACTTCAGGGATAACATAAATTTCAATTTAATCTTTACCTTCTTTGGGAAACTTCTCCTTAAACTGGAACTCTTTAGAAACAAGCCATTTCAGGTGGGGCCCACATATTGTCACAAGATCTATCTTACCTTTCTGGAAAGATAGAAGATTCCTATATAACATAAAATCATCACTTTTGTCAAAACATTCAAAAATGGGTTGGTATAATGCTTCTTCTTCAAGTCACTCTTATTTAGGGTTTCAAACTAACTTACTTTCTTAACGATTGTTCATAAAAACTTGACGATCAAACCACCTCATTATTTTCATAAATACTTCATAACTAACCTATGAATATATTCCAAAGATCTCAGATAACCATACAAACCATATGATTCACAATGAGAATTAGAAGGTTCACTTTTGTCTTAAAAACACATTGAAACTTACTCAGTTTCTTTTGAAACTTGCATATCTTTCAATTCCCATGTCGAATGACTGAAACTTATCATGAAAAATCATGAAAACATCATATAACTGTCCATACTCACCTCATAGCCAAAATATTCCTAAAAATCGCCATACTGAGGAGACTTACCTATGCTAAACTACTTGATCCTCACCTGCTTGCATCCTAAAGACCCGAAACACCACCAAACCTCTCGAAAACTAACTTTGAAACTCACCATACACCTCAAGTACACTGCCACCCTGCTACTACCATGCTCTAACAAGACTCATTTGGTTCAAATCTCATACCTCTATCTCAATTTGCTTGCTCAGGGGCTACGAATGGGCCTAGAATGACCTGAATCAACCATGTAACCTCATGAAATGACCATGTAGACCCATAGACACCCATGAAACACCATACCAACCATGTTTGACCTCATGACACACTCCAACCAGCTTGGGAGAACTCAAATCATGAATCGGCTAGAAAACCAAGCTCCAATACCTCCTAAAACTCACCAAACATGGACATTACCAATCAACATTCATCTTTGACCATTGATGAACACCTCACAAAGATCCATACAACACCATGATACCATTTTTAATAAATTAACTTGAAATCAATAATAACACAAAAATACAATGGCCAACAATTACCCGATGACACACTCTTGTTCTATGGTTCATTCTTGAATGTTGAGGGTTCCTATAAATGAACCTCATCTCACACACATTCACTAGGGGGACATTGCTCCTATCATCTTCACACTTTACATACCATTCCATCACACTCATACATTTCATTTACATATCTTGGTTGCGTCTACTCTTACTAGCTTATTCTATTTACATGTTACACTTTGTTTTCCATGTTATACAAATTCTTAGTATGTTATTATCTTTCTATATATACACATGTGCATTCACTTGGTCTTTTGAGGTGGATGAAAATCTCTTACAACTTCTAACATGCTGTAAGGATGCTTGGCACTACACCTTTTACCGGTCCACTAAGGCTCCTGGGGGAATCTATTTCCACTTCTATCACATTCTACATAGGTTCTATTATTACATCTCATTACAATACTTTACTTTTTACTGCTATATGCATGCTCTTGACATACTATTTATCTTTCTAACATGCTAACGGGTGTTTCATGTGTAGCATTTTCCTTGTAGGACTATATACGACCAAATGGTTATTTGATATATTTTAATTTACATTGTTTGCTATTGTATGCTATTGTTTGCGGGCTATGCCCTATGTCTTGTATGCTTTTTGCGCTTCGGCCCTAATTGTATTTTGAAATTTTGAGCAATTTCCCATGTTTGAAACCTACTTTTCATGCTTTATCTTATCTCGCACACTTATTTTTACATCATCTTGTTTTGCATGATATCTACTTATACTACTAACACATGTTTCTAGCCCACTTTGTTTGCATGTGCCTTGGTTTTTACCATGCACATTCCCTACCCCCTGTAGGTATCCACTTCATATCAACATCCAGTTCTCTCCTTTGGGAATCATTCTCCTACTATCGTTGCATGCACCCCAAATGAGGGGGCATACATTAGGTGAAAAAACCACCCCTACAACAACTCAGAGCTGCAACATAGATCAATACAATACATAATCAACATAGGAGCACAATCATGAAATGGTCCAAAATTGACTTAGACCTCAACCACAATACATACACTAGTGTCTCAGACTGGACACTAGCACTGGGTGCTCCCGACCTTTCCTAGTCTTTGATGTCCTGGGGCGAGATACAATCATCTTCTCATAACAACACAATTTATAGAATTCTTGAGCTTGAGTTCTATAATTACAAGCACATGCCTTGATCCACAAGAATGCATTCTATCTCCTTTAATCAGAACAATCAATACAACAAGAGAAAATCAGAACTAAATTAGGACATACCATCTACGTAGTGGTGCTTATGAGGGTAGAGTCATGGAATAAGAGTAAAACTTGACCTCTCTCCCCAACACTTGCTCTTGGTGTTAGACCGCCCAAAAAACTCACACTTAGCATGAGATCACCCAAAAAACTTGCTATTGGTGTGAGATCACCCAAAAAACTTGCTCTTCATAGCATTTCAAGACACCTTTCTATCCTTTACACTCTTTTACATTAGGTTTATACTTTCCTTTACTACTAATTTTACACACTCTTACATACTTTTGTCTACTTTGCTCAATTTTTTTATATACATGACTTTAACTAATCCTTTTACTCTTCTTTTATAGGTTTTTCTTTAATACGCAGCAATAAGAATACAAGAATAACAAATACAAGCATAACAATAGGTAAAATCAATGCCTACACTTCACTCTTAGGGTCACTTTCCTTTCCTAGTCTCCATGCTTTATGCTTCACTTTTCCACTCAACACACTATTCGCCACACACTCTACGGGATCATAAGGCACTCATATCTTATCTATTTTATGTTATTAAGTATTCACTCAAAAACATAAAGTGGGGGTAAATGTAGACACAAAATCACACACTTGGGTACATTTCTAGGTCCTAAAAGTATGCTAGCATTTACATGATTCCTAAGAAAGAAAACTAGTGGTTGATAACTATCTTTGGCCTCTTTTATTTATCTCTTTCTTTCTCTTTGGTCTTCCACACCCTAAAACCCAACTGGAACTTAAATAATTTATCTTTTATGACTTTAGCCACCAGGTGCCCAACCAGACAGATAGCGCCCAAGTGTTCATGGTCCTTCTAGGCACCCCTGACCCTTTCTTACCTTACTCACTCTTTTTGGGTCTCTTTTATCTTTTGGGAATAATTTTCTCTCATGAGTCGGCCTCCCAGTTGTCAATTATGAAATTAAAACAAGGGAATCATATAAATACATAGTTATGTTTTCAAAATGAGGGACCAAGCACTAAGCATTACTATCACCACCTAAGCTTACATTTCAAAGAAACTAAAGCACTTTAAAGGCATCCATCTAATATCCATTCAAGGGACAAGGGCTGCATACACAACATAGGAAGGGGAAGTCTATTCTATTCCATCTACACATACTATTACATTGCTACATTCTAGCTATAACCCACTATCAATTGTAACTTGCACAAGGGCATCCTAGGGCATCATTTCTACACACACACACACACAAGAACTACATGGAGTCTGAGATGTAGTGCAACGCTCAATCGTAATTTCACTCTCGGATTGACCATTGGGGTTAGTCGACTCCCCATTATACATTTTCCTTTTTAGGTTTGATGTGTTTTGTGGGTATGTGTAGGTGAAATTCTCTTTTGCTAGTTACAAGCACCTTTAATGATCCGGGGAGGGAATATTAGGTGACCAATAGGGAAAAATTACAAAACCCTTGTGACATAGTAGAAACCAGATCTTGAGCATTTACATAGTCACAGGCATCCAACTCTAGTCACCAGTGCCTAGGTGCCCCTGTACTGCTGTGGGTGCTCCTTTCCAACATTGTTCTTGAAATCCAAAATTTCTAGAGAGAATTTACGACACTCTTCCCAGTCTATTCAATACTTTACCCTTCCTATATCACTTCCAAATTGTACATGATATCAACTAAGTTTTCTTATCTCCTCCTCTTGCTCAAGGTTTTCACATTTACATTCTTGTTTGTTTGTGTTAATACTATATTTTAGCATTTGTACATTATTTTTATAGTTGTTACTCTGCAATAAGGTTTAATACAATTTTTATTAAATTAGTGGGTAAAGGAAGATAGTGTACCACATATTTTCTTATTTGCGGAGGAATAAAGGAAATCAACTAAGTACAAAATCCACTGAGAACACTAGCTCGATGTTCCATGGGTTTAGTGAATTGTAATGTCCAGTGAGTTTTCTCAAACCTGTGGAGTGAAGGGAAATAGCCAAAGGGTCAAAATCCATGGATCAAAAAGTTAGACACTTATAGGTGGAGTGAAGTGTTTCTACTCATCAAGGCAAGAAAAGGAAAAGTTATGAAGGTCCGTCGAACGAGAAAATTTAAAATATTAGTGTGAAAGTTATGAGATAGAAAAATCTATGAAAGACATCAAAGCTGCACTGAATTACAAACCAAAGAGCCAACCACTAGAATTTAATGAAACATGGTGTCGATATGTGTAGTCTGATGGTGTGTGATATACTCAAGGATTCATGTTGTGGTTGTTGGCTGAAATTAGGGGCATCTATACCTGTACTACAAGAAACCTTTGCAATATTTCATAACGCCCACACTCATTTAATACATTTTTAGAGAAGTGAATTCCAGCTCGACAGTCCTTTCTTCCCTTTCTTCCTTTTCTTCCTCCATTCCACGAATTGTATAAATACAAGTGATTGTGCACTTTGTATGGGTTCTTCTCCCTCTTTCCTTTCATAACATATTTTTGAGATCTTCTTTGTGAAACTCAAAACTTCATGTCATTGACCTATGTAACTTGTGAATGGTTATTTTTTTGCATCGACTCTATATGCAAGCAATTAAAGATTGATTCTTGCAAGTGTGGTTTATCTCTTTCCCTCAAATACATTGTTTTTAATGCAAATGTTTTTTCCTTTTGCACATTTCATTTTCTTCTATCTATTTGCATCCGAACTAAGTGTATTTATACAATCCCATCCTAGCATTTTTGCATATGTGTCATCTATATTTGGGAAAGTTATACCTCCTTTCGGTGTTATCACCACCATTTAGCTCGGGATTTACCTTTCTTACATATCTCTCTCTCGGTCCTTGGAATTGTTAGAATATGAATTAGCTATAGGAATAGTTTTAGCATTAGAGGTAGGTTATGTTTTGTGGGTTTTTTCAAATCTACTTAACAAGGAAGCCGATCTTCTTCAAAGGTATATATCAAGATGCAATTCCCACACTTCAAGACAATCCCATTTTCCCTTAAAATATTAAACCTTATTGATTCAGGGTAGGGTAAAATTTTGAGGTCCAACAATTTTTGCACACCTAGTGGGAATATCAATATATGCATACTCACTTAGCCTATCCTCAACATGAATGCAAACTTTATCATGTACCTTGGGAATATTGAAGTCTATGGACACACTTTTACAATTGTAATTGGGAATAAATAAAGGTTAATTTTTTTTTCCCAAAAGGACATGCTTTACCTCATTTTGTTGGTGGTTGATGTACTCCCTGACGCATTAGAGAGATCCTCCTCAAAGCTCCTCCACAAGAATATCTCTCTTATATATCTGCCAATATTGTAGGCTCTAGAGTGTCCCACCATGGGTGTATCATGCAAGATCTTCCACATTTTCTGTTTCATCTTTGATTCAAGCAATGGAAAGATTTTATCCTTATACAAAATGGGTCCAGTTGCTAGCATATACTTGTCATCCTTCACATTTCCTTTTAAGATGTTAGCAGCAAATGTTTTCTTGACACATTCTACCATGATAGAGACCTCCCAATCATCATAAATGACAAAAAAAAGAATGGGCATTCTAGAAAAAACATAACAACTACATTATTTTCCCCCTCTATAACAAAATCATAATCTAAGACTTTCCTTACCCCTTTTTGTTGTTGATCATGCAAGTCAAGTTGTCCCAAGAAGAACTTCAATCCATGGTAGTCTATCTCAACCACACATCCACCACAAACTAGATGTTTTCTGAAATTTTCCAAAACATGCATGATGGCAAGAATTTCCTTGTCATATATAGAGAAACTATTTTTGAATCTTTCAACTTTATGCCCTTAATTTTAATGGAGTCCCCATTTTGCATTAAATTACCTCCTCCTGAAACACCACCTTCTACCACAAATAGTTGTGAGAAATCTGAAATGGAAAATACAAGACATGAGCTAAAAACCTTCTTAAGCTTATCAAAAGCTTCTTGAGTTCTACCCCTCCATGCATGAGCTCCATTCTTTGTCATTTTGGTTAAGGGTGCTTCTATATGTGAACATCCCTTAACAACCTTTCTATCATAGCTGCATAAGCTAAAGAGTCTCCTCAATAGAGTTAGTGTGATAGTGGATGCCCAAACTAGACAAACTTGAATCCTCTTATCATCCACCTGCATACCTTGGTCATTAATGACATGGCCCAAAGATGGAATCTTTGTGACCACAAACTCACACTTAAATTCTTTTACAACTAGAGCTTGTTGCTTTAGAATTCCCATGATCAATTTTAGGTGCCTTAGATGATCCTTCCCTATTTGGCTACATATAAAAATATTCTCAACAGATATCAAAACAAATTGTCTCAACTGAATCTTGAATACCTGATTTACCATAGATTGGACAATAGCTGGTGTATAAGTCAAATTGAATGGCATGACCAAGAACTCAAGTGTGTCCAATAAGACATCTAAAAATTGTCTTGTGCACATAATCCTTGCAAACAAAAATCTGATGGTTGCTAGATCTCAAATCAGTCTTTGAGAAATGGGGAGTAATAATGGCATGCTTACAACCAATGTTCAACTCTATGGCATATTGGAAACCTCTATCTAATAATGATCCTAGGACATATTATTGAACACCAAACTATGTTGTATTGGAAGCCTTTGAATATCAACATAAAGACTATGTTGCTTACCAAAAGATGAAATAGTTTGCATGCTCTCCACCACAAAGCAACTTGTTGTCCAAGCAACTTGGAATTGAGATAAAATATCCTCTTTTCAATTCATAACAAAACACTTGAAGGATGAATCTAGGTCTTAATGGTGCAATCCTTTATTGTTTCACTTTTACATCACTTGATTTATCTTCTAATTCGTGACTTACTTAATGCTTCTTTATGTCTTTATGTTGTGTTACAAAGATCTTTGACCCTAGAAAATGCCTATTTTACTTTTGGGTAATTTTTGTTCAAGACCATACAAATTGGTCAAGGCTGTTATCTGATCCGACCAAGATGTACAATCTCAACCCTTTTGATTTTTGGGTCATGTTGTCATACTAAATGTCTAGCATGCAAAATTAATTTTTTTGGCCATCACAACTAAGCCCACACTTGAAATTTTCCTCTCCCTGTTACTATGAACCCTTCATCCAGCCTAGATTTTCCTCAATTCACCCTCATCCTAGCTTAGAGGAATGTGCTAACAATATTTTCAAGTGTGTTTAATTTGCAAAGATATATGCTCTGGGTGATTGATGAAGTAATTGAGATTTAAGGAAGAACAACTATCTCCGGAAGCCTTGAAAGGGCCTTTTGGCCAATTTATAACGGTAAATACCATATGAAATCCTATATGGAGATTGAAATCATTTGGGAGTTGTTTTGGAGAGAAATGAATCCATCCAAGCCATTTTTATAGAAAATTGGTGGAAGAAATTGATGTTAGGAATCAAACAAGTATGATCAGGTCATTTTGGGCACAAGAAATGAAGACTCCAACGATGAAAGACAACTTGTTTGGATGATGTTGAGAGTTTTAGAAAGAGTTGTGAGTAAAAATAAGTAACGTAAAGCTCTTAAAACCCTCTACATGATGGAAATATCACTTTTGTTCTAAGGCTCAAAAATCGTATGCGAAAATCTAGGACATTATAGCTTCCACTTCAAGTTGAGAATGAAATATGCCCTGAAAATGAAATATAAGGAATAATTATCTGCTAATAATATGTTTAATTATCTCAAAAGGATATCGATGTCAAAATCATATAAGGTTTGGCCCCAAAACACTCTTTTATGCTCTTAGGGTGGAAAAGCACTCCCGACATCCAGATTTGCACTCGGTGGGTGTCGGACATCAACATTCTAAAACTCCTTTATGACAATTTTTCAACCTTGGTGTTCCCTTGGATTTTACGAGGTGAAAAATAAATAAGGGGACACTAAAGTGTGACCCCCATAATTTTTTAACTTTTGTCACCTAAAAACATTACTTAGGGTGTTATGGTGAGCAAATAAGTGAATTAAGTTACCTGGTTCACCTTTCATGATAGATGAACCATTAGGTCACACTTTTTCAACCTATTTTTCCCATTGGCATGTCCCCAAGGTGAAAATGGTATAAGGGGACACAAAAGTGTGACCCCCATCATGGAAAACTTCTCGCAACTCACCCCTCACCACTTTTGCACCTAGGTTTCACAAACTTGCATTCTACCTTGTCCCCTTTTCATGTGCTTGAATATAGGTTAAAAATTTTCACTCATGTTTTTCCAATTGTCCCAAAGGTTTAAAGGGGACAATGGGGACATAAATGTGTGACCCCTTCCTCCTTTTTAGTTGTTGGTAACCTAAAAACTTAATTTTTGTCCCCAATGCTCATTCCCAACCCCTACATCTCATCCATAAGGAGCCAAAATCTTCCACTTGTTGCCATATGATGCAAGTCACACTTTTGTGTCCCTTATTTCCCCCTTTTCCCTCTTGCATAGGTATAAATCCACTTCAACCGTATCGTAACCCTGGTTAAGCTACCAAGTCAAATGCGTGAGTTAAAACTTGCAAGAAAATTGAATAACTCTCCACCTCTCACAACACTTAGCCATTTTTATAATTCAAAGTGTTATTTTACTTCCATCCTAAACCTCTGTTTTTGCCAGAATCTTGGTGAAATTTCACTAGACATCCATGTCCCAAAATGAAAAAATGCTCATAACTCTCTAACGTGCACCCGTTTTCAACCAAAATTTACCTGTGCACTCCTCCCAAAAATGCATTTGAGATGAATGTAAGAGAATTTCCATTGATGATATATATGATTTACATTAACCATATGAAATTTTCAAACCAAGAGGTTGGCTTTTCGGATATACTGAGCTATGGAAGACGAAAAACCTCAAAAACTAGAGCAAAAGTCCTGAAGTAAAACCTAAAATTTTGAGACCAATTTCGTTTGTAATCTGACATTTAGAAGACACCCTTATAAATATAGTAAGTGTGCAAGGCTCCACATGTCAAAATATAGTAAGTTTTTGAAAATGAAAACTTCTTGACACCCATGATATTCCAAACAAGCAAAAACATTAAAAGGAGAAAATTGTGAAAACTTACTAAAAAAATGTCCTAGATATGACCTACTAAAAATAGAAAGTCTTACAAATGAGCTCAAATCACTTGTGTCAACTCACATTTTTCCTATCTCTCCACTTTTAATATCACAAAGTACAAGTATTCAAGTATGGATCCAATTTCCACTTTGATCATTGAATACCCTGGTGTGGGAGATAGTGATGTCACCCACATGGACCTAGAAGACTTGAAAAATAGAATTCTTGGTGGACCTCATGAACCAGTGGAGGAGAAAATCTTAACAAGTAGAGTATTTAGGGTAAGAGGTCACCCACTATCTATTAAAAGCACCGAAGTATTGCTAGCATGTGCACCACACTATGATGTTGAATCCAGAACAATTCGAACAAATGACAACTCACTCGCAGTTTTAACACCAAAGGGCATTTCTCACTATCTATAAATTCCCACTAGTAGCAACATGGTCATCATAACCAAGGAATTTTCCTTGCAGGAGTGGGAAAAGACTGATTCATATCTACAAGGCCTAACACTTGGTTCATGGCTTAGACAAGGAAGAAATCCTTCCCATATTCCCAAGAACCTATCAAGGAGTGAATTTCATGAAGCTTATTCGATGCCATTATTCTACCGAGAAGGGTGATGGAAGAATAAACAACAAAATATTTACAAGATTGGATGGCTTAATTCATCCTCAGTGTCTATTGAAGGAAACCATGTGGTGGATTGGGGCGGATCATTAGTGATAACATCTATGTGTAGTTTTACGGTTGTCGCCACTAAGAAGTTTGGCATAAATTCTTACTTGGTGTATGCCCTTTCCTTCATGAGACCATTCAAAGGATTTTCCATAGCTCCCCATGTGCCTCAAAAATCACACCGCACTGAAAAGTATCCACAAGTCGACTCATAAGGAGAATGATTCCCACTATGCCAAGGTGAATGATGCATTCACAAGATTTATTATTAGGTTCATTGAGGGAAATTTGGAACGGAGGATCTCTTCTCGGGAAGTTGTACTAAATAAAAATTATGGGATCCAGTTCCCTACATGCACCTATTTTCATGCTAAATGTCTAGCATACAAAATTTAAAATTTTTGCCACGACAACCAAACCTATACTTGAAATTCCTTTTCCTTCGTAAATGTAAACCTTTCCTTCAGCTAGAATTTCAACTATGTCACCCTCATTCTGGTTGAGAGGAACATGCTAACATGATTTTCAAGTGTGTTTCATGTGTAAAGAATTGTACTTCGCTTGATTCTCGAATTTCTTCGATATACATGAAAGAACAATGCTCTCAGAGGCTTCAAAAGGGCTATTTTTGGTCTTTTTGTCACATGAGGACATTCCTTAGAAGCTTACAAGGAATATTTGAACCATCTAAGAGATGTATGAGAGAGCGATGAATTTTTTTGAGGTAGTTTAGGGAAATTTTGTGGAGATAATTTAGGTCAGGAACATGTTTCAAATGAGCTAGTCACCTTATTCAAATTCAGGAGCCTTGTGAATTTTTGGGAGCTCGTATCCTAGGAATTTCAAAGCTAACAAAGCTTACTTCAAGGTGAAATAATCAAGATAGAATTTTAGGAGTATAAAAATGTGGAAACCTATCAATTAGTGCAACACAAGAGTCTTTCTACAAGGTGAAACTTACTCAAAGGGTTTAAGACACCTTAGGAAGATTTAGGATCCTAACCAAAGGTCAAAGTGTAGTACATTGGACCCTCCTCATGGTCCATGTGTTGGATTTTATCATACTAGTTCGGACCTTGGTGATAACTTAACTTCTTCGGCACACACACATGAAAAAAGAGGAAAATGGACTAAAAAGATGAATTTAAAGTTGAATCATGTCTTGAAAATGGTGGTAATGGACTCATTGGGTCCTTTGGAGTCAAAATCATATAATTTTGGCCCTCCTAACTCCATGTCTTGCTCTCGGGCTTGAAAATCCACTCCTTAGTCTATTTTCATGTTGAGTTTGATGACATCAACATTCCAAGAAGCTTGGGTGGGGTTTTGAAGGCCTAATGTCCCTTTTCCACTTAGTATAAGTGTTATATCTTAGAAGTGCACCCTTTTTGAGAGATGATAGTAGGGGTTCTAAGCTTGCTTTATCTCTCACTTCCGTAGATACAATGGAAACACCTCAGGTCTGTGGGTATACCTATTATTGAGGTGAGTCTCGGTATCAAGGTCGGTTCCTTATTGATGTATCCTAAAATATTTTTTTGGGTTTTTAGGGTAAAAATATTGCTATAACTGAATTGAAATGGGGTGATACACCAAATTGATTGAGGGCTTTGACTGAGTACATGCACAATAAAATTGAGAACAAATTGCAGATGCATGAACCAATGGGTTTTCTCTGTTTGATCCTAAGGCAAACACTTGTGTGTTGAGGGAATAAATCACAACAACACAGTAGCTAACATGCACACTAAGACTATATAGAAAGCACCAAATTTACAGCAAGGTAAGATAATTAATCAGGGAATTAACATTCACAAGAATTAATGGAAAGATACACACACCACTAAAAATAATTGGAAAGACTAACTAGTTCTCATTCAAGGGAAAAACTAGAAAAATATGCTTCAACACTCCTACATCCAAAAATTCCTCTTTTGTGCCTTGCTAATGCACACAATAAATAGTAAAAATACTTCACCCGATCCTCCTAAAAATAGGCTGCAGTCTGTACTCACCCATGCATGTTAATTTTAGCATTTATCATGAATAAATAAACGGATACAAAAAACCATGCAGTCTACAATCATGCATTAGTAGCCTAAGTTCCAAAATTACACTTTAGTCAAAGTGCATTTGACTACTCTATTTTTAATACAATGAATAAAATTGGGTGAATAATTTTAGCTAACAATAGCTCTTTCTTGGTGTGCAAGTCGCCTCCAATGTGCATGGAACTTAGTCTTCGTCTGTAGGTGACGATTAAATAATAATATTTAATCCTCTGATGTGACACTTGTATATTCATCCACTTGCAAGGGTATTTATGTCTTTATCTCTGATCTGTCCTCATGTGAAGGCATGCAAAATTATATTATGTGCAAAATAATACCTCTCCGATTTCCTTTACATAGTAAATAATTCAAATTTTATCTTGTGGGGACCACCTGTGAGCATATGTGCAAAATAATAACTCTCTGCAAAAGTCCTTTGTCTTCTCTCTTTGACTTGGTATGAGGTTTGTTTAGCAACTTTAAGGTAAAATTTTACAAAACTTAAGGTAATTCCTTACCCTTCTTTTGTATTGGGCATAAGCATGTATTATCATGGACTATATGATTGGTCTCCTTTGATTTATCATTGCATACCTATGATAGTTTAAGTATTTGAATAATATGTGGTACATAATTATAGTTTAGACCTTTATCAAAGGTTAAATGCAATGATTTTAATTGGATGGGGCTGGTCCCCTCTCCTCATGATACTCGACCCCATCATTTACTTTGTCGGTGACTTTTTGACCCAACCCTGGTTAGGGTTTTTAGACTACTCGCCACGTATGTACCGCCTCGAGACCATGGTGGAGTTTGGAAACTCTAGTTGAGTTGAGAGCTTTTGATGTGGTTCGTTCGATTTGTACATTTTGATCTGCACTGCCGTTAATTGTTAACTCATTTGGGTGGTTGGGTGAGTAAAACATGATTTGAACCCTAATCATTATTCACTTTGCATGTTTGAAAATTAGGGCGAAGCCCTGGCATTTTTTCTCTCAGCGCCATTGATGATCCTTTCAAGGTCTTGATTATGAGATTTATGTGAATTTTGTATGGCAGCCATTTTCTAAAATTTACAAACTTTTTGGTTATGCCTTCTCCTCTACACTAGCTCGTGGTTGTGAAATATTTTAGTGGAAAAAGTTCCCAAGATTTTTCCTTGCGCGCCATGAAGGAAAGTTAAAACTCTTCTATATTCCCTGATTTCATCAATAAATGAGCTCATTAGTCGTTTTGAAATTTGGAATGTGTGTATGCTAAATTGGGTATTTGTATTTTCGATATTTTGTTCATGGCCGCTATGGAAATCACTATAAACCGCTATTAAGCTTGAGCTAGCTTTGCCTCTTAGATAAATTCTGATTTGTGTCTTTATGTCCGTCATTATTCCAAAGTAAGATTTGTTAAAGCTGCTACGCGTTTAAGTTCGTACTTCGTTTATTGGGTTGGCTTAACATTTTGAATTCGAGCTCTTTGTAATGGAAATGTTGAGGATTTTATATTCTTTTTTAGGAGCTTCTAAGATCTCGTACCACTATGGAAATTATTCCTGACATCTTTTCATTTTTTTCATATTTATATTGGATCTGGGTATCTTTCATTTTGAGCCACTACCATTGAAACTTGCTTCTGAGTGATTATTTGCTTTTATTTAGCTCATTTTCTTCTATGATCTTCCCTAAAACTTTACAATATTATTAATAGCAATCATTATAGAGCTTTTATGAGTTCTTTTCACGTGTTTTAGGGTATTACTTGTCCTTCGTACTCTGTTTTCCTTATCCTTCAAGGTGGTTTGAGCTTATACTTTCAAAAGTATGCATGACCGTCATAGATGTTATTCTTGTAGATCTAGGTTTGATTTTGTGGTGATGATTTGTAGCCCTTGAGCCCTTGATAAGATGATAACTTTTCTTGTTTGCCATTTCGTCTTGTAATGAGGATTATGAAAATATTGTTGTATTTTCATTGCATTTGCCTTTTCTCAATCTACGAGGTCGACTTGATCTAGATAACTACATTTTCACACTTTGTGCCTTTGAAGACGACCACTATATTTGAAGTTTGCCAAACTCTATACAATTTACCCAAATATGGGTTAAAGTTTTGTATTCAAACTTTGTTATGACATTGATGAAATTTGAGCTATGTTAGATAGAAATTCTCTTGAGTATGCTTATTTAGTAACATTTACTTAGTGATGCACTTATGAGATTGGATCTTCTTTTCAAAGTAAGAAGTGAATAGATACATTGTCTTTATTTCTCGATAATGATAGCACTTTCATATTTTGAATTCAATGCATACTTTTTGTCTTGCTTAGATCTAAATAAGAATTTCTGTTTGAAGGTGCTTCTAGAAACCAGATTGGGTCCGAAAGATACAAATTATCTCCTTTTGTGCATCTTGTATCATTATTCGATGAAGTGTGGGCGGTGTTGTCTTGATCTTGAAATCTGTACTTTTCCTATTTGAACTTGGCATGAACACTTGGGATTTTGTAAGTGATCATAACTTGTGAACCTTGATCCTTCAATGTGGCATTTGTACATTTGATTCTTTATTTTCTTCAAGAAGATTAATTGAAAACATGCACCTTTGAATCCTATGATATTTAGAACATTTTGTTTCCTTACCTTGGACTTTGATTTCACTATGAAGGATCACAAATTGATCACTATTCTTTGAAATGAAAACATACACTGTTATAGAAATCTGTCTACTACATCTTCTTTTTATTATACTTTGAGCAATCTGTGAAGGACCATTTCTTTTATTTTGATGTACCTTTAATGATTTGAAACTATGTACAGTACATTGATCATTTTTGATGATATCCTTTAGTATCTCTATACCTTGATGCTCTAGATCTGCTTTCTTCTTTTAAAACTATTTTGGGCATACTTGATCTTATATGGGCGTGATGATCTTGTTGATTTGGTTGTACTTGAGATGAACAATATAACTCAAATAATTTTCTTTTCAAACATGGTTGTGCTTTTGATGTCTTGGATAACGAATCTAAAGTCATTGCTTAGATCAAAGTTTCCTATTTTTATACTTTGTACTTAACACATTTTTTGAACAGTTCATTTTGATCTTGTACTTTGATTATACTTGAAGCTTTTTATAAGTGAGAATGTCACTATGCCTTTAGTGCATATGTACCTCCTTAACTTTGCTATTTTAGTACCTACAATGCATATTGGTCTTAAAACCAGGAAACATCTCTTTTCTTGTATTTCTAGCTTCAAAAATCATGATTTGTTTTTGCATAATGGTTGTCAATTTTTTTTTTTGCATGTACCTTTTTATAAAGATATGAGGCTCTATTAGCTTGAAGCATTAATGAAACCTTTGATATGTTGTTCATTTGATGTGAGCCCTAAAATCTATTTAAGTGATCCTCATTCAATGTTGTACCTTCTTCTATTTTTGAATCAACTACTAGAAGTGGCCATCTTGATCTACAACTACAAGTTGTACTTTCCTTTGAATTGCAAAAAATTTATCTTCATTTCTCTTCTAACCCTTTTCATGACTGTCAGAGTCACTGATGTTTGATGAATTTGTCAAAGTATTGAGCTTCTTCACTCAATTATGTACTTGTTGTACTTTATTATCATGAAATGAATGCACTACTTTGACTTAACTTTGAAGGATGTGGTACTTTCTCGATCCGAATAATTCAAAGTACGCAATGATTTCTTTTTCTATTCATCAATCTTTAACTTCCTGGAAGACAATTTCTGTTTTCATGATTACAACAATCAAAAATTTCTTTTCCTTCATACATGTATTTGCACACTCTAAAACAAATAGTTAGAAAAATAGTAGGCTTGTAGCCTTTATTGTATTCCATAATAAATCTCTTTTTGTTTCATCTGCCATGATTCTGGGAATCATATGTGCTTCTGCAAGATAAATCTTTCAGTTTTCTACATCTTTTACTTTGATGTACCTTATGCTTTTTGATCTTAAATGATTCATTTTCTTGAAGCTAGATAGCACATGAGTACAAATTAAACCTTGAGTGCAAAAATTGATGTTCTTTTTTCTTTTGTTCTACAGGTACCATGATGCAATGGATGATGTTGGAGCTGAAAATTAAGCAATGAAGACCAAGAGAAAACCCAAGGCAATGATGGGTTTCTTCTATACTCTTTTGATTTTAGCTTTATGCACATGTATATTTTATTTCAATAATCATAAGTTACATCCCACGGATTGTGTGGGAAACATTGAATTTCTTCATGAATAAATGATATTATTTCTATAATTGAGTTGTGTACTTCCTTTTACTTTCAGATTTTATGATATGTAATGATTGTACAATGAATTAAACAACTCAATAACATACTTAATAACACTTAATCATAGGAAATGATCAAATTGAAAATACTCTGTAACTTAATAATGAACTCTCACCATGCAAACAACAACTATGTTTTTTGTTTTTGAGTCCAACTCCTCAGGTCTGTAGCTATTTCCACTTGCCTCAAGGCTGTACTTTAGTTCTTTAGAGATTTTGTGCAACTTTGATGAAGGTGAACATGGAATAACAACATATGTGAGGTGTTACATTCTGCAACAACACACATAGTTACATTTTTCTTTGTTGATCCACTTACTGCAACTTAAAACCTTTAAGAAATTGTATGTCTTCCCCTTAGTTAGGTTCATCTCATCAATGCCTTTCGTTTGAAACAAAGTTTTGAGTTGCCCTTGATTTTACAAGCGCAAAAATTGTCAACAGTAAGGGGACATGGGAGACACCAAAGTGTGCTCCCCATTGAGAGTTATGTTTCGTCACTTAAAGTGATAACTTAAGTGGTTAGAAAGTGTTATAAACTCACCTTTTTTACTTTTGACTACTTTTTCATGAATGGATGACCCATGGTGGCCTTTTGAACATGTAATGTCACTTTGTCCTAACTTCTAAGGAGACATCGAGGGGACACATAAATGTACTCCCCTTACGGAGGTAACTTTTCGTCACTTAAAAGTGATAACTGAGGTGTTAGAAACATGTTAACAACTCACATTTTTCACCAAATTTGGACCCCTCCTCAGATTCACCCATGGTGAATTTTGGAGAGGTGTATGTCCTCCCCTATTTTTAGGGTGCAACCGCACCTCTAACATCCACCAGACTCGGTTTAGCTAGTTTGATTCTAAGTTGGGTTAAGATGTGTAAATAGGAGGGAAAACAAGTTTGAAAAAGGGAAAGTCATTTAACTCCATACTTAACCATTTTTAACATCATTTGTGTTATTTTATCTCCCTCATTGTTGCTGGTATGTTGTTATGTTGCCAAAATTTCTTTAGACAACCCCATGCCCAAAAACCTTCTTTTGCTCATATCTCTCAAACCCCATGTCCATTTTCCATGAAATTTTAATCATAGATCCCTTAAAAAAAGACATTTAAGAAGAGTATTTACATGAATCCATTTATTATTTATATCATTTTCTACAAATATTTGAAATTTGAAGGCAAAAATACTCATTTCTCATATCTACAAAAACTTGGCAATTTAAATCCTTTGAAATTTGGAGCGAAGCCTCACATTGCAAAATGGAAACTTTTGAGGCTAATTTCATTCCATTCCAACATTGGGAGGACCCATTTCTAAAAATAGTAATACTTTCCAAGCCTCACTGCTATAAATAGTAAGTGTTGTAAATAGTTCATTTTCAGAGTTGTCATTGCCCTTTGAACATCAAGGAAACTCAAAAGTGCCAAATTAAGAAACTGGTAACTAAAATGGACTTCTCAAAATAAGGCTTACTAAAAATATTAAGTGTCAGGATGTTGGTTAAGAAACAAGGATGTTGAGCCTCTCATGATTAAGAAAGAACACCTAGATGTGTTTAGAATAGTGCAGAGCTTCATAGTGAATCAATAGATTCATGATTTCACACTATGCACTTTTAGATGAATTATGGATCAGGTGGAAGGAAGCCCTCTCGAGTTCCCTAAATTTGGTTTCAAAGTGTTTGTCATCTCATCAAATGGGTGGATCAAAATTTGGAAGCATTCACCTATCTCAATATCTCTCATTCACCTATCTCAAATCGAGGCTTTGGTCTTATACTTACTTGTGTCTCGCATGTCACCATGGTCATTTGGTGATCGGATCACCAAGATCACACCGTTTGAGCAAGTTGTCTCATTGTGCACGTCAGGTGCATCAAATGTAAGAAATATCAAAGAGACATGACAATGTTTCTAAACAATCATTCAAATTCCTTGCAGTGTTCCAACTCAACAGGAGGTCAAAGGTAGGGAACTTCATTCATGGAGCATTCACTCAAGATCCATTGGAAGCACGTCCTTTGTCACAATGGATGCTTTCTTGTCTCTATATTTTAACTTATCTCTCTTCCCTCTCTCTACATTCTATTTATTCATTGAGAATGTAATTTTTCACTCTGTTGTCCTATTCACTCAATTGACTAATGTAAGTTTTTAGTGTAAAAGCCCTCTTTTCCTTAATAAGAAGGGGGATTATTTTTCTTTCTTAAGAGGAATGTGAAAGGTCACAAATGGTGGGACTATGAAAGGTCATGTGGGGGGTAAATGAAGAGATACATTGTAAAGCTATAAATTGGAATGGCTTCTCCATTCCAAAGGGTTAGATTTTCTTGGTTGATAGTTCCCATTGTCTTATTACAAGCAAGAAACTACAATTATTCTATCTCCTTGTCTTATGTTTTCCTCTCCATCTCAACTTTACTCTATGAGCATGGATACTTGTGTAATATCATGAAAATGAAATTATATTTATTTGTGTTTTGTTCCTCTTTCCTTGACATGGTGTCTTCCCATTGTTAACTTGGAAATATTCTATTTTTATGTCAATAAAATTAGCTTAGTTTTTATTGAGTAAAGCCCCCTTCCCAATTTCTCCCCTCTCAATACACACCTTTGTCCACCTCCTTTTTCACATGGGTTTAGTGGAGTATTCTGTGTGATCCCTAGTAAAAAGACACCCATGATGATTAGAGTAGTGTAAATATTTCTTGTTTTCAATAAATGGAGCTATCCCATTCCTAATAAGACGGAATTAGTCCCGGAGCGTTGGTGAAACCCCTACTTTTCCCTTGTGACAAATTATTTCACCAAAACACCTACATAAGAGTCACAGGCTATGAGCTTTCTCCTCGTAGGCTACCTAGGTACCTAAGTGAAAAAATCATAATGTTAAAATTATGCAGCAAATGAACCATGTTCATGTCAAGTGTAAAAATAAAAAAATAAAGGTGTGTCGTTTCCCATTTCCTTGTGAATATACTCATGCAAGAATGTCACAGATGCAACAAACATCGAAGCATCCTCCATTGCCCTTAGTATCTAATTCTACATATCTAGGCCTGAATTCGATATTAGGAGAAACCCAAAGACCTTCACCTTTCTAGGTTTGCACCATACACCTTAATTTGAAGACTACTAGGATAATTGCACTAATGATTTCAAGGCATGGAAAAGATACTATATGCGGATGATAGTAAACCAGATGAGGGATCTCAAATTTGATCTGTTCATTGAGGGGATGAAAGATGATGGGTGGGTCTTCTTTGACCCCGAGTACCAAACAATGGAATCTTCACCCCTTCCTCTGATTATGTGGAAAACTAGAGACTCATGTGATAGTAAGGAGAGGAATGCGGTAGTAATCCAAAGATCTAGGGAATGGTTCAAAATAAAGAGAAATAATTTTGTCGAGTTTGGAGGTCTCCCGACTTTGTTAAACAAATATCTCACATTTCCTCTCTAAGGGCATCCGAGAAGGCCATGGGTTCCACTCACTCAGAACGATCTTCAAAGAGAAATATTGTGGAGGAAGAACACACTAAATATTACCATCATAAGATGATATATAATAAGGATAAGATAATTTAAAATCCCATTGAGAATCTCAAACAAGGTGAAATTGATCCTTCATAGTCTCATGTTCACAAATAACATCCAAGTGTATCTTCTTTTCCAACATAGTCATCCCATTGTGAGAATTTTATGATCCCCTATCGAGAACTTAAAAGTTCCCCCATGTATGATATTGTGTCTACTTTGGTAGAAAATTTTCCATGGATTCAAGAGTTTCTTGGGAGTAAGTCAAGGATAGTGTAGTAAGTCGCAACACCTAGTTTTGAGGCTATCTCAAAATTCATGACAACCAAGCAGAAAAAGAAAGCACAAGTAACATCTTGTTTATTCAGCGGGGCTTTAAAAACTTAATATGTTGTAAAACTGTGGAAGAGATGACTCAGGATGAATATGAGTTGAGCCGATCATCCTTGGGGAAATCCATGCACGAATTTGATGCACATCTATTCAAGGAGTTTGTAGCCCACTTGTTTACTTATAATGAGGAGTACAAACAATCAATGGAAAATTTGGAGGATCATGTGATAACTCTCATTTCTTATGTGCAATCCTCCCTTGAATTTTACCCGCCACTACTTCCAAAGTGGAAGTGACCAAGGAGGAGATCAAGAAAGAAAATCCCACCGGGACAATGTGTTTCCATTGGTATATGAACTGAGAAATCTTGATTCTCTCTCCTTAGCGAGAAAAATGTTTTCACCTCCATCTTTAACAACTTGCCTCCCATATGGTCTCACACGATGAGTGCTTAGTATGACATGATAAATGATGCTATCTCCGAGCTTGACTATTGTGGATAACATGCATCCTAGATCTTGGAAGGTATCAACAATAGTGTATAAAATCTTGGGTCACCTCCACTCAATAAATATTCATACATAGAAGAGCTCATTAAGTCCTTCTAGGAGTTGGTCAAGAAAGAGGTAGGAGATCTGTGGGAGATCCCTTCTCATTCAATTAGGACACTTGGCAATATCTCACAAAAATTAGACGTTCAATCTCTAATACTACAAGAGATCATCAGGTCTGGTTTAACTAATACAAGACCCTTGACAACATTCCTGAAACTTGGATCAATGCTTTGAGTTTTGTTTATATTCCATAGGTAGACAAGGTGGCACCTGTGGCGGCCCATTTTAGTAAAGAGTTTAAAGGTGAGGAAATCATTCTAAGAGTATTCCCTCAATTTTCTCCAAAGCAACTAATTCTTCATCGGCAGAGGCTTCGTCTTCATCATATTGATCAACCCTCCTCTCTCTCTTTTCTTTCTTCTCTCTCCATATTCTAATTCTTCATTAAGAATGTAATTTTTCACTATTTTGTCTTATTCACTTAAGTGACCTTTAATTTGACATTGTAAGAGTTCTTTTTCATTAATAAGAAAAAGACTCACTTTTATTCCCTAGGAATATGAAAGGTCACAAGTGATGGGAAATGTGAAAATTCATGTGGGGAGAGGAAGAGTCATTTTTGTAATTTATAAATTGGAATAGATTCTCCATTCCAAAGGGTTGTTAATTGTGAGTTGATAGTGGATAGATTTTTCTCTACTAGATATAAGCAAAATATTACTTTCTTCTATTCCCTCTTGTCTATGTTTCCTCTACTTCTTGCACACTCATCTTTATAAGTATGGTGATCTTGAAAAACTAAGAATTTTTTTGTACCTTCGATGAATGAATCAACATAAATTTGTATCTTTGGGTTGTTAGTCTCATTGTCGTTTGCAAGGTTGAAATATTCTTATTGTGCTAAATTTGCACCGCCTATTATGTGGCACAAATATGATGCAAACATCGGTTGTTTTTGTTTTGCTGAAGACTCAGGAGAAGGCCCTAGCCTAAAAACATTTCCTATTACAGTCCATGATTAATCTACAAATCACTAGACTTAACAACAAGAGTAAAACGAACATTATTGTTCCACAAAAACCAAAAAACTAGTTCCTATATAACAATATATATATCACCAAACTATACATTCCTAGACTGTAAACAAAAAGAGTGATAACCACTCCATATTGAACGAGCTCAAATTAGAGAACCCCGAATTCAATCTTCCATGGCAGATCCTGGAGGCTTTTCTGCTAGAATCTCCACCTCTGAGTTACTTGAAGACAAAGGAGACGAAGAAGAGCTAGCACAACAATCGACAAATCAACTTTGGCCTTCTCTGGGAGGTAGAGTCCCTGGTTTTCCACCACCACCACCAAGCCGTGAGAGAGAGATTTCACTCCATGAGTCAGGGCATGAATATGAAATTGTAAACTGACCACCCTCGCTTCTAGGTCCTTCATCTCCTTGTGGAGGAGAAAGCGCTGCTGAATTAGAGATAATGTTAACCGCACTTAACCCCTGTGCCACATCAAACACATTCCTTTGACCCACAAATTGACCAGGGTCCAACATTAACCTCCTCAATTTATCATAGAAAACCACTTCTTCTTTGTCATCTTCAATGCTCTCACCACTGACCAAACCTACTCCAACCAACCCCTCATGGCCACATTCTTAATTCTCCCATTGAGCCACTCTGAAAAGGAATCACCCAAATTAGGCCTAGTTTGAGCACGATGCCGCTTCCTCCTAGAGCCACCCGCAGAGTCTCCACCGGACGCCATGAGAGAAGGAGAAACATACCGATAGACTTCTACCACTGGACCCACCACGAAGGCAAGCTAACTAAAATGCGAAGAATAAGCTGAAAAGATAGAAAAAAAGACAACCAAAACACAACTTAAAATCCAAACACCTTCCCCAAAGCCAATGAATGCTAGGTACGTGCCATGCTTCAAATCCAAAACCAAATCCTTCCCTTAAAAATCATCATTATTAGGAGGGGGAAAAAGGGGTATGACTTTAGAGATTAAAAGTCCCCTCTGCACGAGCCAAACACGCATCATTAACCAAAAGGGCTTGAATGACATTGGGGAAAAGCGTCTCCCATGATTAAGCCATCACCCAATCCTTATTCCAAAGCATGAAACCAATATTAGCTAAACCATCTGCCACCTTATTGCCTTCTCGACAAATATGAGAAAAAAAATTCCCTGAATGTTATCACAAATGGATTGTAATTGCCATGCATGAGAAGAGTTTCCTTACACTATCATAATGATAGCCATAGATTCACCTTCAACCCAAATTCTAGACCATTTCCTACACTTAGCTTCAACCGACCCTACCACAAGGCCATGCCTTCGTGAAATTATTGGAAGCTACACCACAATCAAAAGCCATAACAAGGACAAGCTGACAATCAACATTATGAAACACACACCCGCAACCAATGGCTCTAGGGTTTCTATAGAGGCACCGTAAAAATTTAGTTTGATCTAACCTTTGAAGGAGGAATCCAATGTGTCAACCTCTTATCCTTAATCACCTTATTAGGATCATCGAATGATTTTTTTAAATTGATTATTTTACAAATTATTATATAGTACTATTTTTAGATATTTTTAGTTGTTTTGATGTGAATTAATTATTTGGAATTGAATTAAAGATTCCTAATATTGTATATTATAGTGAAGATTCTTAGTATTGTATATTTTGTATTGAAGATTCCTAATATAAAAGTAAATGGGTTTATTAAGAACTTAAAAATATCGTAATATGGTTTGCATATAAAAGTACAATAAACACATATTACACGTACTTAGAAAATGCAATATTTATGTTGCTATTTTTTAATATAATAACATATCGTATATTACATTTGGGATTACAAAAAGAGACCAATTCCCTTATTAATTAAAAAAGTAGTATGTGCGTAGGTACTAGTCCTCCTCTTTGTCTTCGTATTAGTCCTCGTTATCCTCCTCCTCCTCCTCCATGTAGTATTGTTTTCACTAAATTTGTGCACCTTCTTAATCTTCCAACTCCATTTGTCTATCAACCTACAAATACATAATGATAAAAAATTACAATTGTTTGAATTTAAAATTTATGTAACTCACAACTAATTAAACATGTCTTACTAGCACATAGCCATTCTCATTGACCTAATGATGAATTTAGTTGAATCCTAACTCATTTATTTAATGTTTCATGCACCTCTTTTGTCAGTAGAGTCTATTATATTGGGTTTTTACGCAAAAATAGTGATATGAAAAAATACGAGTATCAATAATTTATGTAAGAGAATTTCTAGAATGAAATAAAATTGTAGAATAATTGATATTAAACTTACACATTTATTTACTAACTTTGTGAAACTGTGTTGTCTCATTCAATGGGTCACATGTCCTCCTTTCCCGACTTGCACTTCATAACCTAATAGTTGGTTACTTTTCTTCCATGCATTAATTATAATATTTGTTAAATATTTAATTAATATAAAAATTAAATTTTAGATATCATGAATTGAGTTAACTAACTTGTAGGATTATTATTCTCCTCCCAGAGCCATATGTTGCAGAAAGGTCGTTATAAGCTTCCCGAGTCTACATTAGGAGATCAAAAAAGTCTCCTCTTCGCATCAATTTTCCTTCATATTTTAGCTACATAGTATAGATATAAAATAATTAGTATTGTTTAAAATGTGCTTTTTACACAATAAAATCACCCTAATATGCCTCTTAATTTTCCTAAACCCATGTGTTGAATTTTTTATTAACTTTGTTTTATAATGCAAGTCCCAAAATTGTGTTGAGTTAACTCAATTAGTCTCTTACGATTTTCTTCTGGGATTTCATTCCACTCTCTATGATAATATGTTTTGAATATATTGTGCACTCAATCAACAATTCTTTTTGAAATACCTGAAACCCAAAAATTAAAAAGGTTAAAAATATCATTTTTTCAATATTAAAAAATGAATAAATTGACATTAACAAAAACTAGTAAAAATATAAGTTGACAAAAATTAATTAATACACTTAAATAAAAACATATTAAAATACATGCTTTCCCGAACATCCTATAGTATTTCGTCAACGTTATTTACATACATAGTCATTTCCAAGGCCCTTCTCACTCTATGTCAATGCCTATTATGGATAAGGCAAGAGGATCTCTCATCATCTAAAATTGGTGGGCTTGGTAGCTCCTCCTCATCAAACTCCCTTAGTGAATTGGGGAGTATGTTGTTGAGGTTAGATGAAAGAACATTTTTTCGTCTTCATTTTATTGTTTTAGCTCAAGCCGCCTAAGAGCGTCCCGCACCATAAGTGGATTTGCAATAGAATTATAAGTTGTTATTACTGAATTAAATAAAACCCATTTGGTAATAAACAAAATAATTATACCTCTAAGGTGGTGACTCCCTCACTACAACCAAAAGGCATGTACTCCTATCACTCTCATCCTCCTCCAAGTATATAAGTGAAGTAGACTTATCATAATGAAGTGTTATTATTTTTGAATGACAATAAATAGTTAAAAATACAATAAATTTAATCAATCAAATGAAATAAAATTGTATTTAAAAAACTATAAAATCATACCTCTATGGTTGGTCCCTGGATGTCGAGGGAAAACCATTGCTACAAAGACATTCCCAAATACCAGTAGACCTATCATTATAAAGTTGTGTGATTAACATGTGTAAATATAAAAAATACTCTTTAATTAGAAAATAAAATGTAAACCAATACCTCTATGGTGGGTGCATGGAGGTTGATGGATGTGCTAGACATGGAAGGCCATTGTCTTTGGGTTGTCAAACTCCTCCATATCACATTTTGTGAAGCACGAACAATAAAGTCTCCACACATAAATGTGTTTATAAAATGACCCATAACTCTGTGTCATCTCTAATATCAATAAAACATGAAAAAAATAAAATAAGAATAATGAGATTGGAAATATACAACACTTATAAGGTTTGAACATTTAAAATTATACATTTGCACAATTACAATATTTAATTAATTCAAAAAGTGAATTAATTTATTACATCATTTTTCTTACAATGACTTGAATAATTTTTACTATAATGACTTGAATGATTTTTACTACGTTGAATTGAATTAGTTTTCTTAATTAATTCATTATTGTTTATGATAGGAGGTTTGTTTGTGCTTATTGTTTTCCAAGAGTGGCGTGGGTTGAAATGGAGGGGTCTTCGGGTCGATTTTTTCTTTCACCACGACCATTTTTAGGGATTTTGTAACACTAATTAAATTCGAATTATGGAATTTTTGTGAACTATGATTTTTGGGAATTTCAAGTTCGATTTTCTCAATTACATCAAATTATGTTAATTTGTCTAAATTTGGTATGTTTAGGAAAATTAGGTAAATTTCATGAAATTAGGGAAATTAAGGTGAATTTGTTTGAATTTTTATTAAAATAGGGAAAAGTAGGTCAATTTGGGTCAAACTAGATCAAACCTCCCTCACTCTCCCTCCCATCATAAACAAGCCCCAATCACCCACCCTTTGTTGTGCATAGTGAATGGGTACATTGGATGGCATTGAAGTGGGGGTTGAAAACATGTGAAATCACCCTAGCATTTTCTATAGGTTGCTATGGTGATTTAGGTGTTTGTAGAGAGATTTGTGTGAAGTTATATATTAGTGAAGTTTAAGATTTCTATATAGGGATATGAGTGGTTAGTCTATAAAGAAAGTATAGTGGTAGTGGGATAATGTTGTATCGGGTGTGAGTATTGTATGGCTGGTTGGGTTTTATTAGAAAGCAATTGGACCGCTATAGAAATCCACTATGTTTTATTTTTTATGTGTTTTTAAAAATTTCAATCATGTTTATAACAACATGTTAAAAGGGTTGTGTGATTTGAAATAGAAATATTAGAGAAATGAATTGGTGGATGATTTGTGTGATTCAAATAATGATGTGGTGTTGTCCACTCAAAATTCCCCTGCTTTTAAGAAGTTGAAAATTAAAATTTTGAGGTTAAGTGTCTTTTCTGTTGTCCTGATGATGTGAAAAGTCAAGAAATTGGGAAAATCTGCATTTTTTGGGTCATTTTGTGTGTTTTTTGGGCCTGTCGGACATTTTTGTCCCGCGTGTCCCAGGTTCATTTGGGCTCTCTGTTCCCCGATCGGCCGGTTTACCCGAAGTCCGTTCTTTTTGGGCCCGTTGGAACTTTTTGTCCCACATGTCCCAAGTTCGCCTGGACCCGTTGTTCCCTTTTCGCCCGATTCGGCCGATTCGCGTATTCCGCGTACTTTTGTCCCAAATGTCCCAAGTTCTCCCGGACCCGTTGTTCCATTTTCATCCGATTCGGCCGAATCACGTATTCCACATACTTTCGTCCCGCATGTCCCAAAAGCATTTGTGCATCTTTTCCCCACATCGCTCGAATCGGCGAAACCACGTACTTCGTGCTTTCGCGTCCCTCATGTCCCAAATGAACCAAGTGCCATTTGTGCTAATTTTTCCCGCTCTACCCGAATATCTTGCTTTTCAAATGAACTACCCCTATGCGTTTTTGCACACTGCTTTCATGCTATCTATTGCTCGAACCTTTGTAACCAAAATTTCTGCGTGCATATCCATTTCCCTTGCGATTCCATCCCAAGTCTAGCTTGCAGCTTTGCTCTCCGAGTTACTATCAACATGAAGATTAAATTCCAGGGGCAGGAACAAGTTTCACCACTCGAAGTCCTGCCGACCGATATCGGGGACAGTGAAGTTCGCCATCTTGATTTTGGAGATTTTTGGGCAAGGATGATAGATGCAAACCCTTCAGCTATGGCACAGATGATTCATGACAGTGGCTTGGCGTTCACCGGTGGCTTCCCAATTTCAAGTACAATGTGCAGACACTGTACTCGCTTGCGGAGCTCATTTCAGTCCCGACTCAAGCGAACTAACGAACGTGCATGGAGAACTCATTGCCAAGTTAGATGCCACCGCCAACACATCAGTCCCACGTGGCAGAGACATAGCCGAGGCGTTGAAGAGATTCAGACAACGGATCCTTAAATCAGTGGGTCCCTCCCAATCTTGAACGCTTGTCTTCTTCTCCTGATTCTTCTCCTTCTTTCTCTCGGATTTGTTGTAATTAGTTGGGGTATTGCGATTTGCAGCCCTTTAACTAATCATTAGTTAAAAGAAGTAGTTACCGGGAGTAACTAATTTGTAAACTATATAATGGCCTCTCCTCGCCATTTTGGAAAAAAAGAAGGAACTTGGCTTATTTCTGAAAGTGTAAATAAATCTTGAAGAAATCAATACAGAAGGATTTTTCATTCTTTGTCTATCTGGTTTCCTTTATTCCCAAGCTATTCATTTAATCTTGTTAGATCATTTGTCTGTATTATGCTGAGAAGCTTTGTATTCTTGCAGATGTTATTTACAGAACTTTGTGTCTTTTCAAATTTCATCTTATTAATATGATACAAATGATCTTATTCCAATTCGCTGTACCCTCGCATGCATAAGGAATTACTCTGTCATCTATAATTCTGAATGGTGCCTTTCTGCTCGTTCTCACATTTTCATTCCTCAGTCCTTTTGTGATTGATGATCCTTATAGAAAACACTTTCATAATATCCAAGTTCCATAGTAAAATCATGCTTTGTATATGTGTAAATAAGTTCGTTTCTGAATAAGGGAACCTCTCCCATTAAAGAGGAGGGACTTCTTGTCCCCTGACTGTTGCTCTTCTTGAAGTCCTTTTTGACGACCAACAGTTTTTGGCGACTCCACTGGGGAATCATATTCCAGTTCTATAATCATTTATTGATCATCTTTTGATCTGGCGACTCCACGTTTTACTCGAGGGAGAAGGGCCCTTGGTATTGAAGATTCTCAGTTTCAACTTTTGGAACAGCAGGGTTTTCCTCTCCCTTCAACAAGGAGAAATAGAAAGGCTCGTTCAACAAGCACTCCACCTATCCAAGATAGAATCCCTACGGGTGGTATTCCTTCAGAGCAAATCAGTCCTAATCTTCGAGCTTTGATTCTTGTTGGTGTTTCAGTTCCTCTTCAAGCCATTTTTCCAAGAATGGCGGTACCATTGCCTTGGGGCCATCATGTTGGGCCTCTTGCCCTTCCTCAGCCTTTGCATGAGTTACCCAGAGGTAACCGGAAGAACTTTCCTAAATTCAAAGGCGATGGTAAAGTACATCCTGATGAACACATCGCAGCCTTCATAGTTACATGCGGAGTTCTGGGAGTTGAACATGAAGATGTCTCCGTAAGGATTTTTGTTGAGACTTTACAAGATAATGCTGCTGATTGGTTCTATCACCTTCCGGCCGAGCTATCACTAGCTGGAACACAATGAGAACTAGGTTTGAAAACCGTTTCAAACCGGCGGAAGACGTGCATGCTTTGCTAGCCCAAATTTCTCAAATAAAGAAGGAATCACAAGAGCCCATGAGAGAATTTGTGGCTCGATTCAACAAGTTGATTAACAAAATTCCACCAAATACTCAACCTATAGATCAAATTCAAAAATGCTTCTTCCTAAATGCCCATTGCACGAAGTTAGTTATGCACTGAGAAGGGCTAATCTCACAACATTGGCCGAGGATCAAACTCTTGCTGTTAGTGTTGAAGATGATTTAATCATGTCAGGGAAGTTGAGGAGAGACCCTTCTAAATCTAAGTCTGCTTCTTCCTCCTCTTCTACTCCTGGACCTAATACTGATCCATTGGTACAAAAACTTGCAAATGACCTCATCACCATTAAGAAACAATTGGCTCAGCATACTCCCTATGTAGACGTTCCAAGGAGGAATTTTCAGCCCAAAAATTGTTTGCCTGCTTCTCAAACAAGGCTAGCGCTTGAAGGACCTCCTATTAAAGTTCCTGTCAATGCAACCTGTGAAGTTGAAGAACCAGAGGATGAGGAGGTTAATGAAGATTGTGAGGAATTTGTTGAAGAGGTTGATGATGAAACAAATGAACTTGAAGGATCTTGAGTTAATTTCTTCACCACTGAAGGCATTGATGAAGGAGATGATTATGATGAAGTAGTAGTAGACATGAATAGTGAATCATATGTTGTCATGACTTGAGAGCAGACAAATCAGAGGGAGAAAGTGATGCAGCCCACCAAAAAATCTAAGGAGCAGCCGACAACTATCCTGTAATTGCAAAAAAAGGATCTCGATCCCCATTTCATCTACACCAAAGGTGAGTCACTGTCAATTCGCTACTAAAGTTACTTCTTTTTCCCCTAAAATTGATAAAAATAGGATCTCAAGTGATGATAACCCGTCCACTTCTGGGTATTTCGATATTATTGATCACTTAAAGAAGACTAAGGTTCAAATCTCAGAGGATGAATATTATCAAACTCATCCCAAGGTTTTTGCTAAAATGATTCACTTTGTCAATTCCCATTCTAAAACTACCTCTAAAGGCCTTTTACCCACTCCTTCTACACCACTGCCCTAATCGTAGCATTGTCACCTCACCCAGTGTGACAAAATAACACCATTTTATGTAACACTCCTTATAGTTTGGCCATAGGCCCGAGGTGCGTCATAGACTTAGGAGCATCGACAATGTAATGCTCGCCAAAGTAGCTCACGCCTTAGATCCGACTCTCACACGCACTTACGGATCTTGTTATTCCATGGAGAGTAAGGAAGTGCCCTTGGTCGGAAGAATTAAGGATGCACAAGTGGCTTTTGCTACTTTGCCTGAGAAGAAAGTTTTGGCTACTATCTTAGTAGTAGATATTCCTCCTTCATACGGGATGTTGCTAAGTAGAAACTTCTGTAAGGATGTGGGTGGAGAAATTCAAATGGATTGGTCACATGCCCTCATACCTGTTAATGGGCAAATGAAGAAGCTGTTGCCTGAGAAGCAGTCTGAGTATATTGTACAAAAAACTGATGATCCCAAAGCACAAATACTCTATGAGGATATGGGGCATGGCAACTACATGATTATGTCTCCAGAAGAAATCCAACTCCCCAAAGTCTCACCTAAAGATCCTAATGATGTTTGGATATTAGAGTTTGATGGAAGTTGTTCTTCAGTTGGTTCTGGAGTTGGTGTCATATTGGTGTCACCTAAAGGAAGCATTCATCCTTTCTCATTCAAGTTGCAATTTGAAAATACCAATAATACAACAGAGTATGAAGCTCTCATTCTTGGACTCCAGGTGGCAAAAGAACAGGGTGTGAAGAATCTTCTAGCTCATGGGGATGCGGAATTGATTGTCAAGCAAGTTAGAAACCTCTTCCAGGTAAAGAATGGAAGGTTGAAACATTACAGGAATCAGGTTTGGGACTCCATTGAATTTCTTGACGCCTTCTCCATCGAAGCAGTGCCTAGGGAGAAGAATACCAGGGCTGATTCTCTAGCAGTCTCAGGGTCATTGCTTATTCCTCATCCTGACTTTTCTCAAGATAAGTTCACCATTGAAATGATTCATAGACCCAGTGTACCTGATAATACAAGTAACTGGAAAGTTTTCAATAACGATCAACACTTTCTTTCTTTCTTAGAACTCAAGGATAATTTTGAACAGTTGTACTTTGAAAGGAGTGATAATTTGCCTCGTGAAAGTGTGCCCTTTAACGAAGAATCCGCTCAAGAAGAAGAAGCGGATCAGGATGGATGTATCAAACTCAAAGGAAACAAGATTCCAAAAGGATTGGTGAGTTTAGAAAAACTGTTTGACAAACACGACAGGTATGTAAAGTTTAGAGCTTCTACTGGACCCCAACAATCAGTTGAATATGAAAAAATTAATATTGGGAGTTCTACTGATCCTAAACTCGTGAACATTGGAAAATGTTGCACCTCAGAAGAAAAGAAGAAGGTAATGAGTCTTTTGAAAAAGTATAAGGATGTTCTTGCTTATTCCTATGAAGATTTAAAAGCTTTCCAACCAAAGGAGATGCAGCATTTTATCCCTCTCAAACCTGGGATTAAGCCTTTTAAACGAAGCAGAGGCAATATAATCCTAAAATAGCTGACACCATTTTTCAAGAAATACAGAAGTTATTGAAAGCCAAAATCATTTTTCCTATCCATCATTCAACATGGATTGCCAATATTGTGCCCGTTAGAAAGAAAAATGGTGAGATTCGTATCTGTGTTGACTTCAGGAATCTAAATCAAGCTTCCTTGAAAGATAATTATCCCTTACCTATGATGGATCAGGTCTTGCAAGTAGTAACGGGATCTGAAATGTTGTCTATGCTTGATGGATTCTCAGGATATAACCAGGTAGAAGTTAATACCACAGACCAACACAAAATGACTTTCACTACCCCTTGGGGTACCTTTGCTTACAAAAGGATGCCTTTTGGGCTCATCAATGCCGGTGCCACTTTTCAGAGGGCTATGGATTTGGCCTTTGGAAGTTTGAAAGGAAAGTGTATCGTCGTATACCTTGATGACTTGACTGTATTTTCTAAAACAAGGGCGGATCATTTCCAACATCTAGAGACAGTTCTGCTAAGATGTAGAGAACATGGGATCTCTTTGAATCCTAAGAAATCTATTTTTTGTGTCACGGAGGGGAAATTATTGGGGCACGTTGTCTCCAAAGATGGTATAAAAATCGATCTTGAGCGAGTTCAAGCTATTTAGCAAATTCCTCTTCCAACCAACAAAAAGGGAGTGCACTCTTTCTTTGGTAAGATCAACTTTTTGAGAAGGTTCATCCCTGATTTTGCAGAGCTAACTTTGAATATCTCCCAAATGATGAAAGGAAAAAACGTTTGGTTGGTCTCCAAGGGAAAGAAGCCTTTGAAGGTATTAAAAGGGCCATTGCTAAAATTGCTGTTTTAGCATGTCCAGATTTCAAAGCAAAGATTTCATTATCTATTGCTACGCCACGGATAACACCTTGGGTCACATTACGACTCGGAAGATTCTAATGAGCATGAACTCCCAATTGCATTTATGATCTATATTCTAAAAATCATGAGTTAAAATACACCATAATGGAAAAACATGCTTTTGCAAAGTGGTTAAAAGCTGCCAGCAGTTTCATTTTACATTCTTAACTCTCACTCCATGGTGTTGGTACCAGATACAACTATCAAGTCAATTCTCACACAAGCAGAATTTGGATCCAAGAGAGGGAACTGGGTGGCCAAGGTTCAAGAATATGATATTGACATCAAACCAACCAAGCTCGTCCGTGGAAAAGGCCTGTGTGAACTCATCGCTGAAGGAGCTAAACATGAGTTACTGGAGGATAAAGTTGGTCTTCCTACCGTTCTGTTTCTTAGCTCAGTTGATGAATGGTATGCTGATATCGCTCACTTTCTCACCTATGGAGAATGCTCCTCTCATTTGACTGCCAAAGAGAAGAGAGCCATTAAACTAAGGTCAACCCAATATGTGTTGTGGGAAAACGCCTTGTTTAAACGTGGGTTAGATGGAAGGTTTTTGAAATGTGTGGACAAGGAACAACAAAAGAAGCTACTCTCAGCTTTTCATGATCAGGCATGTGGAGGGCATTACTCATCAACTATCACTGCTCATAAAATACTTCGTGGAGGATATTACTGGCCTACCTTGTTCAAGGATGCATCAAAATGGGTTGATAAATGTGAGGCTTGTTAGACTTTCGTGGGTAGACCCAAGTTGGCCTCCTTGCCCCTGAAACCAGTTGTGATCGAAGAACCTTTTCAGCAATGGGGTTTAGATTTCATTGGAACACTTAATCCTTCTTCTAGTGCTGGTCATACCCATGTATTAACCGCCACAGATTATTTCACCAAATGGGTAGAAGCCATTCCAGTAAAGAGTACTACTTTAGAAGTAGTATGTAGTTTTATCAAAGAAAACATCTTGATAAGGTATGGTGTGCCAAACAAGATCGTGACAGATAATGCTTCAAAATTTTATTCAACTGAGATGATGGATTTTTGCTATGGATATGGCATCTCCCTGGCTCACTCCTCAGATTACTATCCTCAGGGAAATGGACAAGCAGAATCAACAAATAAAAATCTGGTGGCCATAATAAGGAAATTAGTCAATGAATCCCAATGGAACTGGCACAAGAAACTCTATGATGCTCTTTGGGTAGATAGGATCACATCTAAGAGAGCCATTGGGATGTCTCCTTTTTAGGTAGTATACGGAGTGGAGGCCCAATTGCCAGTTACAGTGGAGCTTCCAGCTCTGCATTTAATGAAGGCCATTGAAGATACCAGTTTCAATGATTCTTTGGATAAGAGAATCATGTATCTTCACAAATTGAATGAAGCAGATTGAAAGTTCTTTGATAGGATATCCGCTCACCAACAGAAAGTAAAAGTCTTATTTGATAAGAAAGCCAGGTTTAGGGATTTCAAAGTTGGAGACACTGTTTTGTTGTGGGATAAAAGGCATGAACCTCATGGCAGCCATGGTAAGTTTGATTCCCTTTAGCTCGGACCTTTCAAGATCGGACACTTCATTTGGTAAGAATTCTTTTTACCTTGATTATATGGATGGTTCTTTCTCCCACTTCCTTATAGTGGGCAATACTAAGCTATTTAAGTCGTAGGTGATTAGGGAGTCCTGTGTATATTCTGTATAGTGTGTGTCCTCCTTTCCTTCCCTTATTTTTGTGTGTTGTTTGCGGTGTTGTCTTCTGTATTGGTTTGCTTTTTGTCTCCGTGGCCCAATGGATAAGGTACTGGTCTACTTCCCGAGTTTGTCTAAATTCTTGCCTCGTCTCATTCTTTGAATTTATGCCAAGTCATCCCAGGAAGGAGCATTTGTTGTCCACTCAAAATTCCCCTGCTTTTAAGAAGTTGAAAATTAAAATTTTGAGGTTAAGTGTTTTTTCTGTTGTCCTGATGATGTGAAAAGTCAAGAAATTGGGAAAATCTGTGTTTTTTGGGTCATTTTGTGTTTTTCGGGCCTGTCGGACATTTTTGTCCCACGTGTCCTAGGTTCATTTAGGCTCTCTGTTCCCCGATCAGCCGATTTACCCGAAGTCCGTTCTTTTCGGGCCCATCGAAACTTTTTGTCCCACATGTCCCAAGTTCACCCGGACCCATTGTGCCCTTTTCGTCCGATTTGGCCGAATCACGTATTCCGCGTACTTTCTTCCCAAATGTCCCAAGTTTTCCGGACCCGTTGTTCCATTTTCGTCCGATTTAAATGAATCGCGTATTCCTCGTACTTTTGTCCCGCATGTCCCAAAAAGCATTTGTGCATCTTTTCCCCGCATCGCCTGAATCGGCCAAACCGCGTACTTCGCGCTTTCGCGTCCCTCGTGTCCCAAATGAACCAAGTGCCATTCGTGCTAATTTTTCCCGCTCTACCCGAATATCTTGCTTTTCAAATGAACTACCCCCTATGCATTTTTGCACACTGCTTTCATGCTATCTATTGCTCGAACCTTTGCAACCAAAATTTTTGCGCATGTATCCATTTCCCTTGCGATTCCATCCCAAGTCTAGCTTGCAGCTTTGCTCTCCAAGTTACTATCAACATGAAGATTAAATTCTAGGGGCAGGAACAAGTTTCACCACTCGAGTCTGCCGTTCCCGATATCGAGGACAATGAAGTTCGCCATCTTGATTTTGGAGATTTTGGGCAAGGATGACAGAGATGTAAACCCTTGACTATGGCAAATATGATTCATGACAGCGGTGGCTTGGTGTTCGCCGGTGGCTTCCCAATTTTAGTACAATGTGCGACCACGGACTCGCCATGGAGCTCATTTCGATCCGGCTCAAGCGAACTAACGAACGTGCATGGAGAACTCATTCAAGTTAGATGCCACCGCCACACACATCGGTCCCACGTGGGAGACATAGCCGAGGCGTTGAAGAGATTCAGACAACGAATCCTTAAATCGGTGGGTCCCTCCCAATCTTGAACGCTTGTCTTCTTTTCCCGATTCTTCTCCTTATTTCTCTCGGATTTGTTGTAATTAGTTGGGGTATTGCGATTTCTGACCCTTTAACTAATCATTAGTGAAAAGAAGTAGTTTAAGGGAGTAACTAATTTGTAAACTATATAATGGCCTCTCTCGCCATTTTGGAAAAAGGAAGGAACTTGGCTTATTTCTGAAAGTGTAAATAATCTTGAAGAAATCAATACAAAAGGATTTTCATTCTTTGTCTATCTGGTTTCCTTTATTCCCAAGCTATTCATTTAATCTTGTTAGATCATTTGTTTGTATTATGCTGAGAAGCTTTGTATTCTTGCAGATGTTATTTACAGAACTTTGTGTCTTTTCAAATTTCATCTTATTAATATGATACAAATGATCTTATTCCAATTCGTTGTACCCTCGCATGCATAAGGAATTACTCTGTCATCTATAATTCTGAATGGTGCCTTTCTGCTCGTTCTCGCATTTTCATTTCTCGAGTCCTTTTTGATTGATTTGATCCTTATAGAAAACACTTTAATAATATGCAAGTTCCATAGTAAAATCATGTTTTGTATATGTGTAAATAAGTTCGTTTCTGAATAAGGGAACCTCTCCCATTAAAGAGGAGGGACTTCTTGTCCCCTGACTATTGCTCTTCTTGAAGTCCTTTTTGACGACCAACATGTGGGCATGGTAAATTTGGATAGTAATTGGTTTAATTAGCGTGTGCGTTAAATAAGAGCATGTAGTGAGGCTACCATAGCCAACAAATAGGTTCTTTATAGTGACTAGCCAAGTTGTTATAACAGCCAACAATATTTTTGGAGTATCGAATTACTATAGCTTGTGGGGTATATTGAGGTTGATTTTGGGAGGTGAAACTTGATTTATGTGAATTTGAGGATAGTGATAGGGTTTTCGTGAGTGAAAAAATATTATGATACACTTGTGACTCTGGTTGTGTAGTGAATGGGTAAAGTTAAGAAATTGGAAATACCTATAGTGTTTTGGTTAGATTGTTTGGAAATTTAGGGATTTATGGTTATTTCTACATTTATGGTAATATATTTATGTCCTGTGGTGCCTTTTGGTAGCTAATCATAGTTGGTATTCCATATCTTACAAGTTATTAATGACCGAGATGGTTTCAAAATTGGATTTTGTAAGTAGTTTAGATCGGGGTTTCGGAAAAACCTAGTTTTCAAAACAATTATAATGTATTTGTTACAATTGTAGCAAAAACATGTATGATTTGAATGGACAATTAACTTACCTCTATCCTTATTGGTTAGGAAGAATTGATTAAGTGTCAATGAAGAAAAAGGCTTACATGCAAGGAACACACATGTAGGAGATAAGAGTAGCGCGTAAGGGGCACACACATCGGTGAAATAGGTTAGCGCATGGGGTTACGCGTAGCCAAATGTAAGATCAAGGAATTAGGAATCTTTCTTGAGATGAGGCTAAAAATAGAAAATTAGAGTTGGAGTTACACTCAAGTAAAGATCCAAAAATAAAGAAAAGCATGAAGACTTGGCCTCCTAGCAAGGGCTATAATTGGAAAATGCACATGCAGGAAAAAATTAAAGGATCATGCACAAATCGAGCTAATAATATGATTAAACCATGTCATATAGCTAGGATAATCTATTGTTAGTAGTGATTATAAAAAACATGCATGATATTTTTGTACGCACACCTATTATTAGGTGAGTGCATGAAGCGGTGAAGGGAAAGTCTTGACCCTTATATATAGGTAGTGCATCCTTCCTGTAAAGAGAGATTTTGGGTGTAAGAGAGGAAGTGCGATAGAGAGTTCAACAGGTTTAGGGTTTGGAGTCTATTTTGAGAGTGCACATTGTATAGTGCATGGATGTATCGAGGTTATTGTAATCAACTACTTTATTATGTATTTGATTATGGTTTGTAATGGATAACTGCAGTTGGGTTGCTAAATTGACTATGTCTGAGCATGGAGTAATTGGAATTCAAATCTTGTTAATCATTCTTTATATTGATTAGGTTTCCTTATTATATGTGTTTCTGGATTGCCATGTTTATGATAATTCTTTGTGCATGAATGGTTCCTTTGATTATGGTTATGATGAATATACATGCTAACATTCTGATAAGCATAAAAAAGGAGGGACACAGTGGCTGCGTGTGCTTCGAGGTGAGCTTCGAGATTGTGCGAATGAGGTGCCATCATGCCTAGCTCTGGTTTGGGTAAGTAAAGACTATATTTTGGTTCCATTGTTGGGACCTATTTTTAATTTTTCTACTAGGATGTTGCATGTAGATGACATATCAACTATCTTTAAAGAGTATTGAGAGCTGGATAGAAGATGACCAAGATGATTTTGCATGAGATATAACACTTGGTTGGATTTCAACACATGAAAGTGGGTAGAAAATATTTTTATGACTACTTGTATGAGATGTTCTTCAACTTTTTCCCAGTAGAGTTGTACTAGTGGTTGGTAGCTTACGTGACAAACAAGGGTCTCAAGCCAAGAAAAAGAGTTTAGATGTAGGAGGACTATCAAATACTATCTGATTCAGATGAGACGTGGATTAAGGTTGTAGATCATTGGTGGGAAGGTGTATTGCACAACTACACTTTGGAATATGCAATTTCAACATATTATTATCCTGAGGAAGCATAGTTTTGGTTTTGCGTGAACCTAAAGGATCCTATTTGTTAGGGAAAATTTTAGCTGCAATTTTTCATAAACTTGCGAATATTCAAGTTTTTGGAAATTAGAAATGGTGAATATTTAGCGAGTTGGTTACACTACTTTGCTAGAAAATTCATTTGATAGGTCTTTAGTATGGGGTCGGATTACTAATATTTACACATATAAATGAACTTATGCATGTAATTCACCACCGGTTAGAAACAACCTGTGCACATATTCACCGTACATAGCGCCTATGTATAATACATATACAACCGCCCAACCTTTTTATAATATTTGCTGTTGAAATCAAACCCCAACCCATCCAACCTCTACTTGTTAGACTCCAAGCTTCTCCACCCAACCCAAACCCAACCAACTGTAATCCATCCAACCTAGTAGTGTCTCAGCTACAAACCATCAAACTGCAAGGTGTCCAATAACAAGCCATCAAACAACAAGCCATCTAACAACCAATTATCTAACTACAAGTAATCCAAATATAAGCTATCGAACAACAAATTGTCCAAATTTTTCTTGTCCAATGTAATTTTTCCAACAACAAACCATCCAACCGCAAGTTGTCCAATAAAAAACTATCGAATTGCAATCCGTCCAACTACAAGTCATCCAACCCCAATCCGTTTATTAATGAGCCGTCAACTACAATCACCCCAACCATCCAACTTATTTGTCGAACCCAAAGCCCGTTTGTTTTGTTTGGTGACATATCCATGGATTCTAGAAAGCAAGGTAAGAAGGTTGTTGCTAGTTCAAAAAAGAGTAACAAGACATTGTTTGGCTATTTTGGAAACTCACAAAAATGAATGTTGTGTCTAGATCTGTGGAAAATATAGGTATGTACTATCTACTAATTTACGAATTATATTATTATATTTTTCATATTGTATGTTTCAAATACTCTTTACACTCTTGTTTTATGTTTATTTAGTGGTATTAATAATATAAATAATTAATACTATTTATGTAACACTTTTATATGCAAACATTTCTCAAACACCTTCACAAACTAATGTGTTTCTAGATGTCGATGATCCTTTTGGTTTTAATCAAATTAATAATTTTCAAGATGATCGATTGATGAAAACATTCGTTCCCTTGATGACATCAAACTAGGAGAAGATTCATCAAATTATCATCCAACACCAACAACAGAGGAAAATTCTACTCCAATTTATGTTTCTAGAAAAAGGAGATGTGAGGATCAAGATATTCCTACTGAGAACCCAAATGCACAAGTTGAAGTTGAAGGAAGTAAAAAAATATATAAGAAGAAAGAGGACCAACTAGACAATAGGAAGGACTTTCAGGTTCGATTGGGTAGCCAAATATCCTTTTATTGAACACGTGGAGCTGAAAAATGGTAATGATATTCCAACTCAATGTCGATGTAAAATATGTAGTTGGAAACAAGGGAAAGATCACACAATGCAACTCAAACTAGACACCATTGAAAAACACTATGGGAAAATATATATTTCCCAAAAGTAAAAGGATGGGAGCATAATAAGATCTCATAAATGGAAAAATGTAAAAGATTGCTTGCATGTAAAATATGTAGAAGAATATGAAAAAGAACAAAAATGTTTGAAAAATCTAAATGAAAAAGGTGGCACAATTGTAGAAAATTTGAGCAAAGCTATGGAGACTAAAATGCATGCCAAAAGTATTCAATTTGCTACTATATTCCATATATTGAAAAAGGGAAGAAAAATTTCATATTTCTTAGAAAATAAAATTTTGTATCAGGTTATTGGCTTATAGAATGTTCCTCAATCACATTGGTCAGATACTAGTGGTTGGGAAATTGTAAAATGTCTTGCTCTGGTGGAAAAGGAGGATCTGAAAGAGGCTATTAAAAATGTAAATTTTATTTCCCTTTCAATTGACGAGGTTACAGTCAGTGGAAAATACTTCATGGGTTTGTATTCATGTATACACATTTGCAAATGAAGTAAGAAATCCCCATCTCTTAACAAGTTCATAAAATGAGTGAAAATTGTAATTCGAAAACATTTACAAATTGGTGGTGTCAAGTTTGAAGGATATTGTAGGTATGGATGATTTTTCCATCAGAATGAGTTATGTTGGAATTGTGGTGCAGTGCAGCTATAATGCAGGGGTCTAGAAATGGTTTCGTGTATGACTACAAACAACTGTTTCCCCTATATGATTGCAATTCATTACATGGCTCATAGAATGAATCTGGCCTATAAAATTGTGAGCACATTCGAAAGTGTTGCCAAAGTGGAGGAGCTGATCCATGATTTGCATGCTTATTATTCAAATAGTCCAAAGAGATTTTTAGAATTTTATAAATTTGCAATTGGATTGACAAATGGGAAAAATATTCTCAAAGATATAGATACCAAATGGATTTCAATGTATGAACTTGCTTGTAGAATATTTGAAGAATATCCTTCATTGATAGGTTTTATGTATAAATACCATAGGGATGTAGATACAATTAAAGATTTGTTGTACCATCTAACAGAAGTTGAAACTTTACTTACACTATGTGGTATTTTGCCAATGTTACAGGAGCTAAATGTCATAACCCGTTAAGTCTATCCTGGAATAATAGATACTTTGCCGGATGTAGGTGAAATTGTGTGTGGTTATCATGCTTGACTTGATTATATTATAGTTTAAATAGTATGTTTAATTATTTAATCATGTTAATTTCATTATTTAGAAGGTTTATAATGATGACTTGATTTTACTTTGTAAGATTCATTCTTTATCAATCTTATACTTATGTACTTAATTACATTTTTGTAACGTGTGTAGTTAATTGATTTTATGATCTTGGTATGGTTGAATAAATTTGCAAAGACCCTTGTGGGAAAACAAAGGTATATTCGATAAGTGGGTCATAGACACATGCTCCTATTTAAAATTTTATTTTAAAATCCTTTATAAGGAATTCATACTAATGTCGACTGGTTCATAAAATGATTATAAATCATGTCTTATTGACATAGAACTTTACATATATATGTATGTACAAAATTACACACACATATTTATATATATAAAAATATATATTGGAAAATGTATACACACACATATATATGTATATAGATATATAAATATATCGATATATAAATATAATATATAAATATATAGATATATAAATGTTATTGATTTTGCTTATGTTAAATACTTTAATAAGGTCAAGCCATATGAAGTATAACAATGCAATGTAATATTGAATGGGGAGTGGTCAACAGCTGATTGAGCCCCACCCGAGCTCGTGATCGAGCTTTTCATTTACTTGTTAACCAAGCCAATTTTGGAATGTTGAATGAGTACATTGGTTAATGTGCTTTAGGAAGTGGAAGTTAGGGTTTTGGTTGTTGTTGATCCCGACCGTTGGATGGTGGATAACTACCCAAATGGAGGGCAAAGATTACAAAACAGTTTGGAGGAAATGCCAAAGTTTGAGGATGGCAGATTAATAGGGAATTGGTCAGGAGTTGGAAGGAATTTGGGACAGTTTCATTAAATGAAATTAATGAAGCTCCGTAGCATTAGGAGAAGTAGGAATCTTCTTGAGGAAGCTACCATGGAGCTAAGTGGTTATTTGGTGTATCATTTTTCCGTTTGGTCTTTTTGCTCGCCATGCGAGCTCTATATGTAAAATTATCATGGCTATTTTCGGGGAAAATAGATTGGAAATTTTCATGTAAAAATTTAATTCAGTTGTTGTTGAGGGAATATATAGACGAGTCATGAATTTTATCGACCTCATGTTTCATTTGGAAGCTATTCTTTGGTTTGGTTTTTGAGTGAGATTTGAAGCATTTATGGGAAGAAAAGGAAGTGGATTCGGTCTTCTGCAAATGTATTACATGCATATGATTGTCTCTTTCTCATCTTTATCATTTATAACATTAAGATATTTTAATGTTTTTATGGAGAAAATCAATTATTTATACGTAATCGCTTCTTCACAAATGACCTATTTTATGTATATGAGTTAAGTTGAATGTCATGGTTGGATGCTCATATAGTTACACATAGTTGTTTGAGTATATAAATTTACATGTGTACATTCGTAAAACTTGTAATGGGTCGAGCTATATCTTGACTATTTGTTTAAGGCCACATTATTATTGTGAATATGATTCTAGGTATTAAAAAGTCTTTGTTTGGTTGCTTGTATGATATGTTGGGCATCGTATATATGGTTGGTGTATGTATATTTGCATTTCATTTACCTGTGTTTGTTAGGTTTCTTTCGTGCCTAGTAAATCGTGAGCTATATAAATCGACTTTATGGATATTATTTTTGAGTGAAGCTCTTATATCTGTAGTTGAATATTACTTTCACCTATTCACTATTTTGGATATAAATATATAGGGGTATGAGAATACCCAACTCATCCTTTGGTCAATTTATGGTGGTAAGCGATGATAAATCTCTAAATTTGCATAAATAAATCAAGCAATAATTAATTGAAATCAACACATGAAATGAAAACTATAGAAGATAGAAACTAAATGTAAATAGAATGGAGCAATTTCTATTGAATATGAGAAGACATTTTATACAATTGCTTGCTCGTAAAATCATGGAGTCAAGTCTTATCATTTTATCCCCATATCTCTCCTTTATTCCCTAGTCTTACTCTCAATCCCAAGATATTCTCACACATTTATATCTCTATGAGTTGTGCATGACAACTAATTGTGCACACTCATATATTATTTTATAAATATTAAAAACTATTACTACTAAATAACTCAAACCACTCCTAAGTGTTCACACTATGAACAATATTTCGGTAGATCACCCCTTAGTGTGAACATGGGGAAAGCTATCTCTGTACTGTTGATGATCTACAAAGAAATGAAGGTTTTCAATGAGTACCAACTCAAAAATACGAGGTTTTCAAAGAGAACCTCCAACTCAGAAAATGGTTTTCTAGTGGAACCAACCACTACATAACAACGTACATTATTTTGCTCACATCATTGTTTCTAACTTAGAGGGATTACAAAACAGAAATTATGCTCATGCGGGGAGATTTAAACAAGAATGTTACTTCTATTCATTATTACAACATAAAGTAAATACACCAAAAAAAAAAAAGGTCACCAATACCATGAAGCAATCTCTTTGTTGGTGAGTGACAAGAGATGCCAATTTGCCTCCATCCTCCTATACCTCCATCCTCCTATACCTCCATCCTCTATCGTGATGTTGCTAATTCAACCGAATTTTTCTTTGAGGATCATTTTACAATTATATTGGGTCTCGGTTGTTGATAATGCACCCTTACAATAGTAACCAACTTTATATTTAACCAAAATAATAAAGCATATCAGAGTTTTATTGCTGGAAATCACTCACTATTTTTTTACAAAATAATTAGAAACGTTAGAATTGTTTCCACAATTTCACCCAAAAATACGAAATGGGTTTCTATAATATTTAGAAGTAATTTTTTCCATAATACAAATAAACAAACCCAAAAAATTGTAGAAAATTCGAATGGTTTTTGAGAAAAACATGAATTACCAGTCATTTTTTTAAAGATCAGAATCCATAAAATGGCAATGGAAGCTTTAAAACTTTTAAATTTGCATCATTGAGGCTGTAGTTTTGTCATGTAATCACTCTCATAAATCTTCCTAACCTGCTCTGATACCAAATGATGATAAATCTCTAGATTTTCATAAGTAAATTAAGCAATAATTAATTAAAATCAACACATGAAATGAAAACTACACAAGATAGAAACTAAATGTAAATAGAATGGAGCAATTTCTATTCAATATGAGAGGGCATTTTATACAATTGCTTTCTCCTAAAATCATGGAGTCAAGTCTTATAATTTTATCCCCATATCTCTCCTTTATTCCCTAGTCTTACTCTCAATCCCAAGATATTCTCACACATTTCTATCTCTATGAGTTGTGCATGACAACTAATTGTGCACACTCATATATTATTTTATAAATATTAAAAACTATTACTACCAAATAACCCAAACCACTCCTAAGTGTTCACACTATGAACAATATTTTGTATGATAAGAATTGGTGGTTTTAGGTTTCTTTAATGGATTTTTATCTTCTACTCGAAGAGCTAAATCAAGTATGACCTCAACTACGAAGTCATATAAGGTGGAAGCCTATAAATGGTTATTACATGCATGACATGTAATATCATAGTGTGCTCTTGTAAGGAAAATATCCGTCTTACTCTTATCCAAAACATTGCAAATTTGGAGTGTAGATGGGTAGCTCTAAGTTTGAGATGCGACTCATTCGCCTATTGGTTTGGATCTGTGTCATTGTTTATTAAGTAAGACCAAGTTGCTTGCTTAGGTCGATGGACATTAGGGTCGAGTCGACTATTCCATAGTTCATATTTTATTATCAAAGGATTACTAAGTGGTTGATGATGTTTGTGTATTTCTTATTGTTCATTGTATGGTGAAGGGTTTTTATATTTGGTTTACTTATGGTTCATTCAAACCAATGTTGTAGGAGGATATGGAGAAGTCTGTGGACTTCGACTAGTTTGTTAAGATGTTTAGTCTATCCTTAGGCATAGTCGTATCCTTCCTTTTCAAGTTGTGATGATTATTGTGAATATTTGTTATAGTTCAAATAAATTATGGTTTATTCAGATAGTTTAAGGTATTAGGATAGGTTAAGGTATTCGATGAAAATCAAGTACAACTATTTATTAAATTATTATTAATATATAACAGTGCATGTGCTTCTATTTCTTGAGAAAGAATAATACATTCTGATAAGTAAATATTATTTGATATGGTTATGGATTGATAATATTAAAATACGGTTGTGGATATTTTATTTATTATCTTTATTGAATTAAGACTCTTAATATTATTATTATTAATACGTGACTCGAGCGATATAATACTCTTTTCTTTTATATTCACTATATGAACTCATAATGAAGATTGTGTGGTTTGTATGATTGTCACTTGACTTGTAATTTTAATTTACGATGATGGTAGAAACAAGTATGGATGTTTAAGTATAAAGTTAATACTTGTTTAATGTTTTTAAATAACCCCATTCGGGTATAAATGACATAGTTGATATGTTTTTGGAATTGATATTCATATTTGTTATCTACTAGTAATATGAAATATTCTTTTAATGATTTTGAGTTGAAAATCATATGCTTCTTTTATGGATTATGAAAGAAAGGAAAAAGGATAAAAGGGAAAATGATAAGTTATTATCTTAAATGAATTTTAGATTATGTTGTTTAGTTGAATTATGATTCATTGAAATATTTCAATGCTTATAAATCATAAAGATAAGATGGTTGAATTTTTCATGCCAATTATTTTGAACTGACGGTTGCCTAACATTTTTATAGATGGAAAAATTTAGATCTTATCTAGTGGATGATTTATTAATGGCTATATTGAATTCTTGTTGTTATGATTGAACGATGTATTCATTACTTGATTGTTGTAAAAGAAAGCTTGTGCTTCACTGAATAATTTTTTAAAGGCATTATGGCTCTCGAGCTTTGTATCATTTTTGGAAAAAGGGAATAAAAGTTTATATTCAATTTTTTTCATTGTTGTAAATGAGCATGGTTATTCATATCAATTATTCAGTTCTTTTTATATAACTATGATTGAATTATTCAATCCGATTTCATATAACAGTCTACTATCGTTAAGTTGAATAATGAACTATGCTTGAATAATTCCCTTAGTATATTAGCTTTAAATATATATTATGAAGTAAAGATATATGAAGGGTGGAGCCTCTTTTCATGTGAGAAAGTGTTGAATAATGTACACTAAGAGTACTATACACTTTCCACAGTTATCTTACCGGGGTTTGGGGCACAACCCCAAATTTTTTTGCCTTAAAATGTGCCCGATATACCAAGAAACGTGCTTTTCTCATATGGGTAGGATTTTTGACCCATAGGTTTATGGGACGGTTTTGGCCCATGGTTTTGATACCCATGGTTTTGTAAAACTGCTTAAGTAGTTGTCTATTTATATGGTTTTGTGCATATGGTAGGTATTATGTAACATTGCAGATGTGTTTTGAATTCGGGTGTGAATTTTGTAGAGTTTGTTGAGCATAGCTCCAAACAGATCTAGGTATTGTATTGAGAGAGCGGTGACTTGTAATAAAATCTGAGCAAGTGATTCTTGGTGGACGTAGCCCAAATTGGGTGAACCACATTAAATATTGTCTCTTTGTGTTATGTTATTTTATTTTGCACTTTTATTTGAGATCTGTAATATTTTCTGCATATTAGTTTCTACTGTTGCGATTCTATGAGGGATTATTCCGCATATTTTATCCCTTATATCCTAACAAAGGGTATGTAATATAAGTTATTAATTAAATGAGTATGGTTTATTATTTTATAAGTTGTAAGATTGGACTCTTGTATGATGATAAATGATTAAGGACCATATATTAATTAGTCATAAGTATGTAGACTTATGGATATTAATGATTATATTACATGCATATGTTGAGTTCAATTAATTTTATACTTAAGCAATTTAAACGACAATGTCATTATTTAAATAAATTAGGGACTATGTTAATAATGTAACTGTTTTCCTAATTATCTTAAAATGATTAATGAATGTACATAAACAAAATTATGGAATTTGATTATGAATAATTATCGAAACTAAGTTATGGACCTTAGGATCGAATAATTAATGCGATGGAATATCGCTGCGTTATGAAATATAAACTTATCGTAAAACTAATTTAATGAGGTGAATAAGTTACGACAAACCTAATACATGGTACTCGGCATGCCAACTTCAGATGGTTGTTGTAGTGCGGTGCTCATTTAATGACGCATGTTATTTAATGAATCTTGCCATACTGATGTAGTTATCCTAAGTTATCCCTCGAGATGCATTTATTATACATGTTATAATCAATAAAGAAGTTAGGTTTTGCTAAGATGCGAAGGTCGTCTATCCGGTTTAGTCTAATTCTTTTTGTACTAACTTATGTTGGCTACGAGGAAGAAATTGATTGCGTGAAGACACAAGTTGTTACGTGAGCTCTTTCTCTCCCATAGGTAACCTAATTTGGCCTAGATGTGCTTCTTTGTATTGGATGAACAAGTTTTGTATCATGTACATAACTTGAATTTGATTAACTTAAATAATTGAATCAATTATGATAACTAAACCAAGTGACATGGTGATGGGACATGTTTTAGAGACTAATGTGCAATCTAGAAACATGAGCATTCAAAAGACTCATAAAATTTGACCAAGCAAGCAGTGTATGTCATTACGTTATCAAGTTCACCTAGTTCTAACTGAAGTGTGAGATGCCGGATGTGATTCGATTGATGAACCCTAGGTAGAAACTTAGAGCAACACTTGTAAAATTAATGCCGAGAAGGGCACTAAAGGGTATACATTGTATACAGACTCGAAAAGAGTATCTTATGGGGGATCATTGAATCTAGTTGACCCATAAATATGCACATGATTTATTGATTTGTTATCTGAAGAATTGTAATTATAAGTTGTTGGATTTAAATGTTAGTTTGTACATTTAAATCATTAAAGGTACATCTTTAGTTTAGGAAGTTAATTTTCCCCATAATTATGATGTTGGAAAGTGGTTGTTACACTAATTTTTTTGATGAAGCATTCACAAGAGCGTTGCATCTACATAAAAAAATCCATAAGATTTAGAAAATACACATGCTTGAGTCTAGATAATTTATATTTGTTAGATGGAAGTTTTCAAGGTCCTGTTTTTGAAATCTGGAATGCATTAATAGACCTTAAGAATGCAATTTTCTACTTAAAATTCAATATACATGATCATCTGTGTATAACAACACATGGGAAAGAGATACCACTTCATAATTTTCAAAAAGAGTAGATTTTGGGAGTTCAGAGATGGAAGAAGTAAGAGTGACACACAATTTATTTGAAACAATACTATGTGACACTCGAAATAAATTGAAAAATATTTCTCAATCTTTATCTACAGAGATCCATGAAATATTAAAAAAGGATAAATTACTCGAAGCAATGGGAGTTGTCAATCCATAGTTTTGGAATACAACTGGAGGCACACTTCAAACATCCATCATACTTTATATATCAAATACATGACTAGTCTAGTGGACCATTTTTGTAAGTGTGAAGAGATAAACGAAGTTGTTGTTGAAGGTATTTTACAAAAAATGTTCGTTGAGTTCTCAATCACATGATTTTGCTACCACTATGCTAGAGCAATTTTGGTTTCTAGACAAGCCAAATGAAAATGGTTCCATTAGAAGACTTTGGAAGAAGATTTATTCAAGTAGTATTTTGCGAGATGATTTGAGTGAGTATATTTAACTATATGAACTTTGTCAAACAATGATTTTGGGTTTTGTTGAAGATGAGAGGGTATTTAGTGCATTGTCCTTTATAAAATCAAAAGTTTGAAATAGATTGGATAAAAACTTAGAAAGTTGTTTGAGATTGTATGTATCCAATTACTCTGTGGAAAATTTTCCTTATGAGAGAGCACTTGCATTATGGAATTCACTCGTAGAAAGAAGAGGAGTCGGTAACATTATGACTAATCTAGGGGATCCAAACACATCCACCAAACACACTTCCGATTCAACAGAATTCTAGGACACAAATGAATGGGTTGCTCCAGGACTATTTCAATTGTCAAAGTTCTAATTTCTTGTATACATTCTTGACACTATTGACAATGATTTGATATATTGATATATTTCATATTCATTAATGATAATCAACTTGTCTTAATAGATTTGTTTTTTACTTGTAACAAATTTGTTTTTTTATATTTTTGTTTTATTATTGAAATAAAGATAGTGATTTATTTGGATCCATCTGTGTGATTATTGATTAATGTTTTATCTTTACATGAAATGTAAATATTTTCAAACAAACACAAACTAAATGTCTTAAACCATGCTTTATTGTTTACATCTCCAAATAGTAACATAAAAAACATTCACATTAAGCAGAAATCCAATTACAAGTTTACATATTAAATTGTTGAAAACTTTCAATAAATGCGATACAAACAATAGTAAATATAATTCCAATTCAAAATTAGTCTTGTATTCATTCTATCAAGAGGCATATTACTTTATGAAGACATACATGTTTTCATAAAGCATTGTCGACCAATACAATTACAAAATGGTGGGTTGTCAATGGTTTTCAAAGCTTCCAAGAAAGTTCTGTCATATAAGAACACATTACGAGGGAATCCTCTTTTCTACCTATGATTTTGAATCATAGTTTTCCTTACGTCTATCACAGAATAAAAAATAAAAAATTGGTTGGCCATTATCTTTTAATTCCTACGTTAGTGTCGAATTTTGACAACAACTTTGTCACATGGTGAAACTAAATAATTTTTAAATTTATGTCAGCAGGAAGCTTGATATTTTTCTTGCACAAGAGGTGGAGTTTTCTCAGTCTGTATAGTGCTCTCTGTTAAAACTCTTGATGCCTGTAAATCCTACACTGTGGTATTGATATTTTGAAGAATATTCTGCTCCTCCCTCACAACATCTCCTGATGAAAAAGTGATGGATTAACATCGTATTTTCCTTCAGTAAGATTTATGGATCCATCTTATGCTCCTTGATTATCCTTTTCAATGTATTATTTTGTTTATTTAATAATAAAAGTTTTCCTTCAACTATATAAATGCATTCAAGATTTTGTGGGCATTCTTCAAATGTGCATCAAATACAACTGCTTCTTTCTTTAAATTTTCATATTTTTCTTGCAAAATAGAAATAAAAATGTATTAGTCTATTAGATAAGTCTAAATAATATATTGGAATGTGATGAGGCCATAAATTACCATTATTTTTTCCTTCCAAGTTACCTTTGAAAGTGGATTTAAATGTAATCTAGGAACTTATAGTTTACTTAAGATAGAATATAAGATATATATCTTGTTCATTCTTTAAAAATATTTTTTATCTATTTTGTTGAATAATCCTATTGATTATTTAGGAAAAGATGCAAAGTCTTGTGTATGCAGGCCATAAAGGAAAGATAATGCTAGTATTGAGAAAAGTGGAATTGATCATGGATGATATATCTAAACTCAAATCTGATTTCATATTTATATTCCTCTCAAAAAATTATGCAAGTTCAAAAAAAAAATCATCTCAATCCGAGATCATATGCAAAATTTATAGCTATTTTAAGTTCACTTGAACTCGCAGGCTTAGTTCTGGAACTTGCAGGCTTAGTTAGGAACTCGCAGCTTAGTTCAAGAACTCGTAGCCTTAGTTCTAGAACAAGCAGATTTTGTGATTTTGAGGAATTGTGAAAGATCAGAGAATCAAATAGAAAATATGAGAGATGTTTTTATTCATAGAAACGTGTTTAACAAAAACCTCATTTAGATTTGCTACAGGTATTACCAATAAAGAGAGATCTAACTTTTAGTGAGCTACAGTTTGAGGAAAAGTGTATCAAATGAGCACTAAAAGTTCTATAAACAGAAATAGAAAAGTCAAATAGAAAATATGAGAGAGGTTTTTGTTCATAGAAATGTGTTTAACAAACTCATTTAGATTACTACATGTTTTACCAACGAAGAGAGATCTAACTTTAGTGAGTTGTAGTACGGGGAAAAGTGTATCGGATGAGCGCTAAAAGTTCAATAAACAAAAACAGAAAATATGAGAGAGGTTTTTGTTCATCGAAATGTGTTTAACAAAACGTCATTCAGATTTGCAACTAGTTTTACTAATGAAAATAAATATAACTTTTAGTGAACCGTTGATTCGAGTAGAAAGTGCATCGACAAGCATCAAAAGTTCTATAGTAAAAACAACAAAGTCAAATGGAAAATCCGAGAAAGGTATTTGGTCAAAATCATATTTTAAGAAAAATCCTCCTTCCAATAATGTAGAAGAATAAAATCATTATGATTCTTGTTACCAAAAAGCAAGGAGAAGATTTGGGAGCAAATCTTCCTAAAATAAGTAAGATAAGATTTGACTCCAATAATATATCTCTCTCCATATTTTGTGGAGATGGAGATCTTAGTTGTTAGGATTATAATAAATATAAGATCAGATTGTATCTCCCAAAATAAGGAGTTGGTTGGACGCATAAATTATAAATGCAACCTTCCACACTTAGATATGTAATGCTTTTCTCCCAAGAAATAAAGATATGTTCTTTCCTCTCAAATATTTTGTAGTTTTAAGATCTCATAAGTATGATTTAAATCATCTTCCAAGGAATGAGTTGGCCACTCATTCCAAGGAATATGTATGTGTATTTATGTTTATGTTTATTCATTTTACTGTAATTCATTCCGGTGTATTGTTTTTATCCTTGTATTGTGAAAAAGCAGTCTGTTGTGAACCTACATGTGTTTTGTTCAATTATGTTTATTTCTAATTCAACAATTTCAATTTATTTAAGTGTGTCTTTCAATTCATGCAAGTGTGTTTCTTTCATGCAAACTTTATTTCTGTAAGTGTGCATTTCAATTTCCGCAAGTGTGATTTATTTTATGCAAGTTTTGATTGTGTTTAAAGGAGATGCTTTCCAAGATCTTCTTCTCTTAATGCATATAGCATTCGGACACCAACCCAGATTGACATTATTAATGGCAAGGATTGAAGACCCTCATCAGAATGCTCATAATATCACAATTTTGTGTGTAAAAGATGATATGCCAAAACTTTCTCTTTTTCTACATTTGCAATTAAAACATTAGTTTTGTCTCTAGCCCATTTTTGTAGTACGCATGGGCTTCAACATTAAGATTCTCCAACCTATTTAACATTATGTCCAAAATATCATCATCATAATCATTATTATACAAAATTGTGCTTGACTGAGCTTTGTTTAGCAAAATGTCAAGCCTTGTTGGTTGGCTCTCTACGATAGTGAACAATGAATGCCTTTGAGCGTGATTATGGTATCAGGTATTTATTTCTTTGATCAAAATTTTGGCCCTTCTCTCCCAAGTGCATACTGATTCCACATTAGACATAACAACTTCTTGAATTGTGGCCCCCATACTATCGATATTAGATTTTGAAGGAAAAATATGTCTTTTGATCATCTGTGAGTGGAGTTTTACTTAGAGGAGGAGGAGAGTTGATTATTTCATGTGCATCTTGTTGCGCTTGTGGCTGAGGAGGTGGAGTAGATTGTATCATACCATGCGTGTCAAAATAGTTACCCTTCTCTATGTCGCCACTATCAAAGCCCAAAAACTCATCATTGAGCTCGATTTGGTTCAAAATTTGGGTACTGTTGTATTGAAGACACCACCTAGTGAAAACCTAGAAAATTCTAAGGTTATTGGATGAACTATTCCTGTAGAGTCTGTAGGAAACCTTATATTCTTGCTAGTAAATTTTCTTGATTTTTGTACAACACACATCAACGGTACCGAGAGGCCTTTTTGGAATATGCTATGAAGGTCTATTCATTGCAAGAAGCAAACTACAAAGTATTAGAAAACTAATCATTATACCCTTGTAAATACTAAATAAAATATTTGCAAGTAAACAAAAGATGCTAAAAATTATACATTACCTTGCATGCTTGGAGACGTGACCATTCAATCTTGACATTGAGAATGAGTTTGATCTATATCGTCAAACTCAGAACTTTCTAAAAACAAAAATGTAGAAATATTAAAATATTGTACCACTTACAAAATATATAGCTTGTTTATGGTTCCTCCTAGTAGCTTAATTATAAACAATAAAGTTTATACCTGTAGAGTAGTGTGATGGTATAAAAGGTAGGAGTGGTGGAGCTATCACCCCCTAATTCTTTTTGACGAGGAACTCATATTGGGGTTGATTCCACTAAATCCATATCAAAATCACCAAAGACCTCTCGAGGGGATTTACCTGAGCAATAACCTCCTTATGAGATATTACAACTATAATTATTCTCTGTAAGATAAAATTACTATTATTATTGCATTCAAAAATAATTAATCGTTATAATGTGAAAATTAATTGTTACTTGTTATTTAAGTGAGAGACCAATCATTTTTTCATTAATTGCAGTCAAAATTTATTCGTTTTTGATTCGTGGAAAGCTTCATGATAGAAAGTAAGTAGATAATTGGAAGAAGAGAACACAATCTTGGATTTATCAGATGTATTCATACTGGAAAGGGCATTGTTGACATCTATTTTTATTTGATTAGACAAATATGTGTACCAATCAAATTGTTGCCTTGCTAATGTTTGTAATAGTTACTGAAATGCCCAAAATGAAATGTTCACGGATCTGCCCTATAACACAATTTTGGCTTGAAATAGTGATATCACTGCATGAAATAATTTTTTAATACCTTGTATAACAAGGCCTCTTTTGGAATGATTAACAGGAGCTGCAACAAGATACAAGAAATTTTAGATGCTTGGGTAGTCAAGTAATATTAAAAGAAAAATTAATTGAAAATAATATTGAACTTTTTATTAACCTGCACATTGTAATGAGACTCCAATTTTTGTCTTCATCAGTTAGGAATGCCTTTGTAGTTATATGTGGATGGTTTTGAAAAGGTAAGCTAGTTTATCGCTGGACGTCTGTGGGCTCCATGGTGAAAGAAAATGCACAATCCATCAGGGGAATGGAAAACCATCCCTATTTTTGGTATAAAGTGAGCAAGTAATCAAGGACAAAAGTATCTATTTTGAATTGGGGCATGTGGACAAGCCTCATGAATTGTGTTTTTGCATCCATTTCTTGGTGTGTCTTTTAGTTTTATTAGTGCTGAAATTTGAGGACACATGATATTTTTGTATTGGAATTTGGAGGTAGGAGCAACCGTGGTGCTAGCCATTGTTAAAAGCTTTAGATATGGTGAAATGTTGCAGGAGAGGGATGGGAAACCAAAATATTGTAGGTACACATTGGTTTGGTAGAAAATTGGATATATTTGAGCGTTGTGGATTTGTAAAAGTTTATGGAAAAAGTGAAGAAATGAACCTTGTAGGGGTATATATAGGGCTCGGGTTCACGATATTGGACACGTGGCAACAAGCGAGTGGTGGCAAAGTTTGAGGCTATTGCCTAGGGAATTATGAAAAGGTTGGCTTGTCAATGGACAGTAGATGGATGACTCCCATAAACCTTCCAACGGGAAAAATATTGTAAGCACATTCACCGTCAACCGGAAAAGGATGATAATTCGTAAAAGTAGGATGAATGACTAATGTGCCCCATATAATACATATGAGACATACATCCAATATTACTAAAATGACCATCAATATTACATAGAAACCCATCCATTATGTGTTAGATGACCAATAGGTTCCATCCACTAAAGAAGGAACAACCTTCTACCTTTATTAGGACGGTCGTCAATACGAGTTAGGACGATAGACCAACAAGGTTGGATGGACATCTAACGCATTTCATCCAATGTGGATCGGCGATCGTCCAACTATAATGGACATCTATCTAATGCATGTTAGACAGTCATCAATAGAAGTACATCATCAATAGGAGTTCCACTGAAACCAAAAAGAGACACTTGTCTAACACTCATCCAATCGTGTGGAACTGTTAGTAAGCAGACACCCTATAAAATCACCTTTACCATGAATCATTTTTTTGGATATTCGCCATCATTTTGAAAGTCCATTTCAGATATTCACCACCCATTCTACAATAATTTTTTGGAGGGGGTCTTAAAATGAACCCTATTAAGAGATGGAGGCTAGCGGAAGTGGACAAAGGAAATGATGACCATCTCAGATAAAGTCAGGTTCATTTTTTTTGAGTGTGCATATATATATATATATGTGTGTGTGTGTGTGTGTGTGTGTGTGTATTTATATACATATATATTTCTATAATAGGATATATGATTAGTGTCGATTCTTTAGGATCGACGCGATTTACATAGGATCGACGCGATTTACATATGATCGCTACTAATATGTATGGATTGATGACGATTTCACATATTTTTAATTTTTTTGGTTAGTCTTTGTATTTCGTAACTAATAGTTTTCTTTGATGTATTTGTGGATGCAAATGAAGAGACACTGTTGATGAGGGATAAAGCTCCACCTTTGTTAGGATGGTTACATGATTAAGTAGGGTATGATGTGGGAGATTTTGGAGGTGTTGGGGTTGAAAGAGGGTTTAAAACCCGCAAGCGAGGATCATGAGGGATGACATGCACATCAACGGATGTGCAAACAACAACGTGAAGAGATCTCGGGAGGAGCGAGCATCAACCGAATGTGCATGCAAAGATTTGAAACATGGGCAGAACCTAGTTAAGCCATAAAACTCTCCTCTATCTCATAAATCAAATGGGGTGTACATATAGAGAGTCTTGAGTAACCCCAATGCTGCAATCATGACAACTCAAGTAGAGAGGGGGGAGTTACATTCCCATAATAGAAGTGTAACTCCTAATGATGCATATGACACATTAACGCATTAGCGTCTTTGTCGACGAGATGTCTTGTGCGCGCACGCAGATGTCTTTGCCATGACCGACGTCTTCGCCGATAGACCGACGTGTCGCCAGACTGATGTGCTGATGCACTAACGCATAAGGGAATCTCATAATGACCCCTAAATGACACGTGGAACTACGATCTCACCTAAGTGATATGACTCACATAATGATGTGGAAAATAACACACACTAACACCCCCCCTTTATTGTAGCTTAGGATGAGGTGGCAAGTCGAAGCGAGAAATGGGTCCCAAAGACAAGGCCTGATGAGGTACCCACGTACAAGAAAGAAGTACCAAGTAGTGAAGGAAAACTCAGTGGGAAAAACATCCACCACAAGAGAACAAAACACTCTCTAATCTAAGAAAGATGCCAAATATGGGTCCCAACTCTAGATGAGCCTAAAAAGGTACCCATGTACAAAGAGGCAATCTCTCGAAAAGAAGAAGAAGAGAGAAGAAGAGGGAGACGAGAGGAATGCAGAAGATGCCATGGATGGATCTGAACTCTACAGCTCTAGGAAGTCTCCCAGAAGAATGTCGATGACAAGATCCTCTACCTCTGGATTGAAGAAGAGCCACCCGCACGAATAAGTGTGCCTGCCCTTAGGAAGGACAAAAATGACGTGTTGGAAGTCCACCCACTCCACAAAGGAAACTGAAGGCAACAACACGAAGAACTCTGAGTCTGGTGCATGGAAGTGTGACATAGGTCTAGTGAGTGAGTGCCAAGGAACCGAAGGTAATGCCACGTGTGTAGAACTATCAGAGTGAAGAGGAACACCCGCAGAAAGGATGTCCAAGTGATGTGAAGGGAACAAAACATCCTCCACAATAGAAAAGGGATCCACAATTGAGGGTGGATCAATGAAGGTCTCTAGAAATGTGGAAGTGACATGATTCTCGGAAGGGGCACTCCCAACAACAGAGATGATGAACTCCTCTGAAACACCTGTAGATGGATGAGGAACCTGTAGTGCATCACAAGTAGACTCTGCAAAAAGATGACTAAGGTTAGGAAGATACTCATCCCAATGAGGGGGCTCAACAAATAGAAGAGCGATGTCAGATAGGTATGAGTCATCCAATGAAGGTAGAGGAGTGAAGTGGACCTCGCACACTGAAAGTGGAAAGGAGGCGGGTGTGATGATGGTATAAGGCTAAGTAGAATACTACTCGATATCTAATGAGATGTGGGGGTGACAACAATGTTTGGAATAATGAGAGAAAGAGGGGAAGAGTCATTTGTAGTACTCTCGACATCAGAACAGGGTACACAATCCTCATCATCAGAAGGAGAATCAAGCGATTCTATGTTAGTGGAATGGCCATCACATGAAGAAATGGAGGAGACAAGTGAATCATTAGAAATAACAATAGTGGAAGTATGTGAAGGGTCTCCATAGAAGGACTGAAGAATGCTCCAGACACGGTGGGGTGGATATGAGTCTGCCACGTGAAACCAAAGAGAATGAGAGACATGCATCATCATGTGACCAAAAACATGGTCACAAGTGTCAAGGAAGTCCTCCAGATGACGATGATCAGTGGGGGTAGGAACTGGCCCAAGAAAGAAGGGTAAAAGACCCTCGTGGGCAAAGTAACGTTCCATGGAAGCATGCCAAGCTGAGTAGTTCCCTCTCCCGGTGAGAAGTGGCGAAGGCTGTAAAGTGATCCTACGATGCTCACGTATGGAAAGAGTACTCTCCATGATGAAAATGCAAGATGCAAAAAGCAAGACGTTGGACTCGGCCGATAATGTGTATCGTGTGTGAAGGCCCAAGAGTATAATCAACCCCCCCAAAATGCGGCACTTTATAAAGTAGTGTGTTTACAAAGCTCGACAATGTCATCACATAATGTGTGAGAAACCATGAAACTTTGAATAAAGAAGCACTCAAAAAGCAGTCATGCGAGTCAAAAGTTATGGCATTATTAAGATTCCCGCAACTGATGGAAAAAGTCAATAAGCACTGCAAACTAATTAAAAAGTGCTCAAAACGAGTGCAAAGGGTATCGTGTGACTACTCGTTGGAAACAACATCAAATTTTAGTAAGGGTTTGTTTTTCTTGCGAGGGGGATTAGGTTCTTGCCAACCCCAGACCTCGCCCTCTGTCTTCGACACTTGAAGGAAGGACATTAAATACAAGCAAAAAAGGCCCTAAAAATCAATTACATGCCATGTGAATGTTTTTTTGACCTTAAAACATTAAAAAAGTGTTTGTTTTAACCTGTTAAACAAAACTAAAAGGGAGAGAGGGCCCACATTGAAATGTTGACCGAAATTTGGATGGTTTGAGGTTGCCATGTGGATGTCAAACCATTGAGCAAGGCGCTAGAGCTGAATTGAACACATTCTACACAGATTTAGGTGACCATGTGTTGAAAACACAAAATTATAACTCGTCCAATGTTGACTAGGTCCACGCGTAGACGTGGTAACTACCATTTAAAACCCGAAAGCGAGGATCACGAGGGACGATGTGCACATCAACAGACGTGCGAATGACAATGTGAAGAGATCTCGGGAGGAGCGAGCATCAACCAAATGTGCATGCAAAAATTTGAAACACGGGCAGAACTTGGTTAATCCATAAAACTCTCCTCTATCTCATAGATCAAATGGGGTGCACATATAGGAGGTGCTGAGTAACCCCCAGTGCTGCAATCATGACAACTCGAATAGAGGGGGAGTTACATTCCTAGAATAGAAGTGTAACTCCCAATGACGCATATGATGCACTGACGCACTAACATGCTAATGCAATGACACACTGACACGTAAGGGAATCTCATAATGACCCCTAAATGACACGTGGACCTACGATCTCACCTAAGTGAGATGACTCACCTAATGATGTGGAAAATAACACACACCAATAGGGGTTAGGTAGAGAGAGCCATTATAGGTAGAACCACCGTGATTTGGAGATGACGGTGGCATTACTAGAGCAAAGTGGGATGTAGCCAAAGGAAATTTTGGTTATCGAGAAGGTAGATGAATATTACCCTAGAGGATGTGTATAAGATATCACAAATACCTATTTAGGGTGAGCTGATTATTTTGATTGATGAGATAGGATGAGGGGAACTAGATAAGGTTGTATGGAGACACCGCTTTGGACATGACATATGTTGTAAGGGGATTTACATTCGATAATTTTTGGGATGATGAGATAGATGAGAGTACTTTGACCATGATGATTATGGTAGGGATAAGTTGTTAAGCTCTCTCAAATTTTAACAAAGGCCGTTTTCCATGGGCATTAGTAGGGGTGGTAGTGGACATGGTAGAGTACCAGATAGTTTTTACTTGGGGCCAAATCTAGTGGAACAAGTGTATAGGGAGTTGTGGGAGTGGTCGAGGAGGAGGAGATATGGATTATATGTGATATTTATTTTACAATGTTGGGTGTATGAACACATAAGGGTGATCTCGGCCGTGTGGTATTCCTTGGGCTAGGTGGCATGAAAAATATTTTTTTGTAGGGTTTTGAGATGGGGAGTGATTTTCCGAGATGTAATATCTCGAGTCTAGAAGTAGTGTGCGGGGGTTATTGGATGGTTGGGGGGATAGACGATGTTTTATGGAGGACATATGTATGCTTCCCTATATGGTATGGAGAGGGGGTAAGCTACATATGATACATCATGATAGGTGGATGTGGGGGTGGAGGGTGGAGATGGTGGAGGTATTACGGTTTAGATGGGTGTGGTGGCAATTTTTCCTAGTAAAGGAGATACTAGGAAATCCTATTTTCTATAGGAGAGTGAAGGGAGATATAGAGATACTAGTATCACATATGTGAGATATCGAGGATATGGATGAGGAGGTAACGTCAATTGATATAGATGATGTCGGGGTGACACTCGAGTACACGATGTGTGGTGGTAAGGGTAGATGCTAGCTCGAGGAGATAGGGTGGTGACGACACGGTAGGAGTGGGGAGAGGAGCATTTGGAGCGATTGAGGTAGTTGCAGGTCGAGAGGGATGCTCGGGTGGTTTCTTTAGATGATGCAACAATTGGGGGAGAGGGATGAGTGGTGGCTACCTTGGAGATAGTGTTGGGGTAGGTAAATTAGGATCAAGACCGATACAATTAGAAGTGTGAATTGTTAAGGGAGCAATTTGGAGTTACTAAGATTACACTAGAAGCATTGGGGTCGAGTTGGATCGTGAGTGTGAGTACCGAGAAGGGGCATGAGAATCCAAAGGGGTGGGAAGAGTTACGTGTGGAGGTGATATGGGGTCATGTATGAAGGTGATCCTGTATCAATACTAGGAACTACGTGATGAATTGATGTGCTATGAGGGTGGTGGGGAAGAGGATACATGAGGTGCCCCAAGTATGCACAATATGTAGTGAGTTAGTTGAAGGAATCTCATTGGGGTCCTGCTATTAGCATGGGAGCATCGTAGGCGAGGAGGAGCCTAAGGGTGGAGTTAGGGCTTTGGGATTATTAGATGTAACGTTCACGATGTGATTATTGTATGGGCCATGGAAGCTAATCATTTTTAAGATTTACATCGATATATATATATATATATATATATATATATGTATATATATATATATATGTATGTTTGTATATATGTATGTATGTATGTATGTATATAAGTATGTATGTATGTATACATGTATGTATGTATATAAGTATGTATGTATGCATGCATATATTTATAATGTTTTGGATCTATGGATGTAAAAATGTGTTTTCATGATTTTGATGTGATGTATATGAGTTGATTGATATCATTAAATATGATGATTATGGTGCCATGATGATAATTTATTTGGTTATTGTGATAGATGTTAGATGTGGTTATATTGTGTGGATGTTGATTTCATTTATTGGTATATATGATGATGGTTAATGTGTTTGGTTTTTTATTTGATTGAGTATTTGTATGTATGTGATGGAAATTTTGATGATAATGCACTTTGCAACCTTAACTATTGGTAACATATAACTAACAATGGTTAGTCCATTTAAGATTGTATGATTGATAAAATGAGATGAGATACACTATTTATTTATGTCTAATATGTTTAGGATTTATACACATCTTGTACAAGGAACTATGTTCTCCTTTAGAGGTTCTAGGATTTATCCCAGCTTTATTTTGTTTAGTATTGGATGAGTTGATCAATATAAGAAGATTGTGTCTGTAAGTGAAAGATGATTGATGCAAAAACATTTCTTAGGATGAAGAGCATATTTTAAACATTGTTTAGAAAGCTGATCAATTCGAAGCTTTCAATTTTTGCCATGTATGTGGATTTTTGTTAGATTTGAGAAACCATCCTTTGAGGAAATGGTCTATGATAATATTTTAATTTTGATGGTGGTATTAAATAAGATGCTTTTCATCCCCAATATTTTATATTCCTTTAGTTGGGTTTAGGCCTAAAAGAATGCTTGAGGAGGGTGTGTTTGATATACAAGATAACATGTATATCCTAAACATGTCATTTTTTCGATGGATAGGGTGATGTATGGGAGTAATGATTACGGGATTCATTAATATTTGTGAAGGGTACTTTTCCATGCAGAATATGCTATATGAAAGTCTTTGGTGCCCATATTTATGGTCATAGTGGATATGTTGATGGGAAAACACATAATTCCAAATTATTACTAGGGTAAGGAAGATTGGTGGATGTTAAAAATGGGGGATATTAGTTGGAATAAGGTCATATAGATAAATATGTTAGCATTATAAAGTCTGCAAGTGTAAGACATTAAGAGGATCCTTTTTCAAGTTCACCATCTAGAGAGGCTAAGTGATATGCTGCGGAATCATATTTGTGAGTGATAATATATGGTCCAAGCTAGTTGGAGCAAACTTCCCATGTTTTCTCTTTTCCATAGTTGTGATAAGTTGATTTTCTTTAAGGACAAGATCACCAATATTGAATTCATGTTCTTTGAGATGTTTTCTATATGCATGTTTGATTCATTCTTGATAGATATTAATATGTTTGAGGGTGGTTAGTCGGTTTTCATCTAACAATTCAAGTTGTGATAGGTATTCTTGACGATATTCTTCCTCAAGGATGAAATATTTAAGAGAAATGTGTAAGGATGGAATTTGGACTTTGAGTGGGAGAATAAATTTGGTGTCATAGACTAGAGAGAAAGGGTAACATCTATAGGAGTTTGAATGCTAGTCCGATAAGCCCATAGTGTAAAGGGAATTTGAAGGTGCCAATCTTTACCATCCTGATCAAAAATTTTGGTAAGGATTTTTTAAGGGTTTCATTAGATGTTTCAGCTTGGCCATTGGCTTGTGGATAGTATGGTGTGGAGAATATTAATTTTATATTATAAGTGTCACATAGTTTTTGAAATTTCTTATTTTTAAATGATTTACCATTATCTGTGATGATTTTATGAGGGATGCCAAAGCGATAGATGATGTGATGATGGATGAAATCAACAATATTATATACTTTAGTGGAGATAAGAGGGATAGATTCCACCAATTTTGTGAAATATTCAGTGGATGTGATGATGGAATTATGTCTTTGGGATGATCGAGGGTTAATGAGACCAATAAGATCAAGTACCCATTGTGAAAAAGGCCATAAATATTGAGTTGGTTGAAAGGGCGTGAGTGGGAATGTGTGAGAGATTAGAGTGTTATTGACATTTGATGCACTTATTGACATAGTCACAAAAATCTTGGTTAAGCGTAGGCCAATAGTAACCCATCTGTAAGATTTATTTAGCAATGACTAAGTCGTTAAAGTGACCTCCACATATTCCATCATGGAATTCTTGAATAGCTTGGTGAGCCTTTGGAGATTTAAGACATTGAAGGAGAAGGCCATCAAACCCTCTCTTGTAAAGGATACCCCTAATATCACATAGCAAGATGCATGTTGTTGGAAGGACCTCTTACCATTTCTGGATAGATCGAGGGTATTTTTCTTGTGGAAAATAGTCGTATATTTGAGTATACCAAATGTCATATTGGTTATCTTCTATATGATTGATGGTAGGAATATTAGTGTTGGTATAAGATGGTTGATCAAGTTTGTGTATGATGATGAAGAGTTTGGAATCATCTGGAGATAAAGGAATGAGGGATGTGAGAGATGCCATAGTGTCTACAAATTTATTAGATGAGCATAAAGTCGTTTGGATTTCATAATGATCAAAGAGCTTCAAGAGATTATGTCGATGATGGCTTTATATTTTTGCAAGATTTCAATTTTACATTGATATGTTACGTTTGATCGATGATGATAAGTTGGTAATATCCATAGATGTCAAGGATTCCTATGCCAAGAAATGCAACATTTTGAAGACCCATGATGAGGGTTTTGTATTACATCTTGTTAATTTATGCAATCAAAATTTAATTTAAAGGACAACATAATATGAGTTTCCCAAGGAGGTATTATGAATATTCTAACACCCCCTTGTATGCATTTAGACCCATCAAATAATAAGGTCATTTTGAGAGGAGTGTTATCATGATTGAGAGTGTTGATAGATTTGTCATGAAATTGTTCACAAGGAAGGTAATTATTAAGGGTAAAGGGAGATGGTTAGTGATAGCCTACTATTTGATGGATTTTTGAGAAATGAATTCAAGATCAAACTCTATCATGATCATGAGCCATCTAGTTATACGATCATTATGATATGGCTTAGAGTGCATGGATTTTAGTGGATTAATGCTTGTGACTACATAAGTTTTGTGATTGAGGAGGTAATGACGAAGTTTGGAAGTTGTGAAGTATAAGGCACAACACAAATTTTCTACTTATGAATAATGAGTTTTATAATCATTAAGGGTACAACTTATATAATAAACAACATACTCCCTACCTTACTCATCCAAATGTATTAATATGGATCCTAAAGCATGGTCATGGTGGAGATTTATAGATAGAAAGCCTCCCCTTACGTAGAGGTACAAGCACCAAAGACGATATGAGGTATTTTTGAGGATTTGAAATCTTTTTGATAGTCATCATCACCCTACTTAAAGTGGATGTCCTTTCTAAAAAGGTGGTGAAGAAGTATCGACATCAATCTAATAATTGAGAGATGAAGGTGACAAATAGATTGAAGTTTACATTGGAGGCTACAATTTATTTAATATTGGATGGAGGAGGCATTTTTATTATAGATTTAACTTTGGTGGGGTTGAGTTCAATTCCCTTGATAGATACTATAAATCCCAAGAGTTTCCCTTTCAAGACCCTAAATATGCATTTAACATGTTTGATCTACAAGAAAAATGTATTAGATGGGAAAATATTACGTTGAGGATAACAAGATGGTATTTTTAGTGTTTGTATTTACCTAAGATATCATCTACGTAGTATTCTATAATTTTATGGATGAGGTCATGAAAGATATATGTCATGGTGCGTTGATAAGTTGATTTTACATTTTCAATACAAATGACATTAATCTAGAATAGAAGGTTCCCATGAGGTGATAAAATATGTCTTATATTGATCTTTTGGTGCAATGAGGATTTGATTATAAATAGAGAAACCATCCATAAGAGACAACATTTCATGTCCTGCCGTTAGATCGATAAGATGATCAATGTTAGGTAGGGAAAATCATCTTTTAGAACAACAAGTTTAAGGTCTCAAATTTTTGTATAGATATACAATTTCTCAGAGGTTTTAGTTATTGGTACAATGTTAGAAACCCATTAGGGATAGTTGATGGGTAGTATAAAGTTGGTTGAAAGAAGATGCTAAAGTTATTCTTTGACTAATAATGTGATATGGTGATGCACTCTACAACCTTTTGATTCACTAGCTTAGCATTGGGGATGGTGATGATATTATGGATAACGATGCTAGGTCGATACTAGGCATATCACTGTAAGACCATGTAAAGGCTTGTTTATGATTGGATAAGAATGTGGTGAACTCATAGAGTTCTATGGGTCTAAATATTGACCAATTTTGATGATATTTGGTTTTTTTGGTGTGCTTATATTAACATCGATGGTAGATTCATTGAGAAGCATAAATGTCTTATAAGGTAGGGAGTGTTTGGAGACAACAATATTCATCACCCATATATGTCTAAATGACATTTTCATCATGACAATGGAGAATGTCGATAGTGGGAGAATCCTCTTCTATCATTTTAGGTAATGTTAATGGGAGGGACTTGATCTTGTAGTTAGATTTGTAAGTCAACGGTCCTAGCCTGATTGTATTGATTAAAAATAAATTTAAGTAGGATATATATGGTGTCATCAATGTTAGAATAATGAGAAGGAGGATGGTTCAGATTCTAGTATTGGTAGTGGTGAATTTGAAGGAGGAATTTGAATTTGAGTCCATATTTATCGTGGGATTTCTTCATATCTTCAAAGGGTAACTCATGTGGCCTTCTCATATCTACCTAGACCAAAACCCTTCCATGTGTAGCGGTGAGGTAGGTTTGGGAAAACGAGGCTTATCTAAAAATGAAAAGTTTGAGGTGAATGGTTTGGCATGTGGTTGATTATCGAGATATGAAGAGGGGTGGTGATTCCTATGTAAACAAGTTATTCTTGAAGAAAGAGGGGACCAAAATAAATAATAGTTCCAATGTTAGGTTCATAGAGGGGCTATTTTTTGGGTCTCTCATATGTTTTTGGTGTAAGGATTGTATTGAGAGCTAAGAGTTGGTACTCCCCTAGTGAGAGACGTCACATCACATCTTTGAATGATTGATCATCAAGTTATTTAGATGCAAGAATGGAAGAACTCAAGGAATATTGATTTGAAGACAAGATGCATCATAAGGGAAGAAACAAATAATTTTCCCTATAAGTCATATGACGGGGCTTTGAACAAATTAGGATCAACATGAACCATAAAGGTTTTACCTTCATGTTCATATTTTAAGCACCAATGTAAGGTGGAAGGGACACAACACATGGTGTAGATCTAAATATGTACTAATAGTATGAAATACATTGAAATCATTATTCTACAAGGTAGAAGAGTTTGTGGAGGACTTTCACGCCTATTTTTATAAATAGGATTAATGTGCCCAAGGTGGGAGTGATAATATTGTTAAAATTACGTAGGATGAGAGGTGATTGAGCAATAATGGTTTTAGGTAGTTGAATTTGTTTGAAGGTTTGAGATGATATTATGTTGATGTTGGTCCCATTGTCAATCACAACCCTTTTAATAAGTGTGTCATTTCTTTAAAGCGGTGAAAATGGGGAGGTCATGGTCTTTGAGTTGTAATGATGGGATCTATAAGTTGTCAAACACGATGTTTGGATACATTTTAAGAAACCAAAAAGTTGGAAAATGGATGAGGTTCATCTGATGGTACTAAGATGGCTTGAAGATATTTTATCATATCTTGTTGATGTTGAGGGGAGTTTTGGATGAGTTCATAGAGGGAAATATTGATAGGTTCTTGATGTAATTGTTTGAGAACAATATTATATATAGATGTCATGGATTGAGTTTGAGGGGATGCAATGATGGAGACCTTGGCTTCAAGGGATGATGGATTAGATGATTCAATATGAGCTACAAAGATGGATACTTTAGGCCTATTTTGATTTTAGGATTTCAATTCTGGGTGTAAGATCTTGTGGATATGTTAATAATATTGAGTTGGAAAAAGGATAATTTTTGGAGGAGGATATGCTTTGGCTAGATAAAACACTAGATGATGTTTTAATATTTTCAAGTCAAAGGTTTTAGAGGTATACATAACTTGGAATTTTTATCTTGTTGTTTTGGAATTGATAGGTAGATTAGGATGATATTTATTCATTGAGAGGAGATCTTTCTTAGAAATACTATAGACTACATCTTGGAGGGATTTACAGTTCTTAGTGTGGTTCCTTGGCATTCTATGATAAAAAACTTCATCATACTTGTACTAGGTAGGTTTCCACCCATAGGGATTAGAGGGCTTGATTGGTGGTCTTGATATAATTGATGATTGAAAAAAATTCTCAAGAATTGTGGTATAGTATCCTAATGGAGCTTTTTGAGATGACATCGAGGTTTTAGGAATTTGAGTGTTATTAGATGGTTTAGGAGTGTGAGATACAAGAAATATATATTGTGTAAAGTGTTTAAGTGTGGCTTTAAGGATGGGTTTAGATTCTAAGATGGTGACTGGAATTTTTGATGAGGGATGTGGCCCTAATATAGAAGGTAGTGACATGGTATCCTTAGTTTGGTTTGTCATTAATTTGTGAGATTTCTAATTTCTTATGTGGGTGAATTTCTAGTTTTTGTACAAGATTATTAAGGTTATTCATTTGATGTTGAGGGCATTATCTTTGGAAGGGATGTTTATGATTTCTACAATGAGATTTTATTCTTGTGAACCCGAAGAGATGAGATCTCGAGATATTAATGGGAAAAACTATAGAGAGGACTATGAATTGGGATATAGTTTAATTTGGGGATTCATCAAGTAAGGAGATCAAAGGCTTTTTTGGCTGGTGTTTCAGACACAAAAATGTATGTGGTGCGGTAGATGTGGTATTTTTAGAAGGTGAGAACCAATTGAAAATATTTATAATGTGAGCAATATGATTTTGGGACCCTACGACATTAGTTTTGGGCATGTTATTAGTCAAGGGATGGTTTGGAAAAGGTTGTTTAAATACATAAATGGTTTGATTAGGAGGTGCATTAGGATTTTCTAGCTATATCTCACCTCGGTCAATGAGATATTGGAAGACATTTATAATGGAACGACATCTATCAACGTCATGACCAAGAACCTGGTGGTATTTACAATAATATTCTTCTCTATATACTAGGATGGATTATAAACATATTCATCGACAAATCAGTTACGAGGAGTTTTATCAAACAAGTAGCCATGAAATTTTCAAATATAGAGTTATAGGATGCTCCGAGGGGTGTGTATTTTCAAGGAGGTTGGGATCTTTTGGAGTCTATGTGAATTTTAGATGTAGCTTTTAGGATAACCGCATTCGCATGAGCATTTGGACTTGTCATTTTTTGAAAAATTCTTAGAAGAATCAAGTTTGGGATTTTTAGATCATAGTTTAACTTTACCATCTTCGAGGGCTCAAAGTTCCAATTTCCTAGCCATGGTAAAGGCTTCATCAAATGTTTGAAAAGATTGGATTTGAAGGGTGGAAGATATGTACTTTTCTCAAGACCGAGTGAATAACGTAATCAACTTAATTTGGGGTAGAGAGAAGGATAATTGATTAATAATTCCATGCCATCTAGCGATGAAGTCAACAATATAATATTTCTCTAATTGTTTCATAGAATATAGGTTGGTGATGGATATCTTATGTGTGATATTGATGGAGGAATGCTATAAGAAAAGTTATGCTAATTGCATGATGGATATAAATAATGTTGGTGGATATTTTTATACCAATCAAAAGTGGGCCCAACTAATGACATCAAGAATGTCCTTAGCATAAGGTCATGATTGTGAGCTATGAGGTAACAAGAGTGTCGGAAAGGCCCGAGATACTTGCAGATCCTACTTATATAGAATTTGGTGAATTTTGAAAGTTACCAATGTGAAGGGTATGGTTTGAAAGGTATTAATCGATGGGTTGATCACAAATTTGTTCGTAAGAAAACACATTTTTGGGTCCAATGATGGTGAATTCTAGGCTTGCGATTCTACTCATCAAGGTTTATATGGTGTCGATTAGATGTTTTTCAAAGAAGGATTGAATTGTCCATAGATAAGGGGATTTGATTGTTGATATTGGTGATATGGTAAAAGAGGATTTTGAAAATGGGGAAGGATTCCTAGCACATTTTACGTTTTTTGGGAAACTAACGGTTGTGAGGAGTGGATATACTGGTAAATTTGGGGGATAGAAGTGTTGAGAAGGGGTTGTGAGGGTTGTGGAATTTTTTGAGAGGAGACATATCCATACTACGGGAAACCAGTTGTAGATGTTGGTTGTGAGAGGGGTTGATTGCTAGTGATAGCACTTATATTAATAGGTGGAAAATATGTAGGAATGGATATAACAAATTTTTAAATTGTGGATGAGGACTACTTGATAGATAACGAGGTGGGATGTAACCATGGAGCTTGAAAAAACGGGCATATCTAAAGGAGCCCATTGAGGAGGAGGATAAGTGACACTATGTGGCTATATACAAGGTTGTGTGATAGATATGTGAGCTTATGTCTGGGGACTAGCGAGGAGGCATATGGCAAGGGTCCTTGTTGGTTAACTATGTTTTGTGATAAGATAGTATTAAGTTTAAAGCTGACTACATGGGAAAATGAGACAAGTCTGGATGTTTCTTTATGACTAGGGGTAGGATAAGGAGTGATTTTTTTAATAACCAAGCGATAGGAGATGTTGATGATCCGAGAGTGATCATAGGTAATGGAAGTAACATGTGGTTGGGGTTATGGATTATATTGAGGAATATGAACATCTCAGGAAGCGATATGAATAATAAAGGTGATAGGGTTGGCATTAAGAAGTTCCTCGAATGTTAGGTCACCACTGAAGGTACTATGGGACTGGTAAGGAGGATATGAAGTTTCTAATGTGTATGACTAAACACTGGGAGAGCACAAGGGCTCTTGGGTTGTTTATGTAGATTATTACAATGAGTTTGAGATGTCTATGATATTCTAGATGTGAGACCATTGTCTACTTAAAACCATGAAATAAAAAACATATAATATAAGAAAATAAACATTTAAATGAAAACTACAATCAACAAGATAATTTTGATTATCTTGATTAATTTTAAAAAATATGTTGAAATAAAAACCGGCTATTAGAAGGTACCAATAATTGGGCCTACTACGGATGGTTTCAAGTGTGATTAGGATAGAGTCCTGGATATAATTAAGGGTATGAGAGGCCCAAATATATGTTGGTGTTAGAATGAGGCATGATATTTGGCCCTACCCCCTTACTTCATGGTTCCACAATTATAAGGGTGTAGTGTTCTTAGTCGATATACAACCCAAAAATTGAGTTGGATTCCCCATTGATGGTGAAATCCAAGTAGTTAGACATGGAAGGGAGTGTTTAGAATGAAGTTTGGTTATATGTGATGTGGTCATGTGTGAGGGGAAGTAGTGAATTCAAAACTTAACACCTACTCAAACTAGATGATCAGGAAAGGATGGAATTGCAAATTCTTTTTAAGAACCCAAAAGGAAAGTTTATTTTTTATGAGGAAAACACATAAAATGCAATGCTAAAAAGAGACCGAAAGGAGAAAAAACAAGAAAAGAGAAATACCTTTATTCACTAAATACTCCATTTTATTTTACACTTTCCAGGAAGGTACCGAGAGAACTCCAAGTTAAAAAGTTAGTTTATTTTACAAGAAATAAATTCTATTATGTAAATGTAGAATTTTGATCAAAAGGGACTCTAGGTCCCACCAGACGTGTGCTAATTTCGTATTAGATTTTAGGTTTTGATTTAATTATATGAAACAAACCACTAAAACTCATAAATGACATGGGTTAATGATACGGACATGGATGAGAGGAAGAAGATGGATCCAAATGCATGCATGAATATTCTTTTCCAAAGGACCAAAAACTTACACACACACAAACAAATTGGATAATAAATATATTAGACATTAATGAGGAAAGTTTCTTAGAAAATTCCAATCCCATGAACCAAAGGGATTCCTTTAACGGATGTCAACTCACTTTTAGGTAATCAAGCTAGAAATAATGACAAGAATACAAATGATATTAGATAATATGGATATAAAAATATAGACGTGTATTATTATGGAGATATGAAGAAAATAAATGTCCTCGATGATAGGTTATGGAGGGTTAAAAACGTTATCCCAATAGAGATTTGCATCGTCACTGTTCGAGGAGAACACCCAATTATTAAGTTAAATCATTTAGGTTAGGTATGAGGGTGATAACACAATGGATTAACTCACCGTCGATGTCAAATTGTTCCCACATGAATGGTTGACACACAATCGGTAGATCAAAAATGAAATGAAGTTCATAAGCCATTCGTAGCAATAGAGACATGAGATTACAAGAAAACAGATGAATAGACATGATTTATCGGATATTAGGAAAATATATCAAGATGTATCAAGGATACAAAATAAGGGAAATTTAGTAGGGATTGACGTTGATTTGGTGGATTGGTGTCGATTCGATGATCACTTTGTCAAAACCAAGTTGATCAAAATATGTTTGTAAAGCCTATGATTGTGAATGGAGGATTAAGTATTCTTTAAGCATAAATACTTGAATTAACATGATTAAATCTTGAGGATAGAAAGTTATTTATTTGAATAAAACAACATACCATTGAGGAGGATGAAACTAGGATAAATGGACGTGAATGAAGATTTCTCCAAAGGGAGTATAAGGCAACATGAGGTTTTAATTACTTCTCATCTACTTAACGTAAAAATTCGAGAGATCTGGGCCTGTCACTTATGAGCTTGGAGGCTGGATGTCAGAATTGATTTTGAAATCCTTGGGCAAAGGCTCAAGGGGGATTTTATACGATTGATGCCATTTCAATAGATCACCATCGATTTTCACCGATTGGCGTTAATTACGGGAAACTACACCGATTTATGTCCAATCTAAGAGAATGGTTGAATTTGGTTTCATCCACTTCCATTTACGGGTTTTTTGGGTTTCATGATGGTGTAGGTTTGTTTTGAGCTCGTGGGTTTTTTTAGGAGGTCAGGTTGTTTAGATTTATTTTGTTTTTATTTTTTTAGTTTGTTTTATGGTTACACGTGGTTATGATTGGTAAAATGGTAAAATGTAATTTGGTATAAAGGTAAAATGATCGTGTGAGACTATGAAGGGGTGCTATAAGGAATTAGGGTGACCTAATTCTGGTGTCTATAATGGGTATGTTTTATGTGTCTATCTTGACCCTATGGTGGGTTGTATATGTTGTGAATAACGAGTGAATGATCATTTATTTTAGTACTGCATAAAACTTGAGTAGTGCATTAAATCCAATGTTCTTTCCTTCCTTTTAATGAATTAAATGATAATCATAATATGTAAAGTTTTATTGCAATGAGGATAGTGTGGTAACATTGAAATTAAACTCATGTCAAGGTCTAAGTGATGTAATTGGAACAAAAATCAATCCCAAGACCTATTAGGAGTTGAATCATGTATAAAACCTTGTATTTGACTCCAACTATCTATTTGTGTTTAACAAGATGTTGTGGAAGGGTTAATATGAAACTTGAAGTTGTATTTTTAAACTTGACATTAAACCCCGGTTACTTGTAAAACCGTAAAGAATGTTTAATGTGAAAGTATGTATCTTGCTAGCATAACTTATTGTAACAAATATAAAAGGGAATGGAGAGTATCCTTAGTGACCAAACATTTTGAATGAAATGGGAAACATACAAATTTTGAGATGAGAACATATGTTCTTGGTATACGTCAATTATTGTATGATCAAATATGTAAAACATGTAGCCTTTTACCACTATCAAATGGAACCTAATAAGATGAATTCACAAGTGTAAAGTGAATTTTCCTTATCTCCTATAATAGGTGGTCAACTTTACACATCTAATAAAAGTTAAATGACTTAATCTTGTGTTGGGACATATCTCTTGGGAAAATGAATTCCCTATTTGTAATGAATGTTACATGACTCGAGCATAATTGAAATGATATCAAATAATTAAAATTCCTAACATGATTGTAATATAAATGGAAAAAAATAAGGGAATGTTTGGTGATTAAACATTATGATAGAGTGAAAATCATAATTATTAACATAAAGATCACATGTGGGATAATACAATGATTTTAACACAAGGAAATTTAGTAGTGATAAGAATGAAAATCTTGGGACATATGTACATGGTGTTAAGGCCTTTATTTGTCTCTCTTATTTTCCTTTCATTTTATTGTATTCGCTTGTGTGAAGAGAATGCGGAATTGTTGTTTGTTGTCTCATTTGTGAGATCGTATGTGTGTATGAATATTGTTGTCATTTAACCAATGATTAATACAAAAGCAGTAATTTTTAGTAAGATGTAAATTGAGAAATATATGTATATGGTGGATAAAGTACTTATTTTACCTCTCCCTTGTGGTGTATGATTATTGTTTCATTTTGATCTTTTGGATCCAATGTGAATTTTTTTATTATCATTTTACTTGTGTGGATGTATGAGAGTATGGGGGTGGGGTACATCATTACATTATGTAGGGATACATGTGATGTTAGTGAAGGGAGGAATAAGGAGTTGTTTGTTCATATGGAGGAACCAAGGGGATTCGTGGCTAGCCTTAGTGGAGTGATAAGTGTTGTCTCAAGTGGAGGGATAAGTGTATATTTATTATATTTTATTACATGTTTAATGGGAGGAACCAAATGCTAGCAAGAATTTACTAGTGGAGCAATAAATATTAGTTTGCAATGATGATCCCTCCCTTTGCAAGTCTTGTAAGAAGGATTGATAATGTGACTCATATTTATTGATGAAATTTCATTTTCACACTCTCATTATTCTTAATATTTCATTTCTTCCCGGTTTCTCATTGGAACATGCATTCATTTATTTGATGGTATTTATATCTTGCATGCATGTGTATGTTTATGTATGTGTGTATATTGGGGACTTGTATTGCCATAATGGATGGATAAGTGTTATTCTGTTGTATTGGTTTTCTTATTTTGGGAGGAAACAAAGGTTAGAGAGCCTAGAATTAGTGGAGGGATAAGTGCAGAGGGACAAGGGTGTTTTCATGTGTGGTTGCAACATTCTTTTGGAGGAACCAAAGGCTAGTATTCCTTCCTTAGTAGAGGGCTAGTATTCCTTGAAAAGGTATTGGATGGCTTGGATGTATTATACATTTTATTTATGTTGATTTTTTGGCATCATATTTTCCTTGTCTTGGAGATACATGTGCAGTAATGCATGTCATGTTATGGTTCATACATTGTGTCATTGTTACTTGGGCCCAAGTATTGTTGTTGATAAAGAAAATTATTCATAGTTTAGCAGTGTTACTAGTGTGGGTGTTACATTTGGTAGCAGAGTGGAGGTTTATATTCTCAAACCTCTCGAAATGAATTTGTGATGTGGCAATTGTATAAAAGATGAACACATTATGTTATTTTGTGTTGCATTATTTACAAATGATGATTGTGATGTTGTGTATGTACCTCTAGTGGTTACCCCTTGTAGATTCATAGTTTAGTGAAGTGTTTTGTGATGCAGATACCTTTTGTGAATTCAGCTTATAGTTCATGTGTGCTATCAAATTGTTCCATGAAAAACAATTTTTTTGTGAATCATGAAGGTGTTGTAAAGTCATGTTACCCCATTGTTTCATATGCATATCATGCATGGTTGTATAAAAATGTAATCCTTTTTAAATATGTATGTATCGTAATATTGTACTTGTGTGGATTATATATATGTAGTAATGTGTTTCCTCATGACTTGGGGTATATAATGATGTTATGACCCCTATTTTAGTGTACCCATACTATTGTGCATTATGTGGAAATTGTGTTGTTCTGCAAATCGTGATTAATTATAATGTGCATCACTCTCTTACATGATAGCTATGTATATCATGTTGTGTTGTAACGTTGTGTTAGTGATGATGTTGTATTGTATTGTGTTATATTACCTTACACCATCGATCCCCATGGGTAGTATCAAAGTTTACATGGAGAGTGAGTAGGGTGAATGACCACCATGTTTTTGAGTTGAGTACGATATAAGATGTGAAATCTCTAATAGATTGAAACCCACTTTTATTTGTTTGGTATTTATGGATTTACTCCACGAATATCCTACATATTGTGTAACATGTGCACCTCAAGCTTGGTAAATGGTAACTTGTAAATTTCCCTCATTCCTTAAATGGTCATCTTAGATACAACCTTTGTATAGTTACTGATTATGTGAGCCTTGTGAGATTCTAGAGACTATGATTTTAGATAAGAGGATCATTGTGATTATTAATTATTTCAAGTTGGACTCAAGGAGTACACAGTGATTTCCTTTATGGTGTTAGGTGCTAGGATTTGGTTGAGGTGACGAGGCTCTATGTGTTTAGGTCCATAGAGTGAATTGGCATAGTTTTGGTTCAACAATATCATTTATATCGGGAGGTATATGAAGTTTCTTTGGGAGGCATATGGAGTTTTGGTACCTTAATCTACATGGAATTTAATGAACTCGATTATGTGATACATATTATGATACTTGTGGCTTTATAAACCTTATGTTAGATGCAATTTACTTTGATTCTCTCTCGACATTGTGTGTTAGTGACAACTATGACTTCAATCATGTACAAATATGCTACAAACATATTGATGTGTTGCCTTGTTACTATGTTAGACACATGTTTTTATGTCTCTAATGCCGGAGACTTGTTGTTAGGAACTCGTGATTTGTGGATTGTACTTTTCTTTCCCTATTTGTGGTGGATTTATTTTGTGTTACAATCATGAAAACTTGATAAATGTGAAGTTGGCTGTGTTATGGTTTTGGGTCATATATGACCTCATGATGTCATGTATTTTTGGGAACCACGCAAAAAAATTAATTGAACTATTAAATAATGAAAATGATTAAGAAACATTGAATCAATGAACTTGTACTAATGAGAAAACTAATAATTTAGAGTTTTTTTCGAGAAAATATTGGACATAAGTACCAAACTAAGGATTAATTAACCATGGTAAAGAGAACTATCAATATTCATAGAACATAAACAATTGAAGAAAGTTACAATTTTTTTGTTCCCTTGTGGTCACACTATAGTGATAAGATCCATTTCACTTTGGTGACTTGAGTCACCTGTTTGTTCCTCCTTGCTCTTGAGTCCTTGTTAAGTTTATCTTCGGTCGTAAGTGCCTCTTCTAACCCTAACATTGTATCACATCGAGGATGATTCTTTCGATAAGGGTACAAATTGTAGTTCCCATACCCCTACATTTGATTGGCGAAGGTGAAGAATTTTTCATGGTCATTTTAAATTTATAAGTAAAAAATAAAGAATACTAATGATGATAATTAAAACAATGAGGTGATTTTGATTATCTTTCCAGTTTCTTTGGGATATATGCATTTCATTCACACTTATCTCTTTCAGACACTTCTATAGCTCACTCGTGGTGATATGAAATTTGTAATCACATCTAGAGAAATGACTTGGTGAGTGAGGTTCTTCAACTCAATAGAACTATGTGCGTGTCTTGCATGGTTGGGTGCAATAGTTAATTGATTCATTTAATAAGGTTACAAGGGTTATATTTTTTGAGTTGTTTAAAGTATATCTCAATCAACATAACAAAATGTAAATAAGTAAATAAAATATTTTCAATTCAAGTCTAAATGAGGAAGAAAAAACCAATAATAAAAATATAATAAAATAAGTTAAAATCAAAGTAAAATAAAGAGTTAGGAAATGGATTATGGAAACAAAGTGTGGAGTTTTAGGTTTCTCCTAGCCTACATGGCCGTGGAAAATTTCAAGAAAATTCTCTTTGAATGCATGGACGTTACAAGTCACATGTGTAAATTAAGAACTCCACAATTTTTTTACAAAGCATCCTCCCTATCTACGCCAAAATGGGAGCTTTAGAACTGGGCATGACATCCATCAAAGTAAAATGGAAAGAGGATTTAAGTCACATGTTGTAGTTGTAGTGTGCTCTAAGTGGATATGTATACAACAAATGGAAGCATTCGCCAAAGGCGCGTGGGTTGTTTGATAAAAGTATGAAAGAAACATGGTGTCATGGAACATACCCAACCATGTAATTTTATTTTTTGTTTTATTGGCATGCTTCCGTGTAGGTTTAAAGGAGGAGGGTTGTCAATAATTCAATGATGTGGGAACCTCTTTAAATCAGGCCAAAAATAATCATTTTGACATGAATGAAAGTCTTGGCCATGCCAATTATCTTGAGGAAACCCTAAAATATATCATCAACATGAAAATTAAACATGGGGTGGTTGTGTGGATGTGTTTTCTTGGTGCTCAAAGAACACATAAAAATATGCAATCCTTATTTTTTACATCAACTCTTTTTGTACATCGGATAATAAAAATTTTGCACCTTATGTTCTCATGTCAAACATCTATGTAGAAGTGCTAGTTGTGTTTACAAATTTTTTTACTTGGCATTACCAATAATCTCTATAGGTATTCTATTTTTTAAAATGATGGATTTTTTTGCATATCTCACAAAAATGTCTTCCAACAATCTTAGAGATGAAATTGGGTTCAATGGGCACTCAACACATACTCAAAGTTCTTAAAAACTCCAATAGTTATGGGAAGCATAGACAAGGCAATTGAATTGTTTGTTAGAATGCCTCAAAGAGGTATGTTCTCATGGGAAACAATGATTAAATAGTATGCAGAAAAATGGTTTGATTAAAAGGCATTAGAACCCTATAATTAAATACATATAGTGTGTGTAATGTTACACTCTATAGCTCTTTATTTTTAGAACGATACATGTATGGATTCCATTTCTCCTCTCCAACTTTATTTTAAAATTTTCAATATTTTTATAGTATATTGAATTTTAAATATGGAATCAAGTAATCTTGTTATTTATGTTTTGTTTTTAAATCATAGTACAAACCACATAAAAAATTTCCACATCATGTTTGACTAATGTAAAAATAGTCACCTTGGGTGGTGTGTCAAATTACTTGGCCATGAACTTGAGAAAAAAACTTAAAAACATGTTCAATGAAGTTCACATTACTATATAGAGAACGTTGTAGCATATTTTATTTTATCTATTTCCTCCCAAAAACATTTTACGCATTCGTATCAGAGCTAACTCGGCTTAGTTTTTTGAAGGGGAAACAACCAAATCTAGTCAATCGCTCTGAAAGTTATTTCTAGTTTGAGATCCATTTACTAGTTTTAGACCACGTTAGTTTCCCACGATTCTCTATATATTAGATAATAGGGTAGTACTATTAAACATTCCATCAAGATGGTTTATACCCCTTTTTAGGCCCATTTTGTGGCAGCTTGAGCTAGTTTATGTAGTAGCACAACAAAGTCTCGTGGACCTATATGGACCCTCCAAGGTTCATTTGATGGGTAAAAACTAGTGTGATGCTTGAAAGTCTCAGTATGATGACTATAAATATATTTTCCTATATAATTAAATAAGAAAGTTAATGAAATGTTAGAATCACATGATTTGGCACATTTACCTAGACCCTTAAAGGAATAATGAGAATGAGAACAATGTTAAAGGTCGTTAAAATTTGTAATATTCTATTTTTTTGGAATTTGAATTTTATGAGTAAAAATTGATTGTGTCATCTCTTACCCTATTTGATCATGGAAATATATTGGTTTACTTGTGTAAAATAAATTGAGTGTTTTTTCTCTCTAATCTCTCCCTAGTCCCGAAAATTTATTTTGGTTTGAAAAGTATATAAGTAAATATATTTTTCACTCTCTAATGATGAATTGATGTTGTATGTCTTGATAACATATTATATGGAGAGGGTGGGTCCATGCTAGTTTTTTTGTTGAGCATGTTTAAACAATATGACAAAGTTATAGGTAGTGTGGTGGTATTAGGATGATTGATGAATTCTAAGTTTATTTTTTTATAGCTTTTAAAATGTGTAATTTTGATGAAATGAGAAATGTATTGTATTTGAATAATTATATCTATTATATAAATTGTTAGAAGAAAATTTAGTTTATAACATGTTTGTATTATAATTGATATGAAGTTGTAAATCATACATGGTATTTTATAGTTCTATTGCATCAAAGAATTGTACTTGGTTATCATGGTATTTTCTTGTACATTGCACAATGTATAGTAGTAAAATTAAACACTTAAAATATTGAAAACTAAACGAGATCTCTAAAACTAGTCTGTCATGTTTCTACTACCATTCAAATTTGGTGTTTGAGGGTAACATTTGAAATAATACCCTTTGAATGAGTTTTTCCCCTCAACATGTCTATTACTTAGGAATCTCATGCGAGTGATCTTACTAAACCCTTAGGAAAGAGTGTGTGCATTGAAAAATAGCAAGGAGTATTGTGGGTTTGAGAAAAGGTTTTGTGAGATAAAAATGCTTAATAGTTCTCTAGATTTTTCCCTAGAGTGGGTTTTACACCTTTTGCATTGGAATAAATTCATCCTTAGGACCTTCAAGTATGTTTTTGAATAAACTAAGCCTAAGTCCCCTTAAGGGGTCATTTGTGGTTAAAGTTATGGAAACTATATTCGATGTCGACCGCTAGAATTTTGTCCCTTGTGATAATATTAGAAATGAAAAGTGTTGATTAGAACCATGATAAGGTAATGTGGTTAATTTTACAAAGTCCTTGTGACATGGGTATGTTTTATGTGTCTAACTTAACCCTATGGGGGTTATAGATGTTGTGAATAATGAGTGAATGGTCATTTATTTTTATACTATGTGAAACTTTAGTAATCCATCAAATCCAAAGTGTTCTTTCCTTTATTTTAATGAATAAAATGATAATCATAATGTGTAAATTTTTTGTGGAATGAGGATAGTGTGGTAACATTGAATTTGATCTCATGATCGGTATAAGATGTAACTTAACACAAATCAATTCCAAGACATCTTAGGATGTGAATCATAGATAAAACCTTGTATTTGAATCCCACTATTGATTTATGTTTAACCAAATGTTGTGGAAGGGTTACTAGGAAACTTGAAGTTGTACTTTTAAACTTGACATCAAATCTCTCCGGTCACCAATAAAAGTATAATGAATGTTTCATGTGGAAACACGTATTTTGCTAACATAACTTATCAGAATAAAGATAAAAGTGAATGAAGAGTATCCTTAGTGACTAAACAATTTGAATGAAATGGGAAACTTGCATATTTTGAGACAAGAACTAATGATCTTGGTATACATCAATTTTTGTATTATCAAATATATAAAACATGTAGCCTTATGCGAACTTTAAATGATATAAAATGATTAAAATGATTAAAATGCCTAACATTATCATAATATAAATGGAATAAAAGGAGTGTATTCTTAGTGATTAAACATTATGATCCATTGAAACTCATAGTTTTTAAATGATAACATATGTTTTTAATAAGCATCACATGTGGGATAATACAATTATTTTAACACAAGGAAATTTAGTAGTGATGAAAATGAAAATCATAGGACCTATGAACATGGTTGTTAAGGCATTTAATTATCTCTCCTATAGTGATATCATTGTGTTGTGTTCACTCATGTAAAGAAAATGTGGCATTGTTGATTATTGTATCATTTGTGGTATTGTACATGTGTATGAATACTATTGTCATTTAACCAATGCTTAATACAAAAGGAGTAAATTGTACTAAGATATAAATAGAGAAATATATATATATGGTGGATAAAGTCCATATTCTACCTCTCCTTTGTGGTTTATTATTATTATTTCGTTTCATTCTTTAAGAGCCAATGAAAATTCATTTATTGTCTTTTTCTTTTGTGGATGTATGAAATTATGGGCATGGGGTGCATAATTGTTTTATATAGGGATAAGTGTGATGTTAGTGAATGGAGGAATAAACATTGTTTTTTCATATGGAGGAACCACGAGGTTTCATGTCTTTCTTAGTGGAGCAATAAGTATTGTATAAAGAGGAGGGATAAGTTTATATTTGTTATATTTTATTGCATGTTTAATGGGTGCAACCAAAGGCTAGCCATGATTTCTTAGTGGAGTGATAAGTGGTAGTTTTCAATGACGACCTCTCCCTTTGCAAGTCTCATAAGAAGGCTTGATAATGTGACTCATATTATTGATGAAATGTCATTTTCACACTCTCATTATTCTTAATATTTTTTTTCTTATTGGTTTCTCATTGGAGCACATGTTCATTTATTTGATGGTAGTTGTAATTTGCATACATGTGTATGTTTATATATACGTGTAGATTGGGGAGTTATATTACCATAATGGAGGGATAATTTTTATTATGTGTGTGTGTTTTCTTATTTAGGGAGGAAATAGAGGTGGAGAGACTAGCCTTAGGGACAGATAAGTGCAAAAGGATAAGGGTGTTTTTAGGCACGGTTGCATGATTATTTTGGTGGAACGCAAGGCTAGTATTCCTTCCTTAGTGGAAGTAGCAGAATGACTTTCCAATTGAAAATATATTGGAGGAATGGCTATATTATGCATTTTTTCTATTGATTTATTGACATCACCTTCACCTTTTCATGCATATCATGTTATGGTTCACACATTGTGTTCTGTTACATGTGGGCCCAAGTATTTCATTGTTGATAATAATAAAAATTAGTCGTGTTTTAGCCAAGTTAATAGTGTGGGTATTACATAGTAGAATTACCAAGGGAATTGAACCAAAGAGGGAATTAAGTGATAACAACTATATATTTATATTAAATGGTAGCTTGGGAATAAACACAGGTAGGGATGAAAGAAGAATGATTTTACATAAATTTAGAAGATGGATGCAAAAGGAAAATAAATCCTATGCATGAATGATATTGGGTTCATAAAATGATTTAACATAAATGGGTTAATATCTCTAGGGGTAGTAACCGATGGTAGATTACCCTAATCAATTAGTTTCAAAGTCTAATTGCAAGAATATAAGGAATAACCATTAAATAATGATAAAAACTAATGAATAATGAAATGTATCACTATTAAATAGGAGAGATAAGATGACTTAACTAATCAATCACTCTATGTGATGATCGGGTTGGTTTGATAAATGAAATAGTTTGGAAATGATCCGATCTATCTCTATTTTTAAAATTAGGTCCCAAACTACTAAATGTACTAAAGTGGATGGCATGGGTCAAAGAATACCCATGTTATAGACCTTTTCATACACTTCTATTCCTTCGTAAGCTATTCTCTTAATATTTTATAGGTCTCTAGAGTATATTATGATCTTCTCCTATGTGTATCTTGGATCTTCAACATAGTGTAATGCTTGATGTGTAGCTGAATAATCCTTAAAAATCTATATAGCCAAGAACTCATGCATAATAAAAATTAGGTGGGTTATGGGCACCCCATGCACCGCTAACATCACCACTACTCAAGAGGGATCAAATCTCACATTATTCTCACCTAGCTTGTGATCTCTAGAATGTATGTAACCAAATAGATAACCATGATCTTGCAACAATGCAATTGTACTCGTGCCTTTTCTATAGCTTAATTTGGAGTGATGAATTTTTCCTTGTATTCACATATCTGAGTTAGTTATCTGCTATAGAATGAATATTTAGAGTATACAGAGCTCAAGGGAGTTTTGGAACAAATTATCTTATGATTTATCTTAGTGTATTCTCATTAATACCTTTGGGTGTCGTGTGTATATGATCCCCTCTTTGATAGTGGCTAAATAACTGAGTTATATATATACATACATACATACATACATACATACATATATATATATACACACACATATATATACATATATATATATATATACATATATACACACACATATATATACATACATACATACATACATATATATATATATATATATATATATATATATATGTATACACATATGTATATATGTATGTATGTATATATATATATATATATATATATATATATACATACATACATATATATAGATATGTGTGTGTGTGTGTGTGTGTGTGTGTGTGTGTGTGTGTGTGTGTGTGTGTGTGTGTGTGTGTGTGTGTGTGTGTGTGTGTGTGTGTGTTATGCATATGGAAAGATCGAATAAGGCTGAATATAAGTGACCCAAAAGAATTTGAATGAAGAAATGTGCCATTGGAGAGAAAGGGACAAAGAAGTTGAGAAGGTACATATCATATGGATGATATGGCCCATTCTAGGTGCTTTGGTTCAGATGTTGTGTGAGTGATTTAAAAATTGGGATTGTATTGTGTGAGGGTTTGACCCACTAATATGTTTTTGCGTGAATAAATGAGAAGTGTGCGAAAGGAAGAGTTAATGAGATATGGCTAGAGATATCATGATTGACTAAGTTAGACAAGTTTGGAATAATGCAAATACATTATACAATTTTGTGTTGTTGTAAGACATGAATTACTAAAATGAGTGTCTACAGATGCCAACAAGGATAAAAAATTAAGAGTGTAGTATAAGGATGATGACATTAATAATTTTTGGAGAGTGATTTTAAAAGTCCATTGAGGAGATAAATGAAACGTAAATATAAGTGTTGGAAAGGATGATAAAATTTGCTAGGTTCGTGAATGATATCACCATTATCAAGTAGGTATTCGATGATGTGGAAAAGTTGGTGACATGATTTAGTTGGATGGTCATTACTATGGTTATATGAATACTAAACATGGGATGAATTTCATATGGGTTGTGGAATATTGGGATTGATATGTGGGATGGGTTGAATATTGATCAATGCGGCATTGATAAAATTTTGGAGGATCACAGAGAGTGGTTTAAAAAAGGGAGTGAATATTTGTGTTGATTGGAATAAACTATAAGATTTGAAAGGAATTTTTAGAGGTGGTGTAGACACCAAAATTTGGTTCACTTGTCCCTCATCCCATGTTCACTCACCTCTTCATCGTTATCATGCAAAATTGTACCCATATCCTATTCAAATTTCCATTTCCCCTCTAAACTCGTTTATTCCTCTTAATTCTCTATTTTCCTATCTTAATCCTATCCCATCCCATCATTATTTTATCCCTTATTATTCACCCTTAATCACATTTAATTATCCCTAAACATGCTTATCACCTTAATCACATCCCTAAAACCATCATCTATCCTCCCTAGACTCCCACCTACAATCATTTAATGGTTTTAACCATCCAACTACCATTTATGATCCTTATGTAACCCTAACCTACCAAATCAACTCAAAATCTAATTTAACCCTAATATGGTCTCTTGTATCAAGTTGTGCATCATCCCCATAACCAAAATCAATGGTCCTCCATAGTTGACGGTGATCCTATCAAGTCACCGATGACCCCGTAAATATGTCACTACCCCCTTCCTCAAAGGGATGAAAATTTAGAGATTATGACTTCATGTGAGTTTTTCTTGTTTTCTTGTCTTCTTGTGAGCTGTTATCAACATCTTGGAGTTATCTTGGAGCCCTTTATTATCATTTTTGGAGATCTGAAGATTGAATTTTTCTTGGAGCACTATCTTGTTTCATCATATTTCCATCATCTTTGCAAGCACCTTCTTTGTCTTTGAGGTCTATAACCTCATTGGCCATCCTTGTTTCTTTCTCATAGTCCATTTTCCATTTATCAACCTTAATCAAACCCTAATCCACCCTTCATTTCCGTCGATATCCCCTTTGTTTCCACCGACATGATCTACATCAATTCTATTTCATGCATTCTCCCCCTTGTCGGTGTTTTCTAGCCTAAGCAACATCCAAATATTTCTATCTCTATGATCCACCTATATCTAAAGATCCCAAATCTCACCTTTCCTACCCCCATCCATGTCAAATGTCCCAGATCTTCCCCTAGTCACCATTAACCCAATATGCATCCATTAAATCCTTATCTATATACCTATAATTTGCATCCTTTCTTTTTCATGTGCATCTATATTAGATCCAAGACATCCTCAACATCTCGAATGAGTTCTAGATCCAATATTTTCAAATAGTTTGATCTGATCTCTACTATGATCATCATCAAATGCTTTTGTTTGTCTTGGGTTTCATCCACCTTGTTTACATCCTTTTATTCCAATTTATTGTTATCAGATCTTTATCTTAGAATATCTTTGCATTTATATATTTTACTTATTTCTTACATGTCATTTATCCATTATTTTCAATCAATCTTGTAATCACGTGGGTTGACATCCTCCCTAGGAAGTTTATCACTTCTCGGGACTGAATTTTTAGGCATCCCACCATTTAATCTACTAATATTTTTCTTGTCTAGTTGTCCCTTTGTTGTGCAGGTTATCGAGCTCACTATGAAGAGGATCTTTGTGCCCATACCTCATCTTCATCATCATCATACATCGGAGGTAGCCTTAAATCCTCTCATATTTTGGAGTTTCTTTTTTCTTAAATACAATTTCATTAACTTCAAATAGGAGCAAAAAACTTGTCAAACATTCTAGCATGCCTGTGGGACCTACCTATCTCCTTTGGTAAGTTCCTTGTTTATTTTCATTTTCTATTCTACATTCTATTTTTCTCTTTCCAATAACCCTATAGGTTAGAGTTATTTCACTTTGTGTGCTTGTGGGGTTTTCTTGATTGCTCAACAATACCTATGTTTGCTTTGAAAAAATGAAAAACATTATATTGGTATTCTCCTTTATTCCTTATTTTTCATTTTTTATCATTCCTCCTTCCTTTCCTTTTTTTTCTCATTGAATATCACATTTGGGATTTGGATCTAAAAAGAACACCTTTCATGCTTTCTTGATCACATAGTTTAAGTAGGTGGTAATATTTTGCATTCACACTTCTTCACACACAACCAAACCACAAAAACAAATCAAAACATCTAAACATTTCCTGCCAGGTGGATCTATTGGTCATTCATCGACAATAAGTAATCCACCAAGGTGTACTAGCTATGTAATAATTTTTTTTTACTATTGGCATATCATTAAACACGCAACATCCTTATCATTGCAATGTGCATGAAGTGTGGGGCATGCCCCTATATCAGGCCATGTACCAATAGTCATCATTATTTATGCATTATGTACCTTTAGGTATACCAAGGACTCCATCCATAAACATACCTAAAACCATCCTTAGAATGGCCACTTCTTTAGGTTCCATTTGAGTCTCCTTCCCCTCTTCACATTTCTTAAATAAAGAAGATACAAAAACTTTATTGCTTGAATTTTCTATTGCATTAGTAATCTACATAAGTTTTTACTTATTTATTTCATACCCATTGTTACTTATTCTCAAGCCAAGAAAATGGAACAATCAACCTCTTGCAACAAAATCCCCATCTCAAACAATATTTCACAACAAACATAAGTACTTTCCCTTGTCTCTTCCACATCTTTGGTTACCTCATCTTTGATCTCCCAACCCATTATTTCTATGGTTCCTCTTCAAGAGCCTCATATGATCCAAAACAATCCACATGTTGAAACCAATCCTTTTGTCTATCATCAGTCCATCCCCTCTAGACCAGCTACACCCCCTTCTACTACTTCCTTAGGAGCATTTGGACCTCCCACTATCCCTCACATATGTTTGGAGTTTCAAGAACTCCTTGATGCTAATCATGTCACCGTCCATGACTACCTAGAGTAAAAATACACTAATATCCCCATCAATAGATGCCCTCTTTAACAACTCTATGCTTATCCCCCACATTTTGAATCCACTGAAGTTCTTACTTCCCAACTTGTTATCTTCTTTCCTAGGGCCATGAATGAGCTAACAATAGCTCAACATGAACATGAGACTCATGAGTATTTTTCCATGATCTCCCAAAACCATCAATTAACTCAATTGGTGGTCCCCATGCCACCTAATCTACCTCACATCAATACCATACTTACATATTCTATCCATATTCCTTCTTCATCTACCCTTATCATCAATTATCCCATCCACACTCTTCAAGAATCTAACCTAATTACTCCACCACACAAGCAACATGTTTAAAACTTAGTGCCTCTCTTTACACCTCAATTCTATAAATTTTTATTACCTCACAACCCACCCCTCAGATTTGACTTAGACAAATCAATCACCACTCCAAATCATCTTTCGACACATGTTTCCCAATCAACCCATTCAAATATATCAACCGCCTCATATACACATCCCAACTCCTAACACAAACCTAATATAATACTCCTATCTCTCAATACCAATCTTTTCAATATTATCCATCCAACTACATTCATTCCCAACATCCTATTTCACAACCTCCATAATCATAGACATTTAATGATGTACCTCCTTATCAAGCACCCCCAAAAACTCCTAATTATACCCAACAATATCAGATTTACCAACAACCACATCCATCTACCTCTTACAATCCAAAACTCATCCATAAAATCCTCATCCCCACACATCCAATGCACCTAGATATGGGCCTTGTTGAGTAGGATAGAAAACCTAGATGTTTCCACGTTGGGTCCTAAGAGCACATTCACCTATGAGCAAATCTGCAATGAGCCTATCAACTAATCCATACCCGTTAAGCCTATCCTCCACATTAGGAGCTTCCTAAGTTCTCCAAGCTCAATAATAATGAGGATCCCTAACAACACCTTCTTTCTTTTAGGAAATCATATTATCTCATCACCCATAATCAAGACCTTATGCTTCTCACTTTTCCTATGTCATTGTTTGGACTTACCCTAGACTATTATAATGGAATTCCTCAACATTCCCTCTTTTATTTCATGTAACTTGCAAATATTTTCTTAGAGAAATTCTCCATGAATATCATGTGCAAGATCACCATCATTTATGTCTATAACATCAAACAATTTTACGACGAATCAATCACCGATTTCATCGCTAGGTGGTGTGCCATCATTAATCAATTATCATTATCACTACCCAAAACTGAAATAATCAATCTCTTATCTATACCATTTGCTGAAAATATCTCATCCCCCTCCAAATTTATTCTTTTGAAAGCTTTGAAGAGGCCTTTACTATGTCCCAAAAATTAGAACTACGAACCTTGAGAAAGGTCATGTTAAGCTTCACTCCAACAAACCCAAGACTGAATTCACCAAATCATCCACCCATAATGACAAATCCAAGAATGCGGAAAATTCCATTATCTTCAAAACTTCTTCTACATCCACATCTCATGCCGAGTCTCCGTAGAGAGATCATTGACCAACACCTAACTATACTCCTCTTGGAGAATCTTATAGCTCCATCTTCAACAAACTCATGACTACACACCTTATCCAAATCCTCGCATCCACCCTATTGATGACTCACATTGCAAACCCACATGGTACTACAAGGACCATTATTGAAAACATCATCAAGTCTGTGGCCATGATATCAAAAATTTTGGTACCTTCAAGGACCTAGTAAAATAGATTATTAATCATGAGGACCTTCAATTAGACAACCCGAACACTCCTCCTAACCAACCATTAGATGTCTTCAAGAAACCCTTCCCTAATCATCCACCAAATAACCAAGATAATCCTCTCACATCTCAAGCGCCTAATGCCCATGCAATCAATACTCTAAGTCAGGTTTCAACATCACCACCCATGTCCATTATACCCTCATCTATTATACCCACATCTATTGCACCCATATCTACTTCAACATATACACTTACATCTACAATCATATCTATATCCAAACCCATATCTACCTCTATAACCACATCTATCCCCACATCCATCGACCATCTACCTCTACATCCTCATCCACACCAATATCTACCTCTATACCCACATCTACTATACCCGCATCTATGCCACCCATGTCTACTTTAATATCTATGCCTATATTTAAAATTATATCTACATCCATAGTCCTATCTAGATGTATACCCACATCAATCCCTAAATTCATCTCAACATCTACCTCTACATCCATTCGACATATACATCTACTTATATACCCACATATGCAACTATATCTATACCCACATCGACATATAAATCAATGTCTACATCTACATCATCCCTTGAAACCTCTACCAAATAGACATCCCCCCTTGATTCAATCACAAATGATGTCTCAATCCCATCCTCATCTCCAACAAGTACAACCACTTCTATATAAATACCCAAAAATTCCACAAAATCTGTAACCTCTTTTGATCTTACCAATCATGTTGTTGAAAAACCAACTTCGTCCTCAATCCTCACATCTCCAACACAACCTAAATCCAAACCATCTGAACCTACCTCCAAATAAAACCCCACTGTTGAAATCATCGTGGTCCCTACCAAGTGAAAAAATTCACAAGAAAGATATAAGAACCTTGGAACCCCCATACAAAAATATCTTACTCATCCAAACAAGAAATTATAGCTTCCCCCTTTGAAGCCCCAACAATCTAAACAATTCAATATCTAATCATCTATCTTAGGACCTTAGCCATCCACTTTGGGACTGGTCCCTTTATCCAAATATGCCATTACCTCCAAAACTGAATCAAAACCATCAAACCCTCCTTCTAAATCCAAATAATAATCCAAGGCCCCTAAAAATCCATAAGTGTAAGGTATCACTTTTTCCTTCATCCACCACTCCTAAACCAAATCAATCAGAATTAATTGACGAAACCCATATTCTAAAACCACCATTAGGTCTTATACAAAAGTATTTCATCACTTTATCAAAATAGTCATGGGTACCCTTCCCCTATAAAATACTTTGATTTGTGTGGGTGGAAACCCACATGGTTTGATTATAAAACTATTTGTGCTTATCATCGTGTCCCCGAACATGACAGAGCACCTGTAAGGATCTTCAAACCCTCATCAAAAACTCATAGAAGAGGATGACTTTCTCATTGAAGAATACCATTATTTTTAATCCCCTAGATCACCTACATCCAACCCAATCTTCAAATCAAATCTACAACTTCTAAGGCCTTTAAATCTGGTCCTCCATCCACATCCTTTATCACAATCCCACCACCAAAATCTACCTCTTCCAAAGAAGGTCCCCTCTTTTCATAAATTCCATTCATATTACCACTTAATCTTTCCCCCATGATCCTCAACAATCTACACCACCAAACCCAAGATTTTTAATCACTGCTCCTTCTAACAAGCCCATTGCATCTCCTTCTTCATCCAAGGATAAGGTATCTATCCTAGTCACTCTGCGCATCCAAAATCATGTTGCTCTAGAGAAAAGCATTATGAAGCAATTCCATTAGGCCCCTATCAAAATGTCTCTATAAAATTTTCCAAAGTTCCCTAACCATCGACATGCTCTCATCAAATCTCTATAATGCACACTAATCACCATCGATGAACCTCAACCTTTTACGACCCTTGTTGGAGCTCTTATAACTTCATTTTCCATCTCCTTCAATGATTATGAAATCCTTGACATTCTACCTAAAGATTATGATCTTACCCGATTTCATCACCATCCACACCAATGACACCTTCATTTGACAATTTTTGATTGACAATAGTGTTAACATCAACATCATCTCATCTCATATGTTCAACCAAATCAAAATTCTTAACACCATTGTCACCCAATTACTTGTTCTCTTCGAGCCTTCAATGATATTATTTTCCCTGCTTTAGGAACAATTATCCTCCCCATGCACGTTGGTGAAAAAATCCTGCATGAACTCTTCTACATTATTGAGAGGGGCTTCCAATATAACATCTTTCTCAAACTCCCATGGATATGCGCTATATGCTACCTCCCATCCACCCGCCATTGTCAGCCTTAAGTATAAACATGAGGGGAAAATCCATACACTCCCATCGATCTTCCTCCCTTTAAAGCATGCCACATGACCTCCATGGCCAAATTACATGTTTACTCATAAGCATGGTTTATCTTACGAAACATCTACTAGTTAATCTATACCTACATCCAAGTTTCTTAACGATGAATCTATTGACACCATGATGCAGTATCTCTCACCGGGGAGTATGAACCCTCTCCCCTAATGCTCTTCTCACACCCAATTGACTTGGTATAACTAAAAATATCCTATGTATCAACCTAACATTGGGGATATCATTTCCTTCAACCCCCTCACTTGAAAATCAATATTTGCTATGGTAACATCAATCAATTTTCTTCCCACACTTAAAATCAACCCCATACCAAATTATACACCAATGACTTTGAATTCCTCTATAAAAATTATTTTCTCACTACTATCTCCATTGGTGCACATGGAAGGGATTTGGTATGGGACATTATGAGAAAGACATGCATGATCTTATCCTTAACCAATCTTGCAAACCCCACAAAAATTTTAGATTGGGTTTCAAAGAACAACCCACCGAATCTCTCCCACACACTTCTTCTACATTCCCCATGCAACAATTCCATATTGTAATCCTTATCCATCAAATGACCCCATGGACATGACTGACACATCATACCTTTCTTTGTACATATTTTAATCTCCACGATCACTCTTGGACCTGTCACCTTTCAAGTTGAAGGTGAAACTAGGTCCCTTCCTTATAAATCACTCAACATGGTAGAGGAGGGTTCCCCTACTATCGACATCCTTCAATGTAGAGATAATGATTATATTATTTCCTATATGGGGGAAGAAGATTATCATCTTCATAAGGCCTTATCTCCGACACATACACCCTTCTTACGAATCCACCATGAAATCAACATAAGGACTTCACAAGATCCCTACATCCTCATAGTCATCTAATATATTGATCCACAAGAGATAGAATCCTTCACCTCCTTTTATAAGCACATATAGGCCTTCACATGGTCATACGCTAATATGCCAAGCCTTGATCTTAGCATCATCATCCAAAACATCATCACCATCCCAAATGCCATGTTGGTTAAGCAAGAAAATCTGCTATATGCACCCTCACGTATCCCTCCGTTTCAAAGAATAATTGCAACGTATTCTCTCGTAAATTTTTTTCCAAGCTATTGATTATCACCAATGGGTTTACATTATCATCCCCATTTCCAAAGTCTCTAGGAATCTCCACATCTGCACTTATTTTTTAGACTTAAATCTCACTTTCCCTAAGGATGAATTTCCCCTCCCCAACATCGATTAACTTGTCGACCTAACATACAACCATGAAATGATTTCTCTTATGGATGGTTTTTCTTGTTACAATAAAATCCTTATCACACCATAAGACCAACATAAGACATCCTTCATCACCCCTTAGGGAACCTTCTATTATCACATAGTGCCCTTTGGTTTGAAAAACGTTAGGGCCACATATCAACGCGCCATGCCTTATATCTTCTAATATCTCATACATAAAACCATAAAGGATTATGTCAATGACCTCTTGGGTAAATATAAGAATTGAGAGGATGATATTTCTATCCTTTAAATCTTCTTCGCATGCCTTATCCATTACTTCCTTTGTCTTAATCCCACCAAGTGTGTGTTTGGAGTTATAATTGACAAGCTCCTTGGTTTCATTGTTTCTATTAGGGGTATTGAAGTTGACCCACTAAGATCAAGGCCATCTTTAAGATGCCCCTCCTTCCAATCTAAAGAAAATTCATAGTCTCCAAATATGACCTCAATCAGTCCCTTTCTTCATCTCGCAACTTTTTAATCATTACGAACCTTTCCATCATCTCCTCCGAAAATATACGCACTTCAAATGGGACGCCAATTTCTAAAATTCCTTTGAAAAATTAAGCATTATCTTCTATCACCACATCTACTCACACCTCCACGTAAGGGGGGAAAATTCTATCTCTACATCTCTGCCACTAATCATGATCTAGGTGTCATGTTAGCACACCACAATGAGAAGGGTAGGGAGTAAGCCATGTATTATATCAGCCACACCTTTCATGACTATGAAATATTTTACAAAAAATCTAAAAATATATTTTGTGACCTCTACTTCGCCACTTCCAAGCTTTGTCACTATCTTCTCAATCAAAAAACCTACATCCTCACTAGCTTCAGTCCCCTCAAAACCATGTATTACAAACCATATATTTATGATTGCATCACTCAATGGCTCATGCTCATGACTGAATTTGACCTAAAATTAATCTCTCAAAAATCAATCAATGTCCACGCTATCACTTATTAACTTTCCAAATCCCCTCTTCATGAAAATCGACTCCATCATTAGAAATTATCTAATAAACACATCAATACCATCAATATCGAGTATTCTTCCCTCAAAATGGCACTATTCATTAATGGATCTAAGTGTCAGAAATGGGGAGGCACTGGCATCATCATAGTTCCTCGCTTGGGAAACTCATATTCCCGTCACCTATAAAATCAACTTTGAGTGTATCAAAACATGATGAGTATGAAGCCCTTATTTTGGGCCTCCAAACTCGCTATCATGATTGGTTTCCAAATCCTTGAAATCTATGGTGATTCCCAAATCATCATCAATCAAATCAAGGGCATATATCAATGTGAAAATGAATTCCTTAAAAAATACAAGGACATTATCAAATTTCTCCTCGAATCCTTTGATTAATACACTATCCAAATCAATCCTCATTCATCCAACCGCTTTGTAGATACCATGAAATCCCTTGCATCTATCATCCCTGGACAATGAAATAATCTAAAGTCTTCATTATTTTCCATTGTATTAATAAACCATCCCACACCAATGAGCTTTCTTGTATCAATGTCATCAACACCGATCAATCTGATCTCTGGTATTCCTAGATCTTTGACTATTTTTCTCAATCTAAGATTCCATCCAACCTATCCAATAATGGTAGAAGGTAATTACTTCAACGCACTAACTACTATGTTATCCTTGGCATAATCCTCACAAATGTGGGTTTGATGGTATTTTACTACGATACCTTAAATCCCATGAATCCATTCAAGTTATCCAATAAGTCCACGACAACATCCGTGGTGGAAGATTTAGTGATTTAGCCATTTCCAAGCACATTCTTCGGATGGGTTACTATTGGCCCACCCTCAACCAAGAATTTTATGAATATGTTAAAACTTACATCTAGTGCTAGCAACATTCCAATCTCATCCGTACCCTAGCCATGTGTTACATCTAGATCAAGATCTATGGCCTTTCTTACAATGGGGACTCGGCCTCATCGGTCTCATCAATCCATGATATTCTTAGCATCATCATTCTATCCTCACCACTAATGAATACTTCACTAAATGTGTGGAAGAAATTCCACTCGCATCAACCAAAGCCAACAAAATTGTCAACTTTTTCTATTGACACATCATCATCGTCCGCTTCTGTGGTCCCCAAAAATCATCACATGATTAAAAAAAGTCCTTCAAAAAAATATATTAAGAAGATTTGTGACTCCTTCAATATTAATCTTACCTTCTCTTATCCATATTATCCACAAGCTAACGACCAAGCCGAATCCAATAACAAAACTCTCCGCAAAATTGTTTCCAAAACAGCTTAACAAGATAGGATGAGATTGGAACCTTCATATCCCCTTTACTCTTTGGGCTTATCGACTAGCATTTGAACCTCTATGGGTGCTACTCCCTTCTCTCTTTTCTATAGATATGAATTCATCCTTCCTCTCAAAGATTAAATCTCATCCTTGTGCATTTCTCTTCAAAAATTTGTCTCTGATGAGGACTATCACTAATAAAATATAACACAAATTGAGATGTTAGACAAACATCACTTAATCACCATATAACATTATCACATCTATCAAGAATGAATCAAATGAACCTATAATAAACATGTCAAAGAACGTGACTTTAACATTGGTGACCTTGTCTTAAAATAAAATCAAAATGTCACTACTATGGAAAGGATCCAACTTGGAAAGTTTTCTCCAAATTGGATTAGACCATACATTGTTGATTAACTAAATCAACTAAACTATGTAGTATATAGATAGTTGATCTAAGCTATGAAAACTGTACTAAAGTAAACAAATGTAGTAAAGAAATATGCTAATGATCTAAGAAAATATGTAAAATGAAATACTAAACACTAATGTACAAGAGAGAAGAGGAAATAACTTAGTTGATAATGGATGCTTGTCAGACAATGTTGTAGTGATGAACAAAAAATTAGAAAGCAGGAGAGACTATGTTGGGGTCTCTGCAGAGGACATATTTGGGTAATGTGGCTAGACTAGAGTGCCTGGAAGAGGACTGGGGCACCCACGTGCGCTTTGGTAAGAAAAATAGGCTCCCTGGACTGGGAAAAAGGTTTGGCCTTGGTCTTCACAAGTCCTAGAGATGACTGATATCCTTCGTTGTTTGTCACATTAATTTTCCTATATGTGTGTCAATGCTCAAAATATTCCACGAGGAATAAAAACCTACAAATGACCAAAAGTAAGTATCAAAACCCTAAAAAAAGAAAGATGCAAATGAATGGGTCAAACGACCTCAGCTGCCACAAAAATGGGCTTACTAACTAAGTGTTGTACTACATTTTAGACCCGTGATGTAGTTCTAATGTGTGTGTGTGTGTGTGCATGTTGTTCCCTAGGTGCTCTTTTTCGGTCAAACTTTGTGAAATAGTGAGAAATATCTAAATGTAGAAAATGTAATAGAATGTGTGCATGGAATAGAATATAATCCCTCCCCCTATGAAGTGTGATGTAGATGTCCTAGCTTTTACCTTGATGATGGAGCTATGTGGATGCCAATGTAATAGATCGATGTAACTCTAGATGGAGTGATATTAATAGATGATGTCGGTCCCTCATTGTCATCTTATAACTTTATATTTATCAAGTTCTCTTTCTCTAATTTTGTAACTTACCTTGAAAAGGATGACCACAAGAAAGATAAAGATGTAAAATGGCTAGAAGAGGCCCAAAAAGTGGCAAGAAAGTGTAAAGGGATTGGGGCACCATTAGGTGGGACTAGGGTGCCCATGGGCACCCCAATACTAATTTGGGCACCCCAACCGAGGCTAAAATAATGTAAAATTTTAGAAAATGGATGGGCATGTGGGTGCAATAGGTCATAAATTACAAAATAAAATAAACAAGATGGCCAAAGGATAGGGGTTAATTAGTACTTTCTTCACTCAAGAACCTTATAAATAGTAGTATGAGATCGGGATAAATAAATGTCTAAAGTGCATGATTTTGTGACTACATTTTTCCCCCACTTTATGTTGGTGATCGGAAAGCTTGATAAAAGTAGATAAAGATGTTTACCTGATGTCTATGAAGAATGTAATAGAAATGTGCCGAAGGACTAGACAAAGCACGGAATGAAAAAATATGGAGGAGCGTGGAAACTATAGATGAAAAATGCGTAAAGAAAAAGTGATGAGAGTGGACCTAGGGTTAAGCACGTGTGTGTATTTTTGCATAGTGTAGTGTACCGCATAAAAATGTGTTTTTGTGGTATAGTGTGCTCTTTGCGTAGTGTTGTTGTTGCCCCCATTTGACTGCTTGTTTCTCATACGATCGAACTGTAAGAAGAAAATGATCAAGTAGTCAAATATGTATGTATGTAAGTGTAAAAATGCTATGTAAAATATGCATGTGTATGTAAAATACACTAATGTAAATGAAAAATGTAAATGTAAAGGTAAATGGAACATATACACCCGATGCATATCGAGAGAGAAAGTGTAGAAGGATATCCTATATTGAAAGTTTTGGAGCGATCTCATGCCATAGGCCTAAGAAGTGTAGGGAGGAAATTATTTTGTGTCCTCCAAGATCTAACTGATTCCCTCAATGTGTGTGAAGAGATCTCTCGTATCTTGTCTTGGTTTTTAGGTGATTTTATGCCACTCGCTGAAGTAGTGTAGAGAGACACCCACCGTAACTTCTAAGCATGCAATCGCTTCCCAAAAATGGTAAGGACACTATGGCCTCTGTAAAATACTTTATGTATGGGGTTCAGATACGCTTTGAACCCACTCGTTGTATGTAACCCACAATGCCAAGGGTAGAAAATGCACTGAACTAAACTAGTGTAAATACGATGTGTTAGTATGTCAAACCCCCAAATGATGCCCCCTCTTTGGGGCACATGCGGCCCCAAAATAGGACCAACCACATGTATATTATAACCCCGGAAAGTTCTTGATAGAAACCAAGGCACACATAAAAAGAAGAATAGCCAAAGACAAGAGTAAGAAAATATGCATACATATGGTAAATAGTGTGTAGTCTATGAAAACAAGGTAAAAGCTACCAAGAAAAGTAATGTAAACATGTAAGAAGACAAGGTAAGCCACACAAAGTGATATGAAAACATTGGACATCACTCAAAATTTCACAAGATAGACAAGGCCATCATGGCCACACAAAGTGATACGAAAACATTAGACATCACTCAAAATTTCACAAGACAGACAAGGCCATCATGGCCACAAATAACAAAAAAGTGTGCACACCAATCATAGGACAAGGCCCATAAACAATAGAAAACAATAGCAAATAATAAAAGACAATCGAATCAAACAAATATGAAAACCAATATCCCTGCATAACAAATGTTGCACATGAAGCACCCATTAACATGTTAGAGAGATAAATAATATTTCAAAAATGTATAGTAACGAGTAATGGAAAGTGCTAAGTACAAAATAAAATAATAACTCCTAGAAGATACAAATGTGGGTGCCCCAATGACTAGTGTAGGAAGGGTAGAAGGCGAGCATCCATGCTACATGTAAGAGACATGTATCTACGATCATAACTAGAAAAAGGTGTGAATGCACATGTGTGTATGATATAGATAAATGACATACAAGTAAGATAACTAGTATGTGTAATAAAGTGATCATGAACACAAAAAGTAAGCAACAATATAAACCATATATGTATGCTGTGGATGGATACAATGGAATGATACGAGCCACGTGCCCCCCAAGTGGATGGAAATGTATGCAATGAGGTTCATTTGGTTTTCCCCTCAATAGTCAAGAATGAACCGTAAACGAGAGTTCGTCATCGGGAAATGGTCGAAGTGTATGTTGTGTCTAGTGTCCGTGTGATGAATGTGTATGTGTATCTTGATGAGATGTGACCTAACGATGATGTGTGTGAACCTCATAATGAAATCATATATCAAAACTAAATGAACATATAAGTGATGATTTAGCCTAAGCGTATATCACTATAAGATGAACATATAAGTGATGATTTAGCACTAAGCGTATATCACTACAAAATGTAAGGAGGGTGTGGTGATGTAACCTAAGGTGTAGACCACTCGGAGGATGATAGAATAGGTGAATATCTATCCTAAAGTGTATGTCATGAAAATATGAGTAATAAGGAGTGGTTATGTAACCTAAGGTGTATACCACTAAAAACGATGGAATAGGTGATGATTTAGCCTAAAGCACGTGTCACTAGCCTAGGAATGTCACATGGTGGAAGGTTGAGTAGTAATTGTGTAAGGTCCATTTGAGTTGTAAACCCTCGAAAACCAAGTATGGAATGAGGAATTAAAGTGTGTCATCGGTTAGTGAGTGTAACTCGTAGAAGACAATGTAATGATGAAAGATGACCATGTGATGATTAGAATGTGAAATATGTGATGTGTAGAATGCAATGAAAAATTATAGGATGTGAGAAATGTAATGTATAGATTGATATGTAATGTATGTAGATATAATAGTAATGTACTACTAGACTCCTATGTGATGAAGACTAGTATAATATATGATGTGTAAGTGTGCAAATGTCAAAATGTTGTAAACTAAATGTAGAATGTAGGGTGTATGATGCGTGACATGTGATGTGTAAAGCCTATAGTGTAGTGTGTGGGGTTCAGTTTAGTAAGCTCTAAACAATCAAGTGTGAACCAAATCAAAAGAGTGTGTCATCAGGGAGTGACGATAGAATGTGTATTGAGTATGCCTATACATGGTAATGCCAAGACGAAAGAGATGCACCTATTTTAATATGAGGAGGGAGGAGCTTTTATTAGATGTCATGCCCCCTGAGTATGTAAGAAATGGAAGTCTAGTTAAAAGAAACTAAGTGGATCCACATAAGGATTAGTTTCCTTAACAAAAGTGATGTGACGCGGAGGTGGTAATGTCACAGACAACTTGAGTGGAGGGGTATCTTCTTTACCAAGATGATTAGAAAATGGAAGTGGAGTAGGATGGAAAGAAATATTGAATAGTGGAAACTTTGGTGGTATTGATGATGCTACCGAAGGAGGAGGGTGATTGAATTTGAGAGGTGGTTGTGTATCTTGAATTTGTAAAGTTGTAAGTGTATTAGTTTTTCTAGGTGGTTTCTTAGGCAATGTTTGTCTATTCAAAGAAGGTGCAAGAGAAATGGTGGTGTAATTCTCATTAAGTGGAGAAGAAGAAACATAAAAAATAGGAGAATCATGTGATGGAACTATATTATTTGTTTGACTAGGAGAAGAATCATTATGCACATGTGAGTGACTGTCAATATCAAACATGTAATGAATAAGGGAATTATCTAGAACTTCATTAGAAAGGTTAGGAGGATCACTAGTAGCCATATAACATGGTATAATAGTTATAGATGGGCATGTATTGAATGAGATAAAACCCTGATGCTCAAGATTTTTGATCCTATGTCGCATAACATAACAATCATTTTCATTATGTCTATCGATTCTATGATAGTTGCAAAATGGATGGCCTTGATATTTTGTAAGTTGATAAGGAGGATAATAGTGAGTAGGTGATAAAGTGATAACCTGATGACTAAGGAGTTGAGTAAGAATGTCATGCGGTGTAGTATTATTCTCAAACATAAGAGGCTCAGGAAATGGTATGTCTTGAGGTTCTAGCTAGATGACATGTAGTGGACATAGATTGCATATAAGATGTAGAAGAAACAAAAACATGTGATTGAGAAGCATCCTTAAGTTGTTGAATTTAATATCTAAGGGATGTAATGATTGATTCCATAACCTTAAATTTGTGTTGAAATAAATCATGTAGATCTTTAATTGAATCTAATAGGGGTTGAGTAGATGGAGGATCACTAGGATCAGATTCATCAGATAAATGATCAAATATAGAACTAATTTGGTGTGACAGTGTATTGTCATCTAGATACATGTAGTCTAGTTATTTTTACAAAATATCCTGGTAATGAGGATATCTCTTAAGTAAAGTAGATAAAGAGACTTCAGAAACTTGGGGAGCCATGATAGAAAAGAGAAGAAAAGACCTAGAACGAAGGTGGATTCGAAGGTCTGGTTCACCAAAATGATTAACTACATTTGAGCTAAACTATGTAGTATATAGATAGTTAATCTAAGTTACGAAAAATTGTAATGAAGTAAACAAATGTGCTAATGATATAAAAAATATGTAAAATTAAATACTAAAACCTAATGTGTAAGAGAGAAGAGGAAAGAACTCAACTGATAATAGATGCTTGTTGGATAGTGTCGTAGTGATGAACAAAAATCAGAAATCCGGGTAGACTATGTGGGGTCACACAGAGGATAGATCGAGTGATGTGGCTAGAATGGAGCACCCGAGAGAAGACTCGGGGTGCAAGAGGGTGCTATGGTAAGAAAAAAATGTGCCATGGTCTGGGGGAAAAGGTCCAACCTTGGTCTTCACAGGTCATGGAGACGACTTCTATCCTTCCTTGCTTGTGGCATTAATTTTCATATACTACACCTGAATGCTCAAAATAATCCAAGAGCAAGAAATAACCTGCAAAATACCAAAATGAAGTATAAAAACCATAAAAATAAATATGAAAATGAATGGGTCAAAATGACCTCGGCTTCCGTAATAGTGGGCTTATTAACTAAGTGATGCACTACATTTTAGACCCGGATGTATTTTGGTGTGTGTGTGTGTGTGTGTGTGTTGTGTGCCCTAGGTGCTCTTGTGCTAGTTGTACTTTTGAAATAGTGAGCAATAGATAAATGCAGAAAATGTAATATAATGTGTGCATGGAATAGAATAGAATCCCCCTATGAAGTGTGATGTAGATGTCCTAGTTTGTGTCTTGATGATGGAGCTATGTGGATGTCAATACAATAGATGGATGCAACTCTAGATGGAGTGATAATAATAAATGATGTTAGATCCCTCATTATGGTCTCATAACTTTATATTTATAGGGTTATCTTTCTCTAATTTTGTAATTAACCCCGAAAAGGCTGACCAAAAGAAAGATAAAGATGTAAAATAGCTAGAAGAGGCCCAAAAAGTGGCTATAAAGTGTAAAAGGGACCGAGGCACTCAAAGATTAAATGGGTGCCCCATTGATCATAAAATTGTGGAGCATATGGGTGTAATAGGTCATAAATTACAAAAATAAAATAAACAAGATGGCCAAAGGATGGGGTTAATTAGTAATTTCTTCATTCAAGAACCTTCTAAATAGTAGTATGAGACTGGGATAAATAAATGTCTAAAGTGCATGATTTTGTGACTACAATTATCACTCACAAGTATGGGTCCGGGGCCTATCATTAAACTTCCCTTGATGGTAAATCAGAAAAGAAACCTCTCAATGCCTTGCACTTATGGACTTTCTAATATTAAAACATATACCAATGCGACCTTACTTCCATTAACAATATCATTTCCATCATTAACTCTTTCCATATCTCATCTTAATGATTTGGAATCATTTGGTATTCCATCACTATCCTATCGTGTCGCTAGATTCATCGTTAAAAACTTGGATGTAGGTACAAATGAACTAGTAGATGCTTCAGAAGATGAATCCTACTTAGGAATGAGCATGTAATTTGGTAGTAGGTCATGTGGCATGCTTTGAAGGGAGGAAGATCAGTGGGGAGTGTATGGATTTTCCCTCATTTTTATAGTCAAGCCAAAAATAGAGGGTGGATGGGACATAACACATAGCTCGATCCATGCGCATTAGAGTAAGATGTTATATTGGAAGTCCCCATCAATAATTTATAAGACTTTATGGAGGAGTTTTTCACCAATATGGATGGGGAGGATAATTTTCCTAAAGCAGGGGAAACCTTATCATTGAAGGCTCAAAGAACCTTGGATAATTAGGTGACATTGGTGTCCGGAAGTTTGAGTTGGTTAAAGGTATGTGATGAGATGATGTTTATGCTAACACTATTATCAATCATAGATCATCGAATGAAGGTGTCATTGATGTGGACAGTGATGAAAAGGGTAAGATCATGATCTTTAGGTAGAATGTCAGGGATTTTAGAATCATCAAAAGAGATGGTAGAGGAATTTGTAAGATCTTTAACAAGCATAGTGAAATGTTGAGGTTCATCGATGTGGACTAGTATGCACTACAGAGATTTAATGAGAGCATGCCAATGGTTAGAGGAAATTTGGATAAGTTCATAGAGAGAAATTTTGACAGGGCTTGATCCAATTGACTCATAATTATTTTCTCTAGAGTAACAATATTTTGGGTGCACGGAGTGGCTAAGATATTTACATTGGCCTTGGATGAAGAATGAGATTCGATGGGCTTGTTAGAAGGAACAACGATGAAAAATATTGGGTTTGGTGGGGTAGATGGTTGTTGATCATGGGGGCAAGAGTGAGTGGTAATATGAATGCTATTTATGAAAAGAGGGGAGATTATTTGGAAGAGGTAATTTTTAGTGGTGGGATTGCAATAAAGGATGTGGATGGAGGACTAGATTTAAAGGCCTTGGAAGTTGTAGATTTGATTTGAAGATTGGGTTTAGATGTAGGTGAGCTAGTGGATGGAATAGGGTTGTATTATTAGATGAGAAGGTCATCCTCTTTTATGATGTTGTTGATGAGGGTTTGAAGATCCTTATAGTGCTCTGTGTCATGTCTAGGGACACGATGACAATTGAAAATAATTCTATAATCAAAACACGTGGGTTTCCACCCACATGAATCAAATTATTTTATAGGGGAAGGGTAATTGCAAATGTTTGTGTAAGGTGATGAAATACTTTGGTATAAGACCTAATGGGGGTTTTAGAAGAGGGGTTTCATGGATTATGGATTGATTTGGTTTAGGAGTGGTGGATGAAGGAAAAAGTGGTTCCTTACATTTATCGAGTTTTGTAGGGGCCTTGGATTCGATTCAGATTTAGGAGGATTTGAGGGTTTTGATTTAGTTTTGTAGGTAATGGGGTATTTAGATGAAGGTTACAATCATAAAATGGATGGCTGAGTTCCTAAGATAGATGATTGGATATTGGATTGTTTGGATTGATGGGGCTTCAAGGAGAAGCTCTAATTTCTTGTGCGGATGAGTAAGATATTTTTGGATGGGGGTGCCAAGGTTCTTAGATTTTTTTGTGAAGTTTTTCCCTTGGTAGGGACAACGATGATTTCAACAACAAGGTTGTCATTAGAGGTAGGATCAGATGGTTTGGATGTAGGTTGTGTCAGAGATGTGAGGATTGAGGATGAAGATTGTTTTTGCAAAACACGATTGGTAAGATCAAAAGAGGTTGTAGATTGTGTGGAATTTAGAGGTGTTGATATAGAAGTGGTTGTACTTGTTGGATATGGGGATGGGATTGAGACATCATTTTTGATTGAATCAAGGGGGATGTTTTTGATAGAGGTTTTAAGGGATGATGTGGATGTGGATGTGGATTCAGATGTCAATGTGGGTATAGATATAGTTGTAGATGTGGGTATAGAAGTAGATGTAGATGTAGGCATGGATGTAGAGGTAGATGTTGAGATGGATGTGGGGATTGATGTGGGTATAGATCTAGATAGGGGTGTGGATGTAGATATGATTTTAGATGTAGGCATAGATATTGAAGTAGACATGGGTGGAATAGATGTGAGTATAGTAGATGTGGGTATATAGGTAGATATGGGTGTGGATGTGGATGTAGAGGTAGATGGTTAGATGGATGTGGGGATAGATGTGGGTATAGAGGTAGATATGGGTGCAGATGTAGATATGATTGCATATATGTGTATGTTGAAGTAGAGATGGGTGAAATAGATGTGGGTACAATAGATGAGGGTATAATGGACATGGTTGGTGATGTTGAAATTTGAATTAGAGTATTGATTACATGGGCATCAGGAGCTTGAGATGTGAGAGGATTAGCTTGGTTGTTTGGTGGATGATTAGGGAAGGGTTTCTTGAAGACATCTAATGGTTGGTTAGGAGTGTTTAGGTTGTCTAATTTAAGGTCCCCATGATCGATAATTTGTTGTACTAGGTCCTTGAAGGTACGAAATTTTTGATATCATGGCCACAAAATTGATGATGTTTACAATAATGGTCCTTATAGTACCATGTGGGTTTGGGATGTGAGTCATCAATAGGGTGGATGAGAGGGATTTGGATAAGGCATGAAGCCACGAGTTTTTCAAAGATAGAGCTATAAGATTCTCCAAGAGGAGTATAGTTAGGTGTTGGTTGAGGAGCTCTCTGCAAAGGCTTGACATGAGATGTGGATGCATAAGAAGTTTTGAATACAATGGATTTTTTCACATTCTTGGACTTATCATTATGGGTGGATGACTTGGTGAATTCAGTCTTGGGTTTGTTGGAGTGAAGCTCAACATGAACTTTCTCAAGGGTAAGTAGTTCTAATTTATGGGCCATGGAAAAGGCCTCCTCAAATATTTTGAAAGAATAAATTTGGAGGTTGGAAGAGATATTTTTAGCACATGATCTAAAGAATATTTTGATTAGTTCAATTTGGTGTAGTGATAAGGATAGTTGGTTAATGATGTCACACCACCTAGCGATGAAATTAGTAATTGATTCATCATCAAATTGTTTGATGGAATAGAGATCAGTGATGGTGATCTTGCACATGATATTGATGGAGAAGTACTCTAAGAAAAGTTGTGCAAGTTACATGAAATAGAATAGGGAATGTTGAGGAATTCCATTATACTAGTCTAGGGTAGGTCTGGCCAATGACATATGAAAAGTGTGAAGTATAAGGTATTGATTATGGGTGATGAGATAACATGATTTCATAAAGGCACAAAGGTTTTCTTAGTCATCCTCCTTACTATTGAACTTAGAGAACTTAGGAATATCCTAATGTGGAGGATAAGGCTTGACAGGTATATATGGGTTGATAGGTTCATTGCAGATTTTTTCATAGGTGAATGTGATCTTAGGACCCAATGTGACAACCTCTAGGTTTTCTATCGTACTCAACAAAGTTGACATGGGGTCATTGGATGTGTGGGGATGAGGATTTTATGGATGAGGTTGTGGATTGTAAGAGGTAGATGGATTGGGTTGTGGGTAAGGTTGATATTGTTGGGTGTAATTAGGAGTTTGTGGGGGTGGTTGATAAGGAGGAACATAATTGAAGGTATGTGATTGGAGAGGTTACGAAATAGGATGTTGGGAATGGATATAGTTGGATGGATAAGATTAAAAATATTGGTGTTGAGAGATAGGAGGATTAGATTGGGTTTGTGTTGGGTGAGTTGGGATGTGTACATGAGGTGGTTGATATGTTTGAGTGGGTTGATTAGGAAACATGTGTTGAAATATGCTTCAGAGTAGTGGTTGATTTGTTTGAGTCAACTCCGGAGGGTGGGGTTATGAGGTAACAAATTTTTTTATGGAATCTAGGTATGAAGAGAGGAATTGAGTTTTGAGCATGTTGCTCAGGTGGTGGAGGAAGTAGGTTAGATTCTTGAAAAGTTTGGGTGGGAGAATTGATGATAAGGGTAGATGAAGAAGGAATAGGGATAGAAGATGTAGGGATGGTATTGATGCAAGGTAGATTAGGTGGGATGGGGACCAAAATTGAGTGGGATGATGGGTTTGGGGAACATGAAAAAGACTCATGAGGTCCATGTTCATGTTGAGCTATTGCTATCTTGTTCATGGCCCTAGGAAAGAATACTACAAGTTGGGAAGTAATAACTTCAATGGATTCAAAATGCGGGGATAAACATAGAGTTGTTGGAGAGGGTTTCCATAGATGGGGATATTAGTGGATTTTTGCGAAAGTATTCATGAAGAGATTGACGAGATTAACATAAAGTAGTTTTGAAACTCCAAACATCCATGAGGGATAGTGGGAGGTCCAAATGCTCCTAAGGAAGTAGTAGATGGGGTGTATCTGGTCTAGAGGGGATGGAATGATGATAGACAAAAGGATTGGTTTTGACATGGGGATTGGTTTGGATCGTATGAGGATTATGAAGAGGAACCATAGAAACAATGGGTTGGGAGATCAAAGATGAGGTGACCAAAGGTGTGGAAGAGATAAGGGAAAGTGCTGATGTTTGTTGTGAAATATTATTTGAGATGGGGATGTTGTTGGAAGAGGTTGATTGTTCCATTTTCTTGGCTTGGGAATGAGTAACAATGGGCATGAAATAAACAAAGTAAAAACTTATGCAAATTACTAATGCAACAAACAAGTCAAGAAAAAAGTTTTTTATCTTGTTTATTTAAGAAATGTGAAGAGGAAAAAGAGGCTCAAAGGGAACCTAAAGAAGTGGCCATTCTAAGGATGGTTTTAGGTATGTTTATGGATGGAGTCCTTGATATACCCAAAGGTACGTGAGGTAAAAATCTATGATGACTATTATACATGGATTGCTATAGGGGTCTACCTCCGCACTTCATGCACTAAAATGATAAGGGTGTTGGGTGCTTAACTGATATACCAATAGTAAAACAAATTAATACACAACTAGAACACTTTGATGAATTACTTATTAGGTGATGAAATCCCAATATATCCACTTAGTAGGAAATGTTTAGATGTGTTGATTTGTTTTTGTGCTTTGGTTGTGTGTGAATAATTTTGAATGAAAAATATTACCACCTACTTAAACTATATGATAAAGCAAGCATGAAAGATGTTATTTTTAGATCCAAATCCCAAATGTGATATTTAATGAGAACAAGAAAGCAAAGTAAGGAGGAATGATGTAAAAAGGAAAAATAAGGATAAAAAGTAGAATACCATGATAACGATTTTTTATTTTTATTTTCAAATCAAACACAAGCATTATTGAGCAAACAAGAAAAACCCACAAGCACACAAGTGAAAAATTTAACCTATAGGTTATTGGAGAGAGAAAATAGAATGTAGAATAGAAAATGAAAATAAAAAAGGAACTTACCAAAGGAGATAGGTAGGTACCATCGGGCATGCAGAATTTTAACAAGTTTTCCACTCCTATTCTAAGTTAATGAAATGGTATGAAAGAAAAAAAGAAACTCTAAAATATGGGAGGGTTTAAGGCTACCTATGATGTATGATGATGATGAAGATGAGATATGGGCGCAAAGATCCTCTCCATAGTGAGCTCGATAACCTGCACAACAAAGGGACAACTAGATAAGAAAAAAATTAGTAGATTAAATGGTGGGCTTCCTAAAAAGTCAGTCCTAAGAAGTGATAAACTTCCTAGGGAGGATGTCAACCCACATGATTACAATATTGATTGAAAATAATGGATAAATGACATGCAGGAAATAAGTAAAATAGAGATATGCAAAGATATGCTAAGATAAAGATCTGATAATGATAAATTGAAATAAAAGGATGTAAACCATAAAGGGTGGACAATGACCCAAGATAAACAAAAGTAGTCAACGGCATTTACTATATTAGATCAGATCAAAATATGTGAAAACAGTGGATCTGGAGCTTATTTTGAGATGTTGAGGATGTATTGGATTTGATGTATAACACACATGAAACAAAAAGGATGTAAATTGTAGACTTATAGATAAGGATGTAATAGACGTATATTGGGTTGGCGGTGACCAGAGGAAGATCTGAGTCAATTGATGGTGATTGGGTTAGAAAAGGTGAGATTTAGGATGTCAAATAGGTGGATCATAGAGATAGAAAGATTTGGATGTTGTAGAGGCTAGAAAACAGTTGACAAAGGGGGAAGAATGTGTAAAATAGAACGATAGAGATCAGGTAGATGGTCACCAAGGGAAGATTGATAGCAACAAAGGTTGGATTAGGGTTTGATGAAGGTTTATAGATGGAAAATGGACTATGAGAAAGAAACAAGGATGGTTGATGAGGTTCAGAAACATCCAAGATGAAGAATGAGCCTATAAAGTTGATATAAACATGATGAAACAAGATAGAGCTCCAAGAAAAATCCAAGCTTTAGATCTCCAAAAATGATAAGAAAGGGCTCCAAGATGACTCAAGATGTTGATAATAGCTCATAAGAAGAGAAGAAAACAAGAAAATCTCACAAGAAGTCATACTTTCTAAATTTTCATCCCCTTTGAGGAAGGGGGTAGTGACATATTTATAGGGTCATTGGTGACTTGATAGGGTCACCATCAACTATGGAGGACCGTTGATTTTGGTGATGGGGATGATGCACAACTTGAGACAAGAGGCCATATTAGGGTTAAATTAGGGTTTTGAGTTGATTTGGTAGGTTAGGGTTACATATGTATCATAAATGGTAGTTGGATGGTTAAGACCATTAAATGAGGGTAGATGAGAGTCTAGGAAGGATAAATGAGGGTTTTAGGGATGTGATTAAGGTGATAAGCATGTTTAGGGATAATTAAATGTGATTAAGGGTGAATAATGAGGGATAAAATAATTATGGGATGTGATAGTATTAAGATAGGAAAATAGGGAATTAAGAGGAATAAATGAGATTTAGGGGGAAATGGAAATTCTAATAGGATATGGGTGTAAGTTTGCATGATAACGATGAAGAGGTGATTGAAAATAGGATGAGGGACAAGTGAACCAAATTTTGGTGTCTACACCACCTCCAAAAATTCTTTTCAAGGCTTATAGTTTATTCCAATCAACACAAAAATTCACTCCTTTTTTTGAACCACTCTCTGTGATCCTCCAACATTATATCAATGCCACATTGATCAATATTCAACCCATCCCATCTATTAATCCCAATATTCCACCACCCATATGAAATGCATCCCATGCTTAGTATTCCTATAAACATAGTAATGACCATCCAACTGACTCATGTCCCCAACTTTTCCACATCATCCAAGACCTACTTGAAAATGGTGATATCATTCACGAACCTAACATATTTTATCATCCTTTCCAACACTTATATTGAAATTTAATTTATCTCCTTAACGGAATCTTAAAATATCACTCTCAAAAAATTATTAATGTCACCATCCTTATACTACACTCCTAATTTGTTATCCTTGTTGGCATCTATAGACACTCATTTTAGTAATTCATGTCTTGTAACAACACAAATTGTACAATGCCTTTGCACTAATCCACACTTTTCTAATTTGGTCAATCATGATATCCCTAGCTATATCCCATTCACTCTTCCTTTCACACACTTCTCATATACTCACGCAAAAGACATACTAGTCCATAAAATCGTGCCAAACCCTCACACTTACAATCCTAGTTTTTAAATCACTCACACAACATACTGAACCAAAGCATCTAGAATGGGCCATATCATCCATATAATATGCCTCTTCTCATCTACTTTGGTCCCTTTCTCTCCAATGGCACATTTCATCATTCAAATTATTTTGGGACACTTATATTCAGCCTTATTCGATCTTTCCATATGCATAACACATATATAACCCTATTATTTGGCCACTATTAAAGAGGGGATCATATACACTTAACACCCAAAGGTATTAATGAGAATAAACTAAGATAAATCACAAGAAAATATGCTCCAAGAATCCCTTGAGCTCCATATACTCTAAATATTAATTCTAGGGTAGGAACCGATTCAAATATGCAAATACAAGGAAAAATTCATCACTCCAAATTAAGCTACAGAAAATGCACAAGTACAATTACATTGTTGCAATATCATGGTTTTATATTTGGTTACATAAATTCTAGAGATCACATGCTAGGTGAGAATAATGTGAGGTTTGATTCTTCAAAGTAGTGGCGATGTTAGTTGTGCATGGGGGTTCCCACAACCCACCTAATTTTTATTATGCATGAGTTCTTGGCTATATAGATTTTTAAGGATTATTCAGCTACACATCGAGCATTACACTATGTCGAAGATCCAAGTTACACATATGGGAAGATCAGAATATACTCTAGAGACCTAGAAAATATCAAGAGTATAACTTTTGAAGGAATAGAAGTGTATGAAAAGGTCTATAATGGGGGTATTCTTTGACCCGTGCCATCCACTTTAGTCCATTTAGTAGTTTGGGACCTAATTTTAAAAATAGAGATAGATTAGATCATTTGCAAATTGTTTCATTTATCAAACCAACCCAAATTGTCACATAGAGTGATTGATTAGTTAACTAACCTTATCTCTCCTATCTAATAGTGATACATTTCATTATCCATGGTTATTCATCATTTTTTAAATAATTGTTTAATGTTTATTCCTTATATTGTTTGCAATCGGACTTTACAACTAATTACGATTACTACCCCTAGAGATATTAACCAATTTATGTTAAAGAATTTGGTGAACCCAATATCATTCATGCCTAGGATTTATTTTACTTTTGTGTCCTTCTAAATTTATGAAAAATCATTCTTCTTTCACCCCTACCCGTGTTGATTCCCAAGCTACCATTAAATATAAAAAAATATCTGTTTTCACTCAATTCCTTCCTTGGTTCAATCCTCCCCATTGGTGATTCTAATATGTATCACCTACACTAGTAACTTGGCCAAAACACTGATAATTTTTTTATTATTATCAACAAAAATACTTGGGCTCACATAACAACAACATAATGTGTGAACCATAACATGATATGCATCACTTCACATGCATCTCCATGATAACGTGAAGGTGATGTCGATAAATCAATATAAATAAAATGCATAATACATCCAAGCCTCCAATATCTTTTCAATTGTAAAATGGTTCCACTACTTCCACTTATCCCTCCACTAAGAATTACTCCAAAATAATCATGCAACTATGCCTAAAATCAACGTTATCCTTTTGCACTTATCCCTCCACTAAGGATAGTCTCCCCAATCAATATTTCCTCCCAAATAAGTAAACCCATTCACAATAATAATAGTAATCCCTCCACTATGGTAATACAAGTCCCCAACATACACGTATACATAAACATACACATGTATGAAAGATACAACTACCATCAAATAAATGAAAATGTGATCCAATGAGAAACCAATAAGAAACAAAATATTAAGAATAATGAGAGTGTGAAAATGACATTTCATCAATAAATATAAGTCACATTATCAAACCTTCTTATGAGACTTGCAAAGGGGAGAGATCATCATTGCAAACTACCACTTATCACTCCACTAGGAAATCCTAGCTAGCCTTTGGTTCCTCCCATTAAACATGTAATAAAATATAACAAATATACACTTATCCCTCCACTTGATACAACACTTATCGCTCCACTAAGGCTAGCCACAAATCCCCTTGGTTCCTCCATATGAACAAACAACTCTTATTCCTTCATTCACTAACATTACACTTATTCCTATATAAAATAATTATGCACCCAACCCCATACTTTCATACATCCACACAAATAAAACGATAATCAACAAATTTCACATTGGCTCTAAAAGAGTGAAACAAAACAATAATCATAAAACACAAGGGAGAGGTATAATAAGGACTTTATCCGCCATATAAATATATTTCTTGATTTACATCTTATTACAATTTACTCCTTTCATATTTAGCATTGGTTAAATGACAATATTATTCATACACACTTCTAATATAATGAATGAGACAACAATCAACAATGCCACATTCACTTCACATGAGTGAACACAATACAATGATATGACTATAAGAGAGATAAATAAAGACCTTAACAACCATGTACATAGGTCCCATGATTTGCATTTTCATCACTACTAAATTTCCTTGTGTTAAAATCATTGTATTATCCCACATGTAATGCTTATTAAAAACATATGTTATCATTTACAAATTATGAGTTTCACTCCATCATAATGTTTAATCGCCAAGAATACACTCATTTTATTCCATTTATATTATGATAATGTTAAGCATTTTAATCATTTTGATATCATTTAAAGTTCACGTAAGTCATGTAGCACTCATTATGAGCAAGTGAATTCATGTTCCCAAGAGGTATGTCCTAACACTAGAATGAGTCATTTAACTTTTATTACACATGTAAGGTTGACCAACTATTATAAGAGTTAATTTTCCGTTGTGAATCCATATTATTAGGTAGCATTTGATAGTGGTAAAAGGCTACATGTTTTACATATTTGATCATAAAAATTGATGTATACCAAGAACATTAGTTCTCATCTCGAAATTTTCAAGTTTCCCATTTATTCAAATTGTTTAGTCACCAAGGATACTCTCCGTTCACTTTCATCTTTGTTACAATAAGTTATGTTAGAAAGAGTTATGTTTCAACATGAAACATTCATTATAATTTTATTGGTAACCAGGGATTTGATGTCAATTTTAAAAGTACAACTTCAAGTTTCGTATTAACCCTTCCACAACATTTGGTTAAACACACATTTATATTAGGATTCAAATACAAGGTTTTATACATGATTCACCTCCTAAGATATCTTGCAATTGAGTTTTGTTCTAGTTACATATTATACCAGATCATGAGATCAACGTCATTATTACCACACTATCCTCATTCCACCAAAACTTTACACATTATGATTATCATTTTATTCATTAAAAGAAAGGAAAGAACACTATGTATTTAATGCATTACTAAAGTTTTATATGGTAAATAAATAAATGACCATTCACTCGTTATTCACAACATCTACAACCCACCATAAGGTCAAAGCTAGACACATAAAACATACCCATCTCACAAGGAATTTTTACAGTTAACCACATTACCTTATCGTGGTTCTAGTTAACACTTTACATTTCTAATATTATCGCAAGGGAAAAATTATAGTGGTCAACATCAAATATAGTTTCCATAAGTTCAACCTACAAATGACCCCTTAAGGGGAATTATGCTTAGTTTATTCAAAAAGGTACTTGAAGGTCATAAGGATGAGTTTATTCCAATACAAAAGGTCCAAAATACAATATAGGAAAACACTAGAGAACAATTAGGAATTCTCATCTTGAAAAAACCTTTTCTCGAACCCATAATACTCCTTGCTATTTTTCAATACACACACTCTTTCCTAAGGGTTTATTAAGATCACTCGCACGAGATTCCTGAGTACTAGAAATGTTGAGGGGATGGATTCATTACAAAGGGTATTGTTTCAAATGGTACCCTCAAACACCAAATTTGAATGGTAGTAGAAACATAATGGATAGTTTTAGAGATCTCTTTTAGTTTTCAATATTTTAAGTGTTTAATTTTATTAATATACATTATGCGATGTACAATAAAATACCATGATAGTCAAGTACAATTCTTTGATAAAATAGAAATATAAAATACCATGTATGATGTACTTCATATCAATTATAATACAAACATGTTATAAACTAAATTTTATTCTAACAATTTATATGAAGTATATAATTATTCAAATAGAATACATTTATTATTTCATCGAAATTACACATTTTACAAGCTATAAACAAATTTAAACTTGGAATTCATCAATCATCCTAATACCACCACACTACCTATAACCTCTCATATTATGAGAACATGCTCGCAAAAAAAACCAACATGGACCCACCTCTCCCTTATAATATGCTATCAATACATACAACATAAATTCATAGTTAGAGAGAGATACATTTTTTTACTTATATACTTTTCAAACCAAGAAAAAAATTATAGAATTAGGAAGAGATTAGAGAGAGAAAAACTCATTTTATTTTACACAAGTAAACAAATACATTTCCATGATTAGATAGGGTGATATATGACATAATTAATTTTAACTCATAAAATTCAAATTCTAAAAAAATCGATTATTACAAAATTTTATGACCTATAACACTGTTTTCATTCTCGTTGTTCCTACATGGGTTTGGGTAAATGTGCCAAATTATGTGATTCTAAAATTTCATTAAATTTATTGTTTGAGTACATAGGGAAATATATTTAATGTCATCATATAGACTTCCAAGCATCAAACTAGTTTTAACCCATCAAATGAATCTTGGAGGGTCCATATAGGTGCACGAGACTTTGTTGTGCTACTACGTAAACTAGCTCAAGTTGCTGCAGAATGGGCCTAAAAATGGGTATAAACCATCTTGATGGAATTTTTAATAGTACTAACATATTATCTAATATATAGAGAATCATGCGAAACTAACGTTGTCTAAAACTAGTAAATGGATCTCAAACTAGAAATAACTTTGAGCCAATTGACTAGATTTGGTTGTTTTCCCTTCAACAAACTAAGCCAAGTTAGCTCGATACAAATGCGTAAAATGTTTTTTTGGGAGGAAATAGGTAAAATAAAATATTCTATAATGTTCTCTATATAGTAATGAATATTTTTTCTGCAACATATTTTATTTTTGGAATCTATAGGCACAAAATTTGAGGTGATCCTAAAAGGGTTTGGGTCATAGCAAGCGATTGGTCCCAACAACCAATTTTCCAAAATATTCTAGAAACCCACTTCACAAACATGATCATCAAGTGTTTTGGTGATTTTTAGGTTGAAATGAGGTAATAATATGACAAGGGAGAGGTTACAATAGTTTAAAAAGAATAAATGGGGTTTAAAGATGCTTTTTATGCATCAGTTTTAAGAGGTGTTTGAAATAATTGGAGGGTTGTTTAAAATTAATAGTTTGAGTTTGAAAACACGTTTTACATTCTATTTTTTCTAATTTCTAAATGTAAACCTTGTTGAACATGTTTTCAATTTGTTTTTCTCAAGTTCATGGCCATGTAATTTGACATGCCACCCAAGGTGACTATTTTTGACATTGGTTAAACATAATGTGGAAATTGTTTTATGTGGCTTGTAATATGATTTAAAAACAAAACATCAATAATAAAATTTCTTGATTCCATATTTAAAAATAAATATACTATAAAAATATTTAAAATTTTAAAAGTAAGTTTGAGAGGAGGAATGGAATCCATACACGTATTGATCCGACAAGTAAGAGTTGTAGAGTTTGACATTACACGTGTAAGATGTATTTACTTGTAGGCTTCTAATGCCTTTTATTAAAACCCTTTTTGTGCATAATATGTAATCATATTTTCCCATGAAAACATGCTTCTTTAAGAAATTATAATAAAAATTTTAGTGCCTTGTCTATGCTTCCAAACAACTATTGGAGTCGTCAAGAACTTCGAGTACGTGTTGACTACCCACTGAACCCAAGTTCATCTATGAGATTATTGGAAGACAAATTTTTGTGTGATTTGCAAAAAAATCCATAATTTCAAAAAACAGAGCACTTATAGATATTATTGGTAATGCCAAGCGAAACAATTTGTAAAGAAAAATACCACTTCTACGTAGATGTTTGACATGAGAACATAAGGTACAAAATTTTGATTATCCGACACAAAAGAAGAGTTGCTATAAAAATAAGGACAACATATTTTTATGTGTTCTTCAAGCAGCAAGAAAACACATCTAGATATCAACCCCATGTTTAATTTTCATGTTGATGATATATTTTAGGGTTTCCTCAAGATAATTGGCATGGCCAAGACTGTCATTCATGTACAAAATGATTAATTTTGGCCTGATTTAAAGAGGTACCCATGTCAATGAAGTATTGAAAACCCTCCTCCTCTAGACCTACACGAAAGCATGCCAATTAAAACACAAATTAAGCTTACATGGCTAGGTTTGTTCCATGAGACTACATTTCTTTCATACTTTTGTCAAAAAAACCCACGTGCTCGGTGAATGCTTCCATTTGTTGTATAAATATTTTCCAGAGTGCAATGCAATTACAAAATCTGACTTAAATCCTCTTTCCATTTTAATTTGATGGATGCCATTCCTAGTTCCAAATCTCCCATTTTGGCGTAGATAGGGAGGATGCTGCAAAAATATTGTGGAGTTCTTACTTTACACCTATGACTTGTAACCTCCACGCCTTCAAAGATAATTTTCTTGAAAATTTCCACGGCCACATAGGGTAGGATAAAACCTAAAACACACATTTTTTTCCCTAATCCATTTCCTAACTCTTTATTTTACTTTGATTTTATTTTATTTTATTACATTTTATTATTGGTTTTTCTTCCTCATTTAGAATTGAATTGAAATTAATTAATTAATTTATTTGCATTTTGTTATGTTGATTGAGATATAATTTAAACAACTCAAAAAAATATAACCCTTGTAACCTTATTAAACAAATCAATTACTTCTTGCAACGAACCATGCGAGACTTGTATATAGTTCTATTGAGCTTAAGAACCTCACTCACCAAGTAATTTCTCTAGACATGATTATGGATTTCATATCACTAGGACTAAGCTAGAGACGTGTCCGAAAGAGATAAGTGTGAATGAAATGCATATATCCCAACAAACTGGAAAGATAATTGTAAAATCACCTCATAGTTTCAATTATTATCATTATTATTCTTTATTTTGTGCTTGTAAATTAAAAATGACCGTGAAAGGTTCTTAACCCTCACCTATCAAACATGGGGGTATGGGGCACAAAATTTCATACCCTTATCGAGAATCATCCTCGATGTGATACAACGTCGGGGTTAGAAGAGGCACTTACGACCAAAGATGAACTTAACAATGACTAAAAACAAAGAGGAACAAACATTGACTCAAGTCACCAGTGAAATAGATCTTATCACTATAGCATGACCACAAGGGAATACTTTTTTTTTTATAAATTTCTTCAATTATTTATGTTCTATGACTATTGGTAGTTCTCGTTACCATGGTTAATTAATACTTATTTTGGTACTTATGTCCAATATTTTCTCAAAAGAAACTCTAAATTATTATTTTTCTCATTAGTACAAGTTCGTTGATTCAATGTTTCTTAATCATTTTCATTGTTTAACAATTCAATTTCATTATTTTCACATGGTTTCCAATAATACATGACATCACGGGGTCATACATGACCCAAAACCATAACACATGTCAACTTCACATTTATCACATTTTCATGATTGTAACACAACCTAAATCCACCACCACAACTAGGGAAACAAAAGTATAGTCCACAAATCACAATACTCAAAAATTTTCTCAAGCATTAGAGACATAAACAACACATGTTTGACATAGTAACAAGGTAACACATCAATATGTTTGTAGCAGATTTTTACATGACTGGAGTCATAGTTATTTTTGACACAATGTCAAGAGATAATCAAAGTAAATCACATCTAACATCAAGGGTCATAAAGCCAAAAGTATAAGAATATGTATCACATAATCAATTCATTGAAGTCCATGTAGATCAAGGTACCAAAACTCCATATGACTCCTAGAGAAACTTTATATACCTCCCAATACAAATGATATCGTATAACCAAAACTAGGCTAAGTCACTCTATGGACCTAAACACATAGAGCCTCATCACCTCAACCAAATCCTAGCATCCAACAACCTCAAAGGGAAATAACTAGTGTACTCCTTGAGTCCAACTTGAAATAATTAATAATCACAACATCCTCTTATCCAAAATCATAGTCTTTAGAATCTCACAAGGCTCACATAATCAATAACTATACAAATTTTGTATCTAAGACGACCATGTAAGAAATGAGGGAAATTTAAAATTTACAATTTACCAAGCTTGAGGTATGCATGATACACAATATGCAAGATATTCATAGAGTAAAGCCATATATACCAAATAAATAAAGTGGGTTTTCAATCTATTAGATATTTCACATCTTATATCATACTCAAATAAAAAAACATGGCTAGTTGTTCACCCTACTCACTCCAAATGTAAAATTTTATACTACCCATGGGGATCGATGGTGTAAGGTAATATAACACAATACAATACAACATCACTAACACAACATTACAACATAACATGATACACATAGATATCATGTAAGAGGGTGATGCACATTATAATTAATCATGATTCACAGTAACAACTCAATTTCCACATAATGCACTAATAGTACAGGTACACTAAAATAGGGGTCATAAGATCATTATCTGCCCAAAATAATGAGGAAACACATTAATGCACGCACGCACACACACACATATAATCCACACGAGTACAATATGGGTGGTATACCATTAGGATACATACATATTTAAAGGATGATTACATTTTGATACAACCATGGACAATATGCATATGAAACAATGGGGTAACATGAATTTACAACACCTTCATGATTCATGAAAAATGTGGTTTTCATGGAACAATTTGATAGCACACATGAACTATAAGATGAATTCACAAAAAATTATCCTCATAAAAAACACTTCAGTAACCCATGAATCCACAAGTGGTAACCACTAGAGGTACATACACAACATCACAATCACCAGTTGTAAATAATGCAACACAAAATAACATAATGTATCCATCTTATATACAATTGCCACATCACAAAACTATTCCAGAGGTTTGAGAATATAAACCTTTGATTTGATAGAAAATGTAATGCTCACACTAGTAACATGACCAAACTATGAATAATTTTCTTTATCAACAATAGTACTTGGGACTAAGTAGCACCGATACAATGTATGAACCATAACATGACATGCATCACTTCACATGCATCTCTAAGACAAGGAAAAAGTGATGCCAACAAATAAACATAAATAAAATGTATAATACAACCAAGCCATCCAATAGCTTTTCAAGGGGAAAATGATGCCACCACTTCCACTTATCCCTCCACTAAGGAAGAAAGACTAGCCTTTGGTTCCTCCAAAACAATCATGCAACCATGCATGAAAACACCCTTATCCCTCCACTAAGGCTAGTCTCTCCAACCTTTGTTTCCTCCCAAAATAAGAAAACTCATACACCATAATAACACTTATCCATGCACTATGGCAATACAAGTCCCCAACATACACACATACATAAACATACCCATGCATGCAAGATATAACTACCATCAAATAAATGAACACATGCTCAAATGAGAAACCAATAAGCAACAAAATAGTAAGAATAATGATATTGTGAAAATGATGTACCCCTACATAATATAAAGATGTACCCCACCCCCATACTTTCATACATCCACACAAGTAAAATGACAATAAACAAATTTCACATTGGCTCCAAAAGAGCAAAATGAAACAATAAGCATAAACCACAAGGGAGAGGTAGAATAAGGAATTTATCCACCATATACATATATTTCTCAATTTACATCTTATTACAATTTACTTCTTTTGTATTAAGCATTGGTTAAATGGCAATAGTATTCATACACACGTACAATCTCACAAATGAGACAACAATCAACAATGCCACATTCTCTTCACACAAGCAAACACAATAAAATGATAGGACTATAAGAGAGACAAATAAAGGACCTAACAACCATGTACATAGGTCCAATTATTTTCATTCTTATCACTACTAAATTTCCTTGTGTTAAAATCATTGTATTATCCCACATGTGATCCATACGTTATCATTTAAGAATAATGAGTTTTACTCCATCATAATGTTTAATCACCAAAAATTCCCTCATTTTCTTCCATTTATATTACGATCATGTTAGGAATTTTAATCATTTAATATCATTTAAAGTTCACATGAGTCATGTAGCACTCATTACGAGTAGGGAATTCATGTTCCCAAGAGATTTTTCCCAACACAAGAATGAGTCATTTAACTTTTATTACACATTTAAGGTTGACCACCTATTATAGGAGATAAGGAAAATTCACTTTACACTGTGAATTCATCTTATTAGGTAGAATTTGATAGTGGTAAAAGGATACATGTTTTACATATATATATTTTTATTATGGGTAAATAGTTTTGAAGGGACTATACCCTATGAAAAAAAAAGGCTCAAAAGCTAGAAACCAAAAGAGCTAACATTGCAAAACATCCAACATCAGTGGGCTCAACAGCCAGATTATACAATACAGTAACAAAACAAGATCCAAACGGACAAAGTGATTTGAATAAAAGTAGAAGAGACAAAAATGAACAAGAGAAAACCACCACTGGTCATCTCAGCCAAAAAGTAGCACCAAAAACGCCAGTCAACAACAACTTCACCGCCAGTAAACAACAACAGTGCCCCACATCACTTGATAGCCCGATCGATCTTGGATTTAATTGTTTGGAGCAAGATGAAGAATGCAATGGCGGTGGCCTGAGATGGATCTTTCAAATCCGCCTTGGCAATTGCAAGATCTTTGTTCTCCTTGGAACCCCAAATGTCCTCAGTAATACCGCTGAGACTACAAACACTACGCACATGCTACTTGATGAAATTGTAGATGCTTTTAAGAGCTGAAAGGATACAATCATTTCTCCCTTTTGCATTGCCAAGCCTGACATCCAGAGATAGCAGCTTCTTGAAAATTTCAGCAGTAATATCTTCATCTTCATCATTTTGTAGTTTCCTTTTGCCCTAAGTTTTATCCATATCCCTAATAACCCTCTTAAGGTCCTGAATCTCCTTTTCCATCTTTTCTACTCTGACAAGCAAGTCTTCATCTTTAGGCTTCTCCACCAGATTACTAATGTGCAGTAAATTTGCAGCAAGCTCTAGGTCTTTATGACTTCTAAGAACCCTCTGAGAAGCAGGGACCTTAGTTTTCATCTCTTTCCTTTTCCTGCTAGTGGTAGTAATATCAAGTTTTCTATCAGGAAGGGGGAATGGAGGTAGGGGGAGGAGTAGGATCCGAGCGAGGCAAGCTGAGCAATGGCGATGAATGAGCAGTATTAACCCTTGATGAAGGGGAACAACCCTAGTGTGGTTTTGCACTTCCGAAATGATTTTTCTAGAGAATTCAACAAGTAATGAGGAAAGTTAATGGAGAGGTCTCTACGGAAATGATTAAGGAAGATCAAATGCTTTTGGGGAATAGTGACAAATCTCCCTTCTAAGGTAACATACCTTACCACCATCCTTGTGATCTTAGCAAAAGGCTCTAGAATAGAAGCAATTTTGATGCCTGCCGTCACAAAATCCAGATTCTCGCCCTCATCCGAAACTTATTAGCTTCCAAGAACATAAAATAGTTGACGTTTACCAAGAACATATATTCTCCTCTCAAAATTTGTAAGTTTCCCATTTTATTAAAAATGTTTGGTTACCAAGGATAATCTCCATTCAATTTATATTTGTTACAATAAGTTATGTTAGAAAGATATATAATTTCGCATGAAACATTCTTTACACTTTTATTGGTAATCAGGGGTTTAATGTCAAGTTTAAAATTACAACTTCAAGTTTCATATTAACCCTTCCAAAAAATATGGTTAAACATAAATCGATAGTCAGAGTCAAATACAAGGTTTTATACATGATTCAACTCCTAAGAGGTCTTGGGATTGAGTTGTGTTCCAATTACATCACTTAGACCTTGCCATGAGTTCAATGTCGATGTTAACACACTATAATAAAACTTTGCAGATTATGATTATCATATTATTAATTAAAAGAAATGCAAGAACACTATGGATTTAATTCACTACTCAAGTTTCATGTAGTACCAAAATAAATGACCATTCAATCATTATGCACAACATATACAACCCACCATAGGGTCAAGATAGATACATAAAACATACCCATTATAGACACCATAATTAGGTCACCCTAATTCCCACATATGCGGGCACACCTTAGAGCACCCCTTCATAGTATCACATAGTCATTTTACCTTTATACCAAAGTATGTTTACTATTATACCAATCATAACCACATGTAACTACAAAAAAACTAAAAAAATTAAAATAAATCTAAACAACCTAACCTCATAAAAACCCACAAGCTTAAAATAACCCTAGACCATCATAAAACCCAAAAACCCCATAAAAGGAATTGGATGAAACCAAATTCAACCATTATCCTTATATTGGAAAAAAATCAATGTAGTTTCCCACAATCGGTCTTTGATAAGTGCAGATTGATGGTGATATATTGAAATGACATCAATCCTATAAAATCCACTTTGAGCCTTTTCCTAAGGATTTCAAAATCAATTCGACATCTAACCTCCAAGCTCACAAATGACAGGCTCAAGCTCTCCAAATTCATACGTTAAGTAGACGATAATCAATCGAACCTTATGCGCCTTATACTCCCTTTGGAGAAATATCCATTCACATCCGATTATCCCGCTTTTATCCTCCTCAATGGTATGTTGTTTTATTCAAATCAATAATTGTCTATCCTCAATATTTAATCATGTTAATTCAAGTATTTATGCTCAAAGGATACTTAATCCTCCATTAAAAATCATAGGCTTTACAAACATATTTTGATCAACTTGGTTTTGACAATGATCATCTAGATTGACACCAATCCACCAAATCAACGTCGATCCTTGCTAAATTTCCCTTATTTTGTATCCGTGATACATATTGATATATTTTCTTCATATCCAATAAATCATGCCTTTTCATTTATTGCTTGGATTCTCATATCTCTATTATTAGGAGTGGATTATGAACCTCACACCATTTTTGATCTACCAATTGTGTGTCAACCATTAATGTGGGAACAATTCAACATTGACTATGAGTTAAGCCTTTGTGTTATCACCCTCACACCTAACCCAGATAATATCACTAAACAATTGGGCATTTTCCTCAAATAGATTTATGAGGAAAATATCTATTGGGACAACATTTGTAACCCTCCATAACATATCATCAAGGACATTGATTGAATTCATATCTCTAGACAATACACGTCTAGATTTTTTAATCCATATTATCTAATATCATTTGTATTCTTGTCATTATTTCCAACTTGATTACCTAAAAGTGAGTTGACATCCATCAAAATAATCCCTTTGGTTCATGGGATTTGTTGGGCCCTAAAATTGACTAAGTCCTAGGGAAGAATCAAAGCACGCTTTGGAGGCAAAGAAAGAAGGAAGGCGCCAAAAAAGTGCACAAGGGAAAGGCATGCGGTAGAATAGGTTGACACACGTGGTAGTAGGAAGGTTTAGGGACTTAGCCATATTTTGAAGGAGTTGTCACAGGAGAAACATGTGAAAATCCCAAGTAGGCATGTTGAATGGATAAGGTGCCATCCTGGAGCCTTGGAGGTCAAGAAAAGAATATTCCACATAAGGGATATTCCTAGGATGATCATTACATGTAGTGGAGGAATTTGCAAGTTGGCATAGGCATTCAACCATGGAGGACCACACTTCCACTTGGCATGTGATCTATTCATGAAGGAAACCAAGGCAGTGCATCCAGATCCTATTTAAAGGAGTGCTTGGGTCTGAAATAGAAGAGGAGGAGAGTAGCAACAAAGTGTTGAGGAAATGAATGGTTAAAGAGGGTTTAAGTAGTAATAAGGTGCTAAAGAAATACTTGCAAGGATGTTATTGAGCATATATGCATGGGTTTGGGTATGAACAAGGGTTGTAATGGGTAGAATAGCTAAGAACTCTCTTTGTAGAGGGTTTAAGATAATAACCCTTGATGTATTCGGTCTATATGACCCTTATGATGTAATTAGGCCACTATAAATGTTTTTAAATCAATATGTGTGCATGATTCTAGTTATTCAAGTTCTTAAGTGTAAACCCTTGTGTTCTTCATATTATTCTAGGTTAGATCTAGTTTTATTATGCTTATTTATAATGTTCATTTCCATTTATGATGCATCTATACATGGATCTTGTTGTATGTATCTTTTATTTTTGAGAGAATGTCTATGTTTCCATTCTTGCAAATCATTCTCCATCAATGGAGGACCATTTTTGTGTAGCTCACATAAAGGAGGGGCTTGAAACCAGCATGCACTCGGGTGAACACCCAACACATTGGGTGATAGGCCGTCGTGATTAGGGTAGAAAGAAGGCATATAAATAAATGGTTACATTTTAGTTTTGTTGTTGGGACCTATTTTGATGTTATTGTGAGAATGATGTGTGATGATGAAGTGTCTAACCTTGGATAAGATCGAGAGACTGGCTTAAAAGCATGGAGGATGAGTTTTCTCAGAGGTTCAGGATCGAACCGAGTTTGATGCATAAAAATGGGTGGGGAATAACCTATATCACAAACTCTATGAGAAATTCTGCTCACTGTTTCCTAATAGAGTTGTATGAGTGGCTCTCAGCATATGCATCGAGGAAAATTCGGTACTATACACCTCATGTTTAGACCTAAGAGGAATGTCAGAGGCTATAGGATTCAGATTTGACATGGACCCATGTTGTTGATCACTAGTGGAGTAGAGTGTTGACTAGTTATACCTTGGAATACACTATTTATACATATTATTTCTTGGAGATTTCTGAGTTTGAGTTCTTGAGGGAGCCTAGAGGATCATTCTTGCGTGTTATTCCACTAGCTATCAAGATCCTAGTTATTACTTTGAGTTTGGAAGCCTTTCCCATGGCTTCCTAGACTCTGGTAGGCATGGGGTGTGGAAGATGGCATGGTAGAGGATGACAGACCTTACGGTAGAAATGGAGAGAGAGGAGAGGTAGATAAAGTATAATGAAGCTCAAGAGAGGGAGTTGGTAAGACATCGCCAAGACTGTAAGAGTGATGGATTTATGGAGGTAGACATTGCAAGAAGGATTTGAGGTTCACGCGGAGGACATGGAACCTAAGTAGTTTGAGCTACCCCATCTTGGAAAGTGTGGAAGAGAAACCCCTCAGCTTCTGGAGAGAGCTCATCATATGAAGAAAGGAGGAGAGTCATATACACACATCTTAACTCATATGGTGACCAGACCCTTGCGCTTAGTTTTCCAGTTCCTGAGATAAGTTTTGATAATCTAGTTGGTATCAATATTGGTAGTCAAGTGACACCTAGGAGGTATAATTTTTCATTTGGTACATATATGGCTACACAGTCATTTCCTATATTTGGAGGTATCCTGTTTGGTATGACATTTGGGCAAGGTGTGGGTTCACAAGGTTTGAGTATCACATCTAGAAGTTACACGCAAGAAATACAAATGGGAGTGGTTCAAGATAATGAGAATATCGGCACGTAGTTTAGTGTTTGTGGATTTGTAGGGCGCAACTACTTTAGAGCCCTTGCATGTTATGGGAGGAGGATCAGGTGGATCTAGAGGGATAGGAGCTAGTGGATCTAGTGGGTCTAGTGGTGGAGGAAATACCGGAGGGAATCAAGGTCCTGGATCTGGTGGAAAAGGTCCACAACACCATCAATGTGTTTTTATGAGATTTCACTCTACTTACGATTAAAAGGGCACTAAGGATGCCACGAGAACATGTATAAAAGTGTGATTTTCTATGGCACGCAAATGGAATCACTTCCTGGAGTGGAAAGAAAGTCGGTTTGTAAACACGTTTCAAGGGCACGTGCATAATGGTACTAAAAATATTATCCACACCAGATAGTGGTGGATTACATTACGTTGTGTAATGCCTTTTAGCGGAGTTCCACATACCGAGTTTAAACATAAAAGAATCAATACGTTGAAGGAGATTCAACAAGGAATAGTGGAGAGTGTGTGAGAGTATGATGCACATTTTGATACTCTCCTATCCAAGTTTTCTTATGACATTCACCCTTCGCATAGCATGCTTAGTGGTTTATCGGAGGACTGATCACACCATTTAGGAGGGAAATTTCATAGAATAATTTCATAGATCTACATGAGGACCTATAGGTTGCCTTATGTGCTAAGGTAGTAGGAAGTGTTGATACATGGGTTAGTCCATTTCTAGAAGCCAAAATTGTTGCAATGGTAAAGTAACTGGTGAAATTTTCGTGAACTCGAAACATGAGACTTGCAACATGTTATGGTGTATGAATTGTAAAGTAGAGGGTCATACACAAGAAAATTTCCCATGAAGTTCATTTACACCATATTGGTGGAATGTGATATTTTCCATGGAGATCTTGATGCAAGTAGGTATCCGCTATTACAACACATGATCCAGAAGAATGTGTCCTGATATTGTAAAATTTTCACCTCTATTACTCATGACACCAAGGATTGTAGGTTGATTAACTAGATACATAATGCCATTGATATCTTGGTGTGCACCCTGGACCGGTGTTTCTAGTTGTTCCAAGGATGATGGTCATCATTATGAAGGGTGTGCGAGATGGAGGAGGTTGAGGTAGAGGATTTCGAGGAGGATTTAGAGGCCATGGAAATCATGGGGGTGGAAGGAGTGAATTCCCTTATAGAACCTGCTATAACTGTGGATCTACATAACATTACAAGTGTGAGAGTTCCCATTGGTTTTAGTGCTCTTGGTGTGGGAAAATTCACAAGTATGAGGAATGCTTGGAATTGTTTGAACATATGAGACATAAGTAGCGGAAGGATAAGGGTGCTGGGATGGTGAGCATAAAACATGCTAATTAACATTAGATGCCAAGGGTGGCACGTGAGTCAGAGTTAGAACTGATCTTGGTGACGATACAAGTTTGAGGTTGTACACGCTAAGGAGATACCAAAGTAGAGACTGCTGATTATAAGAGAAGAAGTGGTACATGGGAAGTATCCAGACCCTACGCACCAGAAGGAAGTGTATCAGGAAACCATGGATGTTATTCGAAGCCTACAAGGAGAGATCTAGTGCTTGAAGGAGTAGTCGTGGAAGTTAGAGTAGAAGAAGAGCACTGAGGCTCCACAGAAGGATATAGATGAAGTCAGGGAAGTATGTAAGATGCTGAGATAGGAGAATATCATCCCTCTATTAGGAGAGTGGCTGAGGGGAAAAGTACCAAGCATTGGAGGAGAGTGTGAGAGGTAGGTTTTGCATGCTAATCTACCTCCTCACAACCTTGACTATGATAAGGAGATTACCTTGAATGCAGTTGTTGATGGATGACTCCTAAGTAATATTCTGATTGACATGGGCACAGAAGTTAATGTTCTCACCCTGGATGCATAGAATCAAATGGGAAGACCTCCATTACAACCATCTTCAAATGTGTTATATATGGCTAATAATACAAAGGAAATGCCCATTGGTGTTTTAAAGGATGTTGTTATAACTATCCAAGGGGTGAAATTTACTAGAGACTTTGAAGTCTTGGTGCTTGGCTTTGAGGAAAAAAATTCTAGCATTACTTGGGTGCCCCTGGTGCCATAAGAACAATGATCACTTACGTTTCAATAAGGGGTATATAAGTTTTGAGAACAAGGAGGAACATGTTATTATTCCTCTAACAAATGGAAAGGTAGTGCCCTATACTAGGCCCTTGGAAGAAGAAGACTTGGGCTCTATGTGTGCACAATCACGTAACCTAAGGTTGTGCATCCAATAAAAGAAGGCATTATTCAGTGGGAAGATTCTCAATTTATAAGTGATACAACTAGTGTGGCATGTGAAAATTGGGCACACGAGAAATATGAGTTTGTTGGAAGGAAGTTAAGAGGATCTATGACAAGAGTAATAAAGGCATACTCGGTTAGACACCTAGGAGGAAAATATCTGCCGAGTTACACTAGGGGATCCAACCTTGGTGTTTTCCTATGAGAAGTATGATGAGCTATAGTTTTGCTTAGGACCACAACACATTGGTGGGTGACCCATCAAGATAACCTTCTAGAATGAGGTGAGGTGAGAATTATGTTCTCTTTTAGGTTTCTCTGAAGCAATGCACCTACTGCTATACAAGACTATCATGGGAAGAAACCCACCTCGTTTCATGTCTAGGAATGTGAGAAGTCCTGGATGGAAGGAACAAAAGCCTTGACTTCATATGTATGGATGCATAAGCTTTACTCCACCTTTCAAGGCTACGAGCGTGCATGATACATTCATTAAGAGTTACGCTGTCAGACAGGAAATTGGTAGGAGTTGACAACTGATATCATTCAAGATTTTGAGTATTAGAGTACTAAACCATCCATGAATGAGGCGCTATAGGTTGTGAAGCACTTAACTATTGGAGATAGTTCCATGGTGAAGGAAAAGTATTGGAGTTGTTGGGTGTACCTAGCTTGGAAGTGTGCTTTGATGAGGAATAATTAGAGGAGGTAAAATTTGAGCATGCATGTATGGAAAAAGAGAAAGGAAAGTTGGTCTACATGATAGACGGTGAAAATGTGGAAAACTTGGATGTCAACCATCTTTGTCAAGTATGTATGAGGTTATGGATAGTAATGATGAGAAAGTGCGCACTTGCCATGAACCCTTGAAAAATAAGAAGGTTAACATTGGTTTGGAGGTAGAAGATACTATTGGATATTACTAGACAAAAAGGGAGGTTTCGAATATTATTTATCTGTTGCGTGAATTTTAGGATTTGTTTCCACACGGGTACCAAAAACTCAAGGTAGTTCACCACTCTTTAGGGGAGATGCCGATAAAACTAAAGGAAGGTGTACGCCAAATTTGGAAGATACCGTATCAATTGAATTCAAATATGTGCATCAAATTCAAGGAGGATATTGACAAGATGATCACATCGGGCATTGTTATCAGTCCAAAATACTCCTTGTTCTGGATGACAATCTAACTTCTAACTTGGACCAAAATTTTGGGATTCCCTCTGAGTTGTGTGTATCTTAGAATGAGGGAAACCTCCAAAAGGGCTGGCTCCCTTTGATGAATCACTAAAAATATATATTTTTGCTGAGATGAAAGCAAAACCAAAAATAAGATAAGGTGATATACCAAATTATGTGTGAGAATTATGTGTATCAAACACTTGGTAAAAGGTGCAAAGATTGAAAATATTCACTTCATACTCTATTTAATTAATTTTGCATCCACAAGGTACCTAAATACACTTATATGTTTACAAAACAACTAGACAAGATCATACAGGTGTTGAGAAATTATTAAATGCAAGAGGAATTGATAATATTCACTATTGCATGCATCTAATTTATTGTAACACACTGCAAAAAAATTCTGAATATGGAGGAATAAATCATCTTTCTGTATTCACCAAGGCTCTTCAGTACAAATTTACAACATAACTTTGCAAAAAATAATCCCCCCACATGCTTGTGAAAGCCATGGAAAATATATAGAAAAAGAAATCACACTTCCCTCCAAAAATAGCCTTCAAGGCTTAGTTATCTCCTGTAAATGCATAATTAATTACAATAGTTTAATCTCTTGCATGATCTTTGAGGCTAAAAAAGGCCATATGCCACCTTTAGACTCCTTGTTGACCTTGGTTAATGTGTACTTTGATTTCCCTTGACTCTTGTATGTATTGATTTGGAAGAATTAAGGTAAATTTTGAGCCTCTTGAGGTAATTACAACTCTTTCTTATCTTTAGAAAAGATAATTTGTCTTTACATGCAAAAGCTATTTTTGCTATATATGCAAAAGTAATTTTGTCCCTTTGTGGAACATGCACGGTATTTGATCATTGGCTAATAATAGGATGACTTGAATTTCATGGTGATGATTAATCCCACCTCAATATAACAAGTTTTAGAATAAAAGTAACAAACTGGTCAATATCCCACTTCACGACATGGATAACCATGAGTTGCATTCATTGAGGTTTGAACACTACTTGGTTTATACTTTTCAAGTTAGGGTAAAAAACCCTAAATTTTTTCATTTGGGCATTTTATCTTTTGTGTCTGAGAAGCTTATGTTGGGGAGACTGTTGCAAATTTTTCATTGGGCATTCTGATCACCATTATTGCTCATCCTCAAGCTTTGTTTTGTTTCTGTGCTTTGTTCCTCTTCAATTTTTAGCTCTCCGCTATAACTCATGCATCATTTTAGTAAAGGCCGTTATAGAAAGTTTAAAGAAACTTTTGATTGGGTTTGTATCCTTAGCCTTGGGGTTCGATTGGTTGCATATCTAGCTTGTGGGGTCTTCTGTCTCATTTTGACACTGATGATACTCTGTTTCTAGGTGAGCTAGTTCATTTTGTGACAATGACCAAATCCTAAGGGTTGCATTTCACCTATTCTTGTTAATGGCTACCATTCCTTCTACCTTTTGAGCTCATGGCTCAACCAGATGGAATCCATTTATTAGTGAAGGGTTTTTCTTTGAATTCCTTGGAAAATTGTTGAGGAGCTAGTGGTCATTACGGAGATCCGCTCTATGAATCTCATTTAAGCTTTAAAGCTCTTTTTACTAGCTTAGTGAGGGACTTTTCTTTCTTGAACTCCATTATGAGCTAGGTAGCTTGAGCCATATTGGTAAGTAAAGTTTACTCTTTTATTTTCACCTAGGTATTTATTTTACATTAGGGTTTTTTCTCAGTATGCTTGTTAGCCCCCATTATTGATGAAAACTCGTGGCTTGTATTGGTATAATTTTGTTTGTAGAAATATGGAAATTATCATTCCTTTGATTCTTGGTTGAGAATAATTATGGTCGTGGCTTTCTCTAGCATTCTGGATTTGCCTTGTTGCTATTTTCCATTGTTTTCTTTACAAGATGAGAGAGTTGAATGAACTATGTGGTGGGTATTTATTTATTTTATAGTTCTTCTGCCTTGAAGCACCATTTTTCTTTCTCTTGGATTTACCTGTGATGGATATGTAGCTCACTTACAATACGAGCTCTGTCTTGATAAATTTTTAGAAATGTATGGAAAAACCCCCTTATTTGGTCATTTTATATTTGAAATCTTGGCCATCGTTGATGAATCTTTGCTACTACATGACCATGCTTTTTCCCAGATTAGTACATGACCTTCTTTTGAGACTGGGAGATCTGTACTATGGTTCTCAGTTATTACGAGTTGGGGTTTCTTCTTTGGTGGCTGCCATTTTTGATGGAAGGAGCTTTGGTTCTGTTGAGCTCTAAAATTTGTTTCGATCTTGTATCGAAGCTTTACTTGAATTTTTCTGTTTAAGAAACAAATGAGTATCCCCATTTTGCTTGAAAATTACCAGATCTAGAATTTTGTGACATGGATATTCCGTTTCATGCTTGTATTTTTTTGGCTTTTCCTAAATATAGCCGCTATAGAGGAATTTTGAAATTTTCTATTCTAATTTAGCTCTCCATTCTTGCTTTTCTTGCTCTAAAATCTATATTTGTTTTGGGAAAGTGAATTTCGGGTATTTTTCCTTACCAGTTCATGAATATTTTCTGTTATGAGAGGCACAAGTACACTATAAAAGACTGGGTTCTTGAGCCACGAGCTGCTTTCGTTGCTCGGCTATGGAGGGATCTCAGGTATTTGTGGGTCGCAGATTTTAGCTCATACCTTCATTTTATTTCTAGTTTGAACTCGAATTTTATCCAAACTTGGTCTCAGTATATACTCTTTGTATCAATCGTTTTCTTAAATCATTATATTTTCCTTACAAATTTGTTATTACCCGTGAATTATGCATTTTATACCCCAAAACTTGGTTTATTATTTCTATTTGATGTTGATTGCTTGAATTATGCTCTGGTTGTACATGGATCAAGAGAGTGCATTTTGTGGTTCCTTTCTCTTAAAACATTTGGATGTTAGTAATTGCATTTGATTATGGGTATATTCATATTCTTCCTAGGCATATTCATTATTTAGCTATAAATTTTGAACTTTACATCTGCAGGATGTAGGTCATAATTATTTTCTCAGAATCGAAATGCATTTCTAAAAAAGTATATAGTTATTGTCTTGGCATTTATATTGAATCTTGTACTAGAATCCTATAACTTATGAGGACTCGAGTCTTTCTGAAATCGAATATCGAGCCTGAATGATATCCACAATGTACAATTGATTTTTAAAGATATGTGGATTTATTCATTCATTAAGATCTAATGATTCATGTCTATCATGGTTCTTCTTTGAAAATATGCATGATTTTTTTCAAATTGGCGCTTTTTTTTGTTCATATGTGGTTGTTGTTCATGGATATGGTTGTGAATATGGAAGTACTACCTTTTCTTTGAAACCCGATGTACATGTGTACCCTTTATGGTAGCTTGATCTTTCGTAATTGTGACTAAGAATTCAGTCTTTCGGATACATAAACCTTCTTTTAATCGCTACTCAAATATTGATAATCCACACATAATGAAACTCTTACTAGTTATGGATCAAATGATGCTTAGATTTATACCAATGATTCAAATATTGTCTTATAATTGTGCTTGATTGATGAGAATATACTTGAAAATTCATGATTCTTTGAAGCTTTATGATTAGTTTTTAAATTTGTACTTGCTTGAAGCTGAAAATGTTGTTCTTCTATACCACTTATGTTTGAGCATCCTGAAATGTATTCTAAAACTTAGAAAACTGCAGTAACCTTTCACTCCACTTTAGCTATAAATTTTGAACTTTGCATCTGCAGGATTTTAGCTCATAATTATTTTTAGTAATGAAATGCATTTCTAAAAAAGTATATAGTTATTGTCTTGGCATTTATATTGAATCTTGTACTAGAATCCTATAACTTATGAGGACTCGAGTCTTTTTGAAGCTGAATATCGAGCCGAATGATATCCACAATGTACGAGTTGATTTTTAAAGATATGTGGATGTATTCATTCATTAAGATCTAATGATTCATGTATATCATGGTTCTTCTTTGAAAATATGCATGATTTTTTTCAAATTGGTAGTTTTTTTGTTCATATGTGGTTGTTGTTTCTTGGATATGGTTGTGAATATGGAAGTACTACCTTTTCTTTGAAACCTGATGTACATGTGTACCCTTTATGGTAGTTTGATCTTTCAGAATTGTGACTAAGAATTCGAGTCTTTCGAGATACATAAACCTTCTTTTAATCTCGCTACTCAAATATTGATAATCCACACATAATGAAACTCTTACTAGTTATGGATCAAATGATGCTTAGATTTATACCAATGATTCAAATATTGTCTTACAATTGTGCTTGATTGATGAGAATATACTTGAAAATTCATGATTCTTTGAAGCTTTATGATTAGTTTTTAAATTTGTACTTGCTTGAAGCTGAAAATGTTGTTCTTCTATACCACTTATGTTTGAGCATCCCGAAATGTATTCTAAAACTTAGAAAACTGCATTAACCTTTCACTCCACCGCATACATCTATGATCGTACCTTGCATCTTGATAATTGTAGAAAACATCTCTATGTGGTTGTTTTAATTCTTATTTTTGCAATGTGAAGACATGATTAAATCGTAAGGATGATTTATTTTTTTGACTTTACCTACATTCGAGAAATAAATAGAAAAAATAGGGCAATGATCTGTTCTTTTATTTTTCATTGATTTTACTTTCTCTTTCTCATGATTTTGAAAATGGTACTTTGGATACTCTTGATGATAATGATATGTAATTTAATGATCCTATTACTAATTCCTTCTCATGCACACTTATCTAATTGATAATGCATATACATATGAAACTGGTAGCATGAGATATCAGTGACCCTGAGCTCTAACCCTTTTATTTTTCTCTTTTAGGTACCTAGACTTGTAGCTTGAGCAATCCGAGAAAGCTTGGAGTAACCTTCACACTCAAGAAATGACAAATTATTCATCCCTCACGCTTTCAACTTTATATTTATCTACATTTTATTTTCTGATCATAGCCATATCCCATGGCTTGTGTGGGATAACTGTACTATTTCTTTATGAATATATGAAATTACCTTCTATTATGAGCTGTATAATTTCCTTTTACATTTATTTTTGTAATCATGATGTGGAATGAACTTAAGAAACTCAAAACATAATGCAATTTCACCTAAGCATAAGGAAATAACTTGAATTAATTGAACTTGCCCTCAAACTATATTTTCACTTGATTGTAGTTCCGAACGTGATATCGATACTGTTTCCCTTTCTACCTTCCTCCGGGCTTTGGAATGGTCCTCCATGGCTATTGCATAACTTTGATGAAGGTGAAAAATTAGAATGAAAACATCTATGAGGCATGGCCTTCTGTAACAACACTTGAGTTACAAATTTGATGCTATGTCATTCCCAAAACCATCTAAATGAGCTAAAATGGAAATTTTTAAATACCCTATTTGATGATTTGCCAAAATTGGTCAACATATTGGCAAATTTATTGATTGGGTTACTGCTAACATGTAAGAACCCTTGAAAATGGATTTTTCAGCCATTAATGCCAACTAAAAACCTATACCATAGCCTAAACATGCATGCCCAAGGCTGCATACTAATGATAAAACTTATAATTCCTCTAAAAACAAAACAACAATGGAAACCTATGCAAAACTACACAAGGGAAAAAAAAACCTCTACGAGGCATGCCATTGAAGATGACAACCATTATTGAAAAATAGGAAAATGTTGAAAGGATGTGTTTAGAAAACACTTAGAGGAAAGCATGTAAACTATAATATAGTGTCAACTTATCTTTTTAGAAATAATGCTTCAAATGGATCCCATTGACTAGGATCGGAAGCTCTTCTCCATTTTTTGTGCAAGTTGAAATGCATTATGTAACTTGCATTCAGTGATAATGTATGGTCCACTCCATAGTGAATCAAACTTCATATGAGCACTTGGATTTTCTCGGTCCTCATCCCATTTCAAAACTAAGTCACCTTCATTGAAGACTCGTGCTTTGGATTTCTTATCAAATGTCCTTTTGATTTGAGCTTGATTCTTCTCCATGGACAACATAGCTTCATTTATAATTTCTTCAAGCTCCATAAGTTGTGAATATCGTACTTCCATGGGTTCATTCTCTAATAACTCCATCTGATGCATAAGTTCTAAAGCTGGAAGTTCAAGAGAAATGGGTAACTTTTCTTCTAAACCATAAACCAATTGAAAGGTGAGTTTGAAATTGACCTTTTATGAGTAATTTTGTCAGCCCACAAGGCTTCCTTTAACTTATCATGCCAAGTATGTTGATTTTCATCTATGGTTCTCTGAATTATTTTGAGTAAGTTCTTGTTTGTACTTTCAGCCAATCCATTACCTTGTGGGTAATAATTGGATGAAGTACTCAAATAAATTCCATTTTGAACAACCCATGCAACAATTTTTGCACCAATGAAAGCTTTAGCATTATCTGAAATAATGGTGAAAGGAACACCAAATCTTGTAATTATGCCTTCATAAAAATCCAAGATATTTGTCTCATTACCTTCCTTCAAAGCAACAACTTTAGTCCATCACATGAAGTAATCAGTTGCGGTGAGTATCCATCTATGGCCAGAACTTGAAGGTGGGTTAATGAGACCAATAAAATCTAAACCCCATTGAGAAAAGGGTTTATCAGTTGAAATAGGCTGCAATGGTAAGGCAACAAGTCTTTCTTTTCTGTAAAGAAAGCACATTTATGACATTTTCTTACCCATGCATGGTTTTCCTTGAAAAGTGTAGGCCAATAATAGCCTCCTTTCATGATTTTGAGGGTTGTAGTTTTAGCTGAATAGTTCCCTCCTCCTTGGCTGTCATGAAACTGCTCAAGCAACCTTTCAACTTGGCTTGGATCAACACATCTTAACATGACACCATTGATATCTTTCTTGAATAACACATCACTAACCAGAAAATAAGGAATGGAATGAAGTCTAAAATACCTCCTTTTTGAGTTTCCAAACCTGGTGGGTAAATACCATGCTGAAGATACCTTGACATGTTGAGAATCCAATCTGTATGTTGTTGTTTTTCTACATTTTAGGCTCATTCTAGTAAAAATAAACAACTTCCTTTGTCTTCATGCAAGTCTTGAGCCAAGTGCTCACATAATCCTTTCCTCTAATCAGTTTGGTCACTTTAATGATGATGTCATACTCCATAACTTGAGTGATCCAACCTACTCTCTTTTCTGATATATCTTTGTTCAACAAAAATTCTTTAATGCTTGGATGTGCAACCATCAGATTAATTTTGTTGTTAGAGAAAATGCCTAAACTTCTTAAGAGATCTAACAATTGAAAGTACATGTTTCTCAATGAATGAGTACCTGGTCTTGTACTCCATTAGACTTTGGATGAAAAAAGTAATTGGCTGCTCTAATTCTTCTCGATTTTGTTGTGTTAAAATTGTTGCAATAGTATCCATGTTAGCATAAGCATACAACGTGAAATATTTTGAAAAATCAAGATTGATAAGTGTTGGGGAAAACTATAGATTTTTTGATGGCATCAAAACTACTCACTCCTTCTTTTGACCAAGTGAAATTATGATCTTTCTTGAGCATGTTGGTCAAAGGCTTTGCAAGTGCAACAAAATCAGCAATATATCTTCTTATAAAATTGATTTTTCCAAGGAAACTTTGAAGTGATTTTTATGTTTTGGTAAGCCTAAAGCAAGAATAACACTTACTCTTTAGGATCAATCATCATACCATGTTTGGAAATTATGTGACCAAGAAGCTTACCTTCATGGACTGAAAACACACATTTTTAGGATTAAGTGACACACCAAACTCTCTGCACCTTTCAAAGACTACTTTGAGTTGCGGTAGATGGTCACTTGCAAGCTTTGAAAAAATAGTGATATCATCTAGATAAACTAAGAAAATTTATTGATAATACCTTGAAAATCCATGTCCATAGCACACTGAAAATTTGCACCAACATTTGATAAAATGAATGACATATTTTTGTAAGCATAAGTGCCCCATTTTGTAGTAAATGTTGTTTTGTACTTGATCTTCCTCCTTGAAAAGTATCTGATTGTATCCACTATATCCATCAAGCAAGGAATATCTCTCTAAACCAACAACTAACTAAAAAATCTTGCTCCATGGAAGGAAAAGGATAATGATCCTTAAGAGAAGCCTTATTTAAATCACAGAAATCAACACATAACTGATTTCACCATTTTTCTTTCTCACTGTACAAGATTAGCCACCCAAGTGGAGTGCTTAATGGGGAAGATAATGGAAGACTCAATGAGTTTTTCAAGCTCTATCGCATCAAGGGTTCCAACTTGGGATTGATTGGTCTTTGTTTTTTATCTAATTGGTTTTGAACCAACCTCTAATTCAATGGTATGTTGAGCTAAAGAGGGATCAAAACCTCTTAAATCACTGTATTTCCAAGAAAAAACATCTACATACTCTCTACAAAGATGAATAAAAGAGTCTTTTTCAGATTGTGAACAAACTTTGCCAAGATTAAGACTCTTACCTTCAAAAATGGTAACTTTTCATGTTGATTTGTACCTGCAGAAAGTACAACCCTCTCATGCTTTATTTCATCATTTTCACTAAAAATGGATTCCAAAGTTACAAGGCCTTTAGAATCTTGTTTTTTTCAGCTGTACTATCTGATCTTCATAACGATTCTGTAGTTTTCCTTGATTTTGAGCAGAAAATTTTGCTTCTTCTTATAGAAATCTGATTATGTGTGCATCATTATCGAAAACCCAATGCATATCATTATTTGGGACTGAAGGTCTCACCAAAACCTTGATATGTGGCTGAAATTTTTCACTTCTTACATCAGCAAGTATGTCAAATTGTGAACCAATTGCAACAAGTCTATCACATGTTTATTTTTATCTCTAGGGATAGCTTGAACATTAACAGAAAGGAAATCATCAAGTAAATCCCATACTCTATGCTTGTAAGTTCTCATTAATGGGTTCTTGCAAGTATTAGAACCTCTAACCTGGTGAATAACAAGCTCATTGTCCCCAAAAATCTATGCAAATATGTGATTTTCTTTTTTCTTGCCCACTCTAAACCATGAACAAGGGCTTCATATTCTACAACATTGTTAGAACAAAAAACTAGAACTTAATGGTAGTAAAATATTGTTTTTGAAGGTGAAATCAACATTAAACCAACCCCTAAACCATGTTGGTTTTGGAGCCATCAAAATAAAGTTTCCACAAACCATTATCTTGCTGATTTTCTCTCTCTAAAGAAGGAATTACAGTGTTGTCCTCATGAATACAATACACTCCAAGGCCTTTTCCTTCAATAATTGCTCTTCAATAATTTTCCATGGGTCATGGACATGATCTTCATCAGTTCTTTGATCTTTGAACAAATCTAGGACACCTTCTAAGGCATAACCAGTTTTAGCCTCTAAATCATCTAGTTGCTCTTCACTTACAACATAATTTGCATTAACAACACTAGGTGTAAAAGGCTCAATATGAAAATTTGACAAGGGCTCTGAATTGATAGTTACCTTAGCTCCATAACAAGTTCTGAAAACTAAATAAGTCCAATCTGCTGAAAGGTAACTACCGATCTTGGATGTGAAGTCTCTAGATAAGCACATGGCAAAATAAGGTGGTAGATCCACCACCATCACATCCTGTAAGATTGTAACACTTGGACATGCATGCAAAGTTAGCTTTAAATCCTTAATAATTCCAATGGTCTTAGTAGATGAACCATCAAGCTGTAAAACTCCTTTGGTACTTGGTTCATATTTAAGACCCAAATTTTCAGCCACTAACTTTTGGCATAACAGTGTTGCTAGCTCGCATTATCAACCATGCAATTGTGAACTAAAGAATTTTCAATAATCAGAGAAAGGTAGAAAGGAGGTGGTTTAACCACTTTGATCTCTTTAACCACTATTTTTATTTTTACTATTCTTTTTATTTAGCTTGTTTTTGGCTGAAACACTTGTTGTTTTGACCCTTTAGTTTGTTGGTCTACAATTTCCATCACCATGTTGGTTGTGTTTTCTACACGGTCAGCCTATTTTGATTGTAATTTTAGACCTGCAAGCTCTTGGACCAGCAAGTATTTTTGTCTAGGAATAGACAATGTATCCCACATGCTCATAGTAACATTATATTTCTTCATATGATCAATAATATTGAAACAGAACAACACCTATCTTAAACTGATTTTTACAACAACACCTTTTCTTGAACAGTAAGTGGTTCAAAACTCTTACTAATAGTATTATTTTGATTTTCATGAGTTGGTACAACAGTTTGGTCACTTACATTAGCCTCCATGGATATTTTCTTTGATCTGGTAATTGCTGCAACAAAATCAGCTCTATCTTGTGCTCTAATTTCATGATTTACACCACATGATCAATTGTTTCAAAATTTACCAAGGTAGCATCTGGCTGCCCCTATTGTTCTTATGCCAAAATCTGATCCGCATGTGCTGCAAGAAACATACTCTCTTGAAAATGATTAAATGCTTCTTCTTGAGTCATTTGTGGTACGTGGAAAACCCTTGTAGTACCATCTCTATGTAGATGCATTTGAACCACTAGGTTACATACTAGCATCTTGGGCCATATTTTTTGCATGGGAACTAATGCTCTTGAAGTTGTAGGGGCATTAGGATAGCTACGTAGTAAAAGGCCTAACATTGTAATAGTTGGTTGTGCTTGATATGGTCTATAACCTTGAGTAGGAGGTCTTGTAATTGTTGAAATTTGGAAAAGGTGGCTGATATGGCCTGCTTGCTTGGGCTTGATTCCTTTCTAACTACACAATCTTATTTCCCATAGTTTTAACAACCCTTTCAAGTCATCTATTTCACTAGGCTGAACTGTAGGAACTATGGATGCTTTCTTAGCTGATGGAATAGGAGCTAACTCAACATAGATGGGCATAACAAGTATGGGAGCCAATTTTCTAGCTTGTATAAGGTTGTTTTCAGCTCTTATTGCAATGTCAAAGGTTATGGGAAGAGTGGTTCCACCCATAGACTGAATCATAACAGCAATGTCACTATTTAATGCATGTAAATAATACAAAAAGCATGTTTTGTTGAAGGCTTGATTGCAATTGGAATTATTTCCAAGTTCTAGTAAATCTTAAGTTAAAATTGGCCATGAACTCTTGGGGTGCATGCACTTAATAGTGGTCAAATTTCTCAATAAGGGATAAATGGTTTGTTTTATCTTCAAATTACCTACACAAGGTAGTACCTAACACATCCCAAGTGCCTATTGTCCCTACTTCTAAGTTTTTGTACCATTGTAGGGCTTGACCTTTAAAAGAGGTAGCTAACAACCTTAGAGAAACATCCTCATGTGTGATATTATGTATTGAACAAAGGGTTGCTACATCTCTAATATGTTCAACTGGGGTAACTTGATTTTCACCAAGTAAAAATGGAAGACCTTTTTAGAGCAACAAGGTGGTATATCATGATAAACAAAATTATAAGAGGGTTGCCATTAGTAAAAGTCACAAAGGTTCTGGGTTGTTGGTGCATTGTGATTACTGGGATTTAAACAAAAATATTAACACGTGGTGAAGCAAGAGGAGGAGGGTTACCAAAACCGGCCTATTATAAGGTGTAATATTTCCAACCCTTCTTCTTCTAGCTGAATTTAAAGGTAATTGAACAAAATCAAGGGGAAGACCTCTTACCGATGCTCTAGTTCTGATCGCAGGCATAGATCATGGAAAACAATAGTTTAGACCCTTATGGAAGTGATTATTCTTCATTGTAACAACAAAGATTTGTCTTGTTCTTCATCCAATTTTTTAAGGAAACAAGTTGTTGGTACTGATTGAGTGGTTCTCTAAGGAATGAAACTCTTAAATCTTCAATCAAATCATGTTGTGTGCTAATAACTACTAAAATAGGTTGTTGATCTTGATCAATTAACTCTTTAGGAATAACCATGTGAGAAACTCATCATTAATTACATGCTACGAATAACTCCAAAATATGGTTCTTTCTCCCACCGGGCATGCTAAAAAACTATTATCGGTCCAAAATACTCCTTGTTCTGGATGACAATCTAACTTTAACTTGGACCAAAACAATGGGATTCCCTCTGAGTTGTGGGCATCTCAGAATGAGGGAAACCCTCTAGAAGGGCTAGCTCCCTTTGATGAATCATTGAAAATCTGTATTTTTGTTGAGATGAAGGTTAGATGAAAGAAAACTAAAAAAATAGAAGGTGATACACCAAATTATGTGTGAGAATTATTTGTATCAAACACTTGGTAAAAGGTGCAAAGACTAAAAATATTCACTTCATACTCTGTTTAATTAATTTGCATCCACAAGGTACCTAAATACACTTATATGTTTACAAAATAGCTGGAAAAGATCATACATGTGATGAGAAATTGTTAAATGTAAGAGGAATTGATAATATTCACTATCACATGCCTCTAATTTATTGTAACACACTGCTAAAATACTTTTGAATATGGAGGAATAAATCAGCTTTTTGTATTCACCAAGGCTCTGAAAAGTACAAATTTGCAACGTAAATTTAAAAAAATCCCCACATGCTTGTGAAAGCCATGGACAATATAAAAAAATAGCCTTGAGGCTCAGTTCTCTCTCGTACATGCATAATTAATTCAATACAATAGTTTAATCTCTTGCATAATTTGAGAGGCTAAAAATAGGCCATCTGCCACCTTTGGAATCCTTGTTGACCTTGGTTAATGTGCAATTTTATTTCCCTTAACTCTTGTACATATTATTTTGGAATAATTAAGGTAATTTTAGAGCCTCTTAAGGTAATTATAGCTCTTTCTTATCTTTAGAAAATATAATTTGTCTTTACATGCAAAATCTATTTTGGCTCTATATGCAAAAGTGATTTTGTCACTTTGTGGAACATGCATAGTATTTGATCATTCGATTATAATAGGATGAATTGAATTTTGTGGTGATGATTAATCCCACCTCAATATAACAAGTTTTAGAATAAAAGCAAAAACTGGTCAATATCCCACCTCACAAGATGGCAAAAAGATAACCATGAGTTACATTCACCAAGGTTTGAACACTACTCGGGTTATACTTTTCAAGTTAGGGTAAAAAACCCTAAAAATTTTCATTTGGGAATTTTCTCTTTTGTGTCTAAGAAGCTTTCTTGGGGAGATAGTTGCAAAATTTTCATTGGGCATTCTAGTCGCCATTATTGCTCATCCTCAAGTTTAGTTTTTTTTCTTTGCTTCGTTCATCTTCAAGTTTTAGCTCTCTAGTATAACTCATGCATCGTTTTATTAAAGGCCATCATAGAAATTTAAAGAAACTTTTGTTTTGGATTTGTATCCTTAGCCTTGGGGTTTGATTGGTTGCATATCTAGCTTGTGGGGTCTTCGCCTCATTTTGACACCGATGATACTCTATTTCTAGGTTAGCTAGTTCATTTTTTGTGATGACCACAACCCAAGGGTTGTATTTCACCTATTCTTGTTAATGGCCGTCATTCTTTCTACCTTTCGAGCTCATGGCTCAACCGGATGGAATCCATTTATTAGTGAAGGGTTTTTCTTTGAATGCCTTCAAAAATTGTTGAGAGCTAGTGGATGTTATGGAGATTTTCTCTATGAATCTCATTTAAGCTTTGAATCTCTATTTACATGCTTAGTGAGGGCATTTTCTTTCTTGAACGTCATTTTGAGCTAGGTAGCTTGAGTCATCCTGGTAAGTAAATTTTACTCTTTTATTTCCACCTAGGTATTTTTTTTTGCATTGGGGTTTTCTTCGTATGCTTGTTAGCCCCCATTATTGATAAAAATTCCATGGCTTGTATTGATATAGTTTTGTTTGTAGAAATGGAAATTATCATTCCTTTGATTCTTGGTTGAACATATTTTTGGTCATGGATTTCTCTAGCATTTATGGATTTTTTGTCTTGCTTTATTTTCCACTATTTTCTTTCCAAGATTTGAGAGTTGAATGAACTATGTGGTGGGTATTTATTTATTTTATAGTTCTTCTTCCTTGAATCACCATTGGCTTTACTTGTGATGGATCTATAGCTCACTTGGAGTACGAGCTCTATCTTGGAAATTTTAAAAAATGTATGTAAAAAACCCCCTTATTTGGTCATTTTCTATTCGAAATATAGGCCACCATTGATGAATCTTTACTGTTGTGCGACCATGCTTTTTCCCAGTTAGTACGTGACCTTCTTTTGAGCATGGGAGCTGTAATATTGTTATCAATTATTACAAGTTGGGGTTTTTACTTTGGTGGCCACCATTTTTATGGAAGGATATCTGGTTCTTATGAGCCCTAAAATTTGTTTCTAGCTTGTATTTGAAGCTTTACTTGATTTTTCTATTTATGAAACAAATGGGTATCCCCATTTTCTCAAAAATTACTAGATCTAAAATTTGCAGTGACATGGGTATTCTATTTCTTGCTTGTATTTTGTTGGATTTTTCGAATATGATTACTATGTAGGAATTTTGAACTCTTCTATTCTAATTTAGCTTGTCATTCTTGCTTCTCTTGCTCTGAAACTCGTATTTGTTCTAGGCAAGTGAATTTATAGATATTTTTCTTTACTATTTCTTAACTATTTCTTTGTTATGAGAGGCACAAGTATACTTTAAAAGATTGGGTTCTCAAGCCAGGAGTTGCTTCCATTTCTTGGCTATGGATGGATATGGGTATTTGTGAGTCACGGTTTTAGCTCAAACCTTCATTTTATTTCTAGTTCGAACTATGCATTTTATATGGCTTGGTATGGTGTATACTCTTATATCAATTGTTTTCTTAAATCATTATATTTTCCTTGTAAATTTATTTTGACTTTTGACTTATGCATTTTGTACTTGAAAACTTGGTTTATTATTGCTCTTTGATGTTGATTACTTGAATTCGATATTTTTGTACATGGCTCATTGCGAGTGCATTTTTGGTTCCTTTCTCTTAAAACATGTGGATACTTGGTACTTACATTTGATTAAGGTATATTTCTATTCTTCTTGGGCATATTCATTATTTAGCTATAAAATTTAAACTTTGCATCTACTGAGGACTATAGGTCATAATTATTTTCTCAGAATGAAATTCATTTTGAAAAACTATAAAGTTATTGTATTGGCATTTGAATTTAATATTATATTGGAATCCTATAGCTTTTGAGGACTACGAGTCTTTATGAAACTTAATATCGAGCACGAACGATCTCCATAATGTACAGTTGAATCTGAAAGATATGTGGCTATATCCATTCTTTAATATATAATGATTCATGTATAACATAGTTCTTATTTGAAAATATACATGATTTTTTTTCAAATTGGTAGTTTTTTTGTTCATACGTGGTCACTGTTGTTACTAGATATGGTTGTGAATTTGGATGTACTACCTTTACTTTGAAACCTGATGTACACATGTGCCCTTTATAGTAGCTTGATCTTTCAAAATTGTGACCTAGCATTCAATATTTCGATACATGTACCTTCTTTGAATATCGCTACTCAAATATGGATCATCCATGCATAATGAAACTCTTACCGGTTATGGATTAGCTGATGCTCATATTTATACCAATCATTCGAATATTGTCTTATAATTGTGCTTGATAGTGAGAATATACTTGAAAATTCATGATTATTTGAAGCTTTATGATCAGTTTTGAAATTTCTACTCGCTTGAAGCTGAAAACATTGTTCTTCTATCTCACTTATGTTTGAGCATCCTGAAACTTAGAAAACTGCATTAACCTTTCACTCCACTGCATACACCTATGATCTGTACCTTGCATCTTGATAGTTGTAGAAAACATCTCTATGTGGTTGTTTTAATTCTTATTGTTGTAATGTGAAGACATGATTAAATCATAAGGATGATTTCTTTTATTGAATTTACTCCGCACATTCAAAAAATAATTAGAAAAATAGGGCAACATGACTTGTTCTTTTCTTTTTCATTGATTTTACTTTCTCTTTCTCATGATTTTGAAAATGGTACTTTGGATACTCTTGATGATAATGATATGTAATTTAATGATCCTGTTACTAATTCCTTCTCATGCACACTTATTTGATTGATAATGCATATACATATGAAATGGGTAGCATGAGACATAAGTGGCCCTGAGCTCTAACCCCTTTTATTTTTCTCTTTTAGGTACCTATACCTGTAGCTTGAGCAATCCATAAAGCTTAGAGTAACCTTCACATTCAAGAAATGACAGATTGCATTTTATTTTCTGATCATAGTCATATCCCACAGCTTGTGTGGCATAACTGTACTATTTTTTTATGAATATATGAAATTACCTTATGTTATGAGTTGTATAATTTCCTTTTATATTTATTTTTCTAATCATGATGTGGAATTAACTTAAGCAACTCAAAACATAATACAATTTCACATAAGCATAAGGAAATAACTGAATCAAATGAACTTTCCCTCAAAAGCTGTCACTTGATTGTAGTTCCAGAACATGATCCTGATACATGCTACCCTTCCTACCTTCCTCTGGGATTTACAATGGTCTTCCACGGTTGTTGCACAACTTTGATGAAGGTGAAAACTTGGAATGGCAACATCTATGAGGAATTGCCTTGCTCGTAACAAATGATTCTGATTTGATGCTATGTCAATCCCAAAACCGTTTAAATGAGCAAAAATGGAATTTTTTTAAATACCCCTATTTGATGATTGACCAAAATTGGTCAACATGCATCATCGAGGTGTCGAGGAATCATAGTGGATAAGTTCAATGGTCATCAACATTAAGAAGGATGAGAGGATAAGGATTTACGTTGATTAATAGGATTTGAATACGGTGTGTGTCATTGATCCTTTTCCAACTCCTTCATTGAATATATCCTAGAAGGAGTATCTTGGTGCAAGATCTATTCTTTCAAATATGGATTCTCTAGATATCATTAGGTTAGGATTGAAAAGGAGGACAAAGAAAAGATAAATTTTGTAGCTAAATGGGGAATTTTTGCCTATATGGTCATGCCATTTAGATGAAGAACGTGCTCTGTTATGTTTTCACGCATTGTGGTTTAGGCATTTTAGAACTTCATATATAAGTTTTTGTAAGTATACCTAGATAATTGGATGATGTATGGATTAGTGAAGGACAATTGTTACAATTTGAGGTTGATGTTTGAGAGATGTAGGTAGTTGAGTATATCTCTCAACATTAAGGAATCTGTCTCCGTTACTCCATTTGGCACCTGTTGGGTCATATCATATGTAAAGAAGGCTTCTTGGTGGATCTGCCAAAGTTTATGTTATTTTGGGATTGGGGGAACCTACCGCGAGAAGCGCGGTGCGTGAGTTCCTTAGGCATATGAGGTATTCTTGGAAATTTATTAGGGGATATGCCAAGATTTCCATGCCATTGGAGGAGTTGCTAAAGCACAAAATTACATTTTATTGAGAAAAGGTGAAACAAATGGCATTTGGCACATTAAAGAATAGGCTTATCACTGCACCCATATTACGCTTTCCCTCTTGGGATAAGCCTTTCCACGTGTATGTTGATGCATCTAGGATGGTAATTAGAGTAGTATTAGCACAACCTGGAGAGGGAATTTTTGACCACCCTTTGTGCTTTGCTAGTAGGAAGCTAACCCCAACATAACATAATTATATTAGCACGGAGTGCGAGGCATTATCAATGATCTATGCGCTACACAAATTTAGGAAGTATTTGATAGTGATGCCTTTTATCTTTTACATGGACCACATGACATTAAAGTACTTAGTGAACAAGTTCATCTTGCAAGGGTGCATATGCAGGTGGGTCCTATTATTTTAGGAGTTTGAGTTTACAATTGTTGTAAAACCGAGTAAGAGTAATTTGGGGCCTAACCATTTATCAAGGATTGAATCAGGAGAGGACATGTAGAGCATTGATGATACAATGTCAGATGCACAATTGTTTAGATTGTAATGTGTGCCCTCTGACTTGGAAGATATTGTTATGTTTCTCAAAATAGTTGTGGCACCGGAGGGACTAAAGACTTTGGAAAGGAATCAATTTTCCATACACACTTTGTGCCATACATGTTATTTAGTGAAGACTTATGCAAGCTAGGCCACGATGAGGTTTTGCACCCATGCGTGCTTGAGCATGAGCACACTGCAATCATGGAAGAGGCTCATGGTGGAATTGTAGGAGGACACTATACGGGAATGTGACTATGTGCAAGATCCTCTAAGCCATCCTTTGGTGGGAGATGATATACAAGGATTTTATTGAATATTGCAAGGCCTGTGATCATTGTTATCACCTTGGTAAGCCAGGAAAAAGGCATGAAATGCCATTGAGACCAATAGTTAGTGTTGAACCATTCAAGAAATGGGAAATTGAATTTATAGGCCCTATTTCACCTGCCATGTGAAGGACAAGTTCACGGTACATCATTACTTGCATTGATTATCTAACATGGTGGGTGGAGGCAACACCTACGAGGGATTGCATGATGGAAAAAATAGCAATATTCCTATGGGAAAATATAATTAGTAGGTATGGGTGCCCTCTAAGTTTGACTAGCGACCAAGGTACTCATTTTTTGAATGAGACCGTAAGGATTTTGTTGGCAAATTTCATGGTAGCGCATCACAAGACTACTCCTTATCACCCTCATACTAATAGGACTGGTGAGGCATTTAACAAGATATTGCGTCATACGTTGAGCAAGATTTGTGATGTTAGGAGACATGATTGGGATGAAAAACTCTTGGCCACGCTATGGGTGTATAGAACAACTTATAAAAGATTAAACAAAGCAACACCATTTCAATTGGTGTTTGGTGCTGAAGCTATTTTTTTGATAGAGTTCATGATACCCTCTCTGTGTATTGCACGCTCAGGAGGATTGGTGATGAATAGGAATTGAAGAGCGCATTGAAAATTTAATTCAGTTGGATGAAAGATGATCCCTTACTAGATGGATTCGAAGACTGAGAAGGCAAGATAAAAGGCATGACATGATCATCACATAAACAATAAAAATTTGAGGTTGGGTAGATCGTTTTACTTTATGATTCTAAGTTCTTGCACTATCTTGGGAAGCTAAAGATCCATTGGTTGGGACCATATTATATTACCCATATACTTGATTCGGAGGCTCTTCTTAGCAGCTACACGCACTTTGGACAAACTCTCGATTCGTAGGCATTTCAATGGAAGTAGGCCGAATCCCTACTATAAATAAGGCTTATGGGTGTTTATAAATAAGGTATTATTTCCCGTTAGCTTAGGATTTCCCTTAATGCATTATCATTTCTTTGTGTTTCCTTTTCTCGTTTATTTTTTCCTTTTGGTTTGTTTTGGGCGCGTGTGTGTGCCGGTGGATAATTACATCATCAAATTGTTATGCCTGAGGACTACACATATTTTTAGTGTGGGGTGGAACATAAAGGGAAGCGAGTAGGATGTGGTAAGAGTTGGAGGAAGTGCATGGAGCAATGTTGAAGTAGTTTCCTAGGTTGTAAAGTCAAAAGCATGTGGGTTCAGAAAAATCACACGTAGTAGAGGTGATCATTAGAGGAGATTGGTGTCAAAAGGATTTGAGAAAACCACGTACAAGGATAAAAAGTGCAGGAGCAACATGAGGTAGGAAATAGAAAGAACTTGGTCCAAGACATAGAGGAAGAATTGACTTTGGCATGGGAGAAAGCGCAAAGATTTCTATGGTCGAGGAAGTTACATGCCAGAAGGTTGTAGAAGTGTTCATGTAGGTTTGCACGTGGAGGAAAAGCATTGGATAGAACATGCAAAAGGATAGCATTGGAAAAACTTAACTTTAATGAATCACAGTACATTGGTAGGTGGCATCGGGGCTTGTGCGGAAAAATAAAAAATTTATAAATAGAAGGTCGAGGAGAAGTATTCTTTCACCTTGTGTTTTTTTATCGAAGAAGTTCTTGCGATCTAAGGTGATTCTTGTGAAGAAATTATGAAGAGTAGTGTGTAAAGTTGAAGAAATCGAAGGACTTGCGAACCAAAATGGAAGTAAAGTACATGGGCGTACATAGAGGAGTTTTTTTGTGGGTTCCCGTGGGTGGATACACTATCTTGTGGAAAGGAAGTGCTCCAAGTTAGGGTTTACAAGCTAGGGCATGGGTTTTTGTGTAATTTTTTCAGAAGTAGAGTCAAGGGTTTGAGCATTAATAGAACTTGACGAAGGGAGAAACTACAGAGGACCAAGGAAGAGAAAAATGACACCAAGTAAAGGAGTGACCACTTCACCAAAGAAGGGAAAGGGCAAGGGCAAAGGAAAACTGACCATTTCCACAAGTTTCAATGAAGAATGGTATGTAGAGATGTAATACCTAGATGGTGTGCTACTAGGGAAATAGTGGGTTTCACATATAAGGAAGATGGCCGTGAGTGCTTACAATCATTGAAAAAGCACCACAAGAAAAGGAGATGTCTCTAGAGTTGATTCACCCAATAGAAAAGAGGATACCAGATGGGAGATCCATCTATGATGATGAAGTAAAAGTGAAGTTAGAAAAGGCTAGGCTTATGTAACTTTATGAGTTGGCCTATTTTGGAAAACTAGAGTGACTATAGTAGTGGTTAATGTTGCACGTACATGAAAAATACTTATTTTTCACAGGAAAGTGGATGCACATAACCCCACAATTGATTTCTAAGTTCACTGGCCTAATCTATTAGGGAGAATTGCTGGATGAGGACTTGTGCGACAAGGATGCCATCAAGAAAACAATTAAGGAATATGATTACAAGAAGGGTTCGTGGTACTTTGACATCACTGTAATCACCAACCATGTTATGAGGATGGATGCATGCTTGGTGAAAAATCTAAATGGGCAGGAGAGATGGACATATATAAACAAAATTTGGTTAAATGTTTGCCGTAAGATCTTGGAGGGAACCATTTACAACCTCTCAACTTTTATTATAGAGGAGATTTGATCGATGTGCGATGGGGAGAAGATCATGTTCAGTAATGTCCTCCTTACCATTGTCTTTTCAGAGATTAGAGTGCCGATGGGCTAGATAAGTTTGTTTAGGAGTACCCGGATGAGAACCCCTCTTGCGAAGAGGTTTGAAGCTTATACTTGTGATGAGATGATGGCTAATTACAAGGAACACTTGGAGAAATGGTATAAATGGATGTGTGATGCATTCGAGAGCTGAATGGAGGATACCAGAACAATTGCCTACACTAGTGGATGGAGAAGCTGAATTATCGTATACCAACACTTTTTATTGGTAAGTTTACCTTGACAGATGACACCAAGGGTCCTTGGTGTAAGTTACCCTTCTCCTTCATAGAAGTATTTTTAAGGCTTGTAAATAGGTTTAAGGAGGAAAATAAGTTGAGATTTTATCTAAGTATTATAGATCAAGATCACCACGAGATGCACCAGACCTTGGTGTATCCTAAAAAATGCTCCTATGTAGAAAATTATGAATCTTGTGACGTACACATGATAAAATCGGCAACATTTCCTATTACAGTTAGGATGGCGGCAATGGTGTATGTGTGGCTAAGGCCCAAGTTTGAGAAGGGTGATTATGTTGAGGATGATGTTTTAATCCCTGAGGACCCCATTGGGAGGAAGAAGAAGGTAGTAATTAATATGAGAGAATGAGAAGAGACTCCTACAGAGAAGGCACCAAGCGCACATACAATGTAAACCACAAGGGCATAAGAGTCGAGGCACATGTACAAGTACCTACGTTTGATGGAATAAGTATCCTGTCAGGAAGGAGTCGCCAGAGAAAGAAGAATATCCTTAGAGAAGATTCTCCTAAGAAGGAGGAGTCCCCTGTGTTGGAGTCACCAGTGAAGAAAAAGCAAAGGGTGGTGCAAGGTTTAGACTCGGAGAAGATAGAGAGAATCAAGGATGATTATTCTGAGGAGGAAAATGAAGGAGACAATGAAGAGCGTGAGGAAGCTCATAATCCTCTTGTGTACAATATACACGAGTCTAGTGAAGAAGGGGATGAAGAGGAGTATGAGGAGGGATCCCATACCAAAGGAGGAAGTGAGGAGGTAAACATGCGTGATCAGAATACCTCGACCCCGACCAAGGAGTAGATAGATAACATTATAGAGAGGGAGGTGGTGGGTATTATCCAATAGTTAGTGGAGAATGAGGTAGAGTGAAGCACCGTAGAAGTTTTGAAGGAAAATGAAGAGAGCAAAAGTGTAGGAAATGAGTATGAGAGCATGGGCGGAGACCCCAACTTAGCAGTAAGCTTCCAAATGGCAACACGCATAGGTGGGAAGGGTACAATAGTAGTACAGGAACACATTATGACTTATATTAATGATACAAGAAACGTACTACGCGTGTGCTTCCAAAGTATAGTGCCCGCAGACCAAATCCTCATTTGGTCTTCTTTTGATAAAAAGGCTATGTACTAGGGCAAGAGGAAAATGCTATCCTAGGATTTTGAGTCCCATGTTGATGAGCCGAGTTCAAGGTAAATCATGATGCATTGATGAAGACACTAGATGCCAAGGGAATAAACCCTCTTGTAAATGCCCAATTATCGGATGAGCAAGTTTGTAATGCACTCAACAAAGTATCATTGGAGGTGGAAGCAAGAATATTTGGTAGAAACAATAGAATAAGGTTCTTGGAGGAATAACTTGAGAAATAGAATGAGGAGATCATTAAGAGGGACATGAAGATAAAATAAAAGGAATTGATCAATGTGTAGTTAAGGTGTGAATTGAGGGATGAAAAGGTGAAGTTGCATGAATTCCATAAGAAGATAGAGGCCATTTCAGATGCCATTATCTTAAAGCACCAGACTTGTCCCCTTCTGAGTGGAAATACGAGTTAACCATGTATTTCTTGGAAGACTTAGCATGCATACTCACCATGGAGAGGTAGCCACTTGCATTAGAATCAACAAAAGAAGTGATGGCATGCTAGAAGAAGGAAAAGAAGTTGAAGATTAGGGAGATACTAACTTAGTACTCTGAGCTCCTTGCCTTAGTAAAGACCATAGCACAAATGGCAGAAGTTGTATATGACAACTGTGGTGATAGGGATAGAGTAGCAAGCATATTAGTTGCTAGCTATGAAGCGGATTTGAAAGAATTTTAAGAGAAAAGAAGGGAAACATGGCAAAGCATGACAAGATCTTGGCTAAGGTAGAGAAGAAATCAGAGGTGATCGAAACCTTAAGGGTTTTGATTAAAATTAAACTGAAATATTTGTACCCCCAAGTCACTCATAGGATGGACGCACTGGGAGACCTTAGCAAGCAGATGGAAAGCATTGAAGATACGCTGAAGGCTAAGGGGGATGAGATGAGTTTTGAAGAAGTTAGCATGATGGTGGGTGACTTAATTCAGTAGGCACAGAGTGAGGTGGATGCTTGGGTTAAGATTGAAGCCCCCTGTGAAGAATATTTCCCACTTTTCATGAAGCAGTAGCAAGATTCTTCCATTTTTCCATTTTTCCATTATTCCATTCTTTATTCAATCCTAGATTCTTTCATTTTCCTTGTTATTTATTCTTTGGTGGAAGGGAATAGTGTTTCCAAGGATGGACAACACACATAGTGTGGGGTAATGTTGGGCCTTGAAATTGACTAAGTCCCAAGGAAGAAGTCAGCGTGCGTGTGAGGCACTAAAAAAGGAAGGTGCTCAGGAAAAAGAACACAAGGGAAAGGTGCATTGTAGAAGAGGTTGAAGCACATGGGTGCAGGAAGGTTTAGGGACTTAGCCATGTTTTGAAGTAGTTGTGGCATGAGAAATATGTGAAAACCCGAGTAGGTGTGTTGAATGGATAAGGTTCCATCTTGGAGCCTTGGAGGTCAAGAAAATAATATTCCACGTAAGGGATATTCCTAGGATGATCATTATAGGTAGTGAAGGAATTTACAAGATGGCATAGGCATTTGACCATGGAGGAACACACTTCCACTTGGCATGTGATATGTTCATGAAGGAAACCAAGGCGGTGCATCTAGATCCTATTTAAAGGAGTGCTTGGGTTTGAAATAGAAGAGGAGGAGAGTAACAACAAAGTGTTGAGGAAATGAAGGGTTAAAGAGGGTTTTAAGTAGTAACAAGGTGTTAGAAATACTTGTAAGGATGTTATTGAGCATATATGCATGGGTTTGGGTATGAACAAGGGTTGTAATGGGTAGAATAGCTAAGAACTCTCTCTACAGAGTATTTTTGGAGGGTTTAAGATAATATTCCTTGATGTATTCGGTCTATATGACCCTTATGATGTAATGAGGCCACTGTAAATGTTTGTAAATCAATATATGTGTGTGATTCTAGTTATTCATGTTCTTAAGTGTAAACCCTTGTGTTCTTCATATTATTCTAGGTTAGATCTAGTTTCATTATGCTTATTTATAATGTTCATTTCCATTTATGATGCATATGTGCATGGATCTGTTGTATCTGTATCTTCTATTTTTGAGTGAATGTATATGTTTCCATTCTCACATCTCATTCTCCATCAATGGAAGACCATTATTTTGAAGCTCACATAAAGGAGGGGCCCGACACCCATGCATGCCATGGGTGAGCACCAAGTGCATCTTTGAGTGATAGGCCAATGCGCTTGGGGTAGAAAGAAGGTATATGAAGAAATAGCTACATGATTGGCATTTTCCAAGAAAATTGCCTCATTAATATGTAATATATTTATTGTCCAAGTGGTCCATCTATGTGTAAGTTTTGGTTCTTTGGAAAAGAATCTTCATGCGTGCATTTGGATCCTCCTTCAGCTCTCATCCACGCCGGTATCCTTAACCCTTGTCATTTATGATTTTTAGTGGTTTGTTTCATATAATTATATCAAAACCAAAAATATACTACAACATTATGGCATGCCCAGTGGGACCTATAGTCCCGTTTGATCAAAATTCTACATTTCCATAATAGAATCCATTTTTTTTTTATTTCTTGTAAAATCAACTAAATTTTTATCTTGGAGTTCTATGGTACCTTCCAGGGGAAGTGTAAAATAAGAGGAGTATTTAATGAATAGAGGTATTTATCTTTTCTCATTTTTTTTCTCCCTTCGGTCTCTTTTCAACATTGCATTCTATGTGTTGTTGTCATAAAATAAGATTTCCTTTTGGATTCTTGAATAAAAATTGTAATTTCATTATTTCTTGATCATCTAGTTTGAGTAGGAGTTAAGTTGTGCATTCTTTGCTTCCCTCACAAACGACCAAATCACATATAACCAAACTTGCATTCTAAACACCCCCTTCCAGGTCTACCTACTTGGATTTCATCACCAAGGGGGAATCGACACATCTGTTTCTAGCCAAGTATAGATAAGTGTTGGGTGGTATATTGACTAAGCACACAATGCCCTTATAATTTCCAAACCATGAAGTGAGGGGTAGGCCCAAGAGATCATGCCTCGTATTGACTCCAACATATATTTGGGCATATCCTAACCTTGATTATATCAAGGAATCCAACCTAAACACACCTGAAACCATCCATAGTAGGCCTAATTATTAGTAACTTCTACGAGCCAATTTTTTATTTCGGCATATTTTTAAAAATTAGTCAAGATATTAAAATTCTCTTTTGATTGTGATTTCCATTGAATTGGCTATTTTTATTATATTATATGTTTTTATTTCATGGTTTTAACTTGAGAAAATGATATCACATCTAGAATATCATAGAAATATCAAACCCATTATAAACATCTACATAAACAACCCAAGAGCCGCCATTCTCTCCCAAAGTGTTTGATCGACACATTAGAAACTCCATATCCTCCTTATCATGTCCCACAATATTTCACATGTGGTGACCCAACATTCAAGGAACTTCGAATACCAACCCTGTCACCCTTAGTAATTATCTCAATTCCTGAGATGTTCACATTCCTCATTATAATCCATAACCCTAGCCACATGTTACTTCCGTTACCTAAGATTAGTCTTGAATAATCAACATATACTATTAGTTGGTTATCAAACAAATAATTCCTTATCCTACCCCTAGTTATAAAGAAATATCCAAAATTGTCTCATCTCCCTTTGTAGTTAGTTTTGAACTTAATACTATCTCATCACAAAACATGTTTAACCATCAAAGACCCTTACCCTCTACTTCCTCGGATAGTCCCCTATTACAAAAGCTCACATGACTATCACACCACATGTAGATGGCCACATAGTGTGACTTCTCCTCCTCCCTTGATGGGATCCTTCCATATGCTCCATTTTTAAGTTCTCTGGTTATGTTCCAACCTGTTATCTCTTAGAAATGCTCATTCACAATCTAAAACTTAGTTGTATCCAATCCTATATATTTTCCACCTATTAATATAAGTGATATCACTAACACTCAACCCCTCTCACAACCAACATCTATAACTAGTTTCTTACGGTTTGGATATGTCCCCTCTCAAAAAAATCCACAACCCTCACAGCCCCTTCTCAACACTTCTATCCCCAAACCTTACCAGTATATCCAATCCTCCTCACAACTGTTAGTTTCCCAACAAATGCATAATGTCCTAGGAAGACTTACCCATTTTCAAAAACCTCTTTTACCATATCACTAGTATCAACAATCAAATCCTTATATATGGAAAACTTAATGCTTATTTGACAAACATCCAACCCCCTCAGATTGACCCCATATAAACCTTGATGAGTAGAATTGCGAGCCTAGAATTCACAACCCTCACACCCCTTCTCAACACTTCTATCCCCCAACCTTACTAGTATATCCACTCGTCCTCACCTGCAGTTAGTTTCCCAACAAATGCATAATGTCCTAGGAACCCTTACCCATTTTCAAAATTCTCTTTACCATATCACGAGTATTAACAATCAAATCCCCTTATATATGGAAAACTTAATGCTTATTTGACAAACATCTAACCCCTCAGATTGACCCCATATAAACCTTGATGAGTAGAATTGCGAGCCTAGAATTCAATGTCAACGGACCCGTAAATGTGTTTTCTTACGAAAAATTTTGTAATGAATCCATCAAACCATAAATACCTTTCAAACCATACCCTCTACATTTGTAACTTCTGAAATTCACCAAATTCTATAGCAAGTAAGATCTATAAATAATATCTCAGGTATTTCGACACTCTTGTTACCCTCATAGCTCACAATCGGGACCTCATGCTAAGGACATTCCCAATGTCGTTAGGTAGGCCAGATCTTGATTGGTATAAAAATATCCACCAACATTATTTATATTCAATCATGTAGATAGCAAAAATGTTATTGGAGCATTTCTCCATCAATATCACACATAAGATATCCATCAATGACTTATATTCTATCAAACAATTCGAGAAATATTATATTGTTGACTTCGTCTCTAGATGGCATGGAATCATTAATCAATTATTCTTCTCTCTACCCTAGATTAATTTTATTAAGTTATTCTCTCTGTCTTGGTAAAAGTACATATCTTCCACCCTTCAAATCTAGTCTTTTCAAACATTCTATGAAGCCTTTACCATGGCTAGGAAATTGGAACTCCGAGCTGTCGAAGATGGTAAAGTTAAACTATGATCTAAAAATCCCAAACTAGTTTCTTCTTATATTTTTTCCAACAATGACAAGTACAAATGCTTGGTGAATGCAATTCTCTTGAAAGAGACATCTAAAAGTCCCTCGAATCCAAAATATCCTGACCTCCTTGAAAATACACACCCCTCGGGGCATCCTATATCTCTATATTTGAAAATTTCATGGCTACTCATTTGATAAAACTCCCTCCTATCGACTCATCGATGAATATTTTCCTAAGCCATCACGGTATTGAAAAGAATATTATTGTAAATACCACTAGGTTCGTTGCCATGATGTTGATATATATTGTTCCTTTATAAATGTCCTCCAAGATCTCATTGATGAAGGTGAGCTATAGCTAGACAATCCTAATGCACCCCCTAATCAAACCTTATATTTATTTAAACAACCTTTTCCAAACCATCCCTCAACTAATAACACAATCAAAACTAATTTCATAGGGTTCCAAAATCATATCGCTCACATTATAAATATTTTCGATTAGCTCTCACCTTCGAAAAGCCCGCATGTCTTGCACCATGCACATCTGTATCTAAAACACTAACAAAATAAGAAAATCCTTTTGATCTCCTTACTAGTGAATCTCCAAATCAAACTATATCCTAATTCATAGTCCCCACTATACCTGTTTCTATTAATATCTTGGATCTCATCTTTTGGAGTTCACAAGAAGAAAATATCATTGTAGAAATCATAAATATCCCTTCCAAAGATAATTTCCCAAAACATCGAATCAAGAACCGTAATAATATTGTACAAGAATTAGAAAGTCACTCACATAAGAAGTTAAAACTCTCACAAAGCAATCACAAAATAAACATACCTAAGGATAAAACATCGTTACCCTCATCTTAGGGCCGCATATGTCATTGAAAATTCTAGTCACTATCTTAGAATCCAAACCCATTCTTAAAGCCACACTTAAATGCTTTACACAATATATGTTTCTTGTATCTCATGCTCCTAAAACATTTAATAACAATATTATTCCTAAAACCTTAACATCATCTCAACAAGCTCCATTAGGATACTATACCAAATTTCTTGAGAAGCTTGTTCAATAGTCAATTATATCAAGACCACCAATCAAGCCCTCTAATCCCTGTGGGGTAGAAACCTACAGTATAAGTATGATGATTTTTTTATCATAGAATGTCAGGGAATCACACTAATAAATTTAAATACCTCCAAGATGTAATCTATATTATTTCTAAGAAAGGTCTCCTCCTAATGAAGAAATATCATCCTAATCTACATATCAATTAAAAAACAACAAGATAAAAATACCATGTTAATTATACCTCTAAAACCCTTGGGATGGACAATATTAAAACATCATTTGGTGTTTTATCTAGAAAAAATGTAGCCTCCTCTAGAAAGTATCATTTTTTCCAAATCAATACCATCCACATATCCACAAGATATTGCACCTAGGATTTGAAATCCCATAATCAAAATAGGCCTAAAGTATCCATCTTCCTAGCTCATATTGAATCATCCAATCCATCCTCCCCTAAATCCAAGGTATCCATCCTTGCATCCCCTCATACTCAATCCATGACAACTATATAGAATATTATTCTCAAAAAAATTACATTAAGCACCTATCAAGATGTCCCTCTATGAACTCATCCAAAAATACCCTCAAATCCAACAAGATATGTTAGAACCTCTTTAAGCCATCTCAATACCATAAGATGAACCTCATCCATTTACCAACTTTGTTAGTTCCATAAAAATTTCTTCACACATTATGTTTGACAACTTAGAGATCCCATCATTACAACCCAAGGACCATGACCTACCCTTGTTCATCACTACCTAAATCAATGACAAACTTATTAAAAGGATTGTGATTGATAATGGGGCCAACATCAACATAATATCATATCATGCCTTTAAAAAAATTCAACTACCCGAGACCATTGTGGCTTAGTCACCTCTCATCCTACATGATTTCAATGATATTTTCACTCCCACTTTGGGTACAATAGTCCTAATAAAAATTGGCTTGAAAGTCCTCCACAAAATCTTCTACCTCATAGAATGATAATTTCAATATATTTCATACTATTAATACATCCTTGGACCTACACCATGTGTTGTGTCCCTTCCATCTTACAATGGTGATTAAAACACGAACATGAAGGTAAAACATTTTTGGTTCCTATTGATTCTAATTCATTCAAATCCTATCATATGACCTATATGAAAAATGAGTTATTTCTTCCCTTTGATGAATCCCTCTTCAAATAAATATTCCATGAGTTATTCTATTGTCGCATCTAAATTACTAGATGATCAATCATTCAAAGATGTGATGTAATGTTTGTCAAGAGGGGAGTACCGAATCCTAACTCTCAATACAATCCCTACACCAAAAACATATGGGAGACCCCACAAATAACCCATATATGAACCTAACATTGGAAATATTATTTCCTTTTGTCCCCCATTTCTTCAAGCACAAATTATTTACATAGGCATTGACCACCCCTCTTTCCATCTAGATAATCAGCCACATGCCAAACCACTCACCTCCAAATTTTCATTTTTGGGTAAGCCTCGATTTTCTCAAAGCTACCTTCATCACTACACATGGAAGGTTTTTGGTATAGGTATATATGAGCAAGGCTCACATGATTTAACCTTTGAAGATATAAAGAAACCCCATGGAAAATATGGACTCAGATTAAAAGTCCTCCTTCAAATTCACCACTAACAAGACTAGAATTTGAACCATCCTCGTCATTATTATTAGACATACCCTATGACATTGATGAAACCATATATATCCTTCTTACCTTTATTTTTAATCAATAAAATCATGCTAGGACTGCTGACTTACCAATCTAACTACAAGATCGAGTCCCTCCCATTAAAATTACCTAAAATAATAGAAGATAATTCTCCCAATATAGACAGTTTCCATTGTCATGATGACAATGCCATCTAAACATATATGGGTTCTAAATATTGTTATCTCCAACACTCCCTACCTCTCAACACGTATATGCTTCTCAATTAATCTACCATCGATGTTAATATAAGAGCACCACAAGAACCAAACATCATCAAAATTGGTCATTTTTTAGACCCATAGGAACACCGTGAGTTGACCACATTCTTATCTAATCATAAACAAGCATTCACATGGTCTTATAGTGATATGCCTGGTATCGACCCTAATATTGTTATCCATAATATCATCACCATAGCCAATTCTAAGCTAGTGAATCAAAATCTTATAGAGTGCATCACAAGATCACACTATTAGTCAAAGAATAACTTCAAAATATTATTTTAGCCAACTTTATACTACCCATCAACTATCCCTAATGGATTTCTAACATTGTAATGGTAACCAAAACCTATGGGATATTGTATATATATATATTTTGAGACCTTAAAATTACTTTTCTAAAAGATGATTTTCCCAAGTACTTAACATTTATCGGCTTGTCGATCTAACGACAAGACATGAAATTTTGTCTCTCATGGATATTTTCTATAGTTATAACCAAATCCTCATTTCAAAACAATACCAATATAAGACATATTTTATAACCTCGTGGGAACCTTCAACTATAGAGTAATGTCATTTGTCCTAAAAATGTAAAAGTAACTTATCAACACACCATGACATATATCTTTCACAACCTCATCCATCAAACTATAGAAGACTGTGTAGATGATATCTTAGGTAAATCCAAACACCGAAAAGACCATCTTATTCTCCTCGATGTAATATTTTCCCATATAATACATTTTTTCCTTTGGCTTAACCCTACTAAATGTGTATTTGGGGTCCTGAAAGGGAAGTTCTTGGGATTTATAGTATTTATCAAGAGAATTGAATTTAACCCACGAAAGTTAAATCCATAATCGAAATACCTGCTCCATCTAATATTAAACAACTTTTAGCCTCAAAGGTAAACTTCAATCTATCTATTACATCTTCTCTTAGTTATTAGATAGGTGTCAACCCTTCCACCACCTTTTTAGAAAGGACATCCACTTTAAGTGGGATGATGACCATGGACAAGCTTTCAAAGCCCTCAAACAAGACCTCATATCATCTTTGGTTCTCATACCTCCACATGAAGGGGATGATTTCTATCTATACAACTCTATTATGACCATGCTTTAGGATCCATGTTAGCACATCGGGATGAGAAAGGTAGGGAGCATGTCGTTTATTATATAATTCATACCCTTAATGAATACGAAACCCATTATTCAGAAGTAGAATTTTTTTTGCCTTATACTTCCCAACTTCCCAACTTCATCTTTACCTCAATCACAAAAATTATGTAGTCAAAAGCATTAATCCAATGCAATCCATGTAATCTAAGCCATATCATAACGATCGTATAAATAGATGGCTCATGCTCATGATAGAGTTTTATCTTGAATTCATTTCTCAAAAATCCATCAAATAGTAGGTTATTGTTGACCATCTTGCAAAAGCTCCCCTTACCAATAATTAACTTCCTTGCACAAAATTTATTGATGAATCTACCAACACTCTCAATCATGATAACACTCCTCTCAAAATGACCTTAATATTTGATGGTTCGAATGCATATAAGGGGGTGCTTGAATAGTCGTAATACCTCCTTGGGAAAATCCTATTCCATTATCCTTGAATTAAAGTTTGATTGAACAAATTAACATCCAAAGCATAATACGAATCCCTCATCAAGGGTATTCAAACAAAAACATTTCTTGGCATAGGAATCATTGATATCTATGGATATTACTAACTTATCATAAATCAAATCACATGAATGTATCAATGTAAAAATTAAATCTTGAAAAATATAAATCCATCATCAACAATATCTCGAAGCTCTTCAATCATTATGAAATCCAAATGACTCAACACTTATCCAAAATTTTTTTAGACACCATGGCATCTCTCACATCCCTCATTATTTTATCTCCAAATGATTCCAAACTCCTCATCATTATACATAAAATTGATCAACCATCTCATACTAACACTAATCTTCCTACCATCAATCATATAGAAGATAGCCAATTTGACATTTGGTATACTCAAATATATGACTATTTTCCCACAAGAAAAATACCCTCGGATCTATCCAGAAATGGTAAGAGGTCCTTCCAACAACATGCATCCCACTATGTGATATTAGGGGGTATCCTTTACAAGATAGGGTTTAACAGACTTCTCCTTCACCATCTTAAATCTCTAAAGTCTCACCAAGCAATTCAAGAGGACCACAATGGAATATGTGGAGGTCATTGTAATGTCTTATACATTGCTAAAAAATCTTGCAAATGGGTTACTATTGGTCTAAGATTAACCGATATTGTTGTGACTATGTCAATAAGTGCATCAAATTAGTGGAATTCACAGCTAGGGTAGGTGGGTTCAAGGAAAAAAATATTTTCTCTTTTTAAATGCGATGCCTTTGTATTTTTTTCCTTGAGATTTGTATCAATCTTACATGGCAGCATTGCCATTACTTTGTTGATGCTTTGTTGAAGGCACCTTCCCAATTTATCACTGTATTTAGATCTTATTTTTTGACCAGTTGTTTTTGTTTTACATTTTATGGCAAAAATGTCCTGGGTTCTTGTGTTTCATTGAGCTCTGTGAATTTCTAAGGCTTTCCTTTTTGGGAGATAGGTTGGATTTTTTCTTGGCATGATTTGGATACCATACTATACATTGCTTCCATGCTCTATTTTGACACCATTTAAATAACACAATACACTATATTTTGTTGAAGGAAGCCATGAATATCGAATAAAGCTCAATGGAGAAGTTTTTCTTTATATTTCTGAGTATAAAAGTGACCACTGGGTGGTACCTGTGTTGGTGATAGAAGTGTTGTGAAATGTATGAAAAAAAGACTAAACTCCTCCGACAATCATTGAAGGTGTCTTTGTGGTGATCTCAAGTTTATTTCTTCTCTATGGATAAGAGGTTTAAGTTACAAAGTATGGTGTACATAATGGATTAAAGCTCTCTCAAATTTACACTTTCTAGTACTTTTAATCATTGTGACTATGTAGAAAAGTATTTGACAAAATGTTAAAGCACTTCCCTATGTTATTTTTGGAAACATAAATTTTCCTTGGATTAATGTGATTTCTCATAGGTAGATTTAAGATGTATGATGATTTAGTAGACCATATAGAGGATCTGTCGGATGAATCAAAAAATTTCTAGGTTGGTTTGGATAGATAGAGGTAATATTATGATCAGTTGCTTAATCGATTGGTTTATAATGTGGAAGGTGAAGACACCATGAGGAACACCAACATTTGGAATGACTGTTGTAATGTGTAGAAAGATACGGATAGATGGAAACAAGATATTAAGGAATCACATTTAGATTGGAGTAAAAGTTATGGAAGCAAGGATAAGGGGTTGGGTAGAGACTGGAGATCATCCATTCAGGTTGATTTTCCCTCTTTAAACTATTCTTCACTTTTAGTTTAGGGTATGTCATCTTCATCTTTTTCACAGATGTATGAAGAGGATCTTGTGGTCAATTTTTGTCTCTTTTTGGAGGAGGTGGACACTTGGTTCCTAGGGATTCTCCAGACATGTCCTTTGAATTGAACCAGGTGAATTTTGATGGGATGGGAGACTTGCAAACGTCCTAAGAACCAATGATGTTGAGGGGGATTGAAAAAGAGCCAAAGATGGGACATATGTGAGGAGAAAAAAATGGTGTGTTAAGAAGAAAGTAAATCCTATATGGTTGGTTTTGGGAGATGACATTAAAATGTATCAAGTGGTTGGGCTATCTAAATAAGCCTTGGTGGGGCATTTTCAGGGTCATAGGTGAAAAAGGGATATATGAGAACCGATATTAGAATAATGTACCACGATGAAGTTATACTCTGACGGTAATGTTAGTGCAAATCAGTAGCACCCCCTGGATGTTGATCAGATTTCTAGGTTGATCATACTAGCATCCAGTGTGATTGCACAACATTGAATCCTTTCTCCAAGTGTGGGACTTGCAAAAATGAGAAAGGAATCTCTAGAGAAGGTTGGTTCCTCTTCCTAAACTACCTGCCACAAGCTGTTCCAGTGCAGGAAAGCTAATCTAATCCTAATCTAACCTCCAAGGAGACAGGGAGAGAGAGAAAAGAGAAAAAAAACAAAAGCCTACACTAAAACGGTGATACACCAGAGAAGGAAAATGTTGAACATCTATCAAAATTTCTATGAACATAGCTCCAACCTTGCAATGAAAATTTAAACATGCACAAATACCTGCAATGAAGAGAAGCAAGAAGAAAGCAAGCAAAAAACGAGCAAGGATGGATAGATGCATCACAAAACACGTTTTTAGTTGCTCCAGAAGTTTCCACAGAACATCATTTTAATGGTAAAAGGAAAAAAATGCCATTACAGAGTAGGGGAGGAGGTTCAAACTCCATTTTCAACCCTGGGGAAGAAAAGAAAGGAGAGCAGAGCAGAAAAGATGAACAACAACCCTTAAAATATGAGCCAAATCTGGCTTTTTACAATGCATGGGTCGAGCCCAAGAGAGAGAAAACATGTAAAAACATGGGAGCCATTCCTCATTAAATGAAGATGCATTAAAATAGCATGGGCATCCTTATAGACCCATGCCCTGAAATTTTTGGCCATGCTAGAGAAGAATGCGACCCATTTTGCATTAAAACTGGTTGTTGAAACGTCATTTCTGGCCATTACCATGTGCCAGAGATGTTTCTTGATTTTCTCTCTTCAAACTGAACCAAAATGCAAAAATGACCATGGAATCATGTAGATAATTTCACCAGCTTTCCATTGATATAAAGAACGTGAAAATCTAAGCTTTGGATCGAAAGATATGGCGATTTGAAAATTTAGGGCAAAAACAGGTCAAAATCGGATCGGCGGGAAAAAGTTTGAATTTTTTTACCCGTTTGGTCTTTGGAAGATTTTTCAAATTTTCCCCACACTCCGCCACTCTAGGTGCCATGTGGCACATTTCTATTGGGCGTGGGACCTTCCTGACTAAAATTTTCCGTGGGGCGCTTGATTATTTCTGGCCTGGACACGTGGCGAGACTCTATTGGCTCGCAGAAAAGGGGGCGGGCTCTCCCTTTGATTTTTCTTTGTTTTTTCCCTTGGGAAAATTTCCCAAAAAATCTCCCCCAGCCCACCACTCCAGGACATGTGGTGCTCCCCTATTCGTTCGCGGGCCTTCGGGAAAAATTTACCTCTTTGCGCCCCCGCTGAGCCCTTGCGTATCTCATGCACATGCACTTTGTCCCATTTGTCCCGGAAAAAATCTCCGAATCTCCGCCGAAATGGATCGTCTTTTCAATAATCATCCGGTTCAGTATCCCCATGTACTTTTGGCCCAGATGTCTTGGATGAAAATCTCCCGGACGAAAATCTCCTGCTTCGGCCGATTCGGGCTTCCTTGTTCCTGTTTGCGGCTTTTTCACCTTTTCGCGTCCCACGTGTCCCTCACGTACCTTTGTCCCAACTGTCCTGCAGAATGCCTGGGACAAATATCTCTGAACCGCCTGAAATGGAATGTCTATCAGAAAATCGGTCGATTCGCGTCTCGCACGTACTTTTGGCCCGGATGTCCCAAACCGCGTGAAAACAAAACTTTGATGATTTTTTCCACTTTCGGCCGTTTCGGCTTTTCGCGTCCCTCGCGTCCCGACGTCCCAACTGTCCCGTGGACTGCCTGGGACAAAAATGTTTGACTTAGCTGATTTTCTTTGTTTTTGGCCCCAAGCTTGGTACGACGAACCTTAGTATGACCCGAACCCTTCAGACCCAAAATGCTTTAAAACAGTCCTGCAACCTTATTTTTTGCATTTTTTCATTTTCTCTAACTCGTTGGGATTTCTTCTTGGATGGGGAGTTAGAAAAGGCCGAGGGGACTCCAAAAAACATGATTTTGGGCCTCGAATCAATCTTACTTGCTCAGGAATGAATAATTTGATGCATGTTATCAAAATTACCTTGAGGGGTGAATTTTGGATAACAATTTTGGCGACTCAACGGGGTCATCTCGCCACTTGTATGAAGTTACCACCGTTTCTGAAGTAATCCATTGGGCATGGAGTGATAAGCAAGCCTAAAAACTGATCCGAACTTTGAGAACATCCTCTAAGCCACCGAAGCCCACTGAACATGGAGTTGTTCTCACCAAAATGCCATCAAAATGAACTGTGCAAGGGCAAAACCAGCAGCACCAAAAGTATGTACAAACTGAAAATCATACATGCTCCAAATGGAACATGCAGAGTGTGCACAAGCACTTCTTTTGCTGAAAGCAAACCTACCTACTCTACTCTAACTGGAAGCAAAGGTGAGCTAAACAAACCCTACAACTGGTTGTGCAAAATAGCTTCCTTTCTTCAAAATTGGCAGCCATGCAAATGATTTGGAGCTGAGTGTGGCTGCTAGGATGGGTGGAAAATCAACAAGAAGCTGGTCTTCTACCCAAATCATCAAGGTGTCAGTTGAAGGAAAATTCAATACCTCTTTTAGTTGCTCTGCATTTGAATTGAAGAGGTATGACAGCTGATCCTTGGTTCTTTGCATATCATCCTCATGCTTAGAGGCAAGCATGACTGGTTGTGGCTTCTCCTTTGGCTCCAATGAAGCCAAATACCTAATTGGGCAAGGTTTGATCCATTTGATATGCCCATAATTCTGATTTTTAACTCCAAGAATGGAGTTCTCTTGTAGACCCTCTTGAATGGATGGTGTGGAAGCAATGGTAGAACCCTTCTGCCCTTTCTCTTCCTCCAATGAAGAACATGGAAGATTTAAATCTTCCAATCTTGATTCCAAAGAGCTGCTATAAGATGCAGGCTACTGCAAATGAATGCTCTCCTCCATGACAGTAGGCTCTTGTGTTTGGAACATGGATGATGAAAGAGAGAATGGTGGAAACTCAACCGGTTCTTCTTCATCAAAACAGTCCTCCAAATCAGACAGGTAAACTACCTCATTGCTGTCCTACTGCAAATGTTCAACCTCTCCCATGGTGTTCTCTTGATCTATAACTTGATCACCATGGTTTCTTTCATCCTCCAACATTGAGTTTGAGAGATCAAACTCTTCTTCAGTACTAGAACTTGAGAGAGATGAAGTAGAAAGAAGAACTGAAGGTTATTTTATAACCTACCTTGTGCTCAAAGACTTTGGATCTTCACTTTTCTCCCCCACAGCTGGAATGTGCTCCTCTTCTTTTGGATTTGGAGCAGCTTCTCCTTCCTCCAATGTTTGAAGACAATCTTTCTCTTGATAGAACTCTTCCTCTAGCACGAATTTTGTTAAGTCAAACTCTTTGATCTGCTGCTCTAGAGGACAAGTTGGGACTGTAGGATCTTCTTCAGAGCTTTCTTCCTCCATGGCTGATTGTGTAACTTGAATTGAATCAGCATTCTCTTCAAATAGAATGCTAACATGGACACTACTTTCTGAGAAAATTGATTGCTGATCTGCTTCTTCTTTTTCTCTTCTCCTGCTGCAGCAAATTCAGTCCTAACCACCACTTGTTTTCCAACTCCAACCTCTTCTAAAGGCTTAACCATCAAGGGGATCTTTGTCATCCCAAATTTAAGAGCCCAACTCTTCAGACTTTGAATTTCTTCATCCTTGTTTGGATTTTCTTTTTGCTATTGTTTTCCTTGACTAGAATTCTGATTTTTATCCTCCCAACATGGATTTGGGAATGCAAGAGGAGAAGTGGATTGTAACTCAAATGGCTTGGCAATTTTTCGTGGTGGTGGAGGAGGTAGAAACTCTTGTTTCTTTGGAGGAGGGGGTATTTCTGTTAGCTCTTGTGGAGGGGATGACTGTTTGGAAGGAAAAGGGAAAAAAGAATTGAGATGAGGTGGAAGACTAGGGGGTGGAGAAATGGATTCAACACTTGGGACAATAGATGGAGAGTTTAAAACTTGACATCCTGCTTTGAGATAAAACAGATTGGGAGAGAGGAAAAAGAAAGGCATGAGATGGTGTGCTTACTCGTGACAAGGTTGCTGAATACTCCTCTCATACACCTCTATTCCTTCAATCCACTTTGCAAGCAATGGAAGCGTTGCAATCATGAAGTCAAGCTTCTCTTGAGGGCTGTAATGCCTTGGAAAAGGTCCCACCCATGGATAGGGTGCTCCACAACCAATTCCAAATGCTTTCATTTGTGCTTGAGCCCTGGACTGCACCATGTTTACCTCCATCTTTTGGATTTTCTCCAACAGACCAGCATCTTGCATCTGATGGTCTTCATTATATGCATACTCTTGCTCTTGGAAAGCTCCATAGCCAAACTGATTTTGGCATTGCTGCTCATATGGGTATGTATGCTGATTTTGAATTTGTTCAAAATGCTGATTTGGAGGATTTAAAAAACATGTTGGAGGTGGGAAACATTGTTGCTGTTGTAAATGTGAGTTCCATGATGGAAATGAAGTCATAATTGCACAAATTCATGGAATGGAAAAGAATGAAAGGGATGGAAAGAAGGATGGATGGGAATGGATGAAAAATAGGTCTACAACTTCAGAAATGGGTTGTTGATCAGATGGAGTCGCCAGATGTGTTTGCAAGTGCCTCCAAAGGCTGAAATCTTCACAGGAACACACCAACCTGCAAAAGATGAAGTGGAAGACCTCTAAGGTCCCACCGGCATGCCAAAACTGTTAGTGCAAATCAGCAGCACCCCTTGGATGTTGATCAGATTTCTAGGTTGATCATACTAACATCCAGTGTGATTGCACAACATTGAATCCTTTCTCCAAGTGTGGGACTTGCAAAAATGAGAAAGGAATCTCTAGAGAAGGCTGGTTCCTCTTCCTAAACTACTCCGCCACAAGCTATTCCAAAGGCAAGAAAGCTAATCTAATCCTAATCTAACCTCGAAGGAGACAAGGAGAGAGAAAAGAGAAAAAAAAAAACCTACACTAAAACGGTGATACACCAGAGAAGGAAAATGCTGAACATCTATCAAAAATACTATGAACACAGCTCCAACCTTGCAATGAACATTTAAACGTGCAAAAATACCTGCAATGAAGAGAGGCAAGAAGAAAACAAGTAAAAAATGAGCAAGGATGGACAGATGCATCACAAAACACGTTTTTGTTGCTCCAGAAGTTTGCACAGAACATCATTTTAATGGTAAAAGGAAAAAAATGCCATTACAGAGTAGGGGATGAGGTTTAAACTCCATTTTCAACCCTGGGGAATAAAAGAAAGGAGAGCAGAGTAGAAAAGATGAACAACAACCCTTAAAAAATGAGCCAAATCTGGCTTTTACAATGCATGGGTCGAGCCCAGGAGAGAGAAAATGTGTAAAAACATGGGAGCCATTCCTCATTGAATGAAGATGCATTAAAATAGCATGGGCATCCTTACAAACCCATGCCCTAACATTTTTGGCCATGCTGGAGAAGAATGCGACCCATTTTGCATTAAAACTGGTTGTTGAAACGTCATTTCTGGCCATTACTATGTGCTAGAGACATTTCTTGATTTTTATCTCTTCAAACTGAACCAAAATGCAAAAATGACCATGGAATCATGTAGATAATTTCACCAACTTTCCATTGATATATAGAACATGAAAATCTGAGCTCTGGATCGAAAGATATGGCGATTTGAAAATTTAGGGCAAAAACAGCCAAAATTGGATCGGCAGGCAAAAGTTTGAATTTTTTTACCCATTTGGTCTTTGGAAGATTTTTCAAATTTTCCCCACGCAGCGCCACTCTGGGCACCACGTGGCACGTTTCTATTGGGCGCGGGCCCTTCGACTAAAATTTTCGCGGGCGCTTGATTATTTCACGCCCTGGACACGTGGTGAGATTCTATTGGCTCGCAGAAAAGGGGGCGGGCTTTCCCTTTGAATTTTGCTTTGTTTTTTCCCTTGGGAAAATTTCCCAAAAATCTCCCCCAACCCACCACTCCAGGACATGTGGCGCTCCCCTATTCGTCCGCAGGCCTTCGGGAAAAATTTACCTCTTTGCGCCCCCGCTGAGCCCTTGCGTACCTCACGCACTTTTGTCCCGGTTGTCCCAGAAAAAAATCTCTGAACTATCTTAAATGGGTGTATTCGGTGAATCGCCTAGTTTGCATCCCCCGCATACTTTTGGCCCAGATGCCCCGGATGAAAATCTCCTGCTTCGGCCGATTCGGGCTTCCTTGTTCCTGTTTGCGGCTTTTTCACCTTTTCGCGTCCCACGCGTCCCTCGCGTACCTTTGTCCCAACTGTCCCGCGGACTTCCTGGGACAAATATCTCCGAACCACCCAAAATGGACTGTTTGCTAGAAAATCAGCCAATTCACGTCCCGCACGTACTTTTGGCTCAGATGTCCCAAATCACGTGAAAACAAAACTTTGACGATTTTTTCCACTTTCGGCCGTTTCAGCTTTTCGCGTCCCTCGCGTCCCGACGTCCCAACTATTTCGCGGACCGCCTGGGACAAAAATGTTTGACTTAGCTAATTTTCTTTATTTTTCAGCCCCAAGCTTGGTACGATGAACCTCAGTACGACCCGAACCCTTCAGACCCGAAATGCTTTAAAAAAGTCCTACAACCTTATTTTTTGCATTTTTTCCATTTTCTCTAACTCGTTGGGTTTTCTTCTTGGATGGGGAGTTAGAAAAGGTCGAGGGACTCCAAAAACATGATTTTGGGCCTCGAATCAATCTTACTTGCTTGGGACTAAATAATTTGATGCATGTTATCAAAATTACCTTGAGGGTGAATTTTGGATAACAAGAACGTCATAGCTCCAACATAATAAGCAAGATTAAAAAAATGGAAAGAATATACAAATAAGAAAATAGGTTTTCTCATACTCATAGATAAAAAAAAGGAAGTACAAATAGGGTGTTGTGTAACCCCATGACCAAACAAGGAAAGTAACTCCTATGACGCCACCGCCACATATAACGTGGATCGACGCATATGATGCCACCAAAGGAGGAGTTATAATTCCAAATAAGGAATGTAACTCCTATGACCTTCGACATAAATGATAATGACAGATTCTATGAAAGAATCTGACACTTATCATTTAAATCCCTAAGACCTATGACTCTCACAAGGCGAGATGACTCACCATGTGATGTGGATGATGAATAGGTAGGTCACACACACCAATACCCCCCTTCATTGAAGCTGAGGTAGAGGTCATGGTAAGACATAACAGAAAAGAAGAATCCCCTAGACAACTAAGAAAGATGTGCCAATGGGGCCCAATAACTAAAGGCCCGATAAGGTGCCCATATACAAACACCATCTTTCTAGAAGGAAGAAGAGGAGGAGAAGAGGGAGATGAGAGGGATGCAGAAGATTCCATGGATGGATCTGAACTCTACAACTCTAAGAAGTCTCCCAAAATAATTTCAATCACGAGATCCTTTACCTCTGGACTGAAGAAGAACCATCCACACCAAACTATGTGCCTACCCTTAGGAAGGAAAATGATGATGTGTTGGAAGTCTACCCACTATGTGAAGGAAACCAAAGGCCACAACACGAAGAAATCTGAGTCTGGTCCACGAAAGTGTGACATAGGTCTAGCAAGTGAGTGCAAAGGAACCAAAGGTAATGTCATGAGTGTAGAACTGTTAGAGTATGAAGGGTGAACACTTGTAGAAAGGATGTCCAACTGATGTGAAGGCAATAAAACATCCCCCACAACAAAAATAGATCCATAAACAAGGGTGGATTAATGAAGGTCTCGGAAAAGTGGAAGTGGTAAGAGTCCCAGAAGGGGCACTCCCAACAACGAAGATGATGAACTCCTTTGAAATACCTATAGATGGATGAGGAACCTATGGTACACCACAAGTGTACTCTACGAAAAGATGACTAAGGTCAGGTAGATACTCGTCCCAATGAGGGGGCTCAAAAAATAGAAAAGAGATGTCAGATAGGTATGAGTCATCCAATGAAGGTGGAGGAGTGAAAGGGGCCTCAAACACTGAAGGTGGAAAAGAGGTGGGTGTGATGATTGTATGAGGCTATATAGGAGACTGCTCAATATTTGATGAGATGTGGGATGTGTCAGAACTCTCTAGAATAATGAGAGGAGGAGAAGAGTCCTCCGTAGTACTCTTGACATCAGAATTGGGTGCACAATCCTCATCATCAAAAGTAGAACCAAGTGAGTTTGTGTCAGTGGAATTGGCATCACACGAAGAAATATGTGTGGGTGGCCCTTCGTAAGAAAAAGTATCGGTGAACTCACTTTCCTCCATGGATGCAAGATCATCATCAGATCCATAACCAGATGAAGGAGGATAGAGGTCTCCATGAAAATTTCGAATGAAAGTCCAAGCTTGGTGTGAAGACTTTGTGAACTCTATTCAACATTGAAGGTCCTCCGATATAGTAAGACAAAGAAGCCCGTATGCCATGTCATTCTTGTTTAACCAATTTTTGTGATGAATGTGGTCAATAGGTTTAGGTGCCATCCCAAGAAGATGTGGTAACAAGTTGTACATAATGTAATGATCAAGTATTTCATTCTTCCATTATAGGTAGTTTCCTGGTCCTAGTTGAACAACGAAGCGATGAAATTAAATGTCCATGATGAGAGGAGCCTCCAAAGAATACTAGTTTAACCCCCCCTTTTTGTGGAACTTTATAGTTTAGTGCGTTGATTACAATCAGATGTGACTGTGCATCGAGAACCATTCTATCACTCACCTTGCAATCAACGTAATAATGTGCAAGAGTGGAGACCACAATCAAGGTTCGTTGGGCATATGGTTTGACACCGTAAGAAAACACAAGAACAAGTGAGAAAAAGAAGGGGTAGAGAAGGCCTTGTGAGAAATGGTGTCTCACATCAAGAAAAAATAACTTCTTCGTAAGACTGTGGTGGACACACTCACAAGTCCACAAGTAATAATAGGGATAATACAATGCTCAAGATGACTCAAAATGAGGCAACAAAATAATACAATGACACCCCCTAGAATGTGGCACTTTATAAAATAGTGCATTTACAAAACTGATAATCCTATCATGTAGTGTGCGAAGAAAACATTTAAGTTCAACTAAAGAAGTGCTCATAACCGAGCAACGAGTCAAAAGTTATAGTAAAAAATGATTCCCGCAACTAATGGAAAATGCCAATAAGCCTTGCAAACGGATTAAAAAAGTGCCCTAAATGCATGCAAAGGGTGTCGTATGTATGCTCGTTGGAAATGGCACCAAATTTTAGATAGGGTTTGTTTTTATTGCGAGGGGGGATTAGCCTCCTGCCAACCCTAGACCTCACCCTCCATCTTTGACACACGAAGGAAGGACAATAAAACAAGAAAAAAATATCCAAAAGATTATTACAATGCCATGAAATAAATGTTTTTAACCTTAAAACATTAAGGGGAGATTTTCACCTCCAAACAATACTAAAAGGGATGGGCTCAGGTGGCTCGAAGTGTGGAGCTGGCTGGACGTGGTATTCACCGAGTCATAGTCGGTCAACGTGTGAACTATCAAGCCAAAATATCACCAAGGTAGAGGTAGTGTAGGTCAAGTCGAGTCAATGCGTAGAGGAGATGACTCCTAGTCACAATGGTCGAATGCATGCAGATTCAACAACAGGAAACAACACCAAATCTAATGAGTAGAGGAAGCTTACAACTTAGTGATGAAAAGCATGAGCACTGGAGCAAGTCAAACACCCGGAAAACATGTGCACTATAGCAGGTCGTAGGGCCAAGGTAAGCAAACTAGATGAGAGCATGAGCCGAACCACAAAAACATGGGAAACAAGCACCAACATAGAGGAAACCACGACCCAAACCAAGGCCAAACAGGGGCGAGCAGGGTTCTCCAAAAGCACGAGAGTGAGCCGATCTACCAAGGCATGTAGAGGAGAGCTTGGGATGCAGAGAAGTATCCACCTGGGACGCTGTGATGACTATGTAGTGGTTCGAACATGCAGGACAAGCCACAGATAGATGACAACTAGATCGAATAGAAACCATACCCAAGTCCAAAGCCCGAACACAATGCAAGGGTTGAAGAACTAGTATGGGAACGAGCACAAGCAATAACCAACCATGCAGAGTGAGCACCAAACCGAAGGCCGAGCCAAATGGTGGAGTCAGATGTAATAAAAATTCCTACAAAATAGCAATACAAGGAAAATACGATGACCCCAAGTTGATCACGGTAGTGGCAAGGCAAATGCAAACGAGCCTGTTCCACCAATGCACGAGCGGTAATTCCGAATCACAAGGAGTGGAGGTTGAAACACGAGTCAAGCAGACCAAAGCATGAGCCAACGTTGTAGAAAACGTCCATGCAAAGGTAACCTTGAGACAAAAATGAACCACAGGTCCATGCCAAAGTAAAACCGAGCTCACAAGAATAGAAGCAATCACAAACTCAACAATTGATAAAGCAAATCGACCAAAATACCCTCAAAATTGCAAATTTTGAAACCTTAATGCGAGGTGAGCAATATGATTCCAAAGTAATAATAAAATTCTAAAAGAAGAGTGCACGTTTACGAAACCTTATGCTCGATACCATAAAAGAGGGATATGCAAGAACCAATATCAAAACAATGCACCACGATGAAGTTACACTCCAATGGTAACATCGTAGCTCCAATGCAATAAGCAAGATTCGAACAATGGAAATAATATGCAAATAATAAAACAGCCCGATCATACTCATAGATCAAAAAAGGAAGTACAAATAGGGGTGTTGTGTAACCCCCATGCCTAAACAAGGAAAGTAACTCCTATGATGCTATTGACGCATATGACATGACTGATGGATATGATGCCACTAAAGGAGTTACAATTCCAAATAAGGAATGTAACTCCTATGACGCACTGACGCAAATGACAATGACAGATTCTATGATAGAATCGACACTTGTCATTGAATCCCTAAGACCTATGACTCTCATGCAAGGTGAGATGAATCACCATGTAATGTTGATGATGACTAGGCAGAGTCACACACACTAATAGTAGGATGGGTGAAAATTCTCATAGATTTTGGATTGCATAATTTTGGGAACCAATTCTTGGATATCGGCCACGATTTTACATTCTAGCTAGAGGGTGGATGACATTTATTTTAAGGAAGATAGGTGATGTTTTTAAGACCTTGAGTAAACAATGGTGATGGGATTCCACTCCTCTTACTCTTAAGATATGGAATCCTTTTTTTTATGCAAAGTGAGAGAAAAATTATATTATTCTAGTTTGGGTTAAGCTCTTGGGTCTTCCTTTAGAATTTTGGTCCTTGGAAATTATGAAGGAGATAGGGAATTCCATTGGGGATTTGTTAGAGGTAGAAATGAGTTGTTTGATATCTTTGGAGTCATGAATATTGGTTGGTTTGGACCTTCGGGAAGGATTGGAGGAGGAAATGACAATCCAAAGGGGCTCTTTCTCCCATTTGCAGTCCCTTGATTATTCAGGTATTCCTTTTTGGTGCAACAGATGTCATAGGTATGGTCATTTGGTGGCGGAATGTGCTCTTAATTTTCATAAGAAGAAATGGGTGCAAAAGGATGTTTCTTGTTCTATTGAGGAGGAAGGTAAATTTTTCTATAAGAAAGTAGTGGCTATTGATTGAGATCAGGTGGATAAGGGCCATCGGATGAAAATGATAGAGGAGGTGTATATACTAGGCTCAAAAACTCAAGTAGTCTTTGACAATCAAAATTCTTATGGTTTTGGTTCTTTATTAAGACAAGAGAGCCTCCTTGAAGGGATAGAAGGGGAAGAGCAGCCTCAACACACTTCTATTTTAGACAATAATTCTCTTGATATGCCTCTTGATATAGAGGCAGACCGGGATTATTCTCATACTAGAAGTGAGTCTAGTCATGTCATCATGTGTTCTATAAATTAGAAGAATGTGGAAGTATATTATTCTCATACAACATGTGAGGACTTAGGCAAGAGCAATTTTCATTCTACTATTGAGGCTAATATAGAGGATGACTTTAGTATGTTGCATACTCCCTATAATACGAAGGAGGGCAGAGGAGTCACAAATAGTCATCACTGCTACACCCTTAGGCCCAAACCCATTAGAGTCAAGAATTTTTTATAGGATTCTGAAGGTGGATTGGGACAAAATGTTGGTATAGGTCCTTCTAGTACTAGATGGAGTTGTAGGGGAAAAAATCTTAATTGTCTTGGGCTCAAGAGATAACTCAGAAAGAGGTTTTGGTAGGTAAACAAGGTTCTTTGGATGGGGTTCTTAGAGCAGCTTTTACCCATGGTATTGGTAAATAATGCTTTTTATGACTTTGAATGTGAGAGGTTTGGGCAGCTCCTTGAAGAAATTGGCCCTTCGTCGATTAGTTGAAAAACATAAGTTGGATTTTTTCATGATACATGAGATTATGGGTGATGGTCATAAAACTTTTTTATGAGTTGGGAATTTTTTTGGAGATTGGGAATTTATATTTTGGATGCTAAAGGTCGTCAAGTAGATTGATTTCAAAATGGAAAAAGAATAAGCTAAAATGTACTAATATTTTTTTCTTTTGAATCTAGTTTAGGTACAATATTATTCGCTCATGAGATTAATGAAGAGATTCTTATCTTAAATATTTATGGGCCGTATGTTGATCGGGTGGAATATTGGGATAATATTTTTGCCAAGGGCTTTCTTAGAAAAAGGTACTTGATTATTGGAGGAGATATGAATTTCTCTTTGGGGAGAGCTGAGATATGGGGTACTACTGCAAAGGCCGATGAACTTTCTGATTATTTTGTGAGGCATTTGGAAGAATTGTCTCTTTATGACATTGAACCGGTGAAGTTGAACCCTACTTGGAGAAATAAGCGCATTGGTGATGCTAGTATTGCCAAACGTATTGATCGTTTCTTGGTTAGTGATGCCTTTGTTGAGGATTCAATCAGAATTAGGCAATGGGTTGGATTGGGAGGTGAGTCCGATCATATGCCAGTTTTTTTGGAAATTGCTACTGCTGGGAAAAAACCTCCAAGCCCCTTCAAATTTAACCCAAACTGGCTTGAGGCGGAAGACTATGTTTCGATGATAAAGGAGTCTTGGGTTCATTTTGAGGTCTCTTCTAGAGAATCAACAACCTCAAATTTTGTGAGGAACCTTAAACATATTAAACAGTTGTCTACTGATTGGGATTACAAAAAAAGAATAAATGAATCCCAATAACTTGAGGATGTTGAAGCTCGTTTAGAAGCTTTGGTTAATAGTGAACAAGTAGGGTTTCCAGATGAGGATTTTAAATCAAAGGTTAGGAAATTGGAGCAGTTGAAGTGCAAAATATTGGTAGATAAGGAAGATGCATGGAGGATCAAAAGTAGAGCTATTTGGCTTGCTAAGGGAGATGAAAATACCAATTTTTTCCATAAATTTTCCAATCATCGTAAGAATGTTAATACTATTTGGAAAATTCCAAAACATGATGGCTCTTTTGTTTTGAAATTTGAAGATATTGCTCAACTGGGAGTGGATTATTTTCAAAATATTTACAATGAGGAGAGTCAGGTGTCTATTGTCGAGGTTATCAAAATGACATCTTTCTTTCCTAGCTTTGTGAATGAAGAGGACAATTTGAGACTGATGGAAGGGATCTCTAAGGAAGAGCTCCAGAAGGTTATGCATAGTTTTCAAAAGGATAAGAGTCTGGTCCTGATGGGTGGCCTATTGAGTTCTATTTGGGTTTTTATGAGACTATTGAGGATGACATACTGAGGGTTGTTAATGAAGCTAGAGCTGAGGGATGGATTTCTGCTGCTTTCAACTCTACTTTCATTGCTTTAATCTCTAAGGTTGATGATCCAAACTCTTTTGAACATTATAGGCCAATCTCATTATGTAACTGCATATATAAAATCATAGCCAAGATCATTGCTTTAAGAGTTTCGAAACTTCTTTCGATTCCATTTCAAAGGAGCAGTTTGGGTTTCTATCTAGTAGACAGATTCATGAGGCTATAGGGGTTGCACAGGAGGGGATTCATACCATCAAAATGAAGAAGTTGTCTTCTATGGTTATCAAATTGGACCTGTCAAAAGCTTATGATAGAGTTAGCTGGTTGTATTTGAGATTGATGTTGATTCATTTGGGGTTCAACATCCATATTGTCAATTGGATTATGAGTTGTGTTACTTCCATATCTTTTTTATCTTAGTTAATGGATCAACGTCTTCTTTTTTCCGATCTGGCAGAGGATTGAGGCAGGGTTGTCCTCTTTCTCCTCTCTTATTTCTTATTATTGCTGAAGGATTAAGTAGAGCTCTTCTAGAGGCTAAAAGAACTGGCTCTTTCAAAGGCATTTCCATTAGTGGTACTATCTCTCTTTCACATCTTTTATTTGTTGATGACATCCTTCTTTTTTGTGATGGATCTAGAAGGGATGCTCTCAAACTTAAATATGTTTTAGATATTTTTGGTACAACGACTAGAATGGTGATTAATATACAGAAGTCTACAGTTTCCTTTACTGGCATTCATGATCATGAGATCAGGTTTTTTCTTCAGTTATTTCCCTTTCAACAAACTGATTTGGAGGCTGGTCTGAAATATTTGGGTTTTTTTCTTAAGCCAAATGCTTATGGTATCAAGGATTGGAATTGGCTTATTATTAAGGTGGAAAAACGTATTAATTTGTGGTGTAATCAATGGATTTCATGGGGTGGCAGGTTGACCTTAGTCAAAATTGTTCTTGAGGCTACTCTAGTTTATTGGATGTCACTTGGATTTTTCCAAAGGGGGTGTTAGAAAATATTAGACAAATGAGTTTTAGATTCTTGTGGTCTGGGAGTAAGGATAAAAAAGGGATAGCATGGGTGAAATGGCAGCATATTGTCATTCCAAAAGATCAAGGTGGTTGGGGGCTTAAGAATCCTTTCTTGTTTAGTAAGGCTTTGGCTGCCAAATGTGTTTGGAGACTGATTGGAGGCAAGGGAATTTGGTGTCAAGTCATGATCCGTAAATATATATGGCCTGATACAGTGGAAGATTGGATCATAAATTCTAATAAATCATGTCATAATGCCTCTATTGTTTGGAAAGCAATGATATCCTCTTTTTCTATTATAGGTAATGGGCTATTATGGTAGATTGGAAATGGGATGAAAGTGAGGATTGGTTCTGATCCATGGGTGGGAAGTGGTGATGGATATAAACTTTCTGAAGCTCTGATTTCAAATCTTCACAGGAAAGGTTTTTTTTTCCTTAATCAAGTTGCACTTCATGATTCATCATCCATCTGGAATAAAGAATGGAAAACAACAATGATGATTGGATTAGAAGGTAGAGATATTTTGAATGGGAGAGGTATATCTCTGTTTTAAAGTGCACTCATGTGAGGATTAAGCATGAGGCGAGATGAGCTTATTTGGGGTAGAAATTCTATGGGAGGGGTTTATACTCCCAAAACTGGCTATCAATCTTTAATGGCTAACACTGGGGCAGGGGTTAGGGTCTGGTGGTGGAAGCTCATATGGAAGTTTAAATGTCCTTTAAAAACATGTATTTTTATGTGGTTTTCTCTTAAAAATAAAGCTCTTACTTGGGATATCTTGCAAAAAAGGGGAATTTCTGGTCCTGGAAGGTGCTTCTTTGCAAAGAATATGAAGAAACCATTGTTCACTTACTTTTGTTGTGTCCTTTCACTGTTCAAGTATGGAAAGAGCTAGAAGATAGATTGGGTATATAGGTGAACTAGACCGACAACACTATTGAAGAAGGATTACAAAAGTGGTGTCATAATCATGGTCTTAAAAATACAAATTTCTCCCATTAATTATTATGCGGGAGTGTGGCTAGCACATAATGCTCATATTTTGAAGATAGATATATTCCTCCATTTTAGTGTGCTGTTCAAAGTTTAACCATGTTTGAAGGTTTTCTCATATTAGTAAGAAAAAAGCACAGAGAGAATTTACAGTGGAACATATTGATAGAAGTGGTGCTTGGGCTTATTTTGATGGAGCTTACCAAGGTGAACCATCGATATGTGGAGTGGGTGGTGTTTTATTTTTATTTGAGGTTCACTTTCTTAGGCTAAAAGATGGTTTGGGTAGAGGTACTAATAATTATGTTGAGCTTATGGCACTTAAGCTGATCTTAATACTAGCAATGAAAAAGAGTTAAAAACTTCAAATTTTTAGAGATTCTCTTGCTATTGTAAACTGGATGAACTGGAAATACTCTTTGGAAAACATAAACTTATGTCCTATTTTTGAGGAGGTACAACTTGCCATAACCTATTTTCATAGTATTTCTTTCCATCATATTTTTAGAGAAAGAAATCTTGAGGCAGATGGACTCTCTAAAGTGGGACTACAACTGGATACGGGTATATGACACCTACATTAGAGGGTGGATGGTATTTCTATGGAGTATTATCTTCCCAAAATTTATTAATTTTTTGTTGTGTTGGTTTTTGTATGGGGTGGTTTTTTTGTGGGATCTTTCTTGGCAGCATATTGGACCCTTGTCTTCCCGCTTGTTTGCTCTTCCTGTGGTGTGACCTTATCTTTCTGGTTTGTTGGGTGGTTTATTTATTGCTCCTTTTTCCTCATGGAATTGGTTGATATGCTTTTGCATATATGGAATGTAATTTGTTAAAATATTTAATAAATTACAATTTTTTATAGAAAAAAGTGCATCAAATGTTAACAACACTCTAATCTTTGACACATCCCCAGTGATTCCCTTCAACCAAATTAATATTTATGGCCTTTTTCACAATGGATTCTTGACATCATTGGTCTCATTAACCATGTATCATCCCAAAGACATAATTCCATCATCACAACCACTGAATATTTCAAAAAATTGGTTATAGATATCCCTCTTATCTCCACTAAAGTAGATAAGATCATTAATTTCATCCATCATCACATCATTTGTCATTTTGGCATCCCTCATAAAATCATCACATACAATGGTAAACCATTTAAAAATAAGAAATTTAAAAAAATCTATGACACTTATAATATAAGATTAATCTTCTCCACACCATGCTATCCACAAGCCAATGGTCAAGATGAAACATTTAATAAAACCCTTAAAAAAATCCTTACCAATTTTTTTGATCAAGATGGTAAAGATTGACACCTTCAAATTCCCTTTACACTATGGGCTTATCGGAATAGCATTTGAACTCCTATAGATGTCACCCATTTATCTCAAGTCTATGAAACCAAAGCTATTAGCCCACTCAAAGTACAAACTCCATCCTTACACATTTATCTTAAAGATTTCATCATTGAGTAAGAATACCGTCAAGAATGCCTATCACATGACCTAAATTGTTATATGAACACCAACTAACCACCCTCAAACATATTAATATCTATCAATAATGAATCAAACATGCATATAATAAACATCTCAAAGAACATGAATTCAATATTGGTGATCTTGTCCTTAAATAAAATCAACATGTCACAAATATGGAAAAGAGTAAACGTGGGAAGTTTTCTCCAAACTGGCTTGGACCATATATTATCACTCAAAAATATGAGTCTGGGGCATATCACTTAGCCTCTCTCGATGGTAAACCTGAAAAATGATCCTCTTAATGCCTCACACTTATGACCGTTTTAGTGTTAACATGTTTATCTATATATGACCTTATGCCAACTAAGATATCCCATTTTCAACACCCACCAATATCCCTTACCCTAGTAATGATTTGGAATTATGTGTTCTCCGTCAACATATCCACTATGACCATAAATATGGGTACCACAACCTTTCTCATAGCATATTCTCCATGGAAATGCACCCTTCACAAATATTAATGAATTTCGTAATCATTACTTCCATACATCACCCTATCCATCAACAAAATGACATGCTTAGGGTATTCATGTTATATTTTATATCAAAAACACCCTCCTCAAAGCGAGTATTTTAGGCCTAACCCCGGCTAAAAGAATCAAAACTACTAGGGGGTGAAAAGTATCTTATATACTACCACCATAAAAATCCAAATATTATCATAGAACATTCCCTCAAAGGATGGCTACTCAAATCTAAAAAAAATCCACATACATGGCGATAAATTGAAAGCTTCGGCATTGATAAGAATTTTAAAACATGTTTAAAATATGTTCTTCATCCCAGGAAATATTCCTACATCGAGCAAATTTCCCTTAAAGATACAAGCTTCTTGTATTAATCAGTTCACATAATACTAAACAAAATAAAGTTGGGGTAAAGCCTAAAACCTCTAAAGGAGTACATAGTTCCTGTACGGGATATGCGCAAATCTTGAACATACTAGACATAAATAAATAGTGTATCTCATCTCATTTTATAAATCATACAATCTTACTGGAATAACCATTGTTAGATATATGTTATCAATAGTTAAGGTTTCAAAGTGCATTATCATCAAAATTTCCATCACATACATATAAATACCCATTTAAATAAAAACAAAACACATTAACAATCATCATATATACCGATAAATGAAATCAAAATCCACACAATATAACCACATCTAACATTTATCACAATAATCAAATAAATTATCATTATGGCACCATAATCATCATACCTAATTCTATCCATCAAATCATATAAAACATCACATCAAAATCATGAAAACACATTTTTACATCTATATATCCAAAATAGTATACATACATACATACATACATGCATGCATACATACATACATACATATACATATACATATATACGTATATGTATATACATATACATAGACATATACATATACATATACATATACATATATATATATATATATATATATATATATATATATATATATATATATATACATATATACACACACAATAATTAGACTCCATGACCCATACAATAATCACATTGTGAATGTTACACCTGATAATACTAAACTACCAGCTCCGACCTTAGGCTCCCTCCTCGATCTCCGCCGATGCTCCCCATGTAAGCAACAAGATCCCAATGAGATGCATTTCGCTGACTCGTTACATATTGTGCATATCATGTCACCTCATGTATCCTCTCCCCACCACCCCTCATAGTGCCTCAAATCCTCATGTAGCTCCTATTATTGATCTAGAATCACCTTTGCACATGGCACCATATCACCCTCTGCACATAACTATTCCCACCCCTTTAGATGCTCCTTCCCATTACGAAACTCCCATGCATGATTCAACTGTCCCCAATGCTTCTAGTGTACTCCTGGTCACTCCAAACCGCTCCTTTAATAGCTCACAATACCAATGGTATGAGTTCTAATCCTAATTACCTACCCCAACTCCATCTCCTAGGAAGCCACCCATTCATTCCTCTCCCTCGGTTGTTACATCAGCCTCACCACCTCATCATCTAAAGAAATCACTCGAGCATCCCTCTCAACCTCAGAATGTAACTACCTCAATCACTCCAGATCCTTCTCTTCCCACTCCTAGTGTGCTCTCACTACCCTATCTCCTTGGGATAGCATTTACCCTTACCACCAAAATGTGTACTCAGGTGTAACCCTTACATCATCAATGTCAATCGACACTACCTCCTCATCCATATCTTATATATCTCTCATATGTGATACCGGTAGCTCTATATGTCCCTTCACTCTCCTATAGAAAATATGATTTCCTAGTATATCCTTTACTTAGGAAGAACTTCCATCACACCCATCCAAACTTTACTACCTCCACCATCTCCACCCTCCACCCCCACATCCACCTATCTTACTACATAATTTGTATCTCAATAGACTCTCCGCACCATATAGGGAAGCGTACATATTTACTCCACACAAAATCATCTCGCCCCAAACCATCTAATAACCCCGTACACTACTCTGGACTTTGAGATATTACATATTAGGAAAAATCACTCTGCCATCTCAAAAACCCATCACAAAATATTTTTTCATGCCACCTAGCCCAAGGAAGACCACACAGCCATATCACCATGATGTGCTGTATGCCCAACAATGTTAAATAAATATCACATCTAATATATATCTCCTCCCCTATGATAACTCCGATAACTCCCTATACACATGTTCTAGTAGATTTGGCCCCAAGTAAAAACTATTTGGTACTCTACCATGTCCACTGCCACCCCTGCTAATGCCCATAAAAAATGTCCTTCGTCAAAATTTGATAGAGAGTAACAACTGATCCCTACCATAATCATCATGATCAGAGTACTCTCATGTATCTCATCATCCTAAAAAGTATCGAACATAAATCCCCTTGAAAAATATGTCATGTCCAAAGAAATGTCTCCATACAACCTTATCATAGCAATCCTTGTCTCTCATCAATCGAATAATGGGCTCACCCTAAATAGGTAGTCCTAATATCTTATACACATCCTCTAGGGTAATATTCATTTCCATGTGGCTACATCGCATTGCTTTAGTAATGCCATTTTCATCTCCAAACCATGGTGGACCTACTTATAATGGCACATGTCCACATAACCCCAACACCTCCAAAATCTCCCGGTCATCATCCCCTACATACTCATGCAACCACCCTAAAAAAGGAAAAAATATATCCCTAATTAGCAGGTGTCTGCATTCGTCTACATCCACAAAAAATCAAAGAAAATCATTAGTCGTGGAAATACAAAAACTTACCAATTTTTTTTTCAAAATATGCCAAATCGACATCAATCCATACATACGGGTACTCGATCATATTTAAATCAATGTCGATCCTAGTATTCGACACTCGATAATATATCCTATTATATATATGTATGTATGTATATACACATATATATACACACACTCAAAAATATAAAAATGAACCTAACTTTATCTAAGATGGTTGTCATTTCCTTTTTGACTCCCACTAGCCTCCATCTCTAGACTCTCAAAATAGTAAAAATTAGATATTTATAGAAAATTAGCATAGTAAACACAATGAGCACAATGACCTCTCACGATTATCCAAACCTTATATATAGGCCTCCCGATCTAATTGACGCTAATTTCTAATTGGAATTGATTCCTTTGGAATCGCTACCGATTATTTAAAATGACATCGATTCCTTGTAAATTATACACTTTCAAAGTGTGTGTTTCTTTTTTGGTCCCTAAAGACCCTTTAAAAATCTAAAATTATATCCCATACAAATGAAGCTATGTATATCAATCCACCCTAGATTTTTAAGCCTCCTAAGAAGATTTTTCGTCGGTTCCTACAATTTATGCATCTATAAGTTTAGAACCCATTGGTTCCCCTATCACTTGACTTCTTGATCGTGTAAGCCCACCTTTGTGGCAATATATTTCATTCCTAGTCTTGGAGCATATTAAATTGAACCACATCCATTTACAAAAGCTATCTTACATAAGTCTACATGCTCTTGCATTTATTCAAACATACATTCATTCAAATTGGTGACCATCACACTATCTTGCAATGGCCCCAGTTTGAGGGGGATCCAATATAAATCCAACTATCTCACTTATTTTTTCCAATGGCTTGTCCACCTCAAACCACTCAAAAAAAAGGGGTGAATGTAGACACCATAATTAGGTCACCCTAGTTCCCACATGTGCATACACACCTTAGAGCATGCATGCATCGTTTCACATCGTCATTTTACCCTTCTACCAAATTAAATTTACCATTTTACCACTCATAACCACTTGTAACCATAAAACAAACTAAAATAAAAGTTAAAAAAAATAAAAATAAATCCAAACAACCTAAGCTCCTAAAAAACCTCCCACAATATTAAAATAACCCTAGAACATCATAAAATCAAAAAAATATTTAAAAGGAATTGGTTAAATCCAAATATGACCATTCTCCTTGAATTGGACAGAAATCGTGTAGTTTCCCAAAAACGGCACCAATCGGTGCAGATCGGTGGTGATCCATTGAAATGACATTGACCCCATAAAACCCACCTTAGGATTTTTCCCAAGGATTTTGAAATCAATTCTAACATCCAACCTCTAAGCTCATAGGTGACAAGCCCAGCTATCCAACTTCATATGTTTAGTAGACGAGAAGAAATCAAAACATCATATTGCCTTATACTCCCTTTAGAGAAAGAATCATTTGCATCCAGTTATCCTAGTTTCATCTTCCTCAAAGGTATGCCATTTTATTCAAATCACTAACTTTCTATCCTCAATATTTAATATTCTTATTTATAGCATTCATGCGCAAAGAATACATAATCCTTCATTCACAATCATAGGCTTTACAAACATATATTGATCAACTCAATCTTGACACTTCGAGTCGTTATTGATAGTCTAGATCAATACTAATCCACAAAATCAATTTTGATCCCTACTAGATTTCCCTTATTTTGTATCCTTCATACATCTTGATATATTTTCCTAATATCTAGTAAATCATGGCTAATCACATGTTTCTTATAATCTTGTGTCTCGTTAGATGACCCTTCTAGGAGTGGATTATGAACATGAAACCATTTTTGATCTAATGATTGTGCACCAACCATTCATGTGGGAATAATCCAAATCAAATATGAGTTAAGCCCTCGTGTTATTACCGCCACACTTAACCCGGAAGATTTCATTGAATAATTATACTTTCTCCTCAAAAACATTGATGAGGCCGGTCTCTTTTGGTACAATGTTTTCAACCCTTTTAACCTATTAGTAAGGGTGTTGATTGAATTCTTGTATCCAGACGATACACATCTAGATTTTTTAATCCTTATTATCTAATATCATCGTATTCTTTTCATTATTTCAGATTGATTTCATAAAAGTGAGTTGACACCCGTCAAAGGAATCCCTTTGGTTCTTGGGATTTGCTTTTTCCAAAAAGCTCACCTCATTATTATCTAGTATATTTCTTATCCAAGCTATTTGTGTATGTGCGGGTTTTCAATTTTCTAGAAAATAATCTTCGTGTGTGTATTTGGATATTCATTCTTCCATTCTCATCCATGTAGACATCGTTAAACCCCTTCATTTATGAGTTTTAGTGGGTTTTTGATATAATTAAATCAAATCCTAAAATATACTAGAACACCCATCTCACAAGGACTGTGTACAATTAACGACATTAACTTGTCGTGGGTCCAATTAACACTTTCCATTTCCAATATTATCATATGGGACACAATTCTATTGGTCAACATCTAATATAGTCTCCATAACTTAAAACAAAAATGACCACTTAAGGGGACTTAGGCTTAGTTTACTAAAAACATAATTTAAGGGCCTAAAGATGATCTTATGCTAATACATAAATTCAAAAACCAACTCTAGGGACAACTCTAGGGAATATTTAGGCATTCTTATCTCGCAAAAACCTTTTCCTTAACCCACAATGCTCCTTTCTATTTTTCAAGACACACACTCTTTCCTAAGGGTTTAGAGATATCCTTTAGTTTTCAATAGTTTAAGTGTTTAAGTTTACTACTATAAATTGTGCAACGTACAAGAAAATACCATGATAACCAAGTACAATTATTTGATGCAATAAAACTATAAAATACCACGTATGATTTACAACTTTATATCAATTACAATACAAACATGTTATAAACTAACTTTTCTTCTAACAATTTATACAACATGTATAATTATTTAGATATAGTACATTTCTTATTTCATAGAAATTGCACATTTTATAAGATATAAATAAATTTAAACTCAAAATTCATCAACCATCCTAATCCTACCATGCTACTACGAAACCCGCAGGATTATGTAAAAATTGTCATTAAAAATGTTGGCATGGACCCACCCCTCCCATCTAACACGTTATCAAGACTCACAACATCAATCTAGACTTAGAGAGAGAAATAATATTTTCTTTCCATAATTTTCAAACCAAGACAACTTTTACGATTTGGGAGATATTAGAGATAGAAAACACTCATTTTATTTTATATTAGTAAACCATTACATTTCCATGATCAGATAGGATGAGAGATGATACAATCAGTTTTGACTTGTAACATTTAAATTCCAAAAACATTTTAGAGTATTACAATTTTTTATGACCTCTAACATGGTTCTCATTCTCGTTCTTACTAAATGGGTTTAAGTAAATGTCCCAAATTACTTGATTCTAAATTTTCATTTACTATATTGTTTAAGTATATAAGATAATATATTTATATTCATCATACATGCTTCCAAGCATCACACTAGTTTTTTCCCATCAAATGAACCTTGGAGGGTCAACATGGGTCCATGGGTCTTTGTTGCGTTGTTGTGCAAACTAGCCCAAGTGGCTATGAAATGGGCATACAAAAAGCTCATAGACCATATTGATGGAATTTTTAATATTTATACCCTATTCTTTACTATACATAGAATCACAATAAATTTACGAGATCTAAAACCATTAACCAAATCTCAAACTGGAAATAACTTTCCAGAGCTAGTTAGCTAAATTCATCTATTTTCCCATCAAAGCAAACTAAGCCAAGTTAGCTCGATATGGGTGCAAAAATGTGTTTTTAGGAGGAAACATGTAAAACTAAATAAGTTATGTCATTATAAAAATGAATATGTTTTCATCGACATAATTTATTTTTGGAATCCATAGGCATAAAATTTGAGGTGATTCTAAGAGGGTTTGGTCGTAGCAAGTAGTGTTGCTCAAACCAGTTATCCAAAATAGGCAAGAAACCCACTTCAAAAAAATGGTCATCAAATGTTTTGGTGATTTTTATAGGTTGGAATGAGGTCACCATATGAAAAGGGATATGTTAGTATAGTTTAAAAGAATAAATGAGGTTTAGAGACACTTCTTGCACATCAATTTTGAGAGGTGTTTGAGATAATTAGAGGGTTGTTTAAATTTTCCAATTTGATTTTTAAAACATATTTTACATTATAATTCTTCAAATTTATGAACATATACCTCATTGAAAATTATTTTATTTTATTTTTTTCAATTTCATGGCCAAATAATTTGACACACTACCCAAGGTGACTCTTTTCGACATTGGTTAAATATGATGTGGAAATGTTTTTATACGGTTTGTAATATGATTTAAAAACAAAACATCAATAACAATTTTGATTGATTCCAAATTTAAGACTCAATATACTATAAAAAGAGTGAAAATTTCAAAATCAATTTGGATAGGAGGAATGGAATTCATGCATGTATTCATCCATAGAGCAAGAGTTATTGAGTTTGGAATTACACATGCCATTGCATTTTCTTATAGGGTTCCAAGGAGTTTTCATCAAACCCATTTTGTGCATAATTTTAAATCATTGTTTCCCATGAGAACAAACCTTTTTGATGCATTATAACAAACAATTCACATGCCTTGTCTATGCTTCTTGAACAACTTTTGGAGACATCAAGAACTAAGAGTATGTGTTGACTACCCATTTAACCCAAGTTGATCTCCCAAATGTTTGCAAGACAATTTTTGTGAGAGATGCAAAATAATTCCATCATTTAAAAAAATACTATAGAGATTATTGGTAATGCAATACGAAACAATCCGTAAACATAACTACCACTTTTCAATAGACTTTTGACAAGATAACATAAGGAACATCATTTTGATTATCGATTCAAAAGAAGAGTTGTAAAAATAGGGTCTTCATATTTTTATGTGCTCTTCAAGAAGCACACAAACACATCCACATAACCACCCAAGGTTTAATCGTCATGTTGATGATATAGTTTAGTGTTTCCTCAAGATAACTGGCATGGCCAAAAATTTCATTCACACACAAAATGATTAATTTGGGCCTGATTTATAAGAGACACCCACACCATTGAAGTATTAAAAACCCTCTTCCTTTAAACTTGTGTAGAAACATGCTAATAAAACAAAAATGAATATTACATGGTCGAGTATGTTCCAGCGAGACTACATTTCTTTCAATTTTTTTGTCAAAAACCTACACACATGACAAATTATTCCAATTTTTGCATACATATCCACAAGTGCTCACTAAAACTACAACATCTGACCTAAATCCCCTTTCCATTTTATTGTGAAGAATTCCATGTGTAGTTCAAAAGATCCCATTTTGGCATAGACAGAGAGGATGATGCAAAAAGGTTGTGGAGTTTTAGCTTTACACATGTTTATTTATGCAAAAAGGATGATCCCATTTCCTAACTCTTTTAATTTTACTTTGATTTTATTTTATTTCATATTTATATTTATTATTAGTTCTTTCTTCCTCATTTATAATTCAATTAAAATTTATTTATTTATTTATTTACGTTGTAAAATGTTCAATGATCTATGATTTAAACAAATCATAAGAATATAACCCATAACCTTACTAAATGAATCAATTAACTATTTCACCTAACCATACAAGAATCACATATAGTTCTACCGAGCTTGAACCTTGCTCACTAATCCATTTCCATAGATGTGATTGCTACTTTCATATCATCATGAGCGAGCTAGAGAAGTGTCTCGAAACAACTAAGTATGAATGAAATGCATATATCTTAGGAAATTAGAAATCTAATCATAAAATCACCTCATTATTTTAATTATCATCATTATTATTATTCTTTATTTTGCACTTATAAATTAAAAATGATTGTGAAAGGTTCTTCACCCTCGCCAAATGGGCATAGGGTATACGACTTTACATACTATTAATGTTTTCTCTACTCAATGCAATAAGTAACCCATGGGAGGCCCTACACCACTCCTCTTTCCTACTACCACACTACCATCTCAACCCATTGAGCCATCCAAAGGTTATGATAGCATTTATCAATTAAAGGCTACTCCTACTAATATATATATATTTTCAGTCTCCTTTGTCAAGATCCTTATCATTGCCACACATTAGATGAAGAATTGTGCTCTATTCAATTACAAATTAAAAGTCCTCATGAAGTTTTTTCATCTATCAAGAAATATTTTTAATCTCATGAATAAATCCATTATAATTTTTGATGAGGATGTTCCAATCACCGTTAGTAATAATCCTTCTCCTTCTTTTCTCGATAGTTGCTTTGAATTATTGTAAATGTAATGATAAGCTACAGAAATGACATTGCTATAATGAAATGCATTTACTAGAAATACTTTGCTAGAATTATAATGCACATAGTAAATTAATCTAACTGAATTCAAATAACACACACTTGAAATTGAATTTACAGAATTGAAACAACACACTTTGAATGGAAATTGCAATAAAGGAAATAAACACTCTGAATGGAAATTACAATAAAGTAAATTAAAAATTATGACTTATCAGAAAACCAAATTCATGCATGAATATAAATAGCCTCCAGTCACCTTGGTCGAGTGGGCCCTTGCTCTTCCTTGGGACAGAGGTGATCTTAACAACACGAGATACTCATAACGATATCCACTTATATTGATTCAAAGAAGTTATATGACATATTTAGTGCATCTCAAAAGTAAATACTAACTGTTATGAACTATATTGCAAATTATCAATATTATCCAACTACTACATTGTTCCTTAAGAAGATGCCTTTATATAGACACAGTCGATTACATATCATGCCAAAATGATAGGTGAAAAGTTCTTCCACTAACAACATTTGATTAAGGTTCATAAAATCCTACAGAACTTGCTAGAAACAAGACCCATGTTTATAGGCCGTTAATGGAAAAAGTCCTCCACAATTGCATACCGACTCTAGACTCGGGCTTCCTTGACAACACACCAAAGCTTGTAGTAAATGTTCATTATCATCCTATTCACATTAGAAAATTTCACTCTCTAGAGAAATTAATAGGAAGTTATATGGTTTAACAAGTTGCATGAACAAGAGCAAGGAAAATGCATTAAACTCACTAAGATATAACCATATAAAGCATCCCCATGCACTAGTAAATTATGTTTAAATGAAAAATTATCAATCATATAAATGATATAAATTAGTCAAATAATGTACTCATCATCTCCCTTGCACTTACCTGTTGCATTTCCCACTATAAATCATATTTGTCTTGCCCCAAGCCAAGCTGAGCCATGTCATACTCCTCAAATTGATCGGCATATTGCTTTCTAGTTCCTTTACATCCCTGAGTGTTTGAAATCACTTCCACCCAAGATGTGAAACTCTCATGTGACTGGGAAACATTATTTTTCTAGGTTGTAGTTAGACTCAGGAGAAGAGGTGGCCTCACTGCAGTCCTACCCATTCATCATTGTATTGTTTGTCATTCTTTTATGATAGTTGCCGAATTATTGTGATGAGTGTGTTACCTTGTCGCATACTCCAACTTAAATTTTGAGGAGAGATAACCTCTCTCCTTTTCAAGGGTAAAATCAAAGTATCCCACCTTTTGTCACAAGCCTACCTTGCTGCCCCAAAATACTGCTGACTGTAGGCCTCAAAATCCTGCACACATTTTAGTAGAACTTTGGAAGTATTATCCCCAATACCAACTCCGATAGTAAAGAGATATGAAATTGTTTCTCATGCACACATCATTATGATGAGAAGGCATAATGTGTAAATTGATTATGTGAGATATTTGATTAAAAATGTCCATTTTCACTCCCCATACAATTTGATTAAAAATGTCTATTTTCACTCCCCATACAATTTGATTCCTAAGTAGTGACTGGAAGGATTTTAACTCAAAATCTCCCATGAACAAGTTAATAAAGAAGTCAGGAACATTAGTGACTAGCATATTGTGGAGGTAGAGTTCACATAGCTGATCATGTATGTTAGGGGGAGTGTCTTGATAAATTGATAGAAATGTGTTACCATTAGGAGCTTCATAAGGTTCTTGAATACATAGTGTCAATAATTGCTAAGAGTAAAATTTTTTTGAAAAAAATACAATAGGTAGAAGAAGGTTTCCTACAGGCCAAGAGTTTACAGACCAAAGGAAAAACAAAGTCCAAAAGAGATTGTAACTTCCTTTTCTCATTTGTGTTGGCCTTAATCTCTTCCTTTAATTTCTTGTTTTCCTTTTTTAATTCTTTATTTTGAAGAGATAATTGATTGAAATCAGCCAAAATCTAAGGCCTATATCTTTTTGTCTTTTGAGGCTGCTAACTTCTACCCTGTAAAAAGGTAATTTCTCTAAATTTTTATACCATTCTCTGTGTGAATGCAGTTTGCAAAGATAAATTTGTTTCTTGCATACCTTTCAATTTTTCCTTGAGAGAGGAAATTTATGCCAAATAACACCTTGGTACATCACCTTCATGTAATCCATGGATGTCAGTCTCCATCGCAACTAGTTTTGGAGTTGAGGTTTGAGTTTGCACCGAGGGTATTTCGGAGATCTTTGAGTGGATTTATGAAGAAGCGGACATATCGAGCTCTGTGTGGTAGGGATAGCTGTGGTGAATGCAACATTTTGAGATTGGTCGGTAGAGTACAGTGAGGCACCGACCCTTTCCTTTTCTTATTGAATGGGAGAAGAATCAACCTAAAAAAATTTTCGAACGGGAACTTCCGGTGTATGTGTAAGGTACATGACCGCCTTGGCCTTAAAAAATAGAAGAACAAAGTGGCAAAGTGCTCTTACCCTTAGAATTGTAAGGCGTAGAAGATGGGCTCCCTTGACTACCAGGTTTCTCCACATTCTCCTATGAAGGGCGAGAGGCTCACTCGAGCTTGGGTCAAACAATGGAAGATGGCCCCTTTTTGAGTTTCCTTGGTTGGGAACCCTCCCCTGCACTTATCTATTTGATCCCTCTCTTTGGCTTGTATAAAAATTGATGTGAGTAGAGCAATTAAATAAGCCAGGATGTTTGAGCATTGCCTTACCACCCCATTATTATATTTTTGTCAACCTTGATGACTGCATTGGCTAAATATTTAGGTAAATTTACCCTGAGTGTAGGGTTTACACAACCATGCTTTAAATGAATTATAATTTTGAGTGAGTCCCCACCAAGAATGACATAATTATCCATCACAAATGAAGTATCTATTGACCCACTTAGCTACTTCTTTCCAAATTTCATGTATACTTTCTCTCCTATTCCCTTTCTAAACACCATTAGAGGTGAGGATTGATTCTAGAAAAGCTTCACCATCCTTACGAAACAAGGGAATCAAGTCCTTAAGAGGAGCATTCATCATAAATTTTAGACCAAAATATGATAACCCAGATAGTTCAAAAACAACATGACTATTGATTTCTATACACTTTCCCCCAATGTGTGAGTAGGCAGCTTCAAAATTTACTAGGAAATCATCCACCAAATTTTCATCAAAGCCTTCAAATTTCCTAATGAATTCTAGCCAACCGACATCATAAAATACTTGGGAAATCATAGTGTTATGGAGAAATGGGTCCAAAGAGACTAGTTCAAAAAAAATTTCATTTTCCCCATAGTGGAGATGAACCCAGATAGTGAAAAATAAAGAGACAAGATTATGTTTGGATGCACAGAGTAATGACATGAAGAGATAAGTGAGTCACAATTTTAAATACACCAAAATATTTTAATTATCTCAGTTTCAGTCGGTGAAAATTTTGGCAGCGTAAAATTCGATAGGACCAGGTATGTGTGATAAGTTTTAATGCGTGGTACGACACATATCCCACCATTTTGAATAGTAATGCCACATGTCCCTCCTATAAAGTAGTGTGTCGCTTTCATAGTAATTCGACACATGCAGGTTTCCTGGTAATTATGAATCATTACACCTCACTCCATATCTTAAGATTTGGAATGATATCCACAATAAATGCATTAAACATGTGTATTGAATTAATCATGCTAAGTACATGCGATGGGAATTACTTCAAAAGGAAATATCCACAGTGAATTAAAATGCACTTACCTTGCCTTCTTAGCTTCCCTAATATCTCGTAGATTTCCCACATCCCGTACTTTGAGCTAAAATGTGATTAGTGTTCATTCAAATAATGAATATTTATGCCTTATTAAAAATAAAAATCTAACTAAGGGAAGAAGATCGAAAGTATGATCATCTTCCTTTATTCAATTTCAAAAAACATTTACTCCTAGTAGGAGGAGTCGAGCTTCTCCACTGAATCCATTTCCTCGCATATTAGCATAAATTTGTTGAAGGTTTCTTATCTAGAGGATCGTTGATACATCCTTAGTTTATGTCCATTCACAAGAAGAATTATTCTATCTCCATCAATTGGAAATAATCACACAGAGCCATTATCAAACACTTTTTTGATCTGGTACGGTCCCAACAATCTTGTCCTCAACTTGCCTTTAAAATGTTGATACTTTGACTCAAAAAGTAAGACCCAACCTCCTTAGTGAATTTCCTGTATTTGATATGAGAATCATGTGATGCTTTTATTTTATGTTGAAGAATATCGATTTGTTTCTGTGCCTCCATCCACATTTCATCCACTCGTTTGTTGTATGATTCTCTCACATTGTGCTTCATCTAAATCGATGTCAACTTCCATTGTTGTCCTCTAATTATGTAATTTGAATTCAATGGGTAACAATGGATTCTTCCCATACACCATTTTATATGTGGAGAAACCAATAGTGGTCTTCCAGGTTGTATTGTAATCCCAAACCACCTCAGGGATTTTTGGCACCCAATTCTTTCTAACTGCATTGACCACTTTGGTCAGAATGTCTCAAGTTATCTGTTGGTGACTTCCACCTACTCATTGGATTGGGGTGATATGGTGATGATTTAGGGTGCTTGATTCAATTTTCTAGAAAATATTCAATCACGTTAGACATAAATTGAGGAATTTGATCAAAGATAATTTCTCAAGGGGCACTAAATCTTAACATTATACAATTGTACAGAAGTCAAAACAACATCTTCATTGGTAGATGTCAGTGCTTAAACCTCAACCCATTTCATGATGTAGTTAGTGCACACCAATAGGTATTATTTCCCAAAGGATGGGGGATCAAAAGGTCTAATGAAATCAATTCCCTATTTCTCAAATGGTCTTAAGACCAGCTGAGGGTTGAGAGGCATCTCCATGGATAGTGTGGGATTCCCCATTCTTTGACATTCATCACACATCCACACATACTTCTTGACAGAATTGTGAAGAGAGGGCCAATAATACCCATCTCCAAGGACCTTTTGAATTGTCCTCTTCAATAAGTAATGTCCTCCTCTAGGCTCATCATGAAAAAATTACAGTATGTCATATACTTCATCCTCATGAACACACCTACAAAGAACCATATCGGTACAACATTTGATTAAAATTCTATTACACCATTTGTATGTCAGACCTTTTCTTAACTAATCTTCGTCACTCTTTATTAGTAAAATAGGAAAGAAACTTCCCTGTAGTTAGATAATTTTCAAGATTAGCAAACCATGGCAGTTGAATTGATATTGCAAAAATCATTCATCTAGAAAATTATTTGGGACTATTTCTTCATCACGAAACATTCAGTTTTAAAAGAAAATTAGCAACAATATTAGCTTTTTCTCGGCTTATCAATAATGGTAATATTAAATTCCTGTAACAAGAGTAACCATCTAATAATCCAGACCCCTAACTACCAGTTTATTCATCAAATATCTTATGGCTGAATGGTCAAGTATAAACAAAGATTTTGTACCCAGTAATGCAATGTCTGAATTTATTCAGGGAGTAAACAACAACTAAAAATTCCTTTTTCGTAGTGGTGTAATTTCTCTTCGTAGGGGTCATATTATTATTGATAAAATAAATGGAATACATATGATCTTCTTCATATTTTGTCCAAGAATAGCTCCCATGGTTGTATTACATACATTAATGTGAATATGGAAAGGGCTGCCCCTAATCTGGTCCTCTTAGAATCTGGTGCAATGGTGAGCTTCTCTTTAATAATCTCAAATTCTTGCTGACATTGACGAGACCATTCGAAAACAAAATCTTTTGTGAGAAAAGAAAACATAGGTGTAGAAATTTTACTAAAGTACTTGATGAACCACCTATAATATCCTACATGTCCAAGGAAACTCTTGATGTTAGTCGATTGGTGGTGTAGGAAACCGAGTAATTATTGCAATATTTTTTGGGTTGACCTATATTCCTTTGGCGAAATATGGTGACATAAGATAATTCCTTGATCAACCATAATCAAAAAAATTTCATGACTCAAGGAGAGTTGATGTTGCACACATCCAGTTAATAATTTTTCAAAATTATTCGAGATTCATCAAAAGTGGAGCCATCGACAGTGAAGTTGTCCATGTAGACTTCAACACAACCATTTTTAAGATTTGCAAAAATGGCCAAAATTGCTCTTTGGAAAGTATCATGTGCATTAAAAATACCAAATGGTAAGACTAAATATGAAAATGTACCCTAGGGGAAAGTTAAGGTGGGTTTATCCTGGTAGCGGTGTGCAATACTTATTTGGTTATACCAACTAAACCCATCCAAGAAGAAGAAATATTTCTTACCCCCAAGATTGTCCAGTAACTTGGTCAATAAAGGGTAGGGGAAAATAGTCTTTCTTGGTGGATTTATTAAGTTCCCTATAGTCTACACATATTATCCATTTACCATTTTTCTTGGGAACTATAACTAATGGTGATACCCACGACTATCGAGATATGGGATAGATGAATCCTACATTCAACAATTTTTCTATCTCATTTTTAGTATGTCTTTGAGTGCTGGATTAATTCTTTGTTCATGATTGTCTTATGGGATTATAATCCTAGTATAGATATGGTGAGTGCAGATGCTTGGATGAATCCCCTTCATATCATTATAATCCCAAGAAAAATATTGGGAATGCTTCCTCAATATTTCTAAAACCCTAGTCTCCTGGCTGGCTTCTAAGGTATTACCAATGGTCAACTCTTTTCCTATGTCAACAATCACTTGCTTGGTATCTTTTAAAATAGCGAACTCTGCATCAGAAATTAAATAATTCAAGGGAAAAACATGAGGCTGAAGCATGTGCAAAATAGTCACATTGTTAAGAGACATAATCTTGGTTAAAGGACAATAGAAATTAGTGACTACACATTCTCGCATTATAAGCATATGTCTCTTTATAATCTTCATTGGAAATTTCACTTACCAAGGTAATAATATCTGATGTGTTCATAACAGATGGTTCTGTAGCCTTAGTTCTAATTTCTATAGCCTTAATGCTGGTTTCCATAGCCATAGTGTCCTCTTCATCAAACATTATGTATGACTCAATAATTTCTATCATGTGATTTTTCATTGCAATGGTGGCGAGATAAGAAGAAATCAGAGGGTTAGTATCAGAATAATCTACCCATACATGCTAACAATCATATACACAGAGCTGGGAAGGTGGGTATAATGAAATATTCTTGAATTTTTTCCCCTTTAAAATGGTCATTTTCCCGACCTATAGTCAATATATGCAACAACAGTAGCCAACCAGGGTCTTCCTAAGATGACTGGATATCCCAACTTCCAAGCGTTGGGTTGTAAAACCATAAAATCGATGGGATACTCCCATGATTCAATCATGACCATTACATCTGCAATCATTCCATCTGGTATGACAATAGATTGATCTCGCTAATTTTAGAACAATATTAGTTGGATGCAATCCTGTTAAAGATAACATATTAAACATATATGTTGTTATAACATTGATGGAAACACCCAGATCCACCAAAAATTTAGATATTGACTGATCATTTATGCATATAGTAATATTTCTAGCAACAAGATCAAGTAGATTCCCTTCTAATTTGACCATTTTTGGGTATTTCTTCTTCCTCCATGGTGTTTTATACACTCATTTTTAATGGTTTGGTTTAATTCAAGAATGTTCCTTATTGGTCTCAGAAGTGGGACCTCAATGTTTATCTTTTCTAACTCTTGGACTAACGTTGTTTCTTCTACAGTTTAAGTTTCTTGTAATTGTTTTAGAAAGGGAGTTGCATGCACATTATTATCTTTCACTTGATCATTCCTAGTGGCTAGCATTTGTGGAACATGTTTAATTTCTTTATTTTCCTTAGGTGTCTCTTCTTTCTCTATTTCTACAGTATTTATGTGATAACAATAGGAGGATTATTCAATTTTTTCCAAACCTTAGTCACAAATTATTGATAGTATTAACCTGCATTGTATCACTAGGTCTTGTTTCATTATTGAAGTTGTTTGCTGATGTTTAGGGTTTCTACAAGTTCAATGTAAGTTGAGTTTATGTTGCTTTCCTATGTTGTTGATAGTTTTTTGGTGGGGCCAATAGAGCCTATTGTGGTTGTTGGAACCTCCTCTGTTGATTACAATTCTGTTGAGGTGCCCATTATTGGTTTTACCATGGATTTGCATTGGGGATGGTGTCTAACCATGCTGATTGTAGGGAGTCATACATGGTGGTGGATTTGGGTAAGCCATCCAATTTGGTGGTGTCCACTCACGTTGTCTCCAAGTAGGCTGAGGAGCCTGACTTGACCATGACATCCTCCAAGGGCTTTGAGTAGGTTAAGGAGCATACACAACCTGATTATTTGGCCTTTGAACAAAATTTACTTATGCATCAGCGTGAGAGACAATATTCAATCCTTATTTCAATTGAGGTAAGAAATTTCAATGCTTAGTATCATGATTAACAACATCACATATCAAACACATGTTTGTGACATCCAAAGGACACTCCCTCAAGGGATGTCTCTTCCTGCATTTAGGGTAGTATATGTCTAGAGGTTATTTTGTAGCACTAGTTTTGGCTTTAAGCCCATCTATGGTTGATGTCAATTGTGACAAGATGTCTATTTTCATGTTAGCCATTTCCTCCAGAAGTTCTAAGGTACCTAGGGCAAGCTTGGATGTTTTTATTTTCCTTATACCTCCTCGTGTTCTAGAGTAACTTCTACAAAGCTTAGTGATTTGTTCCATACTAAGTTTGTGCACATCACCTCCTCCCATAAGATGGAGGGAATCCTTGGTTTCCTCATCAAGTACTTTAAGGAAAACTATCTTTGTGATTTTTTCATGTAACTCATAACCACTCCTCCGATGGAGAAAGAGAAATCTATCTAGATAATCCTCTAGATTTTCATCTTCTTTTTATTTATCTGGAAGAATTCTTCCTTCCTATCCCTTCCCCTACAGTAGTCTTGATATTTATCAAGAACATTTTTCTCCATGGCCTCCCAAGAATGAATGGAGTTATGGGAAAATCCCATGAACCACCTCATAGAAAGAGTCCTTGAGAGTGGAAGGAAATAGTTTGAGTTTTTGATTGTTTGTTCTATAGTCATGTATCTAGTAAAGAACATTGAATTAAAACAAGAACGATAAGGGTCTTCTGTAGACATGCCTCGGAAGATAGGGAGGATGGATGGTGAGATATTTTTCATAGGTGTATCCTCATCTTCATCTAAGATAATGGAATAGGTAAATGTTATTCCCAAGGGTCGGTTCTCATTATTCCCATTGTCTCCCATTTCTGAATGTTGTTTTGGTTCTAAATAGGATGAAGCAGAGTGTCCGAAGGTCTTCTAGGCATTGGATTAGATTCAATGTCACTTTTAGTGTTCCCTAATTATATTCGGTTTGGAGATATTATGTGGATATTTCGTGGTATAAATCTCCCTTGATCATCCCGTGGCCTATGCATCAAGGTTGGTTATATAAACAAGACCTAGGACTTTGACTAGTTGCATATATTAACTCCATTAAAACCCATATCATGTAAAGTGAATAAAATTTGTGTATTGTACTTATGGTGTCCCCGGAAACGGCACCAAAAATGATGGGTCATTGTGTTCTCCAATCATTTAACTAACATGTTCTTCTGCTAGTGTCATTATAAAACCAGGGCTTTGTGTCCAAGGCTATATGCAATGAAGCTCTATATAATCAGTTATGGTATTTCTTTGGGGGGTTTTTCTTGTTAATCTCCCTTCGTTTTCTGCTAATCTATAGAAATGTAATGCTAAGCTATAGAAATGACATTGCTGTAATGAAATGCATTTATTGGAAATACTTTGCTAGAACCATAATGCACATAATAAATTAATCTAACTGAATTTAAATAACACACACTTGAAATTGAATTTGTAGAATTGAAACAACACAATCTGAATGGAAATTGCAATAAAGGAAATAAACACTCTAAATGGAAATTACAACAAAGGAAATAAAAAAATTATGACTTATCATAAAACCACATTCATGCATGAATGTAAATAGCCTCTAGTCACCTTGGTCAAGTGGGCCCTTGCTCTTCCTCGGGATAGAGGTGATCTTAACAACACGAGATACTCATAATGATATCCACTTATATTGATTCAAATAAGTTCTATGACATATTCAGTGCATCTCAAAAGTAAATACTAATCTGTTACAAACTATATTGCATATTATCAATATTATCCAACTACTACATTGTTCCTCAAGAATATGTCTTTATATAGACACATTTGGTTACATATCATGCCAAAATGATAGGTGCAAAGTTATTCCACTAACAAAATTTGATTAAGGTTCATAAAATCCTACATAACTTGCTAGAAACAAGACCCATGTTTATAGGTCTGTTAATGGAAAAAGTCCTCCACAACTACATACCGACTCTAAACTCGAGCTCCTTAACAACACTCCAAAAATGGTAGTAAATTTTCATTATTATCCTATTCATGTTACCACATTTCACTCACAAAGGAAATTAATAGGAAGTTATACGGTTTAACAAGTTGCATGAACAAGAGCAAGGAAAATGCATTAAATTCACTAAGATATGAGCACATAAAGAATCCCCATGCTCTAGTCAATTATGTTTAAATGAAAAATTATCAATCATATAAATGATATAAATTATTCAAATAATGTACTCATCAATGATGATGGTTGAGATTACCCATGATAACTTGCATAAGTTATATTTCAACCCTATTGATGAGGATGAATCCATGTTCCATTCTCTTTATATTGTAATTGGCCCTAGTGAATATCAACTCTATCCTTCTACTCCACATGTTACTACCAATGCCATGGTTCCTTTTCACAACATTATTCATACTCTTTATTATATTCCTAATTTTCACTTTTTTACCATTTTAGTACACAAAGATACCCCATAAGATCTTCTTCCCAATCTTTTAGATTATGGCTTGCTCACTCACTCCTATAAATGACACCATTTTGCTTTGAAATTTTCTAGACAACCAAACATTCTTTTTTTATTACCATTGCCTATCTAGACATATGACTAGTGAATTTCAAGCCCTGTTGCAACAAATCCTCACCCTTAAGGCTAATGGAATCATCATCATTATTCAAGATTCTAGGTCATTGATACACCATTTTCTTCTCTAGATATACAATCCACACCTCGCAACATGTGATTGATACATTCACTTGCACACTCTATATTCATGGCCAATATTGGAAACATGTGCCTTTCAATCCTACTAATGAAAAAAATGTGTGCACATATGAATCCCTAAGGAAATTAGGACTTAATCCCGAGGACACTACTCTTCCAAAGCCATCTAGTGATTATAAATTCTACATGATGTTACTAATTACTTTTGGTCTAAAAATCCTTTCCATAAAGGTTTAGGTTGCCCTTGACATCCAAGATACTCCAATTACATTTGGACACTCTTAGATATGTAATCTCGGAGGTAAAATTGACGTGCAAAATACTAATATCATCTACCCTCTACACAGATGCTCAATCACCATTCGTAATGATTCATTCCTTGATTACATGCCTAACATGACACACCGAACTCAACATACGGAAAAACATGGATCACCTTACATCGATGAGGAATATATCATGTCCACACTTGTGTATGATATGATTTTTTGTGGACACCGTAAACTTCTCGCCTATTATGCAGATTGCCTAGGACATATAGGATTTAATCTAGAATCCATTAATACTCTTGATTAGTTCCCATGCTACTATCTCACACTAGGAGGAATCTACTTTACCCCTTGATTCCCAATGATACACTCTATTTATGGATTAAAATTTATCATTGATGGATCAACTACACACCCAAACCTCACTTTACACACACACACATTGAGGGAAAACTTTGCTTCCCATTTCTATTTGCATACTCTTTATTCATGAAAAACAATAAAGTCTATATATACCCCTCCCTAGGGGTATTATTGGATCAAACTCCATTCTACTTGGAGAATAGGGTTTCATTTATGCCCTAATTGGGCATAAAATTCAAAAACATTCAAATATGCAAAAATCTAAAAACATTCAAATATGCTAAAAATTCAAAAACATACACATTTGCTCTTATTTGGTTGTTTATGTTGCACACTTATACTTATCATGTTAGTTTGATACATAGTATGTTATATCATTTTTCTATACACATGTGCATTCACGTGGTACATTGAGTTGAATGCAGGCTACACACATATTGTTACATGATGCAATATTCTTAACACTACTCTTTACCAATTGTTCTATGCCAACTTGGGGCATCCAATTTACACTTTCTTACACACATGTGCTATTATTCCAATATTTACTATTTTACTTCCTCTTACCTCATTTACTTAATACATATATTGTATCATACTATTTATTACTCTAACATGTTAATGGGTGCTTTATGTGTAGTATTTTTGTTGATCGGCCGACTCTAACACATAGCGAAGAAAATACAGAAGGTTCACGCAGAAAGCAGAGTGCATTCAAAGGTGCAAGGGCATCAAAAAGGATCACGTGTGAATAAGAGAGACAGATTCAGGACTTAGCCATTTTCATGATGAGGATGTATTTTTGGAGATAGCGTGCGGAGCACTCAAATAGATTGGAGACTTGTGTGACACACATTGGCTATTTTTGGATGATTGGATACAAAGCACTTTATGTGGACACATGTTGGGAATAGATCTACTACTGTCAGTTAACTAAAAGTAGTCTATTGTTAGCGCACTTGCATGTGTGGCTATTTTTGTAACGGTGCATGGCCAATGATAGCATGTGACCTATTTTGGGTTTAGATAAGTGGTGAAGGGAAAATTCCCACCATTATAAATATGTATTGAACTATGTAGCAGAGAGAGCATAAATATAGGTGTGAGAACTAGGTTATAGTGAGATTATGTTGTTAGATCTGTTACGCACATGAGTGTATACTACTGTTATTATAAGGAAGCTTCAGTGTATTTACTACAATTAATATAATGGAGATTATGGACTGAAACAAGGTGTTATCATGGTTATAATTTAGTATTACATGCTTGATTCCATTATGGTTATCTGTTAAGTCTATTATGTTCTAGATCTAGATCTGAATAAGTAATGTAGAAGGATATATTAGCCATAGATCTGAATGATTAAAGTATTCATCATGTTAACATCCTACAAAACAACCCTAAAGAGGGGCATGGTACCTTTATGCACTTTGGGTGAGTGCTCATTCTAGGCTAAGTGATTTGTCAACGCGCCCGGGGCTTGTATTGCTAAATTCTAGGCTGCATCATTGGTTTTGTTGCTGGGACCTCTTTTTCAGTTATTTTTAGGATGGTTCACAATGAAGACATATCGGTTGACCATAGCAAGTGTTGAAGAGTAGATACATGATCTGAAAGAAGAATACACATGGTGGTTCAACACTATATTTGAGTTTAACACCTGCATGTGGGTGGAACAAAATATGTATGAAAATTTATATGAGACCTTTTTCTCTATCTATCCGGTAGAATTATATGAGTGGCTGATTGCTTATGCGTTTAAGTAGAATTAGAGGTATCGCACACTTATATGGACACATGAATAATTTCAAGCCCTTTATGATGTTGATTTAATTTGGACTCATGTCGCCGATACGTGGTTACGTGGTGTATTGAACACTTATATCTTGGATTACTCAATTTCCACTTATTCATGTCCAGAGGTAGATGAATTCTAGTTTTTATGATATCCAAGGAGAACTTACAAGGGATTCCGGTGATGATCAAGATCCTAATGGTAACTATGAATTTAGAAAGTAAACCGATGGAAAACTAAACCCCACCATGCATGGGGGAAGGAGCAGAGTTTAGTGAAAGATGGAAGATCTAGTGGCATAAAGGTAGAGAGAGGAGATGCAACTTAAGTATAATGAGGCATGCAAGAGGGAGGTAGAGAAGTAGTGGGAGGCTACATAAAAAATGGTGTTGTGGAGAAAGATAGTTTGCGAAGGAGTTGAAGTTCATGCCGAAGACGTGGAACCCAAGCCTCAGGTACTCCCCCATTTGGAAAAACATGATAGGGAACCCTCCTCGGCCTCACATAGAAGTGAGCCAGCAGAGAAAACCTAGGCCATGGGAACACATCTGAATCCACCTGACAACCTTGCCCTTGCACTTGGTTTTCCAGCATCTAGTACAACACTTAGTCAACAAGCTAATTCAAACAGTGGGAGAATAAGAGTGAATTTTATAAGAGGCACAATGATGGCATCACAAACATCTTCATTGTTATATGGGAGTACCTTTTTGGGTGTATCATCTACACAAAATTTAGGTGCACAAATTTTGGATTGTCTTTAGGGAGTAGTAATCCATCACAGACTATTAGGGTACAGTTCAATTCTACTATTGGGACATAGGGAAGCACATATTTTGGTTTGACCCTAACTATAGGTTCAAGATTAGGAGGCTTAGGTAGCTCTAGCTCCGGTGGGTCTGGTGGTTTTGGAGGCAATGGAAACATAGGAGGTTCTGGATCAGGTGGGAAATGTCCACACCAACCCTAGAATATTTACATGGAGATGTCTCTTCATCTTCTAAAGTATAAGGGCATAGAAAACACTGTTGAACATGTGCATATGTGTGAAATATTGTGGCACGCAAAAGGAATCATAGATTCTGAGTGTAGGGAAAGCCAATTTGCTAGTACGCTACAAGGGTATGCATACATCTGGTATAGAAAGTTTGACCCTGATCATACTTGTGTAGACTATACAACTTTAAAAGATACATTCCTTAAAGATTTTCACATCCTTGAGTTTGAGCAGAAGAGTGTAAGTGCACTCAAGGATATTAAGAAAATCACTACTGAAAGTGTCAAAGAGTATGATGCATGGTTTAAAACGTTGTTATATAATACTTTTATGATATACATGTAATCCAACATGCACAATGGTTCGTTGGTGGCACGATTACCTATTTTAGGAGGGAATTATAACATAACACATACATGGATCCATGCAAAGCACTTGAAGTATCCTTACGTGTTGAGGAAGTTGGAAGCATAGATACTGGGGTGAGCCCATTTTTAGAAGAATAGATCATAGCTATGGAAAAACATTTGGAGAAACTATCAACAAATTCATCACATGAGACGTGCACAAGGATTTGGTGCAAAACCGTGAAGTAAAAGGTCACATAAAGGATAATTGTCATCATAGATCAATATGATCATTACTGTTGGATTGTGAGATATGCCATTTAAACCATGATGCTAGCCACTACCCATTATTACAATGCATGATAAGGAAGAACATTTCAAGCTACTGTAAAATCTGCAGGTCCACGAATCATGACATGAAGACTTCTGGCTGATTGGTTAGATCTAGGATGCTATAGATATTGGTGTACGATAGACATGAGTTTCAGATAACTCTAAGGGAAAGAATGAACATTAGGACCGAGATCACAATCATGCATGCTATGATCAGAATGAAGGGTGTTTTGAAGGTGATCATGGCAGAGGTTGAGGATACCGTAGTTGATTCGAAGGACGAGGCCATGGTAGTGGAGGAAGTGAGTTCCCTCATGGAACATGTTATACATGTGGATCTCCTGACCACTACAGGCATGAATTTCCTCAGAATATTACATGTTCTTTTTTTAGAAAGAACTATAGCTATGAGGAGTTCCCAGACTTGTATGAGCATCTTAATAAGTAGCATAAACAAGAAAAAAAAGGTGCAAGGATGGTTAGGACACAATGCGCTGTTGGAAATTAGTTGATTCCTAAGATGGAAGTAGAGTCCGAGGAATTTCAAGTAAAGATCACAACCCACGCCGAGGCGGAACACACTAGAGAAGCATTGCAGCAGAAGTATACCATCACTAAGGAGGAGGTTTTACATGCATGGTACCTAGATCCTGCTCATAAAAATGAGGTTTATCAAGAAACCATGGAAGTTATCAGGAATTTTTAGGGTGAGATAGAATACTTAAAAGAGTAATCATGTCGATGGATAAAAAGAAAATATCGGTGATGTTCCAAACTGATATAGAAGACTTAAGAGAAGTGTGCAAAATGTTGCGCCAGGAAAATATCATTCCATTGTTAGGGGATTGGTTAAAGGGAAACACTCTGCACACAAGTATTGATATTGGATGATAGATCTGCAGCATGCGATTCTTCCCCCATAGCCTAGATTATGACAAGGAAATCACTCTAAATGTTGTTATGGATGGGTGGCTATTGAGTAATATATTGATTGATACAAGTGCGGAATTCAATGTTCTTACCTTAGATGCATGGGTACAAATGGGAAGACCCTCATTAGTCATCCTCTAATGTATTGTTCATGGCTAATTAGACTAAGGCCACTCCCATCGAGTTTTGAAAGATGCATCCATTACCATACAAGGAGCCAAGTTCACTAGAGACTTTGAGGTTTTAGTCGGGCAGAGTCAGATAGCTTCCCAGCTCTATTGGGGCATCCTTGGTGCTATGAAAATAATGTTGATCTTTGGTTCAACAAGGGTTATATTAGTTTTGAAAACAAGGAGGAGAGAGTTATTATCCCTTTAACAAATGGAAAATTTACGCCCTATGTTGAGCCCTTAAGTGAAGAAGATATGAATAGAATTTATGTACCCACAATCCGAGATCCAAAGATACTTGAGCCAACTAAAGAAGGAATAATTCAGTGGGAGGATGCATAATCCATTAGTGATACTACAAGTGTTTCTTGTGATAATTTGGCTCATAGCACTTATGAGTTGGTAGGGCACGAAGTAAAGAGCATATTTCCTAGAGGTAACAAATCGCAAAGTATTTCAGGAGGGTAGGTAACAACTCGGTACCTTGTTACACTAGAGAAGGAGATCCTATGGTATTCATGCATGCCATGGAAGAATAGTGGATAGACCCATTGAAAGAAGAAATATGCTAGCATATACACTATGTGGGATAGCAGCACGTTGGTGGGTGGCCCACAAGGATAATCTTGTAGGATGGAATGAAATTAGGATCGCTCTTGCTACTAGGTTCTTTAGGAGCAATGCACCTACTCAAATCTATACTTATCATGGTAATCAACCTGTTCACCACCATGTTTAGAAGTGTGAGAGACTCGGAAAGAAGGAAAAGAAGCTTTACCACCTTCCCTATGAGTGCACAAATTTTACCCCTCTTTACAAGGATGCGCGCATGATTGGTATGTATATGAAAAAATCCATAGAGAGACTAGAAATTGGAAAGATTTAATTACAGGAATGGCCAAGACATTTGAATTTTTCTCTACAAAGCCTCTGGTGGTAGAAGCATTGAAGGTCATAAAGCACTTGACTATGGGAGATAGTGCCAAGGCTGAAGAACTCCTTCAAGAGTTATTGGATGAAGGGGACTCAAGAGCGTGACTTGTTCAAGAAATAGAGGCCGATGCAACACCAATTCAACATGCTTTCCTTGAGAAAGAAAAAGGAAAAATGGTCTACTTAGTGGATGATGAGGAAGTAGAAAATCTGGATGTAAACAATTCAACAGGTAGGCATGAGGTATTGGATAGTGCAGATACGGCCACGCACGCCTATCATATCCGAGCGTAAGGCAATCATAATTGGATACTATTGGTTAGACTCAAGTGGCAAAAATCATAGAGTTACTAAGGGATTATCAGGACTTATTCCTAGGCGGTACCATGAACTTAAAGGCGTACATGAATTTTTAGGGAGATGAAGATAAAGTTTAAAGAGGGCACACACCCAGTTAGAAAGAGACCCTACAGGATGAACCCCAAATTATGTGAAAAGGTCAAAGAAGAGATTGAAAAAATGTTGAAGTCCTGGAATTATTAAGCCCCTTGATGAGTGAGAATTTGTTAGTCCAATGGTGATTAGTATCAAGAAGGATGGACAGATCAAGATTTATGTGGACTACATGGAGTGAATGCTACATGTGATCCCTTTCCCACTCCATTCACTAAGGAAATAATAGAAGGTGTTGGGCATAAAATCTATTCATTTATAGATGGGTTCTTTGGGTATCATCAGGTTTGGATTGCCTAGGAGGATCAGGAAAAGACTACGTTTACTACTGAATGGGGTAGCTTCACCTATACTGTAATGCCTTTTGGTCTAAAAAATGCACCTATTGTATTTTCATGCATAGTTGTTCAAGAATTCAAAGAATTTAGTCACAACTTATTACAATTCTATTTAGATGATTGGATGGTGTATGGATTTGTTAAGGATCATTATGAAAATCTATGATTAATGTTTGAAAGATGTAGATAGTTGAGTATCTCATTAAACATAAAGAAGTGCATATTTGCTACACCGTTTGGGATACTATTAGGACACATAATCTGTAAGGAGGGTTTGTTGGTTGATCCAGCCAAGGTTGCAGTCATTATAGGCCTAAGAGAGCCTACCAGTTAGAGTGAGGTGCATGGATTTTTGGGTCATACAGGATATTACAGGAAGTTTATCAAAGGATATGCCAAATTTGCCACACCGTTGGAAGAGTTACTGAAAGGGAAAGGTGCGTTCTATTGGGGAGAACCACATCAACGCACTTTCTAGACATTAAAGGAAATAATTACTACCACGCCTATTATGCATTTTCCTTCATGGGACCAACAATTTCATGTACATGTTGATGCCTCTGGAACGGCCATTGGTACAAAGTGTTGGCTCAAGCTAGAGAAGGTATTCTAGATCATCCGTCGAACAAAATTAAACAACTATAGAGTGTAAAGCTTTGTCATTGATCTATGTGCTACATAAATTCCACCAGTACCTACTAGCTACACCATTCGTCTTTTATACGAGATCACATGACACCGAAGTATTTGGTCAAAAATCCTGTTTTACAAGGGCACATATGTCGATGGGTGCTCTTATTTCTAGAATTTGATTTCACGGTTGTGATAAAACAAGGAAAAGTAATTGGGCCAAATGATCTATCAAGAACACAATCAAGAGAATAAGCACAAGAAATTTAAGATACCATGCCAAATGCATAGTTATACATGTTTTAACGAGCACCATCAAAACTAGAGGACATTGTTATCTTTCCACAAACAGGGATGGCACCGAAGGAATGAAATCCTTTAAGAAGAAACAACTTGCTATATATACAATCCCCTATATGTTAATTAGTGGTTACTTGTACAAATTAGGTCAGGATGAAGCATTGCACCATTGTGTATTGGAACATGAGGGCACAAATATTATGGAAGAATCTCATGGTGTCATTGAAGGTGGCCATTATACCAATGATACCACTACGTAGAACCATTTGAGAAATGGGCTATAGATTTTGTGGATCTAGTTTCACTAGATGCACATAGAAGCTGGATGCGTTACATCGTAACTTGTATAGATTATCGACAAGTTGGATAAAATTAGCAAACAAAGGATTGTACGGTGGGTACAATGACAAGTTTATTTGGGAAAATATTATTACAAGTTATGTATGTATTTTAAGTTTGACCAGTGATAGGGGCACACATTTTCTTAATGAGACAATTAGAATCTTATTGGATTAATTCATGATTGCACACCATAAGACTAAACCCTATCATCCTCGGGAAAAATGGGACTCGCCGAGGCTTTCAACAAAATTTTGAGCAGGACATTGACAAAAATATGTGATGTTGGAAGAAAGGATTGGTATGATAAAGTATCTACAGTAATTTGGGCATATCAAACAACATATAAAAGGTTGAACAAAGCCACACCATTTCAGTTAGTGTTTGGTGCAAAAGTAGTTAATCCTATGGAATTTATGTTACCTTATTTTTTATTACGCGCATTGGAGATCTAGGCGATGAGGAAGCATTAGAAGAACGGATTGAATAGTTAATCACATTAGATGAGAGATGTGCCATATAACATTGGAGTCAAAAACAAGAGAAGGCCACACAGAAAGCATGGCATGACAGGAACATCAGGGATAAAAAGATTGTGATAGGACAAATGGTGCTCCTTTATGGTTCTAATTTTTGCACCATCCTCGAAAAACTCAAGGTAGATTGGTTGGGGCTGTATGTTATCACTCACATACTCGAATCAGTACTTGTCGATTACAGGCACTTGATGGAAAACAGATTACCGATTACTTCAACGGAGTAGTGAAGCCCTACTATAAATAAGTCTTCTTGGTGCTTGTAATAAGGCAAGTGTTGCTTTATTTAGATTAGGTTTTCAATTCTACATTCCCTTAACATGTTTCCTTCTTTTCGCTATGATTTTTCAATTTAGTTGGTGTATTTGTGTAATAAGTGCGTTTATGCACTAGAAGCTACTTACTATTTGAAGAATTTTTATGTGCATAGGAGTTCACATACCCTTAGTGTGGGGTAGGTTGTTGTTATCTAGGTACATGACTGTTGAAAATAAGTACACATGAAAGGAACTATCTATGGGTGGTGCTCAAGGTTGGAGAATTGAAAAAAGAGAGATTGCTTTCGGACACATGGACCATAAAGAGAAATGAAGAAACAAGTATAACGTGAGGTAAGTAGAGGCTGGGAAGACTACCTATGGAAGGCGTAGTGATGAGGTACTCAGGCACATGGAAGCATGCTGAAGAGAAGTCTGCAGCCAAAATGTAGAAGGGCACGCTAAAAGGTTATAGCTTGGGCGCAAAGATGTACCACACGTAAATAATGAAAATGGTCAATTAATGAGAGGATTATTGGTAGGTGGAGGAGTAATAAATGCAATAACTTTTTAAAATTTTATATAAGGACAGGGTACGAGTTCATTTTTACCATTGCAATTGAGAGAATTTGAAAAGTGTTAAGTGCGAATGATCCAAGAAATCATGTTAAGGTGTGAAGAGTGTGAAACTAGACATGGAGAGAAGGGTTGTGCACATGAGAATCTTATGTTCCCATAGTATAAGGGTTTGAGAGAAGTAGACACATTACAAATGAGTTAGGGCACATAATTTCCACTAGGGCATGAATATTTAAACTAGGGTTTCGACTTGCTAAATTACAGAGGGAAGAAAAGAGATATTTTGTTCAAATGGCATGAAGAAAGCACCCCAACTGGAGATAAAGGGAAAAATAAGGTTAAAGTGGAAGAAGAAATTTCTCTTGAGAGTAGTTTCTCAGAAATGTAGTATCTATAGGGCATGATTGTGGGACAAGAATGGGATTCCCATATCCGCCAATGTAAAATCAATGATTACAACCATCGAACATCAGATAATAAGAAGGAGCTCGATCATTTTGAGCATGAAAGCAAAAAGTGCATGACAGAGGATATGCTGGTATACGATGACGTGGGTGACAAGTTTCTAAAGTAGAATTTAGTCTACCAGCTATATGAGCTACCATATTTTGGAAAGTATGAACCATTGTATCGGTGGTTGATGAGAAGAGTCCATGAGGACTTCTTTTACTTTGTCGGATGGAGGGTAAGAATCATATCTACTTTGATTTCAATAGTTACAAGACTAAGGGTTACATCTACATAGTGATTTAACTGATAAAGCCACAATCCTGGAGATGAGGAAGGAGCTGGGGTATACCAAGGGTCCACGTGGCATGGACATTGAAAATTTGAAAAAGTACCCAGTAGTGTAGGAAGCTGAAAATATTGTAACAAAGTTGAATGAACAAGGAATGTGGTCGCAGTAAACACAATGTGGTTGCATGTTGCAAAGAAGATGTCTCAAGGAGTGGTATATAATATTACATATCACATAGCAAAGATAATCATTGAAGAAGCGTAGAAAATTAATAGAATAAGTTTTGGCATTGTATTATTGTCTTTAGTATTTATGGAGATTGGGGTACCTGATGAGCCAAAGGAGAAGATTTGGGAATACCCCACAAAACACAAGTCACCTACAGAAAGATTTGGCAAGTACTTGTGTGATGGATCAATGAGTGGACCATTCAAGTAGAGGGTGAAGATGTGGTATGATAGAATCCACGCGACGTTCGAAGAAGAGTGGCGCATACCCAAGGATTTTCCTTCAATGGTGGGTAAGGTAGTTCAATTTTCCATATACCAACATTTTTACATTACATGATTTACGATGAAGGATGAGGCTTGGAGCCCATGGTGCAAATTGTCGTATGCCTTCATAACAAGATATTTCTAGGCATCAATTCACCAGTTTTCAGATGCATGCCACCTAACCTTCAATGCAGATATGGTAGATTGCGACTACCACACTCTGAGGAAGAAATATGTATATCCAGTGGTGCAATACTTGCATTAAAAGACTTATTTCAATTATTATAAGCATAAAACTTGTAAGCTTGGAAGTTGGGGACACCGGAGCAGCACTTGTGTACCTGTAACTCAAACCCAAGCTAGAGACCACTAATTATGTGGAGAATGAGTTCATACTCCTAGGGCCACCAAAGGGTGAGCATATAATGGAAAATATTCCAGCGCCTAAGCCCATAGAAACAATTTAGGTTGATGATGAAGAGGAAGAGCATGAATATAGTTGTGGTTTAGAACACAGAGGCATACGATAGCCTCTAAATAAGGATGAAGTTGAGTGTGTAACTACACCACCTTAGCCACAAGAGGAAGATGATGAGGACTTGGATGTAGTCCAAGGAGAGTGCTGTTTCAAGAGAGTATTCAGGAGAACAAGGACCCAAGGTGCTACTCCAAAAATAGTATGCAGATCACCTCGAATCTCTCCATAGAAGGAGACAACCAAGAAAATAAGAAGGAAATTAAAGCTAAATGAGGAAGTGGAAGAGTCTGAGGAAATCATGTCCAATTATCCTACACCTCTAGAGAATGTGGAAGAACAAAAATACGAAGAAATGAAGGATGGAGAAGAGGGAGAAAAAGGGACAAATGAGACAACAACCAAGACTGCTCAGGACATAGCCACACAAGTTCCAAATCTTGAAGCCCAAGTTCCTAAGCAGCCTAGATCAAGAAGAAAAAGTGGGGAATATATTCCATCGCCATGGGCTACACCAAGGACATAGGTAAAATTTTCCACGCCCATTTCTAGAGCACAATGACACAAAAGGAGTTGTATGGTTGGGATTTAATGGATGAAGATATGACAACAATGTGCACAAGAAAGCAATTATCATGGTTGATGCACACGTACATGGATGAACCAAAATTTGATGTGTGTGAGGATTCTTGCATGTCAGGGAGGTTGAAAAAGACACCTCAGGCTAGACACATAATAGTAAAGCCTACTGTTATGTTAGATGAATAGATAAGCAATGCTTTGGTGAAGGTCTCAACAGAGGTCACACAATGGAATATGGATAAAGCTACAACAATTAGGGTGCTAAGGGAGGAGATCAAGATTAAGGATGAGGAAATAAAAATCCTAAAGAAGGAAATATACTTGGTACAGAAGAAGAATGTTGTGTTTATTAGCATGGTAGAGGAGATTGGTGACAATGTTATGAAGGCTAAGCCACACTTAGAGCCAAAGGTACCCAAGATGTTTCCTTTAGAAATACATTATGTAAGTACATTAGTGGAATTAGTGCTTGAAGATGAACCTCTGTTATGCCAGAACCAAAGGATCCAACACAGGAAGCGAGTGGGAAAAGGCTTCAGTGATGTGGAAGATTGCATCATATGAAGGATTACTTCAAAGCTTACAGGAGGAACTAAAGAAGGTGGATCAAGTGCTAAATATTTGTATAGTGCCAGAAGTTGTTATAAGGACTAGGACCATTTTGGAAGACAATGAGGTCCTAAAGGCCATGAAGGATGAGACATTGGGCCACACAAAATGATTAACACTTGTTAAGAAGAAGTGTGAGGCCCTTACAACAGCTCAGGAACCACATAAGGAAAGGTTGGATGAGCTTGGGAAACTCATCGCTCAAAATATGGACTTGTTGGAAGGGAGAACAAATGACATGTCCAACATTTTTTCGGTCTTACAGAATGAGAAGGGAGAGATTACAAGGGATGAATTAGAGTCAATTTTAGTGGATATTCGAAGAAAGCAGAGGTCGCGCTCAATGAGTGATAGACCTTAGAGGTAGATATAAAAGAAGAATATCCTGAATTGATTATTCAGGTTGCAGAAGAAGATACTATAGGTTAAAGACATTATTTTATTCATCAAAATTCTTTCTATTCTTCTATTCATATTCTTTGATTCGTTTTGGAGACAACCATTTCTGGGGTGGCAATGCAAACTAGTGTGGGGTAATGTTGATCAGTTAGACTCTAGAACTGAGTGAATAAAATACAGAAGGTTTGCATAGGAAAGCAGAGCGCATTCAAAGGCATGAGAGTATCAGAAAGGATTGTGTGTGAATAAGAGAGACAGATTTGGGACTTAGCCATTTTCATGATGAGGATCTATTTTTGGAGATAGCGTGTGGAGCACTCAAATTGATTGGAGACTTGTGTGACATGCATTGGCTATTTTTGGATGATCAACTACAAAGCACTTTACATGGACACAGGCCGGGAATAGATCTACTACTGTCAGTTAACTAAAAGTAGTCTATTGTTAGCACACTTGCATGTGTGACTATTTTTGTAACAACACATGGCTAATAATAGCATGCCACCTATTTTGGGTTTAGATAAGTGGTGAAGGGAAAATTACCACCGTTATAAATATGTATTGAATTGTGTAGAAAAGAGAGCATAGATATAGGTGTGATAACTAGGTTATAGTGAGATTATCTTTCTTAGATTTGTTACACGCATGAGCGTATACTACTGTTATTGTAAGGAAGCTTTAGTGTATTTTCTGAAATTAATATAATGGAGATTATGGACTGAAACAAGGTGTTCTCATGGTTATAATTAAGTATTGCATGCTTAATTCCATTATGGTTATCTGTTAAGTATGTTATGTTCTATATCTAGATCTGAATAAGTACTGTAGAAGGATATATTAGCCATAGATATGAATGATTAAAGTTTTCATCATGCTAACATCCTTCACAACAACCCTAAAGAGGGTCCTAGTACCTTTACGCACTTTGGGTGAGCACTCAGTCTAGGATGAGTGATGTGCCAGTGTGCCTGGGCTTGTATTGCTAAATTCTAGGCTGCATCAATTTTTTTGTAGGTCACTTCCCAAAAGGAATCATTTTCATTATATGGCTTGTTTCTTGTTTTACATGCTTATTCTATGCTTTCACTTGTTTTGGGGGAATTCCCTATATTAATTGTTTGTTGTGTGTTGTACTTGATTTCCTCAATTGTATTATGACATCCCGAGTGGTGTACCATATATGTGGAAACTTTTTTCCATGATTGTTCTGCTTGTGTGTCTTTGCATGATTTTGTTTACATCTATTCTTTTATTTTTCTACTGCTTATCAATAACACTTTTCTATCTTTACTATTATGTGTGCGTCATGGTATACACCATGCATACTCCCATTCCCCCGAAGGAATCCTAAAACACATTTTTACATCAACTACAAGTCCTCTAGTTTGGGTTGCATTCACTTTTCTCTCGTATCATGCACCCTAAACAAGGGGGAAACCATCAAATGATATTTCATCGTCACAAATAATCATAATATGAAAAAAATGGAACAAAATAAAATAAGTCAAAGGCTCATAAAATCGATAAAAATAGAATTGGATTAGAAAATGCACTGAGAGACCAAAATGTACGGATGATATAGCCCATTCCACACGCTTTCATTCTAGGGGCATATTCAATAAATTTATCAGTTGGAATAGTTTCTCAATAACATCTACAAATTTTTACTTAGGTTCAATTATAGAATTCATGGTATAGGTTAGATTATGGTGGCACCAAGGGTATGTGCAAGCTAGAATTGCCATGGTATATTTTTTTCATCTTTTGCAAATCAATTGGGTTCATGTTTATCTATAGTGGAACTTATTTGTGGGTTTTCAAGTATCGGGTTGAATTATATCCTTGTAGGATAGACTTTTCATTTCTCATATTTTTTGGGGAAATGTTAAGCAACTAGAATGCTCTCCATATAGTTCTCTTAACCATGTAGGGTGTATTTAAACTTATTTTTATTCTCTTGGCACATTCCACTTCGGGAATGATCATCTGCTAAGTTCTTCCAACTAGATCCAACACAAAGTTTAATGAATCTCCATGGAAATGGTAGTGGGAGTAATCTCTCCCCATATCTCAATAAAATTAGGTGGAAACTTTCCTTTGGTTTGATTTTTAGTTTATATATTACTATTTTCACACCAAGTTCAAAAAATTTCATGTTAAAGTTTGATTTCCTAACTTATGGACATCGACTAAAATATTTTCTCTATAGGTACACATCTTGTAAAAACAAATACAATCGAAACAAAGATGAATTCCTAGCACAAACACAAGAAAATACAATAAAAGACAAAGTGTGTCTACACACTCAAGTTACTTTTCCTGTAAGCACAAAATTTTCAATTCCATACTTAAAGGAGGGAAAATGTAACACTCATTTTAGTAATTCAAGTATTGCAACAACACAATTTGTACAATGCCTTTGCACTAGTCCACACTTTTCCAACTTGGTCAATCATGATATTTATCCATATCCCATTCACTCTTGCTTTCACACAATGATCATATTATTCCATAGAAATAGGATAACCCTTACACAGTACAATCCCAATTTTTAAAGCACTCATACATACATCCTAAACCATAGCGCCTAAAATGGGCCATAGAATTTGTACGTTATGGAACTTCCCATCCACTTTATTCCCTTTCCCTTAAAAAAATCTTAATTAAAATTCCTTTGGGACATTTTTAGTCATCCTTATATGATATTTCTAGATCTGTAACGCATATATAAGCCATTTATTCATCCATTATCAAAGAGGATATCATGCACAATTGACACTAAAAGATCCTAATGAGGATACACTAAGAGAAATCAGAAACAAAGATATTCCAAGACTACCTTGAGATCCATATACTTTGCATATTCATTCTAGGGAAGTCACCCACTCAGATATGCAAATACAAAGAACATATCATCACGCCAATTCAAACAAGGGAAAATGTGCAAGTACAATATTGTTATTGCAATACCATGATTATTTATTTGGTTGTATACATTATAGAGATTGGATGCTAGGAAAGAATGATGTGAGGTTTGAGATTTATTTAAAGTAGTGGCGACATAGGTGGGTATAGGGGTGCCCACAACCTACCTAATGTTTATTTTACAAGACTTTTTAGCTATTTATGGTTTTAAAGCATCAATCAGTTTCACATTAAGCATTACATAGTGTTGGAGATTCAAGTGACACACATGATAAGATGAAAAGGTAATGCAAAAACCTATAAAGTATTAAGAGTAGAGGATCGAAGGGACAAGAGCATACATAAATTCCCATATTAGGGTTACCCTTTAGTTCATGCCATGCAATTTGGTCCATGCTGACTGTTGATTCAGACACGGTTTCCTAAATAGAGACATGTCGATCATTTCCATCATGTTTCACTTATCATACCAACCCAGATCATCACATAGAGTGGATGATTAGATAAGTCATATTCTCTCTCCTATTTACTTGTGTTTTTTCATTATCTATAATTATTCATTGTTGTTTATCATTTCTTAATGGTTATTCCTTATATTGTTGTAATTAGCCTTGGAAACTAATTGATTAGGATAATCTACCATCGGTTACTACCCCTAGAGATATTAACTAATTTAGGTCAAATCATCATCTAATAAATCATCATCATTTTTATGTCCTCGACCCATCCAATATCAACCTCTACACCCTCACATTCCTCTTCAACATTGGTAATATACTAACCCTTTCTTATTCCTCCATACTCAAACCAACCTCATTCTCCTCGCGACATTTAGAGAAACTAATTATGTCACACAACTCATTATCTTCATTAACATACACATAATTACCCCCATCACCACTTATTTAGGCACTATTATTGCTTCCTCTCATCCCATAATCCTCATCAACATCACCATTATCTTCATAATCTATTCTCATCCCCACTCTTCCATCCAACAATCTCATTTCCACTACACCACCCAGGCACACAACCAAATGATCGTCACCATTTTCCCTTATTATACACATATGGATAAATCTCATTTTCCTAATCCAATCCCAGTCTTACCTCAGCTACCATCCATGAAATATTTTGGTCAATCTTTGATTCTAACACTTTTTCATGTGCCTAATTATCCCCTTCTCATCATACATCATCTAGTAGCTTCATTCATCCCACTATCATACATCTCCCACACACTTTTTCCACACGTGGTACCACACATCCTCCAAGAAAGGACCTATTCTCAATTACTTATCGTATGACATGATCATCCACATACCTTATCCTATTAAACACATCATCCTTATATTACATGGATTCCTCACAAGACCACACCACTTTCTCTCACACTTCCTCTATAATTTGATTATTTCTCTAACCCACATTACCTTGACATCATCCCTATCACAACACTTAATCACACAACATCTCTTATCGAGAATCTATTTTTAAATCCTCTATTTGAACCCATTGCACATCTACTTTTATTAGTGTCTATCTAATCTCTTCATCTTCATGATTACATAACACAAGATCACTACCTTTTTCTAGTTCATATTAGACATTATTTATTTCCTTATGTATCACAACATCATTAATCATCCAATTATACATCTCATTTTTTCATTCATATTTACATCATGTCCCGCATTAATCTATTCCCTACCTAGATTGGGGGACTTTCCTTGACCTTCACCTTCACACTCTTACCATAGAGAACCTTTGTCCCTTATTAATCATTCCTAGATTCAAAACATGTCTTGATTCTCCAAAGGTTTTGTATTTTCATACTTTAACAAAAACACAAACACCAAAATCCAAAAACTCTAAACATCCTCCAAAATCTAAAAAAACCATATATATCAAAAATTTCAATAAATTTTTTCCTACATGAGGATGTTCCTCATCCACATCCATCCATATATATTCCATCCATATCCACCACATGCTTCATTTATAATTAATTCACATTCTATTTCATGGCTTTATTCCAAGATTCTAGTGAACTCTTGATAGTATTTTCTATATGTTTTATGATTTAATATTATCTATCTTAGCCATTTATACTTGGTCTATCATTATTTAGTAAATTTAATAGTGAATTTCCTCCTAGATATTTGATCATTATTACACATCTAACATTTTTTAAATGTCATAAGGCATTAACCATGACATGAGTAATTGTCATCTCCACATCCAATTCAACATCCCTCCATCAAGCTACTAGTGGTTCTAGTCCCCTTAAAACAAATGAGAGAATTTAATATCCTTTAAAAAACAAATTAAAAAATAAAAAGTAAAGTCAAAATTTAAAAGTAATATAAAAACTATCTATGGGGGTATTTCATTTATCTCTACTAGGTCTATGGATTCCTGGATGGTAGTAGAATAATGTTGTGACTAGAATCAAATACATCTTATTTGGGGCTATAAATGCCTGGATGGGAGTAGAGTAATGCATGTATTACATTTTCATTATGCATACTATCAATCACTAATTAAATTTTCATGATAATCCCACATGTTGTCTAGGATTTTTTTAGTTAATGTTCTGAAAGGATTTACTTCAATCAATAGTTAAATTTCATGCACACATATTGAATCTTAATGAAAAAAAGGGTGGTGTGTTCCCAGGTGATGTTGATACCTTGTTCAAACTCTTAGTTTATTTTATATCTTGACTCATGATATGTGCATTCCAACTCATCACTATTCCCACCATCGATCTTGTTTCAATACCTTTTTTAGTACAAACTCACTTCACTTCCATCATTATAACTATGTCACTTACACCCTTACATTTATTCACCCAAAAAGAACATTTTTGGGTTCATGTTCCTTTTAGAATTCATCTATATAAATTATCATAATTCATATCCCTTAATAATTTTTCTTCATCATTTTACATCATATCTTTCTACCACAGGGCAACCTCACATATTTCCATATTCACTAGCATTGCTTATACCAAGTCATTTTCTATCATTTATCAATTTCCACTTTTCATCTCACATAATGTTGGGGCATCTTTCATCCCAAAACTATCACTTGTTGGGGTACCATACTAAACCTTTCTCATCAATATTATGAAAATCAATCATTTCTACCAACCAAATAACCTTTTTCTTTCAAAATAATCCTATCGAATCCTTAACAAACTTAGCTAAATTGAACCATTGATCAACTCTATATTTTTTCTATCTAATCACTATCTAATCCCACATGCCCGAAACCACTAGCATAGGGTCATGAAAAATCAATCTCGTCTTTATTTTTGGATTGCATCCTACCTACTACAACATGTATCCTAGAAAGGGGGAAAATGTATACACCAAAAATGCACCTTGTGCATAAGGCATCTTAAGCTAAAAATACAAAAATAATATAGAATACAAAAATTACTAAAAATCAATAAATCCACACACACACACACACACACAAAATAAGGTTGATTAAATACATTATACAAGGTAAATTTAATATACCTCTTCCACTCACATTTAATCATGTCACAACACTTTATGCACAAACCATAAAAATTTAATCACTACACCTAGCATCTACAATACCCTAGTCACCCATAAATTATATCATCTATGTCTCATATAAACCTATATAAGAAGGCATTTACCCCCTTTAATCCCCCTTTGACGATTAGCAAAATTTTAGACCTTATTTGAGAACACTTTTTTTTTCTAAATTATCTAAAGGTAAAGGAGGAGAAAAAATGGACCATAAAAGATTGAGACATAACAAAATTTTAGATTCTTAACATAGGTGTTAATCGCACATGCAACTACTTTGTAATTTTTTCATGCGGTCATGGATGTGACTAGATTACATTTAGCAAGTTTCTTCCAATCAATCAAATCTATGATTTTCAACATAGAATTAAGTCACACATGTAATTGGTTTATGATCATCCTACAACTTATATGTAGTCATGAATACAATTGGCTTGAATTTTTGACAATTAACAAACCATTAACAATAAAAACTACCACCAATAAATGTTGCATCGTTGTTTGTCCCCTTTGAGGCCTGAATATGCTTACCATTTCAGTTATTTAATTTATCATTTCATTTTTATAATGTTCTTTTGTCAACCTTTAAAAGGCTAGGGATTTAACCGAGGCAAGTCTCCTAGCCACAAAAACATATTAAAATTTCCCTAGTTTATGATTGGAGATTACTATCGGAAAGATAATTTATCAGTGGAAAAATTGGTGGGTATCTTGCCAATGCTCTAGGAATCTAAGTCCCTCTATTTGAATGGTGTAGCTCCATATTATTATGCGTGTTTGAAATTTAACTCTATCGTGGCCTTGTAGTTAGGGATCCAATAGGGACACTCCACTAAACTGTGGCAAAGCTTGTAATTACTTTCAAGGAGGAATTTTTCGAGAGAGTAGGAAAGGAAGTGGGAAAAGAGAGGGGGATTAACATTGTAGGTATAAAATCAAATTCCTACAACCATTAACCAAAATATTTCAACACACATAGATTTAAAAGAAAAATAATTTTGCAAATGGAAACAAGACAAGTTAAGATTTAGAACAAAAGTCTCAAGAAATATCCTTGTCAAAAAGGTAAAAAAATCCTTCTTTCTTCATTGATCCTTTCATAAAATTTTACGGTGAGAGTAAGAAGAACATATAGATCATAAATAGAGAAAAATTCTATCTTTTTTCTTCTTAAAAGTCATAATATTTCATGAACAAAAAAATTGAAAACCCTTTGGAATGAGGGTGCCATTACAATTTATAGAACTAGAAGACTCTTTTCCTACCCCCACATGACATTTCATATGTCTTACACAACTTGTGACTTTTCGTATTCTTAGGAGAGAATTAAGTCCCCTTTTATGAAATAAGGGTGACTTATTACATTATAAACATAAATTCACTTTTTAAATAAAATAAGACATAATGAAAAATTGTAACCCCCAATGAAGAAATAAAACATGGAGGAGAGAGAAAATGGGGGAAGATAAGAGATAGAAAGAAGAGAGAGAGAGAACTAAACCGATGAATAATTTTCTTCGTTGATCTTGCCTCACTTCTTTATTGATCTCTGTTAAGTTCCACTAGGGAAATTTCAATTCCTCGAACTCTTTCTTGAATCGGGATGTTGCACACGCTACCTTATCCACATGAGGGATGTGTACATGATTCAGGGAATCTGTCCAACCATATGAGACATTATTAATATCCTTACATTTCACAAACAACGAATGTTGTTTTTCTGTAATGAATGAAATAGTGGCTCAGATCCTAGATAGAGACTTTAGGGTATCTCCATTAAAGTAAAGTGGGTCCCCAGCCTCTTTCTTGATCGCGGTCCTTAAAGGTATTATTTTCTTCGATAACGGGCACTCCAAGTTTCTGAATTCTATTGTTGACATTATCTTACATCTCGTAAGACCATTCCTCATTTGATTCTAACTCACTAATAGACCAAGATATCATTTCATATCTGGTCATAAGAGTCCTCACCCACACACATGACAAGTCCTTAGATGGAGCATTGAATATTTTCCTTCTTATCAATACTTGATAATGAGTATCTCCCATTTCTACTACTAATGGAGGAATCAGGTCCCAATGTACATTTTATTTTTCTAATCCTTTTGTAATCATCCAAGACTTATCCACAGTTGTGCACACATATCTGAACAGTGAGACTTCTTCTGGAAGTAATTTTTTTCCTTTTTTGATGGTCGTGCTCATCTATTTTTTATTTTTTTGTCCTTGCATAGTAAACTCCTACATTCTTCAAATGGAATCTTGATCGATTCTACTTATTTTAGTAGCTTCTTCAATTGGGATTGATGAAGCATTTAGGTCCATGAGATGTTACACGTATGAGGAGAGTGTTTGTACTTGATCTTCTAACTAATTGATATTCTCTATGTATTCTCTATTCCTAGCAGAGGAGACAATTGTAAGACTTGAACATGTGTTCATATCCTTTGTGAGTGGCTGGGCCCAAGGGAATGGTGATAATTTTGTAGTAAGTCAGTTTCATCTCTTCTAATAGCTTGATCACTTTCATTTTGATCACTTCTACATACTGATCACCCGATAACACCACCAAAAAAGCGAGAGGACATTTGATGAAATTTCTTCTTCTTCCCTTTGGCCAATGATGTTATTACTAAGAGATAAGGGAATATGAAATGCTGGATGATACGAGCCTCTTTTGTAATAATTTCCTTCATCCAAGGAAACATCTCATATGTCTTTGGTTCTGCAATTCACATGTCTATCATCTCTTGCTTAGGAGGAGGAAGTGCATCATGAGCAAGGGGACCATGAGTGATAAAGGGGCATGGAACATCTTGGGGCGAGTTTGAGAGTTGGAAGATGAATTAGATCATTCTCCTCAACTTTTTCTATCACCATGGGGTCTTTTGTTATGATTTTTTTGTGATATCTCGTAGTAGGAGGTTTCCAACTCCACTATTTTGTGCTTCGAGATACCTTGAGAGTGACTTGAGCCTAAAGTTACCTATACAAAATTGGAGGATGAGTGATGTAATGCTTGTTTCTAGAATGTGGGAAACATCATGATGTGATGCGACATACTTCTTCTTTTGAAACCATTCTCTTGTTATTTTGATCACAACCTCTATCCTCTCAGCTATGTCTCTTGACTCGTGAACGCTCCAATTCACTGCGCAGAAAAGGAGAAGTCTTTACCGTTTTGTACTTTGGATCATATATATTTGTACCATCATCCTAAATACCTTCTTCATACCAATGGAACATGTACATCTTCATTTATTTTATGGCCATCTTCATAAAATCCATTTATACGATATTGAAGTCATCTACACAATTTTACCAATAATATTCAAATTGCGTGACATGATGTAACTCTAGGAGATGGAAGGTGTTTGGGTAACCTTAGATGTCAAAGGAAATCCTTGGAGTGTATGAATGCAAGCTCAAGGGTGTGAAGGCCACTTCCAATTGTGATGCATCATTGATAATTTTGCAGGTGAAGATTCCTAGTGAGATGGGGAAAGAGATAGTATTCTTTTTTAAGTTTCTAATCTTAATGTGTACATGTATAAGTTATTTGCATAGCTCAAAAAGTACTATCTTGTCACTAAGATATTGAAGTAGTCTTACGGGCGTGATCATAACAAAAACTTAGATATATGAAAAAGTGGAAAATTGGATGAAGAATGAGCCGTATCTCTTGATCAAAGAAGTCACTTGTGGTGACATCCTTAAGTGAAGGTTTGCCTCCATTTTCCTGATGACGAACATAGTGAAGGCATCGTTCACTTGGGTAAAGTGTCAATTTCTTTCCTTCAACACCAACTACAGATATCTATCGAATGTTAGAGATTTGGAAAATATGTTATATGCAATTGATTGTTAGTACCTTGAATGGCGTCGAGCTCAAAATAACATACACAAGATAAGAATTCATGGAGAACTTCTTTGAGACTAGGACATGGAACAATTGGCAATGTAGGTTATCACTTATGATCTAGACCCAATAAATATTTTTTTCCCTTCAATGATTTTCAATATGAACAGTTTCATCCAATCCTATAAAAATCTCATATTCTCTTCTCCCATCACCCAACTGAGTAGGGTGATTGCATCTGAAAATACTTTGTGGAATTCACTTCGTGAGAGGACTTTGAAACTCAAGAAGGCTTTCTTATTGACTTCATCCATGATCCTAATGCGAGACTTTACATGTAAAAATTTGTTTTGGTCCATTCATTCACCACTATTTCCTTTAAGATGAAAAAAGTTGCTCCAAGTAGGGATTTGCATGGAATATGAAATGGCCTTAGGAGAAATCATTTCCATAGTTGAGCCATCATCTACCCAAATAGTTCTTTTCTCAAGTTTTTAGTGGTGAGATAAAACCAATACCAACTCGATACTCTACATAGATATCTCTGGGTGATCACCTATTGTGTACAATCCACTCAAGAATACCTTGTCTTCAATTGGTTCCCTTGGGTTTCCAAACATGCGTACTTTGAGATTGTTGAGGTCTATATGGTGACATCAATGTCCCCCATTTCTACATACTCATGGGAAAGAGAATTGAATAATTTAAAACCTATAAATTTGAATTTCATGATTTAAGACACTTTCATTTGACTGAAAAATGGGTTTACTATTTTTAGAAAATGGTAATTTACAACACTTTTTGATTTCGATCACTCTATTTGTCCTTCTTTATAGTCCCTATGCACACTTTGCATTTTTCGAAACTGCTCTTTGTGAAGACTTACTAAAAATAAATAGTGCTTATAGGAGGCTTACTATTTTTAGAAATTGGATTTTGGACCTTGTACTTGACGAAATTAGTTTTTTTCGATATGGGTTTTTTTCTTTGTTGCACTTCAAGTGTTTGATCAACTGATAGCGAATGAAAGATATTAAATTTCAAAAATTTGATGAAGGGAAAGCTGGGGTTTCCACACTTTGTAAAATTATAGGCCATGCATGAAAAATATTCCACTTGGATCTTTAATGCACTTGGAAATTTAAATGTATGGAAAAAAACTGCGTTAGTTCATGCGGTTTTCAAGATATGAGCAATCTCACTTTGCAGGGTTACAAAGTTCTTCAAACAAGAAATCTTGTTTGGAGTCTTCAAAAATTCATGTTTTTTGATGGTTTTAAATTTATTGGATCATTAGAACATGAAGGAAATGGATGGATATTGAAAATGGTGAAGGAGGAATTCTAGAAAAAATCTCTAGAGTTTCGGGTGCAAATGGAGAAATGTGGGGAATGAGCAAAAAAATGACAAAGTGTTATATTTATATGTGTTGGAAACCTTGACGGGGTGGGGAAGATTTTTGTCCTCATTTTCCACTTTTAAAGAGAAAATGGGGCACAAAATTCACCTTATCCCCAAGTCGACATTTTTCATTCGTTCACTAGCGAGAGAGAAATGGAGGAGGGGGCTAAAAATGAGCACTTGGGGCCATGTTTTGGTCGTATGAGGAACTTGAGGGAATTCAAGAAGGGGAATTTTTTTCCCCAATTTTCCCCTTTGGAATGGGAAAATTGAGGCACAAAATTTTCCATCCCCAGAGTGGCACTTGTCATTCATGCATGCGAAGGTGAGGGGGCTAGTTAAACTAGTAAAAGGTGCTAAATCGAGTCATTGAGGCCACATGGAGTGACCAACATGTTTAAGGGGTGATGGGAACACTTTTTCATCCCTATTGTCCCATTGGAAAGAGAAAATGAGGGCAAAAATTATGCCTCAGCCTCATTACGCCACGTGGCAAACAATCAATTTTGTTAAGTATCGAACACATACCTTGGGCGACAACTTGAAATGACCATAACTTGAGCTCCCAGGATGAATTTTTTCACACTTATTTATATGAAATTTAATGAAAAAGGAATTTTGAGAATTATGGGATGGGTCCCATGCCTTGATTATTCTTGAAAAACCCTCAAAAACCTCATTTTTCTTAGGATCACTAATTGTGCTTGGAAAGAATGAGTTTCCTAGAAAAATACATGGGGTTTAGGATGAATCTGATTTTACCACCATGTAGGGGAATGAAAATTATTTCCATTGATATTTTTTTGGCTCACAACTCATTCTATAGCTCCCAGAATCACCTCTTGAAGTTTAGGTGCTCTTTTGCGATGCAAGCTCCTTCGGCCTCAAAACTCACTTTTGATGAACTGGCTCCTAAACCTCTCGAATATTTCTAGAATCTTCCTAAACCACTTGTTTCATGATATTGGCTCTTGAATATACCTACTTGATGAATTTTGGCCTTCAACACAACTCTGGAGATTATGCACTTGTCTTAGAAAGGCTAATGATAGCCCTTCCTAAGCTTGCTTGAAAACCCACTTTTAGAGACACTAACTGAAGTACTTAAATGATATTTTTATTCCTAAATCACCTATAGGGAAGGATGAAACACACATATAAACCATGTGAGGATAGGATAGGACTGATATGGGGAGTAGGATGACTTGGGGGTGACAAGAAAAGTATACAATAGAAAAAATTTCGACATTAGGGTATGGTTTTCCTATTTTCAAGCAAATTATTCCCATGAAAAAACACGGGACAACAGATGGCTCTAGCTTGGGAAATATTATGGATAGAGATCATTGAGGAAATGATATGATAAATCCCATAATATGAATTTATAAATCAAACCAGTTCCTTATCTATTGGGTTTTGCAGAGTTGTTTATAATAGATAGCTAGGAAGGACTACACACATACACACAAAGGAAACACATAAGTAGTATTTTATTTCCTAACAAAATGCTAGGCACACTAACACCTCATTAAATAGGGATGAATTCTCACCTGAAGCACGTGTAGCTAGCAGGTCCCTCCTTTGTGTTGCTTTTCAAGATGTTAGCATGTAGATGATGATATATAACTAAGTACTCATTCAATTATACTAAACTATTGCATGCATTCAATAGGATAAAATCATAATAAGGAAAAACATTAGATAACCATGACTAAGATCAGTTTTAAGAACAAAAATTCATATTTAGACATGTCAATGATCATAATCCATCCACCATAATTCATTATAATAAATTCTACCATAACAAAAGTTGAATACATATGTATACCAAGGTGTTATAACATGTGCGCAAGTATCAAACCCTAGCTGAACAACATATCATACTCCAAGACTATACTCATATTCTATGGTGCTCCCTAAACAATGGGTAATAATAAGTATATATAGGGGTGGGGAATTTCCCTTCACCACCCATGCATCCTCACAATAATAGGTGTGCCAAAAATATATTACATGTATGCTTTACAAGAGAGCTAATAATAGATCCTCATATAAATAAGACTTTCTTTAATCCTGTTAATATCCTCCATGCGTGTACTTGATCTGCATGTTCATTCCCCAAAATAGCCTTTACTTGGCTACCAAGTTATAATGTTTTTATCCTTTTCTTGGTCAGCACTCCATCCTGCTTTTTTATTTTTATCCCGTAAACTAGAAAATCAACTAAATCCCAAACTCTATCCTCCGGGTGTGAACCTCCCAATAATTTTCAAACTTATTTCAATCATGTCCCTTCCCACCTCCCTCACACGCTCCTAGAAATTCCATGTGTGGCTTTTATACTAAGTCATTTTATTTCTCCAACATTACCCCACACTAATTAAATTGTCATCCTCGGCAATGGGGTTTCATTACTTATGTTTCCAAAGAATGAATATACAAGATCTGGTTAGAAGGATAAAAATTCCTCAATGCACACTAGTTTCCTAATCCTTAATTGGCTACAACAACTTTGGGAACACATTATTAAGGGTGTTCTCCAACTCACCCCACTCTACTAAACACCTTGTGGCCATTTTTGACATTATACCTATTTTCTCCACCATCTCCTCGGGGTCATGTTTTTCCCTTATGCTTTGATTCTCATATGAATCTTGCGAGGCCCGAGATCAACCCCTCTAAGTGATCCATATCACGGGAGATGAGTGAACCCAAATCCTCAAGCCGGATCTCATATGTGTCTTCCTACACCTTATGCATGCTTCCTCACTGATATCAAACACATGTTCATCCATATGTGTTTGCATAGTCCATCTCAACATATTTTTGCTGCACATATTCATGTCCTCTAGTTCAATCATCTCCCACCCATATAATTGATCAACAACGAGTGTGCTTTAGAATCTTGCACTAATAATATTTGAAGGGTCATTGAAATACCCAAGGTCTAGTGTGTGTAATAATTATTCTCCCATTTGGCTACCCATTCTTCTACCTGTGGGTATATGAGTTGTGGCACCTAAAAACATACATTCTTCCTTCTCACTAGAAGATTCCCCATGCATCCCATATGGCTCACCTAAACTCCTCTCCTTTTCTTTATTGCCTCCAGTAGGATCTTCTTCCTCACACTCATTGGACCCTTCTTCGTCGCTATGGGTCTCCTCATCCCTAGTCCCCTATTCACCTTCCACATTATGAATAAGTAGATATTCATTGTTTACGTGCAGCCCCATCGATAACTCTTCTTCATCATTATCACTTTGTGTTGAGCTTGTGATTTCTCTTCTTCTTCTTTTCTAGGCTTGGCTTTACCAAAATTTTCCTTGGCGACCTTCTAATTGTCTCGGAGGTTCATATGCCACTGATCTACTCTTTGGGTTTTATTTTCAGCTTTCTTACGTATCATTGGTCAAGTGTGCCACTCTCTGCCTTTTCTCGTATCCTTGGCCTCAAGATCAATCATTACCTCTCCTTCTTCCTATCTCGTAGGAGTATCTTCACGCCTTCTCTTGGTTCCTATATTATTATTTCCATTGGGAGGTCTTGGGATTTTTACATATTCTCCTATAACATACTTCACATCCTAGAACCTAGGCCTACGATAGACATAAACACGCAGTCTTCCTTCTTCCCAACTATTATGGACTCAAGGGTGATATCAATGTTATGTGACTCCATCATTTCTTCATAAGTCATCTTATTTAGATAGACATAGGTCTTCCGTAGTATATAGTAGTCTGCGTCTACCTTCTCCACATCAAAATTAATATTTCTTGCATTATATAATATATTCATAGAGCCTTTAAAGTATCACGTGGTAACCACTAATGGTAACTTACACCATAGGATTTTCTCCCCATCCTTCATAAAATTGAAGTGTTGGTAGGCCACAAATTTATCTTGGCCATCTAAAACCATAGGTAATTCTCTTGGTATGCGTCATTCCCTTCAAATGCCTCGTGCATCCTTACGTACCATCTATCTATGTGCTTCTTATAGGAACTTGAAATATTATCATCACAAGTAAATTGAGTGAACCTATGGGTTGGTGATTTTTCCTCCATGGAATACACCCACATCTTTTCTTTAGGCCCATCTAGTACCCCAATCTCACAAAATACCAAAGTAATATTGCGCCCCATGTAATTTTCTCACCTTTATCTACATGTACGCATGATTCCTCAATGATGCCTTCAATAATATACTACACTATGTTATTATAAGTCTTACTCCTCATCTTATATATACTGACCATCGCTTGTTCACCCCTTTCCACCTTTCGACACACCAAACTTCTAGCTCACCAAGCACGTAACCACTCTTGTTGCAGGATCCTTAATCCTCGACACATTCATTACATGAACTCCCTTATGGTAGTTAAGCACTATTTTTATTTCTTCTATGCTTACCTCATCATCAAAGTCTGTTTTATCTCTCTCCCGAGCTACACAATCTGGTCACCCTCCCTATCAAATATCCCTGTGAGACGCATTATCCTACCTACAAAGTAAAATTAGTCCTTGTGGACTCACAATACCAATCACGATATAAGTGTTATGGATTTCCAAAGAAGGGAATCTCATAGAGATGAAGTACTCCAACACTTTCTAGGATTTTTGTACTGAGTCATCATAAACTCTTTTCCCTGACTCCATCCTCTCATCTGTTTTGATGACTGTATCCTTATCAATGTTGTTTGAAGTCTTTTATGAGTGATAATTAAAATTTCTAATCTTGCACTTTGTCATCTACAATTTCCATGGCTTCCCCTTTATGAATTATCTTGGATATTAGATCTATGCAAACCATTCTTCTTGTGCTTCTTTGGTCATAGGCTTGTTGTTATTGTTCACAACTTTCCTTTGTGCCATTGCTAACAACAATAAACTCTTCTCAACTCATAAGATGTTGTAGATGTCAAGTTACTCACCACTTCTTAATCTTATATCCTTTCACCTTCTTGTTTCCTCTAGTTTGTCAAACCCACGTGCCCTAGCTATGAATTCTATTTCTCAAAACCTAGCTCTATAATTCGAACCCTCAAACCTATTATTTCTTCTCCTTACACATTTCCTTTTCTCTCACACTTCCCATAAAGGAGATCTACTTCGGGACGTGCCAAAATTTCCATAGGTTTAACATATTTTCTTTTGTACTCGTACTTCACACTCATTCACTCTTAAAGGCTCACATACTCTAACATGTAAGGTAAGAGTACTCCTTTTATTGATTTTTCAAAATTTCCCTACATTAATTTCTCCTCACCTACCACTGTACCCAACTTTAATTGTGCTTTTTAGTTTTTCCGTGCTACAGTCATAACCTTCTCGGAATGCTCGGTACTTTTAGGCCATAAACCTCCTTGTGCACGCTTCCTGTGTCTTGTAGTATATAATCCTCTACGCCACATACCAAGTAGTTTCTCATGCCACTACCTACGTCACGTTACACTCGGTGATCCTTTCCTACTCATGGTCCTCATTCTAAAAAATTTCCTTATTATCACCATCCTTCTCATTTCTCATGACACCTTTTTCCATTTTTCAAAATTCTCACCTTTAAATAGTAACACCATACCAACGCACATGTATCTTTGTCTACTTTAACTTTTCTTCAAGAACCAACAAGGTCCCCTTTTCACACATTTACACCTGGTTCACCCCACACTAAAATTATTTGTGATCCTCTATGCATGAACTCAAGAGATAATAATTAGCTTCATGCATGTGAGAATGCTTATTATAACAAAACAAAGAAGAAAAATAACAAAACATAACAACAACTAGAAATAAACACATGAAAAAGAAACCTAATCTAAGTGGCAATATTGCATTATTACAAATACCAAGAAGCTTTATTTATAGTAGGACTTTAACCTACTCCCATTGAAGTAACGGGAAACATGGTGGTATCCAATGCTTGCAACTAACATGCTCCTGATTTAAGTATCTTGGTTACTACAAAAGGTCCCAACAAATACACCTTCAATTTTCTTGGGCAACATGTAAAATTGGAGTCATAGAGAAGGACCATCTTGCCAAGTGAAAATTTATTTCTCTTAATGTTCCTATCATGCCATGATTTCTATCTTTCCTTCTCAATATCCTCGGCTCCAACGTGCAATGGCGTGCCTCTCGTCTAAATACATTAGTTTTTCAATACGCTCCTCTATAGCTTTCTCATCATCTAAACCCCTAAGTGTGCAATACATATAGATAGTAACATGAATTCAAATGGTAGTACTACTTCTATGCCAAACACCAATTTGAAATGTGTGGCCTTATTCAACCTCTTATAAGTTGTCCTATAAGCTTAAAGTACAAATGATACTTTATCATCCTAATATTTTCATCCAACATCACATATCTTTGTCAATGTCTATCCCAAAATATTTTTAAAATATTTTATAGTACAATTAGCTATAGGGTGATAAGCGGTGGTTTTATGGTGTGCTCCCATAAAATTTGCCAATAAAATTCTAATTGTATCATTCAAGAAATTATTTCCTCTATCACTTTTCAAGCTTAATAGAAATTCATACCTACTAATAATGTTTTCCCAAAGAAACCTTGTTGTTGTGGCTGCAATACAATCCTTTGTAGGTGTGTAGCCTCTACCCACTTGTTTAAATAATATATACAAGTTATAATGTAGCACGTTCCATTCATGGAATGGGTGGGGAAATAGGTCCTAAAAAGTCAATATCCCACTTCTCAAAAGGTTCCGTACTCACAATAGGTCTAAGTGGAATCTCATCTCTATGTATACAGGTTTTCCAAGGCATCGACAATGATCACATGATTTTAGATACTCCTTAACATCCTTTTACAATGTTTCCCACAAAATTCCATCTATAAGAATCTTGTGTACGGTTGCATCACCCGCATAGTAGCCACCTTCTATTCCTCCATGATCCTCCTTTATGATATATTTTTGCTCATTCTTAAGTACACAATGATGCAATATCTCATCTCTTCCCATTTTTTATAAGTCATCACCAATCAATTGATAGGGTGTAATTCAAATGACAAGTTATTTTTTTCTCTAACATCTTCATGCCTTCAAGAACCTGTCTAGTGCATAAGAACACAAAATTATACTCCAAATCTATGGGTGCATGGTAAAACCTAATCAATTGTGCATCCAACATTGTTTCCTCAATGCTCTGCGTGTCTTTTCTAGAATTGATCCTTGATAAATTATCAGCCCTGAATTACTTTTCCTATCTTGACAAAAATGTGAAGTTGAAGTCTTGAAATAGAAGTATCCACCTACAGATGCACCCTTGTAAGATGTGTTTGTTGAATAAGTACTTCAATGACATATGATTTGTATAGAAAATAAATAGAGTAGCCAATAAGTACTATCTAAACTTGTGAAGCACATAAATCATGGAAAAATATTCATGCTCTATTTTTGTATAATTCTGCTCCACAGGTGCCAACTTCTTATTTGGAAAGTAAATAGGATTATCTATGATACCTTCTCCTGGTTGTGCCAACATTTCACCAATTTACATGCCAAAGGAATCAAAATGTACATGAAAAGAATTGTCCCATAAAGGAAAGCATAAAATTGGTTTGGTAGTTAGTCTCTACTTCAAATTTTGAAACACCTATTGTTGTGCATTACCCCAATAGAATTTTCCTTTAGCTTTGAGAAAATATTCCATGGGTGTGGAAATATTTCCATATCCTTTGATAAGTTTCCTCTAACATGATGTATGTCCCAGAAATTCACATACTTTACTTTGATTGGTAGGATCCTCCAAACCCAAAATGACATATATCTTAGCTGGGTCTACCAAAAATCCTTCTTTGTAAATGATGTGCCTAAGTGAATTTCCAAAGGGTGTAGCAAATATACACTTATTAATGTTAAGAGAAATGATTAACTACATGAACCTCTAAAAATGAGCCTAAAATTATCATAGTGATCCTTGACTAATCCACACACCATCCAATCATCCAAATATACTTGCAAGAACTTGTGAATGAAATCCTGGAATGCTTGCACTACAATGCATGAGAATAATGTCTAAGAATTTTTCAATCCAAAGGGCATAATTGTATATGTAAAACTTCCCCACTCAGTTGTGAAGGTTTTCTTATCCGATCTTCTTCGCGATGCACACTTTTGATGGTAGCCTAAAAATCATATGTAAAAGAATATATCTCGTTCCCACTACTCCTTCCAAAATTTCCTTAGTAAAAGGCATGGGAAAGGGATCTATAACACATGAAGCATTCAAATCTATGTAGTCCACACAGATCCTAATCCACCCATCCTTCTTGATACTAATAACCATAGGGATAACCCACTCAGACTCTTCAATTGGCTTAATTATTCTAGACTTGAGCATCTTATCAATTTCTTCTTTCACCTTTACACACAGGTTATGATTCATCCTATAAGGCCTCTTCCTAACTAGGCACGCACCTTCTTTCAAATTTATCTTCATCTCACTTAAGGAAGGATGCACACCTTTTAACTCATGGTAACCTCTTATAAAGATATCTTGAAAGTTTTACAAAAGCTGGATGATCTTTAATACTTCTTGTTCTGCATACCAGTAGTCCCAATTATTGCTTCTTTAGGCTCATACTCTATGTCAATATTCACCCTCTTTTTTTTCATGGGGGCATGGTACATGCATGCCTTATCATCTACATAATCCATTACCTTGCATGCAACTTTAGTGTGGATAACATCGAGGTGGTCTACTTCCTCATCATCAATCATGTACACTAGCTTTCCTTTCTCTTTCTCTTTCTAGGTGTGACCCAACTATACTTATGTCTCCTCAGACCAATATGCACCTTGGAATTAGGTTCTCCCAACAACTCTAGCATTAGATCTTCTACCTTTGCGCTATCCCCTAATGTGACAGCTTCATGATTTGTAATTCTTCATGGACCGGAGGAAATCTGAGTAGAAAAGTAATCAAAAGTTTTAATCATACCTATAGTCATATTTTTGTAGTTTTCGGTCTCCCTTTTATCTCGGCATGGAAATACTAGGTGTGTGCACATCCACACAATGTGGAGTAGAACTTAGGTACCCATAAGGATGGTGATAAAGTATCCTAGAATTGTGCCCATAGTCTCTCACAAGTATGGACGTGATGTGAAGCTAGATTATTACCATGAAATTCACATATGTGCGTAGGTACATTACTCTTAGTAAACCTAGTGGAAAAGGTGATTCTCACTTCTCGCCATTCCAAAAGTTTATCTATATGTGTTTCCCACCAGCGTGTTGTTGTCCCACACAAGGTATAGACTAGCATGTTTCTTCTATCCCCTTTATTCGCCACTTTGATTCTCCATGGAACGTAAGAATGTATCAATATTTATTCACCGGTGTACCTTGGTACTTGAGTCGAGCCTAATTACCTCACCATGCATGGTCGATCATCCTTTTGATTCACCCTTTAACTTAAAAACTGACCATATCATCTCGTATCATGCTCCCAATTATCACAAGCAACACTTGTAGTGTCACTTACAAATTGTGTGTCTTCCCTTTGAAGTATACCTTCTTTCAATGGTTTTAAATTCTCTAGGTCACACATCATTTATGCATAAACTTGATTAAGATCTACTTCACTCAAAGTATCAACATAAGGCTTAGATTTTTTTCAAACAAAGGTATAATCATGTGTTCTTATTTGTTCTCAAAACTGATGTATCTCTTATTCAAATACATATCAGCATTGTTTGCATAGCACCAAGGTCATCCAAGTAAGGATTGAAATTATTTGCTTCAGCAAGCTTCAATAATTCAAAGTCCCCAAGATAAACTTGGCTCCATGAAAAATAATGGACACATCCTTTAGTACCCCAATAGGAATTGCCTTAGTTTTATTTTCCATATACAACACATTTGAAGATGGCTGTAATATAGGCCTCCCCATTTTATTTCATGCTTCCAGAGTGAGTAAATTTACCTAATATTTTATATCTATCAAGATATTTCTTACCAACCATCCATAAATAACTACATTGAGTGTGATATCTTTGTTAAATTCATGGTCCTAAGGTGGTATATTTGGATGAAGTACCTACCTCTCACACTCAACTTTGGCACATGGTACCTTCTTGAAAATTATTTTCCTAACATTGGAATAATATTATCTTGGTGCAAGATCTTACACACCTCTTTTAGGTCATCCACATCCCTCTACAGGAGCTCAACATGCTTTGCATGTTCTCTCATGCACATTTTCTTTTTAGCATTGTATTTTACCTTGCAGATTTGTAATGAATCACATAGTCTCTTGGTAGACTTCCTTTTGATGCACCGTATATAGGTACTTAGCATATATCAATTCCTCCTAATTAATTAGAGGATTATCCTTTAGAGTTTCATGCATGTGTGCCACCTCTATGCACATTGTAAACCAGCATGGGTTGTAATTCTAGATCAGGAATCTTCTTAAGAATCCATTGATCAACATTCACGTGTTGCACCTTGATCATCTTTGTGCCCTTTTATTTCTTATTATTTTTACTCATGTGATCATATAGGTCAAAAAACTCCTCCAACTTATGTTGCTTCCCACATTATGAGAAATATTTATTCTAATGGAAATCTCGTTGGTAATGATCAGGGGATCCACCAAGTGTAACAAGTTCCTCAAACGAATCTTCCTCTACCACCACCACAACCTTGGCCACAATATCCTCCTTGGAATCCTCCATTTCTATTATCTCCATTGTTGCACCCTTCATTATGTTTTCCTTCCTATTCTTTGGATCTTCTTGCCACACTAGTCTAACACACTCCCATCTCAATGGCTTCGTGGATATGATCAATCTATTTACAGATTTAGTGGTGTCGTGAGCATGGGAATTGAAAATCTTATAGTACATGGAAAACTTATTCTAAATTGTGCACTGCAAAAGAGGGAAATCTTAGACATCATGGTTGAGGTGACAGACTTCACAATCTAGTAACAATGCATGCACTGACTTCTGTGGATAAATATATTTAGTATGTACCTCAACCTCACAACCAAGACACCATATACCACCGCACGTCTCATGTACTAAATTTACAGAAATCTTCTCTAAATTCTTCACCATAAATGCAAACTACACCTCTAAGAATGGGCTCACTCCAGTATTAAAAATTCCAACCACCTCAGGTGTAGAGAAACTTCCAAATCCTCACACGGATCTACACAAGTCTTATGAGAGAGTTCTGTTTGGAACGAATTCAACAATCCTCCAATGAACCACTATGCATGCTGACTATGATGAATATCATAAGACATCTTAGAAAACAAAGTCTTAAAACACATGCCATACTCTATCACACTTTCGGATAAACCATGTTTGATATCCTTGAGCGTGTTGATGCTCTGTTGTTCAAATTTTGGAATGTGGAACTCAGCCAAAAATGTAGTGTGCAAAGCATTATAATCTACAATAGTCTTATGTGGACCATACTTCATATACCAAATATGTGCACACCCTTTCAATGTAGTAGCAAATTGACTCACCTTCCTATCTCGAAGTTGTGATTCCCTTAGCGTGCCATAGTAGTTCACACTTATGTGCGTGCTTTGTTGCATCTTCAATACCTCTATACTATGGTAAATGGAGAGACATCTCAAAGTAAACTTGAGGTGTCAACTACACTTCAGTTGCTAAGGTGGTGGTTATTACAAATGTGGACCCTATCCACTAGATTTAGAACAAAAAATTCCACCGATTTTCCTCCAAGTGGCTTTCTGATCCTCCTAAACCTCTCACACCCCTACTACATGTTTTGGTCTAGTTTATGAACTTTATGTCCCATTTGTATTCAATGGTCTATGTGGTCATAGTTTTTATTGAAGTACTTCCAATGATCAGGCATGCACCAATACTTTGTCTTGACAACGTGCTGAATTTTTTTATAGGTACTCCCAAACAATGGCATCGACTATGATGCCATGGGCATGCTATTAACTTGATCTCTTGAATTCAACGCAAAGTGATATCTACCCATCTCTTCTCACTTACCTATATTATCTTTCTTCTCAATGGATACCTCTATCTACGGAACACCATGCCCGAAGGCTAGGTGGCTAGGTAGGATCAGATGCACACTTACGATCCTCATTGTCTCCTCTTATGCATTCTCATCTAAAACCAAAGGGGATTCTCTATTGTGCTTGCACGGAGTTGGGAGAGCCTGATTTTATGGATCCTCATATTCTATAAGAGCTTTAAAACCTTAAGAATCCATCCTCCTCCTCAACTCTAGTGCCTCCTTAATCTCCCACACATGTACCATGTCCCTCTCTCACAATTCATTAAAATTGATCCATATTTCCTCTCTCTATCTTTATGCCTGCAAGTCCGCCTTATTTCTCCACACATGCTCCTACCCCTACTTGTGGTGGGGATTTAACTAGCCATAGGGAGGATTTCTAAATCCAATTCTATAATCAAAATCTTGATCATCAAAGGCATAAAACGCATGTATGATCCTCTCCGAGATTATGCAAGAACCAAAATCATCATCCTTTGGACACAAATATGTAGAAATAACGTACTCGAATGTATAATTTTGCAATGCTCCAGCCCACTAATGATATATAGATCTATTCCAATCAACATCTGCATCAAAAAGAGTTTGGTAAGCCTCTTGTGTCCAAAGTATTATTCTAGGACCCCAATGTTTCCATAATGCATAAGATTCCAACTACTCATACAATTCTACTATAAATAATATAAAGAATTTTTCATAGAGATCATGATAGAGATTGTCTTCTAGCCACTTACATGCATTGAAATTAGGTCCAATACCATATCTCTACATAAAATTATCTTGACCATCCTCTACCCAACTTTCAAAGCTCTCTAGAGTCAATCGATACGCCATCTGCAAGCAACCTTCTAGTAGATGGTTTGAAAAGAGGTCCCTATAACATAACCAAAATGTAGTCCTTTATTTCCCAACACAATGCTATGCGTGTTAGCACCTCATTTGGTAGGGTTGTATGCTCACCTGAAGCATGCACAAATACTAGGTCCCTCCTTTGTGTTGCTTGTAAGGATGTTATAACCAAGTACTCATTCAATTATACTAAACCATTACATACATTCAATAGGAAACACTCGTAATAAGGAAACATATCATATAACCATGAATAAGATCAGATGTAAGAACACGTCTTCATATTCGGACACATCAATGATCATAATTCATCCTCCATAATCCATTATAATAAAGTCTTACATAATAGAATTTGAATACATATGTATACCAAGGTGTTGGAACATGCGTGCAAGTATAAAACCATAGTTGAACAACATGCTAGAATACAAGACTATACTCAAATTCTACGATGGTCCTAAAACAATGGGTAATAACAAGTATATATTAGGGGTGAGGAATTTCCCTTCAGCACTCATGCAACTTACCAATAATAGGCATGCCAAAAATAGATTACATATATGATTTACAAACTAATAATATATCATCCTATAAATAAGACTTCCTTTAATGCTATTAATAGCCTCCATGCATGTACTCAATCTGCATGTTGATTCCCCAAAAATAGCCTTTGTTTGGTTGCCAATTTATCGTGCTTTTATCCTTTGCTTGGTTGACACTCCATCCACGCTTTTCAATTGTTAGCGGTAAAATGGAAAATTGGCTAAGTCTAAAACTTTTTCCTCCTGGGTACGAACCTCCCATGTGTTATTATAACCCTTTTCACATGTACCCCTTCATGTCTCCATCATTCATGCCCAAAAATTCCAAGGTTGGATTTTATACTTATTCATTTTATCTGTCCAATAACACAACACATGAAAAGGAAAGAACACACACAATAGGAAAGGGAAACACATGCCTAAATAACCTATGGTATAATGTAGGGGACAACCCAATTTCATTGCTTGTATAATTTTAGATATTGTTCACTATGGGGAAATTCTAATGGTGTTCCATCCAGATATGATAGATAGAAATAATTTTCTCCATATGTTTCATGAATCTGGAATGTCCCAAGCCACAATGATTCAAACTTCTTGTGACTACCCTTCAACTCTCTTCACTTGTCTCAGAGTATAACATGATATCTAACTTTGAATTCTCAAATCTTTTCCTTCTTATCAAAAAATATTTTAACCTTCAACTGATGATATTTAATTCTATCCACCACCTTGTATTTATCCTCTTCAATCTTTTCGAAAAATAATATCCTTTTATCAATAGAATCACGATATTTTCCATCATCTACCACTTGAAGAAACTTGCGTGCTGAATCTCCAATGTAACTAGAATATATACCTTTATACCATAGAGAAATTGAAATAGAGAAATATCAATGGTTTTCTTTAGTGTTATCATGTCTGCCCACAATCCATCATAGAGATTTTTGTTATAGTCTCTTTAATTTTCATCTACTAGCTTGCAAACTATGGTAATGATGTTTTTATTACTTGATTCTAATTGACCATTTCCCTATGGGTAAAAATATGATGTGTGTGATAGAGAAAATCCATATTTGTAGTAGAATTCAGTTAGATCCCTGAAAGAGAAATATGTAACATTATCCGCCAAAATATTTTGAGGTATACCAAAATGAACAATGATGTTCTCCTTGATGAAATTACAAATTGTTTTGGTATTGTTTTTCTTTTTTCGGGATGGATTATACCCATTTGGTGAAATCTTGTATCACCATGAGTACATAGGTGTGACTTGCACTTGAGTGAGGATTCAAGACTCCAACAAAGTCTAGACCCCACTATTGGAACGGTTCTTCAATCTCCACTGGCTTGAGAGGAAGCACAACGAGTCATGGTCTCTTGATAACCTGGTTATATGCCTCACATTTAGAGACCCATTCATGAGCATGTGTGAATAATTTTGGACAATAAAATATACCACAAAAGATCTTATGAGTTGTGACCATCACCAAGAAGTTTCCTCCACATGTTTGATCATGTTAAGCTTTTAACAACTTCTCTTGTTGTTATTTTTCAACACACTTTAGAAAGCAACCATCGAATCCCCTCTTGTAGAGTACATGATTCCATATGAAAAACTTGGTTTCCTTTAACTTGAGAGTTCTTTTTTTTATGATCAAGGTGAGGAGGGAACTCACCGTAGGTCAAGAAGTAAGTGATATCAACATACCATTAATTTGTCGTGCTAACAAAAAGGACTTGAGAAAAATACTTGCTTTGAAAAATTCACCGCATAAAAATTCTCATGTATAAATTTTTACCACGAATGCATCATCCTCTACAAGTAGTATGCACAATCCATTTCTTGTGACTAGATTAGAATGATTTTTTATTAATCATACTCCTTGATTCTTGTAACACGTTTCCTCTTTTTGATCCTAGGTCATGCTGAGTGAGAATGGACTTGATAGCCGATCTGGTACCATGACTATGGTGTGCGAGTTAAGGATATAGAACCAAAATTTCTTCACTACCTTGAATACTACATAAGAATGCTTCTCCAGCTGGTTATATTTCAATTCATGATTTTTTAGTGGTGATCTCATGAACAAAATAGGTTCTTGATGACCCCAAAGATACACCTTTTAGGATTCATGGATATGCCATGCTTCCCGCACCTTATAAGTACCTATTCCATATGATGAATATGGTATCCTTTCTTCTAGAGAAGACAATGAGGTCATCGAGATATATCACAATGTAATTCTTAAGATATTTAAATGAAATATCCATCAACCTTTAAAACTTTTCTCATGTGTTATCAAACCGAAAGGCATCTTGTTGTATACAAAATTTCGTCAAGGTGTCATAAAGGCCATCTTGGTTTCATCCTCTTCTACCACTTCAATTTGATTGTGACCTAAGAAGCTATAAAAGCAACAAGATGATTTCAGATCATATGATGCACTTGCAGTAAGATATGATCCATGATCGGGAGCGAGTAGTTATCTTTCGGGAGGTTTGGTTTAGATTTTGAAATTCCACACAAATCCTTATTCCTCCATTTTTCTTTCACACCGGAACGATGTACATTATCCATGTGGAATGGTGGATAGGGAATATTAATCCTCATGGGACATTGTGAAAAGAGAACCTACAAGGGATATGAGCATGCACAACAGGCTACCAATGTGAAAAGAAAAGAAAGAAGATGCAATAAAACGAGTTAGGGAAGAGATTAACCACAAAAAATCTATTGCTTCCAAGAATGCAAAATTGGTTACAATGGTATAAGAGGTGAGTATCCACATGTAGAGAACTAGATCCAAAGGTATGCGACTCAAAAATGCAAGGCAATACCTATGCAAAGTGAAAGTATCCAACCCTTATTAATGTGCAATGTTATTACATTTATAGATAAATCAATGAGAGAAAAAGGAGGGAAAATATGAATCAAAAACTCAACCACCAATAACTAGCAATGAATTCTTGCAAATCCACCTATAAATCTATCAAATATGCTTCCACATGTTTGTTTGGCATGTAGGAGAAGGAAGAAGGTGAAATATGTATCAAATCGGATGGTTGGAGCAATCAAATCCTGCATTAATGGCATAAGGGAAGTTTTCTAGCTTCTCACCTACCTATTCTTGCCCGATTTGAACTTAAGTGATCTGGAGTGTAACCCAAATCATCAGCTATTTTTTCATTTTCTGCCACGTGTCACGCTTTAGTTGGTTGTTAGGATTTGGCACCCTGTTGCACAGTTTGGTAGGTTGCATGTGATAAAATCATGCCGACAAATTGTCACATGACATATTGATTGGCATAGAAGAAGGTGTGAAGGCGTGTGTGAAATAGAGAGGTGTTGAAAGGGAAAGTAGAGGGAAGGCACGCAAGAGTAACGCGCATGGAGGGAATGGAAAGAATAATCATAGAGGGAAAATATGGAAGAGGGCGTAGGCATTAAAAGTTATATGTATAGAAGGAGGAAAAGGGGTGTGTGCAAGAATGCTAGGGGTAAACCAATTTTAGGAAGAAGGTCCAAGGTGCACATGAGGGGCACATGAGTGTTGGGAGAAAGATGAATGCACAGGATTGCATCCAAGAAAAGTGAAAGAAGATGGAGGAAAGAAGATGGAGGAAGGTAGAAGGTGTGAAACAAATGGAGGGCACGATGGGCCGCGTGAGGAACTATAGCCAGGAAAACTATGCCAAGGAACCAACTAGAGGGTGTGTAACCTATAATGTTGAAATTTCAGAGCTAGAATGGGGATGTAAGTTGTTGAAATAATTAGGAGATTTATTTTAAACAATAGTTTGGTGACTTTTGGGGCTCTCTGTATGCTAGATTAAGGATATCAATAGCCTAGAGCATCCATTGGGTATGGATTCATCCTGAAAATATAAAATTATGATCTATAACTTTGAGGAACTTCCCCCTTGAAGTCACTTGAACACTTTCCTAAACTATTTTCTAAATCCTACAAAGCTGCTGAAAAGCATTTGGAAGATAACTAGTATCCTAGAAGCGAAAAAAACATGAGCTAGGAGTGCACGAGAGGAAATAAGCGTGTAAATAAAAAAATGTGTGCGTAACACACTTGGATGAACTAAAAATACTCTAATATACATACATACATACATATATATATATATATAAATAATGATGCGAGAATAATTAATGGAAGGGTTTGAGATAAATCCCATTGACTGGGATTGATATCACACCTTCATCAAGGTGAGATAACTCAAAAGAGTTATCCTCCTTACACAAACTGATGATGTATGGGCCACTCCAAAGTTCATCAAACTTTGAATGGCACCTTGGTTTGGCTCTGTCAACATCCCATTTTAAGACTAAGTCACCAACTTTGAAAGCTTGAGGCCTCACCTTTCTATCAAACCACTTTTTATTTATTGTTGATGTTGTTCTATCTTGATCATGGTAGAGTTCCTCAAATTTTCAAGTTTAACCAGCTCTACCATTCTGATTTCCCTTTGATCTACCCCTCAAACCGCAGCTATTGGGAAATCTCTAAAGAAGGAAACTCAAGAGATAAAGGAAGTCGAGCTTCCTTTCCATAAACTAGTTTATATGGTTAAATACATATTACCTTCTTCACCATGATTCCTCACTAGTTTATTTTCTCTTGGGTCATCTAAATTTTGAACTATATACTTCATCTTGTGCATAGGAAATAGTTTTTCATCTCCCCCTTCACTTTGGAATGGTCGTAGAGGACTAATCCATATTAATTTCACCAACCAAATCACTGTAAAAATGTTTTCTTAATAGCATGCTAAAAGATGTTGGGATATTGACCACCATGATTGTGAATAACACTTTCTTGTCTGGAAAGTCTGCCAAGGCCACTGTGCATCTTTGATTCTACCCACCAACAGAAATTCTTTGGACTCCATATAATAGAAATATCTATTTTCACATGTGAAAGTATGTCTTAGGGAATTAGTTATTTTGATGGGAATGATATTTTAGAGGCTTTGAAATCTATAATATATTTTTTTAGTTGGTAACCTTTGACTAGAAGGGATAGGTAGAAGGGTTCTACCTTATTAGTTTTAGATGCACTAAGTTTCAACATGTTCTATGAAGGGTGAATTGGTGGTGTAGGTAGCAGACCTTTAGAATTAGAATTTATAGTATTAGGATTTGGGCTACCACCCTTAACAACATCGACCAATTTCTTGAACTAAGTCAAGTGTGTTTGTAAATATTCAATCTCCGTGATCTAAAACTTTTCCTTAATCACATGTTTAACATAACCAAAAGGATAAATGGTGAGTGAACTTGAAATTCTAGGGAGGAATGATGTTTTTCATTGTGAGGATGGTGCTACCTTAGAAGCTTGAGTATCTTTAGTGGATGAGTTAGTAGATTTAAAAGGGGAGGGAGTATTAGAATTTTTTTAATCCTTAGATAATTTTTTGGGACTAGCATTAGGTGAAGCGTTGGCCTTAGAAGAATATTTTTAACTAGGGGAGGTATAAGAGGATTTACTTTCCATAGTAAAATGATTCTTTCTTTCTAGTGGGTTTAGTTTCTCCTTGGCCAAATTCATCAATGGTGGTAGTGGAGATCTTCTACTAATGATTTTGTTTTGTGGGACTTCAATAGGAGAATCTTCCTTCTTCTTCTTTGATACAACTACTTTTGGTGAGGGGTTCCCTTTTTAGACCAGAAAATGGTGAACACATCACATGAGAAGCTTAGCATTTATTCATCATCCTCATCTTCACTCGATGATACTTATTCAATGAGACCATTTTGGGCATCACTTTCAACCTATTTGATTTCAATAACATTTTCATCATCATTTTCTTCTTATCTTTTGGATCTTCCACCTCTACTTCCTCCTTTGGTTCTATAGTTTTACATGTTGCATTGATTAGTGGTACCTCAAGGAAAACTGTGAGGACGTGGAGTTATTCTCAACTTTGTTTGGGGGATTATTATTCTTGGTACATTTCTCACGGTGATTTGGTACATGCAAGTTTTACTCAACAATGACTCCATACCACACACAATAGTGATGGGGAGCATACTTATTTCATTGTGCACATGTACTTCTCTTCACCCTTGAATTCATCATTGAGGATAAAAAAATTCTCTAAGGTGACTAACCCTTTAGGGAAATTATTTGTCTTGAGTTGAATCACTTGGTCACCATAGCCATCATGCAAGTTAGCTTGTACACTTGATGAGAACTCAACCTCATTCTAAATAAAATGGATCATTTTCATATCACTATCAAACAATTTCCAGCTGGTATTTTTATGCAGGATAGATGCAATGACCACCATTTTGACATGCTATGTGTTTCCCTTGACAAATTCCTTAGTAGGAGAGAACTTGAACCAAGAGCGGCCATCGATCTTCTTCTTTGTTCATCCTCCTTAGCACCACCTGCAAATTTAGATCTTAAAATCTCTTAAGGAGGTCATAAAATCTATGCTTATAAGATTTAAACAACTTATTCTTTGTAGTGCACTTGTTTTTGACCTGGTGGATGACCAATTATGTGTCTCAAAAGATCTCGTAACACCTTAATCTATCTATTTTCAAATATAAGGAGACCAAGTACCAACACTTCATATTTTGTCATGTTCTTGGAGCATGCAATCTGTAATCTATGCATGAAGAAGAACTGCTCATCCTTGGGATAAATAAGAACCACACCTATGCCTACACCATTTACGCTTCTAGAGTGTCAAATTACATCTTCCATAGACCAAAATTTTCTTCATTCTCCTTGATCACGTTCAAAGTAGAATAAATTCTTCCTCGGGGATAAAATAAGTGTTTGTATGATGAAATATAGAATATGTAGTGAAGGTGTATAAGGATTAGGCACGTGGACACGGGGTGTATAGTTGCACATGGAAGAATAGTGGAATAGGTCGTGAGTGGGAAAAGTGAGGATTCAAGACTTAGTTTTTTTCAGTGTAAGGATAAATATAGACATGGAGTGTAGAGAACATTTAGTATAAAGACTTGAAGAGAATGCAAAGGCTATTTTAGATGAGTGGGAGATCAAGTTCCATGCACAATTTTGGGATATTAATAGGTTTAGAACTGTAGATATTATTAGATAATCTATTAATAACAAGCTTGCATTCTTTTATAATTATATTATAGTTGCGCATGGCTATTATTATCATGCAGCCTATTTTGAGGATGCATAGGCAATGAAGGTAAAGTGCCCACCCATATATATGTGTATTAATTTACATGATTTAGGTATCATCATCATCCACATTTTGTAAAGTTATGTTGTTAGTTTATGGGTGTGCATGGTGATGGTGACATTGTTAAGTATGTATGAAGCTTATGTGTTTTACAACAATTAATATAATGGATCTTTTTTGCTAGATATTGATTTTTGACACATCTTTTACTATTCCATGCATGGTAAAGTTAATATTGATTGGTATGAGTTAATATTGCATATGGTTAAATATAAATATAGTTTATGTTATAAAATATACTTGATTATGTGTTACTGAGATCTAGGATATTTGTATGATCATGCTAACTTATTGAAAAAGCTACCATAAAAGAGGGACTTAGTACCCTTGTGCACTTCATGTGAGTTCTCAGGTTTTTCCTAGGTGATGTGCTTGCACGCCTTGGGATGTTGTGGGTAAAAATAAGACTACATTTTTGTTCCATTATTGGGACCTCTTTTTAGTTGTTTTCCAAGATGTTGCATTATGAAGATGTATTGATTGACTTTGGCTAGTATTGAAGAGTGGTTAGATAATTTAGAGGAAGAGTATGCCCACATATTTAGCACTATACCTGATTTTAATGCACACATGTGGGTTAAACAGAATCTGTATCATGAGTTGTATGAGACATTCTTCTACATTTTCCCCATAGATTTATACAAGTGGCCGGTAGCTTACACATCAAAGAGAATTGGAGGTTTAGAACACTTATTTGGACACATGAAGAATTCCAGACTTTGCATGATGTTTATCTTACTTGGATGAACATTGTAGATCATTGGTGGAGTGGTCTTCTGAATAGCTATATTTTGGACTATGTAGTTTCTACTTATTCTGTTTAGAGGTTGTTAAGTTCCAGTTCTTACGCAAACCCAAAGGATCGTAATCACACGTTATCCCTTTAGCAATTAAGATCTTGATTATGACCCTGGATTTGGAAAAACGTCTTATGGATAGCTAAACCCCACCATGCGAGGGGGTAGGATAAAGTGTGCGAGAAAGATGGAAGAATTGGTGGTAGAAAGGCATAGAGAATAAAGGTGACTTACTATTAATGAGGTGTGTGAGAGGGATTTGGAGAAGCAACATGAATTTGTGGAATGAATGACATTGTGGAGACATATGGCTTATGAAGGATTTAGAGCTCATGTAGAGGACGTGGAGTGGAGCATTTGGAACTCCCCCATTTGGGTAAGCATGGCAGATAACCCTCTTTGATCTCATATGAGAGTGCGCCAATAGAAATTGTAAGGACCTTGGGTGTGCATTTGATCCCTCCTGGCGACCTAGCCCTTGCGCTTGGTTTTCTAGTTTCTATGATAGTCATTAATAAGAAAGCTAGTGTGGGCAGTAGAGTAACAACATAAATATTTAATTTGTAGTAAATTTCAGGAGTTAATTAGGTAATTTATTCATCTCTAGTGGCACAATTGTTGTTTGTGTTATTTTGAGGTCCGGTTGGAGGCATATTTTCTTGTGCGTCTTCACCACGAGAATGTGGGCATGTAGAATGTTGGTATCACGTCCCGGGAGCAGTACAAATTCACATACTATGGGAGTTCAATTTAGCACAACTATTGGAACATAAGGCAATGCATCCTCTAGTCTATTTCCTACTACTCTGGGGAGGATCGGTTGGTTTAGGATCTAGTGGTTCTAGAGGTGGAGGAAACATAAGAGGTAATACAAGTTCTGGATCTGGTGGGCATGGTCCACACCAACCCTAGCAAGTCTATTTAGATATGTCTCTTTATCTCCCAAAATATAGAGGAATTGAAGATGCAATGAGCACGTATATATGTGTGAAATACTATGGTGAGTGAAGGGGATTATAACTCTAGAGCATAAGGCAAGTCAATTTGTAACTACTTTATAGGGGTGCACACATAGTTGGTATATGAAATTTGATCCAAACTAGACTTGTGTAGACTATGTTGTGCTGCATGATGTTTTCTTAGAAGATTTACATATACCTCGGTTTGCTTGAGCTGAAAAGCACCAACTTGTTGAGGGACATCAAGCAGGGCATGGCTGAGAGTGTAAGTGAGTATGATGCTTGATTTAAAATTTTATTGTAAAATTTATCTTATGACATCCACCCAAGTCAACATGATCAATGTTTTGTCAGAGGTTTGAGCACACCTTTCAGAAGATCACT